>CM077090.1:154085705-155399262 GCA_039513925.1 Platanthera zijinensis | reverse complement strand
TGGCTGCCATAATCCAATGGGGTTCCTGCACTCGGATTTGGCCCCTGACTGCCTTGGTTGCACTCACTAATATTGTTATACCCTTCTTCATCGCCGGCAGAACACATAGACTTCTTTGATCTCATTTCCCCCCTCAGTGTGTACGAATATCCTGCAATGGCCCATCAATTCCTCCCGGATTTGGCCTCACTCTGGTATGTAGACCCGTCCTCCGAAGACCCTAAATCATCAGTGAGTAATCTCCGCTGGCTTCTAAGGCCCGAAATATCCATTACTGGGTATCCTGCCTCTGCCAACCTTGACCCGTTCTCGATGTCATCCGTGGCCAATTAATGACGATAGATACTCCGGTACAACTCAGGGTGATCCTCAACACAAGGGATATTTGCATCTTGTCTAACATCTGAACCAACTCCAAGGCCATCAACTGTGTTCTTACTCCGTTTTTGCGGTCTTTCGGCTCAGTGCATCGACTACCACATTCGCCTTTCCCGGGTGGTAGTGCATCTCATACTAGTAGTCTGCTAAAAACTCCACCCATCGTCTCTGTCTGATGTTCAACTCTTTCTGCGTGTCCACATACCTCAAATTTTTATGGTCAGAGTATATGTCGCAGTAGACACCGTACAGATAGTGCCGCCAGACTTTCAGTGCAAAAATGACAGCTCCCATTTCTAGGTCATGGACTGGGTAGTTTTGCTCATGCTTCTTCAGCTGCCGAGAAGCGTAAGCTATCACATGGCCATTCTGCATAAGCACTACACCCATGCCCTGGTAGGAAGCGTCGGTGTAGACCTGGAATCCTTCTTTCCCTGAAGGGAGGGAAAGAATAGGAGTCGAAGTGAGTCGTCCCTTTAGCTCTTGAAAAGCCACCTCACACTGCGGGGTCCAGATAAAGGGTACCTCCTTCCTTGTCAGAGATGTGAGTGGAAGGGCGATACGAGAGAATCCCTCTACGAACTTCCGGTAGTAACCGGTGAGTCCTAGGAAACTCCGCACATCTGTGGCCTTCTTCAAATGTGGCCAATCCCGAACTTCTTGAATCTTGGCCGGGTCCATTGCCAACCCAGCATCACTGATGATATGGCCTAGGAAAGCCACTTCCTTCAACCAAAACTGGCATTTGCTGAACTTCGCATAAAAGCGATGCTCCCGCAACCTCTCCAGAGTCAGTGCTAGATGCCGAGTGTGCTCCTCCTCCGTCCTAGAGTAGATCAGGATGTCGTCTATGAATACTATGATGAACACATCCAAGTAGGCCTCAAAAACCCGGTTCATGAGGCTCATGAATGCCGACGGAGCGTTCGTGAGCCCGAAGGGCATCACGGTGAACTCATACAGGCCATATCTGCTACTGAAGGTCGTCTTCGGGATATCCTCCTCCTGGATCCGCAGCTGGTAGTATCCTGACCTCAAGTCAAGCTTCGAGAAATAATGGGCTCCCTCCAGCTGGTCGAATAGTTCGTCTATCCGTGGGAGCGGATAGGTATTCCGGACGGTCAGCCTGTTTAGTGCTTGATAATCGATGCACAGGCGAAGTGTCCCATCCTTCTTCACAAATAAGACCGGGGCTCCCCATGGCGAGGAACTTGGTCTAATAAATCCGGATTCCACCAGTTCCTGGAGTTGGCTTCGAAATTTTGTCAGCTCTTTTGGGGCCATCCGTAAGGGGCTCTAGCTATCGGCTTAGCCCCCGACACTAGCTGTATCCGGAAATTTTGCTCCCGGTGCGGGGGTAGCCCAGGCAGTTTCTCTGGGAATACGTCGGCAAAATCTCGTACCACCGGAATATCCGAGGTGGAGACCTTGGCCTCAGTCATTTCAAATATCACCTCATATACTTCATCCCCCTGTAAGTGAGCCTTGACAGCCTGTACAGATGACAACATGAGAGGGGGAATAGATCTAGTACCTTCGATAACGAGGTAGGAATCCCCATGTCTCACAGTAACTCTCTTGGACATGCAGTCAATCTGAGCATGATTCCAGTTCAACCATGTCATTCCTAGGATCAAATCAAAGACTAACATCTTTATGATCGTTGTTGGGGCTTCAAATATCTTTCCACTGATCTCCGCCTCCATTTTACAGCGGGCAGAGGTGAACAACTCTAATCCGTCGGGTAATCATATCCTCATCATCAAACCTGTGAATCGCTCCACTCCTTCCAACCCTTCTACTAAGGCTTCCGATACAAACGAGTGTGAAGCACCCGTATCAAATAGCGTATAAGCGGGTTTGCCGCTGATGAAAACTATTCCTGGGGGTGGGGAAAGTTAAATGTCTTAGAATCTAGCTATTGTTTTTCTTTCCTAGATTATCACTTCTATATAAACTTAGATGTCATGAGGAAATAAGTTTACAATTTTTTTGACGTACCAGTGATTACTTGCTCCGGGTTCCGGGGTTGAGCCAAATCCAGTGCATAAATTTGCTCCCTCTGCTGCCTGCGATCTGCACCCTGGAAACCACGTCCTCGACCACGTCCTCATCCTCCAAACTGTTGGGCATGCGGGGCAGCCTGGGGTACTGGTAAAGGTGCTTCCCTCATGGGACAGTTTCTCCGAATGTGTCCTATCTGATGGCAGTTGTAGCACTCCGGTAGGGGAAATGCCATACCCCCGGGTCTTGGTGCCTCCCTCATCTAAAGAGGCTGAGGGGCCAATATCACCTGCTCCCTCGGCTCCTGCCTCACTTCCTGACGAGGCTGGTCCTCTATCCTTCTCCCACCTGGTATAGCACCTTGCCGCTGATCATTTCTGGCTCTCTGGCCCTGATCCTCCGCTTGCCGCTTCCGGCCCCGAGTGGTGTGCCAATCAGCCTCAATCCTCTTTGTCATCTCCAAAATCCGGGAGATAGGCCCGTCGGATACAAACAACAAAGCCTCCCTCAAGTCCTCCCGCATGCCCTTATAGAACCTCTTGATGTACCCTGCTTTGTCCAGCTGGTAAGAATCTGCATATCGAGCCAAATGGTCGAACTCCCGATGGTACTCCACCACCATTTGGGTGCCCTGCTTCAGCTGTAAGAACCGTTCCTCCAACTCATCCCTAGCCGACTGCGGAACAAAATGCTCCAGCAGCACGGTCCTGAACTCTTCCCAGGTAACTTCCGCAACCTCCCTATCGGCAAACGTCGTGTCCAGCAGCGTCTTCCACCACCTCTAAGCATGGGACTCTAAACAAGAGACCACCAAAGGAACCCTCTCCTCCCAGGGGCACCGTATCCCGGTCAACATTTCATACATAATGTCTAGCCATTCCTCTGTCCGAATAGCCGATTCTGTCCCTAAGTAAGATGGAGGAGAGAGTCCTCGGAAGATGCTCAGCCAATTGGCCCCCGGTTTGGCTGCGGGGCCGGAACCTGTTGGGCCCTGAAAGCTTCCAGAATAGCTGTCAGGGTTTGTCCCATCTCCGAGTGTAGGAATGGAGTGGGACTGGGGGAGGTGGTGCAATATTCGGAGTCTGCTGGACTCCGCCTTGTGGTGTTGGCTGTGCTGGGGGCTGTGTAACAGAAGTCATGTATAAGTAATCGCACATAACTAATTAAAAGTGGACAATTTCAGGTGATTCCCCATATGGGCCCACCACTGCTTCCGCTGCTTAGTTTGTCCCCAAACTAAACTCGTGCGGGGTGGCCCGGGGTTTGTGGACTGCTACATTTTGATCGATATGTTTTCCTCTGATACCACTTGTAAGACCCCCATTTTTTTTCTTTTTAGACACCGGGGTCTTAGGCCCAGAACCGTCGCCTTGCGGTGATACCTTCGCACCCGGGAAGGTCGTCACTATAAAATGCCGATTTCTGCCGCCAAATCGATCATAATTGTAGCAATAAATTAAAAGCAAGTCCACAGGAATCACATGTATAGAAAATAAGCTCCACGAAGGGAGTGTCCACAGATAGTACATATAACAAAAATCTCGAGCTTATGCCCGGTACAACATATCCTCACTACAAATCGCTCATCGCAGAAGAAAACTAATATAACTACTAGTGGTCGGGACTCATAGTCCCTGCTGTCTGGACTCCGGTACTAGACTGTCCGATCTCCAAGCATGCCGACCTTCGGGGCTGCTCCTCCATGCTGGACTCCGTGGTCCCCTAAAATGATGTGGTTCGAAAACCGTTAGTCTAAAAGACTAAGTCCTATCGTCCTCCGCCCCTTCCCCCATGGCTCCTAAGCACCGAGCGGGGAGAAGGAAAGGGAAGGACATGAAGGTGGAGAATATCAAATAACAGATGGCAGTGGAACTAAACTAGCAGTTCTAAGTATGGTAATAATGATATAAAATTTGGAATAAGTAACCTTAACTTATGTGAATACACATAAGCTAAGGGATCTCTTGCAGGGCTCCTATCGTATAAAAAGTCCCATACCGATTTATACGATAGGGTGTCGATTTTACTAGCAGGCTTACTTATGTAGTACTGAAAGAGAACCTTGACTTTTAAGCACGCTCACACGAACTTATAAGCCAAGGGGTCGTTTTGCAGGGCCTAATGTATAGAGCGTCCCATACCGCTTATACATTAGGTGTCAGGTTATATGCAATGGTTATGCTATGAAATACAATTATGCTATGACGTGAACATGCAAGTGCAACTCACCCACTCGACTCTGTGTACACAGACCTTTAGTTCCCCCTTTCGGAGCCGTTACCACCCAGGATACCTCCATAGTGGCAGACAGAAGCGGTGGGTTGGGCCTCGCCCACCTCTAAACCAGTAAAGCACTACCGTACCGTCAGACCTATCGTACGCCTCAACGCTTGGTTCACAAAGCGGACTCCTGCGTACTCTTGCCGGCTGGCGCACCGGACTTCTGTTGGCGAAGTGCTAACCACACTTGCCGAGTCAGCGTATTGGCCGTCGGTGCATCGACCCTCCAATACCGAAGACCCACCACCTTATACCTTTTATGCACATGCAATACTTATGAGTCCAACCAACAACCAAGATAAAGCTTCCCAGACTATCCCGTCCATCATAATCAACCACCGAGCCAAAGCTCCCCGAACTATCCCGTCCGTCATAATCAATAACCGAGCCAAAGCTCGTCGGGCCATCCTGCCCATCACCATAACCACTGGGCTTACTGCCCGAGTAACCCAAACTATCTCCCGAGACATTGGGATGTGAGAGTGTGAAATCCTAAGTCTTCATTTTATTTTATGCCTGATAACTCTAATTATTTCTATATTTTTATTTACTATTTTATATTAATAATAGATATTTTATATTAATTTTATAATATTAAGTTTATAAGTAACAAGTTTCTACATTTTATATTTATATGTTCTAATAAATTGATTTTTAACCTTGCAGGGCTGATATATATATTTTTTGGAGCAAAAACTGGATTTTCTCTTTTTCTGGCTAGACACGCCCTGTGACACGCCCTACCTAGGCGTGACACAGGGGCGTGACACGCAAATTTAAGCCTGCAGCCAGAGCCCGTCGACCGGCCCTGACACGCCCGTATCGGATGACGACACGCCCGTGTACCCCTTACACGGGGCGTGACGGCCGGCCCGTGGAAGAATTGTTGACCGTGCCACATCGGATTAAATTGACACGCCTGGGTCACGGGCGTGACCCAGGGCGTGTCAGGGGCGTTTTCCAGCCAATTACTCTTCGTTCCAGCCGTTGTCGCCAGCAGCCGTTGCAGCTTTGACACGCCCCTGGTCACGGGCGTGACCAGGGGGCATGACGCCTCCATCAAGCCTAGTTTACTCCCGCCGTTTTCAGCTTCCCGCCGTTTTCTAGAAACAGCCTTGACACGCCCTAGGTCACGGGCGTGACCTAGGGGCGTGACCCGTTAGTTAACAGATTTTGGCGGTTTTCCCTCCAACGTTCTCGGGGTTTCAAGACGATGATTCCGAGCCTGACACGCCCTAGGTCACGGGCGTGACCTAGGGCGTGACCATCCAGAAATTTTTTCTATAAATTCCAGACAGCTTCAGATGTCAAGGGAGGAATTTTTGGGAGTTGTAGTCTTTTAGTTGCTGTTTTATTTTATCGTATTTTCCATTTCTTAGCTTAGTTTTACTTTGTGTAAGTTTCAAATCTAGTTTGCTTTTCAATTTAATCATGTTTGTCCCTACCTTATCTTGTAATTCTCTAATTATGATGAGTAGCTAGATTTCATTTAGCACTTTATTTTGATGAAGCTTGCAATAAAATAATCTCTTCCTTTTTATCAAATGTCTTGTTCTTCATCTTTCTCGCTACGATTTATCTTTGATTTTCATTTCATCGAATTCATATTACGCGTATATGATCTTCGATCTAAGATCCGTATCCTAAATGACCGAGAGGTTGCGGATACGAGGAGATCACTCAAAGATAAAAGGAGTTGAATGCACTCCTCGAGAGAGGATGACGTAAATCTTCTGGATTGGAGTCAAATCCAATAGTGGGGTTCACTGCCTAAAGCAGGCTTAGGGGTTTCGACTAGCCGAGAGGTCTTAATCGATCAACCTAAGGTTAGTTAGAAGCATGAGCTCGAGAGAGACGCTACTATAATTTAGGAACCTCCACGGTCGAGTGAGTAGATAAGAGCTCGCATTGCTTTATTTTACAAGAAGATTTATTTTATCTCAAGGGAATTCTAGATCAAGTGCTAGCTTCCTCAAAATCGTATTTCTATTTCCTAGATTAACGCTTAGTTCTTCCTTTTCCGTTTTTTTAGACAAAAACCAACTTTTCTATCCGATAAGATAATAGCTTTTCTTGTGAGTATAAGTACTCGTCAGCCCCGAGTCGAATACGACATTCCTATACTATATTTCGATAGGTACACTTGCCTATTTGGGATATTAGTTTGGAATATATTTAAAACTATAGAAAATATCCATCAAGTTTTTGGCGACATTCCTAGATTTTTTTTTCTTTCCCCCCTCGTACTTGACTTATAAACATTGGGGACAATGTTTATTTTTAAGTATGGGGGTGGATTCTTAATTATTGTTTTTATTTAAAATAAAATATATATATATATAAATCTTTATAAATTTATTATAAAAATCTTTATAAAAAAAAATATATATAAAAATCTTTATAAATTAAAAAAAAAAAATTTGTTTTCTTTTATTATCAAAATTACAAAAAAAAATTAAACAAACAAAAATTAAATTTTTATTTAGAGAAATCATTAGTTCTATAATTGTTCACATGCAAAATTCCTCGTAATTCAATTTCTTTATAGTGTTTAGAGAATTTTAATGTTTTAATTGAATGTTGAATTTTGGAGTAAAACTGTTGGCCATGTTGTGTTTCTAGTTAAGTGCACGTGTAAGTAGAGTTTTATGTAGATTAAAATATTCAGTATATATTTAGATTTTCATTTTTCTAAATGCATAGAAATGTTTTATTTTACTTTAATTTTGAAAACCGGTAAAACTTTAAAATAATTTAGGTGAGTAAGTAGAAGTTTACTAGAGAGATATTTCGCGGATCAAGAAAGAGGTATTCTTTTTCAGTGTCTAGAACTTGCCCTCTATCTATTCTCAAGACTTTGCATAAGTTAGACTCATTAGCATAAATATGATTTAGGCATTTCCTTTGGCCAGTTTGAGCTTTTGTACCCGTACCTAAAATGTTACCTTTGTTTAGCCATTTTGAGCCTATTTCCCTATCTTTTTGTTTAACTCCACCAAGCATTTTACCAAATCCTAAAAATCCACCTAATTGCACACCTAAGACCAAGCTTGAACATAAATATAAAAACAGGGTTTGTGAGTGATTAGGAGCCTTTTCATTTTTGGTGGCTCTTTTCTTATAATAAAAAAGTTGATTTATTCTTCTCCCCTCTTTAAAATAAAGAAAAAAATTTTGTTATGAAAAAAAATGAAGAGGTAGAAGAAAATTTTCAACATGATGAGAGAGTTGAAAAAAAAAGAAAAAAAAAGAACAAAAAGATTAGAAATTTGGCTACGTTCTTAAAACCATAGCAAAGTTTTGTGCTCATGTCTCTCTAGGTTTTGGTGTGACTAGCCATCGTCTATATCTTTGACCACCCTCACCAAAAACCTAAGTCTACATTTCAACCTAATTAAGTCCTATTGATTTATGTTTTTAAGTTAAACTAGTGCCGTGGCGAGAGTGTGAAAGGGCAAGCCTATGGCCATCGACATTGATGGATTTCTTTGGAGGGTATCTTAATCTTCGTTCGTGCAATGTTATCTTAGTACACACGCTACACTCTCCCTAAATATAATTTTATGATTTGCCGGATTTTTCATTTTAAAAGTAAAAATAATAGTGGAAACATATTTTAAGAAAAGTAAAAACCTAATGTGTATGCTGAGTAAGTCTTTCTACAAAAATTTCTACAAGCATAGGCATAAGACTTCGCATTTTACTCCTTAGGTTCAATTCTCTTTTCTAGCATTTAAAATTTCTCTACCCTCTATAGGAAGTTGTTTGCTCGGGACTAGCAAACGGATAAGTATGGGGGTATTTGATAACTCTAATTATTTCTATATTTTTATTTACTATTTTATATTAATAATAGATATTTTATATCAATTTTATAATATTAAGTCTATAAGTAACAAGTTTCTACATTTTATATTTATATGTTCTAATAAATTGATTTTTAACCTTGTAGGGCTGATATATATATTTTTTGGAGCAAAAACTGGATTTTCTCTTTTTCTGGCTAGACACGCCCTGTGACACGCCCTACCTGGGCGTGACACAGGGGCGTGACACGCAAATTTAAGCCTGCAGCCAGAGCCCGTCGACCGGCCCTGACACACCCGTATCGGATGACGACACGCCCGTGTACCCCTTATACGGGGCGTGACAGCCCGTGGAAGAATTGTTGACCGTGCCATATCGAATTAAATTGACACGCCTGGGTCACGGGCGTGACCCAGGGCATGTCAGGGGCGTTTTCCAGCCAATTACTCTTCGTTCCAGCCGTTGTCGCCAGCAGCCGTTGTAGCTTTGACACGCCCCTAGTCACGGGCGTGACCAGGGGGCGTGATGCCTCCATCAAGCCCAGTTTACTCCCGCCGTTTTCAGCTTCCCGCCATTTTCCAGAAACAGCCTTGACACGCCCTAGGTCACGGGCGTGACCTAGGGGTGTGACCCGTCAGTTAACAGATTTTGGCGGTTTTCCCTCCAACGTTCCCGGGGTTTCAAGACGACGGTTCCGAGCCTGACACGCCCTAGGTCACGGGCGTGACCTAGGGCGTGACCATCCAGAAATTTTTTCTATAAATTCCAGACAGCTTCAGATGTCAAGGGAGGAATTTTTGGGAGTTGTAGTCTTTTAGTTGCTGTTTTATTTTATCATATTTTCCATTTCTTAGCTTAGTTTTACTTTGTGTAAGTTTCAATTCTAGTTTGCTTTTCAATTTAATCATGTTTGTCCCTACCTTATCTTGTAATTCTCTAATTATGATGAGTAGCTAGATTTCATTTAGCACTTGATTTTGATGAAGCTTGCAATAAAATAATCTCTTCCTTTTTATCAAAAGTCTTGTTCTTCATCTTTCTCGCTACGATTTATCTTTGATTTTCATTTCATCGAATTCATATTACGCGTATATGATCTTCGATCTAAGATCCGTATCCTAAATGACCGAGAGGTTGCGGATACGAGGAGATCACTCTAAGATAAAAGGAGTTGAATGCACTCCTTGAGAGAGGATGACGTAAATCTTCCGGATTGGAGTCAAATCCAATAGTGGGGTTCACCGCCTAAAGTAGGCTTAGGGGTTTCGACTGGCCGAGAGGTCTTAATCAATCAACCTAAGGTTTGTTAGAAGCATGAGCTCGAGAGAGACGCTACTATAATTTAGGAACCTCCACAGTCGAGTGAGTAGATAAGAGCTCGCATTGCTTTATTTTACAAGAAGATTTATTTTATCTCAAGGGAATTCTAGATCAAGTGCTAGCTTCCTCAAAATCATATTTCTATTTCCTAGATTAACGCTTAGTTCTTCCTTTTCCGTTTTTTTAGACAAAAACCAACTTTTCTATCCGATAAGATAATAGCTTTTCTTGTGAGTACAAGTACTCGTCAGCCCCGAGTCGAATACGACATTCCTATACTATATTTCGATAGGTACACTTGCCTATTTGGGATATTAGTTTTGAATATATTTAAAACTATAGAAAATATCTATCAATGCCTACGACTTAGGTTTGGCCCAGGACTGCCCAAGTTATTCCCTGTGAAGGGCTCTCGAGGGCACTAGGAGCTATGATGGGCTGAATCCCAAAGCTCCCTTTCACAAGACACTTATTCTTGTTGGTTGATAACTAATCCCATATCCCTTAGCTATTGCATTGGATCTAATCCTAGTATTTTGACAACTTCGTCCTACGGGTTAGACAATCTTTCGTCGATCCCGAGCACCATCTAACTTTTAGCCAAACCCAACCCTTGCTCATCCAATCCTGAGTGATGAACTCATTCTAAATTATCCAAACCTATAACCACTAATCTTTGACTTATGTGCCTAACTTGTACTCCAGATTATTTTTGTAGATTTACTATATGCAGACCACAAAGGTTAAATGCCTTGTAAAATGGGAAGTACATCAAATAATAATCCAATACTCCTATAATAATTAATAGAGGTCCATTATGACCTTTATTGCCCAAATCCAGAATTTCACAATTTTCCTATTTATCTAGAAATTTATTAAATATTCATAGTGGCCAAAGTCTCCGAGATTGAACAGGAGGTACCAAATTTAGACAAGATAAAATTCCCCCAGATTTATGTTATACTCAATATAAACATTTAACCTATGATCCAAGATCTTTTAATTTTTCAGCAATGTTTAGGCCACTGATTTTATTTTAAAGGTATTTTGCAATTATTCATTAAAAAGATAAATAGGGCAATATTATATCTAATAATTCAAGGAAAACTCTAACATGATTGCAAGGGCATATAAATGCTCTGGGTCATATATCATAAGTGATTAATGAGTGATAAGCCTCAAACAAATTCATGAACAACTTTCCAAAATTACTAAATGCAGACCATCAAGGTTAAACATCTTGTAAAATGGAAAGTATATCGAATAATCATCCAATACTCCTATAATAATTAATGTAAGTCCATTATGAACTTTAATCCCTAAATCCAGAGATCCAAAATTTTCCTTATTTATTTAATAATTTATTTAATTATTATAGTGACTAAAATTTCCAATAATGAACATGATGTACCAATTTCAGACAAGGTATCATTCCACTAATTTTATAGGATATTCAAAATAAGAAATTAACTCATCCTCCAAAATATCTAAATTGTTCAATAAGGTTTTATCCCCAAATTCTTATTTCATTTAAATCCTTAAAAATTCATTTAAAGAGATATAAAAGACTATATTGCTTCCAAAAATTCAGAGAAAATTCAAGTATGATTTTAATGGCATATAAATGCTTTGGGACAAATCTCATAATTTATTTATCAGTAAAAAAAGTCTCAAATAATATATTGAACAATTTCCTCATTTACCAAGATTGTGAAGTAAGTACCTCAAATATGTATTCAAAATTCTTATAAAATTTATATATGTCTATAATGATTCAAAACTTCCTCTACCAAACTTTCATACCCTCCCAAGGGGCAGAGGGACCATAATGATCAATTTATTAAATTGAGGCATCCCCTTGTGTTATAAAGGAAGTACTATAAATATTATCCCAAAATTCCCAAATAAATTACCAGAGGCTGATAATATCTTTATGACCATTCTACCAAAATTTCATCTTAGTTTGAGGAGTTTAACTAGCTCATTCCAACCCTACAATATTTGTGCCCTAAACTAGGGTTAGGGTTTTGTGGGTCCCAAACTTTTCAAAATTTCCTAAGATTTTTACCAGATGATTTTACTTATCCTATTACCCTTCCTACAAAATTTCATGGTCATACAAGGTGTTTTGGCCACATGCCCTTCAATAGGTACAAAAGCCATTCCTTAGGGTTTGACCTAGGATTTTGGGCCAAATCAATTCAAAAACCCCCAATTTTTCATTGGAAGGAGCATAAAGTCATGCAAGTCAGTGTCCCAAATTTTAACCTCTGTTGAGGTGAATTGGACACTCTAAGCCAAAATTACATTTTTGGACCAAAATGCCCTTTTTAGGGCAAGGCTAGGGTTTGCATGATTTCCATTCAAACCACTTCCAAATTTAATGAAATTTTAACCAGAGATCAATATTGACCTCATATACCCCTCACCAAAATTTGGATGAATTTGGAGTTTATTTAACCCATAAATTAATTAACCCTAGATAAATTAAATTATTTATAAAAACTATATAAAAATTATCTCCAAAAATTCCCATTTTTGGGCAGGGACTAGATATTTGGTAGGGTGACTCCTTGACAAAATTTCAACTCATTTGGGCTAAGGATGAAGTGTGGGCACTCCATTTAATGTCTGCCTAAGCATATGTATAGACTCCACCAAAATGAGTGCCCAGGTCAAACCAGGCATCCAAATTGGTTCAAACCAATTTTGTATGAAAGTAGACCCATAGGGCTACATTTTATATGTTTACCATTTTTCATGAACATTCCTTTAGGTATTTTTAAAATTTAAAACCATTAAATACAAAAACTGTGACAGAAATGAAATCATAATATAAAAAAGCTATAGTTTATATTCATCAATCTGCACGAATCTTGGCGCAAACGGATGGGATCTGGTCGTCTTCTACCTCCAGCCTACGGCCAAGATTAATCCCGCCTGGGCCGACTTCCAGCTGCTGCCGCCGGCGATCCGGCCACCTCCCTGGCCGGCCACCGCCGCCAACACCTTCGTGGTGGTCGGGGCTATCTCCAGGCGGCGGCACGGCCGCCGGGGAGCACTATTCCGGCGAACCCGAAGGTATGGATTTTCATGGAAAATCCATGATTTTGAAAATCCGATTAGGCTCAATTGAGCCCTAACCTTGTCTCTAATGATTCCTAAGGACTACCCATGTAAGAAGGAGTGAAGGAGGACCTTTTCGGCGGCCTGAAGTCAGGAGGATCGCCGGAATGCCATGGTGGTGGTGGTGGTCGGGTTTCTTCAAAAACACAGTGAAACATCTTGGATTCTTCAGGAAAGGGGTGGGGAATTCTCCTTGGAGTCTAGGGAAACTTTTAAGAGGGAGAGGAGGGGAGTTAGGTGGCTGAAATACTCTATGCCATTTTTGGCCTAAGTCAACAATGGCGGCTATGGTAGGTAGGGGGGTGGAGCTTGCTCTAACCAGTCAAATTTTGCTGCTGCACTCCCCTTGCCTTGCTGAATTGAATGGGGAGGTTGGGGAAGGGGGAGGATGAGCCCAAAGTCTTCCTCCCTTTTCTTCCTTCTCTTTCTCTCTCCTCCATGGGTGGCTTTCTCTCTCCTAGTCACCAAGCCTAAAATTTGGCTCCTACCTAATCGCATGGAAGCCCACAAGTCCATCTCATCCATGAGAACAAGGTTGGCCCAAGTTAATTGGGCTTGAGCTTGAGTTAGCCCATTTGGGCTAGCTTGACCTAAACTGTGACTAGGGCCCACTTAGGTCAATTTGGTCCTTGAGGTTTCTTTAATGGGTCCTTGGTGACCCATTAGCCTCCCCTAGGGTCAAGGTGGGGTTGGATTGTCCCTTGGCGATCACTTGACCCTTAACTAGGGCACTTTGACCATTTTAGGTCTAGAGTTGACTTTGGTCAACCTAGCCTTTTTGATTGGTCCCAATGGGTCCTTTGTGACCCTTTTACCTCTCACTAGGGTTATGAGGGTATGTGTGGGGTCCACTTTGCTAAGGGACTGCAATTGACCCTTGTGCAGGTCAGTTTGACCCAATTAGGGTTATAATTGACTTTGGTCAACTTAGCCCCTTTGACTGCCTTCCATGGGTCCTTAGTGACCCATTGACCCCTCACTAGGGTTATGAAGGTATGAGTGGGGTCTTGGAGTCTTGGTGAAGCCCCATGATCACCTTAAACCAAGGTTCAAAAATCTACTATGTGCAGACCATAGTGGTCTCATCCACATTCCTTGGTTCACTTGGCCTTTTTGGGCTCCCGAGGGTTTTATCATGACTTAGTCATGACAAAAATATCTCTAGGGGTCTAGTTGTTTGAGGGATGTTACACCTCTGCTCAGCGGCCGTTGTGTCCTCGACTCATCAGCAAGCGCTTTACCCTAGGCTCCTCCACAAGAAATAGGAGGCAAGCCGCAGACACCAAGACGCATAGAGTATGCCTCTTTATCTTTCGAGCACCAACAGTGGATAGCGAAGCATCCATAACGCGGCGATCCACGTCGTAGCAAATAAAAGATATAACTTCACGAATGGTGACTTGTCACCCTCCGATCCCATCTATCTCTATCCACCAACAATTGTAACAAGAAGCGTCTTGTCGTCCTTGCCTTCTCTACAAAGCTTTGTATAATAATAAAAAATAGTGGAATCTGGTCAGCACAGCTCCGACAAAGTAATTTTTCACTTCTATGTGAGGTTTCTTACGTTAAAAAAGTATCTTGTTATTTGTCTCCCTTTTTGTAGCAGTTTGTGCGCTTGGCTACTCTCGGGATAAGACGGTGAAATCTAGACTGATTTGCAGGAGCCTTGAGTGAGCCCCATCTCCTCCTATACGTATAGAGTTCCCTTCAAGATCTCCTTGAATCTTTGATGAATCCTTTAAAGACCTCCGAGGGTCTTCGAAGATCCACGAAGATCTTTGATATTCTTCGAACGCTGCTACTCACATTAATCCCTACACACATTGAGCCCTGCACACATTGTGCCCTCACGCGCAATTCTCCAAGCGCACACCATACATATACTGTACTTTGTGCCCACCTCATGTATATTACGCCATGCGCACATTGTGTCATTGTGCACACTGTGCCCTCAAGCATATTGTGCCCTTGTGCACACCACACAGTCGCACACACATACACCCTCACACACACTATGCCCTCGCGCACACTGCGCATTATGCATACCTTATGCATATTGTGCCATACGTACACCTTCCGCACACCTCACACAAACCTCGCGCAAACCTCGTGCACATAGCGTAGTGCATACATACACTACATCATATGCACACCATGCACAAACTATGTCTTGCGCAGACTGCACCATGCGTGCACTGTACCGTACACGCACTGTGCCCTGTATGCGCACTGGGCCCCGTGCATGCCTAGCGCATAGTGCGCCCTAAGCATGCCTTGCGCGAATTGCGCCTTACGCGCACTACGCCTTGCACGCACTGCGCCATGTACATGCCTTGCACACCCAACACCTTTGTTGGGTCCATTGATCACAATGTCCTAAATTTGAAAATGGCCTACAAGATAATGGTATATACATGATTGCTTCTGATGCATGATCTAAGTTCAATATATGAAGGTTGTTTTCTATTGCACTGATTTTACAGGTAGTCTGAGTCACAATGACAGATGGACTCAAGACAGGATGCTGGCAAAACAAAAATCTAGCTGTCTAGAAGCATTAAATGAAGGTAGTTCACTCAATGCCAAGAGGCTAAAAGTGTTGACATAAGCTCAAGAAGTCAAAGCATCAGAGATGCAGACAAGAAATCTGTCTAAGTTCAGAAGCGTTGAGTGAAGACAGTTCACTCAACTCCAAAAGAGCAAAAGAATTGATAGAACAAACTTAAGTTAAAGCTGCAGTATTGCTGACAAGAGATATTTCTAAGGACAGAAGCGTTGAGTGAAGGCAGTTCACTCAACGCCTACTCATCAAGAAATCTGTCTAAGTACAGAAGCGTTGAGTGAAGACGGGCCACTCAACGCCTCATCAAGAAGTCAGGCTAAGTCAGAAAGCGTTGAGTGAAGAAGCTACATTCAACGCCTTCATGCAGAGAAATTTCAACCAAGTCCAGAAGCGTTGATTGATGAAGGCTCACTCAACGCCTTAACTGTTAGACTATACAATTCAAGTCAAAGCATTGAGTGATGAAGGCTCACTCAACACCTAAAGATGTAGAATTCTACTAAGTACTTTTGCATTGAGTGACGAGGCTTCACTAAACACCTATACAGATTATATGAAATTTACTAAGTCCAGAAGCGATGAGTCATGCTGACGTCAAAAAGAATCCAAATGTCGCGGGTTTTGCATGCTAGATGATAAAAGGCACCACGTGCCTTTAGAAATGTATTTAATGCAAAAGAAGTGTTTTAGTTACCAACTCCAGTGGTCCAAACTACACAAAGAGCCTTTGAATGGCGGGATATAAAAGCAGAGTTCCATGATAAAAGGCATAACGTAAATGAGGAGAGATAAAAAGGAACACAGAGCTTTTTAGAGACAGAGCTTTTTTCAGTCATCTTCTCCCTCTTGACGAAGAAGAAGTTTTTAATAACTTGCTCTACAGTTTGTCGGTGAATCACAGACAGGGTTGTATGTTGACGATACAAAGTACTGAAGAATCATTTCTCAACAGCAAGATCATAAAGCTCCTTTTCTGAGTGAGAAGGAGAAGCAAAGCAAGCCTAAGTTGATGTTCATCTTCAAGGCCACTGCACTCTAACCTCTACTACAATCTAGGCTTGAAGAAGCAATACTCTGCAGTTACTTCTTAGCACAAACTTAACAACCTTGAAGATCTATTCTTGGTGCTATTTTGAAGATAGGCCTGAGTTTACTCAGTTAAGCAGGCAGACTCAAAGAACATACTCTCTGGATTCAATCAACAACAACAAACCCACTCATTCTGTAGGATCAGCCTTGATCTAAGCTATAATCCTGAAATATAAATGCTGAGTTTTAGGATCCTGTGGTGGATATGAGGTAGGGCATGTGTGCCCGAGGTAGGAGATTTATTCTCTAAGGTAGGTTTCTATTGAGAATCTGAGGTAGGGCCTTTGGCCTAAGGTAGGATCATTCTTGATCTAAGCTGTAGGAGAGTTATTCTCTCTGAGTGTAGGGATATCCTCCTAGCCTGAGGTGTAGGACTTTTGTTTAAGTCTGAGGTAGGTGATCTGAGGATCACTGAGCTGTATGAGATATGATCTTTGAGTGTAGGACTTTGGACTGAGGTAGGACTTGGTGGAAGTCTGAGAGATCTTGAGGGATTTGCGTTATAAGCTTATTAAGCTGAAATTGGAGAAAATTGTCTTGTCTAACACACTATTAGAAAGGTGGGAGAGACAGTGTATGTACCCATACCTTGGGGAACCACTATAAATACTGGTGTATTGTGTTTCTTTCTTGAAAGCTAACTAAAATAACTGAACACTCAACACACCAAAACAAAAGGATAGCCTTAAAGACTAAGAAACCTATTCACCCTCGCCCCTCTAGGTGTATAGTTACTCTTGAAATAAAGACTTTCAAGTGGTATCAGAGGGTTGTTGTTCAAAAAGGACTTAATAGTCTGAACTGATCTCTAAGAGTAGCTAAAGATTATCTCCATGGGTTCAGGTAAGAACCACAAGGAGTTGAGCTCAATGAAGCTTCCAGTTTGTAGGAGGAAAACTTTGGGATATAGGAAGAGGGGGTCAGGCTATTCATGGAAGATTCAGACCTTATAATATTCATTACAGTCCAAGATGGACCTTTCATCCCCATGAAGGTCTCTATCTTAGATGCAAATGTCCAGACTTCAAAGATGTATACTGAAATGACTAGGGATGAAGTCATCTTGTCAACCATGGACAAGAGGGCACAAAACATCATTGTCAGTGTTATAGATGACTCCACCTTCCAGAACCTGGTTCATTGCAAAATTGCTAAAGAGATATGGGATTCTCTTAATGTTTATATGGAAGGGATAGAGGAGGTGAGGGATGACAGGAAATCCCTCCTGAATCAACAATATTAATCTTTCAAACAAGGCAGGAATAATTCCATAGCTGAATGCTATAAGAAGTTCTTCTTGATAGGGAACAGTCTAATCATCTATGACAAACAGTTCACAAACTATGAACTTAATGATAAGATCTTGAGATCTCTCAATAGAGAATGAGACATCAAGATTTGTTCCATCAGAAAAGTTGACAACTTGGCAAACAAACTACCTCAGAACTTATCTGGGAAGTTGTTATCCCATGAGATGTAGCTGAAATCCAAGAAGGCAGAAGAGGATACTACCAGATCTCTTAACAAAGAGAAGACTGTGGCCTTTAGAGCTGAAGCCATATGAAGTAGGTAAAAGACTCATCCACCATGGAGAGTTGCAGAGTCAGAAAGCTGAATCCCAGCTCCTCTGGAAAAGAGCTATCAGATGGAGAATTAAAAATGTTCTCTAAGTAGTTCAAGAAGTTTCTGAGATGGAGGAGACAAGGAAAGAACAAAGGTTCTTTTAGCTCCAACTCAAAGAATCCTTACTCTAGCAAGGATAACTCTAGAAATGACCCCTCTTGGGAAAGGTATGACTCCAAACAGAACAAACATATTAAGACTAATGTTGTTTGCTACTGTTGCAACAAGAGTGGACATGTCATTGCTGATTGTCCAGTTAAGAAGAAGGAATATACGAAGTCTAGAGGCAAACACATTACAAGGACAAGAAGGCTGAGAAGAACTTCTTGGCCAAAAAAAGTCAGTCGGTCATACAGTTATTTTGAGTCTTCAGAATCAGATGAAGAGGAGTCCTACATTGGTCTCATGACCATTGAAGAAGATACTGTTGGGTTTCTTTATGAGTATGGCACAATACTTGTGCACACAGCGGAAGTAATAAAATCAAGAACAACCCAAAAGAGATTGGGATCAGGCCATGAATGTTGAATCAAGAAGTAAAGAAATAACTAGGTCAAAGTTACCTTTTCGGTGTTGAGTCAAAACTCAACAGAGATGCTCCAAGCTTTGAGTCCTTGTCGGTGGCGAGTTCTACGTAGAATAACGTTTACGTCTCTGCAGAAATCCACACGAGCAGGAGAACACCGAGCTTCATCGCACGAAGGGTCGGGAAGGAGATCAACCGCACCTTACACTTCCACAGACTGCTAGGTCCGCGCCAGGAATAGCAACACCGGCGACTATCGCCGGAGAGGAGGTGGTCGACGGAGCGAACGATGCGGCGGAATGCTTCCGTCCGGCGGGATTCGGGAATCGGCAGAACGGCAGACCGGCGGAATGTTTCCGTCGGGTTAGAATCGACCACATGATAACTCACGCGTATTCATCCCAAAACCCTAAGTCCTTAGTTATACCAAAGGTATAAACAAATCTAAGAGTATCGCTATCCGCAGACAACACAACATAGGTATCCAGAATCATTCGCCGAGAATGAGCTCCAGGTTCAGTGAGAATGAGATCCAGATTCGGCGAGAATCAGCAGACAGAATCGACGAGAATCATCTGTAGAATCGTCGAGAATCGAGGAAGGAATCGTCGAGTATCACCAATCGCTGGGAATCAAACAATTCGATTCTCGATGAATTTGTCGAGAGTTCGCGAGTCATACTCGACGATTCTCGACGAATCATTCGCGACGAATGATTCTCGACGAACTCGTCAAGAGTTGGCGAGTCATACTCGACGATTCCCGACGAATCATTCTCGACGAACTCGTCGAGAGTCGGCGATTCATACTCGACAATTTTCGACGAATATCCTTGGCAACGTTTGCCTGACCCCCATTCTGTATGGTGATTGGTAACCCTTACCAACACAGTCAATCTTCCAACTTCTCCACATGCTCTTATGTGCGACCCTGCAGGCTCATATCGCGTTGGCAGTGAGATTACATGTTTGCCCACTTCTAGATCACCATGGTAACTCCAACAGTCTCCCACTTGATCTTGAAAGTATCAAACCAAAAACCTCACAAACAATGAGCGGCATCTAGCAATGCATCATTGCTACCCAAGCAATAAGAGTTCATAACTCATAAGCCTTTATGAACAATGTCCCAGCGTTGTCTTTGTCCCTTACATCCGGAAAGAACTAGAGGCATGGACCATGTCACCCTCATAATAGCTCAATCCAAGTTTCTTGATCTAGAACGGACTTCCATAGAATGGTGAGTCCAATATCACATATTGACTCAACCAAGCATGGCCATGCATTTCTCAGTCCAGTTCCATCAAGGGGCCCATGGATGCAACTCCTGTCACATAGGAGGACAAATCCCATATCTGCTCACACACAAACACCCAAATGATTCGTAACGTGCCCAATAACCACCCTTATCATCAACCTTTCTCAAGGAAGACTTTAGATGGCATCAAAGCACGCTCTTCCTCACTTGATGAATGCTGTGACTTCAGGTCAAAGGATCACAACACCATTATCAATTGAGACCTACTCATGACACGTTTAGATAACAATCCACAGAGTAGTCTCAGGTTGGGTCTGTCCAGTACAACTTGTTCATTAACAAGTACCCACGTGATGACTTGATATAACAATATCATGACCTATGAGAACTGGTCATCAGTCAACACACGTGCTAGTCTTAATGTATCATCATCACCCTTAGTTTCTATGATGATACAACGACCAGGGACCTTTTAAGAATGATGCTTCAAATAAATCATATGCTCTCACATTCAAGTCACGTACTTGATGTTCTATGAAAGCGAATATTCTAAGGGTATTTATTATGTTAACATTTAACTATTGCATAGAGAAATCATAATAAAAGAACTTGCCATTAATTGTAAAATAAAATTTCGGTACATAATTCATCATATGAATAAACAACAAACAGCCAACAGAATATATGTTTACATGCAACCCACAAGACTCTCACTAGAGCTGATCATTTAGGTATCGTATACCCATTGATCTAGTATGACCATCATGCTTTCTCTACACGAGAGGCTTTGTCAGTGGATCCGCAATATTCTCCTCAGTCAGCACTCTGCAAATGTTCACATCTCCTCGTTCGACAATCTCACGAATAAGATGGAACCGCCGAAGTATGTGCTTGGAGCGCTGATGGGATCTAGGTTCCTTAGATTGTGCAATTGCACCATTGTTATCACAGTAGAGAACTACGAGACCAACACTGCTAGGAACTTCATCAAGCTCACCGATGAATTTCCTAATCCATGCAGCCTCCTTCGCTGCGTTAGCTGCAACGATATACTCGGCTTCTGTTGTAGAATCAACATCTATCTCTTGCTTGGAACTCTTCCAGCTCACAGCTCCTCCAATAAGGCAAAACACAAAACCTGACTGAGACTTTGAGTCGTCCCTATCAGTTTGGAAGCTAGCATCCATGTAACCACTTACAACGAGCTCTTCCTCTCCACCATACACCAAGAACACATCCTTTGTCCTTCTCAAGTACTTCAGGATATTCTTGACTACAATCCAGTGACACTCACCGGGGTCTGACTGATACCTACTAGTCATGCTCAAAGCAAAGGAGACATCAGGTCGAGTACATAACATTGCATACATGATTGATCCAATTGCCGAAGCATATGGAATCAACTTCATGCGGTCCTTATCTTCACAAGATTTTGGACACTTGTCCTTAGAGAGATTCACACCATGAGACATGGGTAAAAATCCTTTCTTGGACTCAAGCATGTTGAACCGCTTCAACACCTTCTCAATGTATGTACACTGGGTCAAACCCAGCAAATTCTTCGATCTATCTCTATAGATCTTAATACCAAGTATATAAGTCGCTTCACCCAAGTCCTTCATAGAAAAGCAGTTCCCTAGGTTGTTCTTAACAACTTTTAGGGTAGGAATGTCATTCCCAATCAACAGTATGTCATCTACATACAATATCAGGAAGACAACAATGCTCCCACTGATTCGCTTGTAAACACAAGGCTCATCTTCATTCTTGATGAAACCAAACTCTTTGATTTTCTCATCAAAATAAAGATTCCAACTTCGAGAGGCCTACTTCAGTCCATAGATGGACCTATTCAGCTTGCATATTTTAGTGGCTTCATTTGGGGATACAAAACCCTCGGGTTGTGTCATGTACACTTCCTCAAGGAGGTTTCCATTAAGGAAAGCCGTTTTGACATCCATCTGCCAGATCTCGTAGTCATAATACGCAGCAATAATAAGCAATATCCTTATGGACTTAACCATGACAATAAGGGAAAATGTATCATCATAGTCAATGCCATGAATTTGCTTAAAACCCTTAGCCACCAGTCGCCCTTTGAATGTCTTTGCATTCCTATCCATATCGGTCTTCTTCTTGACGACCCATTTGCATCCTATGGGTCGTACCCCTTCAGGTGGTTCCACCAAGTTCCAAACTTGGTTTGCGTACATGGATTCCATTTTGGATTTCATAGCCTCAAGCGATTTGTTGGAGTCCGGTCCATTCATAGCCTCTTGGTAGGTTGCTGGTTCATCATCATGATCCATAAGCAACACATTACCTATTTGAGACACAAGAAATCTATATCTCTCAGGCTCAAATCTTAGTCTACCAGATCTACGTAGGACTTGTGTTTCTTGAGTAGGTTCTCTAGCTACAACATCTTGTAGTCCTATCTCAGAATCCAATTCCGGTTCATTCACTACTTGTGGTTCTTGAACTTATTCAAGTTCTACCTTTTCAGTCTTTCTTGATAAGAATTCTCTCTCCAAGAAGACGCAAGTCCTTGCGATAAACACTTTGCCCTCGGACGGTAGGTAAAAGTAATACCCTTTCATTTCCTTAGGATATCCCACCAGATAACATTTATCCGATTTGGGTTCCAGCTTGTCAGGCATTTGACATCCCACTTATGCCTCACAGCCCCAAATTTTAATGAACGACATACTAGGACGCTTCCCAGTCCAAATCTCATATGGTGTCTTCATAACCGTTTTCGTTGGAGCACGATTCAGTGTCATTGCAGCAGTCTCTAAAGCAAAACCCCAAAAGGAAACAGTCAAGTCTGCATGACTCATCATCGAACGTACCATGTCTAACAGAGTACGATTTCTCCTCTCAAACACACCATTATGTTGTGGTGTTCTAGGTGGAGTGAGCTATGATACAATACCACACTCTTTCAGATGATCACAGAACTCATGACTAAGGTATTCGCCACCACGATCAGATAAGAGTGCTTTAACCCTTTTACCCAACTGGTTTTCTACTTTATTCTTGAACTCTTTGAACTTTTCAAAGGTCTCAGATTTGCACTTCATAAGATACATATATCCGTATCTACTGAAATCATCAATAAATGTAACAAAGTAGAAATACCCACCTCTAGCCATGGAGCTCATAGGTTCGCATACATCACTATGTACAACACCCAAGAGATCCTCAACCCTCTCAGTATAACTAGTGAAAGGGGCTTTAGTCATCTTGCCTAACAAACAAGATTCACATCGCTCAAATGATTCATAATCAAATGAGTCTAAAAGTCCATCTTTATAGAGCTTAGATATGCGCTTCTCATTTATATGGCCCAAACGACAATGCCAGAGATATGTAGGGTTTGAGTCATTTATTCTTAGTCTTTTATTATTTTCTACATTATAGATCAGATGGTCCAAGTTCAAAATATATAGACCATTAAACAATTGAGATACAGCATAACAAACATTATTCTTAAATATAGAACAACAGTTGTTCTTAATTATAAAATAAAATCCAATCATGTCCAATCATGAAATAGATATAATGTTTCTAGTTATGGCCGGAACAAAATAACAATTATCTAATTCTATTACAAGCCCACTGGGCAAAGAAAGACGGTAAACCCCTACGGCTACAGTAGCAACTCTTGCTCCATTGCCGACGCGTAGGTCCACCTCCCCTTTACTCAGCAATCTTCTCCTTTCTTGTTCCTGCACATTTGTACAAATGTGAGAACCACATCTGGTATCCAATACCCAGGATGAAGGAGCAGAAAGGTTCATTTTTATAACGTAAATTTTTGAAGCGAAAGTCATACCTCCCTTCATTTTCTGCAGACCCTCAATGTAAGAAGGACAGTTCCTCCTCCAAAGACCAGCCTTGCCACAGTGGTGGCATTTCCCTTCCTTCACTGTGCTCTTCTTTTTCTTCAGTGCAGAAGACTTGGGCTCAAGATATGACTTAGGTCCCACCTTTGTATTCTTAGAGCCCTTGGCCTTGCCCTTGCCCTTATGCACCATCAGTATGGGGCTGGCAGGCTTGGCCTTCTTCATATTGATCTCGGAAGTTCTTAACATGTCTAGAAGCTCGGGCAGTGTCTTATCTATTTCATTCATGTATTAGTTCAAGACAAACTGCTCATAACTGTCCGGCAACGATTGCAGGATCAGATCTGTGGCCAACTCTTGACCTAGAGGAAAACCCAGCCTTTCAAGGTTCTCTATATACCCAATCATCTTGAGTACGTGAGTCCCTACTGAGTCTCGAACTCCCATCTTGCACTGAAATAATGCTTTTGTGACATCGAACCTCTCTTGACGAGCCTGCCCTTGAAACATTTTCTTGAGATGCTCGTCAATCTCCTTGCACCCCATGTTCTCATGTTGCTTCTGAAGATCAGAGTTCATGGTGGCAAGCATAAGGAATTCGACATCTAAGGAATCATCAGTATACTTCTTATAAGTATCCTTGCCAACACAGGAAGAGTTCCCGGTCGGCACCTCGGGGGCTTCTTCTTCCAAGACATATAGCTTTCGCTCTTGCCTGAGAACAATTCTCAGGTTCCTGTACCAGTCAATGTAGTTGGTCCCACTGAGCTTATCCTTCTCAAGGATGGCTCTCAGAGACAGAGCGGAGTGTGAACCACTTGCCATGGAATTCTAAAAGAATTCATGTAGAATAATATCAGCACCAAAATTTCAAAATACAATTTATTTTTAATTTGGACTTCAATTAAAACTCCCACTATTTTATTCGAAATGATGGCCCTCACTATCAATTCGGAGAGTTCATGCGAGCTACTCTCTTAGTGGACAAGATCCGTATTTCACCAACACAATGAGTCAACTTTGGCTTTTCTCTCACGATGTGGTTATTTAGGTAGGCAACGCTTGCCAATTGCATCCTCATGCAATTCTTGTATGGTTGGTGAATAACTCCTTATTCTCATCCATCATATGGTGCATGCCAACCCTATTCCTCTAGGCACTCAACCTTTGAGGTCACCTAGTTAAGTTGGACCCGATGTCGATAGTGGGATATCACAATTATCCGCTCGCACCCTTACCAAGATAGATTAATGCACCTTGCTTTGGCAAGCCCACACTTCATCGATCGAGGCAGGAAGAGTGTCATCCATCGGAAGGCATCCAAACACTTAATATTTGATGAAGGGAATTTTTGATTATAGGTTAACAATTAACCATGATCAACATTTGATCAATGTGAACATCCAAAGAAAAACACTTTGCAAAAATCCACATGCATCCCTTATGTGTACAACATGGCACTATCAACATTTGATAGAAGGAAGGGCTAAATTTGAACATCCGGACTCTTCCAAATCTTCAGATTTACATGCATTGGACAAAGGCAAAGGCAACTAGACTTAAAGAAGTAGACAAGCTCGTCTCTCATTGTTGGATTAAAAATCCAAAACAATACATGGGTTCATTAACCACTCGAGGGACGGTTACTGCTAAGGAGACAACAATTTCTAACAATTAGAAATAACCACGAAATCACAGACGTTCCTGGCACGGTTCTAAGGGGCAGAGCCCCTAACCTGTGGGTTATGGGCTCATGGATTTCCCTTGGAAAGTCATCAATAATTGATGTTTCAGGATTAAATCTAGATATTTAGAACACTTCTAAATCTCTAGGTTTACACGTACTGGAATAACCTAACTTCCAATACAACAATCATGGCCGAAACCTCCCTATGATACTACTGTTGGGTTTCTCTATGAGGATGGCACAACACTTGTGCACGCAGCGGAAGTAATAAAATCAAGAACAACCCAAAAGAGATTGGGATCGGGCCATGAATGTTGAATCAAGAAGTAAAGAAATAACTAGGTCAAAGTTACCTTTCCGGTGTTGAGTCAAAACTCAACAGAGATGTTCCAAGCTTTGAGTCCTTGTCGGTGGCGAGTTCTACGTAGAATAATGTCTACGTCTCTGCAGAAATCCACACGAGCAGGAGAACATCGAGCTTCGTCGCACGAAGGGTCAGGAAGGAGATCAACCGCACCTTGCACTTCCACGGACTGCTAGGTCCGCGCCAGGAATAGCAACACCGGCAACTGTCGCCGGAGAGGAGGTGGTCGGCGGAGCGAACGATGCGACAGAACGCTTTCGTCCGGCAGGATTCGGGAATCGGCGGATCGGCAGACCGGCGGAACGCTTCCGTCGGGTTAGAATCGGCCAAAGGATAACTCACGCGTATTCATCCCAAAACCCTAAGTCCTTATTTATACCAAAGGTATAAACAGATCTAAGAGTATCGCAATCTGCAGACCACACAACATAGGTATCCAGAATCATTTGTCGAGAATGAGCTCCAGGTTCGGCGAGAATGAGATCCAGATTCGGCGAGAATCAGTAGACAGAATCGAAGAGAATCATCTGCAGAATCGTCGAGAATCGAGGAAGGAATCGTCGAGTATCACCAATCGTCGGGAATCAAACAATTCGATTCTCGACGAATTCGTCGAGAGTCGGCGAGTCATACTCGACGATTCTCGACGAATCATTTGCGATGAATGATTCTCGACGAACTCGTCGAGAGTTGGCGAGTCATACTCGACGATTCCCAACGAATCATTCTCGACGAACTCGTCGAGAGTCGGCGAGTCATACTCGACGATTCTCGAAGAATCTCCTTGGCAATGTTTCCCTGACCCCCATTCTGTATGGTGATTGGTAACCCTTACCAACATAGTCAATCTTCCAACTTCTCCACATACTCTTATGTGCGACCCTGCAGGCTCATATTGCGTTGGCAGTGAGATTACATGTTTGACCACTTTTAAATCACCATGGTAACTCCAACAGATACTGATCATCCAGGTTCCCCATCTGGCATAAGGGCTCCACTATCATCTGTTGTTAGTGACTGTGAAGAGGAGGAGGAGTTCAGTCTCATGGCTCTATCAGAAGACTATCAAGATAATGTTATCCCTGATGAGATACACTCTATCTCTAGCTCTTCTTCTACCTATGAGTCTGGCACAAACTCTAATGTATCCACTTCATCCAGTAGGTATGAGGGATCAGTTTCTGAAGAAGATGTCAATTAATTGACAATTATGGTGTAATCTTGGATGCTCTGAAGAAGATCAAAAGGCTTGTCAAAAGACAAGCTGAGGAGATTGTATCCCTACTGTAATTTGCTTCCCTGCAGTCTAAGTCAGCATTCTTGCTAGCTAAGATGAGGGGGGAAGTTATTCAATTGAAGACAATCTCAATTATCCAAAATGGGACCATTAGTCGGAAGAATAAGATCATCTTGGATCTTAAAGAGAAGCTAAATAAGGAGAGAGATTGTGACTGAATTCTCAAAGCCCAAAACAATATTGCCACTAATAGACTCATTTGCCTCTCAAAATTATAAGAGAGGTTTGGGGTTTAAGTGGAACTCTGGAGATGCCCATTCCAAAGGGAAAGACAAAGCTCCTATAGTGCCTCAGACCACCTTTCACAAGATAATCCTCCCTTCCAATAGGTATGACCAGGACAACATGTATGGTCACTAGATGAATCAAAATTCTTCTTGTAAGGATACAAGGGTATCTTACCATGAAAGGAGAAAGGGCATGGGTGTGAGTGCACTGAAGGCTCCTCATGAGGAAATCCAGATGACCCATTATGGACCATTTATGTTTGGTGCTCCATCCCCCACACTTAAGAATAGGGCATTGGCCTATTCTTAGGTTCCTACAGCAGACACCTTGACTAAGGGTAAGTCAGTCAGTAAGCCACACCTTGCAGTTTCTGAATCCATCAACTCTATGTAAGCTACAAAGTTGATATCTATTGATACCACTTAGAATAAGTCAAGTACAGCTACTAATAAACTCTCCTTCAATCAGATTATAGATGAAAGAAACAAGAAAAAGGCAGTTGCTCTCCCCTCTGAACTGACAACTTCTTCCAAGGCTGTTCAAAAGAGGAGATACACCATTTATGAATGTTGGTGTTGTTGTAAAGTGTGTCACTTTTCCATAGATTATTGGTACAACCCTTGTGTGCCAAGGGAAAGGGTGAGTTTTCTAGTCAGAAGTGTTGCAGGTAGACATGTGTATTTTCAAGCTAACAAGAACCTAGGACCCAATCCCTATTAGGTTCCTAAGGTAATTTGCATTTGCATGGTAGTCCAAGTACCAATACAATGCCAATATGGTACTTGGACAATGGATGTTCCAGGCATATGCCTGCAACAAGCAGCCATCTTAAGGCATTATCTGGGTTGAAGCATGCCCCCAAAGCATGGTTGTAGAGAAGACAGGAAAAGATCTTTGGCAACTGTCAATTTCTAGGAAGAATATTGGTCTCTTGGAGCAGCAAGCAGCATCTCAGCTGGTAATTGCTGTGCACAGCTGGTAGTTGCTGTGCACATCTACTGTGGTTCCAACATCAGCTCCAAGATTACAATCTCAAGCTAAGTAGAACTCAAATGTTTTGTGATTCTTCTAGTGCAATCTCTATTGCTAAGAATCCTGTATCTCATAGCAGGACTAAGCATGTAGAGATTAGATATCATTTTATTAGATAACATGTAGAAAAAGAAGACATTTGTCTTGAGTTTGTCCCCACAGAAAAAAAGGTGGCTGATATCTTCACTAAGCCACTAGATGAAGCCAAGTTCAACACCTTCAAATTTTAATTGGGTATGATGAACTTAGTATAGCTTTAGTAGCTCTTCATGCATTTTAGTTCCAGGTAGTATTAATCTCTGCAGGATAAAAAAAGAATATATGGAGTCTAAGATCTCAGGCGTCGAGTGCACTGAGACAACATCAGGCATCGAGTGCAATGATTCTAAGTGTCTAGGCGTAAAATGCGTTGAGTGCGCTAAGACATCTTCAAGCGTCGAGTGCGTCGATACCACTCAACACATACTCTAAGGGACTTCTATTTGAGGCTATTTCACAGGATTAATCCCAGCCGTTGATATCCTTGTGATTATCATGTTAGGTACACATCTCTCCACATTCTTAAATATGAGGCAAGTATAAATAGAAGTGTGTGGTCTTAGAATAAAACACTATTCCTAGCCCTATACTTTATTGATCCATCTCATGAGGAGAATGGACTCCGAGATGATTGATAGGTGGAACAGAGTTCTGTTGCCATATTATTGGGTATTGCATCCACAATAACCCAGATTTGCATGAAGTCACCCTTGAACTAAGATGAATTAAGTTGTATTTGATATCCTTATTTAAGTTGTGTTTGCAGATTATCATTGCTAAGTGTAGACCAATGTCAGTCTAGAGTGGGTCATGAACACAGGACCATACAGTATAATCCCTTACTGTGTGATCCAAGGTGTTGACTCATGTATAGCCTCTCAATTGGGATACACTTCATATTCAAGCACTTGGATCAAGGAATGAGGATAGGATTCTTGAAGAGAATAGAAATTGGTAAAAGTCCAAAATTTCTCTAAGTCCACTTCTCGAGAAGTCAATGATAGTTCTCTAGAAGTAGACTAAGCAGAACTCGAGAAGTTTCTCTAGTTCTCGAGAAGCCGAGACTAGTTCTCGAGAAACCTTTTTATAGTTCTCGAGAAGTCAGTCTAAAGTTATCGAGAAGTCCCAACCTTTATTTCTTGAGTAGTCAGAGACAGCCGCAAAATTATTCGAAGTCCCTCTCTCGAGAAGTCTATCTTAGTTCTCGAGAACTTAGTCTCTGTTGGTACCCTAGTTTGTATTTGAGTTAAATCCTCTCAATTAGTTTCTTGACCCAAGATTTATCAATGGTCAAAGGTTAGTTGTTAGGTTAGATTCCCTCAGTTGTAGAGTTGTTGCTTATCCAGATGAAAATCTGGTTAAGTGTTTTTAGTTCGACTATAGTCGAATGCCGCTCGACTATCGTCTATCAGTTGATCGACTATCGTCTATCAGCAGATCGACTATCTTTGAGTTAGTTCTTCTTTGTTAGTTCGACGATCTGTGGTCTCAGCATCATTGATCGTCGAGCCCTGCTCGACTTCTTTTGTCCAGACAAATTTCTTGTAGGTCGACAATCTGTTCTTGTAGGTAGACTATCTGTTCTTATAGGTCGACTATCTGTTCTTGTAGGTTGACTATCTGTTCTTGCAGGTCGACTATCTATTCTTGTAGGTCGACTATCTGTTCTTGCAGGTCGACTATCTGTTCTTGTAGGTCGACTATCTGTTCTTGTAGCTCGACTTTTTTTCCTGTCTCGACAGATTTCTTATAGGTCGACTATCTGTTCTGATAGTTCGACCATCTGCTCTGAGAGGTCGACGATCTCTGTGAGTCGTTCGACGATCTTTTGTTTGCACTTAGAGATATTATATTCTTTCGCTTCTGTGATTTATTTCTTATTTATATGGCTTATTTTATTAAAGATTATTTCATTGATTTTATGCTTACATATCAATGCAATCTTTGCCTCATTCTTTATGCATAAGTCAAGTTCTATCTAACAAAGTCTTTTATCTTATTAGTTGACATAATCTTTTTGCTTTATCTGTCATGCTGTCCTTTAAAGCCGTTAGACACAGAAGTCTTTCTTTGGCCGTAAAGAGTTTGTTTTTGATGTGACTTTTTCTAATATCTTTTGGTCTTGCATAATGGATAAGCAGCTTCTAAGGAAGCTTTATTTCTTTATAGGATGTCTTTCTGCAGGCTTTTTGTACTATGTGTTATTTGCAGCCCAGATTGCAGATCTCAGAAGAAGACAAGTTTCAAATTAAGAGAAAGATAGAAGCCATTGTAAAAGGCTGATATATATAAAGTGCTAGAGAGAAGTTAACCTATAGAATTCAGAACACAGATATTCATATATTCATATAAAACCAGAACAAGAAGATACAGCTCTCAGATACTTTTACATTCAACTGAGAAGAACAATTCTCTTCTTCAATCCTGAGTTCATCCTGCTTACAGGAACATTCATACTCAGAGCCTCAAGAAGAAAAAGAAAGAAAAGTTATTGAAGAAGAACAACCATTCCACATCAAGAGTATTCTTCAAGCTGCTCCTTCAAGAACTTCAAGACAACAGTTTCTGTCAAGAGTTCTGAAGAGATCCTGCACCCTGAAGAAAAACTTCTTCCTGGATATTCTCTAAGCCAGGGGGAGCTTTTATTCCTTCAGAGCTTTCTATAGCTCAGTGCAATCCACTAGCTTCTCTTATTCTGTTTAATAATAGAGAAGACATTCTAACTCTCTCAACCTCCTATACAAAGGGTTATTACTCCCTTCAAAAGTTAACCTTGCTTGCAGGGCACCTGAGCAAAAACCTGTGTTGGATTTTGAGCTCCCTATCAAAAGCTCAAAGGGTCTACTTGATCTACCTAAACCAGATCAGTTGGTGGCAGGGCACCTGAACAAAAACCTGTAGTGGATTCCTACTAGGGTGATAGAAGAGTGGATGTACCTATTGAGAGGGAACCACTATAAATATTCTTGTGTTGTCTGTGTTGCTAATTTTAATTACTGAACTGTGGCTGTGAGTAGAATTAACTAGGATTGCTAGTAACTGTGTTAGGACTAAAGCTTAAACTGTAATTACAGTTATCTTTTTCTTGTGCACCTCACTTTGTGTTAGGCTCTAGGGTTTCATATATCTATATACTTATTCCGCAAATTTACTCTAAGGGAGTTGATTAGATTGTCATATTTTTGATTACTCTATTCACCCCCCCTCTAGAGTTATATCTATCCTCACTTTCAATTGGTATCAGAGGGAGGTTGACTGACTGTACAGGCTAACACCTGAGTCACAAGATCTAGATAGATACCAAGTTTATAGATATTCACTTCATGGCCCAGTACAAGGATTATTCTAGCACCAGACCTCCAGTATGCAACTTAGCTAAGTTCAGTATCTGGAAGGCAAGAATCAGATTGTATATGAATTCAATTGATGAAGATATTTTTTTTCTATTTTGATAGGACCACCATCACCACCTACTGTAACTACTGCTATAACTTCAACAAATCTGATTGCAGTGCCACCTCCTGACTACAATGATGCTTACAAGAAAGCAAAGATAGCTGATGCAAAAGCTATGAACATTCTGGCTCAGACCATGTCTGATGAAACTTTCTAGAAAGTGGCTGATTGCACTTCTGCAAAAGCCATGTGGGACTCACTGAACCAGATTGTAGCTGGTTCAGCTGATGAGAGGAAGGACAGAAGGTCCAACCTCATATCCCAATATGAGAATTTCAAGAAGACTGAAGTAGAATCAGTTGAGGCAATGTACACCAGGCTCAACTCCATCATCAATGAGTTTATAACCCTTGATAAGGAGATAACATTGATAGAGGTCAATGACAAGATATTGATGTGCTTCCCCAGCACATGGGATCTCAGGATCTGGCCCATCAAAGAGTCCAGAAGTACAACTGAGATCTCAACTGAAGCTCTCCTTGGCAAGATCAAATCATTTAAGCAAGTACTGAAGACCAGGGAAGCTGAAGCTGAAGCCAAAGCACTTACTCCAATAAGGAAAGAGCACACTCTTGCTCTAAAGGCAACTGATGCATCTGAAGGAAGCCAATCAAATGAGGAGCTAATGACACTCTTTGCCAAAAGGTTTCTCAAAATTGGCAGAAAGGACTTCAGAAAGAAGTCTTCCAGATATGATGACAAGCCAAGGTATGACAGAACACCAGCTAAAGAACTCAAATGTTATGGCTGCAGGAAACTTGGACACATTTTGCCTGAGTGTCCAGAGGAAAAGAACAAGGAGAAGAGAAAAGATAAAGAATATCAGAAGAACCATTCCAAGTCCCCCTTCTACAAAAACAAGAAGAAGGAGAAAGGATTTGTGGCTGAAACCTGGAGTGAGACTGATGAGAAATCTTCCTCCTCAAGCTCCAGCGAAGATGAGGAAGAGAAGAAGGCAAAAGAAATTTTCTTAATGGCAATTGATGCCTGCAGCAATCATTCAACTGCAGAGAGTTCTGATGAAGAAGAAATGCCTACTGAAGATCAGGTATTGTCTTCTTATGATTTTACTTCTGTTGAATTTAGATTTGAATTTAAATCTCTCTGTTTAGATTTAATTAGTTCAGAGAAGGAGATTAAGAAGCTTAGAAATAGGATAACTGAATCAGAATCCCTATCTAGTGAAAATGCTAGGCTAGAAGCTGAACTCACTAGATCTACTAAAGAAATCAAATTTCTTAAAACTGAACTAGGCAAATCTAAAAGATTAGAAGAATCTCTTAATGGTAGAAGTCTTAAGCTGCTAGAGATTACTAGCATGTCAAACACAAGGACAGGTAACAATAAGCTAGGCTTAGGAGCTTCACCAAGTAAACCCCCCATGGTTCTGAAAAACCATCTTTCCACACCAGTAAACTTTATTTCAGCTGAAGGAATAAAGAATACTAAGCAAGTAAATCAAGTTAACAAAGCTTTAAATAAGGCTAAGAGAAAAAGAGAAAATAAAAATTTAAAGAACTATAAAAATAGTCGAACTATGCTCCACGATCGCATGCCCAATGGTCGACCGATACTCGACGATCTGGGCATCGATCATTGAACGTTGATCGACGATCTGAACATGATTTTCAAAATAATAACCAGAATCTTAGAAATACTAAGGAAAATAGAAACACTAGGTTCATTGACCCATCAACTGCATGGAGTATTCCACCTAGGAGATCCTATCCCTTAGGATATAAACCTCAGCCTGCTTATTCTTTCATTTCAAGTTTTCATTATGTGAAGAATAATGGACCCAAGGTTGTCTAGGTCCACAATATCTAACTATTTATTTTGAAGGTGAAGACCTATCCAATTACTAAAGACAAATGGTATTTGGATAGTGGATGTTCCAAACATATGATAGGAAACAAAAATAATCTGTCAAGCTTCAAGGCCAAGCTTGGACCAAAGGTGATCTTTGGGGATTCCAGCTGTGGTCAAACAGAAGGATATGGTAAGTTTACCATTGGAGCAGTGACATTCAAAAGGGTTGCATATGTAACTGGGCTGAAGCACAACTTAATCTCAGTAAGCCAGTTATGTGATGCAGGTTATCAGGTATCATTCACTGATACTCTTTGCAATATTACTTTAAATAGTAATGTAGTGTTAGTAGGCATTAGACAGGGTAACATTTACTTTGTAGATTTTAATTCAACTCAATCTGAAATCTGCCTGTTTAATGAAGTTACCAATAATAATACCTTATGGCATAAAAGGCTTAGCCATATTAACCTCAAGAATATATCTAGGTTATCTAAATACAACCTTATTAGAGGTTTACCTTCTTGCCCCTACAAGAAGGAAAGTCTATGCATGGCTTGTCAATTAGGCAAGAAAACCAAAAATTCTTTTAAATCTGTAAATAAGAGTGATTCACCTAGAATCCTATATTTATTACACTTGGACCTTTTTGGCCTAATAAATGCACAGAGTCTAGGAGGGAAATTTTACTTTAGTGATTGTAGATGATTTCTCTAGGTTCACTTGGGTGTTCTTTTTGAGAACTAAGGCTGATAACTTCAAAGTTCTTACAGACTTTCTGCTATGTGTGCAGACTGAGTATTCTACTCATGTTGCCTTGATCAGAAGTTATCATTGCACTGAGTTTGAGTCACTTCTCATGCAAGAATTCTGTGAGAAAGAAGGTATCAAACATAGCTTCTCTGCTCCTAGAACTCCCCAACAAAATGGGGTAGTGGAAAGGAAAAATAGAACCTTAATTGAAGTTGTAGGAACATTGTTGGCAGATGCTAACATGCCTCTCTCTTATTGGGCAGAAGCTGTTAGCACAGCTAATTATGTTCTGAACAGATGTCTAATACATATGCTTAAGAGTAAAACTCCTTATGAATTACTTAAAGGAAAGAAACCTAAAATTAACTATTTTAGAGTCTTTGGTTGTGTAGTGTACATTCACAATAACAACAAAGAATACCTTAGAAAGTTTGAAGCAAAAGCTTCAATGAGAATATTTCTTGGATATTCCCAAGTAAGCAAAGCTTATAGGGTGTTTAACAAATCAACTTTAAAAATAGAAGAGTCTGTGCATATTTCCTTTGATGAGTCAAAAATGTTATACAAGAAGAAGGAAACTTCTCCTTCCTCAAACTCATTGCAGGTACCAGAGTTATGCAAGGATCTCACCCAAGAGATTCCCCCTCTATCAACTCTTCATATAACTGATTCAGACAGTGATGAAGACTTTGTGGAAGCAGTTGTTGTACCACTAACAGTTAATCCTATTCCACAAGAGGAATTAATCCAAACTATTGTTGAAGATCACATCCCACCTGCTGATATTGTCACACTTAGAGTTCATCTTACATCTCAAGTGATTGGTGGCATATCAGCTGGTGTGCAAACAAGACATCAATTAAGACAGGATGTGATGCATGCTTGTTTCCTTTCACAAATTGTGCCCCTCACCATAAAAGATGCTGAGCTAGATCCCCACTGGATCATTGCTATGCAAGAGGAGCTTAATCAATTTGAAAGATGTAAAGTATGGACTTTGGTTCCAAGACCAAAAGGCCAACTGATCATAGGAACTAAGTGAGTGTTCAAAAACAAGTTGGATGCCCAAGGGATTATTATAAGGAACAAAGCTAGGCTTGTAGCTCAGGGCTACAGACAGGAGGAAGGTATAGACTATGACCAAACCTTTGCCCCTGTTGCAAGGCTAGAGGCAATAAGGATCTTTCTAGCCTATGCAGCCTATATGAAGTTTAAGGGTTTTCAAATGGATGTCAAGAGTGCATTCCTAAATGGTGAGCTAAAGGAAGAGGTGTTTGTTGAACAACCTCCTGGGTTTGTTTCCTCAACTCAACCCTCATTTGTTTATAAGTTGCAAAAAGCTCTTTTTGGACTTAAGATAGAATCCATAGCCTGGTATAAGACTTTAGCTAGTTTCCCGTTAGAGCACAACTTTTTTAGGGGAGTAGTTGATAGAACCCTGTTTGTTAAGCATCACAAGGACACAATCCTATTAGTTCAAGTCTATGTGGATGATATTATCTTTGGTTCCACTGATCCCAAAATATGCAAAAGGTTCTCAGACCTGATGCACTCTAAGTTTGAGATGAGTAGTATGGGTGAGCTGTCTTACTTTCTTGGTCTCCAAGTGAAGTAAGATGCTTATGGCATCTTCATCTCCCAATCCAAATATTCGAAGGAATTGGTAAAGAAATTTGGGATTGCTGATGCTTCAGCAATACATACACCCATGGCTACAAATGTAGTTATAGATTCTGATGATCAGGGTAAGCACGTTGATCAGAAAAACTATAGGGCCATTGTTGGTTCCCTATTGTATTTTACTGCAAGTAGACCAGATATAATGTTTGCCACATGCCTATGTGCTAGATTCCATGTCAACCCCAAGGAATCTCATTTGATTCTTCTCAAGAGAATTTTGAGATACCTGAAGGGATGTCCAAATTTAGGACTGTGGTACCCAGCTGAATCAGAATTTGAGTTAATTGGATACTCTGATTCTGACTATGCTGGTTGTAGAGTTGACAGGAAAAGTACCTCAGGGACATGTTAGTTCCTGGGAGATAGATTAGTCTCTTGGTTCTGCAAGAAACAGGCTTCTGTCTCAACTTCAACTGCAGAGGCTGAATATATAGCAGCTGCTAGTTATTGTTCAGCAATCCTGTGGATTCAAAACCAGCTTTTGGATTATGGGTACACACACAAGAACACAAAAATCATGTGTCACAGTACCAGTGCTATTTCCATAGCACAAAATCCTGTGCACCACTCTAGGACCAAGCACATTGAGATCAGACACCATTTTCTAAGAGATTGTGTGGAAAAGAACAAAATCAGTCTTGAGTTCATATCCACTGACCTTCAGAGAGGTGATATTTTCACCAAGCCCTTAGATGAATAGAAGCATCTATTTTTTTTGAATCAACTAGGTATGATAAATGGATTAGACCAAGTATAGATTTCTGCCTGTTGAAATCTGCTCGAATATCGTCGAACGTCGTTCGACCATAGTCGAACAGGTTGAGCCTATCGTCGACCTATGGTTGATGACGGCTCGATTATTTGTGAAGACAGAGATAGTCGATCGATAACTCGACTACTTTGCTTCAGGAAACGATCGTCGAACGACCGATCGACCATCGTTTCTAGTATCTGTTGAAATAGATCGACGATTGCTGTTTAAATATAAACCGATGGTCGACCTAGGTTAATAGATCGTGCTTTTTGTAGTCGACAGAGCTCGTCGTTTCATATTCCTCATTCCTGCTTGAAAGGTTTGTCTTGAGCTCTGCCCCGCACTTTCTGCTTTCGTCTCTCTCGTCTTCGCCAACCAAATCCATGGCGATTGCTCCAGCTTTGCTGACTGCGATGAAGTTTGATTCCGGGTTCAACGTCGATTTTGACTCCTTAAGTGCCTGCGATGCCGATATTCTCGAGATACTACAGTTATGCAAATATCAAGGAATGGAGAAGCTTATGTCTACACGGATTAAGATAAACATTCCAGAGATCAAAGAATGGGTCTACACATCATCTTCCAGCGACGAATCGATGACCGGGACTATCGACAGCAAGGAGGTAATTTTGACTCCTGCCGTCTTGACTGAGATTTTTGATTTGATCAATGGTCAAGAAGAGTATGATCAAGATACTCAAGAGTACAGCAGGATGCTACTAGAGCTAGGACATGCTGAAGGAATTTGTTGGTACCCTAGTTTGATTTGAGTTTAGTCTTGTCTTTTTAGTCCCTTGACCCAAGAAATATCTATGGTCATTGGTTAGTAGTCTAGCTGTAGAGTCCTCGCTTTTCCAGATGAAGAATTTGGTTAAGTAGTTTTTCGTTTGACTATAGTCGAACGCCGCTCGACTATCGTCTATCAGCTGATCGACGATCGTCTATCAGTTGGTCGACGCTCTGTCTGCGTTGATAGCTCGACTATCTGTTGATAGGTCGACTATCTACTTGGCTTGGTAGTTCGACTATCTGTCCTGATAGTTCAACTATCTGATAGCTCGACTATCTGTTGATAGGTCGACTATCTATTCCACTTTGATAGGTCGACTATCTGTTGATAGGTCGACTATCTGTCGTCTTTGATAGTTCGACTATCTGTCCTGATAGTTCAACTATCTGATAGCTCGACTATCTGTTGATAGATCGACTATCTGTTTTGTTTTGATAGGTCGACTATCTGTTGATAGGTCGACTATCTGTTTTCTGAGGTAGGTCGACTATCTGCTTGATAGGTCGACTATCTGTTTGTGTTTGATAGTTCGACTATCTGCCCGGATAGATCGACTATCTGATAGTTCGACTATCTGCTCTGATAGGTCGACTATCTGCCGAGGTAGTTCGACTATCTTCTTTGATAGTTCGACTATCTGGATCGTTCGACTATCTGCCCGATAGGTCGACGATCTCCGTGCGTCGGTCGACGATCTCCGAGGGTCGTTCGACGTTTTCTGTCTGCCTTTTTTTATTTTGTATTTATTTATTCTATTTAATAAATTAATACATTATCTGACATGTTATTTCAGTTGTTTTATGATAATATTTCCAGGCAATATATGCTCCATCTCTTTTGCCTGAGTAAAATCTTTTCAGATAAAGTTGTTTGTCTTATTAGCTGTCATTGTATTTTACTTTATCTGCTGTCAGTCCTTTATAGCCGTTAGACTGAAAAGTCTTCCTTTTGCTATAAAGAGTTTGTTTCTGATGTGATTTTATTTAGTACTTTATTATCAGATTGCTTCCTGCAGCTTCTTCGAAAGAGGTTTATTCCTTTTATAGAATGTTTTTGCTGCAGAGTTTGTTTGTCCTTTTGATATTTGCAGCCCAGGTTTCAAGTTTCAGAAGAAGACAAACAGTTCAAATTGAAGAGAGCCGTTGCTTGTTGCTGTTATAAAAGGAATCCTTTGGTGAAGGATTTGAGCTAGCTAACCAGTTATTCATTTAAGCATTCAAGCCTTCATCAAGACCAAGTTTTCTGCTCTCAGCAATTTCCATCCAACTGAGAAGTGTTAAGCTCTTCTGCTCTTCTTCAACCTGAGTTTTCCTGCTTCCAGGAAGATTCTAACTCAGTGTTCTTTTGAAGAAGAAGAAGAAGAAGATAGCTGCTTGAAGATTTCTATTTTATTATTTATTATCTTCTTGTAGTTTTTCCTTCAGATCTTTCTGAAGAGTTTTCTGCACTGAAGCAAGACTTCACCTTGACATCTTTGAGTCAGGGGGAGCCTTGATTCTTTAGAGCTTTCTAGCTTAGTGCAAGTCCTTGTGCTTCTCTAATCTTTGTAAAATAGAGAAGACATCTTAACCTTCTTTCCCCCTCCTGTACAGGGTTATTACTCCCTTCAAAAGTATCCCTTGGTGGCAGGGCACCTGATCAAAAACCTGTGTTCGGTTTTTAGACACCTGATCAAAAGTCTAAAGGGTTTCTGGATCTACCTGAAGCAGATCCTGTTGGTGGCAGGGCACCTGATCAAAAACCTGTAGTGGATTCCTACCGTGTGGGTAGAAGAGTGGACGTACCCAAGTTGTTTGGGGAACCACAATAAACTCCTTGTGTCGTCTGGATTGCCTTGTTTAATTCCTGCATTGTGGCTGTGAATAAATATAACTAGGTTGCTAGTTGCTGATTAGGTTTTCCAAGTCTTAACTGTAATTACAGTTAGCTTGAGTTTGTGCACAACACTTGTGTTAGGCTATAGGGTTAATTCTATATCTATAATCTTTTCATTCCGCATTTCACTCCAAGGGAGTTGGGTAGACCATTAAGTTTTGTCTAGTGCAAAATTTGATAACTCTATTCACCCCCCTCTAGAGTAGTATCTATCCCTTCACTTTCAATTGGTATCAGAGGGAGGTTGACTGACTGAATAGGCTAACACCTAAGTCACAAGATCCTGATAGATAACAAAAGTTTATAGAGATTCACTATCACTATCATGGCCCAGTCCAAGGATTATTCTAGCACCAGACCTCCAGCATGCAACTTAGCTAAGTTTGGCATCTGGAAGGCAAGGATAAAACTATATATGAATTCTATTGATGAAAGCATATTTGCTTCTATTTTGTCAGGACCCCCAAGAGCACCTGCTGCTGCTTCTGCCTCATCATCTGATTTGAGTGCAGTGCCTCCTCCAGATTATAATGACGAGTACAAGAAGGCAAAGATAGCAGATGTCAAGGCGATGAACATTCTGGCTCAGACAATGTCTGATGAAGTATTCCAGAAGGTTGCTGACTGCTCCTCAGCAAAAGCAATGTGGGATACACTGAACCAGATTGTAGCTGGTTCAACTGATGAAAGGAAGGACAGAAGGTCCAACCTTATCTCACAGTATGAGAACTTCAAGAAAACTGATGCTGAATCAGTTGAAGCCATGTACACCAGGCTCAGCTCAATCATCAATGAGCTGAGGACCCTTGACAAGGACATATCATTGACAGAGGTCAATGATAAGATTCTTATGTGCTTCCCTAGCACATGGGATCTAAGGATCTGGCCCATCAAGGAAGCCAGAAGTACAAATGAGATTTCAACTGAAGCCCTTCTCGGCAAGCTCAAGTCTTTTGAGCAAGTGCTGAAGACAAGGGAAGTAGAAGCTGAAGCAAAGACCCCCACTCCAACAAGAAAAGAGCAATCTCTAGCTCTTAAGGCTGCTGATGCTTCTGAAGGCAGCCAATCAAATGAGGAACTAATGGCATTATTTGCCAAGAGGTTTCTCAAGATGGGGAGAAAGGAATTCAGAAAGAAGTCTTCACGCTATGAAGACAAACCAAGGTATGACCGTTCACCTGCTAAAGAAATTATTTGTTATGGTTGCAGGAAACCTGGACACATCTTACCAGAGTGTCCAGAGGAGAAAAACAAAGAAAAGAGGAAAGAAAAGGAACAGCACAGGAAGCACTCCAAGCCATCCTCCTACAAAAATAAGAAGAAGGAGATAGGTTTCGTTGCTGAAACCTGGAGTGATTCTGATGAAGAATCTTCCTCCTCTAGCTCCAGTGAGGATGAGGAAGAGAAGAAGGCAAAGGAAGTTTGCCTGATGGCAATAGATGCCTGCAGCAATCACTCAGCTGCAGAGAGTTCAGATTCAGATGAAGAGATGCCAACAGAAGATGAGGTACTATCTTCTTATGACTTCACTTCTGAAGAATTTAAATTAGATTTTAAATCCTTATGCTTAGACTTAATTAGTTCAGAAAAGGAGATAAAAGAACTTAGAAATAAGTTAGCTGACTCAGAATTAATTGCTATAGAAAATATTAAGCTAAAGGAAGATCTCACTACTTGTAGTGAAGAAATTAAATTTCTTAAAATGGAGTTAGCTAAGTATAAGAGGTTAGAAGAATCACTTAATGGTAGAAGCCTTAAGTTATTAGAAATTACCAGCATGACTAACACCAGGTCAGGCAATAACAAACTAGGCTTAGGAGCTTATCCCAGTGAACCCCCAGTTATTCTTAAAAATAATCTTTCAACTCCAGTGAACTTCATTTCAGCTAGTGGAATGAAGAACACTGAGCAAGTAAACCTAGTTAATAAAACTTTAAATAAAGCTAAGAGAGAAAAGAGGAAGAATTTTTTTAAAGAAATGCAAAGAGCGTCGAACGCCGCTCGACGATCGGAAGCTCAATGGTCGAACGAAGCTCGACGATCTGAGCGCCCATCGTCGAACGTCGATCGACGTTTTCAATATGATTTTCAAAATCATAATCAGTACCATAGAAACCTAAATGAAAATAGAAACCCTAGGTTTGTTGACCCATCATCTACATGGAGAATCCCACCTAGGAGATCTCACCCATTAGGTTATCACCCTCAGCCTGCATTTTCATTTATTTCTAGCTTTTCTTATGTGAAAAACAAGGGACCCAAGGTTACCTGGGTCCACACTGTCTAAATAAATGTCTTGCAGGTGAAGGCCTATCCAATCACTCAAAATAAGTGGTATTTGGATAGTGGATGCTCCAAGCATATGACAGGAAATAAAAATCATCTGTCAAAATTCAAAGCTAAGCTCGGCCCAAAGGTTATCTTTAGAGATTCCAGCTGTGGTCAGACAGAAGGCTATGACAGGATTACAATTGGAGATGTTACTTTCAAGAGAGTTGCATATGTGACAGGACTGAAGCATAATTTGATCTCAGTCAGCCAGCTATGTGATGCTGGCTACCAGGTTTCATTTTCTAACTCCTCTTGTAATATTACTTTAAATAATAATGTTGTTTTAGTAGGCATTAGAATAGGTAATATTTATTTAGTAGATTTCAATTCAACTCATTCTGAAATCTGCCTGTTTAATGAAGTAACTTTTAATAATAATTCTTTGTGGCATAAGAGGCTTAGTCATGTTAACCTTAAAAATATATCTAGGTTATCTAAACACAACCTTGTTAGAGGTTTACCTTCTTGCCCCTACAAGAAGGAGAGCCTATGCAAGGCTTGTCAGCTAGGCAAGCAAACCAAAAACTCTTTTAAATCAGTAAATAAGAGTGATTCTCCTAGAATCCTGTATCTATTACATTTGGACCTATTTGGCCCAATAAATGTACAGAGTTTAGGAGGGAAGTATTACACCTTAGTAATTATAGATGACTTCTCTAGGTTCAGTTGGGTTTTTTTTTGAGAACTAAGGCTGATAACTTCAAAGCCCTTACAGATTTTCTACTATGTGGGCAGACTGAGTACTCTACTCATGTGGCCTTGATCAGAAGTGATCATGGTACTGAGTTTAACTCTCTTCTCATGCAAGAATTCTGTGAGAGGGAAGGTATCAAACATAGCTTCTCAGCTCCTAGAACTCCCCAACAAAATGGGGTAGTTGAAAGGAAGAACAGAACACTCATTGAAGCTGCTAGTACATTGTTGGCAGATGCTAATATGCCTCTTTCCTATTGGGCAGAAGCTGTTAGTACAGCCAATTATGTCTTGAATAGAAGTTTGATACACAAACTTAAGTGTAAAACTCCTTATGAGTTGCTTAAGGGAAAGAAACCTAAAATTAATTATTTTAGAGTTTTTGGCTGTATTGTTTATATTCATAATAACAATAAAGAATATCTTAGAAAGTTTGAAGCAAAAGCTTCAATGAGAATTTTTCTAGGATATTCCCAAGTAATCAAAGCTTATAGGGTTTATAACAAATCAACCTGTAAAATTGAGGAATCTGTGCATGTATCTTTTGATGAGTCTCAGATGTTTTACAAGGAGAAGGAAAATTCTCCTTCCTCTAGTTCATTGCAGGTACCTGATGCTACTCAAGAGATTCTCCAGCTATCAACTCTTCAGATCACTGAATCAGACAGTGATGAAGACATTGTAAAAGCTGTTGTTGTTCCACCAACAGCAGATCAAATTCCTCTTGAGGAATTAATCCCAGCTGTTGCTGAAGATCACATCCCACCTGCTGATGTTGTCACACTTAGAGATCAACCTACATCTCAAGTGATAGGAGACATATCAGCTGGTGTGCAAACAAGACACCAATTAAGACAGGATGTGATGCACGCTTATTTCCTCTCACAGGTTGATCCCCTCACCTTTAAAGATGCAGAGCTAGATCCCCACTAGATCATTGCTATGCAAGAGGAACTCAATCAGTTTGAGAGATGTAAAGTTTGGACTTTGGTTCCAAGACCTAAAGGCCAACTGATCATAGGCACCAAGTGGGTGTATAGAAACAAGTTGGATGCAAATGGAATTATAGTAAGGAATAAAGCTAGGCTTGTAGCTCAGGGCTACAGACAGGAGGAGGGTATAGATTATGACCAAACCTTTTCTCCTGTTGCAAGGCTAGAAGCAATAAGGATCTTCTTGGCCTATGCAGCCTACATGAAGTTTAAAGTCTTTCAGATGGATGTCAAAAGTGCATTCCTAAATGGTGAGCTTAAGGAAGAGGTGTTTGTTGAACAACCACCAGGGTTTGTTTCTTCAACTCAGCCCTCACATGTTTTCAAGTTGCAGAAAGCTCTTTATGGACTAAAGCAAGCCCCTAGAGCCTGGTATGAGACTCTAGCTAGTTTCATGTTAGAGCACAACTTTACTAGGGGAGTAGTTGATAGAACCCTTTTCGTCAAGCACCACAAGGACACAATCCTGTTAGTTCAAGTGTATGTAGATGATATTATATTCGGTTCCACTGATCCCAAACTGTGCAAAAAGTTTTCCAACTTGATGCATTCCAAGTTTGAGATGAGTAGTATGGGTGAGCTGTCTTACTTTCTTGGTCTCTAAGTTAAGCAAGATGCTGATGGTATCTTCATATCCCAATCCAAATATGCCAAGGAATTGGTAAAGAAATTTGGGATGGCTGATGCTTCAGCAATGCCTACACCCATGGCTACTAATATAGTTATTGATTCTGATGATCACGGCAAGCCAGTTGATCAAAAGAATTATAGGACCATTGTTGGTTCCCTATTGTATTTAACTGCAAGTAGGCCAGATATAATGTTTGCTATATGCTTTTGTGCTAGATTCCAGGTCAACCCCAAGGAATCTCATCTGATTCTTCTCAAGAGAATCCTGAGATACCTGAAAGGATGTCCAAATCTAGGACTTTGGTACCCAGCAGAATCAGAATTTGAATTAATTGGATACTCTGACTCTGATTATGCTGGTTGCAGAGTTGACAGGAAGAGCACCTCAGGAACTTGTCAGTTCTTGGGAGAGAGATTGGTCTCTTGGTTCTGTAAGAAGCAAGCTTCTGTCTCAACTTCAACTGCAGAAGTTGAATATATAGCAGCTGCCAGTTGTTGTTCACAGATCCTGTGGATTCAAAACCAGCTTGTGGATTATGGTTACTCACACAAGAACACCAAAATCATGTGTGATAGTACCAGTGCTATCTCAATTGCACAAAATCCAGTGCACCACTCTAGAACGAAGCACATTGAGATTCGGCACCATTTCCTGAGAGATTGTGTGGAAAAGAACATGATTTGTCTTGAGTTCATATCCACTGAGTTTCAGAGAGGTGATATATTCACCAAGCCCTTAGATGAACAGAAGCATCTGTTCTTTTTAGTTCAACTAGGCATGATCAATGGACGAGACTAAGTGTGACTATATCTGCCAATGTTGAAACTTGTTTGAAGATAGTCGAACGACGTTCGAAGATAGTCGATCGGGTCAAGCCCATCGTCGACCTATGGTTGATGAAAGTTTATCTGATTGAAGATCGTCGACCGGCGTTCGACCATAGTCGAACAAGTCGAGCTCATCGTCGATCCCTGGATGACGACAGCTTGTTGTTTGAGAAGCCAGAAATAGTCAAACGATTGCTCGACTACTCTGCTTCTGGGCCGATCGTCGAACGACCGTTCGACCATCGGGTCCAGTATCTTTTAAATAGATCGACTATCTCCGGTCTAATATAAAGCCGATAGTCGACCTAGGTTAAAAGATCTTTTGTTTTATCGTCGACGGAGCGTGACTTTTCGCATTCTGTCTTCCCGCTTGCGATTTTCTGCCGCGTCGTCTCCTTCGTCTTCTCCGTCTTTCTCGCGCATTCTCCAGCAATTCAATGGCGGTTTCTCCAGCAGTGCTAGCTGTCGTGAAGTTCGATGCAGGTTTCAGCGTCGATTTTGACGCATTCAGTTGCTGTGAAGCAGGGATTGTGGAAATCCTTCAGTTATGCCGGGATCAAGGTCTAGAAAGATTAATGTCTACAAGGATAAAGTTAAATGTTCCCGAGATTAAGTAATGGGCTTTCACTTCGTCATCCACTGACGATTCGATGACTGGCACCATTGGCGGAGAAGAGGTTATTTTAACTCCCGCAGTTCTGACTGATGTTTTTGGCTTGATAAATGGTGAAGAAGAATATGAGCAAGATGCTCAAGAGTTTGGAAGAATGCTTACTGAGCTGGGACATGCGGAGGGCATTCCCACGAAGCTGCTCAAGGTAAATTTCCCATTTAAGATTAAATTTCTTGCTGAGATAGTTGGAAAAGTGCTCCTTGGGAAGCACTCTGCTCATGACAACATTACAAGGCAACAATTTGCACTGATGTGTGCAATTTTTAATCAGAAAAAGATTGATTGGGCAGGAGTAATGTTTGATCTGATAAGGAAAAAGAATAGTAAGAAGGAAGTTACCCTCGGAAGGGTTATTGGAATTTTTCTGAAGGAAAAGTATCCTCAGCTGCTGGTCTCCGTTGCAACAACCATAAATGCGAGTAAGAAGATGGACCCGAATCTGTTCTCCAAGTGGAAGAGGACTTTTGTGAAGCCCGCTCTCACAGGGGTTGCTCCAGCGACATCAGAGAGCACTAGGACTGATTCAGTCGCTCCTCAACCTCAATAATCTGGCTCAGCTCATCTTTCCCTTCCCTCATCTTCTTCTGCTATGCAGTCTGCTTCAGTTGAAGTTCCATCAACTTCAGCTGAAGTACGACTTTCTCCTTCTCCTGTTCGAGAAACAACCACGGTTGTTCTTCCTTCTCCTCCATCATATCCTCTTCCTTCTCATCTGGCTAGGATATCTGCTCCTAGTTTTGATCTGTTAGGATCTGAGAGGATTCCAACACCTCCTCAGTCCCCTATTCAGTCCCCTTTTCATTCTCCAGTTAACACTCCTGTTAACTCTCCATCTTCATCTCCAATTCGATCTCCAGTCCACACCACTTCTCATCCTAACACTTCAACCATCTCTGCTGCATCTCCATCCACTGCAATTCCATCATCTTTTGAGATAACCCCTGAATTCATTTCCAGCATTTTGGAGTTGATTACCCCTTCAATCAAAATCATGATTGAAGAGGCAATTGCTCCACTTGCCTCCTCTATTGCTACCTTGACTGCCTCCATCCAATCACTCTCTAAATCTGCTGAGCCCTCTTCTTCAAGGGGCCTGGTTTCAGTTTCCACTGAAATCAGGCAGGGGGAGATGTTCTATGAAGATGTCTCAGAGCCTCCAGCCTCCCTTCCAGCAGTTCTTCCAGCAGTTCAAGAAGAGACTGCTCCAGCTCTAGCTCAAGATCAATCAGTTTCAGTGTTATCTGACAAAGAAATATCTGATGTTATTATGTTATCTGAATTTGCTGTGAAAGTATGTTTAGAAGATCTCACCACTCCCTTGGTTGCCCATTTTCTAGAAGGGATTATTACATCCTATCTAGATGAATCCTGGGAGTTGGTAAAATATGAATGTAATTCACTCATCCGCTTTATTGACGAGTCAATTAATTTGCTAGCTTGTGAATACCTAGAAGGAATGATTTTAGCTTATTTAACAGATTTGTGTTCATAAATCTACAGATTATATTAAAGAAGATATAGCTGCTCAGGTTATAGTAATTGTTTCAGAAGCTGCTCCAGATGTTCCTGATGTTCAAATAGATCCAGAACTGGATTCTTTTTTAGATGATATAGAAGATGTGTCTGAAAATCAAGAAGAGAAAGCAAGAGATGCTTGGAATCAAAGAGTTCTATCTTTGTTAAAAGAGAAAGAAAAAGATTTGCAAGTTGAAAAGTCGACTGTTTGGGATGATTCCCCAGGACTTGATCTGGATTTCCTTCTGGCTCAGGATGCCATTGAAGAAGAAAAGGAAAAAGCTGTTTTAAAGGAAAAGGCTGTTTCTGAAGCCTATGACCCATATGACAATCCTCCATCATCTCACTCTGAAGATGAAGAGGATTCAGATTTGTCTGAGAATTCAAAGAAAAAGAAAGCTGCTCAGAAGAAAAGAAAAGTTGTTGCTCCTCCTCCTCCCAATTGAGAAAATGATACTCCATATTATATTCTGAAAGGAATTGACCCCAAGTCAAAAGAGTTTCAACATTGGATGTGGTTCTCCAAGAACCAGCAAAAAGAGAGAAAAAGATCTAAGAGGTATGATAGTCCTGTTTTAAGATGGAATCCCAGAGGTCCTCCTCCTCCACCTCCCGGTGCAGCAGCCTCTGGCAACCTTTCTGCTAATCCTTCTGCTCCGTCAGCAAAATCTGCTCCCTCTCAGTCTTCTTCAAGGAAAAGCTCTCAAAGTTTTCAAGATAAATCATATTCTGGCTATCAAAGAACTGGTACAGTGAGAGATCAAGTGAAGGAGGTTGTGTATCAAAGACCAACCTTTTCCCCTCCTCCTTCTCCAAAGAAAAGAGTTTCATTTCCAATGCCAGTGCTTTCTGAAAAAGTTGTTTCAAAAGGTAAGTAGTTTATTTTGTTTAAATATTCTAGCAAGAACTTTGCTAAGTCTGCTCCCATGTCTTATCTAGTTAATCAAGATAAAGAACCAGAGGTTACTCCTTCTGTGAATGTTTATGAAAGTCCTGAGCTTGATCCTAACTTTAGGATGACTCGTTTTCACGAATTGGTTGGAGCAGCTCAAATCAGAAAAGTAAAAGCTGAAGGAAAGGATACCACTGGATTAACCACAATGTCTACATTCAGAAAGAAGGAGTTCGAAAAGTTCCAGGTTAGCCCTGATGTTTTTGACCCTTCAAAGTATATGGAAAAGCACCCTGAAGCAGTTGTTCCAAGGGCTGCAGAATTAAAGATTATTGGTGTGCAGGACTTGAAGATGTCAAAGAAAGAGGCTAGTGATCCTCTGAGGAAAGTTTCCTTTGTTCCAAGTTCTTCTGACCCTATGCTAGATTCTGTAGAATCTTAATATTTTGATTGACTGCTGTTTATATCTGACTGTTTGATAATTGCTAGTTAATTGTTATCTATTTCCTGTATTGATTATAGTGTTCTATAGCTAGCTCTGTGTTTTAGTTTTTAAGAGACTTAACTCAAATAGGGGGAGATTGTTGGTACCCTAGTTTGATTTGAGTTTAGTCTTGTCTTTTTAGTCCCTTGACCCAAGAAAAATATCTATGGTCATTGGTTAGTAGTCTAGCTATAGAGTCCTCGCTTTTCCATATGAAGAATTTGGTTAAGTAGTTTTTCGTTCGACTATAGTCGAACGCCGCTCGACTATCGTCTATCGGCTGATCGACGATCGTCTATCAGTTGGTCGACGCTCTGTCTGCGTTGATAGCTCGACTATCTGTTGATAGGTCGACTATCTGCTTGGCTTGGTAGTTCGACTATCTATCCTGATAGTTCAACTATCTGATAGCTCGACTATCTGTTGATAGGTCGACTATCTATTCCGCTTTGATAGGTCGACTATCTATTGATAGGTCGACTATCTGTCGTCTTTGATAGTTCGACTATCTGTCCTGATAGTTCAACTATCTGATAGCTCGACTATCTGTTGATAGATCGACTATCTGTTTTGTTTTGATAGGTCGACTATCTGTTGATAGGTCGACTATCTGTTTTCTGAGGTAGGTCGACTATCTGCTTGATAGGTCGACTATCTGTTTGTGTTTGATAGTTCGACTATCTGTCTGGATAGATCGACTATCTGATAGTTCGACTATCTGCTCTGATAGGTCGACTATCTGCCGAGGTAGTTCGACTATCTTCTTTGATAGTTCGACTATCTGGATCGTTCGACTATCTGCCCGATAGGTCGACGATCTCCGTGCGTCGGTCGACGATCTCCGAGGGTCGTTCGACGTTTTCTATCTGCCTTTTTTAATTTCGTATTTATTTATTCTATTTAATAAATTAATACATTATCTGGCATGTTATTTCAGTTGTTTTATGATAATATTTCCAGGCAATATATGCTCCATCTCTTTTGCCTGAGTAAAATCTTTTCAGATAAAGTTGTTTGTCTTATTAGCTGTCATTGTATTTTACTTTATCTGCTGTCAGTCCTTTATAGCCGTTAGACTGAAAAGTCTTCCTTTTGCTATAAAGAGTTTGTTCTGATGTGATTTTATTTAGTACTTTATTATCAGATTGCTTCCTGCAGCTTCTTCAAAAGAGGTTTATTCTTTTTATAGAATGTTTTTGCTGCAGAGTTTGTTTGTCCTTTTGATATTTGCAGCCCAGGTTTCAAGTTTCAGAAGAAGACAAACAGTTCAAATTGAAGAGAGCCGTTGCTTGTTGCTGTTATAAAAGGAATCCTTTGGTGAAGGATTTGAGCTAGCTAACCAGTTATTCATTTAAGCATTCAAGCCTTCATCAAGACCAAGTTTTCTGCTCTCAGCAATTTCCATCCAACTGAGAAGTGTTAAGCTCTTCTGCTCTTCTTCAACCTGAGTTCTCCTGCTTCTAGGAAGATTCTAACTCAGTGTTCTTTTGAAGAAGAAGAAGAAGAAGACAGCTGCTTGAAGATTTCTATTTTATTATTTATTATCTTCTTGTAGTTTTTTCTTCAGATCTTTCTGAAGAGTTTTCTGCACTGAAGCAAGACTTCACCTGGACATCTTTGAGCCAGGGGGAGCATTGATTCTTTAGAGCTTTCTAGCTCAGTGCAAGTCCTTGTGCTTCTCTAATCTTTGTAAAATAGAGAAGACATCTTAACCTTCTTTCCCCCTCCTATACAGGGTTATTACTCCCTTCAAAAGTATCCCTTGGTGGCAGGGCACCTGATCAAAAACTTGTGTTCGGTTTTTAGACACCTGATCAAAAGTCTAAAGGGTTTCTGGATCTACCTGAAGCAGATCCTGTTGGTGGCCGGGCACCTGATCAAAAACCTGTAGTGGATTCCTACCGTGTGGGTAGAAGAGTGGACGTACCCAAGTTGTTTGGGGAACCACTATAAACTCCTTGTGTCGTCTGGATTGCCTTGTTTAATTCCTGCATTGTGGCTGTGAATAGATATAACTAGGTTGCTAGTTGCTGATTAGGTTTTCCAAGTCTTAACTGTAATTACAGTTAGCTTGAGTTTGTGCACAACACTTTTGTTAGGCTATAGGGTTAATTCTATATCTATAATCTTTTCATTCCGCATTTCACTCCAAGGGAGTTGGGTAGACCATTAAGTTTTATCTATTGTAAAATTTGATAACTCTATTCACCCCCCCTCTAGAGTAGTATCTATCCCTTCACTTTCAGAATTCCTTCCAAGTTGCTAAAGGTAAGCTTCCCCATGAAGATCAAGTTCTTGGCAGAACTAGTAGGGAAAGTGCTGTTGGGAAAGAACTCTGCACACGACAACATTACCAGGCAGTAGTTTTCCTTAATGTGTGCCATTGTCAACAAGAAAGAAATCAATTGGGCAGGAATAGTTTTTGATTTGATCAGGAAGAAGAACTCTAAGAAAGAAGTAACCCTTGGAAGGGTGATTGGGATATTTCTGAGAGAGAAGTATCCTAAGCTGTTGGGAATAGTATCAACATCTATCAATGCAAGAAAGAAGATGGATCCCACTCTATTTGTCAAGTGGAGAAGGAATATCCATAAGCCTTCACCTGCTAGGGTTGCTCCTGTTACATCTGAGAACACCAGGACAGTAATAGTCACCCCCAACCTAACTGGCGAAGGCTCTTCCATTTCCCCCATTCCATCTACATCTGCATTGCTATCCACCTCTTCCGCAGTTTTATCCACATCTGCATTGCCATCCACCTCTACTGCAGTTCCATCTACATCTACTGCTATTCTCCATGCATCACCACCAGCATATCCAACTCCTTCACACCTTGCTGGGATTTCCAATCTTAGCATTGATCTGTTGGTTTATGAGACACTGCCAACTCCACCTCAGTCACCAATCTCACATCAAGATCATATTGATCTTCATGCATCTGCATCTCCATCACCAGTTCATGCATCTGCATCTCATCAGGAGAACATCATCCCTAATGATCATAAATCTGTTGTGATTCCCCCATCTATATCTCTTGAAATCACACCAGCTCTCATTGCAAGCATCATGGAGATAATTACTCTATCAATCAAATCAATGATTGAAGAAGCAATTGCCCCTCTTATTGCCTCCATTTCATCTCTTACATCCTCCATTACAGCGCTCTCAAATTCTGCTGAGCCCTCTTCTCTTAGGGGCCTGAGTTCAGTACCCACTGAAGTCAGGCAGGGGGAGATGTTCCAGTAAGATGTCTCAGGACTTCTACTGGTCACTCTTATAGCTACAGATTCAGAGATTACAACATCAGTTGCAGTTGCAGTTCAAGATACAGCTGAAATTCAAGACACAGTTGTTGCTTCAGAAGTTCAAGTTATAACTGTGGCTGAATTTGCTTTCAGAGTTTGTCTTGAAGAGTCTTCTACTTCTATTATTTCCATGTATCTAGAAGGAGTCATTACCTCCTACCTAGATATTCTTTTGGAGTTAGGAAATTCTGCAGGTAATTCAATTACTCAATTCACTGACCTGTTGACTGACATGTTAACTTGTGAATACCTTGAAGGGATGTTTATATACCATTGAGAAAACTTTTGTGTCCCTTTGGCTACAGATCAAGCTCAAGATGTTCAAGGACCTGCTCTAGAACCTACTGCAGAAGAACTAGTCTCCAAGACAGTTGCAGATGTTTTAGAAGAGAAATCAACTGTATGGGATGATACTCCAGGACTTGATCTGGAATCTCTTTTGGATCAGGATGCCATAGAAGAAGAAATGGAAAAGGCTACCTTAAAAGCCAAAGAAAAAACTATTCAAGATGTCATGGATCCCTATGACCAACCTCAGTCATCACACTATGATGATGAGGAAGATTCAGAGGATTCTGAAGGGACCAAGAAAAGAAAAATTGCTCAAAGGAAAAGTAAAGCTCAAGCTCCTCCTCCTCCAAATCCAGAAAATGACAACCCCTATTACATATTGAAAGGGATTGAACCCATGTCTAAATATTTTAAACATTGGATGGTATTGTAAAGAAATCATCAAAAGAAGAGGAAGAAAAGCAAGAGATACGATTCTCCAGTTTCCAAGTGGACTCCAAGAGGTCCTCCTCCTCCTCCTCCTCCTAGTGCAGGAGCTTCAGGAAATGTTTCTAATCCCTCAGCTCCTCTAGCCAATTTTACACCTTCTCAGACCTATCAAAGAAGAGGAAACCCAGGCTACCAGGGCAGACCTCATTCAGGCCATCAAAGACAAATAGCTGAATCTAAAGTGCAGGTGAAGGAGATGTCTAATCAGAAACCAACTTTTTCTCCTCCTCCTTAACCCAAAAGAAAAGTTTCACCTTCTAAGGAAAGCAAAGTTCTTCCCTCCAAAAATCCAGCTCAGAATAAGCAAGTAGAATCAAAAGGAAAACGAGTAATTTATTCGGACAAGTCAAGCAAGAGATTTGCAGAGTTTGCTCCACCATCAACTCTTGTTATTCAAGAAGATATAAAACCAGCTGCAGGTCTGCTAGACCTTTCTACAAAGTTCAAAACTATAAAACCTCTAGATCCAGCTGATAAAAATGAGTATGAAAGCCAAGAGTTTAATCCTGAGTTCAGGATGGCCAGATTTCTTGAGTTAGTTGGATCAGCCCAAATAAGAAAAGCTAGAGCTGAAGGAAAAGATATAACAGGCTTAACAACTATGTCAAAATTCAGAGAAAAGGAACTAGACAGATATCAAGTCAGACCAGAAGTTTTTGATGCCTCTAAATATATGGAAACGCATCCAGAGGCTGTTTTGCCTAGAGCAAGTGAATCTAAGATTATTGGAGAACATGATTTGAAGACTTCAAAGAAGGATGCTCTTGATCCCAAAAGGAAAATTTCCTTCCTTCCTGTTTCTTCCTCTTCTAAACCAGACTCTGATATTGTATAAATTTATTTGTGTTGACAGTCTGTTTGATTGATTTGATTTGAATGCTGCTTATTGATATGATATGATACACTTTTATCCTAACAGGTTATTGTTGTTTTGATATCTATTTATAGCATTTTTTGTTTTGAGAGACTTGACCCAAATAGGGGGAGATTATTGGTACCCTAGTTTGGATTTGAGTTAAGTCCTCTCAATTAGTTTCTTGACCCAAGATTTATCTATGGTCAAAGGTTAGTTGTTAGGTTAGATTCCCTCAGTTGTAGAGTTGTTGCTTATCCAGATGAAAATCTGGTTAAGTGTTTTTAGTTCGACTATAGTCGAATACCGCTCGACTATCGTCTATTAGTTGATCGACTATCGTCTATCAGCAGATCGATTATCTCTGAGTTAGTTCTTCTTTATTTGTTCGACGATTTGTGGTCTCAGCATCGTTGATCGCCCAGCCCTGCTCGACTTCTTTTGTCCAGATAGATTTCTTGTAGGTCGACTATCTGTTCTTGTAGGTCGACTATCTGTTCTTGTAGGTCGACTATCTGTTCTTGTAGGTCGACTATCTGTTCTTGTAGGTCGACTATCTGTTCTTGTAGGTCGACTATCTGTTCTTGTAGGTCGACTATCTGTTCTTGTAGCTCGACTTTTTTTTTCTGTCTCGACAGATTTCTTGTAGGTCGACTATCTGTTCTGTTAGTTCGACCATCTGCTCTGAAAGGTCAACGATCTCCGTGAGTCGTTTGACGATCTTTTGTTTGCACTTAGAGATATTATATTCTTTCTCTTCTGTGATTTATTTCTTATTTATTTGGCTTATTTTATTAAAGATTATTTCATTGATTTTATGCTTACATATCAAGGCAATCTTTGCCTCATTCTTTATGCATAAGTCAAGTTCTATCTGACAAAGTCTTTTGTCTTATTAGTTGACATAATCTTTTTGCTTTATCTGCCATGCTGTCCTTTATAGCCGTTAGACACAGAAGTCTTTCTATGGTCGTAAAGAGTTTGTTTTTGATGTGACTTTTTCTAATATTTTTTGGTCTTGTAGAATGGATAAGCAGCTTCTAAGGAAGCTTTATTTCTTTATAGGATGTCTTTCTGCAGGCTTTTTGTACTATGTGTTATTTACAGCCCAGATTGCAGATCTCAAAAAAAGACAAGTTTCAAATTAAGAGAAAGATAGAAGCCGTTGCAAAAGGCTGATATATATAAAGTGCTAAAGAGAGAGAAGTTAACATATAGAATTCAGAACACAGATATTCATATATTTATATACAACAAGAACAAGAAGATACAGCTCTCAGATACTTTTACATTCAGCTTAGAAGAACAATTCTCTTCTTCAATCCCGAGTTCATCTTACTTACAGGAACATTCATACTCAGAGCCTCAAGAAGAAGAAGAAAGAAAAGCTGTTGAAGAAGAACAACCATTCCACATCAAGAGTCTTCTTCAAGCTGCTCCTTCAAGAACTTCAAGACAACAGTTTCTGTCAAGAGTTCTGAAGAGATCCTGCACCCTGAAGCAAAACTTCTTCCTGGATATTCTCTAAGATAGGGGGAGCTTTGATTCCATTAGAGCTTTCTATAGCTCAGTGCAATCCACTAGCTTCTCTTATTCTATTTAACAATATAGAAGACATTCTAACTCTCTCAACCTCCTGTACAAAGGGTTATTACTCCCTTTAAAAGTGAATCTTGGTGGTGTTGATGCGCGAAATGCGACACCGACCAGTTAACGGGTGTTCGATCTCACAAGCTAAGGATGAAGGAAAAAGGGCTGCGGGGATAGAGAGGAAGCTTGCTTGAGCAGAGGAGAAGCCTGCTTGAGCAGAGGAGAAGCTTGCTCAAGTAGAGAGGGAGCTTGATCAGGTACTGTCGAGCAGACAGCTACTTGAATGGTTAGCCCGGCCCGGCACGGCGATGCCGCCCCCTAGCGGGCGGCCTGGGCGGACTCGGGGGAGTCCGCCCAGCGCGGCGAGGCCGCCCCCTAGCGGGCGGCCTGGGCGGATTCCAGGGGGAATCTGCCCGGCGCGGCGAGGCCGCCCCCTAGCGGGCGGCCTAGGAGGATTCTAGGGGGAATCCGCCCAGCGCGGCGAGGCCTCCCCCTAGCGGGCGGCCTGGGCGGATTCCAGGGGGAATCCGCCCGGCGCGGCGAGGCCGCCCCCTAGCGGGCGGCCTGGGCGGATTCCAGGGGGAATCCGCCCGGCGCGGCGAGGCCTCCCCCTAGCGGGCGGCCTGGGCGGATTCCAGGGGGAATCCGCCCGGCGCGGCGAGTTCGCCCCCTAGCGGGCGGCCTGAGCGGATTCCAGGGGGAATCCGCCCGGCGCGGCGAGGCCGCCCCTAGCGGGCGGCCTGGGCGGATTCCAGGGGGAATCCGCCCGGGCAACGGAGGCCGCCCTTGGCGGGCGGCCCATGGAGGCCAGCGGAGGCCGCCCCTGGCGGGCGGCTGGCGGAGCATCCAACCTTGGGCAATTTTGGACCCGACAGTCCGTCTTGCGCGGACACGGTGGACATCAGGGGTAACCTGCTCCTTGCGGATGGGAACCTGTAAGAGAAAAAGCAGAAACAATAGGCACATTGGAGAGGATTGTCGATTTTGGGGTTAACATAATCCCCGCACTTTTTCAAGTTCCGCAGGGAACTTCGAAAAAGTAGGAGACCCACGAAAATCGTGATCCTCCCCTTGAGAAACAGGAAAGAAACAATTTAGAGATCAGGAGAGATAGAACCTGATGCCCCTGAAAGATCTGTCAGTGCCCATATTTTACCTGCGAAGAAAAGTCAATACAGGTAAAAGGAGGTACATCTTATGTGTACCTGAGTTGAAAAGAACTTGCGGGTATCTATTGATCTCTACAAAAGAAAAGTAAGCAACAGATATGATTGAAGAGTAAGGTGCAAATACCTGAAAGGAACTTGCCACTATCAGCTAGTTTCTGCAAAAGGAGAGTAAGCAAGCAGGTAGAAGAAGAAAATAAGCTGCAAGTACCTGAGAGGAACTTGCCACTATCTGCTAGTCTCTGCAAAAGGAGAGTAAGCAAGCAGGTAGAAGAAGAAAATAAGCTGCAAGTACCTGAGAGGAACTTGCCACTATCTGCTAGTCTCTGCAAAAGGAGAGTAAGCAAGCAGGTAGAAGAAGAAAATAAGCTGCAAGTACCTGATAGGAACTTGCTACTATCTGCTAGCTTCTGCAAAAGTAAGGTGAGCGAGCAGATAGAAAAAGGAAAATAGACTGCAAGTACCTGAGAGGATCTTGCTATTATCTGCTAGCTTCTACAAAAGTAAGGTGAGCGAGCAGATAGAAAAAGGAAAATAAGCTGCAAGTACCTGAGAGGAACTTGCTACTATCTGCTAGCTTCTGCAAAAGTAAGGTGAGCGAGCAGATAGAAAAAGGAAAATAGACTGCAAGTACCTGAGAGGATCTTGTTATCAATTGAATAATGATTAAACTGTGATGATGACTGTCTCGCGTGATCAAGGTATACTGTCAACATAATAACTCAGATCCGCAAGATAAGAAAATCCGAAATTAGATTCACGATGGCACGGCTTGTCAATCAGGAAGTTCCATATGCCTTGAATGATGTATGATTAACATTTGATAGGAGAACTTATTGATCATCATCTGATAAGGGCTTATGCAGGCAGCGCATATAAGATGAGCATAAGCCAAGAGAGATGTTGTAGATCTTTAGAGTGGGTTGAATTCAACCTGTTGACCTGTAAGAAGGTAAAAAAGAAGAGAAAAGAGGCTACCCCCGAGGATGAACTAAAAGGTTGAATGCTGCCACAGGTGTTCCCCGCGGGCATTATGCATCACTTGCCAAAGTCATCCTGGGTGTAGTCCTAACCAAAGCAGGCTGGCCGTGCATCCTTTTAGAAGGGCACAAATAAACAAGAAATAACCCTAAGAAGGATCGACAGATGCACTGCTCTCTTGCCTCGGGTTACAAGCATCGCTGATCAATTAGACTAGTTGTGCCAAGTGGCCTATTGCTTGTCTGCGGATTGATCAGCGGAGTTGTGGGTCCCGCGGAGGCACATATCGAGAGTACCATAGAGTGCTCGGCCGTCACAGTTGTGAGATGATCGAGGAGACAAGGCTACACTTGATCGCCATTGCTTGTCAAGCAAAGATCATCGTAACTGTAACGTATCCCTAACGGAGCACGATAGAACTATCTCAGGAGGCCTCCCCTAAGCACTCACACTGCGCTAAACATCGGCCTGGATCCGAAGCCCCGTCATCCTCCGCACGAGAGTTGAACGGCCCCCACTACACATATGAGAAAACTCCTCATCATATGTGGTCATTGTGGTTTTACGCCTGAGGACAATCTCGAGGGGGCACTGAGCAAGACTTGGCGATATCTCGGTGGTTCAGTGATCTCTTTGGCAAAGAGAAAAATATGGTGAAGAAGCATCACGAAAAGGGAACTGTGTCAGTATGAGATCTCTGACGTAAGCTTTATTGAATGAAAAATGAAACACTTAGAAGTGCTGAAAAGCGAAATGTTTGAAGAGTAAAGTAAAGGTAACCAGTCACGATCGTGAGGGGCTTTGAGGAACTGCGATTGGTCATAGCTGATGACGCAAGAACTGTGTCCTCTTTGCTTCAAAATAGCCTTTCGAGGGGACCTTCGTCAACGACATCGATGCACTCACTTGCAAAATCAATGGACCCCAGACGGCCCTTGTCATGTATCTCTATGCACTCCAGCTGACCCTCAGCCACCTCCTTGCCCTTGGAGGTGGAAGGTTTTGAAGAATCAATTTTCTTGACCAGGTCGTTGATCTTGCCCTCGATGAGCAATCTTTCAACCAATCGCCGAAGGGCCTTGCAATCTTCAGTTAAATGACCTTTCTCTCTGTGGAATTCACAGAACGGGTCTGAATTTCTTGATCTCTGATTTGTCGGCTGGTAAGGCCTTTTGGGATATGCCTTATCCTTCATGATTTGGCTAACTTCTTGCATGACCTCATCTAGCTCAAATTCTGGCAGGTCACCTTCTTGCTGCTGATGAACTGCAGCTGCTAGCGGAAATGATGTTGACAATGGTAGCAGCCGCTCTTGGGTATGATCATGGCCTTGGAAGGGGTGTTGATGATGCTGAAATCTTCTTGCTTTCCTAGAGAGAGATGGAAAGTCTTTCCGAGGAGACCTCGGAGGTTGCTTGTAAGAAGAAGAATTTTTCTCTGACACCAGCTTGGAGACGAAGCTGGGGTTGCTCTTTTCACCGCGAATGTACGAGTTGGCTAAACCAATCAGCTCTTGATAAGTCCTGGGTGCTCGGAAATTAGCTTCAAACTTTAGTGGACCTTCACGCAGGCCGTGGATGAGAGCCACTCGGTACATTTCTTGATCAACGATCTCAATATCCAAGATTTCTTTCTGAAAACGATCCACATAATGAGACCAAGTCTCATTCTCTCGCTGCCTGATCTCAAAGAGGGCTTCTGGACCGCCCTTCCTCTTTGAAGAGGTAGAAAATCTGAGCAGGAACTCTCTTCGCAAATCAACAAAGGAAGAGATTGACTGAGGTCGCAGTCCATAGAACCAGTCTCTCACTTGACCATCAAAGGTCATTACGAGAAGCTTGCTCTTGGTAGCATCTGAGAGGGTCTTGAGAGCAACGGCTGATTCAAAGGCTTGAAGATGCTTGACAGGATCAGTCTCCCCAGTGTAAATGGGCAACCGTGGCTCTCGAAAGTTGACTGGAGTTGGTTCATATCGAACGCTCTCTGTAAACGGCGATGGCTCTTCTGGTTCTACTGCATAAGGAAAGTAAGGAGCATGAGCATTAGCTACAAAAGGAGCGGGAGGATAGGAGTAAAAGGTTACTGTGGGAGGAGCAAAGGCAGGAGCTGAAGAGGAGGGGTGACTTCCCTGAAAGTTCAAAAATCTGGCTGGACTTCCCCGGGCAGCCTCCCGGAAGAAGTTTTGACGAGCTGCAAACTCATCATCTTAAGATCGCAAGGGAGCTGCTGGCCCCTGCGGAAAGGTTGGAGTATAAAGAGGAGGATAGACCGGCGGATAGGCCGGTGGATAAACTTGAGGAGTCTACGATGTTGGTGCTGGATTGATTGGAGGAACTGGCGCTGCTGAAGATTAAGCGACCAATTGCTGAGTGAGAGCTGCTAGAGTACGGTTGATGGCTTGAAACTGTTGGGCAGTTTCTCTGCGAGATTGCTCGAAGGCCTCCCAAAGAGAATTATCACTGGGACTTGGAGAAAGATTCTCGGCTGGTTGATGGTCTGACATGAGTAACCACTGCTTTCACTGTCTAATCAAGATCTGAAGGCCGCGTGTTAACTGTTGATGCGCGAAATGCGACACCAACCAGTTAACGGGTGTTCGATATCACAAGCTAAGGATGAAGGAAAAAGGGCTGCGGGGATAGAGAGGAAGCTTGCTTGAGCAGAGGAGAAGCCTGCTTGAGCAGAGGAGAAGCTTGCTCAAGCAGAGAGGGAGCTTGATCAGGTACTATCGAGCAGACAGCTACTTGAATGGTTAGCTTTGCAGGTTGATGCCGAGAGAGGAGAGAAGAAGAGAGGAGGCCGCTAGCAGCGGCAACAGCAAACTTCGCCCGCCGCGGCTTGAATGCCACTCTTGCGACGAGATTTTCCTTTATTCAAGAAGAGTTACAATTTGCTATTGCACCATCACATATAAGAGCAGTAGAGGGTACAATGGGGGAAGCTGGCGGCTGAGGAAGGAGATGCCAGAAACTAAGTAAAAGAAGCTGTAGAGGACTGGAGAACTGAAGCTGCAGATGCTGGCCAAGCTGCCTGATGAGGGCAGAAAAAACTAAGTCCACAGCTTTGACGACCTGGGCGGACTGAGGATTTGGAGGCCGCAGACCTTGCCTGATCAACCTTGACGGACTGAGAAAACCGAGTCTGCAGCCTTTGATCAAGGTTGCAGTTCTCCTCTCGCGATGCAGAATGAGAGGTCTTGGGGGTATTTATAGGCCCGGGGAGAATCTTTGAAGCGGGGCCCAGTGACATCATCCTTGACGACCTCGGCGACCTCGGCGACCTGAGCAACCTGACTGAGCAACCTGAGGAGCAGGCAGATGGAGCTTGAGCAGGCAACTCTGGGCTGATTGGGGGGACTCCAGGAGGAGTCCTCCCTTGCAGGAGCGGAGGCCGCCCCCTAGCGGGCGGCCTGGGCGGACTCGGGGGAGTCCGCCTGGCAGGCGAGGCCGCCCCCTAGCGGGCGGCCTGGGCGGACTCGAGGGAGTCCGCCCGGCAGGCGAGGCCGCCCCTAGCGGCGGCCTGGGCAGACTCGGGGGAGTCCGCCCGGGAGGCGAGGCCGCCCCTAGCGGCGGCCTGGGCGGACTCGGGGGAGTCTGCCCGGCAGGCGAGGACGCCCCCTAGCGGGCGGCCTGGGCGGACTCGGGGGAGTCCGCCCGGCGCGGCGACGCCGCCCCCTAGCGGGCGGCCTGGCCGGACTCGGGGGAGTCCCCCCGGCAGGCGAGGCCGCCCCTAGCGGCGGCCTGGGCGGACTCGGGGGAGTCCGCCCAGCACGGCGAGGCCGCCCTCTAGCGGGCGGCCTGGGCGGACTCGGGGGAGTCCGCCCGGCGCGGCGAGGCCGCCCCCTAGTGGGCGGCCTGGGCGGATTCCAGGGGGAATCCGCCCGGCGCGGCGAGGCCGCCCCCTAGCGGGCGGCCTGGGAGGATTCCATGGGGAATCCGCCCGGCGCGGCGAGGCCGCCCCCTAGCGGGCGGCCTGGGCGGATTCCAGGGGGAATCTGCCCGGCGCGGCGAGGCCGCCCCCTAGCGGGCGGCCTGGGCGGATTCCAGGGGGAATCCGCCCGGCGCGGCGAGGCCGCCCCCTAGCGGGCGGCCTGGGCGGATTCCAGGGGGAATCCGCCCGGCGCGGCGAGGCCGCCCCCTAGCGGGCGGCCTGGGCGGATTCCAGGGGGAATCCGCCCGGCGCGGCGAGGCCGCCCCCTAGCGGGCGGCCTGGGCGGATTCCAGGGGGAATCCGCCCGGCGCGGCGAGGCCGCCCCTAGCGGGCGGCCTGGGCGGATTCGAGGGGGAATCCGCCCGGGCAACGGAGGCCGCCCTTGGCGGGCGGCCCATGGAGGCCAGCGGAGGCCGCCCCTGGCGGGCGGCTGGCGGAGCATCCAACCATGGGCGATTTTGGACCCAACAGTCCGTCTTGCGCGGACACGGTGGACATCAGGGGTAACCTGCTCCTTGCGGATGGGAACCTGTAAGAGAAAAAGCAGAAACAATAGGCACATTGGAGAGGATTATCGATTTTGGGGTTAACAGGTGGCAGGGCACCTGAACAAAAACTTGTGTTGGATTTTGAGCTCCTGATCAAAAGCTCAAAGGGTCTACTTGATCTACCTGAACCAGATCAGTTGGTGGCAGGGAACCTGAACAAAAACCTGTAGTGGATTCCTACTAGGGTGGTAGAAGAGTGGATGTACCTATTGAGAGGGAACCACTATAAATCTTCTTGTGTTGTCTGTGTTGCTTATTTTAATTACTGCACTATGGCTATGAGTGGAATTAACTAGGATTGCTAGTTGCTGTGTTAGGACTAAAGCTTAAATTGTAATTACAGTTAGCTTTTTCTTGTGCACCTCACTTTGTGTTAGGCTCTAGGGTTTCATATATCTATATACTTATTCCGCAAATTTACTCTAAGGGAGTTGATTAGATTGTCATATTTTTTATTACTCTATTCACCCCCCCTCTAGAGTTGTATCTATCCTCACTTTAAGTCTCGAGTTCTCGAGAAGTCAGCATTGTTCTCGAGTACTTGATTTGGATTTCGAGTAATAGTTCTCGAGAATTATAGTTAGTTCTCGAGAAGTTTTAGCCCACAGTTCTCGAGTACTAACTTGAAGTACAGACAGTCTAGTTCTCGAGATCTTAGCCTTGTTCTCGAGAACTAAGCCTTGTTCTCGAGAACTCATTCATACTTCTCGAGAACTGTAGTTCTTTTTTTAGAAAAATTTACTTAAGTCCAGGTCGACGGGATTTTCAAATGACTTGACGTGATTGGTCCACCTGTCGTCATTAATGTTAATTCTAACCGTTAGGGGAAATCCTATATAATGTATTTTCGTCAAGACTAACCCTAAGCAGAAAATCGTACATTTCTATTATCGTGATCGACCGTCTCTCTCCAAGAAGAACGGAACTTTCAGCCGCCGCCGCCGCTCAACGTGAAGATCGACACTTCTGTTTTCGATCAAGAAAGGCTTGCTGTTCAAGGATATTTCATCTTCTCCTTGATCGAGTAGGTCTAAGATTTCTCAGATCAGATCTCTCAAATCTTCTTCAACATTTTCTGAAAAAGCCACAAGTTCAAGAAGAAGACCTAGAGTTGAATTTTTCCAGATCTGAGATAAATTTCTGTTTGTATTTTTTAAATCTCTCTGTAAATCTTGTAGGAGATTAATCTCTGAGTTGTAGGAAGTTTTCATCTTCTGAGTGTAGATCCTTTTGGATCGAGATTGTAGGAACTTAGTTCCGAGGCGTAGGATTGGATTTCAATCCGAGATAGTGGAGTAGCCGAGTCTAGTGATTTACTTGATCGGTGAGGGAAAGTGGACATACCCAAGGTTGGGGAACCACTATAAATCTTCTTGTCGTATGCGATTGCTTGATTGTGTGTGCAAGTTCTTTAAAATTTTTATTCCGCATATAGACGCACAATTCACCTATTCACCCCCCTCTATGTGATTTATGTTGACAACTTAACACTTTCAATTGGTATCAGAGGGAGGTTGGTCGTTAAAAGGTTAACACCTTGATCAATTTCCTCTATAAGTTTTCTTTGAGAATTTTCAAGCAATAGACAAGGCTAAGGATTTTGCCAAGCTTCCCATGTGCACAAAGAATAACTTTCCTATGTGGAAAGAGAGAATTAAATTTTGCATGGAAGCTGTGGATTCCCGGATCTTCATGATTGTTGAAGAAGGTCCCCATATTCCTATGACTGTCTCCACTATAGATCCAACCAGGAAGGTTCCAAAGAAGTTAATGGATCTGGATAAGGATGAGATTGCACTTGTCTCTCTGGATAAGAAAGCTAAAAATATAATAGCGAGTGCAGTCGATGACTCTATGCTACAGAATCTGATTCACTGCCAATATTCTAAGGAGATGTGGCAGTCTCTCGTCACTCTAATGGAAGGTATAGAAGAAGTGAGGGACGATAGAAGATCCCTATTGAATAAGAAGTATGAACCCTTCAGGCAAGGGACAAAGGATACCATTGCAGATACATTTGAGAACTTCTTCAAGATAGTTAATGGCCTCAGAGTATATGGCCGAGTCTTCACCAACGGGGAACTGAATGAAAAGTTCCTAAGATTCTTAACCAAGGAATTGGACAACAAGGTCTGTGCTATCAAGGAATTTTGAAAGCTAGCTGAGACAGATCCTCAGAATCTCTTTGGAAAGTTAATGTCGTATGAGCTTCAACTCAACACGAGAAAAGCTGAAGAAGAGAAGAGCAGGTCTGCATCCAAAGAGAAGTCTGTTGCTTTAAAGGCAGATACCTCTAGGAATTCAAAGGCTACCTCTCCAGCCCCAGCACAAGAGGTGAGTGAAGAAGAAAACTCGGAGCCAAGTACCTCTGGATCTGAGCTATCTGAAGGAGAGTTCTCCTTACTCTCACGACAGTTCAAGAAATTCTTGAACAAGAAAAAGCAATGGAAGGGCAAGGATGCCTCTCATAGAAGATTACGACATGACGGTGATAAACACAGAAAAAGCTCAAGCAGCCACGACAGGTATGGTTCTAAACTGAACAAACATATTTTGACTTACATAGTTTGCTACTATTATAACAAGCCAGGTCACGTCATAGCTGACTGCCCCCACAAGAGAAGGAGGGTGGCAGGAGAGAAGAAAAGAAGTCCTCGTACAGCAAGAAGAAGATAAAGAAGAGCCTGATAGCCAAGAAGGGCAAGACTCTTAGTGACTCTGACTCATTTGAGTCAAGTGAAGAAGAGGAAGCCTACTTTGGACTTATGGCTCAATCAGATGATGAACAAGAGCCCCGGTTCACTGGGGAGGTAAAATCTCACACCCCTCTTTAAGAATCTGAAGTTTTTGAGCATGATCATGAGGAAAGCTCCTCTGACGATGAGTCTGAACTCATGGCCCAATATAAGGAGTTTATCATGGCTTACAACAAATGTCAAAAGGTCGTGAAAACTCAGGCAAAAGAGATTTAGTCTCTAAAGGCCATAGAAAGCTCTCTGAGAGAGGAAGTCATTAAGATGGACTCACTCAGAGAAGACTTAAATAATGTTATTGATGAGTTCAACAAGGCTATCAAGCACCTTGATCTGAAGGATGAAATCATCAAAGGGTTGGAAGACTTACTAGAGGACGAAAAGAAACTTGTTGAAGGTTTCTCTAAGCTAAAGGTAGTTCTTCCTCTCGTTGCTGAGTTCTCCGCTCAAGCCAAGGGTACTGGGCTTTGCCATGTAGGAGCTCCTAGTAAATCTTCTAGGAGGAATAAGGCCCAGAGAAGGAATAAGGCCACCAAGAAGGCCTTTGCCAAAGCAAAGGGGAAAGCCCCTCAAGATCAGACTGTCTTTAAGAAAGTCAAATTTCCAACAAATGAGTTTGATCTTGACTCATCCTACGACCACTTGACTAGGCCTACTTATGTAGAGACAAAGTCTCGTTACCAAAGATGGACTCGCCCTAGAAACTTTGGTGAGAGTGTTTTTAAGGCACCTTATGAAGAAGTAATTCTTCAGAGCTATGACCCTTATGATCATGGTCATAACTTCAAGAAAGCACCAAAAGTAAAAAACCATTGTAGAAAAGCCTATGATGGAGAAGAAATATGGTGATTGCCATCATCATGAAGCTTCTTCCTCCAAGAATGCTACCCCTGCTTGACCAGTATCCTAGAAGGTCAAGCAGGAGTTCCTAAGGCAAAGATGCAACAGATTCGACTGTTGGTGTTGTGGCAGAATTGGTCATTTTGCCATCGATTGTTGGTTTAATCAAAAAAATTTTGTAACTCCTCAAGTTGGCAACATGAGAATGACCACTCATGATGCTAATCTTCGAAGGTGGAGTGTTCTAACACGATACCAAGGACCCAAACATGTTTGGGTTCCTAAGGCAAACTAATTATGATTGCAGGGATGTACATAGGCCACCAAAATGCCAATCTGGTATTTGGACAGTGGATGCTCTCGGCATATGATTGGGACAAGAAGCCTACTTCAAAATTATTCTCTAGTGTTGAACGGACCAAAGGTCATCTTTGGAGGTTCAGACCGCGGGTTAACTAAAGGCTACGGTATGATCACTAACGGTAGTGTATCCTTTTCGGATGTAGCTTATGTTGAGGGATTAGAACACAATCTTATAAGCATAAGCCAACTATGTGATAAAGGATACATAGTTGAATTCCACGCTGACAAGTGCCTGATAAAGTCTGTTGACAATATGGAAACGATTCTATTTGGCACTCGAAGCAGGAATATATTTTGTTTAAATTTCATTTGTATAGATTCTTCTACACCAGTGTCTTTTGGCAAAAGATAGTGCATCTCTTGGTGACCAATGACACAAGAGGTTAACACATATTAATTTTAAAATTATTAATAAATTATTCTCCCAGAACTTAGTACGTGATTCCCCAAATGTCAAGTACGTAAAATATAGACCTTGTCATGCATGCGTAAAAGGCAAGCAAACAACGGCTACCTTTAAAAGCATTATTGACAAAAATCCAATTAGATGTCTCCATCTACTTCATATGGACTTGTTCGGTCCTCTGCAAATTAGAAGCTTGGGAGGTAAGTAATATACATTGGTTATTGTTGATTACTACTCGCGCTTTGTGTGGGTGTTCATTCTAAAACACAAGTCAGATACCTTCGACATCTTTACTAATTTTATCAGGCAGGTCTAGAATGAATACAACTGTTCCGTAGTCAAAATCAGAAGTGACAATGGAACAGAGTTCAAATCTAGGGCCATGACAGAATTCTATGAAAGCTTAGGTATCTTTCATGAGTTTTGCTCTCCTCGCACTCCACAGCAAAATGGAGTAGTTGAGAGAAGGAACAGAACACTCATAGAGGCCTGCAGAACTATGTTGAGTGATGCTTCACTACCGGAGTACTTCTGGGCTGAAGCCGTCAATACTGCATGCCACGTGCAAAATCGAGCACTCATCAATAAGAATCATGATAAGACACCTTATGAACTTCTAAAAGGCAGGAAACCAACTATTTCATATTTTAATTTTTTTGGCTGTAAATGCTTCGTGCTTAACAATGGTAAGTATCATACTAACAAGTTTAGTGAGAAAAGTTTTGAAGGTATTTTTGTAGGTTATAGTAGCCATAGTAAGGCATACAAAATTTTCAATAGAGAAACTCTGGTTATAGAGGAATCCATACATATTATATTTGATGAGATGCTTGCTGCAGAGCAAATCGTCTAGTCTGCTTGTTGAAGATGCAGGTAAAAGACTGAAAGAAATCAGCTTGGATGAACCAACTAGAGGTGTAAGATAAAAGTTCTTCAAGATCACTACTCTAACCCCCATTGGAGAGGCAGATGATCAAGATGAAGAAAAGATCCAAGTTGATGAAGTCAATCCAGTGGCTGAAGAAGTTCCAGATGCTAGAAACCTAGAGCTCAGACATCTAAAGGATCATCCATTGGACCAGATCATAGGAGATCCCCGGAATGGTGTCAGAATTCATCGAGGTATAACTAACGAGAATTTATATTTAAGTTTTCTCTCACAGGTTGAACCAAAGAAGTTTGAGGAAGCCAACTCAGACGCATCATTGATCTTGGCCATGGAAGAAGAACTGAACCAGTTCAAGCGATGCAAAGTTTGGAAACTAGTTCCTAGACCCAAAGGTAAGAATGTCATCAGAATGAAGTGGGTCTACCAGAACAAGTTGGACGAGGATGAAATAATCATAAAGGACAAGGCAAGACTCGTCGACAAAGGATATCGTTAAGAAGAAGGAATCAACTTCGACCAAACATACGCTCCAGTGGCAAAGCTGGAGGCCATCAGATTGTTCCTAGATTATGCTGCACTAAAAGGATTCACTGTCTACCAAATGGACGTTAAGTCCGCCTTCCTGAATGGTAACATAAAGGAAGAAGTGTACGTGGAACAGCCCCCAGGTTTTATTGATCCTAACTTTCCTGAGCATGTTTATTTATTATCAAAAGCGCTGTACGGTTTGAAACAAACTCCTTGAGCTTGGTATGAAACGCTATCTACCTTTCTCCTTGAAAACAAGTTCACAAGGGGAAAGATAGATAAGACATTATTTCTTAGGGAAATTAAAGGCAAGATTTTGCTAGTGCAAATCAATGTTGACGACATTATTTTTGGTTCTACAGACGACAACCACTGCAAAAACTTTTCTAAACATATGTAAGGGAAGTTTGAAATGAGTAGTATGGGAGAGCTGAAGTATTTCTTAGGACTTCAGGTGAAACAATCTGAAGATGGAATTTTCATCTCACAGACGAAGTTCACTAAGGAGTTGATTAAGAAATTCGGAATGGAGAATGCAACCTCTATGAGGACTCCAATGGCCTCAGCTATGTCTCTAGACAAGGATGAGAAAGGGAAACCATTTGATGAAACCAAATACAGAAGTATAGTTGGATCCTTGCTCTACCTTACTGCCAGTAGACCAGACATAATGTTCTCAAAATGTGTTTGTGCTAGATTCCAAGTGAACTGTAAGGAATCTCACTATGTTGCTGCAAAGAGAATCATGAGATACCTTAAAGGTACACTGAATTTTGGCTTATGGTACCCAAGAAGTAATGACAGCGAACTAATTTGTTTCTCAGATGCAGACTTTGCAGGTAGCAAAGATGACAGGAAAAGTACTTTCGGGACATGTCAGTTCCTTGGAAGAAGGCTCATATTGTGGAGCAGCAAAAAACAAAATTGTGTCGCAATCTCAACGGCCGAGTCAGAGTATATCTCTGCCGGTAGTTTTTGTGCACAATTGCTTTGGCTAAAGAACTAGCTAAGATTACAATATGAAGGTTAAAGACATTCCGTTGTTCTGCGACTCCTCCAGCGCAATAGCAATTGCAAACAACCCAGTCTCGCACAGCCGGACAAAGCACATCGAGCTCAGATATCACTTCATCCGAGAGCATGTGGAGCAAGGGGATGTGGATCTGCATTACGTGCCAACAGATCGACAAGTTGCAGACATTTTCACAAAGCCGATGGACGAGACCAAGTTCAATTTCTTAAAAATTGAACTTGGGATGCTGAACAAAGAAGGATAGATCAAAGGAAATCAGTTCAAAGCTCAAGAATCGTGGATACTTCAAAAAATGTCAGAAATTTCTCAAGTGGAAGGCAGTTCTCGAGAACTATTATCACTTCTCGAAAAGTATAGAACTAGTTCTCGAAAACTTCAAGTCTACTTCTCGAGAACTACAAATCTGTCTCTCGAGAAGTGCTGAAAGTTCTCGAAAACTAGGCTTATACTTCTCGAGAACTGTTATTATACTTCTTGAGAACTAACCCTACCTCTCGAGAAATGCCCCGTCTCTTTTCGAATTTCTATTCATTTCTTCTGTTTCGAAAACCGCTCGATTTCTGCCTTAATCCAAGGGTTATTTTAGATTAATTAGACACCTAATTAACATTACTAGGGTTATATATATATATATAACTTTAGATATCTCAAATCAATCGACATTTAAAAATCCATTCTCTCGAAAACTCTTCATCTTCCGCCGACCAGAACTTCAACACTGCCGTCTTCTCGCTCTGCGTCCTTCGCCTTCGTTCATCTCAATGGCCCAACAGTTCAAAATTGGCATCGGCAGTGAGCTAGTAGTAGCAGGGATAGTAGAGCATTTAGTGTATTTCAGAAATCTTCTTCTTCTCCTGGGCATAGAAGGTTTGACATTCGTTCTATCAGAACCTTGCAAAATTTTATTTCCCGAGGTAGAAGAGTTCTTCAAAAATGTTAAGATAAGGAGAAATGGCACTGTCCTGAAGTCCAAAGTCAAGGGTATTAAAATTAAGTTGAGCCTGATCATAGTGTCCAGACTTCTCAGATTACCTCATGTAGATGATGAAGATGAAATAACAGAAGATGACAATGACAAAACCTGTCATTTCTGTGGAGTTCCAAATGACATTACTTCTCTTAGGAGGACTTCTTTAAATGATGTTAGCAAACTTTTAGTAGACATTATTGGCAAAATTCTGTGGTGCAGAACAGGGTCAATAGGGTTTATTACAAATGAATTCTTCAATATCATGACTGTCATAGTCTGCAGGAAAAGATTTCCTTATGGTTTGATGATTTTTGACTTGATTAGAGACATCCTAAGAGAACCAAAATTTGCTAGGATAATCTCCCTGATGTTGCATGAGATTGATCCAACTATCTTCAAGACTTCTAAAGGCACTCCAATTCATCGCCTGAAGAAGATCTCCCTAGCCTCCATTCATAGATGGGAGTTAAAGCTGAAGAATCCAAAGCAGTTGGCTAAAGAGCTTGCAACCCCTGCTAAAGAGGTCAGGACCCCATCTCCCTCCTCTCATAATGTTGTTGAACCATCTGGTGCAGCAACTAAGGGGGAGCCTACAGCCTCAGTTCCAGATGTCAGACTTCCTTCTCCTCCTCCTCCAGCTAGATCTCCAGTTAGAAGTACAGTCAGAACACCAGCCATTTCACCCATCAGAACCCCCATCAGAAGCCCAGTAAGATCTCCAACAAAGTCCCCAGAGGCAGACATTTCAGATAATACCATCTCAGATGAGCAAGTGCAAGAAACCCTCAAATCTACTACTAAAGATATTTATTGTATGCTCAAAGAGCTGACTTCAGATGAACATCTTCCTTCTCTACACAAGGAAACTGCTGAAGAGCCATCAAAGGTTCCTTCTCCAAAACCAGCTCCCTCTCCATCTCCAGAACCTTCTCTATGGAAAGAATCACCTCCACAAGAAACCATCATCCTCTCAGGAGAGGATGAGCCTGAACCAGAGGAAGCTGAAGCTCCTCTAAAGAAACTTGATTTCTCCATCCCTTCCCTACTTGGTGAGGAAAGTGATATATTTCCTCATACTGTCAGAGCCAAAAGTTCTATAATAGTTGATGAGATCCCTCCATGGGTAGTTCCTAATCCTCCTCTAGTTACCCCTCCTGCTGTCATTCCTGCTGCTGCTGCAACCCCTATAAATTAAGATATTCTAAGTAAGCTTGAAGCCATGTTGGCAGAACAAAGGAAATATTTTGATGAATCTTTGAAGGTAGTCCAGGATAAAGTCACTGCTCTAGAAAAAGAGATGAGCATATGATTTGCAGAAATCCAGCACAACACAGACTCCCTCAAAGAACTGTTTCAGATTGGTGGAAAATCTATAGACCACACTATTACTAGTGTTGGTCAGGTAATGGAACAATCTGTAACTCTTGCCAACAATCAGATCCAGTTAGAGAAGAAAGCCCAAGAACATGTTATGAAAATTTGTGAAGAAGTGGGAACCTTCAAGGAAGATGCCATTGGAAAGCTATGTGTAGAATTCAGAAAGAGGGAGAGCCTGGCGAAATAACATGTGGAAAAACTTGTGGATAAGTTTACTGCTGCTGCAAACACAGCCTGGTCTGACAAAATAAGTGAAATTAATAAGAATGTTTTAGAGAAAATTCAATCTGTGAAATTTCATACCTTTGACACCTCAGTCTGGATGCACAACCAAATATTCCATGAATTTCAGGTTGATCCTAATATCATTTCTCATAACCTGAACCCTCTTGCTGAAGGATAGTCTAGTCAGATGCCAACTCAGATGCAACAACCTCAGATGCCCTGCTTTTCTCCAAGGCCAGAAGATAAGAATCCTCCTCCTGCTTCTTATGGCCAATTATGGGATGATATTATTCCTCAAGGTTTACCTAAGATCAATACCTCTAAGAAAAGGAAGTATGGGGAAGGCCCCTCTGCTAGCAAAAGTATTCCTAAGCCAGATTCTGAGAAAAGAAAAGCACAAGAATTTGCTGAAGTCTGGAGTCCTACCTCCAAGTCATTGATTCTTGATACTCTCAAGTTGGTATGGGACTATAATGAAAACAGAAATATCCACTACAACTCCACTGAGTGGGATCTTTATGAGAAGTACATGACTAAAAGAAGGATATATGACAGAGAGTATGGCAAGAACAATCCTAAGGCTCCTCCAAAACCTCCAAGATACTACCCAAAGCCTTTTAGCTATCAGAGGAGACAACAGGAGAAGCACGACAGACAACCTCAGAGCTAGGAATGATTTTCTGTGGATATTTGTTTTTGAGACTATGGATGAAATGAATGTTGAATTGGAAATCTAAAGCATTATATATATACAATTTCTAGTTTTGCTAATTGTGTGTTTAATTTTTCTATCTTGCATTTGTATTCTATTTCTTCATTTACAGTTCTTTCTTTATTGGTATAATTCACCATAGTGTAGAGGGTTTTGACTTCTACAAATAGGGGGAGATTGTTGGGTATTGCATCCACAATAACCCAGATTTGCATGAAGTCATCCTTGAACTAAGATTAATTAAGTTGTATTTGATATCCTTATTTAAGTTCTGTGTTTGCAGATTATCATTGCTAAGTGTAGACCAATGTCAGTCTACAGTGGGTCATGAACACAGGACCATACAGTATAATCCCTCACTATGTGATCAAAGGGGTTGACTCATGTGTAGCCTCTCAATTGGGATACACTTCATATTGAAGCACTTGGATCAAGGAATGAGGATAGGATTCTTGAAGAGAAGAGAAAATTATAAAAGTCCAAAATTTATCTAAGTCCACTTCTTGAGAAGTTCATGATAGTTCTCGAGAAGTAGACTTAGCAAAACTCGAGAAGTTCCTCTAGTTCTTGAGAAGCCCGAGACTAGTTCTCGAGAAACCTTTTTATAGTTCTCGAGAAGTCAGTCTAAGGTTATCGAGAAGTCCCAGCCTTTATTTCTCGAGTAGTCAGAGACAGCCACAAAATTATTCTAAGTCCTTCTCTCGAGAAGTCTTTCTTAGTTCTTAAGAACTTAGTCTCGAGTTCTCGAGAAGTCAGCATTGTTCTCGAGTACTTGATTTGGCTTTCGAGTAATAGTTCTCGAGAAGTATAGTTAGTTCTCGAGAAGTTTCAGCCCACAGTTCTCGAGTACTAACTTGAAGTCCAGATAGTCTAGTTCTCGAGAACTCAGCCTTGTTCTCGAGAACTCAGCCTTATTCTCGAGAACTCATTCATAATTCTGGAGAACTGCAGTTCTTTTTTCAGAAAAATTTACTTAAGTCCAGATCGACGGGATTTTCAAATGACTTGACGTGATTGGTCCATGTGTCGTCATTAATGTTAATTCTAACCGTTAGGGGAAATCCTATATAATGTCTTTTCGTCAAGACTAACCCTAAGCAGAAAATCGTACATTTTTATTATCGTGATCGGCCGTCTCTCTCCAAGAAGAACAGAACTTTTAGCCGCCACCACAGCTCAACTTGAAGATCGACACTTCTGTTTTCAATCAAGAAAGGCTTGATGTTCAAGGATATTTCATCTTCTCCTTGATCGAGTAGGTCTATGATTTCTCAGATCAGATCTCTCAACTCTTCTTCAACATTTTCTGAAAAAGCCGCAAGTTCAAGAAGAAGACCTAGAGTTGAATTTTTCCAGATCTGAGACAAATTTTTTGTTTGTATTTTTTAAATCTCTCTGTAAATCTTGTAGGAGATTAACCTTCGAGTTGTAGGAAGTTTTCATCTTTCGAGTGTAGATCCTTTTGGATCGATATTGTAGAAACTTGGTTTCGAGGCGTAGGATTGGATTTCAATCCGAGATAGTGGAGTAGTCGAGTATAGTGATTTACTAGATCGGTGAGGGAAAGTGGACGTACCCAAGGTTGGGGAACCAGTCTAAATATTCTTGTCGTCTGTGATTGCTTGATTGTGTATGCAAGTTCTTAAAATTTTTATTCCGCATATAGACACATAATTCACCTATTCACCCCCCTCTAGGTGATTTAGGTTGACAACTTAACACTTTCACACATCAACCAAATAGATTAGGATAATACTCCTAAAGACCTGAATGTTCATATGGATAATGCTGAGGTTGAGGGGGAGACTACCTAGATGGTTGCGCATGTAGTGGGAGAGCCAATGCAATCATTTTAAGAATAACTAGATTGCTTCTTTGAAAATCTGCATAATAGAATTGCTCAATCTTTTTTGTCCTCAAGTTGAGGGGGAGCAAGTCCCTGATTAAATTACTGAAGATGCTACAATTATAGTTGATACAAGTCAGCAAATTCCTATGGGGTATGCATAGATTGATGGGGAGATTCCAACAGAACCCTTTGTTCAAGAAAATGAGAGTATCATTGAAATTTCAGAGGATAATGAACTATCCGGATGAAAAGATAGATCAGGACAAAACCTCCTTAACTGTAGCTATATCTAAAGAGACTCCCTTACTAAAGAAGTCATAAAGGGGGAGAAGGAATGATCAAGGGAGAAGATAATGATCAAGGGGGAGAAGGCAATGATCAAGGGGGAGAATGTTGAATGCAATGATCAAGGGGGAGAATGCTATTTGGGTTACCAATGTAGTCCGGTTCCATGGGGATTGAACAGTACACATATCAGTGATTGGGGCTTGTACAATACAACATTACTCATATTCAAGAAGGAATGCATGATGAACAATATGGTGATCAGAGGGAAGATCAATGTGATGATCAAGATGGTGCTCAGTGAGCTGAACCCTCTAGTGATGCTGATCAGATAGCTAGAGCCAGAGGCAAGTTTATTGTTGAAGAAGAGATCTGGCTCAACAAGAAGTGGAAGTACAGAAGATACAAAAAGTCAGGAGTTGTGCCACCAGATACTGTTGAGACAAGCAAGTAAAAGGCTGCAAAGAAACCCAACAGGGGGATAGTGTTCAAGGAGCCTGAAACATGACATGGTTCTTACTTTCCTTAAGGGCTTTAGGAGTGTGAGCATTTTGTTATATGCAAACTATCTATTTTGATAATCATATTTGTGTGTGTGTATCAATTATTACCTCTATATACTGTGATAGATTATCTTCTGTAAATGCTAGTGTATATCATTTTCTAGAATTTTGAATTCTTCAAATAGGGGAAAAAATGTTGGGTCCATTGATCATAATGTCCTAGATTTAAAGAAGGCCCACAATACAATGGTATACATGTGATTGTATTTATGCATGCTCTAAGTTCAATGTATACATGTTGTTTTTTGTTGCACTGATTTGACAATTAGTTTGAGTGATAGATGGACTCAAGACAGGATGTTGGCAAAGCAAAAATTTGGTTGTCGAGAAGAGTTGAGTGAAGGCAGTTCGCTCAACGTCAAGAGGTTAAAAGTAATGACAGAAGCTCAAGCAATCAAAGCCTCAGAGGTGTAGACAAGAAATTTGTCTAAGTCTAGAAGAGTTGAGTGAAGGCAGTTCACTCAATGCGAGAATAGCAAAAGAGTTCACCGAACAAACTGAAGTTAAAACTGCAGTGTTGCCGACATGAAATCTGTCTAAGGAAGAAGCGTTGAGTGAAGGTAGTTTACTCAATATTTACTCATCAAGAAATCTGTCTAAGTACAGAAGAGTTGAGTGAAGATGGGCCACTCAACGCCTCATCAAAAATTCAGGCTAAGTCAGAAAGCGTTGAGTGAAGAAGCTGCACTCAACGCCTTAATACAGAGAAATTTTAACCAAGTCCAGAAGCGTTGAGTGATGAAGACTCACTCAATGCCTTAACTGTTAGACTATAAAAGTCAAGTCAAAGCATTGATTGATGAAGGCTCACTCAATGCCTGAAGATGCACAATTCTGCTAAGTAATTTTGCATTGAGTGACAAGGCTTCACTCAACGCATATACAGATTGTTTGAAATTGGCTAAGTATAGAAGCGTCGAGTCATGCTGACGTCAACAAGAATTCAAAAGTCGCGGGTTTTGCATGCTATATGACAAAAGGCACCGCTTGCCTTTAGTACTGCATTTAATGTAAAAGAAGTGATGCAGCTACCAACTCCATTGGTCCATACTGCACAAAGAGTCATTGAACGACGGGATATAAAAGCAAAGTTCTGTGATAGAAGACATAAAAAAAGAGGAGAGAGAAAAAGGAACACAGAGCTTTTTCAAGATAGAGCTTTTTCCGGTCATCTTCTTCCTCTCGACGAAGAAGAAGTGTTCAATAACTTACTCTACAGTTTGTCTGTGAATCACAGTCAGGGTTGGTTGTTGACGATACAAAGAACTGAAGAATCATTTCTCAACAGCAAGATCAGAATGCTCCTTTTCTGAGTTAGAAGGAGAAGCAGAGCAAGCATAAGTTGTTGTTCATCTTCAAGGCCATTACACACTAACCTCTAGTATAATTAAGACTTGAAGAAGTAGTGCTCTACAGTTGCTTCTCAGCACAAGCAGAACAACCTTGAAAATCTATTCTTGGTATTATGAAGAAGATAGGGCTGAGTTTACTCAGTTCATCAGGAAGACTCAGAGAACATTCTCTCTGGAGTCAATCAACAACAACAAACTTACTCATTCTGTAGGATCAACCTTGATCTGAGTAGTAATCATTAAATAAAAAGGCTGAGTTATAGGATCCTGTGGTGGATCTGAGGTAGGGCCTGTGTGCCTGAGGTATGAGATTTATTATTTGAAGTAGTATTCTGTTGAGAATCTAAGGTAGGTTCTTTGGCCTAAGGTAAGATCATTCTTGATCTGAGCTATTGGAGAGTTATTCTCTCTGAGTGTAGGGATATCCTCCTAGCCTGAGGTGTAGAAATTTTGATTAAGTCTGAGGTAGGTGATCTGAGGATCACTGAGCTGTAGGAGATATTATCTCTGAGTGTAGGGCTTTGGATGTAGGTAGGACTTGGAGGAAGTTGAGAGATCTTGAGGGATCTGTGTTGTAAGCTCCTTGAGCTAAGATTGGAGAAGATTGCCTTATCTAACACAATAGTAGAAAGGTGTGAGGGATAATGGATATACCCATACCTTGGGGAACCACTATAAATACTGGTGTGTTGTGTCTCTTTATTGAAAGTTCACTAAAATAACTGAACAATCAACACACCAAAACAAAATGATTGTCTTAAAGACTAAAAAACCTATTCACCTCCCTCTAGTTGTATAACTACTCTTGAAATAAAGACTTTCAACCATGTGTACACATTGCACTTTGTGCATATTCTACCCGACGTGCGTTCAACCCTACGTACTTTCATCTTGCATGTATTTTGTTACACACTTAGCACAACACCACCGCAAGCAAGCCCTCCGCTCAACAACAAGCCCTCCGCTCTATAGCAATCCCTCCGCTCTATGGAAATCCCTCCGCTCTATAGCAATCCCTCAGCTCTATAGCAAATCCTCCACTCAATGCTTGTTACGACCTCGACTACACATCAAACCATCCACCACAGGCTCCTCCACAAGTAATAGGAGGCAAGCCGTAGGTGCGAAGACACACAGAGCGCACCCCTTGAGCTTTCATGAACCAACAAATGACATCAAAGCATCTAGAATGCGATGCTCCCCATCATAATAAATAAAAGACGTAGCTCCTGAGTTATGGCTTGTCATCCTCCGAGCTCATCTCTCTAAGTCCCTCAAAAATTGTAATGAAGAGTGGCATGTCACCCTCTCCTTCTCTACAAAGCTTTGTACAATAACAAAAAATAGTGGAAGTTTGGTCAGCACGGCTCCGACCACAGTTTTTCACCTCTTTTTGAGGTTTTCTATGTTAAAGAAATGCCTATTACTATTTGTCTCCTTCACTATGACTATTTATGTGCTCGACCACTCTCAGGCTAAGATAGTGCAATCTAGACCGGTCTGTTGGAAACTTGTGTGAGATTCAAGAAAAATGATCTGTCTGTGGGATAGTTCTCTGAAGATTCTGAATAAATTATCCACTGCACTACGATACTTGAAACTGACAGTCCTGGCAAAAAGAGATACATGCACTCCTAAAGGATTAGTGTTTGGGGCACGCCGATCCAGTTCCTTCCCACACACACATCAACACACCTCCCGTGGAATTGGATATGCACGCACCCCACGCGATAGTGGGAGAAAGTGTATGCCAGATTGAAGAGTATCATGCAAATAGAGAAGCTCCGCGAGATCATAATCCTGGCCCTGAATGAGGCAGCTCGCATTTGCCAGCTTTGAGTCACTCATCGACTGAGCACTTTGCTCGCAATCACCACATACTTTAAGAGGATCTACCTAACACGGCCATCCAAAGTTGTGTTATCTGTATCATCAGAGAACCTAAAGATCATCATCACTACCATCGCTTGGAAGCAGCATGATTTAGGCATTCAATTGAATGTCTCTCTCATTAAGAAATCTAAAACATAATTGCCGAAGAGTATAGATAAGGTGAATAATGGGCCACTTTGGCTCACCACCCTCTATGTCACCGCTCACCGTTGGCACCAGAGGTTCTAGCACACTCGATTCTTTACTTCTTCAAGCTCCCAAACATTGAGATGTTTGACAAAACAGATGACCTGCCAGAGCACGTCCACTATTTTATCACTATCACAAGGATCAACAATGCCCTCGATCAATTGCTATGTCAAATATTCCATGCAACTCTATAGGAATAAGCTTTCACCTGGTTCTACTTTCTGAAGGAAGGAGGGATCGATAACATTGCAAATTTATCTCAACTCTTTATCGACCAGCTCATCTCAATTTAGAGAATTATACAGGACCTCTTTTACCTTTTTGGGATCCGTCAGAGTGAGGGAGAGTCCATCAAGGATTTTTTGCCACTTCACTGATGAGGTACAACAAATTACAAGAGTAGACCCCGAGGTGCGATGAGGATTATTCCTTGGAGGGCTCCTCCCTGGTGGCTTTGCTGTGCCCCGCTATCCCGATCTCATTTGTCGGGTAGAGATCCAGATTGCTGCTAATGAAGCTATTAAAGTACACCACCAAAAGTTTGAGAGGAACTTAAAAAAATCAATGAGAGTAGGATTTAACACCACTACTGGTTCCCAAGAAGAATGACTCACAGCAGAACAATCCCTTGTAAGGCCCCCTCTTCCTCCCCTTGCTCGGGTCGGAGACGTGCCTTACTACCCAAGACGTCCACCCAGTGCTTCTCAAGTGGCAACAACCAACTCCACCAAGCACTTGTTGGCCACCTTGATAGGCATGAATCACAACCATTCATATCACATCAAATCACATATATGCGAAAGCAATAACAGAAAGCCAAGAAGTTATATATGAACATATATATATATATATATATATATATATATATATATATATATATATATATATCAAAGTAAAAACATATGCCACAACCACTATTTGTACATGTGAGCCCATGGGCTTCAAATTGTCTACTACTAGAACACTCTCTTCCTCACTTATGCCTTATTCTCTAAAAACTCGTGTCTCGGAAGTCTAGCGACAACGGGGGCGCCTCTACACGGGTAGTCATATCTACTGGTGCGTTGTCATGTGGAAACTGGACTTCACGGTGCTCCGTCTCCTGTGAATGGTTATATAAATAACTATTAGTCACAGATCTAAGTGGAAACACATCTCCTCCGCGGATCCATATCCTGGGGACGAGCTTATGCACCCAAAAATAAGTAAATAGCCAAAGAAAAAAAGAGAGTTAGTAGTAACATTTCTATCTTAGAATTTAATTTCATAAACTAGGAACGATTATTTGAAGGAGTGCGGTATAATATAACTGGAAAGTACTAGCATAAAAAACAGTTATATAAAAGGCTCTCAACTAGCTAATATATATAAAATATGTATTCACAACTTGTAATCATACAGTAGGTATACAAATCCCGCTAACACACCGCAGGTGCTAAAAACCCGCTCACACGCTTTATGTCGACATAGATTGGTCTTCTTCTCTTCAAGAAGGATAGAAAACCCCGCATGACTCACCGATGTTGCCATCGGTGATAGTGGTTAGCTTTACTACTTCTGGGTGTGGTCGTACCACACTACCCAGGCCCAAGCGTACAACCAAATATACTATTGGATATGAGTGATATCTGACAAATTCTGAAATTTAGGTCATCGGTGGAGGAAATCTAACGGGAAAAAATAAAGCGGTCGGTCACTCGTGATACACATCTCCCTATTATCATGAGTCGTCGACCTTTCCATACTGATATGAACGGTTTTCGGAAGTGACTAACCCGCCAATATTCCCGCAAGTTGTAAGACCCCTCCAAAAACTAGGGAGTAACCTAAGTCTTATGCTCAGGACCGTCACCTTACGGTGTCACAAACTACTGAGTTAGTCACCATCGTATGACGCCGATCCTGTCGGATAGTACGATCATTCCTTGGTAGGCCAAATAAAAGCATTTAAGCAAAATCATAGTCCACAATCACAACTCAATATATATATATATATATGTATATACATATATATGTATATATATATATATGTATATATATATATATGTATATATGTATATATATATATATGTATATATATATATATATATATGTATATATATATATATGTATATATATATAATGAAGTAAAAGAGAAATAGCCCACAATGAGTACATAATGAAAGAGTGTGTAAAAGGGCTTATGCTCGGTACATGCTCCAATACAAAATCTCACTCTCTCAACTCTCAACAAGCGGAAGCTATACAAATCTATCATCAAACTGTCAACGAGTAGTAACGGTAGCTCGCAGCAACTACTCCTCATGTCCTACCTCCTCGTGTGACTGGTGCGTCTCTTCGTACGACTGGTGTATCTCCTAAAATTCATACGGTCATACCTAACCGTTAGTCATAAAGACAAAGCAATATTGTCTCCGCCTCACCCCTATGACTCCTAGGCACCGAGCAAGAGGACTAATGTGGAGGACAATAAAGGCAGTATCAAAAGTACAACAGGTTATATGGAACTATACAAGCAGGAGTATAAATATATAAAGAGGAACACTAAAAAGGCAGTAACAGTAAAGTACGAGCAATGCAGTAATGTACAAAAAAAGTACGAGCAATGCAGTAGTCTACAAAAAAAGTAAAGTATACGAGCTACACTACCATCACATAATGTACCTTAACTTATATGAATGCCCAAAAAACTTATAAGTTAAGGTTTCCAAAGAAGCTCATCATATAAATTAGCTCATACTAATTTATATAATGAGGGTCTGCAACTATAATCTAACTATACTAATTAATGAATGCCATATTATGAAATACAATTCAATGATTTGTAATGCAACTCACCCACCCGACTCTGTGCATAGACCTTTCAAATATTTCCTACTTTTTGGAAGTAGCTAGCCTCTCAGGTACTAACCGTCGTGGCTCACAGTGGTAGTGGTGTGGATATCTCTGCTCATAGGAGGGCAGGCACACTACCAGGCCTAGAACTTACGTATGCGTTAACCCATAAATCGGCAATCCCTCCTAAAGTGGCTAGCTCGTAAGTCATTGACTGCTCTGTCTCATCCGAGGGGTTAAGGGCCTATTTTCCAGCTAACTGCACGGATAGACATTTCTGTCCGCGCGGTTAGGCTACCCGCCCGGTTGTTGCCAGCTCTGCGATGGCACGGACTACATCCTAGTCTGCACCATCTGGTCATGCGGTTAGCCGGGCAGTAGTGGTCTCTTCTCCAGCACGTATCCAGTTCACAGACTCTCCTTTAGGTCATCGCAAGCAAGGTATGGTCGTCTCTTTTTCAGTCCGCCTACAAAAGACGGCCTTGCATCCCAGTCTGCGATAACCTTGTTAACATACCGCTTGGTAGGGGACTGCCTAAGTATGGGGCGAACTCCACCTCAGTCTGCTAGCAGCAGGCGGACTCAATCTTAGCTCACCCAAAGGTTGCAGACTAAGTCTCAGTCTGCCTACAAATGATGGATAAATCCGCGAGTAGGCAACTTTCCTCCAGGTCGCCCAGCAGTAGACAACCTGCCTCCAGGTTGTCCAGTAGTAGGAGACCTGCCTCCAGGTCACCCAGCACAGGAGACCTGCCTCAAGGTTGGCCAACAACAGGCGATCAGACTCTAGGTCGCCCAGTAGCAGGAGACCTACCTCCAGGTCACCCAGCAACAGGAGACCTGCCTCCAGGTAACCCAGCAGCAGGAGACCTTCCTCCAGGTCGCCCAGTATCAAGCGACCTGCCTCCAGGTCGCCCAGTAGTAGGCGAACTGCCTTCAGGTCACCCAGCAGCAGGAGACCTGCATCCATGTCACCCAGCAGAAGACATCCTGTCTCCAAGTTGCCCAGGAGAGGGCAACCTGCCTCCTAAGACCGCCTAGCAGTTGCGTCCTGCTCCTTCTATTTGGTAGAAGGTGATGGACTCGGTCTCAGTCCTCCTAAGGGAGGTGGACTTACACTGCCATCCAGTAGTCTTCATCAGGCCGCACAGCCCAAGGCGGAGTCGATGCCAGCCCGCCAGTAGGTGGTGGACTCGTCTCATCTAGAAACAGAGGCGGAGTCCCTATACGCCATGTACCAGGCGAACTATTTGCGCAGTCTACTAGAAGCACTTTGGCTTCTCCCAGCAGTCAGCGAACTCCTCTTCAGTTTGCAGCGTATCGTAGACTCACTCATAGCTCTTCCGTATAATCGGGGTGACGTCATCAAGCCAAGTTCTGGAAAATTTCTCCTCAAGCCTATAAATAGCCCCCATACCTCTCATTTGAGAGGACTCTGATGAGGACCCCCAGGGAGCAACCATTGGCAGCAAACCCTGCGGATACGAATTTTTGTCCGCCAACCGTTCTTACGGACTGACCACCTATCCAAACGGCCTCAGCGGCTAAGCCTTGCGGTTTAGTCACGAAGCTTGACTCAAGAAGCCTGTCCCAGTGACCTCAGTGGTCTTTACTGCCTTATTGCATAGTCGGCTCAGCCTCAGACAGCAAGCTACGGGATCAGCAGTCCGCACGGTCTGTCGACCTCTCTTATCATTCTATGCATCCTCTTGCTATTTTCTCTCTTCTAGCCGCCAGCTTCCCCTTGTACCCTTTATATTTTTCCCATGTAAAGAAGCGAACTCAAGCTGTATTATTGATTCATAATCAAAGGAAACCCCATTGCAGGAGTGGCTTTTAAGCTGCGGCGGGTGAACTCTATTTTTGCCGCTGCAAGCAGCCCCCTCTCTTCTTCCTTTCTCCCTTCTCTCAGCCTCAACTGCCAATACCTAACCGCAAAAGTAACCGGCTGCTTGACAGTTTCCTCATTAACCTCCTTTTACCCCTACAACCGGGATCGAATGTGCTCCACTCTCGAGCGGGCAGAGGCATTTTCTGTAACCTCATTTCTTCCCTTCTCCTCATCCTCCCGTGAGATTACAAACACCGTTATCTGGTGGTTCCATTTTCTGCATCAACAGTTAACACACGACGTTCAAATTTTGAACAGACGGTGAAATCAGATGGTTAGCCATGACAGATCATCAACTTGCCGAGGACCTTGCTACTTCAAGTCCTGGTAAAGATCCTCTCACGGAAGCCTTGGAGCAATCGCATCAGGAAACTGCCCAGCAGTTCCAAGAAATCAACCATACTCTAGATGCTATCACGCAACAATTAGAGGTGCAATCCACAGCAACATGAGTTACTCCAGTCAATCAAACACTAGCATTGGAGAATTCACAAACTTATCCTCAAGCCTATCTACTAGTCTATCCTCTTGTTTATCCAACAACCTATCCGACAGGACAGGCAACAACTCCTTTGCGATCTCAAAATGACGAGTTCATAGCTCGTCAAAACTTCTTCTGGGAAGCTGCCCGAGGAAGTCCAGCATGATTTTTGATTTTTCAGGGAAGTCATCCATACCCTTCAGCTCCCGCAACAGCTTTTCCTTTCTATCTTCCTACTCATTTTTCAACTGCAGCTTATCCTCCATTTTTTTCCTTATATTCTAGGAGAACAGGGAGAGACATCACTATTTACAGATAGTATCTAGCAAGAACCAACTCCATCTCACTTCAGAGAGCCACAATTACCAACTTATATTGGGGAGTCTGACCCAGTTGCACACTTAAGAGCTTTTGAGTCACCCGTCGCCTCCAAGACTCTTACTGATGCTACTAGGTGGAAGCTCTTCATAATGTCCTTTGATGGACGAGTAATAGAGTGGTTCTACGGACTTCGCCCTCAGTCTGTTGCTTCCTTTGCTAATCTGTGAAGAGAACTTATACTCAGGTTTTCTACCTTTACCAAGAGGAAGAGCGGGCCAGAAGCCCTATTTGAGATCAGACAGCGAGAAAATGAGACTTGGGCTCATTTTGTGGATCGTTTTTAAAGAGAGATTCTTGACATTGAAAACGCTGATCCAAAGATGTACCGAGTCGCTCTGATATGTGTTTTAAGAGAAGGACCATTAAAATTCGAGGCTAATGTACGAGTGCCGAGGAAATATTAGGAGATGATCAGTCTTGCCAACTTATACATACAAGGTGAAAAGAGTAATCCCAACTACATCTCCAGACTTGTAGCAGAGAAAGATCCTTTTTCTTTATACGGGCAACCTCCAAAGTCTCCCCACAAGGATTTTCAACCGCGAACAAGGAAGGGAAGAAATTTTCGACGTCATCAACGCCTCTTCCCAGGCAAAAATCACTTCCAAAGTCAAAGATCAAAATCGTTAATTCCTCCCGCTTATCCAGCACTAGCTCCGCTAGCAGCTTCGGCTTACTAGCAGCAGGGTGGCAACTTGCCAGAACTTGATCTAGACCATATTATGCAGGAAGTAGTCCAAGTGATGAAAGGTAAGAACAGTTATAAGAGACCTTAATAACCCGCTGATCAAAGATTCAAGGACTCGGATCCCTATTACAAATTCCATAAAGAGAAGGGGCATCCAACTGAAAACTGTCGAGCGCTTCTTCAACTGGTGGAGAAGATGTTGAGGCAGGGAAAATTGCGTGATTTATTTCAGAAGAATGACCACTCTGATCCGTCTACTTCAAAATGCAAAGAAGTATCAGGCATTCCTTTCGGCATAAAGGGAGTTAGCCAAATCAACAATAATCTTAATCTTATTGACTGTGAGACAATTGATGTGAATGACATAGGCGCCCTTAGAAATCTATTCTGAGGTGAAGATGGACCTGGAAAAGTTCCAAAAGCTCCTCGCGATCATGCCCGATCGGTTTTGTTATCCATACTGAACATTTCTTTTACATATATTCTAAACATTTTCTAAGTTCTTTTTCATTCATGTCAATAAATTTTTACGTCAGAGATCCCGTACTGACACATTTTCCTTTTTGGAGTGCTTCCTCCTCTATTTTCTCTTTACCAAAGGGATTGCTGAACCGACGAGATATCACCGAGTCTTATTTGACCCCCCCAATAGATTGAACCCTGATGTAATATCACCATGACCACATATAGCAGGGATTATTCGCATATGTGTAGTGGGGGCCGTCCAATCTGTGCGGGCGAACCCCAGGGCTTTGGATCCTAGCCGTTATCTAACACAAAGCGTGCATCAAGGGAGGTCCCATGTGTTAGCTCTGCTGTGCTCTGTTAAGGAACATTATAGCTAAGATGATTATTGCTTAGATGGCAATGGCGTTCAAGTGTAGCCTTGTCTCTGTGATCATCTCATAACTATAATGGACGAACACTCTTAGGTACTCTCAAGTTGTGCCTTCTGGGGACCCACAACATCGCTGATCTTTTAGAGCAAGCAATGTTGTAGACCACTTGGCGCACTTGGCCTAACTAATCAATGTAACTTGTAGTCCTAAGGTATGAGAGCAGTGTGTCCATCGTTCCTTCTTAGGATTTTATTTTTATTTTTTGTTCCCTTCCAAGGGAGAATGGTTAGTCCTCTTTTTGCAAAACTGCATTCCTTCAGGTTAACTAGTTAAATTCAATCTCTATAAAGGATTTATGGCGTTATACTTCTTGCTTATGCTCGCTTTATATACTAGGCCTTCATAAAGCTCTATATGCTAGCAGTACATCCGCTATGCTTATTAATATTATTGGCACCGATTTTTCAATCAAAGAATCTGGTTCTCTTGCTCGACAAGCCATGTTATGGAAATCTAATCAAAGTTATTTTACCTGGCTGATACGGATTTCATATTATGGATATCATATCTGACTGTGTAATAAGATTATTGCAATGACTTGATCTCTACTTGATTCAGTTCATTCTTTTACTTAGTAATAAATAAGTTTGTTGGGTATTCTTCCTGCTATCGATTACATCTTCCTTACCGCCTCAACATTTAGCTTGTACCCACGCTTTGCATTTCCTTCATATCTACTTCTTACTTCTCTTTTTACAGAGATTAGTAGATATTTCCAAGTTCCCCTCAGGTACTTGCGAATCTTTTTTCCTTCATATCTGCTTCTTACTCTTCCTTTTGCAGAGATTAGCAGATATTTTCAAGTTCCCCTCAGGTACTTGCAAATCATTTTTTCTTTCATATCTGCTTCTTACTCTTCTTTTTGCAGATATTAGTAGATATTTGCAAGTTCTCCTCAGGTACTTGCGAATCTTTTCTCCATCATATCTGCTTTATACTCTTCCTTTTGCAGAGATTAGCAGATATTTGCATGTTCCCCTCAGGTACTTGCAAATCATTTTTTCTTTCATATTTGCTTCTTACCCTTCTTAATTGCAGAGATTAGCTGCTACTTGCAAGCTTCCTTCAGCTACTTGCAAGATATTTTTCTTCTATACCTCCTCTCACCTTTGTTTTGCAGAGCTCAGTAGAAGGCATTCACAAGTCTTCTTCACTTTGCAAAAACAATTCAGGTACATAAAAGATGTGCTTTTTTTCACTTACAATATCTTCCTTAATAGGAAAATAAGTTTACAGACTTTTCTGAGGAGAGACATCAGGTTCAATATCTCTCCCACTGTCTTTTGTTTTTCTACTTGGGGCAGATCGCAATTTCATAGGTTACCTCTACTTTTTCGAAGTTTCATGCAAACTTAAAAAGTGTGGGGATAATGTTAACCCAGAAATCGACGATCCCTCCCAAGATGGATAGCTCGCAAGACGCGGACTGCTCTGTAACATCCAGGGGGTTCGCGGCTTATTTTCCAGCTAACCATGCGAATAGAAATTTCTTGTCAACACGGCTAGGCTAGCCACTCGGTAGTCGCTAGCTCTGCGATGGCGCAGACTACTTCACAGTCCGCACCATCAGGTCGCACGGTTAGCTGGGCGGGTAGAGGTCTCTTCTCCAGCCTATCTCTAGTTTGAGGACTCTCCTTCAGGTCGCCGTAAGCAATGATTGGTCATCTGTTCTTCAGTACGCCTGCAAAAGGCGACCTCACATCCCAGTCCGCTATAACCTTGTTAATAGACCGCATGGTAGTCGACTGCCTAAGCATGGGGTAGACTCCACCTCAGTCCACTAGTAGTAGGCGAACTCAATACTAGCTTTCCCAAAGGTGGCAGAGTCATTCTCAGTCCGCCAGTATATAATGGACAAACCCTCCAGTAGGCGACCTGCCTCCAAGTCTCCCAGTAGTAGGCGACCTGCCACCAAGTCTCCTAGTAGTAGGAGACCTGCCTCTAGGTCTCCCAGTAGTAGGCGACCTTCCTCCAGGTCTCCCAGCAGTAGGAGACCTGCCTCCAGGTCGCCCAGCAGTAGGCAACCTGCCTCCAGGTCGCCCAGCAGTAGGCGACCTACCTCCAGGTCGCCCAGTAGAAGGAATCCTTCCTCCAAGTCGCCCAAGAGAGGGCGAACTGCCTCCTCAGCCCACATAGTAGGAGCAACCTGCTCCTTCTATTCGGCAGAAGGTGGCGGACTCGGTCTCAGTCCGCCTAAGGGATGTGAACTTGCTCCACCCTCTAGTACTCTTCATCAGAACGCACACCCTAGGGCGGACTCGACGCCAGCCCTCCAGTAGGTGGCGAACTCGTCTCATCCAACAATAGAGGCAGACTCCCTGTCCTCCATGTACCCGACAAACTCATTATACAGTCCGCTAGAAGCACTTCAGCTTCTCCAAGCAGTCAGCGAACTCCTCTTCAGTCCGCAGCATGTCGCGGACTCACTCGCAGCTCGCCCGCATCATCGGGGTGATGTCATCAAGACCAGTTTTAGAAGATTCCTCCTCTAGACTATAAATAGCTTCCCATACCTCTCATTTGAGAGGACTCTGAAGAGGACCCCCGGGGAGCAACCATTGGCAGCAAACCCTGCGAATACGAATTTCTATCCGCCAACCATTCTCGCAGATTGATTGCCTATCCACACAGCCTCATCGGCTAAGCCTTGCAGTTTAGTCCCTGAGATTGTCTCAAGTAGCATGTCCCAGTGACCTCAGTGGTCTTCTCTGCCTGATTGCTCAGTCCGCTCGGCCTCAGGCAGCGAGCTGTGGGATCAGCAGTCTACACGGTCTACCGACCTCTCTGATCAGTCCGCGCGGCCTCTAACAATTTTCTCTCTTTTAGCCTCTAGCTTCCCCTTGTACCCTTTATATTTTTCCCATGTAAAGGAGCAAACTCAAGCTATAATATTGATTCATTATCAAAGGAAAGCCTGTCGCAGGAGTGACATTTAAGCTGCGGCGGGCGAGCTCTATTGTTGTCGCTGTAAGTGCCCCATCTCTTCTTCCATTCTCCCTCTCTCGGCCTCAACCGCCAATCCCTAACCGTAAAATTAACCGGATGCTCGACAGTTCCTCATCAACCTCCTTTTACCCCTGTAACCCGAATCGAACGTGCCCACTCTCGAGCGTGCAGAAGCATTTTCTACAACCTAATCTCTTCCCTTCTCCTCATTCTCCCATGATATTTCGAACATCGTTATCTGGTGATGCCATTTTCTGCATCAACAGTACGCCTCAATGCTATGAACATAATTGTGGAGCTCCCATGTACTCTTGCACTATATCAGAGCTCTCGCGTACTGTTGCACAACAATGGATCTCCCAAAACAACGGAGCTCCGGACTAGTCTTTATGGTCAGGAGTATGTTTAGGTGATAGTCCTCCAGACCGCAGTATAACAACCTACTGGCCACAAAAACCTACACTCCTCACCAGAGTCAACATGCTTCCGTCAGTGTACTGACTGGACCAGTACGGAATGACCCACCACAATAAGCACAATCCAGGTATAACAATACCTATCCGAGCCTCCTGCTCGCAGAACCATCAAATACTTATGTCGTATACAACACCGAGCCTTTAGCTCACAGGACTAACACGTCCTTAATTTATCACTACCCCGAGCCTCCAGCTCGCAGGACTAACGAGTCCTTAATTACTCTGACTAAGATATGAGTGAGATTCCTATGTTGTTCCTTCAACCTATTAGACTACTTTTGTCTAACTATTAGTTGTACATAAAACCTTATGGTTAATCTTGGACTTCCTGAGGTCTACTCGGTGAAGGGTTTGTTGCAGTACTAGGAGATACGATGCGCTGAAGCCCTAATATATGTTTCTCAATATATTTAAAATTTTTGGTGCTTCCCTTATTCAAACCCTCTCTTAAGGTTACTCTTGGATTTACGTATCTAACCTTCAGTTGCACCTAGTGATTTAGGGTTAATCTTGGACTTCTCGAGATCTACCCGGTGAAGGGCTCGCAATGGTACTAGGAGATACGGTGGACTGAAGATAAAATCTCTCTTTCTCAAGATATTTAATATTATTGGTGTTGCCCTTATTCAAACCCTCTCTCAAGGTTACTCTTGGATTTATGTTTCTATCCTTTAGTTATACCTAGTGATTTAGGGTTAATCTTGGACTTCCCGAGGTATTCACGGTGAAGGGCTTGCAGCGGTACTAGGAACTATGATGGGATGAACCCCATCATTCCTTTTCTCAATATATTTAGTAAATATATGCTACCCTTATTATGCCCCTTCTCCTAAGTAAGATTGACTGTCACTACTAGAAAAGTGAGCATTGGCTACACTTTTTTTGGCCAGGGTCTAAAAATCGTGGCTAATACACTGTTATTAGCCACGATTGCAATAAATGTGGCCAATAGTTATATTTTAGCTAGGGTTCCAAAAAGCGTGGTTAACATTGATGTATTAGCCATGAAAAACTATAAACGTGACAAAAAATAGAATATTTACTTTTTTAATTTACTTTTTGACAAATAAAATACATATACCACTACATTTTTCATTTTTTGTTCCCTCTTCATTTCTTTCCGGAAACCATTCTCATTCTCCTCTTACCCCGCAGCCATCCATGCGCTCAAAACCTAAGTCCCCCTGCAACCCTGAGTAAGAACCCGATGCCCAAGAGCGCGCCAAGTGGAGAGGGAGATGTGGGGAGAGCAAATCTGGAAGCACTTGTCGGCTATGCCACGAGCTTAGCGTCCATGGTGCTAAAGGGAGCAAACCCCGGATCCCTAGAACGCGCCAAGAAGAAGGAGGGAAACGGGAGGGTAGATGGCGGCAATAGGAAGAACTCGCCGGCGATGCCCCGGATTGGGTGATGTCGAGACAGAAAGGGCAAGTGCAGCTGCCCTAGAATGCTCCATTAGCGGGACCAGGGGGATTCAGATCCTCTGGAGGTTTCGATGCACTCTGAAACCTCACCACCATCAAAGCCCTCCCCCTCTCTGCTTGGGTGGAGAAAGTAAGAAAATACTTTCGTTTTTCTGAGTACTGGCTGTTTTAGTTTTGAGATTTTTTTATAGGACACCAAACTCCGTGCAGGGATGCTATGTTTGTATTATTACGGGATATTGTGAAGGAGGAGATATGTGATGGCAGCTCTATGTTTTGTATATAATGATCAAGATGATAACTGCTGCAACAAGGACTCCAAAAATATCCAAATGCCAGAAGAATTTTTTTTTGATGTAAGTTAATATTTACTCTTCTCTTTGCTTCTAACTTAATTTAATAGTACTTGTTTAACTGAGTTCACTTTTGTGCCAGAGCCATAACAAGGAAGAGCTGCCTCACATGCCAGAAAGAGAGAAAAAGAAATGGTATTTTATTGTGGATGTTGGCTGCTTACTCACTAAAGAATCCAAAAAATCTCTTCAGCTCTTGGAAAGCATCACAGGAACTCAACTGATTATTCCAAGGATAGATAACCCAAAAAGACCTACCCCCTTCTAACTATGTTTACTTCAGCACAAACAATCATTTTTTCCTCTTAATTTTCAGTCATCAGGGAGCTCGACCGCCTCAAAAGGTGCCAGGAAATACTCAGCCATTGGACAAAGGCTTATTCAATTTTACAATGGATAGAAGAGTGCATGGTGAAATCTAGTTGGTGGATTCATGTTCAGAGCACATCAAAGACCTTCCCCGCAGCACCAACACCTCCAGTGACTCCAAGATCACTGTGTGATGGAAGCACAGGAATCAGTACCACTTCATTCAACTTAATTGGAGTCTCCACTAATGGAAGTTTAATGGAAATAGTGTCCCCCACAACTGAAGAACACATCCTTGACATTCTCTTCTGTTCAAGAGAATAAAAAGTGATGGCCAGTTAATACTCCTAACTAGTAGCACGACGCTTAGAATCAAGGCAATGGCTGAGATACCTAGAAGTGTATAATTCATTTTTTATATATAGAAAAGTGTATAATTCATTCTTTGTTGATATTCAAAATGACTTGTTTAATATAGTTGTTTTTACAGGTTCAGGAATAGGTTCAGGAATATGTTGAACCTGCAACATTTTGTAGATTCTGCAGGAAGGCCGAATGGGTCTCTTTTGGGTCTCAATGAGATAACTTGTGGACCTTTGTATATATATATATATATATATATATATATATATATATATATATATATTGTTCTGATTAAACGTTATCTTCTGAGATATATAATTTCTCAAATTTTCCCCTGCCTTACTTTTAATCTCATGAGCTCTAGGAAGTGCAACTTCATCTTTAGGAAGAGCAACTTCATATTTAGGAAGAGCAGCTTCAGCTTAGTTTTTTTAGCAGGGAATGATGGAATGGGAACATCCTAATGCTTTTTTCCATGTAGGCTTCTTTATCAAATGATTTGGTAATGGTACTAGCAAAATAAGAGCATTGGTTATTTAGGATAAAGTTCCTGTTATTTATCCCCCTCAATATTTTATTTATTGTAGGCTGTGTTTACAAGAGGTGGATATGTTGAGGTTTCCAAGAGGCTTTCCTTGCCATTGGGATCCACCCTTGATAGGTACAGACTCCATGACGCAGTATATCATCTGATTCGTGATGGTCTACTTTTAAATGTTAATTTTATCAGGCTAGAAGATTTATATTTATCTCTTATTTTCATGAAGATAATCTGGCTATTGTCTTCTATTAATAACACCTTATTTTATGTATGAATCATGAATGAAGATGATGAATGGAGTATTTTGATTTGTGTTATTTTTTGGGGATTTCATTCACAATGTTCAGTATGCATATTTCAATTTATCGCCTTCCACTCTGTAAGATATACTTTTTAAAAAATCATTTGTTATGTATTATTTGTCTTATCAGGTGGAAAGTGGCCTATTTTTCATGCGAATTACAAAATTTTGTTGGTCCTTATGGTCGTGGATAATAAATTTGTAGATATGATGGCCTGCTTCTCTCTATTGGTGGAAATGGAAGATCATATGTTGTTATTGTTGAGGCTGGCCCATTGGCTGATACCTCCGAAAACAAATTATATTTTGCTAGAATGAGCACAAAATTAGGCTTCTGCAGGGTCAGTACCACACTCTACTTCCCAGTTTTGATAACCAATTTAATCCATCTTCTTTGTTTCTAACATCATATCTGTTAGAGTAATTGAACTTCCTTTTGAAGGTTAGATTACCCTTTTCATCTTTTCGCCCGGTTAAACCTGAAGATCCTCCACTAGATCCCTTTCTAGTGCATACTTTAACAATTTGATTTGAACCATTTTCTGTCAATACAAATTTGTGACTACCCATTTTCCATTGTAATAATTACAGTTGCAAATTTTTCTCCTCTTATAATAGTCTCTGTTCAGAGCACCTCCTGAAGGACCTGCAGGATTGGCACAGGATCCAAGGAGCTTCAAGATGATTTTGGAATATATAAAGGCTTTACCGGTATGTTGCTCTTGATTCCTCCAAGTTTTCTGAGCTTATCTTCTGATAATGATTTTAGATTTTTTTTTCCCGGTGATAATGGTATTAGAGTTCCTTTTGGAAAACTTTGGTTATTTGTGTACCCAAAAAAGATCTACACAGGAGGAGAGGAAGAGAGAGATCATTGTTCTTTCCTCATTCTTAGACACAATTTACATAGTTTTTAATCATTATGCAAACATTTGCTTTTATAATCAGAGATATCACTGTTCTTATCCTAACACACACGAGTATGCAATTGCATTGTTGAAAATTGGTCAGTTCAATCAGCATAATTTTGATCATTTGTGAAAACTTGTCTTTATAATCGCTGATCTTATCCTAACACGTCCGCGCACTTAATTTTTCGTTGTTGAAGACCGGTCGAGGAACAGATTTCATCTTGATAGCATGCACTGGGGCTGGGATCGAATCTAGTAGAAGAGTTCAGGTGCTAAAAGCCAAGAAGATAGTCTGTACTTGCTCCTCAGACTTGTGGGATTCTTATTCTTACTGGTTGCCACATTGGAAGCATGAACATTTATGCTGTCTGTACTTGCACCTCAGAATTCTGGCTACACACTTGTCATTTTTCTGTTAGCTCTCTATATGTTTGACCCATTGACACGAAGTTTCACTGTAAACTCTCTCTCTCCCTCTCTCTCTCTCTCTTTCTATATGTATATATTAATAAATAGTAAGTTTAGGGTCGATTGGATACATTTGTGATAGTGTATTGCTACCTTGCCCATTCTCCAATGGATTAAAACTTAAACTTCACATTATCTGGCTGTCATAAAAAAAATAAAAACATAATTTTCTTGTATTTTAGATATTTTCGTTTTATTTGAAGCGACTACCATCTTTATTTTGGGCATTACCTACTAGTTTTGATGGTATCATTGATGCTTCAGCTTAGTTTTTTCAGCGGGGAATGATGGAATGGGAACATCCTAATGCTTTTCCATGTAGGCTTCTTTATCAAATGATTGGTACTAGCAAAATAAGAGCGTTGGTTATTTAGGATCATGTTCTTGTTATTTATCCCCTCAATATTTTATTAATTGTAGGCTGTGTTTACAGGAGGTGGATATTTTGAATGTGTTTTTTAAAAAAACATAAATTAGTATTTGCCACGGCTTGTAACCGTGGCAAATAGTTTTTAAAAAATGATGAGTTCACTTTTAGCCAGGGTTTCATACCGTGGCTAATAGTTAGCTTTAGCCACGACAGTTATTTTTCATGGCTAATACTATTTGCTACGGCCAATCCGTGGCTTAAAATTTTTAGCCACGCCGACTTTAGCCACGACATTTTCCCGTGGCTAGACCGTGGCTAAAGCTTTTTAGCCACGGTTTTGGACTTTTTGCCAGGGCAATTTGCCCTGGCCAAAAGTCTGTTTTCTAGTAGTGTGTTGAATCCTAATTTCATTAAAATTGCTAAATACAGACCATGTGAACACGTTTGAGTGTATGAATTGGAAATCCTTAGAATACTTTGTCAAAGGCCCTAATATTATTTCCAGGTATCTATCATGACATATTTGACATAAATCCAGAGATTACTAATTTTCCAAAATTAATGTCACTAGTGATTTTGAACATGAAGTGTCACTTTCTGTTATCAAAATAGCATAATTAAATTACCCTAATATTATATTGATGAAACATGAGTCTGGATAAAATTTCATAACTTTTAAGTGGCATTTAATGGCTCAATTAAATTTTCCAAGAATAGGACCTCTAGTTCATTTTCCAAAGGAAGTAATTGACATAATTGATAAATAAATTCCAAAAACTTTCCAGAGGAGGTAAAGGCTAAATACAACATAATTCCAGAGATTCATAATTTTCTTCAATGATATGATCATAGAAATTTCAGAAATATTAAAGGGGCATAAATCAAATAGTTGGAGTAACACTACTCTCTTGACCTCCAATAATGCTAAGTAATTTTTCATGGTGATATTTTAACTTAAAAGAAAGTTTTACAAAGTTTGGTGCCCATCCAAATTCATCAAGGCCTAATTTACTTAACTCTACATTAATGACTTTTCTACCTTTGTTCATGAAATACCTGGAATAAAATTCTAAAAAACCCAATTAAATTCCTACTAACTTAAAATATTATAAAATGAGAGTAGTTAAAATTTCAGATTTTTCTAAGTCAAAAATTACCATGAAAATCTCAAAAACTCTAAAGGGTGTAACATGAAAATTTGGGCATTACTAACAACAATTGTTCTAGAATCTCATCCAAAGTTTTTCCAGAGCTATATAATGTTAATAAAATACTAGTGGCATAAAACTAGAGTTTTCCAAGTTAATTTACTTACTTATATTTCCTTAATTTAAAAAGGCAATATAATTAAAATAAATTGCAAACCCCAGATTTTTTGTCCCAAAAATCTTAATATTACTATGTATGTTGTAATCCATCATCATAAGTGTTGAAACCAAAAAATCAGTCTCTGTGGAGTTCACCCTCAGGGAAGGGGTGATCGTGCACCTACTTCTCTCCTACAAGCAAAATGATAAGGAAAAAGAACAAAGAACTGACTCAAGGGCTCGGCGCAGAGGTCCCACCACACACCCGGAAGATTTTAGAGCGCTTCCCCTCCCTAGCCAAGAGCCGATCTAAGGAAACCTCAGAAAGCGCTAGGAGACTGGAAGACAAGTGAGCATGCCTTCTGAGGTACCCCTTGGGTCCTATTTATAGATTTCTGGAAATGACCTGCAAATAGCCAACCTCCGCTATTCTAAACAGCTATGTGCAGCCCATCTGGGTCTGCCAATAGTGTAACTCCGCTATTCTAACTAGCTATGGGCAGGCCAGCGGGGGCAAAATGGTAAAAAATACATCACAGGGCACAGGGCAAGTAGCCCTCAAGAATCTGTACTCGGTAGGGGAGGCGGGTGCTCGATGTAGCTGGCACTTGCTGCTTTTGCTCGGCCTTTGGCAAGTGCGGGCCTCGCCTGCCCGGCTCGCCTGTCGCGAGTTCATTGAGCGGCTAGAGCTCGTCGAGCAGGGCTTGGCGAGTACAAGATCGCCTCCTAGAAGAATCCTACCCCGCCTGGGCGAGTCGGGGCTTCTTTCGAGCTCCTTAGGGCGAGTGCGAGCCGGCAGATGTCGAGATGTACCTCAATGCCAAGAGCAAGAAGTGTCGACAAGACTCACCTAAATCGACACCTAGGCTGAAGGCATGGACTGAGCTGGCCTCACTCGATGCCGAGGCTGGGGGGCGTCGAGTAGACTCGATGCCAGGGACCTGGCTCACATTGATCTTGGGCTGGACTTGGCCAGTCTGGCTCCTGCCGACCCCACTTGCCGGATACGGGGTTATACACAAGCACCGCTCTTTTCGAGGTTGGCACAAGCTCGGAAAGAAACATCCAACCCTATAGGATTCGACGAGTATGGCAGGAGCTGGAGAATCTTGCGGTGGGGGCCACCAGCGGCTATAAATTTGCACCTGCATACCTGGGTGACCTTTGCCCTTCCCTTTACTCTTATCTTACCGAGATGCCTATCCCCATAGAGGTCCAAGAGAGGCTGGCCAAAGCTCGTGAGGTTTCCTCCTCCGCATCGCTAGTTTGACCGCGATTCCCCCTGTCATTCCGCAGGGGGGTCTGGCTGAACCCAATCCTACTAAGAGGGTGAAGCCATTTTCCAAAGAGGCCGAGCACATCCTCCAAGGCCTAAAAATGACCCTGGAGCCTGGAACCGGCTCCTCTACTCAGCCCCTACCTGAGAAGGAGAAAGACATCGTCAACCTCTGCGCCGACCCAGACAGCCGACAGGATGATGCTGAGGCCTTCTCGACATGGGTTAAGACCCCTCCCGACAACTCGCGACCTAAGACCCTGGAGATACGCCCGCGAGACCTATCCCCCTCGGGACTCTAGGGCTGGACTCGTAGAGGCTGAGTTCTCCAGCCCACGCCCCCTTCTCCCTGCAACTCGCCGGGACTACTAGAGGAGGTGACAAGGTCATTCCCGTGCCGGGCTTCAATCTCCTTCCACCGAGAACTCAGCCCCCGGGCAGGGGCAAAAACCTGAAACTGCCCCCACCCCGTTTTTCTTTCGAGGCCCCGAGCTCGTCAGGAAAGTTGACCTTCAAGTGGCCCTTGCCCTGTAGTCCTCCTGGGGTGGTCGCTTTTTATAATAAGGCCTCTGCCTTTGCAGCTCTTCCCAGTTAGTCTAAGGCTAACGTTTCTTGGGGCCAGCGCGCTATTCGCCACCCTTCTCCAAGCTCGCTAGACTCCTTCCTGGGCCTCGAGGTGGAGAACTACAAAATGACACGATGGGGGATTGGGATCTTCAAGAAGCTGATGCTCGGGCTGCGCAAGGTGTATGAGGACAACGAGGCCTTGTAGCGGGACTATATGCGGCTTGTTGATGAGGTTCGATGCAGCCTGGTAGGAGAGACGAAGTCCCCTACTCGGCTCTTCGACAAGGTCGAGGAGAGCCTCCATATTACCTAGAGGAACTTGGGGCGAATTCATGAGCTTCATAACCCGCGTCGACCTGCGGGGAAGGAGGCGCGAGGCCGGGGTAGATAGAAATGGATCCCTCGCTGAGCCTACCGGCACTCGCCTCCTTCCCCCTCAGCCCGCACTTGTATTGAACTTATTACTTTTTCCTCCTTCCTCTTATTTTTCTGAACAATATCCATCTCCTGATCTGTAATAACTCAGAATATTTTTAGATTTCAATTGTTGCTATTCGAATGTAATAACCTTTACGTTCAGCTCGGCATATGATAGGGAAGGTCTCGGAAGTCGGCGAGTTGTGGTTGGCGAGCTAAGCCTGGCGAGCAGGACTGATCGGTCTGCTCGTCCTTGAACATCTTTTCCTATAAATATCCCCTTCACCAACCCCGACCCACCGTCTTTACTGCTTTCATACCCCCTTTCTCGTCTTCTCTCCTATCGTACTCATGCTCCAAACCTCCTGTGAGTATTTGTAAGACCAATCCCGATTCTGATGGCCGCTCCAAATGCGCTCAGCATTTCACCAACTACTGCTTCTTTGAGGGGAACAAATCTGAGGGGGAGTTCGCGGAGTTCATTGCCGACTTCGTGCCCCCAGTTTTGAGGCTCACCGGCCCATGGAAGGCAAGGCCATCAACACCTTCTTACCCGACGAAATCTCTTTTCCCATCTCGCATTTCAAGATGGGATTGCGTCTGCCTCTCTGACCAGAAATCTGCCATATCCTGAAGTATTTCGGCGCGGTGCCAGCGCAGCTCAACTCGAACGCCATTGCCATGATGGTGACGTTCGCATGCTTCCTCCACAGGGAGCAAATTGAGTTCAACCTTACTGTCTTCAGGAAAATCTTAACCTACAAGGTGACTCCTGATGGCGTCACCTACTTTGGGGGCTTCTTCATCAAGGTTTGTGAGATCGTGATCAAACATCACAATTGAATGACCAAGATCGTTTTCATCAAGGGCAATCTCAGCAACATCACCTAATCTCCCCACTAGAAGCGCAAGGAGGTGTACCGCCCCCCACCGTGTCCGGCAACGACGTCGAGCTTCACAAGTTCTTTCTCCACAAGGATTTCGAGGTCGCCTTCCTCCAAAGGGGCCTCAACTCGCTCCTCCCCGTCCTTCCCGGCGAAGGTATACCTTTCAACTTTTCCCCTTCCCCGATCTCACAAAATCCATCAGAGTTTTAACTAAGTTATTGATGCAGGGGAGCGACTGATTCTTGAGAACCCGCCTATTATGGATCCGGGACTACTCCCCGACCACCTTTCCTGCGAGAAAGCGGTTGCAGCCACCTGCCGAGATGAGACGGCATCATCCAAGCCATCATCTAGCAAGAAGCGGGATTACCCCACGAGGTCCAGATCACCTCCTTGTCATCCACCACAGAATAAGTTTGAAGCAGTGGCGGTCTCTCGGGCGAGAAAACAACAACAACATCAATAGCCCAAGTACATGAGCTCGCCCGAGACCACCCCGGACGGATCGTCGGGGAGCCCGCTGAAGTAGACAACAGACAAAGGTAAGAAGGGAGGCGAGCCCTCCACTCCTCCAACTGCTAAGAAGGTGGTGACCCGCAAGCCAGGCCTGCCGAAGAGTCAACCCCGCTTTGGCCTTAGGGGGTGGTTGAAAGATTCAGTCGGCGAGCCCATGGTCCAATTGTATGGGGTGGCCTACCAGATCTCCGTCTCCACCCTCCAGCCCTCCTGGGCAGACCGCGATCCATCCTCAGGTCATGCCTATGCGCTCAGCTTCGGCCTCTACGAGCGTGAGGATGCCGCGACCTATAAGCTCACGACCCTGCACAAGCTCAGCCATGAGGGTCTACAAGCCCATATGCGGGCCCTAGAGTTCTATCACATGATGGTCCGTCGTGGCTTCAACCTCAGCCACCTCCTGTAGAAGGCTGAGCAGAAGCGCGATGTCTCCCAGGACAAGGTCGTCAACCTAGAGAGGTGGCTCGGCATTGCTGAGGATTTACTCGCCAAAGGCGCTGGCAGGCTGGTAAGCACTGATCACCCCTTTCCCTTTTTACTTGGGATTTTCCCTCCTTAGATATACTTACCCATTTTGCCTTACAGGATGCCGAGGCCGCTAGGGATCTACGAACTCACGCCATTGGGCTAGAGGAAGAAAACAACCAGCTGCGTGCCCTCTCCGCCACGCTGGAGGCTCACGCCACCGAGCTAGAGGCTCACATCGTCGAACTGGAGGGGAACAATACGAAGTTGAGCGAGGAGAACAGAGGGATCCAAGGAGAGATCATCCGCTAGGCAGAAGTCCTCCTCCCTCCGGGCGATAGCGAGCCCTCATTCCCGTGTAAGAGGACAAGGATTTTTGGCGAGGCTAAGGTCATTGAGGGGTTGCGAATCAACTCAATTGAGTCTGCCGAATGCACCTTGAAAATTATAAAGGATATGCAGGTGCTGGTGAAAGGCTGTGAGGAGATCATGGTGCGAGACCTCATGCCGAGTCTATTCCCGTCAACACCCCCCAGTGAGAAGGAGGATAGCTTCAACATGCTCTTCAGAAAAGGCTTCAAGGATGATCCTTCTGGAGGAACGGGTGAAGAACGCCATTCTGAGGAGGGAGGCGAGAGCTAACTAGGCGAACTCACTTTTGTTATCCCCGCTTTTTGTAATTTTGCCTAGGCAAGCTCACCCTTTGTAACAGCTTCTTAATGAAAGATTTTTTGCCATGAATTTTTCTATCTTCTTTTTCTTAGTTTTTCTTTCTGCGAAAGACTCGCCCGCGAGCTCTCCTCCTTGAGAGACCTCGCTAGGATAAGACCTGGCACTAGAATACATGTTTAGTATTCGTATCCATGAATAGATTCTAAGAACTCGCCCGCTCTAGGTTAACCAGGAATGGACTACCCATCGAGCTGGGTTCGCCACCATCCAGCTAGCGCGCGAGCCGCCTCTTCTCTTGCCAACGTCGGGCCCAAATTGTTAAAATATTTCACAAGTAAAACTGGAGGGGAGGCAGAATGCCTGGTTGGAGCTCGTCTTCTCAACAGGAGGCTTAGGGCCTGGTTCGCCTTCTTTCTGCCGAGCTGGGCCCGCGAGCTCTGACCTGCCAATAAGGGATTTCTCCTCTATACCCATAGGAAAGACTGACCATATCAAATAACTCCCAGAGAGGGTGGGACTTCCCCGAGTGACATTCAGCCCTGCCAGCTAGGTGAGAGCATGACAACGGGATCTGCTCGGGGTCTCAGTAGACTCCCCCGAGTGACATCTAGCCCTGCTAGCTAGATGAGAGCCTGACAATGGGATCTTCTTGGGGGTCTCGATAGACTCCCTTGAGTGATATCCAGCCCTGCCAGCTAGGTGGGAGCCTGACAGTGGCATCTACTCGGGGTCTTGGTAGACTTCCTCGAGTGACATCCAACCCTGCCAGCTAGGTGGGAGCCTGACAGCAGGATCTGCTCAGGGTCTTGGTAGACTGACTCGAGTGACATCTAGCCCTGCCAGATAGGTGACAGCCTGACAGTGGGATCTTCTTGGGGTCTGGGTAGACTCCCTCGAGTGATATCCAGCCCTGCAAGCTAGGTGAGAGCCTGACAGTGGGATCTACTTGGGGTCTGGGTAGATTCCCTTGAGTGACATCCAGCCTTGCCAGCTAGGTGAGAGCCTGACAGCGGGATCTGCTCGGGGTCTGGGTCGACTCCCTCGAGTGACATCCAACCCTGCCAGCTAGGTGAGATCCTGAACACGGGATCTACTCAGGCTCTTAGTAGACTCTCTCGAGTGACATCCAGCCCTGCTAGCAAGGTGGGAGCCTGACAACGGGATTTGCTCGGGGTCTGGGTAAACACCCTCGAGTAATATCCAACCCTGCCACCTTGATGAGAGATTGACAGCGGGATCTGCTCGGGTCTTGGTAGACTCCCTCGAGTGACATCCAGCTATGGCAGCTAGGTGGGAGCCTGATAGCAGGATCTACTCAGGGTCTGGGTAGACTGCCTTGAGTGACATTCAGCCCTGCCAGCTAGGTGAGAGCCTAACAGCAGGATTTGCTCGGGGTCTGGGTAGACTCCCTTGAGGTACATCCATCCCTGACAGCTAGGTGAGAGCCTGATAGTGGCATCTGCTCGGGGTATGGGTAGACTCCCTCAAGGTACATCCATCCCTGAGAGCTAGGTGAGAGCCTGATAGCGAGATCTGCTCGGGGTCTAAGTAGCCTCCCTCGAGTGACATCCAGCCCTGCCCGCTAGGTGGGAGCCTGACAGCGGGATCTGCTCGGGGTCTATAAAATGAACATCACCTATTCACACAAAAAACGGCAAGAGTATTGTGACTTCAAGAAATTTTACTTAGAAAGAAGAATGTCACTTACATGGTTCAGGAATAAAAACGTTTCAGGTCATCACTGCTCCAGGTGAGACTTATTATCTCGCCCTCCACATTCCTGAGGCCGTACCCTCCTGATTTCAGTCTCTCTTATACAATGTACAAACCCTCCTAGTTGGGGTTGAGCTTCCCCACAACGGCTGATCTTCCCGCAGTATCCACCTTTTCTAGGACCAAGTCTCATTACGCGAACTGTTTGACCTTGACATGCTTATCGAAGTACTTGGCCATTCTTCTCTTCACTTCTTCCTGTCAGATGGCGGAGAGGTCACGTAGCTCCTCCACCATATCAAGGGAGAATCACAACTCCTCCTAATTTTTCGCTTGTCATTCCTCCCTGCCTGCCTTTGCCTCGACCACCCAGGGCGACTGGACCTCGAACTCGATTGGAAGCACTACCTCACATCCATGGGAGAGCTTGAAGGGGGTTTCCCCTATGGCCGTGTTGGGGGTGGTTCTAAGAACCCAAAGAACCGAGGGAAGCTGCTCCACCCAGCTACCCTTAAGATTTTCAACTTTTTTCTTCAGGAGGTTCACTATGATTTTGTTTTCCGCCTCCACCTGCCCGTTGCTCCTAAGGTGATGGACCGAGGCAAATCTGAGATCAATCCCGAGCTGCCCGTAGAAGCTGATGAACTCAGCGCTGGCAAACTGAGGCCCATTATCCGTAACAATGTCCTGGGGTAGCCCGTGCCGACAGATAATCTCTCCCCACACAAAGTTCCTGATAACCTGGGAGATAACCTTAGCCAACACCTTTACCTCCAACCACTTAGAAAAATAATCTATCATGATGAGTAAGAACCTCCTCTATTTGCTGGCCTAGGGGAAAGGCCCCACTAATTCCATTCCCAGATGGCGAAGGGCCAGGGGGACGTGATACTTCTGAGGCACTGGGCTGGTTGCAACTAGAGTCGGGCATATAACTGGAACTTATGGCACTTCTTCGTAAATTCCGCCGTGTAGTGGCCAATGGTAGGCCAAAAATATCCCTGCCTGACAATTCTTCCTTCCAAGGTCTGACTCCCGGAGTGACTCCCACACTCCCTCGAGTGGACCTCCTCCACGATCCTCTGGAACTCCCTCTTGGCCACACAACATGCCAACATCCTGGAGAGGGTCTTTCTATACAACTACCCATCGTTGATGAGATAGTACACCGACTTATACTTGAACTTCTTCTTATCTATCCCCTCTGGGTACTCCCTTGTGGAAAGGAAGGTCGTGAAAAGATCCATCCACGAGATGTGTTGATCCACCTCCATCGGCTCTCCCTCTTCAATGGAAGGGCAGAATAGGTCAGTGATGGTACCCCCACCCGGTGACCATGCTTTTCCAGTCAATCCACCCGCTCGCTCTCCTCCCGGGGTATGTGTCAGATGGAGAAGGTCTGAAATATGCCGATGATCCCCTTTACTTTTGCCAAGTATAACTGGAGGGTAGGCTCCCTTATCTTAAACTCCTTGTTTATCTGGGAATTCACCACCATGGAGTCAGTGAGGACCTCCACGTCAAATACCCTTAGCTCCCTGGCCAGGCGTAGTCCTTCGATCATCGCCTCGTACTCGGCCTGGTTGTTGGTGATGGGAAAGTGCACCACCACCATTTTCTCGATTCTCGTTCCCTGGGGGCTCTCCAAGATCACCCCCACCCCCAGGGAATGCCTCCCTGAATCGCCATCTACCATCATATTCTAGGGAACTGGGTGAGTGACTCCCGCCTCCGCCACATCGACAACATAGTCATCCAGAAAGTCGGCCATTGCTTGGGCCTTGATCGAGAGATTTGGCAAAAAGGAGATATTGAACTCTCTCAATTCCATCGACCACTTAGCCAACCTTCTCGAATGGTCCACCACCTCGAAGATGTTGTGGAAGGGGTGGTCACTCACCACTCAGATTGAGTGTTCCTGGAAGTAAGGCTGGAGCCTCCGAGCTGAGATGACCAGAGAAAAGGCTAGCTTCTGCAAGTTGGGATACTGAAGCTCTGCCTTCCTCAGGACTCGAATTACATAATATATGGAGAGTTTCTTATTCCCCTCCTCCCAAACCAGGACAGAGTTCAAGACCTCTGCTCCGACCCCTAGATACAAAGATAGCTCCTCCCCCTTTTTTGGCCCTTGGAGTAGGGGGCCTGAGTCAACTGCCTCTTCAAGGCCTAAAATGCCTCCTCGCACTCCCTAGTCCATTCAAACTTCTGCCCCCCCCCTCAAAGTTTTGAAGAGGTGGAGCACTTCTCTCCGGACCGGGAGAGGAACCTGCTCAATCCTACCAGCTTCTCTGTCAACCGTTGAACCTCCTTGCTATTCCGAGGTGATCCCAACTCCATGATTACCCTCACTTTGTCGGGATTGGGCTCTACTTCTGTAAGGGTAAGGAGATGGCCCAGTAACTTACCCCTTATTTACCCGAAGACACACTTTAGGGGGTTCAACCGCATCTTATATTTAGGTAAGGTGGTGAAGGCCTCCTCCAGGTCCCGGAGATGAGAATCCACGTCTCGAATCATGATCATAAGGTCATCCACATACACCTCCAGGTTCCTTCCCTTCTGCTCTCGGAAGACCCTATCAATAATTTTTTTGTATGTCGCCCCTGCATTCTTTAGCCCAAAGGGCATCATTTTATAGCAGTAGTACCCATCCCTTGTGATGAAGGAGATATCCTTGATGTCAGGGGGGTGCATCATGATCTGGTGGTAACCTGAAAATGCATCTAAAAAACTCATTACAGGAAAACCAATGGTTGTGTTAACCAGTGCGTCGATCCGAGGCAAAGGATAACAGTCCTTAGGACACGATTTATTAAGTAGAGAAAAATCAACAAACATTCTCCACCGACCGTCCCCTTTTTTTACCATTACTATATTGGATACCCATCCGGGGTATTGGATCTCGGATACAAAGCCAGCCTTGAGGAGCTTTGCAATTCCTCCCTGATTGGCTTGGCTAATTTGTATGTAATGGACCTCTTCTTTTGCTGGATGGGATGAGCTTCGAGGTCCAAGTTGAGGTGTTGACAGGCTACGTCCGCATCGATCCCTGGCATCTCAACAGCGCTCCGGGCGAAGATTTCCACGTTATTTTGGATGCACTCCAACATCCTCTCCTGGTCTGACGGGGTAAACCCCCCCCTAATGCGGACCTTTTCCACCATACCCCCGAGGGTGAGAACCTCCATCTCCACCACCTCTTCTGCAACCTCCATACGAGACTGCTCCCACTATTCTCCAGCATCCTCCCATCCTAGGGCAAGAATTTCTTCCTCTGCCTCCTCCACGACCATTGCCACGATAAGAATTTGGGAGATGGTGAAGTTCTCGACCGCTGAAGGGATGACCAATGCATCGCAGAAGGGGTCCTCATGGTCTGGCATATCCTTCCTTGAGAAGGTGATCTTCTTTTCGGGGGCGGAGTCTGGGAGGTGGAGCCAATGCTCTGGTGGTATATAGTATGGAGACTTGCCTTGAGGGAAACCTCTACCCCCCCACTTTGATCCTTCCCCGGGCCCCAACATCTGTCCGGTCTTCACACCTGCCCTCCTCCACCTGTGGCAGGACTTCTTCGATCCACACTCCATGACAATCTTGCTGTTGCTGTTGCACCCGATTTTATCTCATCTCGAGGAACTACAGGCACGTGGCCGTGACATGCCCCTCCTCCTGATGGAAGTCACAGTAGGGTTACTCTACCCTAACTTCCCTTCTCCTCCTCCGTGCATCTCTCCTCCTCTCCCCCATGGCTATAACCATAGCCTGGTTCTGGTCAGGGAGAGGTGGTCTCTGGCCCTGCCTCCCGCCTAGAGGGTAAAATTGGCCCTGACCCCCTGGTGATTGTCTCCTCCCTAGAAACCTCTCTGTGGCCCATGGTATTTCCACACCAGCCTCCAACCTAGCTGATGGTTTGGCTCCTTGCGCCCCCACCTGGGCTGCTGCTGCTATTCCCTCTACTGGGGCTCAGTGTCACAACCCGCATTTTCCTAACAATTTAATTATATCAAAGTATGGGAAAATACGCGCCGTGATGCCACGCCGTGAAGGGGATAACTGCAGACACTCAGGCAAGACTCCAAACTCTATAGTTTAAAAGAAAACATAAGTTATTATGAATGAAATCGAGTTTAAATTAAGAAGGTAGCCGTATCCCTAGGCTCAGTGGATCATCTAGTCCACGATTCAAAAATATAATTTATACGCTTGCGGAAGATACTTGTTTTAAATTGACTCTAACATCCTACATGAGTATAAATGTCCCCGAGGAACAACTCATGCTAAGCAGACTCTAGATTTATAATAAGTATAAGAAAAAGTCTTTACGCTAACCAAAAAAATAGTGACTTAGTTTTAAAAGAGGTTGCATGGATGCTTTACTAATAATAAGTTTTTATAAGCTTAAAAATATCTAACATGCAGTCCTAATAATAAATCATCCCAGAGAGTAAGTAATACAAATCAAAGAAGAAGAAAACCACATCAGTTAGTAAGTGGCAAAACCAACGACCCTGTGGGCGTCAACAATCTGACACGAACCCACAATATAACAATATGTTTGAACTAGGAAAAGAAAACTGAACGAAAACTACCTCGCTACGGCGAGGTGAAGAACCACAACTGACACTGCCGCTAAGAGAGTCCAAAACCAGCTCCACTACCTGCTACGGCTCTAAACCTAAGGCATTCCAAAAAAAACAGAACGCCTCAGCAAGTATGTACAAATGGTGGCAGAAAATTAAGAAAAAGTAAACAAAGGTCATAAGGGGTACCAACCCAAGACCAAAACAATGCTGACATAAAGTACGAAGTAAGCATCAAATAGGAAAAGAACACTTACGTGAATCGTCACTTACACCGCATATACACCATATGTACAAGGCAATAAGGTGACAAACATGAGTAAATCATAAGGAAAAAAATCCACAACCTTTATTAGACACTTGTGGTCACTCTACCTAAAAATACGAGCGAGATAGTCACTTAGCTGGACACACCCCTCACGAAGATTAAATCTATTTAACTGCGGGAGAGATTCATACACTCCACCATACACCGCAGATGCCCAAAACACCAATAGAGTTCCAAAAGGTACTAATAAAGGAAACAACCTTATAGAGGTGGTTATGCCCACTAACTCCCAAAACCAAGGAAAAACCAAAGAAACCACAACACCAACATCTCGGGACTTGACACATCAGATTCTACATGACATTTCTAGATTAAAGACACGATTGATCAACCTTTATAAACGATTTATAATCCTATATAGACAATAACATGTCCAACAACGATAGACGAAACAATTTAATTCACCGATAAAACATTCAAAGGACGATTATACACACCTAGTCAAGATCGAAATTACCATGACCATATATTATAATTTTGAGTGATCTTCAAAAAGGATTAAACATAACCATAGTTTGGAAAGACAACACAAAAAAAAGGAAGGAAATTAAGGAACAAAGGCATAACGGTTACCATCAAACCGGACAAGGAACAACGAAGGAAAACCACCACTTTCCTTGGTTGTACCGGAAAAGTTCTCTGAATCGCTCCGCGTCGTAGATTTGGGCAAAAGAATACGGGAGAAGTTGAGATCTAGACAAAAATGGCGGAAAAAAGGGTTAGGCCGAAAAACCCTAACAAAAAAACTCAAGGAATGGGGAAAAATTTACCACGATAGCGTAGCTCTCGACGAGAGCTTTCCGGATGTATGTTCGGTTGAAGATTTCGAGCACCGGAGCACCGTCGGCAGCCACCTGAAGTTTCATGAAAAAAAGAACTCTCTCTCTCGCTCGCTGCTCTGGTTCAGAAGAATAATATCGGAGAAGATGAAGTTCGGTTCTAAAACCTAAGTCTAAGAATATATATATATATATATATATATATATATATATATATATACAGAATAACATATATAAGCTCAAGCTTTTTTAAGGCTAAAAAAACTTAAGCTGGTTCTCACACAATACAAGTCGGAATTAGGCAAATAATATATTTATTTTATAGCCAAGAACGAGATCTACAACTTTCATGTTGAACAGTTTTCCAAAATTTGCACGATTTAGCCGGAATCTAAACTATATATATATATGTTTATAAAAAGTTTTGTCAAAAACAGGTTATTACGAGCAGTTTTGCGGGAACCAAAAATAGAGGTTTAGGATGGCTTCAAATCGAAAAGTGCCCAACATAAAAGTTGTAGATCTCGTCGAAGCAAACAAATTTTATGTTGACCATTTGTTCGTACGACACCGTTTTGACCCTCAAAGCGGTGCCCTAACTCTGACTGCACAGAACCACTCGAGTGAAATAGGTCTACTCGAGATGGAGACTCGAGAGGGAGGTATCTACTTGAGATGGAGACTTGGGAACTCGATATAATCATCTATCACTCGATAGGATAGGTATAGAACTCGAGTGGATTACTTCTACTCGAGATAAAAGACTTAGAACTCGAGTGGATCAAGTCTACTCGAGTTGGACATGAGCTGTTTCAGGAAAATCTCAAATAGGGATCTAAGATGGCTTCAAATCAAAAGGTGATCAACATAAAAGTTGTATATATCGTCGAGACGAACAAATGTTATGTTGACCTTTTTTTCGTACGACACCGTTTTGACCCTCAAAATGGTGCCCGAACACAGACATGCATTACTCGAGTTCCAACATGACCTACTCGAGTAACACATATTACTCGAGTTCAAGCATGCATTACTCAAGTAGTAGCACAATTTACTCAATTAGCATCTCATTACTCGAGTTTCAACATGAATTACTCGAGTGGTAGCTCGACATACTCGAGTAGCAGCTCATCACTTGAGTTCCAGCACAAAAACAAAAATAGGGGCTCAATATGGCTTCAAATCAAAAAGTGGTCAACATGAAAGTTGTAGATCTCGTCAAGACGAACAAATTTTATGTTGATCATTTTTTCATTAGACAACGGTTTGACCACCAAAAAGGCGCCTGAACATAGATTAAACAGGACAACTCGAGATGTAAACAGTAATTTACTCGAGAGAACAAAAATCACTCGAGTACTTCAAAGCAGAACATCAAATAAAGAACAGTGCTGGAATAGTGAATTTTACAAATATACCAGAAATCGAACTATAGAGATGAATAGTAGCTTTCATTTTTGAATAGTACATTAATATTAAATTATACGTATTTATATATTTTTGAACAAAGAATACGAGTTCAAAACGGAGACCCAAACGCGCGCTGAATTAAATAAAACTCACGCCGTAGGTGAACGCTGACGCTACGATTCTAACGGCGAAGCCAAAACCTAAATCCAACGAGCCATTACCGAGATATAAATTTTCCAAGTATGCGATGAACATAGATTAATCAAAACCTCAATCGCGCACCGAGACTCCAAAAATGCTCGGATTGCGATGAAACTTGACGTGCAAGTCCAAAATTACTCAAATTAAATCTCAAATGCAAAAATTGCTGATTACAGCAGAAATTCAAGAAATCGGCCGACTCGACCGGATTGATGCGAAAATGCCTTAACGGCGCTGCACCGTCAACTCGACGTTAAAAGTAACGCTAAGACGTCATAAATATGACGATACCAAATCCAATAAAATCATCGAAAAAAATCAGGGGCGTTACACTCAGCCCTTCTCTCCTCTTGACCTATGCCACATCTTGGCCTCTCTTCCTCCGTGGCCCACCTTGCCAGCTTCCGGGAAAACTCCGGATTCGATGCCTCCCCGTCGACTTCTCTTGCTGCCCTCTCCATTAGCTCCTCGTAGGAGAGGGGCGGCACCCACTTCAGTTCCATTCTGAAGAAACCCTATTGCAGCCCCAGGGTGAAGGCCATCATTAGAGTGTGACCTGGCATCTCTTGGACCTGGGTCACCTCCTCTTGGAATCGGTCCACATAGCTCCCCAGTATCTCATTCATCCCCTACTTGATGTGGAATAGGGACTCCGACTCCTTCTTCCTCCTCTTGGAGGGGTGAACTTTAAGATGAACCCCCTACATAGGTCCTCGAAATAGTAAATGGAGCTGGCTGATAGCTGGTGGAACCACTCTCTCGCCTTTTCCTTGAGAGTGATGGCAAAGAGCCTGCACTTGAACCCATCCGACACCTGTCGGATCGAGACCACATAATCGAACCATTGGGCGTGCTTGACCGGGTCTCCCTTCCAGGTGTAGTAGGACATCTCGGGCACCCTGAACCCCTCTAGAACTGAGGCAGAAGAAAACAAATCGCTGAAGGGGCTGCCTCCCCCTACTGAGCGGGCTGGGGGGGGGTCTTGCACCACCATCTTGCCAAACCTGCCGCCGCTCCCGAGCCTAGGAAGAGTACTCGCCGGGGAGCTCTCCGCCTCTTTCTTCCTATGCAATTTCTTTCCTAGCTCGCCTACCAGGGGCGTCTTCGCCAAGGGCCAGGTCTGCGATCACTGGCGCCGCTGGATTCGAGAACTCGGCATGCGCGCCGAGTGCGAACCTGACGAGACCAAGCACCTCTCGCCTGAAGTCTTCGAACATCCCCACCATAGCGAGAGGCGGGGGGGGGGGGGGGGGTGGCGAGTCGGACCTATCCGAGCCTTGTCCTTCTCCTCCCATCATCAAACCTACTTAAGATTTTCTGTGCTGACCACGCTCCACGCTCACCGCACCAAAATGTTGAAACTGAAAAATCGGTCTTTGTGGAGTTGCCCTCGGGGAAGGGGTGATCGCGCACCTACTTCTCTCCTGCAAGCAAAATGATAAGGAAAAGAACAAAGAACTGACCTAAGGGCTCGGTGCAGAGGTCCCACCACACACCTGGAAGATCTTAGAGCGCTTCCCCTCCCTAGCCAAGAGCCGAGCTAAGGAAACCTCAAAAAGTGCTAAGAGACCTAGAGACAAGTGAGCATGCCTTCTGAGGTACCCCTGGGGTCCTATTTATAGATTTCTAGAAACGGACTGCAAATATCCAACCTCCGCTGTTCTGAATAGCTATGTGCAACCCAACTGGGTCTGCCAACATCGTAACTCCGCTGTTCTAACTAGCTATGGGCAGGCCAGCAGGGGTAAAATGGTAAAAAAAACACATCTTAGGGTACAGGGCGAGTAGCACTCAACAATCTGTGCTCGATAGGGGTGGCAGGTGCTCGATGGAGCTGGCACTCATTGCTTCTGCTCGGGCTTTGGCGGGTATGGGCCTGGCCTGCCCGGCTCGCCTGCCGCGAGTTTATTGAGCGGCTAGAGCTCGTCGAGCGGGGCTTGACGAGTACCAGCTCGCCTTCCAGAAGCATCCTACCCCGCCTAGGCGAGCTGGGGCTGCTGCCGAGCTCTCTAGGGCGAGTGAGAGTCGTCGGATGCCGAGATATCCCTCAACGCCAAGAGCAAGAAGCGTCGACAAAACTCACCTCACTCGACACCTAGGTTAAAGGCGTGGAGTGAGCTCGCCTCACTCGACGCCGAGGCTGGGGGGCGCCGAGTAGACTCGGCGCTAGGGACTTGGCTCGCCTGGATCTTTGGCTGGACTTGGCCAGTTTGGCTCCTTCCGACACCACTCGCCAGATACGGGGTTGTACAATAAGCACCTGGCCCAAGTTTCATGGGCATATAATATGTCAAATGGGAAAAAATCCCACCCATTTCCACTTTTTGCTAAATGCACCCCAAATCACACACACCATTTCTACTTGCAAATTGGATTCACCAACATGCATATGTACAATGGAACTTGAATTTTTACAAGGCTTTGTATTGCCCTCCTGAGACTCCCACCAAAATAAGGGGTCATTATAATTATTTTTCACCAAAATATTTCACTTATATGGAAAATCACATTTTACCTAAAACTATAAGACTATTTTGTCCAAAAATTCCCATATTTGGACAGAAGGTGTATCTATGGTGCCTACATACATGTCCCAAATTTCAATCTCATAACTTTAATCATTTAAAAGTTATTCAAGGAATATGGGTTGTCCACTCATAAATAGCAGTCCCACTAAATCTGGCCTACAGGGAGCTACAGTGTTCTAAATAAGCTGATTAAAGTCTCTAATTAAAGTAGACACTGAGATATACAAAAGTTGTCTTAGTAACCTTTTCATAAAAAAGCTTTTAAGGACCTCAAATTTCAGCACACATATATCTATTTAAGTGTGATAAAAATTATCAAAATAGAATAGTTTGATTATGATTAAATCGGACGGCTACGGGTCATCTTCCACCTCAAGATGACGGACCAGATCAACCCGTCATGTATCCTTTCTACTTGGATTTCCCGATCACTGGGCCACCACCATCGCCAACCACTATAACCAACACTTCCATTAAGGTAGTGGTCATCGATTGCCGATGACATGGCCGCTAGAGGCGACTCCTCCGGCGATCCCGAGCAAGAAAAAAATCTAGGCAAAATCTCGATTTTCTCTTATGGTATCATGCTTAATTGAGCCTGATTTCTCTCCTAATTGATCTAGGATACTAGCACTCAGGGAGGAGAGGGAGAAACGGACCCATAGGCGAGCTTGACAGTAGGCTTGGTGGTGGTGCGCCATTGCCGACAAGCTAGCTTGAAATCCACCTCTCAATTTTGATCCTCCAGCAATAGCTCCACTCCAAAGCTCTATATCGACTCCAGGTGAGGTGGTGAAGGTGATGAAAGGCTTAAAATGGGCCGAGGAGGGGTGTAAAGTAGTTACCAAGGTAGAGGGTGGTTGTAATGGCTCTAATACCATTTTCTTACTCTCTCCTTGCTTTCAGCCGGCAAGAATTGATGAAGAGCACTCCCAATGCATGGGGAACACACTTAGCAGCCATTGGGAAGAGGAGGTGAGTGTTAAGTGGCAAACACTCCATGAAATCCTCCTCTTTCTCCTCCAAAAGGGTGAATTCCCTATCTTACCCAACAGGGAAATCCACCATTCAAATTCAGAGGGGACTTTGGATGTAAATTGGCTTATGGGCCTGCTGTATGGGCCTTAGGCAAGACCTTAGCCCAATTGGTTTTGACTTGGGCTCCTAATTTTCCTCTTTAGGCCTTATGTTGACCATGGTTGACTTGGGGGTTTGACTTGGTCAATTGATGTGTAGTCTGGTCTAAGGTGTGTGTCTTGAGTCCCTTGACACCACCCAATTTTAGTTGGGTCATGGTGATGCCCTAATTGGGAAAATTTAGCCAATAGATATGATTTTGACCAATTTAGGGCTAAATTTAATTTTGGTCAAACTGGTCAAATTGATGGCCCCATGATGGGGTTTTGTTTGGTCAATTGGAACCCTTATGATGTCCTACGACCAGGGGCGAAGTCAATTTTATGTTTTGTGGGCCAATTGGACCGGATGGTGAAGGATTGACCTATGTTGACCTAAAGGGTACTTTGGTCAATTTGCCCAATTTGGTGAGCCTATGATGGGGCTTTTGGGTCAATTGGGTTCCTTATGATGTCCTAAAACTAGGGGTGAGGTAAATTTCATGTTTTGTGGGCCAATTGGAGCTAATGGTGAAGGATTGACCTATGTTGACCTAAAGGGTACTTTGGTCAATTTGCCCAATTGGGTGACCCTATGATGGGGCTTTTGGATCAATTAAGTTCTTTAGGATGTACCAACACTAGGGGTGATGTCAAATTGAGTTTGTGAGTCCAATTTGGAGTGAATTGGCCTAGGTTGACTTGTGCACCTTTGGGGTGCTTATAGTAATTTCCTAAGTTTAAGCTAACCTAGGGTCATCTCATGACCTCTACTAACAACTCAAATCCTAACCTTAACCCAAGGAGGGTTAAATTGAATCCTATGGGTATATAATAACCTAGAGGAGGGGGGGTGGTGAATAGGTGTCTTTTAAAATACTTTGTCAATTCTTTATCACTAAAATGTTCAGCAGATAATATACTTTAGAAATTAGCTTAACAATAACTCAGCATAATTTAACCACAGAACAAAGCACCTGCAAATCTCAGAACACAACACACAAAGAATTTATAGTGGTTCCTCTTTCTAGGGTGCATCCACTTTCCCCCTTCTTCCTCACTAGTAATGTGCTAGATAAGGTTATAACTCCTCCTATTCAACTCAGATCCAAAGATCTTACAAGCTCAGTTTCTGTTAAGAAACCTACACTCAAACCAACAGTTCCTACCTCAAAGATTCACCTATTCTCTTACCTTAGGTCCCTCAAGAAACCTACCTTAGCCTTTATAACACAGGCTTACACCTCAGTGATCCCACTCAAATCACCTACCTCAGGTCTCTCAAGAACCCTACCATAACCTTTATAAATTAGGCTTATTACTCAGAGATAAACTCTCCTACCCACTCAGATCTCAAGGAGATCTTACAAAATTAAGAGGAAAGAATATTCAGAAAACAAATCTGTAATCTGACTTATCTGAATGAATTCAGATTCTTTAATTCAGCTACACTAAAACAAATCTTGATGAATAATCAGGCTGAAGAGATTCTTCTCTGGATCTGCAATCTTCTTGATGATTGGTTTGATTTCCTTGAAGAATTTGTATAACAGATCCACTTGAATCTTCTGATCACTTGATGAAAGGATATGAAGATCTTCTTGAAGACTTTTGTCTTCCTTTTATTTCTCGGGATTGTCGCCCTCCTCTGACTTAGAAAAATCAGAATGAGAGAATGGAATGATTTATGATTGTTACTTTCTATGTAGACATCCCATCAATTTATAGCCTTCATGGATTGCTCGATTCTATTTGATGACATCTGCATGTGACATCATACTTCAAATTCTCCTTTAAACTGTTTCTATTGAGATACCACATTACTGTAGTTGATGTGACATTTTTGACCTGCCCTGACACTTCTGTATTGACTCTGCACAACTTTAGAAACATAAGTGTCGAGATGTCCAAAGTGTCTCGACACTTGTTCTTAGAAGGTGTCAAGACATCTTAGCAGTCTCGACAAAATTTTACTTAGAAGAATTTTCATGCTGAACTTTAAAGTGTAGAGACAGTTGACTTGTCTCGACATAACTGTCATCGGTGTCGACATCTAAAAATCTGTACTGTGTCGAGATAGTTGAATTATCTCGACAAAACTATCTTCCGGCTGTCGACACTTCTATGCTTGCTTTATTTCTTCACTGTGTCAAGACAGTTGATTTGTCTCGACACTATTTTACTTAGAATAATTTTCAGTCTTCTTTTTATCGAGACAGTTGTATTGTCTCGACACTATTGTCTTAAGATTCAAGGTATCGAGATAGCTGACTTGTCTTGATACGACTGACTTAGTATGTAAGGTGTCGAGAAAGCTGACTTGTCTCGACACTACTATATTGAATCTTCAACATGTTGAGTTAGATAACTTGTCTCGACACTGCTGACTTAGACTGACTTTTCTCGACACTGCTGTTATTAAATCTTCAATGTGTTGAGTTTGCTGACTTGTCTCGACACTGTTGACTTAGTCTTCAAAGTGTCGAGATAACAGGCTTATCTCGACACAAATTTTGTAAAGGTGTCAACATAGTTGAAGTGTGTCGACACTTTTGTATATAGCCAATTTTCTGGACTGCAAGTTGCTGGATGCTGACTGTGCTGACTTTACTCAGCACTTTGCTGACCTCACTCGACGATTTTGTACTTAGACAATTTTTCTTCACTTTTTAGTCAGGTTCTTTGAGTCCACTTGTTAATGTAACTTGGACCACCTGTCAAATCAATATGACATAGACAACCTGCAAGCATGAACTAAAATATACATCAAATACATATTTGTGTATATCATTGAGTTGAAAGGGCTTCTTCAAATCAAGTACATTGTTTCCAATGTACCCAACAATCTCCCCCTATTTGGAGAAGTCAAAACCCTTATTTAATGATATACACCACAATAATAAAATATATTAAATATGATATATAAGAAAAATGCTGAACAAAATATAAAGGAACACAACAATAAAAACACAAGTATCACCAGGTGCAACCAAATTTTTCATTCAGATTTATTCAAAGATTACATCTTTTAGTTTTGTTACAAAGTTCTTAAAACAAAATTACATAGTTTAAAAGAAAAATAAACTAAGAATCTTTTGGCTCCTTGATGACAATTCCTTTTCCAGATTGAATTTTAGTTTGGACTTCAGGCACTTTGTCATCAGCCACTTTCTCCTTTCCCTTGGCATTCATGGATTTAGTAATTTCTTCTTGCTTTATTCTTTGCCTTTCATGATAATGATAGGGCTTGGGAAAATACTTGCTGGGTGGAATCTTCCCTTCCTTCAGATATTTTCTGAATTTCTGGATGATCTCCTGCTGCTTTGTGATCTTGGCCCACTCTTGCTCTGAATACCATTTCCCCTTTCAATTGCATTATTATTGACTGCTTTCCATGCAGTAAGTATAATTGATCTAGATTTTTGACTCCACTGCTCAAATTCAAGCTTAGCTTCAGCTTGCTCCCTAAATCTTTTTTTTTGATAGTTGAGCTTCTTGTTCCTTTAACAATATAGAATCAGTCATCTCCTCCTTTTCACATACAATATTATGAATTTGTGGTGGAGGACTGTATATGGACTGGACTACAGTTTGAATGGCCTCAAAAGGAGCTGGTTGGAAACCAGACTCTGTATTTTGGTCTCCATCATACCATATGGGTGGATGTCCTATAGTGTCTCTGATGCTATTGGAAATCCAAGTAGTATGCTCAGAGCTTCCCTTTATCGACACTTTCTCCCCCTTTATGACTTCTCTTTCAACGTCATCCCTTAAGTCATTCTTGTGAAATCTTACTTGACCATCTAAATAATTGATTCCAGAAGTTAAAGTGTTCTTTACTTTGAGTAAATGTTCATCCAAATCTTTTTCAGAAGCCTTGATATCCTTAATCAAAGAGGTAGAGTGAGTTGCTAGCTCAGTTTCTATATCCTTGGAAGTAGATGTGATCTTAGTCTCCAAAGCAGTAGTCTGCTTAGCTATCTCTGCCAATGTAGTATCATGCATAAATATCATATTCGCATTCATTCAATTTTGATTTTCAAGGACATAGCCTTATTTAACAGCTATTAGCTCTTCAGTTTTCTTTGACTCCTCTTGTTGTTTACCAATGTATACCACAACATTTTCTCCTCTTTCAAAGAAATATGTCATATCTTTCTTTAGCAAATTTACTTCAAATCTAATATATTTAATGTCCTAAGCCAGCTGAAACTGCAATTCATTATTGCTTTCATCTACGTACTTCTCAAGTTGAGTTCTTTGTTGGTCAAGCATTATTTGAAGTTTAACTATAAGTGAACTTGAATCCACAGAAGGAGCAGATGTTGGTCCAGACTGAATAATCTTTTTATAACTTCTACCTTTCTTCTTCAGTTCAAACAACTTCCTTTTCTTTAACTGAGAGGCTTCTTCCTCCTCAAATTCTGATTACCCAACCACCTCAACAGATGTAGGATCTTTAGCTATTTCAGTAGTTGGGCCTGATAAGCTAAATCCCCCTCAATCCTTGCACCTTCTTCATCAATATTGATGTTGTCCAAATTAGCCTCATCTTGCTGAACTTATGCATCAGGAACAGGGTCCTCTAGAGTTGTAGTTATCTCCCCTAGATACCTAGATCTATATTCAGAATAATTTCCTCTTTAGTTTCCTTAGAGATTGTAACCTCAATCTCTCTGTCAGGCATTTCTTTATTAGGCACCTCTGCTTGCTTCAGAGCTATGTCCAGGTCTTGTACTACTTCCATTACAATAGTGTTAACACTATCCATATCTATTTATGGCAGTACATTGAGGTTCTCCCCCTCAATTTGATCCTTCTCTTGAACATTCTCCCCCTACACCTGATCACCAGTTCTAGGCGAGGGCCTATGAGAAATCTCAGCTATTGTATCATCCTATTTTCAGAGCTTGAATTGTCTTGTTCTTCAGATTCACTGGAAGAATCTTCTTCCACATCTATAACCTTCTTCATTTTGTCTTTCATCTTCTCAACTACAGATGTTTCTTTAGATATGATTCTATCCTACCTAGCTAATATTCTCATATCCATTCTCCTCATGTGATTGATCTTAGATCCAAGCTTGAGGTTGAGGCTATCTGGAATGGCATGAACCAAGTATAGACTTAGAATTCTTCCCATATTGGGCTTCTGGATACTGTCAGTAATTTTGTCAAAGACCATTCTACTGTAGTTAGTCTTGATTTATAAAATTACTCGTGTCATATGCTCAAACATCTGAGCAGATATCCTGTCATGTGACCTTATCTTGCACAGCAACACCTTCCCAATTATTTCAGACAGGAATTTTCCTTGTGAATTCATACCCTCCCTATTTAGGTTGCTTCCAATCTTAGTGGTTGGGGCCAAACCACACCGCACCAATGCTTCTGTAGTCCTGGCGGAGGCTATGTCATCTTCTTTATCGTTTCTTGGTATGTGAAATATCCTTTCCAGCCTCTTGGTTGTGAGTTTAACCTTAGCTCCATTCACTTTAGACTTTATCTTTGTTGAGTTTGAATCCAGTTTAGCATTTATGAAGAACTCTGGAACTTCACATTTCCAATTTTTTTTTGTTCTGAGAGTAGATTTTCCAGACCTGCCTCAGTGATTAGGTCAATAACGTTCCTAATTTCTTATTGCGCATAGACGAATCCGTTGGCACGAGTTCGTAACCTTCAAAGATGTTGTCATCATTCTTGGCAGCCATTGGAGTCGAGAGAAAGGATTGATGAGTGTCGACTAATTAGGATTCTAGGTCTCGACACTCAGGAATCAAAAGCTCAAGAAATTAAGAAAGCATAGTCGACTCCTACTCTCATACCCTATTTATAGTCTAATCTTTCTATAAGACGAAAGGGTGCACTACATTTAGACTTTTCCAAATTTTTTAAGGTAAATACCTAGTCTTGACACAGGGAAAAATTGTCTGTCAACATGTGTCGACACAAGTCGACACAAGGATAATATGTCTTAACACATACCTTAGGGTCTCGACACCCATATGTCTCAACACTTACTTTAGTGTCTTGACACTTTGCAATTATGCTGTGTCGACACACTTTTTGGTGCTCGACACATTACTATTTATAGTGTCGACACACTTTATGGTGTCTCGACAATTTCTTAGATGTCTCGACACATTCTCTAGTGCCTCGACACAACTTTTAACTTAGACAAATTTTGTTCTCTAAGTTAAAGATACTTGACATTTTTGAGGTCTATCCTTGATCTCTAAATAAGTAAACATGATTACAAACTAATTACTTTATTCTAATTTTGTATCAGTTTTATATGTGTGCATCAATTACTCAAGATTCCACATTCCAAGTTCAAACTTAAAGAAATTAAATTTCTCTTCTTCTCGGGGCTTAGTAAAAATATCAGCAATTTGTTTATTTGTTGGTACAAATTCTAAGCTAATATCTTCTTTTTCTACATTCTCAATAATAAAGTGATATCTAATTTCAATATGTTTTGTTCTACTATGTGACACAGGGTTGTTTGCAATAGAAATAACACTAGTAGAATTACAAAATAAAGGAATTTTACTTAGCTTTATGTTGTAATCTTGTAATTAATGCTGGATCCAAAGCAATTGTGCACAACAACTTCCAACTGAAATGTACTCAGATTCAGCAGTGGATATTGCTACACTTATTTTCTTTATACTGCTCTAAGATACTAGCCTTCTCCCAAGAAATTGATATGAACTTGATGTGCTTTTCCTATCTTCCTTACATCCTGCATAATCAGCATCTGAAAAGCCTGTTAGTTCAAAATAACTATTCATGAGATACCACAGACCATGATTAGATGTGCCCTTTAGATATCTCAATATTATTTTAACCGCTGTATAGTGAGATTCTTTAGGGCATGCTTAATACCTAACACAGACACAAGTGGCATACATTATGTCTGGTCTGCTTACTATTGAATAGAGTAGTGATCCAACTATGCCCCAATACAAGGTGATATCAACTGGGTTGCCAGCACCATCCTTGGCAAAAGACATAAGTTCATCTAAAGTTTGCTTAACTTGGAGACCCAAGAAAAACATAAGTTCACCCATACTACTCATCTCAAACTTTCCTTGCATAAGTTTAGCAAACCAATTGCAAAGTGACTCATCAGTAGAACAAAATATAGTGTCATCAACATATATTTATACTAAGATGGTCTTGTATTTGACTTCCCTTAAGAGTAACATTTTGTCTATTTTCCCTCTTGAGAATTTATTCTCCAGAAGGAACTTATACAAAGTCTCATACCAAGCCCTTGAGGCTTGTTTTAAACTATAGAGAGCTCTTAATAGCAAATAAACATGAGTAGGTTTAGTAGAAACAACAAAACCTGAGGGTTGCTTAACATAGACCCTTTCTTTAAGGTAACCATTTAGGAAAGCTGACTTTACATCCATTTGGTAAACTTTAAATCCTTTGTAGGCTGCATATGCCAGGAAGAGTCTAATAGCCTCCAACCTTGCTACTGGTGCAAAGGTTTGATCAAAATCTATACCCTCTTCTTGTCTATATCCCTTTGCAACTAGTCTAGCTTTATTTCTCACTATAACACCATTCTCATCCAATTTGTTCCTGTATATCCATTTAGTTCCTATGATGTTACAATCACCTGGTCTGGGAACCAGCTTCCAGAGATTGAATCTCTTGAACTAGTTAAATTCTTCTTGTATTGCATCTATCCAAAATGGATCTACATTGCCTTCTTCAAATTTATTTGGTTCTGTTTGAGACAGAAAACTTGAGTACATCACAGTGTTGTGATGTTTTCTTCGTGTGGTCACACCCTGAGCTGCATCTCCAATGATAAATTCCTTTGGATGATCCCTTAGATGTCTGACAGCTATAGGTAATGTGAGTTCTTCTCTTGGACTAGCTACATCTTGTTGCTAATTTTCTTTTCCTGGCTATTCATGTGCAAGCACTTCTTCAACAATGTTGACTCCATCTTATATATTTTGGCTTGCTGGAACTAAATCTTCTATAGACCACTCCTTTAGCTTCAAGTCTTCTCTTGTTGTGCTTGATGTACCTGGCTTATCATTGCAAAACATAGAACTTTCATTAGATACAACATGAATAGACTCCTCCACAACCTGATCCCTCAAGTTGTAGACCCTATAGGCCTTACTATGGTTACTATAACCAACAAATATACCATCATAGGACTTCTCAGCAAACTTAGTTATGTATGTTTCCCATTATTTAGGACAAAATATCTACATCCAAAGATTCTAAAATAGGCCAAGTTTGGGTTTCTGCCCTTCATTAGTTCATAAGGAGTCTTATTCAACATTTTGTTGATTGAAGCTCTATTAAGAATATGCCATGTTGTGTTAATAGCTTCAGCCTAGAAATATTCTGGGAGAGAAGAATCACTCAATATGGTTCTTCTAGCTTCAATGAGAGTCCTATTCTTCCTCTCAGCAATTCCATTTTACTGGGGTATTCTTGAAGAGGAAAACTCTTGCTGAATCCCCATTTCTTCACATAACTTTGTCATATATTTAGATTGAAAATCAATTCTATGATCACTTTTAATTCTGACCACAGAACTATTCAATTCATTCGATATTTGTTTAATAAATGTCTTGAAGACATCAGGAGTTTCAGACTTTTTCCTTAAGAAGAAAACCCAAGTGAATCTTGAATAGTCATCAATAATTATAAAGGCGTAGACTCTCCTTCCTAAACTATGAACTGGCATAGGACCAAAAAAGTCCGTATGTAAGAGGTATAAACACCTCATTGAATCTTTGGATTCAATACTTTTGAATGAAGCTTTGATCTGCTTGCCTTTTTGGCATGCAGAGCAAATGCTCTCCTTAGAGAATTTAATGTTAGGACCATTCCTAACTAGCTCTTTACTGTAAAGTTTTCCTATGGCCTTATAGTTCAAATAAGCTAGCCTCTTGTGCCTGTCAAGATGATCCCTTGGTCATTTGACTTCATTATTAGGCACTCATCCTTATGGAATGAAATGTCATAGCCAAGATCACAAAGTTGTCTTATGCTTATAAGGTTGTGTTGCAACCCTTACACATAAGCTACTTTAGTAAAAGTGACTAAGCCATTTGTGATCTTACCATAACCTTTGGTAATTCCTTTGTCAGCTCCACCAAATATCACCTTTGGTCCATTCTTCATAGGGAGGAATTCCCTCAAATTGCTTCTTGTTCCAGTCATGTGTTTGGAACACCCACTATCCAAGTACCAGATTGGCCTTTCTCTGGTGCTTGAACATTCCTGCAAAATAAGAATTTATTTTTCCTTAGGAATCCAAATTATTTTGGGTCCTAGGTTCTTGTTAGTTGTGGCTCAATTGAGACCACCTGTGAACTTCATAACTCTATACCTTTTCTAAACAAGAGACATGGTGTAATTGAACCAATAGTCCAAGGCAAAGTATCCTACCTTTCCATAACACCAGCATTCATATCTATTGTACCTCCTCTTTAGAGAAATAAAAGGAAATTTGTGCTGACATTCCTCAGAGCAGGAATCAACAAACTTGACAGTTATATTTTGTCTAGGAGCAAAAAGTTTGTTTTTTCTTTGAGTTACAATAATTCTTCTTGAGGCAGACACATTAGGAATAACTTTCCAATTCAAATATGAACTTGGTCCAAGTAGTCCAGACTTTTGGGTTTCTTTTCCCTTAGTCTGAAATACAGGTTGTGGAATGACTGAACCCTTTTGTCCTGTCATCTTTTTGCCTCTTTTTCTCTTAGTTTTAACATACCCAAGACCACTTCCAAGTGTTCCTGAGAAGGTATCTATTATAGGCAGCACAGTTTTAGGTTTAGAAAATAACTGTACTAGTCTTTTCTCATTCAGGAGTTTGAGTTATAACTCCTGAATGATTGCATATTTTTGTTTTATCAACATAATTTGATCATCAATGATCCTAGTCAGCTTTGCTACAATTAGCTTTCAAGACCTATCTTCTGAGTATCCATCTTATGATGATACTCAAGACCTTTTAGTAATGCAATCCCTATAACTTTTTCTTTGACAAGCTTATTGCTAATTACAATAGCTTCCAACAGTTTTCCAAATTTTACTGTGAGCTGCTGCAGTTCAGTCTCAGGGTTAGACTTATTTAAATCAAACTTTGAGTAACATGAGTCTAGCTCATCCACAGTCTCATGAACATAATTTGTAGAATAACAGGAATTATCAAAGATAACCTGAGTATCCTGACATTACGCAATTTCTATATCTGGATTATCAGGCAGTGCCATCAAATTAACCTCCATATCATCTTCAGAATCACTATAGTGTGATGAAGTTGTGTAGTTATTTCCCTTGTATATGGCCTCTCTAATGAATTCTTCTTCATAGGAGAATAGTCCATCATGTTCTTCTTCTGATTCAGTTGAATCAGTATCACTATCAAATAAGGTCTTTGGCTTCTTTGCCATCAGACACTTTTCTGATTTCTTATCTTTATAGAACTTCTTTTCTTTTAACTTTTTTTTCTCTTTTCTTTTTACTAAATAGTCCGCAATGACATGCCCAGGCCTGTTACAGCAATAACAGATAATGTTAGTCTTGAATTGTTTATTATGATGAGAATCACACTTGATCATAGATTTGTCTCTGTGTTTATGTTTGCTTTTACTGGAATGTGGTCCAGTAGATTTCTTATTATTCCACTGCTTCCTTCTTCTCATCATTTTCTTGAATTGCCTGGTAAACCGTGCCAATTCATCATCTGATAATTTTTCTGATGAAAAACAGGTTCCAGTGCTATCTGTATCTTCATTCCTTCTTGGTGATGATGGGATTTCTCTTCTAGACTTCTTTGATGTATCTGCTTTGAAGACCACAGAATTAGTCTGAGATGAACTTTTAGCAAATTCAGCTTCAGCTTTTTTAGAATTTAGCTGAAACTCATGTGACAATAGCTTCCCATACAATTCTTGGGGTAACATATTTTCTCAGATTCCCCATTTCTCTTAAAACACAAATCTTTATATCCCATTCTTTATTTAGGGATCTCAGAAATTTGTCATTCAGCTCATAATTTGAGAATTCTCTGCCATAATTTCTTAAGTCATTTACTATTCTAAAGAACTTTTTATAATATAGTTCTATAGAATCAGTCTTTCCTTCTATGAATGCTTCATACAGCTGATTTAGTAGAGACTTTATGTCATCTCTTACTTCTTTTATGCCTTCCATGTAGACTATGAGAGTGTCCCACATCTCCTTAGATGTTTTACACTGCACTAGATTCTGAAAAGTTGAATTGTTTATAGCACTGATAATTATGTTTTATGCTCTTTTATCCATGGTGGCAAGAACCACCTCATCCTTTGTCATTTAAGACAGTTTCTTAGGAGTTTGAACATTTGCATCTAAGACTGATATCTTTATTGGAACATATGGTCCTTCTTGTACAGTGATAAAGATTCTTGGATCTGAAGCCTTCATAAACAATCTCATTCTCTGCTTTCATATAGCAAAGTTATCCTTAGTATATATAGGTAGATTCATATAACTGTGTTTTCTGTGAGATTCAGAAGCCATTTGATAAGATATTTTTCAACTACCCTTTGGATCTTTTTCAGACTGTTAGGTCTTTCTTGTATAACCTCCCTCTAATACCACTTAAAAGTTAATCCTATGGGTAGATAATCACCTAGAAGGGGGGGGGGGGGGTTAATAGGTGTCTTTTAAAATACTTTATCAATTCTTTGTCACTTAAATGTTCAGCAGATAATATACTTGAGAAATTAGCTTAACAATAACTCAACACAATTTAACCACATAACACATCACATGCAAATCTCAGAACACAACACACAAAGAATTTATAGTGGTTCCCCTATCTAGGGTACATCAACTTTCCCCCTTCTTCCTCACTAGCAATATGCTAGATAAGGTTATAGCTCCTCCTCTTCAACTCTGATCCAAAGATCTAACAGGCTTAGTTTCTGTTAAGAAACCTACACTCAGACCAACAGGTCCAACCTCAGAGATTCACCAAATCTCCTACCTCAGGTCCCTCAAGAACCCTATCTTAGCCTTCATAACACAGGCTTACACCACAATGATCCCACTCAAATCACCTACCTTAGGTCCCTCATGAACCCTATCTCATCCTTTATAAATTAGGCTTATAATTCAGGGATAAACTCTCCTACTCACTCAGATCTCAAGGAGATCTTACAAAATTAAGAGGAAAGAATATTCAGAAAACAAATCTGTAATCTGACTTATCTTAATGAATTAAAATTCTTCAATTTAGCTGCATCGAAACAAATCTTGATGAATAATCTGGCTGAATAAATTCTTCTCTAGATCTGCAATCTTCTTAATGATCGACTTGATTTCTTTGAAGAATTTCTAGAACAAAATCCACTTTAATCTTCTGATCAGTTGATGAAAAGATCTGAAGATCTTCTTGAATGATTTCTGATTGTTACTTTCTGTGTAGACAACCCCTCTATTTATAGCCTTCATGAATTGCTAGATTCTGTTTGATGACATCAGCATGTGACATCATATTTCAAATTCTCCTTTAAACTATTTCTATTGAGATACCACATTACTGTAGTTGATGAGAGATTTCTGACCTGTCCTGACACTTCTGTGTTGACTCTACACATCTTCAGAAACATAAGTGTCGAGATGTCCAAAATTTCTCGACTCTTGTTCTTAGAAGGTGTCGAGAAATCTTAGTAGTCTTGACATAATTTTAGTTAGAATAATTTTCATGTTGAACTTGAAAGTATCGAGACAGTTGACTTGTCTCGACACAACTATCATCTGTGTCGACATCTGAAAATCTGAACTGTGTAGAGACAGTTGAATTTTCTCGACACAACCGTCTTCCTGGTGTCAACACTTCAATGCTTGCTTTATTTCTTCACTGTGTCGAGACAGTTGATTTGTCTCGATGCTATTTTACTTAGAATAATTTTCGGTCTTCTTTGTGTCGAGAAAGTTATATTGTCTCGACACTATTGTCTTAAGTTTCAAGGTGTCGAGACGGCTAACTTGTCTCGATATGGCTAACTTAGTATATAAGGTGTCGAGATAGTTGACTTTTCTCGACACTGCTATATTGAATCTTCAACGTGTCGAGTTAGCTTACTTGTCTTGATAGTGCTGACTTAGACTGACTTGTCTCAACACTGTTGTTATTGAATCTTCATTGTGTCGAGTTAGCTAACTTGTCTCGACACTGTTGACTTAGTATTCAAAGTGTCGAGATAACAGACTTGTCTCGACACAACTTTTACAAAGGTGTCTCGACATAGTTGAAGTGTGTCAACACTTTTGTACTTAGCCAATTTTCTGCATTGTAAGTTGCTGGATGCTGATAGTGCCGACTTCACTCGATGCTTTTGTGCTTAGACAATTTTTCTTCACTTTTTAGTCAACTTCATAGAGTACACCTGTCAATGTAAATTAGACCTGTTAAATCAATATGATATAGGCAACCTGCAAGCATGAACTAAAATATACATCAAATACATATTTGTGTATATCATTGAGTTGAAAGGCCTTCTTCAAATCAAGTACATTATTTCCAATGTACCCAGTAGAGGGTCTAGAAGTGAGGGGGATGTTACACAAGTAATTTACAAGTATTTAAATTTAAATAATTTACAAGTATATATCGGGTCTGCAAAGGCCTGCCCTACTTGACATTAAATAACTTGGGACGTGGCCTTCTCAAAACATGCTGCTCAACTTTTGACAAGGAGCGCAACGAGTGTGGGAGTACATTACTTAGGGCTAACCCTAGAGGAATATCTTGACTCTCGGTTATCCCTAACTAATGATCTACCAAAACCAACTTCTTGTCAGAAGAAGACCCAAGCTAATAATGCTAAAATAGTAAATTACAACAATATAAGTGCGCTAATAAAATGCTGCTGGAGAAATAAAATGTTAAACTTAACACACTAAAATAAAGTGTTGAAGTAAACTGGACTAGTACGAGACTATAATAGTATTGAACAGAAAGAACTGTAAATAAAGTGTTGAAAAGAACTGAACCAGTACAAGACTGGAGTAATACTAATAAGAAACGGAACTGAATGTACTGGAAGCAACTAGACCAGTACAAGACTAGAGTATTACCAAAAAGAAATAACTAAATTGAAAGTAATAAAAGGAACTTGATCGGTACTAGACTGGAGTAGCACTGAAAAGAAAGAACTGAACTAGAAGTAATAAAGGGAACTGGACCAGTACAATACTGGAATAAAGAAAGTGCAAAAAAAGTAAAGGGTTAGTATCCAATAACTCCATTCTCATGAGTCTTTAGTTCCATCTCCATTCATAGGACGAATATTCAGTTCCATCTCCGTTCATAGGAGGAATGTTCAGTTCCTGCTCCGTTCATAAAAGGAATTTTATGTTCCATCTCCGTTCATAGGAGGATTGTTAAGTTCCATCTCCGTTCATTGGAGGAATTTTTCAGTTTCATTTTTGTTCTTAGGAAGCTTCTTTTGAGTTTCACTCATTATTGAAGTCCGGAATTAGTTCAGTTGTGCCTCATAAATATGGCTTAATTAGACTAGAGAATCTTATTATGGGTTCCACATTTTATTATTCATTTAGGAATAGTAACCAGCTTAGTTGCTCAAGTCGGGCCAAATCTGAGCATTTTGGTAGAAAGCCTGATTTTCTTCGAACATCAAACTTGAAAATCATTTCAAAATATGGGGAAATTTGAACACCCGATTTTAGGTTGGGTATTATTATACTCATAGCTCGAAATACCCATCTCTTGATTCACTCAAACTGCTTGAGAATTACTTTTTAAAAATGGCCCATGACAATTTGCAAAAATCCTCGTAATACTCTGAGTTTAAGATCTCACCTCAATAATTCTCGTCATTAATTTAATTGAAATTAAATTCACATTTGAACACATCAAATTCTAAGCGTGACCCTAGGCTCTTAAAAATTGAAAAATCTTCAATTTTCATTTAAAGGTCCCCAAATTTTTACACAACATCAAAGAGGCTGTAATTTGAGCCTAGAAATTTTTCAAAAAATTTTTGATCATTTTGGGCCAAAAGTTTTGCCAAATAATTCTTTTTAGGCTTTTTAAGCCACAAAATTAATTTATAAAAATCCCCAAAAATTTTAGTCGATAACACTCATCAAGGGTGTAACACTTCCATGATAATGATAGTATAATATGGGTCCAGCCGAAGCCCCGCAATATATAGACCCCATAACTTTAATATTATAAAGTGATATAAAAATACTACCCGTCTCAAAACTCAAAAATAACATGACAGTGGAAACACACAACAAGATTAGAAGTTTTCTACAACCATTGGAGTCTGAAATGGCCTTAAGGCCTTAGACCATTCAAATGTCCAAAACTGCAACAACACCAAACATAGTTATGTGCTTTAGCACTCCTAGGCTACCTTGGTATGCAAGCCGAATTACAGTGCATGGAACATAACAATCAACCATACAGATACTAATAGAAGATGGTACACTTCATGAGGCTTAGGCCTTTTTGGCCAGCGAGCTCGCTCCAACTTGCGATCCTTGCCCTATAAAAATTTGTTGTAACATGGGTCAATAAAGGTTGACCTCAACCGTATAAACAACATGCCTCCTCCAGACTTTCCATAGCAAACCTTGGGGAACTCCATCACCCTACAGGTCAGCACTTTGTATGCATATGTAAATGAACATAGAAAGCAACATGTTTGGGTGTCTCATACATCAAACACGTTTCTATTTTGAGCATGTTAAATAAAGGGGGCCTACAATGCAACATGTATGCAAACCTGAGTGTCACCCAATGCACCCTATATCACGTATTATTCTAACACATCATCACGCATCAACACATCACATTATTCATACGGGTACTTCCAATTTTCCCATCGATGTTTAAGCCGCAACATGGAACTCTTGCATAGGCCCCACCCGCTCATGGGTCTCAATACTCAGAATTGCCTACAAGCTCTGACTCTTACGTCAGTTTTATCACACAAACCAATTGATGCTTTGAACTTTTGCTTAACCCTGCCCGCTCGTGGGCTTCATCGCCTGAGCTATTCCAAAAGCTTGGCGTTCTCGTAAGTTTCCATGGAAGGGGACTTGTCTTGCCTTGACACTCTTCACACATGACTTGCAACGTCATAGGCTAGCCATCCGACCACAAATACAAAGTCATGCCTTCGCATATCATTATACAATCACATCATTTCTTACCTAAATCACCATTTGTTCTCACATGAAAAAGAGGGAATCACAAATGGCGTCTTCGTCACAATCAAATTTCTTGCAAAATCCCTATAATGCTCTTCATGCAACATCACCGCATCAGACAACCGGTCGTGATTACGGCTTCAGCCCAATGCCTAATCCACTAACATATTGTATTTCTAGTGCAAAAATATTTCAGGGATTGATTGAATCGACCCAGGGGCTTCTCTTGAACTATGGCGACCCAAACCCCTCTCATATGAAAGATTTGGTGCCTAAAATCTTGAAAGAATACAAAAGCGAAATGGATGCCATGCTTGCATCCTAAAAACTGGGAGGAGAAATGTTGTTACCTTACGACTTCTCTTCCTAGCCATGAGGATCTTGATTTGCATGAATGAAAGTGTACGCCCTCAAGCCCTCTCCATGAATCCGCCATCAGATCGATGAATGGAGATTCAATGGCGGAAGATGCCTCTTCTTCCTCTTCCAAACTCTATCTCTCTCAAACCCTAACTTCTCAATCTAAAAGATGAGAAAATGGGAGAAAAAACCCCTCATCACTACTCAAGGCTGAAGGACGGAGGATTCTGGGCCATAGGATCAAATTCTAAAAAGATCGGACGACCCAAAATCACTAGTTATGGAACTGGTTCCGCCCACTATTACTGGCCGGCAGTTACCTACCATGCTGCGATATCTCATAGACATGCCAGTATCTACAACCCGCCACACTACCACCAGGGGTAGCGCTACTTCCGAATGGTAGCTTCGCAACGCTTTCGCCTCGATGCTTTCGTCTCGATGCTTTCATCTCGATGATTTCATCTTGATGATTTCGTCTCTACGCTTTCGTCTCGACGCTTTTGTCTCGACGCTCTCGACAAAAAAAGATTACCGCCGGGAGGTAGCTACCTACTGCCACACTATAACTTCCAGAACCTCTAAATTAAAGAAAAATGGGGTCTTACAACTCCACCCTCCTTAAAAGAATTTCTTCTGCGAAATTTATCATGCACTCAAAGTAACCAGCATACCTATTGCAAATAGTTCTGGGAAGTCTTCCCAAATTGCTTGTTTGTGCTCCCAGAAGAATCTGACTTGCCCGTAGTTATCCCAATGTATTTTCATGAGTTTGACCAATTTTTTCCGCAACTGTCGAATTTCTGAATCCTCTATATAAACCAGATGGACCTCTTGTCCTCAAGTACTCTTCCACCAGCACTGCCGCCAGCCTGACCACAACACTTGCCTCCACCAAAGCTTTCCTCAACATTAAGACATGGAAAACATTGTCTAATCCTCTTAGCTCTACGAATAACACTAATATATAGGTTGGTTCTCTGATGCGCTCCGCAACTTCAAACGGTCCCAAATTTCTCGGAGTCAACTTTTTTATTCATCGAATCAGCGAAATGCCCTTGAATGGCTCACCCAGTCACCTACCGCAAACTCCACATTCCTGTGGCGTGTATTGAAATACTTCACCTGCTGATCCTGAGCCACTTTCTTGTGCTCCTGAATTATTTGCACCAACTCGTAAGCATCGACCACCACTTATTTTCCCAAAATTTTGGTGTATCTCGCCTCTATCCAATACATCATCAATCGACACTGCCTTCCATATTAAGACTCATATGGTGCCATATTGATACTCTCCTGGAAACTATTTTTATAAGCAAATTCCATCATAAAAAGGTGGTCTTCCCACTTCTTCCCAAAATCAAGCATACACAACCTCAGCATATCTTCTAATGTACGATTCGCCCTCTCTATTTGACCATCAGTTTGGGGATGAAACGTCGCACTAAACTTGAGCTTTGTGCCTAGACTCTTCTACACTAGTCTCTAGTCCTTAGACGTACATCGACCATCGTGATCACTAACAATGCTCTTTGGAATCTCATGCAACCACACAATGTTACAAACATACAATTTCACCAGCTTCTCCACGGTACCCTCCTGATTTGGAATGAAGTGAGCCAACTTGGTTGGGCAATCCACAACCACCCAAATCACATTATTACCCTGCAAAGACCGGTGCAAACCATGCATAAAGTGCATGGAGATGTCGTCAAATTTCCACTCAGGGATAGGAAGGGGCTTCAGAAACCCGCTCGACCTCTGACACTCAGCCTTCAATAAGGTATAAGTATGGAATCGGCTCACATACAAAGTTACATCCTGCTTCATCCTAGGACACCAAAAGGATTTCTTCATATCCAAGTACATCTTTATACTGCCACTACAACAAACTGCACCTGTTGTAAGGACTAAAATGTAACAAAAACACAGTTTGTTACTAATAGAAATATTTAGTAACGAAATTTTTCTGTTGTTACCAAAAAGTATTTTTTTGTAATGAATATTTTATATTTTGTTACAATAATAATTAATCTGTTACTATAAATGTAAGTATTTGTAACAACACTAATGTTATGTTACAAATAGTAAATAATTCCTCACAATATGTATCAATTGTAACCACATCATGAAAGTGTTTTGGGATAAAGAGATTTTCCTTACTATTATTAATATTTTATTATTAAAGTTTTGTTACCATAAATAAATCATATTTTATTGCAACACTAATGTTCAAGAGCATTTTTTGGACTGAGAGAACATTTTTCTCCCGAGCATGTGCTTTTCACTCGGACGTGCATTTTTTTCCCGAGCACACGTTTTTTCCGAGCTCGAGTTCAATGAGCTCAAGCTCGATTACTCCATGAGCTCGATCTCATGTTCCATGAGGTTGAGCTCGATTATGAGTCGAGCCCGAGGTCGAGTAAGATGTGCTCGAGCTCGATTACCAGCCGAGCTCTAGCTCAGATATTTTTGATCAAAACGAAATGCGAGCCTCTCGAGTTCGAGCAAAAAATTAGGAATATGTCATGATCGAGTGCATGAAATATTTGGAGGGAAATTTCCCTCCAATAAAATTATTATCAAAACCCTATCTTCATTAATCCCCTCCCGGCGCATTCTAGAAACCCCTAATCTCGCGACTGGCTTCTTCCTTCTCTGAATCTGGCGACTGGCTTCTTCCTTCGAGGAATCTCGCGACTGGCTTCTTCCTACAACGAATCATGAGAGAGAGCAGAGGAGGGACGAAGCGGGAGAGAGAGCGAGAAAGAGACTAGAGAAGAGATTCACAGAAGTGGAGGAGAAACTACTTTCGCCTTAGGTATATCCTCTTGCATTTCTTTCTTCTTCCTGAACTGATCTTTGTTTCTTCATGCATCAGCAAGAAGTTTTTGTCTCGTGGTCACGAGATTCCTCATTGGCTACAGAGGATGTTTGGGTTTTTTTGGGGTATTCATCTTGATGCCCTTTAGGGTTAGAAGTAATATTCTCTTTGAATTTCAAGCATGTCCTTTAGGGTTTGATTTTTTTGGCCGTTTTTTGGTATATTACTATGAATCTTGTAGTGGTTTGATTTTTTTATCCGTTTATTAGAAGTAATATTCTCTTGTAGTGGTTATTTGGCCGTTTTTTGGTATATTACTATGAATATCTTCAAAAAACTTGTAGATAAAATTTCTATTACTATAGCTATTGGTTGGAAAGAGAGGTGTTTGTGTTAGTAGTGTGTGTGCCATTTTTCGTCTAAAATTTGCTTATACATGTAGTGGTTTGTTTTCTTCATTGAACCTTAGGAGGGGGGAGATTAATTTTAATGGTAATTTGTTTTGATTTATTTGAGTATTTCACTTGCTTCTCTTTTTGTATTTTTGTCATATTTGTCATACCAAGCATACTGTTTTTTGTAGTGGTTTGTTTTCAGTTCCCATTCTTAGCCAACTATTATACCACAACTTTTTTATAGTGGTTTGTTTTCCTCATTGGCTACAGTTTTTTTTATTTTACAATATGATTTTCTTTCCGGATGGGACTTTTCTTATGTGTCTTGCAATCATTTCCCATTCTTAGTGGCTATTTCTTTAGCATTTTTTGTTGTAGAACCTTTATTTTAGTATGATGGCAAACCAAAATTTTCATAGATTACGTTTTTCACCTTCAATGTGCCTTCATAGATTAGCTTCCATCTTACATAATTCTCTCACATTATGTGTATTTTTGACCTTGGAGTGATCGGCAGTCTTGGTAATCCTCATGTTTGCATCTTTTCAGGTTACTTTATGCTTATTTGCCCACTTGAATTCTAGAAATTATATGTAGTTTTATAAAGCTATGATGTTTTCTCAATTCAAAAGCAATTTAATTTGATAAATCAACGTCAGTGATAAATAACTTTTATCTTTCTATACCTTGCTGCTTTTGATCTCTGGCCAAATTATGAAAGTTGTTTGCAATTTTGTTTACTTAGATCTACCCTTCTCTATTAAGGTTGCGTTTGGCGTAGCTTACCACAACTTATTTGCTCCGGTGAGGTTGGACAAAAAATGCCAGTCATATAATTTCTTTTGATTTTTTTTAGTATTTCTCTTGCTTCTCTTTTTGTATTTTTTGTTTGCATTAAAAACACACTTATTGTTTTTTTTGCATTGCACATGCTCGATGAATTGGGCACTGGGCTTGAAAATAATTTCTCAAAATTTTCATATTATATTTCATATATATTGTATATGTGTTTCTTGGTAGTGTTATCCCATTCTTTTTTTTGCTAGATATGGATAAAAGCTGGATTTATGAACAAGATAGATTCAATTCTACCTATACTAGAGACGTGAATTTGTTTCTAGAGTTTGCACAGGAAAATGCTATTTACTTTGAAGATAAAATTCTTTGCCCATGCAATGTATGTCTAAACACTAAAACAAAGAGCCTCATTGAACTTAAAACAGACTTGCATTTGAAAGGGTTTTATAAATATTATAAGGAGTGGATACATCATGGAGAAGCTAAAAGGACTACTTCTTTATGTTCAGTTCTAATACTAACAATAGTGGACCTTCTCAAAGTCAAGAAAGTAATGATGATATTGAAGCCAATGATGATTTAGTTGATTTGATACACGAGATTGGAGATGAAGAACTTCCTGAACATTCTAATGAAGATAGTACTGGAACTTTTTCAAGTGTTTTATATAATGTCAGACGTGAACTTTACCAAGGTTGCAGAAAGTACTCTTTGTTAGCATTCATTGTTAAACTCCTGCATATCAAAGTAATGAACAAGATGTCAGATAAGTCATTTAACATGCTACTTGAATTGCTAAAGGACGTGATGCCAGAAGATAATCTTATTCCAAAATCTATTTATTGGTCTTGGAAACTTCTTTCTGGTTTAGGTTTAGGCTATATGAAGATAGATGCATGAAGACATGATTGTGCACTATTTTGGAAAGAGAATGAGAAGAAAGATGTGTGTCCTGTGTGTGAAGAACCACATTGGAAATATAACGAAAGAGAAGTAAAATTAATTGCTCAAAAGGTTTTGTGGTATTTCCCCCTAACACCAAGGCTACAAATACTTTATATGTCTTCTAAAACAGCAGCTTACATGAGGTGGCATACTGAGAAGCATATAGAGGTAGAAGGTAATCTGAGTCATCCGGTAGATTCACTTGCATGGAAGAGTTTTGATGCACACTATCCCAGTTTTGTCGCAGATCCACGCAATGTTAGGCTATGATTGGCTACCGATGGGTTCAATCCATTTGGAAATATTAGTACTTCTTATAGTATGTGGCCAGTTGTGCTAATTCCATATAATATGCCATTATACAAAGGTATGAAAGATTAGTTTCTTATGATGCCATTATTAATTCCTGGCACATGTGCGCTTGGAAAAGATATTGATGTTTATCTTAGACCATTTGTTGGTACCCTAGTTTGATTTGAGTTCAGTCCTCTCCTTTGTGCTCCTTGACCCAAGAAATATCTATGGTCAATGGTTAGGAGTCTAGCTGTAGAGTCCTCGCTTTTCCAAATTGAGAATTTGGTTAAGTAGCTTTTTCGTTCGACCATAGTCGAACGCCGTTCGACTATCGTCTATCGACTGATCGACGATCGTCTATCAGTTGGTCGACGCCTTGGTCTGCGCTGATAGGTCGACTATCTGTTGATAGGTCGACTATCTGTTCTGCGCTGATAGTTCGACTATCTGTTGATAGGTCGACTATCTGTTCTGCGCTGATAGTTCGACTATCTGTTGATAGGTCGACTATCTGTTCTGCGCTGATAGGTCGACTATCTGTTGATAGGTCGACTATCTGTTCTGCGTTGATAGGTCGACTATCTGTTGATAGGTCGACTATCTGTTTTCTGAGGTAGGTCGACTATCTGCTTGATAGGTTGACTATCTCTGTGCGCTTGATAGTTTGACTATCTGTCCTGATAGATCGACTATCTGGTAGTTCGACTATCTGTTCTGATAGGTCGACTATCTGCCGGGGTAGTTCGACTATCTTCTTCGATAGGTCGACTATCTGGATCGTTCGACTATCTGCCCGATAGGTCGACGATCTCCGTGCGTCGGTCGACGATCTCCGAAGGTCGTTCGACGCTTTCTGCCTGCCTTTGTATTTTGTATTTATTTATTATATTTAATTATTTAATACATTTTCTGGCACATTATTTCAAGCTGTATGATAAAGTTTCCTGGCATTATTTGCTCTATTCTTTTTGCCTGAGTTCAAATCTTTTAAGATAAAGTTGTTTGTCTTATTAGCTGTCTATTTAAATTACTTTATCTGCTGACAACCCCTTTATAGCCGTTGGACTGAAAAGTCTTCTTCTTTGCTATAAAGAGATTGTTTCTGATGTGACTTTATTTAGTCCTCTGTTATTTGATTTAAACCTGCAGCTTCTTAGAAAGAGGTTTATTCCTTTTTATAGAATGTTTTGCTGCAGAGACATTTGTGTCTTCTTTGATATTTACAGCCCAGGTCTCTAGGCTCACAAGAAGACAAAGAATTCAAATGGAAGAGAGCCGTTGCTTGCTGCTAATATATAAAGAACCCTTTGCAGAAGGATTGAAGCTAGTGTTACACACATATTCTAAAAGCACTCAAGCCTTCTTCAAGCTCAAGCTTCCTGCTCTCAGCAAACTCCATCTAACTGAGAAGTGTTAAGATCTTCATCTCTTCTTCACCTGAGTTCTCCTGCTTTTAGGAAGTTCAAACTCAGAGTTTCTTTGAAGAAGAAGAAGAAGAAGAATAGCTGCTTGAAGAGATTTCTTTTTTATTGTTTATTTTCTTCCTGTAGCTTTTCCCTTCAGAACTTTCTGAAGAGTTTCCTGCACTGAAGCAAGACTTCACCTGGACATCTTTGAGCCAGGGGGAGCCTTGATTCTTTAGAGCATTCTAGCTCAGTGCAAGCTTTTTGTGCTTCTCTAATCTATTGTAAAATAGAGAAGACATCTTAACCTTTTTCCCCCTCCTGTACAGGGTTGTTACTCCCTTCAAAAGTATCCCTTGGTGGCAGGGCACCTGATCAAAAACCTGTGCTTGGTTTTTAGACACCTGATCAAAAGTCTAAAGGGTTTCTGAATCTACCTGAATCAGATTCTGTTGGTGGCAGGGCACCTGATCAAAAACCTGAGTGGATTCCTACCGTGTGGGTAGAAGAGTGGACGTACCCAAGTTGTTTGGGGAACCACTATAAATCTCCTTGTGTCGTCTGGATTCAATTGTTTAATTCCTGCATTGTGGCTGTGATTAGATATAACTAGGCTGCTAGTTGCTGATTAGGTTTTTCCAAGCTCAACTGTAATTACAGTTAGCTTGTGTTTGTACACATCACTTGTGTTAGGCTTTAAGGTTAAATCAATATCTATAATCTTTTCATTCCGCACTTCACTCCAAGGGAGTTGAGTAGACTATTAAGTTTTGTCTGTGCAAAATTTGACAACTCTATTCACCCCCCCTCTAGAGTAGTATCTATCCCTTCACTTTCAATTGGTATCAGAGGGAGGTTGACTGACTGAATAGGCTAACACCTAAGTCACAAGATCCTGATAGATACCAAGAGCTTATAGATATTCACTATCATGGCCCAATCTAAGGATTATTCAAGCACCAGACCTCCAGCATGCAACTTAGCAAAGTTTGGCATCTGGAAGGCAAGGATCAAACTTTATATGAATTCTATTGATGAAAGTATTTTTGCTTCTATTTTGTCAGGTCCCCCAAGAGCACCTGTTGCTGCCACTGCCTCATCATCTGATATGAGTGCAGTGCCTCCTCCAGATTATAATGATGAGTACAAGAAGGCCAAAATTGCTGATGCCAAAGCAATGAACATACTGGCTCAGACAATGTCTGATGAGGTGTTCCAAAAGGTGGCTGACTGCTCCTCAGCTAAGGCCATGTGGGACACACTGAACCAGATTGTAGCTGGTTCAGCTGATGAAAGGAAGGACAGAAGGTCCAACCTAATCTCACAGTATGAGAACTTCAAGAAGACTGATGCTGAATCAGTTGAAGCTATGTACACCAGGCTCAGCTCAATCATCAATGAGCTGAGGACCCTGGACAAGGACATATCATTGACAGAAGTCAATGATAAGATTCTTATGTGCTTCCCTAGCACATGGGATCTAAGAATCTGGCCCATCAAAGAAGCCAGAAGTACCAATGAGATATCCACTGAAGCTCTCCTCGGCAAGCTCAAGTCTTTTGAGCAAGTGCTGAAGACCAGAGAAGCAGAAGCTGAAGCCAAGACCCCCACTCCAACAAGAAAAGAGCAATCTCTAGCTCTTAAGGCTGCAGATGTTTCTGAAAGCAGCCAATCCAATGAGGAACTCATGGCACTGTTTGCCAAGAGATTCCTCAAGATGAGGAGAAAAGAATTCAGAAAGAAGTCTTCACGCTATGAAGACAAACCAAGGTATGATCGCTCTCCTGCTAAAGAAATTATTTGCTATGGTTGCAGGAAGCCTGGACACATTTTGCCAGAGTGTCCAGAGGAGAAGAACAAGGAAAAGAGAAAAGACAAAGAACAACACAGGAAGCACTCCAAGCCATCCTCCTACAAAAACAAGAAGAAGGAGAGAGGTTTCATTGCTGAAACCTGGAGTGATTCTGATGAAGAATCCTCCTCATCAAGCTCCAGTGAAGATGAGGAAGAGAAGAAGGCAAAAGAAATTTGCCTAATGGCAATAGATGCCTGCAGCAACCACTCTGCTGCAGAGAGTTCTGATTCTGATGAAGAAATGCCCACTGAAGATGAGGTACTTTCTTCTTATGATTTTACTTCTGAAGAATTTAAGTTAGAATTTAAATCTCTATGTTTAGATCTAATTAGCTCAGAGAAAGAGATAAAAGAACTTAGAAATAGGCTAGCTGACTCTGAATCAATAGCCTCTGAAAACATTAGGTTAAAGGAAGATCTCACTACTTGTAGTGAAGAAATTAAATTTCTTAAAATAGAATTAGCTAAGTCTAAGAGATTAGAAGAATCCCTTAATGGTAGAAGCCTTAAGCTGTTAGAAATTACCAGCATGACTAACACTAGGTCAAGTAATGATAAACTAGGCTTAGGAGCTTCTCCCAGTGAACCCCCAGTCTTGCTTAAAAATAATCTTTCAACTCCAGTGAACTTCATTTCAGCTAGTGGAAAGAAGAACACTGAGCAAGTAAACCTTGTAAATAAAACATTAAATAAGGCTAAGAGAGAAAAGAGAAAGAAGTTTTTCAAAGAAATGCAAAGAGCGTCGAACGAAGCTCGACGATCGGAAGCTCAATGGTCGAACGAAGGTCGACGATCTGAGCGCCCATCGTCGAACGTAGATCGACGTTTTCAATATGATTTTCAAAATCATAATCCATTCCATAGAAACCTAAATGAGAATAGAAACCCTAGGTTTGTTGACCCATCATCAGCATGGAGAATCCCACCTAGGAGATCTCACCCACTAGGTTATCACCCTCAGCCTGCATTCTCATACATTTCCAGTTTTTCTTATGTGAAAAACAAGGGACCCAAGGTTACCTGGGTCCACTCTGTCTAAATAATTGTCTTGCAGGTGAAGGCCTATCCAATCACTCAAAACAAGTGGTATTTGGATAGTGGATGCTCTAAGCATATGACAGGAAACAAAGAGCTTCTGTCAAAGTACAAAGCTAAGCTCGGCCCAAAGGTTATCTTTGGAGACTCCAGCTGTGGTCAGACAGAAGGATATGGCAAGATCACGATTGGAGCTGTTACATTCAAGAGAGTTGCTTATGTCAATGGACTGAAGCATAATCTGATTTCAGTTAGCCAGCTATGTGATGCTGGCTACCAGGTTTCTTTTTCTAACTCCTCTTGCAATATTACTTTAAATAATAATGTTGTTTTAATAGGTAATAGAATAGGCAATATATATTTAGTAGATTTTAATTCGTCTCACTCTGAAATCTGCCTGTTTAATGAATTAACCCTTAATAATAATTCTTTATGGCATAAAAGGCTTAGTCATGTAAACCTTAAAAATATATCTAGGTTATCTAAGCACAACCTTGTTAGAGGTTTACCTTCTTGCCCCTACAAGAAGGAGAACCTTTGCAAGGCTTGTCAGCTAGGCAAGCTAACCAAGAACTCATTTAAATCTGTAAATAAAAGTGATTCTCCTAGAATCCTGTATTTATTACATTTGGACCTTTTTGGCCCAATAAATGTACAGAGTTTAGGAGGGAAGTATTACACTTTAGTAATTGTAGATGATTTCTCTAGGTTCAGTTGGGTTTTCTTTCTGAGAACTAAGTCTGATAACTTCAAAGCCCTTACAGACTTTCTACTTTGTGTGCAGACTGAGTACTCTACTCATGTGGCCTTGATCAGAAGTGATCATGGTACTGAGTTTGACTCTCTTCTCATGCAAGAATTCTGTGAGAGAGAAGGTATCAAACATAGCTTCTCAGCTCCTAGAACTCCCCAACAAAATGGGGTAGTTGAGAGGAAGAATAGAACACTAATTGAAGCTGCTAGCACATTGTTGGCAGATGCTAACATGCCTCTATCCTATTGGGCAGAAGCTGTTAGTACAGCCAACTATGTCTTGAATAGAAGTTTGATACACAAACTTAAGTGTAAAACTCCTTATGAGTTGCTTAAAGGAAAGAAACCAAAAATTAATTACTTTAGAGTTTTTGGCTGTATTGTGTATATTCATAATAATAATAAAGAATATATTAGAAAGTTTGAAGCAAAAGCTTCAATGGGAATCATGCTTGGATATTCCCAAGTAAGCAAAGCTTATAGGGTTTATAACAAATCAACCTGTAAGATAGAAGAATCTGTGCATGTATCATTTGATGAGCATCAGATGTTTTACAAGGAGAAAGAAAATTCTCCTTCCTCCAGTTCTTTGCAGGTACATGATGCCCCTCAAGAAATCCTTCAACTTTCAACTCTTCAGATCACTGAATCAGACAGTGATGAAGACATTGTTGAAGCTATTGAAGCTGTTGTAGTACCACCAACAGTAGATCAAATTCCTCCTGAGGAATTAATCCCAACTGTTGCTGAAGATCACATCCCACCTGCTGATATTGTCACACTTAGAGATCACCCCACATCTCAAGTGATTGGAGACATATCAGCTGGTGTGCAAACAAGACATCAATTAAGACAGGATGTGATGCATTCTTGTTTCCTCTCACAGGTTGAACCCCTCACCTTTAAAGATGCAGAGCTAGATCCCCACTGGATCATTGCAATGCAAGAGGAGCTCAATCAGTTTGAGAGATGTAAAGTTTGGACTTTGGTTCCAAGACCTAAAGGCCAACTGATCATAGGCACCAAGTGGGTGTATAGAAACAAGCTAGATGCAAATGGAATCATAGTAAGGAATAAAGCTAGGCTTGTAGCTCAGGGCTACAGACAGGAGGAAGGTATAGACTATGACCAAACCTTTGCTCCTGTTGCAAGGCTAGAAGCAATAAGGATCTTCTTGGCCTATGCAGCCTTCATGAAGTTTAAGGTGTTCCAAATGGATGTCAAAAGTGCATTCCTGAATGGTGAGCTTAAGGAAGAGGTGTTTGTTGAACAACCACCAGGGTTTGTTTCATCAACTCAGCCTTCTCATGTTTTTAAGTTACAGAAAGCTCTTTATGGACTAAAGCAAGCTCCTAGGGCCTGGTATGAGACCTTAGCTAGTTTCCTGTTAGAGCACAACTTCACTAGGGGAGTAGTTGATAGAACCCTTTTCGTTAAGCATCACAAGGACACAATCCTGTTAGTTCAGGTGTATGTAGATGATATTATTTTTGGCTCCACTGATCCCAAACTGTGCAAAAAGTTTTCTAACTTAATGCATTCCAAGTTTGAGATGAGTAGCATGGGTGTGCTGTCTTACTTTCTTGGTCTCCAAGTTAAGCAAGATGCTGATGGTATCTTCATCTCCCAATCCAAATATGCCAAGGAATTGGTAAAGAAATTTGGGATGGCTGATGCTTCAGCAATGCCTACACCCATGGCTACTAATGTAGTTATTGATTCTGATGATCACGGCAAGCCAGTTGATCAAAAGAATTATAGGGCCATTGTTGGTTCCCTATTATATCTAACTGCAAGTAGGCCAGATATAATGTTTGCTACATGCCTTTGTGCTAGATTCCAGGTCAACCCCAAGGAATCTCATCTGATTCTTCTAAAGAGAATCCTGAGATACCTGAAAGGATGTCCAGATCTAGGACTTTGGTACCCAGCTGAGTCAGAGTTTGAATTAATTGGATATTCTGATTCTGATTATGCTGGTTGCAGAGTTGACAGGAAGAGCACCTCAGGAACTTGTCAGTTCCTGGGAGAGAGATTGGTCTCTTGGTTCTGTAAGAAGCAGGCTTCTGTCTCAACTTCAACTGCAGAGGCTGAATATATAGCTACTGCTAGTTGTTGTTCACAGATCCTGTGGATTCAAAACCAGCTTGTGGATTATGGTTACTCACACAAGAACACCAAGATCATGTGTGATAGTACCAGTGCTATCTCAATTGCACAAAATCCAGTGCACCACTCTAGAACGAAGCACATTGAGATTAGGCACCATTTCCTGAGAGATTGTGTGGAAAAGAACAAGATCTGTCTTGAGTTCATATCCACTGAGTTTCAGAGAGGTGATATATTCACCAAGCCTTTAGATGAACAGAAGCATCTGTTCTTTTTAGTTCAACTAGGCATGATCAATGGACGAGACTAAGTGTGACTTTATCAGCCTATGTTGAAATCTGTTTGAAGATAGTCGAACGAGGTTCGAAGATAGTCGAACGGCTTAAGCTTATCGTCGACCTCTGGTTAATGATAGCTTATCTGTTTGAAGATCGTCGATCGACGTTCGACCATCGTCGAACAGGTTGGGCACATCGTCGATCTCTGGATGACGATAGCCTGTTGTTTGAGAAGCCAGAAATAGTCGACCGATTGTCCGACTACTCTGCTTCTGAGCCGATCGTCGAACGACCGTTCGACCATCGGGTCAAGATCTTTTTAATAGACCGACTATATCCGGTCAGATATAAAGCCGATAGTCGACCTAGGTCAAAAGATCTTCTGCTTTATCGTCGACGGAGCGTGCCCTTTCGCATTCTGCTTTCCCGCTTGCGATCTTGTGCCGTTTCGTCCTCTTCGTCTTCCTCCTCCTTCTCGCGTTTCTCCAGCAATTCAATGGCAATTTCCCCAGCTGTTCTAGCCGTCGTCAAGTTCGATGCAGGTTTCAGTGTAGATTTTGAAGCTTTCAGCAGTTGCGATGCCGGAATAGTGGAAGTCCTCCAGCTCTGCAGGGATCAAGGGTTAGAGAAGCTGATGTCTGAAAGGATCAAGATTAACATTCCAGAAATAAAAGAATGGGCTTTCACGTCGTCTTCCACAGACGAATCGATGATCGGTACCATCGGCGGAGTAGAAGCTATCCTGACTCCGGCCGTTCTTTCTGATGTTTTTGGTTTAGTTATTGGTGACGAAGATTATGAGCAAGACGCTTAGGAGTTTGGAAGAATGCTGGTCGAGCTGGGACATGCCGAGGGCATTCCCACCAAGTTGCTCAAGGTAAACTTCCCCTTCAAGATTAAGTTTTTGGCTGAAATAGTTGGAAAAGTGCTTCTGGGCAAGCACTCTACCCATGATAACATAACAAGGCAGCAATTCGCACTTATGTGTGCAATTGTTAATCGGAAAAGGATCGATTGGGCTGCAGTTCTGTTTGATTTGATCAGGAAAAAGAATGGAAAGAAGGAAGTTACCCTCGGAAGGGTTATAGGTATTTTTCTGAAGGAAAGATTTCCCCAGCTGCTGAGTTCTACTGCAACAACCATCAATGCCAGCAAGAAGATGGACCCCCATCTGTTCTCAAAGTGGAAGAGGACGTTCGTGAAATCTGCTCCAGTACAATCTGAGGACACAAGGACTGAATCAGTCGCTCCTCAACCTAGTGAAGCTGGCTCAGCTCTCCCTTCCTCCTCCTCTGCCTTGCCGTCTGCCTCAGGTGAAGTACCATCAACTTCAGCTGAGGTACGACCCTCTTCTTCTGCTGCACCTGAAATAACTACGGTTGTTTCTTCTTCCCCTCCAGCCTCTCCTCTACCTGCTTATCTGGCTAGGATATCTGCTCCTAGCTTCGATTTGTTAGGATCAGAGAGAATTCTTACTCCTCATGTATCTCCCATGCATTCTCCAGTTCATTCCCCATCCCCTGCTCCCTCTCCTGCTCGATCCCCTGTCCCCATTATTTCTCATCCCAGCACCACTACCATATCTGCTGCTGCTCCATCCACCTCTCATTCATCTTCTTTTGAAATCTCTCCCGAGATTATCTCCCGTATTGTGGAGCTGATTACCCCGTCAATCAAAACCATTATTGACGAGGCAATCGCTCCCCTTGCCGCCTCCATTGATCGTTTGACTGCCTCCATCCAATCCATCTCAAAATCTGCTGAGCCATCTGCCTCTAGGTGCCTGGTTTCAGTAGCTACTGAAATCAGGCAGGGGGAGATGTTCAATGAAGATGTCTCAGGCCTTCCTGCCTCTCCTCCAGTTGTGAAAGATTCAGTCTTGTCTGCCCAGCCAGAATCTGCTCAAGTTGAGCCAGAAGAAGTTCCAGATGTTGTTATGACTGTTCAGGAAGAGATTGCTCCAGTTGAGCAAGTTGTAGCTCCAGTTTTGACTGAGAAAGAAATAGCAGATGGAATATTATTATCTGAAATTGCAGTGAAAGTATGCTTAGAAGATCTAACCACTCCTATGATAGTTAGATTCCTGGAAGGAATTGTAACTTCTTATCTGAATGACTGCTGGGAGATGGTTAAATATGAAGGTAAATCTTTCATTCGTTTTGTTGATGAGTCTATTAATTTGATTGTCTGTGAATACATTGAAGGAATGATATCTGTTTATTTAGCAGATCTATATTCATAATTTTACAGATATTATTAGAGAAGATTTAGCTGCCCAAATATTAGAAGTTGTTTCTGAGGCCGTACCAAGTATTCCCAATATTCAAGTTGACCCTGAGTTGGAATCTTTCTTGGATAATAAAGAAGATGAGTCTGAAAAAGAGGAAGTCAGAGTTGACTCTCCAGTTCTGAGTATGGAAGAAGCTCAAGCAAGAGCTGCATGGGACTTAAGAGTTTTATCTTTAAAAGAAAAAGAGAAAGATTTGCAAGTTGAGAAGTCATCCATCTGGGATGACTCTCCAGGATTAGATTTAGACTCCCTTCTGGCTTTGGATGCATAGAAGAAGAAAGGGAGAAATCTGCTTCAAAGCTTAAAGAAAAGGCTATCTTAGAAGCCTATGATCCCTATGAGAACCCTCCATCATCCCATTCTGATGATGATGATGAGTCTGATATTTCTGAAAAATCAAAGAGAAAGAAATCTGCCGCAAAGAAGAGAAAAGCTGCTCCTCCACCTCCAAATAAGGATAATGACACTCCGTATTACATTTTGAAGGGCATTGACCCCAAATCTAAGGATTTTAAGCATTGGATGTGGTTTTCAAAAAATCAGCAAAAAGAAAGGAAGAGAACTAAGAGGTATGACAGTCCAGTCTCTAGATGGACTCCCAAAGGTCCTCCTCCACCTCCAGGTGCAGGAGCCTCTGGGAATCTACCTGCTAATCCTTCTGCCTCTTCTGCAAAATCTGTGTCCGCTCAGCCCCAACCAAGACAAGGTCATCAAAGTTCTCAAAGCAAATCATCTTATGGTTCTCAAAGACCAGTGAAGGAGGTTGTGGCCCAAAGACCAACTTTTTCCCCACCTCCTTCTCCAGTTCAATCTGAGAAAAGTATTTCGAAAGGTAAATAGTTTATTTTGTTTTAAGTTATCTAGCAAGTCCCTTTTGCTAAGTCCTCTAATGTTTTTATCTAGATATAATAGCTGATACTGCTTCTCCAGAGCCCGTATATGAAAATCCCGAGCTCGATCCTAATTTTAGGATGGCTCGCTTTCAAGAGCTTGTAGGGGCAGCCCAGATAAGAAAAGCAAGAGCCGAAGGTAAAGATACGTCTGGCTTTACTACCATGTCAGCGTATAGAAAGAAAGAATTTGAGAAATTCCAAGTCAATCCTGAGATTTTTGATCCAGCAAAGTACATGGAAAAACATCCTGAAGCTGTTGTCCCCAGAGCTTCAGAACTAAAGATCCTTGGAGTGCAGGATTTAAAGATGTCAAAGAAGGAATCAGATGACCCGCTTAGAAAAATTTCTTTTGTTTCTAGTTCTTCTGCTCCTTTACCTGACTCTAAAGATTCAAAATAGTTTAATTAAACTGCTGTGTTATATTTATTTATCTGATTGATAATCTGCCAGTTTATTGCTATCTATTTGCTTAAATTTTTTTTAGTATTCTATTGCTAGCTGTTTTTAGCTTTTGAGAGACTTAACTCAAATAGGGGGAGATTGTTGGTACCCTAGTTTGATTTGAGTTCTGTCCTCTCCTTTGTGCTCCTTGACCCAAGAAATATCTATGGTCAATGGTTAGGAGTCTAGCTGTAGAGTCCTCGCTTTTCCAAATTGAGAATTTGGTTAAGTAGCTTTTTCGTTCGACCATAGTCGAACGCCGTTCGACTATCGTCTATCGACTGATCGACGATCGTCTATCAGTTGGTCGACGCCTTGGTCTGCGCTGATAGGTCGACTATCTGTTGATAGGTCGACTATCTGTTCTGCGCTGATAGTTCGACTATCTGTTGATAGGTCGACTATCTGTTCTGCGCTGATAGTTCGACTATCTGTTGATAGGTCGACTATCTGTTCTGCGCTGATAGGTCGACTATCTGTTGATAGGTCGACTATCTGTTCTGCGTTGATAGGTCGACTATCTGTTGATAGGTCGACTATCTGTTTTCTGAGGTAGGTCGACTATCTGCTTGATAGGTCGACTATCTCTGTGCGCTTGATAGTTCGACTATCTGTCCTGATAGATCGACTATCTGGTAGTTCGACTATCTGTTCTGATAGGTCGACTATCTGCCGGGGTAGTTCGACTATCTTCTTCGATAGGTCGACTATCTGGATCGTTCGACTATCTGCCCGATAGGTCGACGATCTCCGTGCGTCGGTCGACGATCTCCGAAGGTCGTTCGACGCTTTCTGCCTGCCTTTGTATTTTGTATTTATTTATTATATTTAATTATTTAATACATTTTCTGGCACATTATTTCAAGCTGTATGATAAAGTTTCCAGGCATTATTTGCTCTATTCTTTTTGCCTGAGTTCAAATCTTTTAAGATAAAGTTGTTTGTCTTATTAGCTGTCTATTTAAATTACTTTATCTGCTGACAACCCCTTTATAGCCGTTGGACTGAAAAGTCTTCTTCTTTGCTATAAAGAGATTGTTTCTGATGTGACTTTATTTAGTCCTCTGTTATTTGATTTAAACCTGCAGCGTCTTAGAAAGAGGTTTATTCCTTTTTATAGAATGTTTTGCTGCAGAGACATTTGTGTCTTCTTTGATATTTACAGCTCAGGTCTCTAGGCTCACAAGAAGACAAAGAATTCAAATGGAAGAGAGCCGTTGCTTGCTGCTAATATATAAAGAACCCTTTGCAGAAGGATTGAAGCTAGTGTTACACACATATTCTAAAAGCACTCAAGCCTTCTTCAAGCTCAAGCTTCCTGCTCTCAGCAAACTCCATCTAACTGAGAAGTGTTAAGATCTTCATCTCTTCTTCACCTGAGTTCTCCTGCTTTTAGGAAGTTCAAACTCAGAGTTTCTTTGAAGAAGAAGAAGAAGAAGAAGAATAGCTGCTTGAAGAGATTTCTTTTTTATTGTTTATTTTCTTCCTGTAGCTTTTCCCTTCAGAACTTTCTGAAGAGTTTCCTGCACTGAAGCAAGACTTCACCTGGACATCTTTGAGCCAGGGGGAGCCTTGATTCTTTAGAGCATTCTAGCTCAGTGCAAGCTTTTTGTGCTTCTCTAATCTATTGTAAAATAGAGAAGACATCTTAACCTTTTTCCCCCTCCTGTACAGGGTTGTTACTCCCTTCAAAAGTATCCCTTGGTGGCAGGGCACCTGATCAAAAACCTATGCTTGGTTTTTAGACACCTGATCAAAAGTCTAAAGGGTTTCTGAATCTACCTGAATCAGATTCTGTTGGTGGCAGGGCACCTGATCAAAAACCTGAGTGGATTCCTACCGTGTGGGTAGAAGAGTGGACGTACCCAAGTTGTTTGGGGAACCACTATAAATCTCCTTGTGTCGTCTGGATTCAATTGTTTAATTCCTGCATTGTGGCTGTGATTAGATATAACTAGGCTGCTAGTTGCTGATTAGGTTTTTCCAAGCTCAACTGTAATTACAGTTAGCTTGTGTTTGTACACATCACTTGTGTTAGGCTTTAAGGTTAAATCAATATCTATAATCTTTTCATTCCGCACTTCACTCCAAGGGAGTTGAGTAGACTATTAAGTTTTGTCTGTGCAAAATTTGACAACTCTATTCACCCCCCCTCTAGAGTAGTATCTATCCCTTCACTTTCACCATTGATAGAAGAATTAAAAGAATTATGGAATGGTGTTCAGACTTATTACACATACACCAAAGAGACTTTTAAAATGCATGTTGCACTTATGTAGACAATTAATGATTTTCCAGCTCTTAGTAATTTATTTGGGTGGACCACAAAGGGTTACGGGGCATGCCCAACTTATTTACATGATATAGATTCTAAAAGAATTCGAAGTAAGATATGCTACATGGGACATCGTCGTTATCTATCTAAATATCACCCTTATCTAAGGAGTAAATTGTTCAATGGAAAGTCGGAAACACGTTCAAAACCAAGGGAGTGGAGTGGCGCACAATTGCTTTCATATTTAACCAAACTCGAACATAACTTTGATAAATTTGGAAAACACCCAAGCAAGCAAAAGAGGAAGCGCAGTAGTGAAGAAGGAAATTGGGTAAAGAGAAGCATCTTTTTTGAGCTACCTTACTCGCATAAGCTTTTGATACGACACAATGTTGATGTAATGCTTATTGAAAAAAATATTTGTGGTAGTGTGTTGGGCACATTGATGAACATTGATGGAAAAAACAAAGATACGGAAAAAGCGTGAGAAGATTTGCGAGACCTTAACATTAGGAAGGAGTTACACTTGATTAGAAATGGAAACACTATAATAAAACCTCAAGCATGTTATAATCTCTCTTCCGATGAGAAAAAAGGTTTTGCAATTTTTTAAAAATGTCAAATTTCTGGATGGCTATGCGTCAAATATTTCAAGATGCGTAAAGGATTGGAAGATTTATGGACTTAAATCTCATGATTGCCATGTTCTACTACAACGGTTAATTCCTATTGGCATTCATGGGTTTATATGCCCAGATGTTATTGAGGCACTATATGAGCTAAGAGATTTTTTTAAAATTTTATGCCCAAAGACACTAAAGGTAGAGCATATCGAGAAGTTGGAGAGTAATATCCCAATTATTTTGTGCAATGTGGAGAGAATATTCCCTCCAGCATTTTTTGATGTCATGGTTCACTTGGCAATTCACCTTCCAAAAGAGGGGAAGATTGCTAGCTTAGTTCACTCACGTTGGATGTATCCGATTGAAAGGTACTTGTTTTATATGCATTTATACTTTATTATCTTGCATAGCATACCTGAACAATTTTATTGTTATTATCATTGAGTTTTCCCTTTAGGTTTCTTAAAACTCTTAAAGGATACGTACGTAATAAGGCGCATCCAGAGGGTTCTATAGCGGAAGGATATATTATAAAAGAGACTTTAACATTTGTGTCAATGTACCTAAATGAAATAGAAATAAGGTTTAGTAAAGAAAAAAGAAATGAAGATTTAGTGGAGCATCAACAAGAGTGTGAATTGTCTATTTTTTCATCAAAAGTGAGACCCTTCGGACCTCTTCTCCATTGCATAGCACTTTCTAAAAGGGATCTAGATGCAGCTCATAAATTCATATTAAAAAATTGTGCCGAAGTAGATGATTTTCAAAGGTTAGATACGTGAAAGAGCTCAATTTCTTTACTTTGTAACTAATTCTAATGTACTTATTTTTAATTTTTAATTGTAAGTACATGGAGGAGCTTAAAAGGGAAAATGAAAGAAACATTGACAAAACTCATCAAGAGCAGTTTCATTATTGGTTTCAAGATCATGTAAGCTCCAAATACAAATATACCCTTGAGGACTTCTAATTTAAAGTATCACCTAGCTAATTTGCTTTATATTGTATTTTGTATAGATAAATAGAGTGCACCAACCAAGCTCGAGCGAAGTCTCCGAAGAATTATGGGCATTGGCAAATGGTCCACAATCATACTTATCAAAATTTTACTCTGGTTGCATTATTAATGAAGTACGATTTCATATACAAGATCGACATGATCGCCGAACAACACAAAATAATGGTTTACTTGTTGAGGGGGAACATCAAAATATCATGGTAGAGTTCTATGGAGTTTTAAGTAGGGTTGTTGAATTGACCTATCTTCATGGGTATAAAGTAGTATTATTTTGGTGTGAGTGGTTTGACACTAGTGGGATAAAGTTTATGCATAAAGATAAATATTTTGTGAGAATCGACATAACTTCTCATTAGTGTGAGGATGATCCATTCGTTCTTCCAAAACAAGTGCAACGAGTGTTCTATATCGATGACACAAAACTCAGAGATCCTTGGAAAATTTCACAACTTGTAAATCATAGACACCTTTGGGACATAGAGGAACACGCTGAACAAGAAGTGGAGGTAATGAATGATAACATAGTTCAATAATATGAGTCCTCAGAAACTGAATTAATATATGCTACCGAAGATCAGAACTTGCAATTCCTAGGAAGAGATGATATAGAACCTGATATTATAAATATAGAAGTTCTATCTACAATTCATGAAGAGGGAGAACTTAATAATATTGGCGACGGAGATGAGTCCATAGATGAGGATGACGAAACACTAATGTAATATTGTGATGAGAACGATGATAATATGTAAACCTGATGTAAATTGTAAGTTAAATTTTCTCTTATTCATTAGTACTAAACAATAATGCAATTATTCCATTTTTATGATTTCTCTAAATAATTTAATGTGATGTTTACTTTACAGTAATATGGGTCCAAAAAAGTTATTCTACGTCGCCCTACGACAAGGAGCAGCAAACAACTGCTTGTTGAAGAAATTCCTGAAAATACTGAGGTTGCTGAATTGTCACCTATACTAAATATACCTTCACCTAATCTGCAACAATCACAAAGTAGATCATAAGCTTCTGATGATGATACCACAATTTATGAAGGAAATGATGAAAGTCCAATACAGGGTTCTGCTAGTACTAGTAATTAAGTTGATTTTTTTTGTGAATTTGTATCATTCACTTGAATCATATATTTATTAAGGGTTTTTAATTATGCAGTGGGAAGCTCATCTATATGAAGAGGTCATGGGGTGACAACCGGAAGGTCGATTGAGAAAGAAATACTAGAAAATGTATGCTTTATTTAGGTATATTAAAACTTACATACACTTACTATATATATTTTTACAGAATTTTATTTGTTTTATTAGGATAAGAAACTACTTGAGATTTAGTTCCCTGAAGGTTTTAAGAAGTCGCGTCGCTATGCAAAGCACCTTGCAAATGGTGTAGGTGTTATTGTAAGACACAGTGCAGGTTTGGATTTTTTGACCCCATGGAGTGATCTGGGGCAAGAGCTGAAATTTACTTTATATGCGGGATTACGTGTGAGTACATATTTATATAACATATTTGTGAATTTGTTTGGGATAACCAAATCTTTTAATTTTTTGTTGCAATGGTTTGAGATAATGAATTAGGAAATCGATAAAAGTGTGCAAGAGTTCATGGAGGAGATGTTTCAACGTAGCTACACACATTGGAGAGGAAGATTATCTACAACGTATAAAGGTTATATTGTGGAAGGAATGAATCCAAGAGCTAGTAGCCAATTTGAGTGGATCTCAATCGAGAATTGGTGTCAGTTGTGCGATTTCTTCGACAGTGAGACTTTTAAGGTGATTGTGACTACTTATATAAATTTTCTTTAGTACATATTTTATTAATGACACGTTCAATGAGTAACATTCAATACTTTTGTTTACTTGCAGAAAAGGTCCAAGACAAATGTTGTTAATAGATCACACATGCCGTTTACTCATACGTCGGGTTCCAAATCCTATCATTCAAGACTTATGGAAATGGTAATGCAATGAGTACATGTGAGTTTTTGATTACTATGACATTCTCAAATATTTTATTGATATACAGGTTAATCAAAGCCCCATTTAGAACTTTGCTAACACCCACAAGAAAAATGGGGTGTTTGTCAGTGAGACAGCAGAAGCATCATATGTAAGTCAAAATATATTTCAAACTTTCACAAAATTGATTGATAACATATGTTTCTATTATAAGACTATATTTTACAACGTGAAATGGAAAGGCTGAGGACAATATCAACAGATTCTGACATTGATCTCATAATCTCTGAAAGAGAAATTATAAAGAATGCACTTGGAAATAAGTCTGGTTATGACAAAGGATTAGGCTACGGTGTTGTGCCTTCAAAATGAATGAAGAAGACTTTGATAGAGTCCACTCAGTTGAAAGAGAAGTTGAATGTAGCGGAGAAGAATTGCGCAATGCCACGACTCGTATTACATCAAAAATAGAGCTTATAGATAAGCAGGAAGCTTTGATTCAAACTCACAATGTAGAGATTGCATGATTAAAAGAGGGGCAGAATGAGATAAAGGAGATGCTGTATTCGGTTCTAAAAAAATTTGGCGCAATTCCTTGACTAATTGATGCACACACCATTCACTTTTTGGTTCACTTTTTATTGTCGAGTGGTTTATGATTGTTAGTATTTTGGCATAGTATTATGTTATTATTTTATTACTTTTGCTTGGGTCTGACTATTATTTGACTGTTAGTATTTGGGATAGTGGTTTTGTTAGTATTTTATTACTTATGTTTGGTATAATTTTGATATATCTGACTTGCATGTTTGGTGAACAACTACTAAAGCCTGCTAAAACATACACCTTGCCTTTATTACTTCTGCATTTGCTTAGTTGATTGCTAAAGTGTAGGATCTGGACAAGGATTTGCAAAATAATCACGGAGAAGCACGTCAATTTCCTTCTCTGCTAATGGATAGGTAAGAGATAGGTTATGTGTGTTCAGTTATATGTTTGATTGCTAGGAAGTTCTTTTACTATATGTTCAGCTATAGGTTATATGTGTTTAGCTATGTGTTCTCAGATAATGAATATGTTTGGGACATGTTTGAGACTTCCTTTTGTTGGTAGGAAGTTCTTTTACTTTTTCCTGTTTTTTTCCTTATCTTACTATAGTCTTTGTCGTATGGTTTTGGAATTTGCCAATTTTTATCTTAGTAATTATTTTGAATATGCAGCTTGATAACATGCTACTTGATTAGAAAATGACTGTTAGTAATCTTTATGACTATTAGTATTTTGGTGACATGCTACTTGATTAGAAAATGATAACTTCAAAATCTCATCTTTATACAAAGTTCTCTGCGCACATGTGTTCTTTTATTATTTTGGAACTCAATTTCTTGTATATTTGGTGGGATTTTCAGATTGTCTTTAATTGGTTTGGTTCACTGCCTGAGCAACCAAAATCAGTGACATCCTACAAATTTGTGTGGTTCAACTTCAAAGTTTCGATTTAGTTTCAGCTCGGTTCTCGGTTCTACCTAGTATGTTGAGGGTGTTAAGTGCAAAAAAATCATACTGTTTACATAGTATAATCAGATCTGTATTTTATTTTTCTTTGAGGGTTGGTAACTAATGTTATTATCCTTCAATTTCATATTCTAGGCCATCACAGCTACAAGTACAAACAAGAACGGCTTCATTCTTTGTGAGGTTCAGTCCCAGCTGAAGAATAAGAATGTTACTGTTGACATGAAAGTCAACTCAGAATCCAATGTAATAGGTTAATTTAATGCTTTTCAGCATTTGTCTAGCTTGATTTTTTATTAAGCATGATAATCAGATAATATTTATAGTGCATATCACATGTACTGTGCATCTTATCCAAACAAATTTCCAGTTAATCCAACAAACTTATAGTAAAGGTTCAACTATTACATTCTTCTTTTTTTGCTCTATTATCCCTAGCAGTAATCAGATAATGAGTTGATATTATTTCATTTATTGAAATTACAACACAATGACAAGAGCCATCTTTTATTTTCTAATCTATGTGGTATGCCCATAGTATTTTTAAGTTTTGTGTAACTGATTTTCGGAAAAGTTGATACTACAATTCACCAAGCCTATCTTTTAACGCCAAATTCGGCTGTATTTGTGAGGGCAGAATCTATCAAATAAGAGGGAGATAATATGCGGCGAGAAGCTGAAGATGATATTTGATGGGAAGGAGAAAGTCGGAATGTTGGAAGTCACAAAGCTGCTCAGTCCTCACTTTGTGAAACCGACTGATCAATCGACAAATTATCCTGTTGGTTATTACTGGTAGTAGAGTAGATTCAATTTTTTGGAAGTAGGTGACTCTGGCTCTCTAGATCTGGATTACTCACAATTTACTGCCATTTTGTTCTAACCAAGTCAATATACATTTCTGCCTTTTTGATCATTAAAATTTCTTTTTATTTTTTGAAGGACAAAAAGTTCACCAAAATGAAATTGGGGGGGGGGGGAGCAGAAAGATGAAGCTGATGATAATTCCTAAGATCTAATTTTGCAACACAAAGGAAGAAAAGGAAGAGAGAGCAAGCATACTATGTAGATGAAAAGAGAAATAATTCATAACAGGAGCTGAGAACAATTGTTGTACCTTCACAACAAAATGGTGGAATTATGGTTTCTTGATACAGAGATGGTTGCAACATCTTCCACTTTTTTGAAATAATAAAGCCCTCTTTTTGGCTGCAAAATTGGCTTTGATTTTACATTAATAGATTCAAATCCTATTTCCTAGCTCTCTTGAGATACACTAATAGAAGCACCTTTTCCCAATTGAGCTAGGCAAAGTATGCTTCTTCTTTCTCCCTTGAATATGAGCTTCTTCCCTACAGTCTGCTCTTGCTCTGCAATTGAGAGCGGTCGATTCTGCCGTGGTTTTCATGAATTCTTACCGTTCCTATGAGAATTTGACTTTTCAGGGAGGTGAAAATTATTTTGGGGCTGAAATATTGTGTGTTTGGCCCATGCCCATAGTTAGCGTAAACGTGCACTCGAACTTAGGTTGAAGTTGTAACCTCTTAGGTGTAAACCTGACACCAACACCAATATGTTTGTTGTTGGTGATGATGTGTCACTAGATACCGCAATTGGTATCTTCACCAAGTATAATGCTGGTCTCAGCATCACCAATGCTGACCTTATTGCCTCATTTAATCTATCAGTAATTCTTGTTACACTTTCTTAAATTATTCCTTTTCGAATACTCCAGCAGTGAACTCCACATTTAACATTATATTGTGTGTGTGTATTGTGTATGTATGGATATGTGTGAGTGTGTATAAATGTTTTTTTTCTCTCAATTTAGATTAAAATTAACAATTGTTTTCTTTTATTTGTATGGTACGGGAGACTTGGTCGGAAGTGACAGATGATTCATCAGTCAAAAAGTGATAAAAGATTCATTGTCAGAAAATGACGGGAAATTTATTAGTCAGAATGTATCAAAGTTGATGTCTTATTTAAACTTATAGATCTTAATGTTGTTATGTAATATTTTGTCGGAAGATTCATTATTATTATTATTATTATGCAATTTGACTACATGTAAACTTCTATTTGTGAATAAATAAATATTTAAATGAATCTGGATGCGAGCTTGTGAAAGTTGATGTCTTATTTTTTGGAAGTTTTTGTTAGGATATTATGATATATAAATGAATTGGCTATAGTGAGGAGAGTAGAAAACTATTGTAATGAATTTATTGCGAGGAAATAGTATTTATCGTAACCGATTTTTTGTGAGGGAAAAAAACATTCGTAACGAAATAATATTTATTGAAACTAATTTATTGTGAGGAAAAATCTGTTTTGGGTAAGGAAGAATCTATTTTGGGTGAGTGAGAATCTTTTTTTACAATTAATTTATTTGTAACGATAGACATACATTCGTTACAAGAAGTATTAGCGTCGAGCTTTAGAGGACGACCGTTACTTAAAGTTTTTTTCGTTACCAAATAGTTTGTGTAATGATTTTTGGCACTTATGGTAACGATTTAGGTCCTTACTATAGGTGTATTTTTGTGTAGCGCGCCCCGGTGAATGGAGTACATCGTAAAGTGGTCCTCAAACATCAACTCCTCATGGAGCTTGCCGAACTGTGGTATACATACCCTTTTATCCCTCTTTAAGATCCCATCAACCATCTCCAAGGTACTACACTCGCCTTTATGATCTTCCACCACTAATGGATGGTACTCGGCATCCACACTGGTCACTTATCGAATATGATCGGATACGTCGCACTGCAACTCTATCTAGATCAACCGAGCTATGCTAGACTCCCCTCTTCCTAGACAAACAATGCCAAGGGACTCAAAGTCCTGCACCAACTTCTCATCATGAGCTTCAATCCAGTTCCCTTATCTTGAATATTTCCTACTCAAGGCATCGACCACAACGTTGTCCTTGCCTGACATATACTGAATCGTCACGTCATAGTCCCCAAGGAACTCGACCCACCTGCACGGCCGCATGTTGAAGTCTTTTTGATCCAAAAGATACTTTAGGCTTTTGTTGTTAGTGAAGATATCCACATTCACACAGTACACGTAGTTCCGCCACAACTTTAACGCAAAGATTACCACCGTCAGCTCCAAGTCATGGATGGGGTAATTCCTCTTATGAGATTTCAACTATCAGGACCAAAAGGCTATCACATTGTCATGTTGTACTAGCACACAACCCATACTATAACCCTACACATCACTGAAAATCTAAAATCCTTTACTCCCCTTAGGAATACTTAGGATTGGATCTGACATCAATCTTTCCTTTAAGGTTTCAAATGCTCGGTTACACTCCTGCATCCACACAAACTTCTGGTCCTTACAAGTAAGAGAAGTGCGAGGCAAAGCTATCCTCGAAAAGTTTTCCAATAACTTTCTGTAGTACACAACTTGCCACAACCTGCATTTTCTCAACATTTAAGTTATATTAAAGCAAGAGAAAATACACACCGTGATGATATGCTGTGCAGGGGATAACTGCAGGCGCTTAGGCAAGACTCCAAACTCTACATTTTATATGAAATCCATAAGTTATTAAGTAAAAATCAGTTTAAGTTTAGATGGTCGTATCCCTCAGCATAGTGGATCAGCTAGTCCACAAGTAAAAGTATAGTTACATGCTGTGGAAATACTTTGATTATGTTGGATTAACATCCTACACGAGAATAAACATCCCTGAAGGACAACTAGAAGTATGGAAGACTCTAGATTTATTATAAGTATAGAAATAGTCTTTATGTTAGTTAGAAAATAACATTTTAGTTTTAGAAAGATGGCATGTATGAAATACTAGTAGTAATGCTTTTATAAGTTAAAATACCTAACATGCAACCTAGCATAAAAAGTCCAAGAGAGCAAGTAAACACAACCACAAAATAGGACAACTAGGCAGCTTAGCAAAGTAATTAGCACTTCAAAAGAAAACCCCCAGTGGGAGTCAACAACCTAATACAAACCCATTGGAGAGCATGTATATATGTATGTACTAACATGAAAGCAACAAAACACTACCTCATGACTGTGAGGAAAACCTTTGCAAAGCAGCAGTCCACTAGCAAACTTTCAAACCTAACCGCTAACCCGGATACTGCCCTGAACCTGAGGCATTAAAAAAAAGAACACCTCGGCAAGAAAATACAAGTGGCAATAGAATTAAATCAATAGAAAACAAAATGTCAAAAGGGTTACCAACCAATGACTAGAGGATTATAAGGAATCATCAACATTTAAGCCCAAGAAAAAGGTAAGAAGGAACTCACAAAGGTAAAACATGCCAAGTTGCACCAAGTGCTATAAGGATCAAGTATTAAATAACGTAAGCATAAATACGTGTATAAATGAAAACAAATTGGTCAATTCATTATTAAAGAGCAAAAATACCGGCAAAGTCTGGCACAAGCAGTCGGAGGGACCTACCCTCATACCACGGTGGAAGGGACCGACCCAACACACCAATAGTAAAACCTCACTAGGCCTAAGAAAAGGTGGTCTCCGTTCTTGACACACCCAAAAATGGGGAAAAACCGATGCCTCTGGTGGAAGGGACTTACCGAACACACCTGCAGTCACAAACCCATAGTGGAAGGGACCTGCCCAACACACCAGCCGCCACCAACCCATATAGGGTAAAGATTCACAAAACCGGGCACCAAAGGCCCTAACATCCATGAACCGGCAAAACTTCAACCAGCACTGGTTTATTCTGCTAAAGTGAGGAAGAAAACCCCAAATTCACCCTAAGAACCATTCCCAAGGAATCAGACAAGAATCAACAAAATAATTCTTAGTTCACGGAAAAGCGTCGAGTGCAGTCAACGCACTCAATGCCATCCGGCTAAACTCAGTGAAAAAAACAAAACCACTAAACGCCGCGTAGAGTACACTCAACGTTGCGTTGAGTCCACTCAACACTATCGACGCTTTTTGACTTAGACTCAGAATTCCAACATGGCGAGGCTTCACTTAACGCCACATCGAGTGAATACTACTCATTCAATGCTTTCTTACTTAGATAATAAATTAAGTTATGGCATTGAGTGTCTTCAACACACTTAATGCCGCGTTGAGTGAAGTCAGCTCACTCAATGCTTTTACCCTTGGCCGCTCAGACACTTAGCATGGTGTTGAGTGCATTCAACACACTTAATGCCGCGTTGAGTGAAGTCAACTCACTCAACGCTTTTAAACTTAGTTTAGATTCTGATGGCATTGAGTGTCTTCAACTCACTCAATGCCGCGTTGAGTGTGTGCAACACACTCAACGTTTTTATACTTAGCATTAAAATCTGATTGTGTTGAGTGTATTCAACACACTCAACGCCGCGTTGAGTGTGTACAACACACTCAACGCTTTTATACTTAGGCTAGAAACTGAATATCAGTGCTAAGGCTATAATCAACGCCTAAGATAGAAACATGGCAAAAGTGCTATCCTACCTAAACAGAGGGTATTAGACTTACAACAACCACTAATTTTCCAATAATTTAATTAATAGTATTAATAAATTTTTTATTTGACAATATCTAAACCTAAACCAAGAACAACTTACTGTTATGCTCACTCAGGAAGAGATTTCTCCTGTAATAATGCTCCCACATTACAACCACTAGTTTGCTGCTAAGCTAATCACTACTTGGCCTACTAGGACAGAAATAGTAACATGAAAGCTTAGTAAGGGTGTAAACCACCACTTGCCCGAAGATTTACAGAAAACGAATTTGACAAGGAGGAGATCCTACCCTAATTCAGCTTCTGTATTGGGAGGAAATCAAGAAAATGTGAAATAAAAATAAGAGGAAATCAAGAAAATGTGAAATAAAAATAAGCAAGGGGGAAACCATCACTTGCCTCCAATCACCGAATCCGGCCACGCAAACGCTCTTCCTCAAGAATCTGGCTGCAAGATCTCCTAAGCAACACTTCCTGAAACTTTTCAGGACAAAAGAGGGTCAAAATGAAATTCCTAACACCAAAAATTTCACGAAATGGGAAAATCTTATCAAAGAAATGTAGATCTAGGTGAGATCTACCCGAATCTACTCTCTAAAGATGATTTCGAGCACCAACACACCAAAAATTGGTGGTCGAAAGCTTAGAAGAGAAGTCTGCTCTCGCTCTTCCCATAACAGTCGACGGTTTCAAGAAGAAGACGATGAATAGGGTTTGTCTATTCACAAGGCTATTTATACTTAGAAATATAAGTATTATAATAATAGATTATTATTAAATAATGGTCCAAACAACCCAAAATTTGCGCCAGCACAGATTTCTAAGAAAATTACACCGTAGATAAATACCGATGCTACGAACCCAATAACACAGTCGAAATTAAGATTCGATGAACCCAACTCTAGCAAACACCTCCCGAAGCCAAAACACATGCATTCCCAAAGAGGCTCAACCGAGTCACCAAAAATGACCCGGCTTGCTAGGGAATCTTGCAAACAGGCTAAACCCAGCCACACACAGAAAAACCTAAGAGTTAAAACTACGCTTTAACAATGACATATGTCAAAAATGCATCAACGTAACGCCCTGACATCACAAACACGCCAGATAATGAATTAAACCAAATATCAAAAAATCGGGGGCGTTACAGCCACTCCCTCTAAAAGAAAGTTTCGTCCCGAAACTTTACGCACAAAACCTCTATTACAAAAGAAAAAGAAATAACCAAGGGTTATTGAAAAGATTACAAACCAATCCACTAGGAGAATAGATGAGGATGAGCCTCCCACATAGCTGACTCCAACTCCCAAGTGGCGCTTTCCATTTCTTGGTTTCGCCATAAAACTTTAACCATTAGTATGGTTTTCCTCTATAACACTCGATCTTGAGTATCCAGAATGCAGACATGCATCTCAACATAGGAAAGATTATGCTCCAACTGGGGCACAACATCAAGAATCTGTCGGTCGTTGAGCACACATTTCCGCAACAAGCTCACGTTAAACATGTCGTGCACACCAGGATAATTTGCGGGCAAATCCAGCCTATAAGCTGATACTCCAATACGCTCAATAACCCTAAAAGGTCCCACATAGCTCGGGTAAAACTTATGATTCTTTCCAAATCTTTTAACACCGTACATTGGGGAAACCTTAAGAAAAACCAGGTTCCCAACAACAAACTCCAAATTAGACCTACGCCGATTGACATTCTTCTCATAATGTTCCTACGCTATCCGAAGCTTCTCTCAAATAAGCTTTATAGATATTTCCATATCTTCTAGCACTTCAGGACCTAACAATGGTCTCTCACCGACCTCGGCCCAAAACAAGGGAATTCTGCATCGCCTCCCATACAAGGCCTTAAATTGGGCCATCTGCAAACTTTCTTGATAACTATTATTGTAAGCAAACTCCATCAATCTGAGTCGCTCATTCCACGCACCTACGTGGTCTATAATATAACATCTGATCATATCCTCCATGATCTTATTTACTCTCTCCGTTTGACCATTATTCTGCAGATGATAAGCGGTGGAATACCACAGATCGGTACCCAAACCTTCTTGTAAGCTTTTTCAAAAGCGAGACGTAAACCAAGAGTCTCGATCTGATACAATGCTAACTAGTACTCCATGCAATCTGATGACTCCATCTAAATATAATTTGGCTATCTTCTTCATGGAGTAGCCAATCTTAAACGATATGAAGTGAGCACACTTCGTCAGTTGATCTACTATCACCCAAACAGAATCATGACCTCGGGGAGATCTCGGTAAACCCATAATATAGTCCATGGAAATAATCTCCCACTTCCAGCTTAGAATTTCCAAAGGGGTCAACTTGCCACCAGGCCTTCTATGATCGGCCTTAATACGCTTGCCTGTAAAACATTCAGACACGAACCTGTCAATATCACCCTTCATTCCAAACCACTAGACAATCTACTTTAGGTCTTGATACATCTTTTTAGAACCTGCGTGGTAGGTAATAGTAGAATCGTTAATCTCACTGCACAACTTAAATCGAATGTCCGCAACAACAGAGATACAAAATCTGTCGTGGTACTTCAAAGTACCCGCGTTATCAATGGAAAAGTTTGGTAGGGGACTCAGTTCTAAGATAAAGGTGCAGTAAATCCAGATCATCTTTCTGATGTAGCCTCGTAAGTGTAATCCAAGAAGGCTCTGCTATAACCAAACATCTCAACGAGTCATAACTTCCAATAGAAATATCCATCAAGAGAAATTCTTTTACCAGCGAATCCATGGAAAGATTAAAAATCTTAGTTGTCTTCTTACTCAAGGCATTGACTACAACATTAGCTTTGCTCAGATGGTACTAGATCTTGACATCATAATCTGATACATACTCTAACATACTCTGCTGGCGCAGATTCAACTCCCTTTGAGTGAAAACATATTTTAAACTCTTGTGATCAGTGTAAATCTTACACAACGCACCATACAATAGATGCCTCCACAATTTTAGTGCATAAATTACAGTTGTGAACTCCAAATCATGCGTAGGGTAGTTCTTCTCATGAATCTTTAACTTCCTAGACCCATACACAATTACCTTTCCTTCTTGTATCAGCACACAACTAAGTCTAATGTGCGATGCATCTACATATATGGCGTATTCTATTCATTCTATAGGTAGGGTCAACACCGGATCAGTGCACAGTCTCCTCTTCAATTCCATAAAAACTTCCTCGCACTTATCGTTCCAAACAAAAGCTGCATTCTTCTGCGTCAGTTTAGTCAGTGGCACAGACAATGTAGAGAAACCCTCTGCAAATCTTCTATAATATCCAACCAACCCTAGGAAGCTCCTTATCTCTTTGGCTGTGGTGGGCCTATTCGATCCAATCTATAATAGTAGCTATCTTCCAAGGGTTGAGAGTGAGGGATAGATCTTATTCACACTAGGGGGGGGGGGGTGAATAGTGTATATTAAAAACTTTAATTTACTTTTATAGCGGATTTAAAGTAAGTGATATATATATATATATATATATATATATATATATATAATGAAAAATCACAGCACACAAATAAAGAAAGTAAAGCAATCACAGCCGACACAAGGAAATTTATAGTGGTTCCCTAATAAATCTAGGTGCATCCACTCTTCTACCACCCAGGTAGGAATTCACTATAGGTTTTTGATCAGGTGCCCTGCCACCAGAAGATATATTTTTTAAGGGAGATCTAGCAACCCTTTGAGCTTTTGATCAGGTGCCCAAAAACCAAGCTTAAGTCTTTTGATTAGGTGACTTAGGAACCAAAAGGTTAACTTTTGAAGGGAGTTATAACCTTGTATATAGTTTAGTAAGTAAACTAAAAGTTGATGTTGCCTTCTCTTTCAAATATTTTTGAGAAGACTTAGTGGATGATGAAACAAAAAGCTCCCCCTGATTTGAGTAGATATTTGAGATCGGGAGGGGAGGCTTTTCTTTAGAGTGTAGGCCTTCTTGTGTTTGACTGATGAAGACTTTTCACTTATAGAGACTGAAACATAAAATCTGATGAATATTTGTTGATCTATATTGATCTATTGATTAGTTTATTAACCCCTTTAACAACAATCTTCTGAAAGAAAATATAGAATGTCTGAGGAGAATTCAAATATTTGAATTAAAAACATTCCTTGAAATGTCTGAAGAATCTCTAAGAATTTGTAACTGCCCTGGTAATTAATTAGATTAATAACTCTATGGGAAATCCATATTTAATACTTCCAGAAATGGCTATATTCATTAAGAATATTTAACATTCAATATCAGAGTATAACTGACAATAATTAAGATTTTTTTAAATCATTCTGCCTCTGAATATAAAACTGCCTGAACACTGCAAAGAGTTCATTGAACTGCGCCTGGAGATCGTCGATCCTATCCTGGAGTTCGTCACATTGAGCCTAGAGTTTGTCGAACGGAGCCTGGAGTTTGTCGAGCTGAGCTGCTGAGATATGATCAACGTTCGTCAAACGGAGCCCAGAGTTCGTCATGCTAAACTCAGGGATAGAACTCTGAGTTTGTCGAACTGAGCTCGGCATTCGTCGAACATAGCTCAGCATTCATCAAACAGAATCCTGCATTCGTCGAACTAAATTTCTCTGGAAATATTCTGAAGGAGCAACCCTGGAAATAAACCTATGACCCTAGACTATACATATTGGGTCAAACTAATCATCCTAATCAAATGATAGTGGTCCTAGCCCAAATCAGTAATAGGGTTCCAACAATCTCCCCCTATTTGGGTGAGGATACTATCAAAAATAGAAAAACACAAAGCAGAAAATATCTAGCAGAAATTAAACTTTTAGCAGATATATAGAAAGTGCTTTGAGAGTTTAAAAATAATAACACATTTTAAAAACATAAAATAAGAAATCAAGAGTCTTTCTTAGGAGCTTTAGAGGGAGAATCTGAAGATGATTTAGTGAAGACTAGCTTTCTGTTTGGAATTACAACATCCCTTTGGCTCATCTTTAAATCTTGAGCGCCAATAATCTTTAGATAGGTGGCTCTAGGAACTACTGCTTCAGGATGCAGGCTCATGTACTTGTCCACATTGAACAAGCTCTTCATTGAATATCTATCAAGCTCCTTTTGCCTATATGATGACATGGTGGTGAACTGTGAAGTGTCCTTGCATTTTTATCTAGCTTTCTTAATCTATGAAAGAGCAACCAGTTCTTTAAACCTTGTCATTCTGAAATCTGGATCCATCTCTGGATCATATACTAGTGAAGGTGGCCTCTCTTGGCTTGTTTGTTGTTGCTGACTGCTTTGACTTGATTGCTTTTTCTAGCTACTGTGAGAATGTAACCTTGAAGGTCTATCCTGTCTATCCTGATAAGATCTTAAATAATGATGGGAAGTAGGCTTTTTAGAAGAAGAAATATTACCTGATGACCCTGCTACTGGAGGAGGAGGTCCTCTCCTAGACCTTGAAGGTGAAGACTATCTCCTCATCTTCTTCCTATTTTTCAGCTCATTTTTGGAGAACCTCATCTTGTTTGGAAGATCTGGAGTGAGAGGAATTCCATGCAGAATGTAGTATGGAATGTCAGCAGTAGATGAAGGTTGAGGAACAACCTTTACTGGAGCCTTTTTCTTGAATTTTCTCTTCTTAGATCCAGAGTCTTCTGAATCATCTGACTCTGCATCATCATCAGATTCCTCTATAGGCTGATCATATAAATCATCTATTTGTTTAAATAAATCTATATTATCAATAATCTGATCCTTTGGCTGTGTATGTACATCATCTATATAAACTTGTATATATATACTATCATCTTCTTTTTCCATATCTTCATTAAGAAGATCATCAAAATTGGGCATTGGAGTTTCATCCCATGCATAAGTAGGAGGGGAAGAAACTTGCTCTATAATATCTACAATATTATCAATAGTTATTGCAGGCTGAGAGACTGAAATAGAACTAGTAGAAATAGTTCTTAAATGAGATTTAATCTCTTATAAAACTGAAGTATCAATGGGAGCAGAATAGCAAACTAAACTGAAGTATCAATGGGAGCAGAATAGCAAACTACTGCCCTAGAAAGATTTTCTACAAAAACTAGTAAACTATCAATAAAACTATGCAGAATGTCAAAAACTGACAATAGAGACTGCAGATTGACTGTGGGATGGATAAACACATCACCAACAGTAACAACTGCTGGTACTGCTATTTCTTCAACTGAACTGGTCATCTCTATATCTAAATAAAAAATTGCTACTACTGCTACTACACTGGCTGTGATTGCTTCTGCAACTGAAACTTCTTCATGAATCATTTCCCCCTGCCTAGATCCAGGGAGACATGAATATAGGCTCCCAGAAGAAGGGATGGCTTGGGAAGAGGCTAGCTTGGAAGAAAGATCTGAGATGGAAGGAACAAGTGGAGCCAAGGCTTCATCTATGAGCTTCCTGAGAGTGGGAGTAATGAATTCAATGAGACTAGAAGCAATAGAATAAAAAACCAAAAACATAAACTTAGAAGGATTCTGAGCAGATGTTGATGTTGGATTTGGAGTAAAAGAAGAGGGAGTAGATCTGTTTGCAAAGGTTGGACAAATAGTGAATGCTTGAGGAATAGATGAAGGAGGGATGACAGGAGGAATGCCATCAGGAATAATTTCCTGGACAGGTGAGAGTGGTGGAGATAATAGTTGAGGAGATGAATGAAGTGGAGATGTATCAAGTAGAGAGAAGTGAGGAGGAGAGGAAAGTAATGGAGATGCAGGTGGTGAGAGATGAATTGGGGATTCTATATGAAATAAAGTGGATGGAATTTCTTCAATGAGATGAGGTGGTAGTGGTGATTGTGGAACTAGGGAATTAGTAGTGAAGGATGTTGATTGAATAGCTTCAGATAAAGTATGTTGTAGAAAAGGTGGAGTGAAAGGTCTAGGTAAATGGTGAGGAGATGGTATGGGAGAAGAAATAGGAGGAGCAGGAGCCTCTTCTAAGGTTGAGAGAGTGGCTGGAACAACCCTTGTGCTTTCAGAAGTAGTCCTAGAGGAAGTAGCCCTGGATGGATTAGGGATCACCCTCTCCCATATTCCAAAGAGTGCAGTGGTTAGCCTCTTAAATACATTGATATACACTGTTTGGGATACCAGAACCTCTGGGAATTTGGTTTGGAGGAAAATTCCCAGTATTCTCCCATAACTAACAACTTTTTTATTAATCATCTTTTTAATAGAATCAAAAAGAATTGTCCCCTAGTTTACTGATTTCTTATTAACTAAGGCACACATCATAAGGAATTAGTGCATGGTGATGTAGGCCCGCTCTTTCGAGCATTTTGGTGGTTGACCAAACAAACGCGACACTCTCGAGTAACTCTCACGTCACACTCAAGCATTTAACGTCGCAACGGTTTAATTAATATTATTACTACACTAAAAATTACGGAGGGTTTGCAAAGCCCTTAAAGATAATACCAAAGCGAAAAGCCAAGGTCCTCTCAAGCAAAAAGAACCCACACAGTTCGATCAAGCGTGTTGTACCAAAAGAGAAACCACCGAAAATAAAAAATTCGGGCAAGGGTGGTTCTCTCCCAACAAAATATAAACGAGGGTCGCCACACCTCACGAACTTAAATGAAAGAAATAAACACGACAATAACTAAAAGAAATTTAACCACGAAAAAATCAAGCGTTACACAACGCGCGCTATTTGTCAATGCCACAGTAATTATCTAAAGAAGAGAAACTCATAAAGGTGGAAATTTTCGTTACCCAACCGGATTTGATGAATCTAATTGACTCGACTACAATCGATCCTTAATAACACCACAAGAGATTATCGGAGGGAGAGAAATTCATCGCCTTCTTCGTGTCATACTGTATTTGGAAAGTCCGATGGAATCTTCTAAATATGGAAACAAATATCTCCAAATAAGGCAGGAGAGAGAAAAGGTGGTGGATTGAGAAATATTTAGGGAATGAAATATTTCTATTATGTTAGGCTAAGAGCTTAATTTAGAAACAAAGGGGTACTTGCCTATATATAGGCTACAACAAACACTCCAACTGGCTACATGCAGCCCAACATGAAAAATGAAATCTAAACTCATGGTTTTATAACATAACCATGTAATAACTAATACATTAAATTAAACACGAAATAGCAATGATAATTTTGAAATAAAACAAATAATAAAATATATTAATACTCCATAATAATTTAATAATATTTATTATCCATTAATTATAAATGGGCTTGCGCTCCGGACGGCTATTGTGGCGACGCTCTTCATGGTCAAGTGTTACTGCGCCATTGCCGTCTTCGAGTAGTTGTGGGCTGTCGTCTCCATTCATATATACCGGGTCACCATCATCGTCAGAGGGAGGAAGCTCGTTGGCAACATGTCGTGGGAAGTCGGCTCCATCACATGGTTATATAGTCATGGGTAGAATGCTTGCCCAACAAAACCTTACAAACAACATCGGCTAAGAATTTATATTCAATTGAAAAATTATTTTTTAGAAGGTGATTAGGGTTTCCCTGGGAGTGACCCAATCTAACATCTCATCAAATTAAGTACTAGATATCTCTATATCATCTTCACAATTAACTAATCCAAAAATTTCATATAAGATTGCTGGGGTGAGTGAAACCTGATTTCTGGAGATAGAACAAGTAATAATTGTTTGATCAGGAATCCTTACTATATGAAACCATTCTTTTATCTCTGTAATTGGTAGTTTGATCCTGGTGGTCATAAGATTACACAGTTTCTGAGCCTCAAACAGTTGTAAAATGTCTTGGAAGATTTGATCTGCGTGGCCTAACGAGTATATATCAATGTCGAATCCAGCATCGAATTTCATCGCAGAGAGAGTCGCCTGAGAAATCACAATTTTTCTACAAAGCAGAGAGATCAAGTGCACGGGAAATGGAAATGCGCGGGATAGAGTTTGATGAAAACCTAATTATAAGTTTTCAGAAGTCGAAAAGGCAAACTCTATCCGACGAAAAGCAAAACATCAAACTAAGTTCGACGAAAATTTCACAATAGAAATATAATTCGTCGATCTCCATTCGACGAAAGGAAAACAATTCGTTGAGCTCCGTTTGACGAATGGTTCCTAAAACAAATTCGTCGATCTCCGTTCGACAAATGTTTCCCAAATTAAGTTCGTCGATTTCTATTCAACGAACGTTTTATGAAAAGTTCACAGTTCATCGAGCTTCGTTCAATGAAAGGTGTACAATTCGTCGACCTAAGAACAAAAATCAAATTAATGATTCTCCATTTATCATTCCTAACTGATTTAAGAAGAAAATATGTTTCTTTTAATATAAAGGTTTAGTGAAAATATCAACTCTTTGAAAATTAGTAGAAATAAAAGCAAGTTTAATTTTATTTTTGTTTACATTACCTCTTAGAAAATGATGTCTAATTTCTATATGCTTAGTCTTACTACAAAGGACTGGATTTTGTGAAATTGATATTGCACTAGTATTATCACAGAAAATAGTTGAATTATTTAAGTTAAAACCATAATCTAGAAGCTGGTTTTGAATCCATAAATCTGTGAACAACAACTACCAGCTGTAATGTATTCAACTTCAGGAGTTGAAGTAGAAATAGATGTTTGTTTCTTGAAAAACCATAAAACAAGCCGATCACCAAGAAACTAACAAGTTCTTGATGTGCTTTTTTTATCAACTCTGCATCCAGCATAGTCAACATATATGAATCCAGTTAATTCAAATCTTGACTCAATAGGATACCAGAGCCTAGATTAGGGCAACCCTTTATATATCTTAAAATTCTTTTTACTAAAATTAGGTGAGGTTCTTTAGGATTTACTTGGAACCTAGCACAAATACAGGTTGCAAACATAATGTAAGGCCTACTTACTATTACATATAATAAGGACCCAATAATAGTGCTATATATTTTCTAATCAACAGGTTTTCCCTGTTCATCATTATCAACTACAACATTAAAGGGCATGGGTGTTTTAATAGTTGAGGCATCTGACATCCCAAATCTTTTAATTAGCTTTTTAGCATATTTAGATTGGGATATAAAAATTTCATCAGGCCTTTGCTTCACTTGTAAACCAAGGAAGTAGGATAATTCACCCATGCAACTCATTTCAAACTTTGAATGCATTATGTTAGAAAATGTTTTACAAAGTTTGGAATCAGTAGAACCAAAAATTATGTCATCTACATATATTTGAAGTAGTAAAATTTTAGATTTATGATGTCTTAAAAATAAAGTTTTATCTACCAAGCCTCTACTAAATTAATTTTCTAAAAGAAAACTAGCAAGGTTCTCATACCAAGCTCTTGGAGCTTGTTTAAGACCATAAAGGTCTTTGTTAAGTTTAAAAACATAAGAAGAGTGAGTTGGAGAGATTAAACCTTGAGGTTGTTCAACATAAACCTCCTCTTTGAGCTCTCCATTTAGAAAAGCACTCTTCACATCCATTTGATATACCTTGAATCTCTTGAATGCTGTAAATGCAAGAAAAATCCTTATAGCCTCCAATCTTACAATAGGAGCAAATGTCTGATCATAGTCTATGCCTTCCTTTTGTGAATATCCTTGAGCTACTAATCTTGCTTTATTTCTTACAATGATTCCTTGAGCATCAACCTTATTCCTGAAGACCCATTTGGTTCCAATGACTGGATAGTCTTTAGGTCTTGGAATTAAGTCCAAAACTTTACATCTCTCAAACTGATTGAGTTCCTCTTACATATCAATGATCTAGTGGGGATCTTGTTCTGCATCTTTGATGGATTGGGGTTCAATCTGAGAAATAAAACAGGCATGCATCTGATCTTGATTCAATTTATTCCTTGTTTGAACACCAGCTTATATGTTTCCAATCACTAGAGATCTAGGATGATCTCTAAGTGTGACAAAATCAGCAGGTATAGTTAGTTCTTCAACTATTTGTGGTGCTAATTCCTCTTGTGGAATTTCATTGACCATAACATTTTCAGCATACATTTCATGATTTTATTCATCACTGATATCATCAACAATCTGTTAAGAAGGATATAATGTATCCTCTTGTGTTAGGATTAATTCATCCATTTTCTCACACAGATTTGGTACCTGAAATGAGTCTATGGTAGATGTGTCCCTCTCTTTGTAAAACATGTTAGTTTCACCAAAAGATACATGTATTGACTCTTCTATCCTAAGGGTAGATTTATTAAAGACCCTATAAGCCTTGCTGACTTGAGAATATCCAAGAAATATTCCTTCTGCAGCTTTGGCTTCAAATTTTCTTAAGTATTTCTTGTCATTATTATGTTTATAACATCTACATCCAAAAACTTTAAAATAATTTATTTTATGTTTCTTATTTTTAAGTAGTTCATATGGAGTCTTACCTTTTAGTTTATGAATTAGACTTCTGTTAAGAACATAGTTTACTGTGCTTATTACCTCTGCCCAAAAGGATAGGGGCAAGTGAGCATCTGCAAGTAATATCCCAGTAGATTCAATTAGGGTTCTATTTTTCTTTTCAGCTACCCCATTTTGTTGAGGAGTTTTAGGAGCAGAAAAACAATGCCTGAAACCTTCCTTCTAACAGAATTTTTTCATTAGAAGAGATTCAAACTCAGTGCCATGACCATTTCTGATCAATGCAATCTTAGTAGAGTACTCAATCTTGATGTTCCTAAGAAAGTCTGTAAGAACTTTAAAGTTATTTGACTTATTTCTAAGAAAGAATACCCAAGTGAATCTTGAGAAATCATCAACAACAACTAAGGTATATGACTTTCCTCCCAAACTTTATACTGCAATAAGTCCAAAAAGGTCCATATGTAGCAAATACAAAACCCTGGGTGAATCACTTTTAGATATGGTTTAAAACTATTTTTAGTTTGCTTGCCTAATTGACAAGCCCTACAAAGTCCTTCCATCTTGTAAGAATCAGAAGATAGTCCTCTAACAAGATTGTCCTTATTTAATTTAGCAATAGTCCTAAGATTTATGTGACCTAATCTTTTATGCCAAAGATCATTAATTTTTCTTATTTGATTAAATAAACAAATTTCTGATTTAGCAGAGTTAAAATTAACTAAGCAAATATTATCCTATCTAATCCCAATTAAAACTATTTTGTTTTTAACATATGTAATAAAACATAATGACTTGTTAAAAGATACCTGATAACCTTAATCACATAATTGACTTATGGAGATGAGGTTATGCTTGAGGACTTTCACATAAGATACCTTCCTGAAGGTAACTGCTCTAACCTTGATAATATCATAGCCTTCTGTCTGTCCACAGTTGGAGTCTCCAAAGATAACTTTAGGTCCAAGCTTTGCATTAAAGTCACTTAGATTTTCTTTTCTACATGTCATATGTTTTGAGAATCCACTATCCAAATACCACTGTTCCTCTGTGGTAGGATAGTTTTTTTCTGCATAAAACAAATTAGGTATTTTTTACATAGGTTACCTTGGGTCTTATTTTTCTTTCAAAATAATTTGAAATATAAGAACACTCAGGTTTATCCATATAACTAAGGGGATGATATCTCCTGGGAGGGATGATCAACTGAGTAAAATGATTTTTAAAACTATGTGTTTGATTATACTATTGAAAAGAATTAAAATTTCTATTTTGAAACTTTGGGTTCGATGAATTATATTGAGTTCATCGAGCTGAGTTCGACAAATAAAAGTAAGTTTGTCAAGCTCCATTCACAAAAAAATAAAGTTCATTTTATGTGTTCCACGTTCGTCGATCGCAGTTCGATGAATCTTATTGATTTTGTCGAGCACCATTTGAGTAATTATACTCAAGCCATGCATTCATAGTTCGTCGATCCCTGTTCGACGAATAATAATTATTTCGTTGATCTTGGTTCGACAAATTTTATTGAACATGGTTTTTATGAAAAATTTTATTCTGATTTGGAATTTATTTTGATTTAAGAACCTTAGTGTTTTTATCTGTGATAGCTAATACTTCTTTTCCTTTGGCAGAAATAAATTTTATAGGTGTAGTTAAAATATTTTTTTATAAAATATGAGGTTTACTTGATGAAGCTCCCAAGCCTAGTTTGCCATTTCTCCTGGCATTGACTGTGCTTGTGATATTCATCAGTTTAATGCTTCTCCCATTAAGGGATTCTTCAAACTGCTTTGCCTCAGATAATTTATTTTCTAAGGAAACTACTTGTTCCTTAAGAATTTTAACACTTCTTTAAGTTTTAGGTTTTCTGAAGATAGATTATTTAGTTCAGTTAATTTCTATCTGAGAAGTTTATTTTCTTCTCAGATTGTATCAAATCCTTACATAGCAAATTAAAATATATTTTAAATTGTTCTAAAGTAAAGACCAAGGTAGATATTACATGATCTTCTTCAGACTCAGATTCAACATCAAATTGCTGCATTATGCATTTATTGCCATCAAACAAACTTCTTTAGCTCTTGACTCTTCTTCATCTTCACTTGAATTGGATGAAGATTCATAGTCTGATTCACTCCAAGTTTCAGCAATAAAGCCTCTCTCCTTATTTTTGTGTTTACTAGAATAGGATTGTGTGAGGGTTTCTTAGAGTCTTTCTCCTTCTTCTTATCCTTCTTTTGATTTTCAAGATACTCTGGAAGAATGTGTCCTGGTTTCCTCCAACTATAACAAACAATTTCTTTAGTTGGTGTTTTATCATACCTTGGTTTGTCTTAGTTCCTAGATGATCTTCTCCTTAAGTCTTTTCTGGCTATCTTATAGAACCATTTAGCCAGGAGACCCATAAGATCTTCATTCTATGGAACTCATTCTTCTTCAGTTGCTTGGAAAGCAATGCTCTTTTCCATCTTTACTAAAGGTGAAGTCCTTTGTTCAACTTCCCTTGTCTTGATGAGCTGCTCATAAGATATGAGCTTGCCCAAGAAAGTCTCAACTGAAATCTCATTTACACTCCTGGCTTCTCTAATTGGCAAGATTCTTAAATCCCATGTGCTAGGGAAACACATGAGGATTTTATCATTGACCTCTGTAAATGTAATGTCTTTTTCCAAGGATTTCAGCTCATCAATTATGAGACTGATTCTTATGTACATCTCAACAACTGATTCACTTTCACCCTTCTTGAAATTCTCATATTGAGAAATCAAGTGGGATATTTTTTCCTTTCTCTCATCAGCTGATCCATCTATCATTGCATTGAGGGAGTCCCAAATAGTTTTGTCTGAGGTGCATTCAGCAACCTTCTAAAAAATGTCATCTGACATTATTTGGGCTAAAATGTTCATAGCCTTGACATCAACAATTTTTGCTTTATTTTGGACTTCTGTCCATTCAGGTGGTGGTACAACACTGGTACTAATTATTGCCAATGGTAGAGGTTGACCTGCCAAAATAGAATTGTAGATATCTTCATCAATAGAGTTCATGTATAACCTAATCCTTGGCTTCCATAGTGCAAACTTATTTAGATTGAACACAAGAGGTCTAGTGCTTGAATACTCTTTATTTTGTGCCATGATAAGGAAAACAAACTAGAGAAAATAAGATCTAACAGACCTGTTGGTTCATGTGTTAGCCTGTAAAACCAAAGAACTAACCTCTGATACCAATTGAAAGTGAGGGATAGATCTGCTTCACACTAGAAGGGGGGGGGCGTGAATAGTGTACATTAAAAACTTTAATTTACTTTTATAGCGGATTTAAAGAAAGTGATATATATATATATATTTAGAATGAAAAATCACAGCAAACAAATAAAGAAAGTAAAGCAATCACAAACGACACAAGGAAATTTATAGTGGTTCCCCAATAAATCTGGGTATGTCCACTCTTCTACCACCCTGGTAGGAATCCACTACACGTTTTAATAAGGTGCCCTACCACCAAAAGATCTATTATCTAAGGGATATCTAGCAACCCTTTGAGCATTTGATTAGATGCCCAAAAACAAGGCTTAAGTCTTTTGATCAGGTGACTTAGGAACCAAAAGGTTAAATTTTGAAGGGAGTTATAACCCTGTACACAGTTTAGTAAGTAAAATAAAAGTTTTTGTTGTCTTCTCTTTCAAATATCTATGAGAAGTCTTAGTGGATGATGAAGCAAAAAGCTCCCCCTTATTTGAGTAGAGATTTGAGATCAGGAGGGGAGGCTTTTCTTTAGGGTATAGGCCTTCTTGTGTTTGACAGATAAAGACTTTTCACTTGTAGAGACTGAAACAGAAAATCTGATGAATATCTATTGATCTATATTGATCAGTTGATTAGTTTATTAACGCCTTTTACAGCAATCTTCTAAAAGAATATATAGAATGTTTGAGGAGAATTCAAATATTTGAATTAAAACCATTCCTTGATACGTCTAAAGAATCTCTAAGAATTTGTAACTGCCCTGGTAATTAATTAGATTAATAACTCTGTGATAAATCCGTATTTAAGGCTGCCAGTAATGGCTATATTTATTAAGAATATTTAACATTAAATATCAGAGTGTAACTGACAATAATTAAGCTTTTTAAAATCATTCTACCTCTGAATATAAAACTGCATGAACAATGCAAAGAGTTCGTCGAACGTCACTTGGAGATCGTCGATCTTATCCTTGAGTTCATCGAACTGAGCCTGGAGTTCGTCGAACGGATCCTAGAGTTCGTCAAACGGAGCCTGGAGTTTGTCGAGCTGAGCTTCTGAGATATGATCAACATTCGTCGAGCGGAGCCCAGAGTTTGTCGAGCAAAACTCAGAGATAGAACTCTGAGTTTGTCGAACTGAGCTCGGCATTCGTCGAACAGAGCTCAGCTTTCGTCGAACAGAATCCTGCATTTGTCGAACTATATTTCTCTGGAAATCTTCTGAAGGAGTAACCCTGGAAATAAACCTATGAACCTAGACTATATATTTTGGGTCAAACTAATCATCCTAATCAAATGATAGTGGTCCTAGCCCAAATCAGTAATAGGGTTCCAACAAGGGTCAACTGAAATTCAACCTTTATTTACCACATGACCCAAGAAAGAAACCTGAGGCAACCAAAACTCACACTTTCTCAGCTTAGAAAATAGCTTATGGTCCCTCAAAACAGACAAAACTAAACGCAAGTGTTGGGCATGCTCTTCAGCACTACGGTAATAAACTAGAACATCGTCTATAAATATGACCAAAAAATGATCCAGAAAATCCTTGAACACTCTGTTCATCAAGTCCATAAAGGCAGAGGGTGCATTGGTCAAACCCAAAGACATCACCAAGAACTTAAAATGTCCATACCTAGAACGGAAAGCAGTCCGTGGGATATCCGTCTCACGAATCGTTAAATGGTTGTAGCCCGAACAAAAATCAATCTTTGAAAACACAGAGCTACTATGCAAATGATCAAATAAATCATCAATTCTCGGTAAAGGATATCTGTTCTTGATTGTGACCTTGTTCAATTCTCTATAATCAATGGAAAGCCTCATTGATCCATCCTTTTTCTTCGCAAATAGCACGGGGGCTCCCCAAGGTGAAGAACTCGGCTTAATAAATCCTCTTTGTAACAAATCATCAAGCTGGGTACGCAACTCCTCCATCCTAGGAGGGGACATTCGGTATGGTGCCTTAGCATTAAGAAGAGTACTCGGCTTCAAATCTATCATAAACTCTACATCTGTCTCAGGTGGAAGACTAGGAAGATTATTAGGAAATACATCCGGAAACTCACGCACTACGGGGATCTCCTCTAAACATGGCAAACAAACCTTGGTTTCCAAAACTGAAACCAAACAAGCAAAACATTCGGAATCTTAAAGCTTCTGAGCACATACTACAGAAATAGTCGGAGAACTCTCGCGCGGATAACCATAAACACCCATGGGTTGAACATTTTCCATCTTGAAGTCCAAGCGCTTAACCTTGTACTAGATAACAACATCATAGCAAGACAACCTGTTGGGATTTGTCTCCACAATACCTCAGATTTGCAGGAAGTCAGACCTTGAACTAAGATGAATTAAGGTGTATTTGATATTGTGTTTAAGTTGTATGTGTGCAGTTCTTATTGCCAAGTTTAGACCAATGTCAGTCTATAATGGGTCACCAAACACAGGACCATATAATGTAATTCCTCATTGTGTGATCCAAGGTGTTGGCTCATGTATAGCCTCTCTATTGGGACACACTTCATCAACATGCACTTGGACTTATGGAGTATTGAAGTCTATCTCAGAAGAAATTTTCTAAGTCCACATACTCGAGTACTTCTTTAGTATACTCGAGTAAGTGAGTCTGTACTCGAGTAGGTTGGGCTACTTACTCGAGTGGATTCTCTATTTACTCAAGTATGAAAGCTTATACTCGAGTAGATTTTCTCTCATTCGAGTAAGTGATACCTTATACTCGAGTAGATGGATAGTTACTCGAGTAAGCGCTCTGTTTAAACTCGAGTAGATCTGGACTTCTTATCCTAGAAAGTTTCTAAGTCCACATACTCGAGTAGTTCTCTGAAATACTCGAGTAAATAACTCTGTACTCGAGTAGATTGATTTTCATACTCGAGTAGGTTAGTGATCACTCGAGTAGTTTTCCTAAGATACTCGAGTAGTCTATCTTACCCATACTCGAGTATCTCAAACTCTTATACTCGAGTAGCTCTTCAAGTCTAATCTGAGAAACTTTTCCAAGTGTTTATACTCGAGTATATTTGCTCATACTCGAGTAGGTTCTCTAAGTCACTGGAGTATTGATCCCTGAAGCACTCGAGTAGTTTCTATCTTATTACTCGAGTATATCCCTCATATCCACTCGAGTATGTAACCTCTTACTCGAGTATGTCTCTGTCTCTCGAGTATGTCTGTTCGAATTTCCTGAATTTCTCTAAGTCAAGTTTCTTTATGTATTTTCTAAAAGTCCTTTCTGATTGGTCCACGTGTCATCCTTAATTATGCTTATGACCGTTGGAGACCGCCTATAAATTGGTCTTTTAAGACTTGACTAAATACACGCATTTACAGAGATTAATTTTTAAGAAAGAGAAAATCCCGAAAACCCTAATCTTTCCTTCCGCCGCCATTTAAGTTTTCGGAAGAAGCTCTGGAACGTCCTCTCTCAGCCGCAGCTATCGATCTCTAATTCTCAAGCGATCAAGACTCAAGAAGAATCATCCGATCTCTCCGTGCTTCATCGTCTTTGATTTATTTTCTTGATCGTGGTGATTCCAGATCTCAGAATCGTGGATCTCTCTCAAGTCTTCTTCAACTGTTTCTGTTCAAACCGAAAAGCTCTCAAGAAGAAGATAAAGTCAAAGATCCAGATCTGTTCTAATTGTTGTTTGTGTTTTTCTTTTCAAACAAATTTCATTGTAGGAGATCTATCTCCGAGTGGTAGGAAGTTTTATCTTCCGAGTGTAGATCTGTTTGGGATCGAGTTTTTGTAGGAATATAGTTCCGAGGTGTAGGATTGGTTTGCAATCCGAGATAGTGGAGTAGCCGAGTCTAGTGATTTGCTAGATCGGTGAGGAAAGTGGACGTACCCAAGATTGGGGAACCACTATAAATCTCTTGTCGTCTGTGTGATTGCTTGATTACTTATCTATGCTGTGTTATTTTTTTTATTCCGCATTTGGCACGCATTTCACCTATTCACCCCCCTCTAGGTGATTTAGGTTGACAACTTAGTTCTCTCAATTGGTATTAGAGGGAGGTTGATCGTTAAAAGGTTAACACCTTGATCTAATCCTCACCAAGTTGTCTCCAGAGAAGTATCAAGCATGAGTAAGACCAAGGATTTTGCTAAGCTCCCTATCTGCACCAAGAACAATTTTCCTGTGTGGAAGGAAAGAGTTAAGTTCTTCATGGAAGCAAGAGATCCCCGGATCTTCATGATTGTGGAAGAAGGTCCACATTTTCCTATGACTGCATCAACAATAGACCCAACCAAAAAGGTCCCAAAGAAGTTGATGGACCTGGATAAGGACGAGATTGCACTTGTCCTCCTAGACAAGAAAGCTAAAAATATTATCGCAAGTGCAGTCGATGACTCAATGCTGCAAAATCTTATACATTGCCAATCTGCCAAGGAGATGTGGCAATCCCTGGTGACTCTAATGGAAGGGACTGAGGAAGTTAGGGATGATCAGAGATCCCTCTTAAATCATAAGTATGAAGCTTTACGATAAGGTCACAAGGAACCCATAGCTGACACATTTGAAAACTTCTTCAAGATAGTCAATGGACTGAGAGTGTATGGCCGAGTCTTTACTAATGGGGAGCTGAATGATAAGTTTCTGAGATCTCTCACCAAAGAATGGGACAATAAAGTCTGTGCCATCCGAGAGTTTGGCAGACTAGCAGAGACAGATCCACAGAATCTATTTGGCAAGTTGATGTCCTATGAACTGCAGATCAACTCCAGAAAAGCCGAAGAAGAGAAAAGTCGCTTCTCCTCAAAAGAGAAGTCGGTTGCTTTAAAGGCTGATAGTTCAAGGAAGGGCAAAGCTGCCTCGCCAGCATCTCCTCAAGAAGTAAGTGAAGAAGAAGGCTTCGAGCAAAGCACCTCAGGCTCAGAACTATCTGAAGGAGAGTTCTCATTGCTTTCGCAGTAGTTCAAGAAATTCTTGAATAAAAAGAAGCAATGGAGAGGCAAGGATTCCTCATACAGAAGATCACGACATGACGGTGATTAGCGAAAGAATGGATCAAGTAGCCATGACAGGTATAACTCCTAACAGGACAAACGGATTTCAACTGACATCGTTTGTTATTATTGTAATAAGCTAGGTCACGTCATCGCGGACTGCCCTCACAAGAAGAAAGAGGGTGACAGAAGAGAGGAAAAGAAACCCTCATACCCAAGAAGAGGACAGAGAAGAGCTTATTAGCCAAGAAGAGCAAAATTCTCAGCGACTCCGACTCATCTGAGTCAAGTGAAGAATAGGAAGCTTACTTCGGGCTCATGGTGAAAGTGAGATAAATATTTATCTAAACTCTAGAGGGGGTGAATAGAGTATTTTTAAAATAGCTTTACAATTTAAATAAATAAAGCAATTAAGATTTAATTTATGTATAGGTGTAAGGTGTCTTACTAGATAAATCAGAACTAAGACAGCAAAAAGAAGAATCACAGCACACAATAAAGAAAATACTCAAGCAACTAGAAGACACAAGGAACTATAGTGGTTCCCCAAAAACCTGGGTACATCCACTCTTCTACCACCCTTGGTAGGAATCCACTCAGGATGAGTTGATCAGGTGTCCTGACACCAATGAGCTTTTGATAAGGTGCTCAAAAACCAAACTAGATTTTTTGATCAGGTGTCTTGCCACCACTGAGTTTTGACAAGGCTCTCAGAACCAATCTCAGAACTTTTGAAGGGAGTTTTGATAACCCATTTACAACAGGAAAAGAAAAAGTAAAAAGGTGAAGTTGTCTTCTCTGTTCTCAAATCAAATGAGAGAAGACTAGTGGATTGTTGATGATGTCAAAGCTCCCCCTGAGATGTAGAATGGTTCAGGAGTGAGAGCTTTGCTTCAGGGTGATAGGTCTTCAGAAGCTTCAGATCTCCAGCAGAAGATGATTCCAGCAGATGCTGAAAAGTTTGGTGTCTGGAGTCCTTGATGTTGAAGCTATGATCACTTTTCAGTAAGTCAAAAGGATTGTTCTACTAGTTCTTCAGAAAAATGATCACTTGTAACTGTCACTGTTAAAATCTTGTTGTTGTGCTGTCTGTAGTATTCACTATATTCTTGACTGAAGACAAAAAGGAGGATCTTATTCTCTGAAAAATTCCTTGTCAAAGATAGCCGTTGGCAGTCATAAATGTCTTCTATAAAAGTCTTGTCTTCTAGAGGAAAGTCTCATGTTCCAAAAAGAATTCCTTGAAACTTGCTCCAGAATAAAGAAAAATGGCTGGCAGATCTCTTGAGATAAATGCTGAGAGAATTCAAAAACATTCCAAAGACTGACAATATTTGAATCCGTAAAAACGTCGATCTCTCAGAAGATCGTCGATCTGAGCTCTACGATCGTCGATCTGAGCTCAGAGATGGAATAAGATCAACAGACAGAAAACGTCGAACTGAGCTCGAAGATCGTCGAACTGAGCTCAGCGACCTGGAGAATAAATTGAGGAGAGATCGTCGACCTGAGCTCGAAGATCGTTGACCGAAGCTCGACGACTTTAGCAAAGGTTGAGCTCAGAGAGCGTCGAACGGAGTTCGACGTTCCGTCGACCTATGCTCGACGATAATTGTCTTTGCCTCAGCTTGAAGTCTGATTCCTTGAATGGTCCTGGGGGGAGCTCAAACCTAAATTCTAAGCCCTAGACACATTCTAATGTTGACCTTTAAAACTATACAACTAGGTCAAACTGGTTTCCTAAGACAAACATAGTGATCCTTACCCAAATTAGTAATAGGGTGTTCCAACAATCTCCCCCTATTTGGGTTAGGATTACTATTTACAGACAAAAATAGGAAATAAATAAGCATACAGACAAAACAAGAACTAAACCAATCAAAGCAAGAAAATGTCATAGCAGCATTGCAGATCACAGATAAATTATCAACAAATGTTCAGAGGAGGATGTTTGTTCAGCTTACACAAATCACTTCTTCTCAGTTCCCTTTTTAAACAAAATTTCCCTGTTAGGATTGAGGGCTTCTTTCTTTGATCTTCTATCATCTTCTGCACCTAAGGAAGTTTGAGATCTAGGCCTTGGTACTATAACCTCAGGGTGCAGCTTCATATAATCTTCTGGATTAAAGAATTTCCTTGAAGCATATCTCTCTAGTTCTTTCTTTCTTTGATCTGATAGGGTTGAAATGTTGGAAATGTCTTTGCCTTGCTCTCTGGCCTTTTTTATTTGATCTAGAGCAGCAAGCTCTTTCATTCTGGCAGTCCATGACAAAGGGTTGTTCTCAGGATCCTCAAATGGAACAGGAGGTTCATATCTGTTGATAGACTCAGAATCAGTATTAGGAGTCCTGGAGACAACTGTATCTTTTAGCCTATAAGGGAAAGGACCTGAAGTAGATTCAATATGACCTTGTCCTTCCCTTTGTTGTCTAGAATATGTTCTGTAATCTCTTTGCCTTCCTCTAGACTAATATCTCTTAGATTGATATCCTCTTTGAAATTGTTCTCTTGGTTGATGTTCCTGAGAAGGTTGGGAAGAGCTTTGCTTTGAAGCAGAGGATGGAAGAGCTGAGCCTCCACCAGATCCTGAATCTGGAGGAGGAGGAGGAGGAAATTTAGAAGATCCTTTTTCATATCTAGCCAATTTTCTTCTTTTCTTCATAGCTTTCAATTGATTTTTAGAGAATTGCATCCATGGCTCAGAGATTGGGCAATCATGCAAAATATAATATGGAATATCATTTGCTTCCTTGGCTTGAGCAGGAGGAACTTTCATCATGGCCTTGCTTATGGCCTTCCTTTTCTTTACAATGATACCAGAAGAGTCATCAGAATCAGTGTGAAATTGATCACTTTCTGAGCTTTGGGGTCTATCATATAAATCATCAATGCTCTTAATATATTTCTCTTGTAATTTCAACTGATCTGGAGTCAGGGTAGGAGCAACAACATCAGAAATTTGAGCAGAAGCAGCATCAGGAGTTGGAGCAGAAACAGCAGCAGGTTCTTTCAAATAGGAGGCAAGTTCTTGAGCAGCAGTAACCTCAATAACAGAAACCATGTCAATATCTTCTGATGCACTTGTAGAAACATCAGTAGCAGCAGGGATGGAAACAGCAACATCCACAGCCTTGAAAGAATTTATATATGAGGCAATTAGGCTGGGATCACAAACAGAGATAGGCACAATGGCCTTAGTCAAATCTTCAACTTGTTCAACTGGCAGAGAACTAAAGAAAGCAAGATCAAAAACTGAAAGCAATTTCTGGAGATCCACTGCAAATGTTGGAGCAGGAACTGCTTCATAAGGCATCTCCCCCTGCCTGGATTCAGTGGCAGCTGGATCAAGGCACCCAGAAGAAGTAACTGCCTGAGAGGATATGAAGGAGGAGAGCTTGATAGACAGCTCCTGAACATGTGTCAGAAGTGGAGCCAGGGTGGTCTCCAGTAATGAGGTTAGCTTGGGAGCTAGCAGCTCATATAACCTGTATGCCAGGGCTGAGAGATCTACATGCTCAAGAGGGACTTGAGTAGAGGTAGGAGAGAAGGGTGTCGGAATGATGTTGACTGGAGCTGATGGAATGGAGAATGTGGAGGTAGGAGGTGAAGAAATGGATGGTCTAGGGGTAGGAAGTGTTGAGATTGATGTAATTTGGTTGGGGAAGGATGAGATGGTAGGGGAAAAAGATGGTTGAGAGAGGATGTCTTGAAGAATTTGTTGGAATGAGGAAGTAGAGGAAAGCTCAGGAGGAGTTGAAGGAGAATCATCCATGAAGAAGCCATCTAAGAGAGAATATGATGAAGTGGTGGCAGGAGGATAGTAGTATAAGGGATGGAATTGCTCTGAGGTAGATGCTGGAGAAGGTGAGATTGGGGATGAGATTGTAATGGGTAATGAGATGGCTATGGTGGTGATTGGTGGTGAGGATGAGATGGCTGGGGTAGAAAAAGCTGGAGGAGGAGAAGAAGCAGGCAAAACTTCTGCAGGGGCAGAAACCTGAGGAGGAGTGACTAAGGCATTCCTTGTGCCTGAAGCAGGAGTTGATGCAGTAGCCCTGTTGGGGTTGATAATTTGCCTGTCCCACCTACTGAAGAGGGCACAGGTAAGTCTCTTGGATGCATTGATGTGCATCCCACTTGAGGTCAGCAGCTCAGGGCACCTAGAGTGCATGTAAACCCCCAAGATCTTCCCAAAGCTTACACAGCTTTTGCTCAGCTTTTTTTTGATCAAATTGAAGAAGATGGACCCCCAGTCCAGAGGTTTCTTGTCAACCACAGCTCCCATTAGACAGAACTGCTGTCTGAAAATGGTGTCATGGGCTGAGTGCTTTGCCAGAAGCACCTTTCCCACAACATCAGCCAGAAATTGATATTCAATCGACAAATTCTTTTTCAGCAATTTTTTAGGGTTCTCAGCAGAGTGACCCATTCTATCTAGCATTGCATCAGACTCTTCTTCAGATAATTCAATAGAGTCATCTCTAGTGCTGAGGTTGAACACTTCTGTTAGAATGGCGGGGGACAATGGTACCTGAGTCCCTTTGATAGAGCCGACTATAGAATTCTCATTCTCAGTTGAGGCAGAAAAACACCATTCCTTTATCTCGTCTGCGGCATTCTTCATCCTGATGGACATTATCTGAACTAACTGTTGTTCTCGAAGTAGATTTAAAATATCCTTGAATCTCTGGTCGCTTCCATCGAAAGAGTTCATGTCGATGTCGAATCCTGTGTCAAATTTCATTTTTGAAAGGGCAGCAACAGTCAGAGCCATCTATACTTGCAAAAATTGAACAAATGCGACCAAGTGTAGAAGGTTTGGAGGGAAAAAAATTGCAGAGAGTATGAAGGCGTAAACAACGAGCGGCGGGCGAATAATGATTTAATATTAGGGTTCGACGCGAAAAAGGAAGGATCGTCGACCTCAGATCGACGATCAGGACTCTTGAGGGAAGCTGAAAGGTCTTCAACATCGTAGATCTCAGTTCGACGATCAAGAGAGCGTCGAGCTCAGAACGACGATCAAAGACCTGAAAGAGATAGTATACAACTATCTAGCAAGCTCTGAACTTAGGTCGACATTCAGTGAAAACGTCGAACTCCGTTCGACGATTTCTGGGAAAAACGTTGAGCTCAATTCAGAGACAGAAGCTATCCTACAGACACAAAAGGAGATGATTTTTTAGCCTAATCTTGGTCTATTTTTAGCTTTTCAAAATCTTGTAATTTAGTTTAGGCTTCCTCCATCTAACATGCCTAACTGATTTAGGAAGAAATTGTGTTTCTTTTCATCCAGAGGCTTGGTGAAAATATCTCCTCTTTGCAAATCAGTAGGGATATATTGAAGTTCAATTTTGTTCTTCTCTACATTATCCCTTAGAAAATGATGCCTAATCTCTATGTGTTTTGTCCTACTATGGAGGACTGGATTTTGTGCAATTGAGATAGCACTGGTGTTGTCACAAAATATTTTTGACTTCTCTAAGTTGTAACCATAGTCTAGGAGTTGGTTTGTATCCACAATATTTGTGAACAACAACTGCCTGCAGCCATATATTTAGCTTCAGCAGTTGAGGTTGACACAGATGTTTGTTTCTTACAATACCAAGAGACTAGTCTATCACCAAGGAAATGACAAGTTCCACTGGTGCTTTTCCTGTCTATTCTGCATCCAGCATAATCAGCATCTGAGAATCCAGTTAAGTCAAATGCTGAGTCTTTTGGATACCAGAGTCCTAGATTTGGACAGCTTTTAACATACCTAAGAATCCTCTTAACTAAGGTTAAGTGTGACTCTCTAGGGCTAACTTGAAATCTAGCAAATATACATGTAACAAACATTATGTCAGGCCTATTGGCTGTAAGGTACAATAGAGAGCCAATCATTGCTCTATATATTGTCTGATCAACTGGTTTCCCATGTTCATCAGCATCCAGTACAACATTGGTAGGCATGGGTGTTTTCATGCATGATGCATCAGACATACCAAATTTCTTAACCAGCTCTTTTGCATACTTGGTTTGAGAAATAAATATGCCTTCAGCATGTTGTTTGACTTGCAATCCTAAGAAGAAGGATAGCTCACCCATGCTACTCATTTCAAATTTAGAGTGCATAAGCTTGGAAAACTTTTTGCACAAGTTTGAATCTGTAGAGCCAAATATAATATCATCTACATAGATTTGTACTAGTAGGGTATGGGACTTATGAGTTCTAATAAAAAGAGTTTGGTCTACTCTCCCCCTAACAAAATCATTTTTCAGCAGAAAACATGCTAGGGTCTCATACCATGCTCTAGGATCTTGCTTGAGACCATATAATGCTTTGTGTAGTTTAAAAACATAATCTGGATGGGTTAGAGAGATAAAACCTGGAGGTTGTATGACATAGACTTCTTCTTTGATCTCCCCATTGAGAAAAGCACTCTTGACATCCATTTGATAGACTTTGAATCCCTTGTGAGCAGCATAAGCCAGAAAGATTCTTATGGCTTCTAATCTTGCAACAGGTGCAAAGGTCTGGTCATAGTCTATCCCTTCTTCCTGAGAGTACCCTTGAGCAACTAGCCTTGCCTTATTCCTTACAATGATTCCTTGATCATCCAGCTTATTTCTGAATACTCATTTGGTTCCAACAATGGGATTATCTTTTGGCTTAGGCACTAGTTCCCAAACTTTATTTCTTTCAAATTGATGCAACTCCTCTTGCATTGCAATAATCCAGTGTGGATCTTGTTCTGCATCTTGAATGGTTTGAGGTTCAATTTGAGAGAGGAAGAAAGTGTGCATCAGGTTCTGGTTGACCTGATTTCTAGTTTGCACACCAGCTGAGATGTCTCCAATTACTTGAGAAATTGGATGATCTCTTGTTGTTACTAGATCAATAGGGGGTGTTGATGGTTCACCAACCTGTGTTGTTATGTCCTCTTGTGGAACAACAACTGGTTCTTCAAGAAGATTTTCTTCCTGATGGTGAGCAACTTCTTCATCTTCACTACTGTCATCCTTTTGTGTAACTTGTAATCTATTCATGTCTTCAGCTAGAGAGTGCACCTACAAATGTTCTATGGTAGAAGCATTCTTCTCCTTAAAAGACATGTTAGCTTCATCAAAAGTAATATGGACAGATTCTTCTATTTTTTGAGTAGTTTTATTATACACTCTATAAGCTTTACTGATCATGGAGTATCCCAGAAACACTCCTTCATCAGCTTTAGCTTGGAATTTTGCTAGATATTTCTTGTCATTATTATGAATAAAACAAGTGCAACCAAAAATTTTAAAATAACCTATTTTAGGTATCTTCCCTTTGAGCAATTCATAGGGAGTCTTACCCTTTAGTTTATGTATCAGGCTTCTATTCAACACATAGTTGGAGGTGTTCACTGCCTCAGCCCAAAAGGATAGAGGTAGGTGAGCATCTGCCAATAATGTAGTTGCAGATTCAATGAGTGTTCTATTTTTCCTTTCAGCTACCCCATTTTGCTGAGGAGTTCTAGGAGCTGAGAAAGTATGCCTGATCCCTTCACTTTGACAGAACTCTTGCATGAGAAGAGAATCAAACTCTGTCCCATGATCACTTCTGATCAGGGCAATGTGAGTGTTGAACTCAATCTGAATGTATTTGAGAAAATCTGTCAAACACTTAAAGTTATCAGACTTCTTCCTCAGAAAGAATACCCATGTGAATCTTGAGAAGTCATCTATAAATACTAAAGTATAGGACTTCCCTCCTAAGCTTTGTACTGTAATGGGTCCAAAAAGATCCATGTGTAACAGATACAAGATCCTAGGCGAATCACTCTTATTAATTGATTTAAAACTACTTTTCGTTTGCTTGCCTAATTGACAAGCCTTGCAGAGTCCTTCCTTCTTGTAGGGGCCAGAAGGCAATCCTCTGACAAGGTTGTCCTTGGATAGCCTAGCAATGGTTCTAAGGTTAACATGTCTTAGTCTCTTATGCCATAGAATATTAGGTCTAGATATGGAATTAAACAGGCAAATATCTACCTTAGATGAATGAAAGTCTACTAAGAAAATATTACCTTTCCTGTTACCTGTCAACACAGTTGTGTTATTTTCTGACTTGACCTTGCATATTTCTTTGTTGAAAGTCACTTGATATCCTTCATCACACAGCTGACTAATGCTTATCAGGTTGTGCTTGAGTCCTTCAACATAGGCTACCTTCTTGAAGGTGACTGTCCCAATTTGGACTGCACCATACCCTTTTGTAGTTCCAAAGTTTGAATCACCAAAAATTACTTTGGGTCCAAGCTTGGATTTAAAGGATGTGAAGTTGTCCTTATACCCTGTCATGTGCTTTGAGCACCCACTATCCAGATACCATAACTAGTTTGATGTTGGATAGGTCTTCACCTGCACAAAATCAGCTTATATGTTTTTGACCCAGTTAACCTTGGGCCTAGGTTGATATCCCTTAAATTCAGAAATAGAAGACATCCCAGGTTGATCCTTATAACCTTCAGGATGGTATCTCCTAGGAGGTACTATCCATTCAGTATAGGGATTAAAGCATTGGGATGAAGCACTTCTAGGATTGAATTGAGATTTGCCTCTGAAAGAAGGTTCAAAGCTCTGAACTTCGTTCGACGATCGTCGAGCTGGGTTCGACGATCTTGGGTAAAATCGTCGAGCTCCGTTCGAAGATCGACTATGAGGGAGTTCAGAGTTCAGGAAACGTTGAGCTGAGTTCGACGTTTCAGCCTGAGATCGTCGACCTCTGTTCGACGATCGTCGACCTCTGCTCGACGTTTTCTGTTGAGCTTTCTTTTTATTAGGTAGATCTGAATTTTTCCTAGCTACCTCTATAACACCCTTTCCTTTGTCAGAAATAAATTAGATTGGGGTTGTTAATACTATGGGTTGGCTAGATGAGGCACCCAAGCCCAGTGTACTATTTAATCTTGAGTTCACTGTGCTTGTGATGTCCATTAATTTGATACTTCTCCCATTAAGGGATTCTTCAAATTACTTGGCCTTGGATAGTTCACTTTTTAGTGAAGTTATCTCCTCTTTATAGCATTCCAACTCTTCAGAGAGTTTGAGGTTCTCTGATTTTATAGTGCTATACTCAGATAGTTGTTTTCTGAGGGAAGTGATTTCCTTCTCAGACTCCAACAGATCTAGGCATAGTACCTTAAACTCATGTTTAAAATCCTCAGAACTGAAATCAAATGAATTGATTACCTGATCTTCTTCTAGTTGAGCTTCTGAATCTGATTCTGACTCATCTGCTTCTGAGTCTGTTTGAGAGGCATTGATAGCCATCATGCAGAATTCCTTTTCATCAGCATCATCCTCATCATCACTGGAGCTGGATGAGGATTTAGAGTCCTCTTCAGTTTCACTCCATGTCTCAGCAACAAATCCCTTCCTTGTATGTTTGTTCTTGCTGAAGGAGGGTTTGTCTGAGCTGTTCTTTCTAAAGTCTTTTTCCTTTCTTCTTTCTCTTCTATCTTTCTTGTCCTTGTTCTTGTTTTTTGGACAGTCAGACACAATATGGTCTGGTTTCCTATAACCAAAACATATAATTTCTTTATTGTTATTTGATTTATCATACCTTGGTTTATCATGACCCTTGTATGATCTCTTTCTGAAGTCTTTTCTGGCCATCTTGTAGAATCTTTTGGGCAGTAGACTTAGGAGCTCATCATTTCCTGTAGCTTTATCTTCAGGCTCCTCTTCTGCAGCTTTGAAGGCTATGGTCTTTTCTTTCCTTGTGACTGGAGAAGTAGCCTTTTGTTCTTCTTCTCTATTTTTAATGAGCAGCTCATAGGTTTTGAGCTTTCCTAGGAGAGCTTCAGTGGTAATCTCATTTAGACTTCTGGCATCTTTGATTGGCCAGATTCTTGAATCCCAAGTGTTGGGGAAGCACATTAAGATTTTGTCATTCAGCTCAGTCAATGAGATTTCTTTATCCAAAGTCTTTAACTCATTGACAATCAGACTTAGTCTATTGTACATGTCAGCCACTGATTCAGCTTCTCCCTTTTTAAAGTTCTCATATTGGCTTATCAGATGGGATCTCCTGTCTTTCCTTTCATCAGCAGACCCTGAGATAATCTCACAGAGCTTGTCCCAAATTCCTTTGGCTGAGTTGCAGTCAGCTACCTTCTGAAATATCTCATCAGACATTGTCTGAGCTAAGATGTTCATGGCCTTTGCATCTGCAGTTTTCCATTTTTTTATGTCTGCATCTGTTCCTGAGGGAGGTGGAACAGTACTTGTACTTGTGGTCTCTGGAGGTGTTGGGCACACTGTCAAAGCAGAATTAAATATATCCTCATCAATAGAATTCATATAAAGTTTAATCCTTGCCTTCTAGAGTGCAAACTTGGAAAGGTTGCACACTGGAGGTCTGGTGCTTGCATAATCTTTGTTCTGTGCCATGTCTATATAAATAGATAGATATAGTGAAAATAATCCTCTTAAGAGATTGATCTTATCAAGGATCTTTTAGTTCAGGTGTTAGCCTGTATGAGCAACCAACCTGCCTCTGATACCAATTGAAAGTGATATAAAGATCTATCTAAACTCTAGAGGGGGGTGAATAGAGTATTTTTAAAATAGCTTTACAATTTAAACAAATAAAGCAATTAAGATTTAATTTATGTATAGGTGTAAGGTGTCTTACTAGATAAATCAGAACTAAGACAGCAAAAAGAAGAATCACAGCACACAATAAAGAAAATACTCAAGCAACCAGAAGACGCAAGGAACTATAGTGGTTCCCCAAAAACCTGGGTACATCCACTCTTCTACCACCCTTGGTAGGAATCCACTCAGGATGAGTTGATCAGGTGTCCTGACACCAATGAGCTTTTGATAAGGTGCTCAAAAACCAAACTAGAATTTTTGATCAGGTGTCTTGCCACCACTGAGTTTTGACAAGGCTCTCAGAACCAATCTCAGAACTTTTGAAGGGAGTTTTGATAACCCTTTTACAGCAGGAAAAGAAAAAGTAAAGAGGTGAAGTTGTCTTCTCTGTTCTCAAATCAAATGAGAGAAGACTAGTGGATTGTTGATGATGTCAAAGCTCCCCCTGAGATGTAGAATGGTTCAGGAGTGAGAGCTTTGCTTCAGGGTGATAGGTCTTCAGAAGCTTCAGATCTCCAGCAGAAGATGATTCTAGCAGATGCTGAAAAGTTTGGTGTCTGGAGTCCTTGATGTTGAAGCTATGATCACTTTTCATTAAGTCAAAAGGATTGTTCTACTAGTTCTTTAGAAAAATGATCACTTGTGACTGTCACTGTTAAAATCTTGTTGTTGTGCTGTCTGTAGTATTCACTATATTCTTGACTGAAGACAAAAAGGAGGATCTTATTCTCTGAAAAATTCCTTGTCAAAGATAGCCGTTGGCAGTCATAAATGTCTTCTATAAAAGTCTTGTCTTCTAGAGGAAAGTCTCATGTTCCAAAAAGAATTCCTTGAAACTTGCTCCAGAATAAAGAAAAACGGCTGGCAGATCTCTTGAGATAAATGCTGAGAGAATTCAAAAACATTCCAAAGACTGACAAAATTTGAATCCGTAAAAACGTCGATCTCTCAGAAGATCATCGATCTGAGCTCTACGATCGTCGATCTGAGCTCAGATATGGAATAAGATCAACAGACAGAAAACGTCGAACTGACCTCGAAGATCGTCGAACTGAGCTCAGCGACCTGGAGAATAAACTGAGGAGAGATCGTCGACCAAAGCTCGACGACTTTAGCAAAGGTTGAGCTCAGAGAGCGTCGAATGGAGTTCGACGTTCCGTCGACCTAAGCTCGACGATAATTGTCTTTGCCTCAGCTTGAAGTCTGATTCCTTGAATGGTCCTGGGGGCAGCTCAAACCTAAATTCTAAGCCCTAGACACATTCTAATGTTGACCTTTAAAACTATACAACTAGGTCAAACTGGTTTCCTAAGACAAACATAGTGATCCTTACCCAAATTAGTAATAGGGTGTTACAACACATGGCTCACTCTGATGATGAACAAGTCCCCCAGTTCACTGGGGAGGTAAAATCTCACACTCCTCTATCTGAATCTGATGATGATAATGAGCAAGAGGGCTATTCCTTTGAGGATGAATCTGAACTCATGGGACAATATAAGGAGTTACTCACGGCTGATGAAAAATGTCGCAGAGTCGTGAAAACTCAAGCCAAAGAGATAAAATCTCTACAGGCTAGTGAGAGCAGCTTGAGAGAAGAAGTAACCAAGACTAACTCTCTTCAAGAGAACTTCGATGTTGCTATGGAAGAATACAATCAAGCTCTCAAGCACCTCGACCTTAAAGAGGAAATCATCAAAGAATTGGAACAATAACTCAAGGCTGAGAAGAAACTTGTTGAGAGTTTCTCCAAGCCTAAGATAGTTCTTCCACTCGTTGCTGAGTTCTCAGCTAAGGCCAAGGGTGCTGGTATAGGCCACATTGGTGCTTCTAGTAAATCTTCTAGGAGAAACAAGGCCAAGAGAAAGAATAAGGCTACCCAGAAGGCTCTAGCTGAAGAAAAAGGGAAAGCTCCCTTGGAACCTGTATTGTTCAAGAAAGTTATCTTTCCTACGAACGAATTCGACTATGAGTCCACCTATAGACACTTCTCTAGGACGATCACCGAGAAGCCTAAGCAAGATACCAAGGTTGGACTCGTCCTCATAACTTTGGCGAGAGTGTCTTTAAGGCCCCTTATGAAGAGATTCAACTTCAAAGCTATGGACCTTATGCTCATGGTCATAACATCAAGAAGACACCAAAGGTAAAACCTATTGTGGAAAAGCCTATGAAGGAGAAGACTTCATGTAGCTGCCATCATCATGAAGCTTCTTCCTCTAAGAGTGAATTTCCTGCTAGACCATCGCTTCAGAAAATCAAGCAGGAATACACTAGACAAAGATACAACAGGTTCGACTGTTGGTGCTGTGGCAGAATTGGTCATTTTGGCATCGATTGTTGGTTCAATCCTAGAAATGTTGCAACCCCTCAAGTTAGCAACGTGAGAATGACCACTCATGAGGCTAATGCTCGTAGGGGGAGTATTCTAACTCGAGGCCAAGGACCCAAACTTGTTTGGGTTCCTAAGGCTAAGTGATTGTAATTGCAGGTATGTCCAAAGACCACTAAAATGCCAATCTGGTACTTGGACAGTGGATGCTCTCGGCATATGACCGGGACAAGAAGCCTACTCCAGAATTTCACCTCAGTATGCAACGGACCAAAGGTCATCTTTGGAGGTTCGGATCGAGGAATAACTAAAGGCTACGGTCGAACCAAAGAAATTTGAGGAAGCCAACTCCGACGCATCCTAGATTCTAGCCATGGAAGATGAGCTGAATCAGTTCAAACGATCCAAAGTTTGGACACTTGTTCCTAGACCCAAGAGGAAGAACGTCATTGGGTCAAAGTGGGTCTACCGGAACAAGATGGACGAAGATGGAATAATTATAAAGAATAAAGCCAGACTTGTCGCTAAGGGCTATCGTCAAGAAGAAGGAATCGACTTTGACCAAACATATGCTCCAGTGGCAAGACTGGAGGCAATCAGGTTATTCCTTGCCTACGCTGCACTTAAGGGCTTTATCGTCTATCAGATGGACGTCAAGTCCGCCTTCCTGAATGGCGACATAAAGGAAGAAGTGTATGTAGAGCAACCGCCAGGTTTCGTTGACTCAACTTTTCCTAATCATGTTTATTTACTGCAAAAAGCCTTATATGGTCTTAAACAAGCTCCTCGAGCTTGGTATGAAATGCTGTCTACCTTTCTTCTTGAAAACAAGTTCACAAGAGGAAAGATAGACAAGACATTATTTCTTAGGGAAATAAAAGGCAAGATTTTGCTAGTGCAAATCTATGTCGATGACATTATTTTTGGCTCTACAGACAACAACCTCTGCAAGAAGTTTTCTAAACTTATGCAAGGGAAGTTTGAAATGAGCAGTATGGGAGAGCTGAAGTATTTCTTAGGGCTTCAAGTGAAACAATCTGAGGATGGAATTTTCATCTCACAGACCAAGTTCACCAAAGAGCTACTTAATAAATTCGGAATAGAGAATGCAACCTCTATGAGGACTCCAATGGCCTCAGCTATGTCTCTGGACAAGGATGAGAAAGGGAAACCTTTTGATGAAACCAAGTACAGAAGCATAATTGGGTCCTTGCTCTACCTTACCGCAAGTAGACCAGACATAATGTTTTCCACATGTGTATGTTCTAGATTTCAGGTGAACTCTAAGGAATCTCACTACATTGCTGCAAAGCGAATATTGAGATACCTCAAAGGTATACCAAATCTTGGCTTATGGTACCCAAGAAGTAATGATAGTGAACTAATTGGATTTTCAGATGCAGATTTTGCAGGAAGCAAAGACGACAGGAAAAGTACTTCCGGGACTTGTCAATTTCTCGGAAGAAGACTTATTTCCTGGAGCAGTAAGAAGCAGAACTGTGTAGCCATCTCAATGGCTGAATCAGAGTATATCTCTGAAGGCAGCTGTTGTGCACAGCTTCTATGGATCAAGAATCAATTTAAAGACTATAACATGAAGTTCCAGAACGTTCCTCTGTTCTGCGACTCATCCAGCGCAATAGCAATTGCCAACAACCCAGTCTCCCACAGCCGGACAAAGCACATAGAGCTTCGATATCACTTCATCCGGGAGCATGTGGAAAATAGAGACATAGATCTACAATATGTCTCCACAGACAGGCAAGTTGCCGATATATTCACTAAACCGCTGGAGGAGTCCAAGTTTTCATTCTTCAAAATGGAACTCGGGTTGCTCAACAAAGAGGAATAGTGATGGTTGATTCTCAGACAGGCTCAGAGTTGAAGATATCAGTGGAAGTAAATCTCTTCAAAGAAAATTGTATTTCAAAGTGATATACTCGAGTATATAAAGACATATACACGAGTAAACGGAAATACTCGAGTAACAGAATCTACATACTCGAGTAACAGAATCTACATACTCGAGTAGTTGGTAACCTACTCGTGTATGTACTTGATCTACTCGGGTATGCTCCATCTCCTACTCGTGTATGGCGAAATACACTCGAGTATACGGCAATCAGCAATTTGAAAAAAATTTTCTATTCGCACCAAAGTGCTTGCCGCTCCGTAACAGGTATGATTTTATCCTTATCACTCCTACTTAAACCTAATTAGGGTCATATATATATTTAGAAATCGGAAATCCTTTCCACTCCTCATTCTCCCGAGTAACCTTCATCGCTTCATATTCCGGAACCCACAAAGCTCTATTGTTTTCGTCTCTTCCATACTCCAGAATCGCCGATGGCTCCCTCCTCCAAGAACGGAATCGGCTCAGAGCTCGACCCTGAAGGTATAGCCGACCTCTCCGATGATTTCCGAAACCTGCTTATACTGTTCGACACCGCCGGACTCTCGTTCATCCTCCAGACACCGTGCAAAGTCATTTTCCCTGCAGTCAAGGAGTTCTTCAAAAATCTGAAGGTCAAGCACAATGGTACAGTTCTAAAATCCAAGGTCAGTGGAATCAAAATCCGTCTAGACAAAACTTCCTTAGCTACTCTGTTAAAATTGGCAGTGGTAGATGAAGAAGATGATCTGACTCCTGAAGATTCCGAAAGAACCAGCTTCTTCTGTGGAATAAACTCGTATGAAGCATATTCGTTCCGCCGTGCAGATTACAATTCAGAGGGCAAATTTCTTGTGGATGTGATTGCCAAAGTTCTTCTGTGAAAAACCTATTCCCTCAGAGATATTTCCCAAAATCTTTTTGACGTTATGCAAGCCATAGTCTGCCGGAAGAAATTCTAGTTTGGAATGATGATACTGGACAAAATCAGAGAAAGTGTGAAAAAACCAAGCTATGCCAAGATTATCTCACTCCTCCTCCATGAGATTAATCCTACAGTGTTTGATTTTACCAAAGGCACTCCCCTCCATCATATGAAGAAAGTATCAATCCTCTCAATCCAAAGATATGAAATCAAACTCCTCAACACTGCTCAAGCCTCAAAAGCAGCTGTTACCTCAAAAGATGAGCCCAGAGAGCCCCTTGTCTCAGATGATAGGATTCCATCTCCTCCTTTACATCACACTATTACCACCTCGGGTGCAATAGTTGAGGGGGAGCCTGCCTCATCTAATCCTCAGCACAAAGCTTCAGAAGTCTCTTCTCAGCAAGATCTGATCCAAGATCCTACTCCTCCTCCTTCTCCATCTCCAGAAGATCTCACCTCAGAAGTTAAAACTCAAGAAAACCTTCTCTCTACAGCAGAAGATATTAACAGACTGATTGATGAACTCAGGTCAGATGCTCCAATATTTCAAGATGATTCAGTTATGCTATCTACGGAGGATCACTCTCAAGCAGATCCTTCTCCCTCCCCTGCTAAGGATCCTTCTCCCTCCCTTGCTAAAGATCCCTCTCCCTCCCCTGCAAAGGTACCCCCTACCTCTCCTGATCAGTCCCCTGATAAACAACAAGGTCACCCAGAGATTAATCTACTGTCTGATGACGAGGACATGTCTCCAGAACCAGTGGATGCTCCTCTGAGGACACTAGACTTCTCTCTTCCCTCTTTCATCAATACAGAAGATTCAGTGGTGATACTACCCTTCAAGAGAGCTGAAAGCTCAGTTGTGATTACTGAAATTCCCCCCTGGGTTACTCCTGTTCCCTCAGCCTCTACCCTAGGATCAGATCCCTCTAGCTCCTCAGATTTAGTCAGTCAGATTGGGCAAATGTTCCGTGAACAGAGAAAATACTTTGATGATTCTCTGGCATCAGTGAACAACAAGATCTCTACAATTAAAACTGAGATGAGTAGAGGCTTTGCTGAAATTCAAGCAAACACTGATGAGCTCAAGAGACTATTTCAGTTGGGTGGCAAAGCACTAGATCATACAATCACCAGTATATGTGTACTCAAAGATCAAGCTGAAATAGTTGCAAATAATCAGATTCAATTGGACAAGGATGCTACCGCGAATGTTATGAAAGTTTGTGAGGAAGTTGGTACATTTAGAGATGAAGCAATTGCCCAACTCTCAGTAGATATCACCAAGGGGGAGAAGTTAGTCAAAGAACAAGTTGAAAAAATATCTGAATAATCTAAAGCATCTGTGGATAGTCTAGTCAAAGATATGAAAGCAGGCATCCTTGCTCAACTTCAATCTGTAAAGTTCTATATCTATGACACTGTTGTATGGCTGCATAATCAGAACTTTCCCAACTCCCAACTTAACCCTGCCATTATTCCAAAGGTCCTAGATCCTCTTGAAGAACATCCTCCCTCAGGTGCTCCAGATCAGGCTAACTTTCCAGCTCAGGCCAACATTCCAGAGTATGTGCCAGTCTTCTCACCTAGACCTACTGGTGACATGACTGAGCCTCCTCTTTCCTATGATGATGTGTGGCAAGATGATTTTCCTCCAAGCTCTCAGGGTGCCCCTAGACAGAAAAGAAAATATGGTGACGGCGCTTCTGCTAGCCGTTCTGCACCAAGGAGAGAGCCTGCCCCAGCTCCAGAAGGTAGACCAGAAGTTGTTCATACAGAAGTTTTGAGTCCTACCTCCAAATCTCTTATCCTTGATACCTTGAAGCTGGTAACAGATTTTGGTGAAAATAGAGATCACTACTATAGCAATGCAGAATGGAAAGCATATGATGTTTCTCAAATCAAAATCAGATTACATGACAGAAATTGGGGATATAACAATCCAGCTGCTCCTCCAAGGCCCAAGACCTATTTTACCTAACCTTTCAGCTACCTGGAGAGGCAAGAGCTTAAAAGAGAAAGACTGCATAGAGGAGCCCCTTCTTGAGTGAATGAGGATGTGGATATGGACATTTAATCTTTTGAAATCATTTCTAAATATATATTTGATTCTAATTATGGCTATCTTTATTATTCCTGTTTCATTTTTTTTCAGTATATATTTTGTTGTTCTTTTTACTCTAAGTAATTCACCTTAGTGTAGAGGGTGTTTACATCTACAAATAGGGGGAGATTGTTAGGATTTGTCTCCACAATACCTCAGATTTGTAAAAAGTCAGACCTTGAACTAAGATGAATTAAGGTGTATTTGATATTGTGTTTAAGTTGTATGTGTGTAGGTTCTTATTGCCAAGTGTAGACCAATGTCAGTCTATAATGAGTCACCAAACACAGGACCATACAATGTAATTCCTCATTGTGTGATCCAAGGTGTTGGCTCATGTATAGCCTCTCTATTGGGACACACTTCATCAACATGCACTTGGACCTATGGAGTATTAAAGTCTATCTCAGAAGAAATTTTCTAAGTCCACATACTCGAGTACTTCTTTAGTATACTCGAGTAAGTGAGTCTGTACTCGAGTAGGTTGGGCTACTTACTCGAGTGGATTCTCTATTTACTCAAGTATGAAAGCTTATACTCGAGTAGATTTTCTCTCACTCGAGTAAGTGATACCTTATACTCGAGTAGATGGTTAGTTACTCGAGTAAGCGCTCTGTTTAAACTCGAGTAGATCTGGACTTCTTATCCTAGAAAGTTTATAAGTCCACATACTCGAGTAGTTCTCTGAAATACTCGAGTAAGTAACTCTGTACTCGAGTAGATTGATTTTCATACTCGAGTAGGTTAGTGATCACTCGAGGTGTTTTCCTAAGATACTCGAGTAGTTTATCTTCCCCATACTCGAGTATCTCAAACTCTTATACTCGAGTAGCTCTTCAAGTCTTATCTGAGAAACTTTTCCAAGTGTTTATACAAGAGTATATTTGCTCATACTCGAGTAGGTTCTCTAAGTCACTCGAGTATTGATCCCTGAAGCACTCGAGTAGTTTTTATCTTGCTAGTCGAGTATATCCCTCATATCTACTCGAGTATGTAACCTCTTACTCGAGTATGTCTCTGTCTCTCGAGTATGTCTATTCGAATTTCCTGAATTTCTCTAAGTCAAGTTTCTTTGTGTATTTTCTAAAAGTCCTTTCTAATTGGTCCACGTGTCATCCTTAATTATGCTTATGACCATTGGAGACCGCCTATAAATAGGTCTTTTCAGACTTGACAAAATACACGCGTTTACAGAGATTAATTTTTAAGAAAGAGAAAATCCCGAAAACCCTAATCTTTCCTTCCGCCGCCATTAAAGTTTTTGGAAGAAGCTCTGGATCGTCCTCTCTCAGCCGCAACTATCGATCTCTAATTCTCAAGCGATCCAGACTCAAGAAGAATCATCCGATCTCTCCGTGCTTCATCGTCTCTGATTTATTTTCTTGATCGTGGTGATTCAAGATCTCAGAATCGTTGATCTCTCTCAAGTCTTCTTCAACTGTTTCTGTTCAAACCAAAAAGCTCTCAAGAAGAAGATAAAGTCAAAGATCCAGATCTGTGCTAATTGTTGTTTGTGTTTTTTCTTTTCAAACAAATTTCATTGTAGGAGATCTATCTCTGAGTGGTAGGAAGTTTTATCTTCCGAGTGTAGATCCGTTTTGGATCGAGTTTTTGTAGGAACATAGTTCCGAGGTGTAGGATTGGTTTGCAATCCGAGATAGTGGAGTAGCCGAGTCTAGTGATTTGCTAGATCGGTGAGGAAAGTGGACGTACCCAAGATTGGGGAACCACTATAAATCTCTTATCGTCTGTGTGATTGTTTGATTACTTATCTGTGCTGTGTTATTTTTTTTATTCCGCATTTGGCACGCATTTCACCTATTCACCCCCCTCTAGGTGATTTAGGTTGACAACTTAGTTCTCTCACAACCAGTCCATGCCTAAGATCACATCAAAATCTTCCAAGTCTATCACCTTGAAATCAGCAACCGCTAGAAATTACCAATAGAATCGAACAACTCTGAATGATTTGGTCCGATTCCATTGAATCACCAGAAGGAAACATGACATCAAACACATCGCAAACTTGATCCAGAGTTAGACAATGATGCTCAACAAAGTTCCTAGCTACAAACGAGTGGGTAGCACCAGAAAAAAAAGAACGTCTGTCCAACGGTTCTTTACCTTAAACCTTCCTATAAAAATAATTGCATATGCGACTAAGAGGATGAACATTGAACCTATAGGTATGAATTAAAAGCTAAAACTAGATTAAGATCTAACCTGAAATAACCTTAGTAGACGTCTGGGCTTCCTCAAAAGACACCACGTTTAGCTTCCCCTTTCCCTTGTCCAAATGCCACGGTGGTGGCAAAGCCTGAAGTGGACTGGTTGCAATAGGGGCTGAGCCTGCGGGCACTTCAAATTGAAATGACCATTTAGTCCGCATAGAAAGCAGCCCCATTCCTTACCCCAATAGTGGGCAGCATTGTGCCCCCTTAGTTTGCATGAAGTACAAACTAAATCTCCCTTAGGAGCACCCTGAATCGCATGAACCTGCTCCTGCGTTTGAGATCCTATCCTCTTGAAACACTTCTCGAGCGGATGGCCTGACCAGCCATAGAAACCGCATGTCTCTTTGCTTCTTTTTATAGAAGTAGAACTAGATTCCTTGGAGTTTCTTCCCTCATAAAACTTTCTCTTATTTTTTCTCAACTACTAACCTCAGTTCTTAGCATTATCGATCGCTTCGACCTTCAGAGCAGCTTCTACAACTTTATCATAGGTTTCTAATCCATAAGCATTTGCTAGCAATTAGATGTCACTCCTTAGACTACCCAGAAAATGTTTAACTCTGCTGGCCTCAGAAACAATAAAATCTGGGTTGAACCGGCTCAGTTTGCTTAACTCCACCTCATACTCACTCACCGTGAGCTGCCTCTGCTTTAAGTGCAGGAAATCATTCAACAAACGGTCTCGCTCGATCGACGGAAGAAACTTCTTCAGCAAAAGCTCCTTGAAGACTTCCCATGAACATCCATCCTTCAAGTTTTCCTTTTTCCTCAGCCACCAACTCTTTGCAAGTACCTTGAGCTGATAAGCAGCGACCATCACTCTCTGGTCGACAGAAACTCACAAGTTCAAAAACATCTCCTCGATGGATATAATCCAGTCATCCAAAGCCATGAAGTCTTCCCTACTATCATAGGTAGTTTGTCCTAATCGCTGGAAATGCGAGATGAAATTCATCTCTAGTGGCAGCATAACTGGGGGCACCAGTGGAGCAGGAGGAACATGAACACCTTGACCCATAACAGGGCCCTAAACTCTAAGCGGCTGTCCTGCAATGACAGTCAACAAGGATTGGATCTGTGACTACACCTCCAACTTTTTCCTAGATAAAGCTTTATTGCTCTGTCACAATCCTTCTATCATGGCCTCATTCTGAGCACCATACGACTCGCCCTCTGACTGGGGAGCCAACCTCATCATAAGTCGTCTCGATATTCTTATAACACAATAAACAACTAATCAAAACCTAGCTTAACTGCTAGAACCAAACAACCTAGTACAGACAAAACATACATAAGTACTTGCTCATGCTGCTAACTTGCTATAGGAATTTTATAAATAATGAAATGCTTAAACCTAGGTTGATATACCATCATCCTATTAACTCATGTGAATAGACAATGAATGCATGAATTTTCATTCCTTTTACTTTAAAACCATGTGTGTACATATCTCATCATGTAAATCTTTAGCGTGGCATGTGTGTTGATGCAATATTATGTCATGCATATTGTGCTATGCAATCTAAAAAGGCCTTAATGCATGTTATGAGCGGCATACACATGAAATATAATGCATCCCATACTACATAACATCACATGCAACGAAAAAAAATAAAACGTGTTAATGAGCACCCATGTGATGGTGGTTATGCATCCCATACAACATAACCGTCACATGTTGCTACCTATGGTGGATCCATATACAAACACATATTATGCATCCCATACTACATAATATGCCCTGTATACTTCTTATCATGCTTATGAGTGTAGTGTTCATGCTTCAGCCAAGACGTACTGATGTCACATCAGTGTGTGTATGAAATGATACAAGACAACTAACACTAACTATAGACGGTTGCTAGACCAATTGTCTAACAACCCATCCCTCTAATACCAACTGTCATAACCAGCATTTTCTCAATATTTAAGTTATATTAGAGCAAGAGAAAATATGTGACGTGATGTCATGCCGTGCAGGGGATAACTGTAGGCGCTTAGGCAAGACTCCAAACTCTACAGTTTATATGAAATCCATAAGTTATTAAGTAAAAACCAGTTTAAGTTTAGATGACAGTATCCCTCGCTACAATGCATCATCTAGTCCACGAGTAAAAGTATAGTTATACGCTACGGAAATACTTTGATTATGTTGGATTAACATCCTACGCGAGCATAAACATCCCCGGAGGATAACTCGCGGTATGCAAGACTCTAGATTTATTATAAGTATAGATATAGTCTTTATGTTAGTTAGAAAATAGAATTTTAGTTTTAGAAAGATGGTGTGTATGAAATACTAGTAGTAATACTTTTATAAGTTAAAATACCTAACATGCAACCTAGCATAAACATTCCCAGAGAGCAAGTAAACACAAACACAAAATAGGCCAACTATGCAGCTTAGCAAAGTTATTAGCATTTCAAAAGAAAACCCCCAGTGGGTGTCAACAACCTAACACGAACCCACTGGAGAGCATATATGTCTGTACTAACATGAAAGCAACAAAACACTACCTCACGACTGTGAGGAAAACCTCTACAAAACAGCAGTCCACTAGAAAACTTCCAAACCTAGTCGCTCACCCGGCTACTGCCCTGAACCTGAGGCATTCAAAAAAAAAATTACCTTAGTGATAAAATACAAGTGACAATAGAATTCAAATAATAGACAACAAAATGTAAAAAATGGTTACCAACCCATGACTAGCTGATTATAAGGAATCATCAACATTTAAGGCCAAGGAAAAAAAGGGAAGAAGGAACTCAAAAAGGTAAAACATCCCAAGTTGTACAAAGTTCTATAAGGATCAAGGGTTAAATAACATAAGCATAAATACGTGCATAAATGAAAAGAAATTGGTCAATTCATTATTAGAGAGCAAAAACACCGGTAAAGTCCGGAACAAGCAGTGGGAGGGACCTACCCAACACACCACAATGGAAGGGACCTACCCAACACACCAATATTAAAACTTCATTGGGCTGAAGAAAAGGTGGTATCATGCCTTGACACACCCAAAACCGTTGAAAAATCGGTAACTGCGATGGAAGGGACCAACCCAACACACCAATAGTCACAAACCCACAGTGGAAGGGACCTGCCCAACACACCAGTAGCCACCATCCCATATAGGGTAAAGATGCACAAAACCGGGCACCAAAGGCCCTAACATCAATGAACCGGCAAAACTTCAACCAACATTGGTTTATTCTGCTAAAATGAGGAAGAAAACCCCAAATTCACCCTAAGACCCATTCCCAAGGAATCAGACAAGAATCAGTGAAATAATTCCAAGTTCATGGAAAAGCATCGAGTACACTTGACACCGCGTCGAGTGCAGTCAATGCACTCGACGCCATCCAGCTAAACTCAGCGAAAAACAAAACCACTCAATGCCGCATTGAGTCCACTCAATGCCACATTGAGTCCATTCAACGCTGTCAATGCTTTTTGACTTAGACTCAGAATTCCTACATGGCGAGGCTTCACTCAACACCGTGTTGAGTGAATACCACTAACTCAATGCTTTCTTACTTATACAACAAATTAAGCGATGTCATTGAGTGTTTTCAACACACTCAACGCCGCGTTGAGTGAAGTCAGCTCACTCAATGCTTTTGGCCTTGGCCGCTCAGACACTTAGCATGGCGTTGAGTGCATTCAATACACTCAACGCCGCGTTGAGTGAAGTCAGCTCACTCAACGCTATTACACTTAGATTAAATTCTGATGGCGTTGAGTGTCTTAAACTCACTCAACGCCGCATTGAGTGTGTGCAATACACTCAACGCTTTTACACTTAGCATTAAAATCTGATGGTGTTGAGTGTATTCAACACACTCAATGCCGCGTTGAGTGTGTACAACACACTCAACGCTTTTATACTTAGGCTAGAAACTGAATATCAGTGCTAAGGCTATACTCAACACCTAAGATAAAAACTTGGCAGAAGTGTTATCCTACCTAAGCAGAGGATATTAGACTTACATCAACCACTAATTTTTCAATAATTTAATTAATAGTATTAATAATTTTTTTATTTGACAATATCTAAACCTTACCAAGAATAACTTACTGTTATGCTCACTCAGGAAGAGATTTCTCCTATAACAATGCTCCCTCACAACAGCCACTAGTTTGCTGCTAAGCTAAGCACTACTCAGCATACTAGGATAGAAACAGTAACATGAAAGCTTGTCAAGGGTGTAAATCACCACTTGCCCCAAGATTTACAAAAAACGAATTTGACAAGGAGGAGATCCTACCCTATTTCAGCTTCTGTACTGGGAGGAAATCAAGAAAATGTGAAATAAAAACAAGCGAGGGGGGAACCACCACTTTCCTCAAATTGCCGAATCCGGCTACGCAAATGCTCCTCCTCAAGAATCTGGCCGCAAGATCACCTAAGCAACACTTCCTGAAACTTTTCACGATGAAAGAGGGTCAAAATGAATTTCCTAACACCCAAAATTTCACAAAATTGGAAAATATTATCGTAGAAATGTAGATCTAGGTGACATCTACCCAAATCTACTCTCCAAAGATGATTTCGAGCACCAACACTCCAGAAATCAGTAGCTGAAAGATTAGAAGAGACCGATGCTCTCACTCTTCCCATAACAGCCGATGGATTCAAGAAGAAGATGATGAATAGGGTTTGTCTATTCACAAGGCTATTTATACTTAAAAATATTAGTATTATAATAATAGTTTATTATTAAATAATGGTCCAAACGACCCAAAATTCGCGCCAACACAGATTTCTACGAAAATTAAGTCGTAGCTAAATATCGATGCCACAAACCCAACAGCACAGTCAGAATTAAGATTTGATGAACCTAACTCGGGCAAAAACCTCCCGAAGCCAAAACACAAGCATTGCCAAAGAGGCTCCACCGAGTCACCAAAACAGACCCGGTTCGCTAGGGAATCTTGCAAACAGGCTAAACCCAGCCACACACAGAAAAACCTAAGAGCTAAAACAACGCTCTAAGAATAGCATATGCCAAAAATGCGTCAACGTAACTCCCTGATGTCATGAACACGCTAGATAATGAATTAAACCAAATATCTAAAAATCAGGGGTGTTACCCAGCTAGTCCTTGGAAACTCCTAAATTCCATCATGGATCTCAGAACTGGACAATCCCTGATGGCCTCAACTTTCGCCAGATCTACCGCCACCTCATCACCATTAATCACATTATCAAAAAATGCCATCTTCTCTAATCAGAACTCGTACTTTGAGAACTTAGCATAAACTCAGTTCTCTTTCAGGACCTGTAAAACTAATCTCAAGTAAGTCTCATGCTCGGCCTCCGACTTGGAATACACTAAGATGTCATCGATGAATACTACCACAAATTAGTCTAAGTACTCCCGAAACACTCGGGTCATCAAATCCATGGACAATGATGGTGGGTTCGTCAAACCAAACTACATCACCGAGAAGTCGAAGTGGCCATACCTCATACCAAATGCTTTCTTTGGTATGTCCTCATACCAAATCTGCAAATGTTAATACCCCAAATTCAAGTCCAACTTAGAGTACCACCGACCCAACCAACTGGTCGAATAAGTAATCTATTAGTGGAATCAGATACTTATTCTTGAAGGTTAGCTTATTCAGCACACGGTAGTCTATGCACAACCACATACTGCCATCTTTCTTCTTTACAAATAATACCGACGTGCTCCAAGGCGAAGAGCTGGGCCTATCATATCCCTGATCAAATAGTCCCTACAGTTGTACCTTGATCACATCTAGCTTCTTTGGTGCCATCCTAAAAGGGGCATGCGACACCGACCTAGATCCTTACACCAAATCAATCATGAAATCGATCTCTCGTTAAGGAGATGCTCTTGGGAGCTCCTTAGGAAACACATCCTCGAACTCTGCCACCACCGACACTTCTCTAATTGAAAACTTCGAAAAGTGAACCTCCAGCAAATCTAATAATGCTACCTATCCCTGGTTAACTGTGCACATAAATTGCATGGCCGAAATCAGGGAGCAGGCCACTCCACTAAGACCCTCAAACAAGGCCTCTTCCTTTCCCTCCCTCCTTAAGGTCATCACCTTTGATAGATAGACAATATTGGCCTGCTGCTGTAACGCCCCTGATTTTTCGATGTTTAGTTAAATATTTTAATTGGCATATTTATGACGTCAGGGCGTTATGTTATCGCAAGTTTGGCATGTGCCACTATTAGAGCATGGTTTTAGCTCTTAGGTTTTTCTATATGTGGTTGGGCTTAGCCTGTTTGCAAGATTCCCTAGCGAGCCGGGTCTGTTTTGGTGATTTAGTGGAGCTTCTTTGGGAATGCTTGTGTTTTGGCTTCGGGAGGTGTTTACCCGAGTTTGGTTCGTCGAATCTTAATTTTGACTGCGTTGTTGGGTTCGTAGCATCGGTATTTAGCTACAGTGTGATTTTTGTAGAAATCCATGTTGGCGCGAATTTTGGGTCGTTTGGACCATTATTTAATAATAAACTATTATTTTAATACTTATAATTCTAAGTATAAATATCCTTGTGAATAGACAACCCTATTCATCATCTTCCCCTTAAAACCATCGCCTTTTGTGAAAGAGAGATAGAGGTTGTCTTTGGAGAGCTTTCGACCGCCGATTTTAGGAGCTCCGGTGCGCGAAATCATCACCGGAGAGTAGATCCGGAATGCTCTTACCTAGATCTACATTTCTACGGTAAGTTTTTCCCATTTCGTGGATTTTTAGAGGTTTAGGTTGCGGTTTTGACCTTCCTTCCTCTTGAAAAGTTTGTGGTTTTACTGCTTAGGAGTTTATCCGGCTAGATCCGTGAGGAGTGCTGGTGTTGCCAAAGTTCGGCAAGGTTTGAGGCAAGTGGTGGTTTTCCCCTTGCTTGTTCTTTGTTTCTGGATTTTCTTGATTTCCCTTCCTGTACTGATATTGGAATAATAGTAGGGATTTTATTTCCTCCAAGTCAAACTATCTTTCTGTAGATTTTGGATTTTTCTATTTCTTTCTTTCTCTTGCTGGATCCTCTCCAGTACAGAAATTCTTTTTAGGGTAGAGAGTGGCCATCAGTTGGGCTATAGAGGATTTTCTTGCCAGGTTTAACCTTGCCAACCTATAGCAGAAATTAGGTTTAGGTTGGACACTTAGGTTAAGTCAAAAGTGCCTCTTAGGGTTGATTAAGCTAAGTCAGGAATTAAGACAGTCATTTAGGAGAAATTCGTCAAACAGAGTCTATTTCGTCGAACGGAGTTCGTCGAGTAGGAGAATTTCTTCGAACGGGCCAAACTTTCGTCAAACGCAAATTTCGTCGAACTGGCCAATTCATTGAGCTTAGCTTGGACTGTAGGAGAATTTCATCGAACGGGCCAAACTTTTGTCGAACGGGCCAAACTTTCGTCGAACGCTGATTCGTTGAGTTGAGCCTTAAAGTTAAATAACTTCGTCGGGCAAATTAGGCGTTGAGTGAAACCCTTGCATAGGTTCAGTTTTTAGCCCAACTCTAGAAGCGTTGATTTCTTTGGGTGCACTCAACGCAGCGTTGAGAGGATAGCTTTTCGCGTTGATTGTGTTAGCTGGTTTAGTCTTGGCGTTGAGTGGCGTTGAGTGCCTGTGAGACTAAGTGAAAAAGCGTTGAGTGAGCTGACTTTACTCAATGCGGCGTTGAGTGTTCTGAAGACACTCAATTCCATGGCTAAATTTTGCTAAGTAAGAAAGTGTTGAGTGAGTGGTATTCACTCAACACAGCGTTGAGTGGCTTGAAGACACTCAACACCATCACTTATTTTTTCATTCATGTCTGAAAGCATTGAGTGAGTGGTGTTAACTCAACGCAGCGTTGAGTGAAGCTTCGCCATGTTGGAATTCTTAGGATGGTGATGAGTGCGTTGACTGCACTCGACGCGGCGTCGAGTGTACTCGACGCTTTTCCCTTAGACTTGTGTTATTTCCCCATAATGACGTGTATCTCTAAAGTCTTTGTTTTGCCAAGTTAGAATTGTTGGGTTTCTGCTTAATTTGTCGAGTTTGGGTTTTATGGGTATTTGGTATATGGGGTTTGGTTTGTTTGGCTTAGTTTTATGAATCATTACACTCTGGAATGTTTGGGTCTTGTTTTTGGGCTGTTGGGTTGTGTTGGACCAGATGGCCACCACCGCTGTCCCATTTTTGAGATGTTTGGGTCTGTTAATTCGGTTTTGACCGGTTGGTCCCGTCTTAGGTCCGGTTGCATTATAGTGTTAATGACTCACGTGTTTATTGAGACTTTGTCTAGTTTTGTTTCTATGGATTAAACTTATGTTATTCCTGCCTATTCTCATAGATGTCCTCGGATTATGACTTCATTCGCACTTGGTGCAAGTTTCATTACCTTTTAACTTTATAAGTTAACTCTTTCGCTCTTAAATTCTAGTTAGTTTGCTATGTTTTTTGGCATCTATTCAGGTTTGGATTAGTAATCTTACTACTCCCATGTTTACTGACATTTTTTGTTGACACTTGTTTTTTCTTGCTGAGTGTTCTTCTTTTGAATGCCTCAGGTTTAGGAAAGTAGCCGGTTGAGCGGCTATGTTTGGTGTTTGCTAGTGGACTGCAGTGTTGCAGAGGTTTCCTCTACCTTGAGAGGTAGTTCTTGTTGCTTTCTTGATTAGTACAGACACACATACTGACAAGTGGTTTCATGTCATTGAGTGATACTAAACGCATAAGAACAAATGTACTTAGAATTATAGTGGTTTATATAGTCGTCGAGTGCGTTGAGTGGTCTCAAAGCCATTCGATGAGGCGTTGAGTGATACTTAATGCATAAGAAGAAGTGAACTTAGAATTATAGTAGTTTCAGTAGGCGTCGAGTGCGTTGAGTGGTCTCAATGCCATTCGATGAGGAGTTAAGTGATACTCAATACATAAGAAGAAATGGACTTAAAATTATACTGGTTTCAGTAGGCGTTAAGTGAATTGAGTGGTCTCAATGCCATTCTATAAGGAATTGAGTGATACTCGACGATCCCGACGAAATGGACTCGGAATAATACTGGTTTCAAGAAGCTTCGAGTGCGTTGAGTGGTCTCAATGCAACTTGACGAAGCGTTGAGTAATAATCGATGATCCCAATGCTTTGACATAGAAAATTACTAGACTCAACATGGCATTGAGTGATCAAAATGAATTTCGACAATTCGTCGAGTGTGTATAGGTATATATAATGATTTTGACTTAGAGGATTTTTTGGCCCAGGAAGAATTCATTGTCTTGTATATACTGGCTGAACCGAGTTCTAGAAATGTGCCAAATGACTCCTGTAGCCCAGTCTCTTCAATAAGACTTGTTTTAAGTAATAATGGGCAGTCCAATGTTAGGGTTACACGTGGCAAAGAATTCTAACCCTAATTCTTCTTATAAAAGGAAACATACAGGAAAACCCTAGCCGTCACTTCATTATTCTTGCCGAGCAGTTACTTGCCGAACTCGACGGAAATGAAGAAGGTCGCGAGTGTCGGATTTTTTGGAGGCCGAACTCCCCTTCATAAAGAATGATGACGCTAAGGCCCCGTTTGGGGGGACTTATTTTCACCGGTCAAGCGGTCACGACCGCATGAACAAGGACTTAATTAAGTCCCAGTTCATGCGGTCGTGACCGCTTGACCGGTGAAAATAAGTCCCCCAAACAGAGCCTAAGAAGGATAACAAGATTCATGGTCGGAAACGAGGTGATCTTCCTACCCCCTCTCTTGGTGTTAGATCTTTAGTTATGAAATAGGAGAGATATCGGCTCAAAGGAGTTCGATCTTGGTGAGAAATGGAGATCTCCTCGGAAGAGACCATGCTAGGACCCTTGCCCTAGGGATTTATGTCTTACCCCTCTCCTCTCTTCATTGAGAAGGTGATGGGCTTGGTTTCGTGAAGCGAAATGGTCTATTGACGATGACTAAGGGAAGAGGAAAATTTGTGTGTATTTTTGGACATATGGCTAGAGTAAGAAGATGAACTGATGTCGTTCGTTTTGCTTTATGATGCGTGATGAAATCTATTTTCTGCGCGCAGCGGATTTGAGGCCGTTTTAGGGTGAGATACAGTCGGATCTAGGTCTTGGACTGAACACAAAAGTTGTATTTCTCGGAAATACCTTTCCAACGAATGGTTACACGATTTCACAGGAGCCTTGTAGCTCCTAAAATGTCTAGTAGAAGTTGCTACACAGTGACAACTTATGTTCATGCTGCTTTTGGGCTAGTGTATAACCCGGTTTGTATTAGGTAAAAGAAACATAGCAAGATGACGTTGAGGTTTGGATGATCCTGGTACTAGGTCGCCGAAATAAACAATTGATTGGAGGAATTTAATAAACAAATGGTTGGGGAAATTAGTGACAAATTATTTGATAAGATTTGGTTGTACAAATGGCTACTTGTGAAATCGGGTAAGGATGCGCGTGATTGTAATCCGATGAATTATATAAGTTTTGAAAGAGGGTTTGGTTCCCTATGATTGAATCTGTAATCTATACTTATGTTGTTGTGCTTGATGAATACGTGAAGGGTTAATATTTTGTGGTGACAAGTATATGAAAGCTTAATTTTTGTGAATGCTTGATTATAAGGAAAAAATCGAATGAGTTAAATCTCATGGCCATGAAAATGTGACTCCTAATCTCAAGTATTGGATGGGATAATTGTACGGTCAGCTGCTTAGAGTGTGTCTCCCTATGGATAGTAGTGTGGGATTAGTATGTTGTTCAACGTGGCTTTCCACATGTGCTGATGTTGAACCCTTGAGTGCTTGGGAGCACGAAAATGTGAAAAGGTGTAAGTGCGTGAGTATTTGACTGCACAAGATTGGTAATGATGAAAAGGGACTCGGTTGGAGCTCCTGGATGGTTGATGTCAAGGTCATGTGAATTTGCATGCAGTGTGAGTTGACACGAAGTGTCATAATCCCTGGTTAAGGATAGTGTCGCTAGTCTACGGGCTCACCAGTCATCACACCGACAGGAGTTGATAGATAGACTTTGGAAGGATGGTCTTGGTCCCCGGTGCTCATTCCCGGGGCTCCTTCCGTGCTAAGTGGACGGTTGGGCTTGGTCCTATGGTGATACGCACCCATAAGATCCTTCCGTTCCATACGCTAGGCCAGTTTGTGTTGTGTTCTTTGTGTACATCTACCCAAGACCTCTCTGAGCCGTAGTACGCATGGAGCTCTGCTGCTGTGTTCTTAGTGTTGAGGCATACGGAGGCCTAGGCCAGGTAGTGTGTAGACTAGCCTAGTAGCAGAAAGCCCATTTAACTGTCACCGTCTGGCCATGACGGATGGCACATGAGAGGTTAGCTACCTGCTCGAAAAGTGGGAACTATAAGTATGTGTAGACATAGCAGTGTGTGTGTGTGTGAGCATGGGTGAGTCATCATATTGCATTCATAACATTACATTACACTACATGAGATCCTTATCATATAAGTTTGTATGGGTACTCTTATATGATGAGTTACTTTACTGTTAAGCCGATCCTTAACTTATAAATCTGTATGGGCATTTCTATAAGTTAAGTTACTTTCCTGTTATAGATCTATATACTTTGATGGATGGATATTGCTTGTGTAGAACTGCTAGAGTAGAATTTTTATAATGTGGTTATATAATGCTACTATTAACACTCATGATATGTATAGATATACCACCTGTTTATTACTACTGCTACTTATATATATTGTACCCTCTTCTTTTCTCCTCCCGGTCCCTAAGAGTCACTGGGGGAGTAGATGTGATAGCCACTTAGTCTTTATGATTAATAATTTCTACATCTTCCATTTTAGGAGGAAACCCCGCAGATAGAGCAGCAGCAGGTTGTGCAGGATGGCATCCAAGCCAGGCTAACGGGGCCTGATACGACGTTACCATCGCTGGCGTCAGTTGTAGATGTGAGTTTTGAGTGACTCATATTATAGCCCTTGGGGCAATTTTTGTGTACTCCGATATTGTAGAAGCCGTCGTTGCTTCTTATTATTGTTGTACTTGTTAGACTTATATACTTGTGTGGATTTTGACTTATGTACTTCTCTTTATGTTTGGTTGGCATAGATGATATTGGTTTTAGTTGGCAGGATAGGCGTCTTATAATATCTGTCAACCCGTGTGTTGGCATTACCGCAAGGCGGCTATTCTGGGCATAATACTCCCCTCGACCGTGTCTTGTGTTCCGGGAGGGGGGTCTTACAAATGATATGATCACTTTTATATTTAATCGCATCTAGACCTGATATTATGTTTGCAGTTTGTTTATGTGCTAGATTTTAGGATAATCCTAAAAAATCACTTTTAAAAGAGGTTAAACATATTTTTAGATATCTTATTGGTACTTCTAAAATAGGTTTGTGGTATCTACATAATGATATTTTCATTTTACATGGTTATTCTAATTTCAATTATGCTTCATTAGATCGTAAGAGCACTGGTGGAACTTGTCACTTTCTAGGCCAAACACTTATTTTGTGGTTAAGTAGGAAACAGAATTATGTTGCCCTATCAACTACCAATGCCGAATATATTGTACAAGGTAGTTGTGGTGCAAAATCTCTTTAGATGAAAAAAACCTTAGAAGACTTTGGAATACATCAAGATACTTTAGAATTAAGGTGTGACAATAAAAGTGCAATTGATTTAACTAATAATCCAATTCATCATTCTAGATCTAAATATATAGATGTTCATCATCATTTTATTAGAGATCATATAAAATAAAATTCAGTAAAGGTTAATTTTATAAGCACAGATTCACAGCTTGCGGACATTTTCACAAAAGTACTTCCAGATTCCCGTTTTTCAATTCTACGAGTAGAATTTGGAATCCTAGACATTTCAAGCTGATGAATTCACATAAGTGTTATGAAAAAAATTAACATTAAAACAAATTTTATAATTAAAATTAAAATAACTTACATATTAAAACAAAAGTGTACTGAAAAGCACTCACAAATATCACATCATAGTTCACTAAAATTATTACAAACACTTGTTCATCACAGAATACAGAAACTAAAATTAAAAGCACTATCGCCTGGTGATACTGAGTGTTGCCTGGCGATATCGTCCAGAAGCTATCTTCTGCCAGAAATCTCAAAGGTCTCTGTTGTCTCCAATGTTGGTCTCTTCCTAATCTTTAGTGGAGCTCTGATCACTATTTCGTGTTTGACGAGGTCGGCACGTTGACTATCGTGGAGACTCCATGACGGGATTTTCCTACACTGCTGTCTCTGCCGGAGTTGGCTTCAGCTTAAGACTCTTTGCCAGAAATTTAATAAATTTCTGCATTTTCGTGTGGTGCTTTTTCACTTCTTATTTATATTCCTCGAATGACTCTCGCAAGTCATCCAGTCCTTCTCATAGTGATCCACCTCCTGGGAGTGGTAGATTTCTAATACTTGATGATATTTCACTACTCCGGATTTATCCACCTCATGACGCACGAGCACTAATATGAGTGATGCCTTATAGAAGACTGTAGGTGCACTGTCATCAAAGTAAAATTCATGGTCCATCCAACTGTATTTCTTATATAGTATTCATTGGATGATTGCACAAATCGGTAGAGTATTAAGTTTTTTCCACATAGGATTCTTCAATCTATACGTGTAGCGAATAATGGATAAAATCAAGTCCGCCACATCAAACGGCTCCCTCTCAAGGATCATGTATATCACATAACTCAATTGAGCCGTTATTTTTCTTGTATCCCTGGATTTGAGCATAATCGTATGTCTCAGAATATCCAACACTAAACGTGCATCCGAGGTGATATTGTTCGTGGATTGGATTAGTTTTTTCATGGAATTTCCATGTAACACCATATTCAATAAAGTCCAATCTCTATCCTTTCTATAGTTTTCCACTACGTCCAGTACATAATCCCGCTCAATCAAATCAAACTCATCTCTTAAGTCATGGTGAGTTATTTCAACAGTTTGTCCTTGAATTTTAGATCTCACTTTGTCATTCAATTTGGTAAAATTTGGATCACTTAAGTGGTTGTAAAATTCTTTAATTAATTTTGAAGAAAACATATCTGGCAGTATAACTAAAATTATACCTGCCATTGCTAATTGGTTGTGTATATATGCGTGTCAAACTTGATCAAATTCAATCACTTTACCCACACCGATGTTTGCATTTTCGATCCTCGGAAATGTTTGATACGCGGTATGAGTATCACTGCTTGTGCTCCTACTGACCTTAGAACTTGAAGCTATATCTACAAACAGTAACACAAACTTAATTTTATAAACTACCAATATCGTCAGGCGACACTCACTGTTGTCGGGCAATATATCCTAACATTTCCCTTTTCAACATGCACTTCCATATTTCAACATCCCGACTTACAAGATCTCACACAAAGATCCATTTGTTTGTGTTGTGCCTTAACAAATTCAAGAAAAAAATTCACGACTACTATTCATCATCTTCTTCCCCAAAAGTTAATTTTTTTGGAAATCTCTTCTAAAAAGCCTACATATGTGATTTTGTGTACTTTACATCCTAGATCTATGTTTGCACTTCATCAACCCCGTGGATCTATGTTCTATTCTCTCAAAAATATAGTTTTTAAGCTCATGCCTAAACCTAGTAAAATCACCTACAAATCTGAAATTTTCTCCCTTACAACTTCATGAAATCTCTTCAATAATCCCTCAATACATTTAAATATACAAATAATAAAGAAAGGAGCCAAAAATTTCACTAATCATACCTTGATTGGAGTTTTCGCCGACGACCAGAGAGAGTTTCGCTCGAGGACTTTAGGAGAAAATGGACAAAACGATGCCTTAGATAAAAATATTGCGTATTTTATATTTTCGTACTATCGCCGATTAGCGATATCCGATATCTCCGGGCAATAGCCGAAAATTACACATCTACCCTTTCTGATCCTTTCTTCATTTTTTGTTAATTTCCATTATTCTTCTCATCCACATAATTTCTTAATCTTGTTTAGGCGTTGTACAATATATATTCTCTTATGTGGGGTTAGCTCAAATATTGTGTTATATTCAAATGTTTATTTTCATTTTCTATATACAACTCTCCTAATTACAAAAGAAATTGTTTTCACATGCCTCTAAGTATGAGAAATATTTTACTTATGATAATGCACTCTCACAATCAAATGTGAAAAATTCATAAGTATTTACCATTACTACCTATGTGAATTGTGAATGTTCTACCATAACCACTGGAATTTCATTATGCAACATTTACTTTATCCTTGTTTTCTTTGCATAATTTATCTGTATTTACCTTATATTAGCGCACAAGTGAATTTGAAGTTTTGTGTCAAGCCAAAAATAAGCAATTAATTCTTATTAAAAAAAACTAATAAGGGCTAACAAGGAACTTCCACCAAGTACTAATCACCATTCTGATAATTCTTGATATGCATTGTGAGGTTGAGCACCTTGGACTGAATTGTAAAGTGTCTTGTGTAATATTTATATGGGTATTCATATTATTTTTTTGCTCTGAATTTTTGGATGCAAGTATGGCTCTTGGTTTGGTTTTTTAACATTTCCGTGTTCATGTACGTTTTAAGGTTTTACCTATGTAATTTTTCCTATCATTTTCACTTATGCGCTGCATTATCATTCCTTACGTTTCTTCTCATGAGCATTGGACCGACAATAATTCCTAATAATGTTCAGTAGTGTATTTGCCAATGAAATAACTCTATGAATTTAACAATGTTTGTGTTCACTCACATTACTCATCTCTATACATTGTTTCACATGCTCTACACTTGATTTTTCACTTTGTGGCTTTTACAGTTTGGCTTCTGCAATCACTTTGTTATTTCTTTTTATAATACCAAATAGGGGAGAATTTTCTAAGAAATCATTCCTTTGGATTACTTTAATTTAAAACTTAAGCAAAATTCAATGGTTACTTCAACAAAATTCAATGGTTCCATCTGCTTATATTTAGGGGGAGTACACATGTAGGGAAGTTACATACAAGAGGGTTTTGTGCACATACAAATGCTTAGTCTTGCTCATCACATTTGCTAACACGTTATAGGTCATTCATGATTTCTTTCTAAGTGGATTTGTTATTATAAAAAGGGGGAGATTGTTGGAGCTTGCGTTCCACGCTTCTTGGTTTGCTAATAATAAATCTTATTTGTATTTGATTATCATGTGTTTATAATCTGCAGATATAACATATCTTACTCTCAAATCATTTTTGGGTTGGATTTGGGATTGCAAAGAAAAGATAATCTGTTATCGTCTGGCGATATCCAGTATCACCACCTGGTGATAGCTCGCGGAATAGTTACCATATAATCTCCACGACATTCAGTTAACATCGATATCGCCTGGCGATATAAATATCGCCCAAGAGATAGCGCATGATTGGTCACGACCGATTCATCCCGCATATGTTTCGAATCATGGGACACGTGGCAATCGGATAGGATATCGCTGTCAGGAGATATCAGGTATCGCCAGGCAATATCTCCAAAATATATGTATATATACGCTCATTTTTTGTGGATATTACGATTTTCAATTTCTGGAGTGTTCCTTCCCGTGCATCCTGTCCAGAGAGCTCCAGCATCCAGAAAAACTCCATCTTCCGAAGAAAGTTCAAGCACAAAAAAACGATGACTCGCACATGACATCACAAGCAACCCTAGTAAGGATTCATCGGCATCTTCAGCGCTTCATTAAGAGGAGTTTTCATTCTGAAAATTGTTCTTTGTCATTCTTCATTTTTTCTTTGTAATTGATAGAGAAAATCGCCGCCTTGCATGTGGCATCTAGGTTCGTGTGTTGCTTAGGAGAGAATCGACGCCTTATGCATGACGTCTAGGTCCTTGTGGGACTTAGGGAGTTTTTGCAACCTTATATGCAGTGATAAGATCGTGGTGTGTACTAGGGGGAGGCTAGTAGCAAGATCTAGGAAGAGATAAGCTATAGCCAGCCGATTCTTATTAGAAGGACCAGTGAAATCAAAAGGTTTATATTTTTCATATCCTTGATCTCTAGCTCTATAGAGATACATTGTAGTCTATTTTAACAATTGTGAAATAAAAAATCATCATTTTTATTCTTATGATTTTCTAATTGTTTATCTTTGATTATGTAAAATTAATTTTGATTTCTATAATTATTTCACCGAGGAAAATAATTTAAGAAATAAATTTTTGCTAACCCTTATTCACCCCCCCCTCCCCTCTAAGTACGCCTTACGATCCAACATATTTCTCTAGAGTCAATCAACACCAATAATCAACCTTTCTTTCTATAGGATCTTAACAAATCTGAGTGTAAGCCTAGAATATAAAGGCTGAGGTAGGATCTTTTTCGTAGAACTGAGTTGTAGGGCCTTTGGGCCTGAGTTGTAGGATTCTGGTTGGGAATCAGGGTTATAGGAGAGTTTCTCTCAGAGGTAGGATCCATTGGTGGACTTGAGTGTAGGGATAACCTCCTAGCCTTAGTGTAGGACTTTTAGTTAAAGTTTGAGGTAGGTGTTCTGGAACAGATCACTGAGTTGTAGGCGAATATTTCTATGAGTGTAGGGCCTTGGAACTGAGGTAGCATTTGGAGGAGTCTGAGAGATTTTGTGGGATCTGTGTCATAAGCTCATTGAGCCGAGTTTGGAGAAGTTGGCATTATCTAACAAACTGTTAAAAAGGTGGGAGAGACAGTGGATGTACCCAGACCTTGGAAAGCCACTATAAATACCTTGTGTGTTGATTGTGTGATCTTGAAAGCTAATCTAAATCTAAATCACAACTCAGCTAAGTAAAATATTATCATAAGAGACATAAAAACCTATTCACCCCCCTCTAGGTGTTTAGCTACTCTTGAAAACAAAGTCATTTACAATTCCTCGTACGATGTCATCTTAATACTGGCCTGAAAGCTATTATTATATGAAAATTCTACTTGTGGTAGCAACTGCACCAACGGCTCACTGTGCTCCACTATGCATAGTCGGAGAAGATCCTCCAAAGTCCGGTTCATTCTTTCCATTTGACTGTTTGTCTAGAGGTGAAAAGTGGTACTGAAGGCCAATTTGGTTCCTAAGAATGCTTGCACCCTTCTCCACTCTTTCGAAGTAAAACACCCATCACAGTCAGATAAAATGGACTTCAGCAATCCATGGAATCAAACTGCTTGTTCTATAAAAAGCCTGGCCAGAACATCAACTCCATCACTTTGTCGATTTATAATGAACTGTGCCACCTTGGTAAGTCGATGCACAATAACCCATATAGAGTCATTTTCAGCACGGAATTGAGGTAGGCTGTGGAGTAATTCAATGGAGATGTCCTAAAATTTCCATTCTGGTATCTATAGCGGCTGCATCAATCCTCCTAGGTTGCGGCATTCGAACTTGACCCTTTTATATCTCTGGCATTGTGCAATAAAATTTGTGACGTCTCTTTCCATCCCTGACCAGTATATTGTTCTACTCAGGTCAACCTACATTTTAACTACACTAGAATGAATAGAATACATCGATTGGTGTGTGTCTCAAAGAATCTCATCTCAAATTCCCCAGGTGTTGGGAATGAAAATGTGGTGCCTGAGCTACAAAATAACATCATGTAGGTTGTAATCACCATGGGCACCATCCTGTAATGACTAAATGATCAGGGGTACTTCTAGATCAATATTTTTTACCTCACATATTCAATCCTAGATATCACACTATATCTCCATCTAGTATAGTTGGGATTTATACTCCATTGGGTCCCTATGAGTAAAATGATAATACTTAGATCTACCAAAGATCAAAGAAACTCATCCAGGATTTGTCCATTCAGCTCCCAACTATTGAGGGTTGTTGGCTCAGCACATCTGTAACCCTATTAGACTTCCTGGGGTGGTATCAGAGAGCAAAATCACAGTCGCATAGGAATTTCAACCACCGACATTGCTGGAAGTTCAGCTCTTTCTAGGTGAAGATGTATTTGAGGCTATTATGATCGAAGAAGATCTCACATCTTACTCTGTACAAGTAATGCCTCCAGATCATGAGGGCAAATACCACAATGCCCAAATCTAAATTATAGGCTGCATTATTTAGTTCATGCGGCTTCAGCTGTCGAGATTGTTGGTGTTACCATTGTGATCTGGAAGTGATCACATATATAGTCTCACTACCAACGCAATATGAGCCTTTGGGGTCGCATATAAGAGAATTGGAGAAGTTGAAAAGTTTGTGTTGGCCATGATCATATGTGATATGAGTGAAGGAACAAGCCTTCGACATTGTGAATGTAAAGGATTTTCATTCCGGGACCTATGTGAATATGGGTAATCAGGTAAGTGGCCGAAAGACTCTCAGAGAAATTCGTCGAGTATCGCTTAAGGTTTCAACGAATGAGTTGGAACTTTTCGAATATTGTCATGATAGACTCAACGAATCTGCCTTCGGTTCATAGAGTATCGGAATGATAGTTTCGACGAATTAGACTTATTTGTCAAATGTCATCGATTCGTCGAGTATCGTCGATTCGCCGAGTATCGTCGATTCATAGAGTATCATCGATTCATCGAGTATCGGTGATTCGTTGAATATCGCCTTAATACCTTGATGGTTTGCTCTGTCTCGATTCGTCAAGTATATACATGCTATTTCTACGAATAGTTTTGATTCGTCGAATATCAATGTATATATACGACGAATTCTATTTCCTCCAGTTTATTTCCTTTAAGTCCGGTTCGGCGTGGTCTGTGGGTATCGTTTTGTTTGGTACTATGTATATATATGATATGTATAGTAAACCAATGTGCATGCGCCTTTATGTTTTGACCTAATCGAGCGAGCTGAGAACGGTGATTCTTCTTCCTCTCGACGGAACAGTTCGGCCTAGGTCACGATAGCCAATCTTGTTGCCGGCCATTCGCTGATATACAGTTATCGCTGGAAAGTGTTTTATAAGGCTTCATTTTCATCTTGTCCACCTCTCCTTTAACGGTTCTAGCAAGTCGTAGAGACGTTGAGGGCATACCTTCTTCCAACCTAGATTTTGTGTGACAAGAATCTAAGGGTTCTTTGTGCTCGTGTAGATATCCGTAGAGGCGTGGACACTATTCTAGGCTCGGAACTCTGACAGTCAGCATTTGTTGGACTTCTTTGGAGCACCTTGGTTGAGTATTGACTCAATCCCGTAAAAGTATAATTTATTTATAGCAATGTTACTTCTTGATCAATGTTCATCACTAGATCCACATTTCTTTTGGGGTTTTTTCCAAATTCTACTGCGCACAAGAGTTGTGATGTATTGCAAAACCTAATAGTTGAATCAGTGGGAGGTTGCACGATGATCATTGTTTCAGAAGTTGTTAAATCTAATGCATGTAAATCTGGAAATTTAGAAGTGTTCTAAATGACCCCGTTAGGGGCTCTAACCCTAAGACCCCACTAGGGGCACAACCCCTTGGAACTCTGCCAAGAACGCATGTGATTTTGTTGTGATATCTTTGTTACTCCTTAGTAGTAACGGTCCGTCTTGTTGCTTTGTGAAACAAAATGTGTCAGATTTTGAAGCTCACATAGTGAGATGAGCTTGTCTACAGTGTAAGTGGAGTTGGTATTGCTCATGTCCAATACATGTAAATATGAAGATTTAGAATAGTTCTAGATGATCAGATTTAATCAAATTCATCAAGTGTTGATGATTTTTCTTATGCACATCTGGGATGCATTTGGATTGTGAATGCTGTAAGTTTTATTTTGTGAATATGCACATTGGTTATTTGTTAACCATGATTAATTGTTAATCAATTACCTAAAATCCCTTATGTAATATTAAGTATTCGGATGCCTTCTGTAGGATGATAATCTTCCTGCCTCGATCAATGAAGTTTGGTCTTGTCAAATCAAGGTGCATTAATCTATCTTGGTAAGGGTGCGAGCGGATAATTATGATATCCCACTGTCGACATCGGGTCAAACTTAACTGGGTGACCTCAAAGGTTGAGTGCCTAGATGCATAGTGTTGGCATGTGCCATATGATCGATTCGAATAAGGAGTTATTCACCAACCAAACAAGAGTTGCATAGTTATGCAACCAGCAAGAGTTGCCTACCGAAATAACTACATTATGAGAGAAAAGCCAAAGCTGACTCCAAGTATTGGTGAAATAGGGATCTTAACCACTAAGAGAGTAGCTTGCATAAACTCTCTGAATTGTTATTGAGGGTTATCAGTTTGATTAAAATAGTGAGAGTAATTTTAATTAAAGTCTTAATTGAAATAAAAATGTATTTTTAAATGTACTACTGAATCTTTCTTTGCATAAATCATTATAGAATTTCTATGATAAGTGGATCTCATTCCACCCTATCCCTCAGAGCCATACTTGAGAAGGATAAACTGAGTGGGATGAACTATTTGGATTGGTATAGGAACCTAAGAATTTTTCTCAGGCAAGAGCGTAAGCTCTATGTATTGGAAGATGAATCCCCTGATGAGCCTGTCGGGAATATGTCCTGATCTGATAAAGATGCTTATAAGGAGTATCAAGACAACTCCTATGATATCAAATGCCTCAAGATAGAAACCATGAACTCTGAGCTTCAAAAGCAACATGAGAACATGGGTTGTAAAGAAATTGACGAGCATCTCAAGAAAAGGTTTCAAGGGCAGGCTCGCTAAGAGAGGTTTGATGTCACCAAGGCATTGTTTTAGTGTAAGATGGTGCTCGAGACCTAGTAGGGACTCACATTCTCAAGATGATTTGGTATATAGATAACCTTGAGAGGCTAGGCTTTCCTCTGGGCCAAGAGTTGGCAACATATCTGATCCTGCAATCGTTCTCGCACAGTTATGAGCAGTTCGTCTTGAACTACAATATGAACGAAATAGACAAGACACTGCCCGAGCTCCTAGGAATGTTGAGAACTACTGAAATCAATATAAAGAAGGTCAAGCCTGCAAGCCCCATACTAATGGTGCATGAAGGTAAGGGCAAGGCCAAGGGTTTCAAGAAGACGAAGGTTGGACCTAAGTCATCTTTTGAGCCCAAGTATTCAGCACTGACGAATAAAGGCTTAGCAAAAGAAGTAAATGCCACCACTGTGGCCAGGCTGGTCATTGGAGGAGGAATTGTCCTTCTTATATTCAGGGTCTGCAGAAAATGAAGGGAGGTATGACTTTCAATTCAAATATTTATGTTATAGAGATAAACCTTTCTAATCCTTCATCTTGGGTATTGGATATCGGATATGGTTTCCACATTTGTGTAAATATGTAGGAACTAGGAAGGAGAAGAATGTTGAATAAAGGAGATGGACCTGCGTATTGGTAATGGATCAAGAGTTGCTTCTATCGCCGTAGAATTTTACTGTCTTTCTTTGCCAAGTGGGCTTGTAATAGAACTTGATAATTGCTATTATGTTCTTTCCATAACTAGAAACATTATATCTATTTCATGTTTGGACATAATTTGATTTTCTTGTATTATTAAGAACAATTTTTGTTCTATATTTAAGAATGATATTTGTTATGATATATCCCAAATGTTTAATGGTTTATATGTTTTGAACTTAGACCATCAGATCTATAAAATAGAGAATACTAAAAGACTAAAAATGAATGACTCGAACCCTACGTACCTTTTGCATTGTCATTTGGGCCATATAAACGAGAAATGCATATCCAAGCTCAATAAAGATGGACTACTGGACTCATTTGATTATGAATCATTTGAGAGATGCGAATCTTGTTTATTAGGTAAGATGATTAAAGTCCCTTTCACTGGTTTTAATGAGAGGGCTGATGATCTCTTTGGTATAGTATATAGTGATGTATGTGGACCCATGAGTTTTATGCTAGAGGTGTGTACTTCTATTTTATTACATTTACTGATGATGTCAGTAGATACATATACGTATATCTTATGAAGTGCAAATCTGAAACCTTTGAAAAGTTTATAGAGTTTAAGAATAAAGTTGAGAACCAGTTGAGTAAGAAGGTTAAAGCACTCCGATCTGATCGAGTGGTTAATACCTGATTCATGAGTTTCTTGATCATCTGAAAGAGTGTGGTATTGTATCACAGCTCACTCCACCCAGAATTCTGCAGTATAATGGTGTGTCTAAGCTGAGGAATTGTACTCGATTAGACAAGGTATGGTCGATGATGAGTCATGCAAATCTGCCTATTTTCTTTTAGGGTTTTTGTAAGACCCCTACACTTAATAAGGAGGCTCCCGGTTTTATGCTCAGAATAGCCGCCTTATGATGACACAAACTCACGGGTTAGTCAACACCGCAAGACGTTGATCCTGCTAGTTAGTACGATCATATAACCTGTTCGGCCAATTGAGAAATAGAAGTATATAAGCAGTGTATAAAACAGCTAGTTCACAAGTCACAAAACTATCATTTATAATGAAAATGAAAGTACAATAGAGTCCAGAATGAGTATAACAAAAGAGAAAAGGGCTTATTCCCTACACATGATATCAAATCTCTCTCTCTCAAAATGACAACAAAGCGGAAGCTAAACTATCATCAGAAAACTCGTCCTACCTAACGACGGGCTGTAGTAGTAGTAGGTGGTGATGGTGTCAGCTACTCACGTCCTGCCACCTCGTCCTACTGGTCAAGCTGGTATTCCATCTCCTCGAGCTCCTAAAATGATTTGATCACAATCAACCGTTAGTCATAAAGACTAAGTCATTTCCTCCACACCTCGCCCCCGCAACTCCTAGGTACCGGGCGGGAGGATGAAGCGGAGGACAACAAGGGGTATAAAAGAAGCAGGTGACAGTGGGGCTATACTACCAAGTATATATAGTATCAATCGATTTCTACTATAGCAGTTCTATATATATAGCACATGTAAGGTATGAAGAACTTTACAGAAAGTAAGTAATGTGTTGTAAGTAAACAAAGTACTGTAAATAAAATAATGTAAAGAACGACAAGTAGAATATTCTACCACTAAACTATCATCACAGAAGTACCTTAACTTATATGATTGCACATACAAACTTATAAGTTAAGGTTTCTAAATATAACTTATAATATAAAATAACCCATACTAATTTATATGATAAGGAACTATGGTGCGTATGACCTAATTATGAATGTATGTCATGCATGCATTTTATGATTCATATAAGTGCAACTCACACACACGACTCTGTGATCACGGACCTTTAGTTCCCACTTTTCTGATCTAGCATCACTCTCTGGTACCACCATTGTGGCAACGGCAGCAGCGGAGCAGGCACTTCCGCTTCCTAGGCAGGTGAAAGTTGTAAGTTGTCTACCTAAATCACCTAGAGGGGGGTGAATAGGTGAGATGTGCGTCTAATGTGGAATAAAAAATTTGACACAAGCATAAATAAGTAATCAAGCAATCACACAGACGACAAGAGATTTATAGTGGTTCCCCAATCTTGGGTACATCCGCTTTCCTCACCGATCTAGCAAATCACTAGATCCGGCTAATCAGCTATCTCGGATTGCAAACCAATCCTACACCTCAGAACCACGTTCCTACAAAACTTGATCCAAACAGATCTACACTCGGAAGACACAAACTTCCTACCACTCGGAGCACAATGCTCCTACACTCGGAGAATAATCTCCTACAAGATTTACAAATAGATATGAAAATACAAGCAAAAACTTTCTCAGATCTGGAATAAACAAGTCTTTATGTCTTCTTCTTAAAGTTGCGGCCCTTTCAGAATTGTTGAAGAAGACTAGTAGATCTGACCTGAGAAATTCTTGAATCTACTCGATCAAGGAAGAAAGAATGTTTCCTAAATCAGTAGATCTTCTAGATCGAAAAGATGAGGATCGATCTTTACGTGAGCGATGACGGCAGCTTCAAGACGTCGAGCTTTTGAAGAAATCAGCCGAACCAGAGATTTTTGGAAAGTTCGAGATCTTCTCAATAATTTTTATTAATCCATCTTAGGGTTATGTATCGGTGACAAGACTTTATATAGGATCTCTTAACGGTTGGAAATATCATTAATAATGACACGTGGACCAATCCTGTTGGGTTATTTGAAATTCCGGCCATTCTGGACTTAGAAGAAATTTTCAGGAAAAATCCGACTTAGTTCTCGAGAAGTACTTATAGTTCTCGAGAACTATGAACTGAGCTTTCGAGAACTGTAGAGACTTCTCGAAAACTAAACTCTTTTAGAAAGGGATGGACTTCTCGAGAACACAAGAGTATAGTTCTCGAGAACTAATTTACTTCTCGAGAAATAATAGAGGACTTCTCTAGAACACCAGAGCTAGAGAATTTCTTCCTGAACTTCTCGAGAACCAAGGGAATACTTCTCGAGAACTAAATAGACTTCTCGAGAACTTATAGAAGACTTCTCGAGAACTTTACTTAGAATCAACTTCTGATTGAATGTCTGAACTTTGAATCAAAGGAATACTTCTCGAGAACTAAATTGACTTTTCGGGAACTTAAAGAAGACTTCTCAAAAACTTTACTGACTTCTCGAGAACTTAGAATAGTTCTCGAAAGCTTTACTTACTTCTCGAGAATTTAGAATAGTTCTCGAAAGCTTTACTTACTTATCGAGAACTTCACTTTGATAAATTCTTGAACTGTCCTGACTTCTCGAGAAGCAGAGTCTGAGCTTCTCGAGAACTATACCATATTTCTCGAGAACTCTGAGATCACTTCTCGAGAACTGGACTTTGAAAGTTTTTCAAGAACTTTAGAGAAGATTTCCTTCTGGCCCTATCTCCATCCTTTGCTCCCAATATTTGAACATAAAGTGTATCCCAATTTAGAGGCTACACATGAGTCAACACTTTGGATCACACAGTGAGGGATTACACTGTATGGTCCTATGTTCCTGACCAACTGTAGACTGACATTGGTCTACACTTAGCACTGAGAACCTGCAAACATTAAGCTAGAACAAGGGTATCAAATACAACTTAATTCATCTTAGTTCATGGGTGACTTCATGCAAATCTGGGTTATTGTGGATGCAATACCCAACAATCTTCCCCTATTTGTAGAAGTTAGAACCCTTTACACTAAGGTGAATTATCATAATAAATAAAGAACATGAAGGAAGAACAGTAAGAATAAATGCTTAGACAGATAATTAGAAAGCACAATTAAGCAGAACTAGGAAATGTTATATATATCAATAATGTTTAAAAACTAGTCAACATCCATTTCCTCAACATTTCTCAACACCACAACATCAAGAATCATCCTTTGCTCTATTGTTTCCTGTCTTGCTTTTCATGTTGTCTTCTCTTATAGCTGAAAGGTTTAGGATAATATCATGGAGGCTTTGGAGGAGCTTTGGGATTATTCTTTCCATATTCCCTGTCATAAATTCTCTTTTTGGTCATGGATTTTTCATATAACTCCCACTAAACTAAACTATAGTGCAGATGTCTATTCTCATTATAGTCCATGACAAGTTTAAGGGTTTCAAGAATTAGAGCTTTGGACGTTGGGCTCAAAACTTTAGAAAATTCTTGAGCCTTTCTCTTCTCTGCCTCTGGCTGGGGAATTGATCCTATGGCAGAGGGACCTTCCCCATACTTCCTTTTCTTGAGAATGAGAACCTCTGGTAGATCTTGAGGAATCACATCATCCCAAACATGGGAATAGGAAGCTGGAGGAGGTTCCTGATCTTCTGGCCTGGGAGAGAATGTAGGAAATTGAGGTTGAGGCACTTGGCTAGACTCACCTTCAACAAGAGGATTTAAATGATAAGGAATCACATTGGGGTCTGCTTGAAAATTTGGAAAGATTTGATTATGCACCCATACAGTTGTATCATAAGTATGAAATTGGACTGATTGAATTTGTTCTAAAACACTTTTATTGATCTCTGTTACTTTTTCAGTCCAAAGAGATTTGGCATCAGTAGAAAGCTTTTCAACTTATTCTTTTACTATGCTCTCCCCCTTTCTTATTTCTACAGATAGGTGTTCTATTGCATCTTCCTTGAATGTACCAACTTCAGTGCATACCTTCATGACATGTTCTTAAGCTCTCTTGTCTAATTGGACCTGATTGTTTGCTAGAGTGACACTTTGGTCCATTACTTGACCAATACTGGTAATTGTATGATCTATTGCTTTGCCTCCAATTCTGAATAACTCTTTCAGCAGATCAATATTGGCTTGGATCTCAGCAAAACCTCTACTCATTTCTTTTTCCAGGGCAGTTACCTGTTCCTGAACAGTCTGAAGTGAATCATCAAAATGTTTCCTCTGTGCAACTAGCATTTCTTCAATCCTTAATAGAATATCTGAGTTTACCATAACAACAGCAGGAGCAGGAGCAGGAGCAGGAGTGATGGAAATAGTAGGAACTTGAGGGGCACTTGATAAAGCAGTTGTAGCAGGTGTGGCAGATACAATGATAGCTTGATATGGAGGGAGTTCTTCTATGACAACAGAGCTCTTGGCTCTTACAATTTTGAAAGATATATCTTCCTCTTGATCAACAAACTTGGGAAGAGAGAAGTCAAGATTCTTAAGAGAAGCATCCACCTCCTCATGGGCTTGCTCATCCTTAACTTACAAAAGGATGGTGTCTGGTGCAGGTGAATCTTTTCTTAGAGAGGGAGAGGCAGCTGGAGTACCTTGGGGTGATGGTTCTTTGTATGGGTCTTCTGGGAGATCTTTTGTTAGAGGAGGAAGAGGGTCCTCTAAAGAGAGTTCCTCTATCATCTTATCTATGGCTTCATTGGTGTCTTTGAGAACTTCTTATGCTGGAAGATTTGATTGGGTTGAAACTGGAGTGTTTGCCATGGGGATTCTGATTGGAGAATGTGCTGGAGAAGGAGAAGAAATTCTGATAATTGGTGTAGAGTGTGTGGGCTCCCCCTCAGCTGCTGCACCAGATGGTTCAGCAGTATGATGTAGAGGAGGAGATTGGGTCCTGACATCTGAGACAGAAGCTCCAACTTCCTTAGCTAATTGTCTTAGGTTCTTCAGTTTTAGTTCCCATCTATGGATGGAGGTGAAGGAGATCTTTTTCAGGTGATGAACTGAGGTACCTTTGGAGAGTTTGAAGGTGATTGGATCAATCTCACTCACCAGTAGAGAGATTATCCTGGCAAATTTGGGTTGTTGGATACTGTCTCTGATCATCTCAAGCACCATCATTCCAAACTGAAATTTCTTTCTACAGACTATAGCTGTCATTACTCCAAGCAAGTCATTAGGAATAAAACTGATTGACCTGTTATGCACCACAGTATTTTACCAATGATATCTACAAGAAGTTTCCCGACATCATTTAGAAGATTTCTCCTTAGGGAGATGTAATCCTCAGGAATTCCATAAAAAGAATAGGTTCTGGCATAAACTTCTGAAGTTTGGTCGTCTTCCTCATCAACAATAAGCATTTTCAGAAGCTTAGAAATCCTGTGCTTATCAAGCTTGATTTTGATCCCTTTAACTTTTGTCTTCAAAACTATTCCATTCCTCCTTACCTTAGCATTCCTGAAAAATTCCTCGACATCTGGAAGCACTATCTTGACGGGATCAGAGAGAACGAACATTAACCCGTCCGTTTCCAGAAGAATTAGCAAGTTCTGGAAATCGTCAGAAATGTCGGCCAGTCCTTCGTCAACGAGTTCGCTGCCTATCCCAATCTTGGAACTGTGAGCCATTGACGCCGACGGTGGCAACGAACGGAGCGGGGAACAGCGGCGGAGACAGAGCTTTCGTTCGGCAGAAGATGAAGAGGTGAGAGAGGAATGTTTGAAATGGCCATTGATTTAGGATTCTAAAATAATATAGATATATATTTTCCTAGTAACGTTAGTTATATGCCTAATTAGTCTTAGGTTAGGGCAGAAATCAAGGATTTTGCGAAATAAAAGAGTTAAGAAGAAATATAACTTGGTCTCGTCCAGCGGCTTAGTGAATATATCTGCAACCTGCCGATCTGTTAGCACGTACTGCAGATCTACATCCCCTTGCTCCACATGCTCCTGGATGAAGTGGTATCTCAGCTCGACGTGCTTTGTACGTTTGTGAGAGATTGGGTTATTTGCGATTACGATTGCGCTGGAGGAGTCATAGAATAATGGAATGTCCTTGACCTTCATATTGTAGTCCTCTAGCTGGTTCTTTAGCCAAAGAAACTGTGCACAACAACTACCGACAGAAATGTATTCTGACTCGGCCATTGAGATTGCGACACAGTTTTGCTTTTTGCTGCTCTAAGAGATACGCCTTCTTCCTAGGAATTGGCAAGTCCCAGAAGTGCTTTTCCTGTCATCTTTGCTTCCTGCAAAATCTGCATCTAAAAATCCAATCAGTTCACTATAATTACTTCTTGGGTACCATAAGCACAGATTTGGTGTACCTTCAAGGTATCTCAAAATTCGCTTCGCAGCAATATAATGAGATTCCTTAGAGTTCACCTGGAATCTAGCGCATACACATGTTGAGAATATTATATCTAGTCTACTTGCGGTAAAGTAGAGCAAGGACTCAATTATGCTTCTGTACTTGGTTTCATCAAAAGGTTTCCCTTTCTCATCCTTGTCCAGAGACATAGCTGAGGCCATTTGAGTCCTCATAGAGGTCGCATTCTCCATTCTGAATTTCTTAAGTAGCTCTTTAGTGAACTTGGTCTGTGAGATGAATATTCCATCCTCATATTGTTTCACCTAAAGCACTAAAAAATACTTCAGCTCTCCCATACTGCTCATTTCAAACTTCCCTTGCATAAGTTTAGAAAACTTCTTGCAGAGGTTGTTATCCGTAGAGCCAAAAATAATGTCATCGACATAGATTTGCACTAGCAAAATCTTGCCATTAATTTCCCTAAGAAATAATGTCTTGTCTATCTTTCCTCTTGTGAACTTGTTCTCGAGAAGAAAGCTAGACAACGTCTCATACAAAGCTCGAGGAGCTTGTTTAAGACCATATAAAGCTTTTTGCAGTAAATAAACATGATTAGGAAAAGTTGAGTCAACAAAACCTGGCGGTTGCTCTACATACACTTCTTTCTTTATGTCACTATTCAGGAAGGCGGATTTTACATCCATCTGATAGACAGTAAAGCCCTTAAGTGCAGCATAAGCAATGAATAACCTGATCGCCTCCAGTCTTGCTACTGGAGCATATGTTTGATCGAAGTCGATTCCCTCTTCTTGACGATAGCCCTTGACAACGAGTCTGGCTTTGTTTTTTATAATAGTTCCTTCTTCGTCCATCTTATTCCGGTAGACCCATTTTGTCCTAATGATGTTCTTACTCTTGGGTCTAGGAACAAGTGTCCAAACTTTGCAACGTTTGAACTGATTGAACTCTTCTTCCATGGCTAAAATCCAGGATGCATCCGAGTTTGCTTCCTCGAACTTCTTAGGTTCAACCTGTGATAGAAAACTAAAGAATAAATTATCGTTAGTTGTACCTCGATGAGTTCTGACACCATCCCAGGGATCTCCTATGATCTGGTCCAAGGGATGATCCTTCAAGTGTCTGAGCTCTAGAGTCCTTGTATCTGGGATCTCCACAGCCACTGGAGTTGCATCTTCAGCTGGGATGAATTCTTGATCTTGATCATCTACCTCTCCAATCGGGGTTATAGAGGTGATCTTGATGAACTTTTCATCTTTGTCTTCAGTAGGTTCATCCAAGTTGAGTTCCTTTAGCTTTGTACCTGCATCTTCAATGAGCACACTAGAAGAGTTTCTTTGCAGCAAACTCGTCTCATCAAATACAATGTGTATCGATTCTTCTACCACCATAGTTTTTCTATTAAATACTCTATAGGCCTTACTTTGCTACTATAACCTACAAAAATACCTTCAAAGCTTTTCTCGCTAAACTTGGTAGTGTGATACTTGTCGTTGTTAAGTATGAAGCATTTACAGCCAAAGATTCTAAAATATGAAATGGTCGGTTTCCTGTCTTTTAGAAGTTCGTAAGGAGTCTTATCATGGTTCTTGTTGATGAGTGCTCGATTTTGCACGTGGCAGGCGGTGTTGACAGCTTCAGCCCAGAAGTACTCTAGAAGTGAGGCATCACTCAACATAGTCCGACAAGCCTCTATGAGTGTTCTGTTCCTTCTCTCAACTACTCCATTTTGCTGTGGAGTGTGAGGAGAGGAAAACTCATGAAAGATACCTTGACTTTCATAGTATTCTGTCATGGCCCCAGACTTGAATTTCGTTCCATTGTCACTTCTGATTTTGACTACGGAGCAGTTGTATTCATTCTGGACTTGCCTAACAAAATTAGTGAAAATATTGAAGGTATCTGACTTGTGTTTCAGAAAGAACACCCACGCAAAGTGCGAGTAATCATCCACAATGACCAACGTATATTCCTTACCTCCCAAACTTCTAACTTGCAGTGGACCGAACAAGTCAATATGAAGAAGTTGCAGGCTTCTATCAAAATCCTTGCCTATAATGCTTTTAAATGAACTCCTTGTTTGCTTGCCTTTTATACAAGCATGACAAGGGCTGTCCTTAATGAACTTGACATCAGGGGCATCACGTATTAAGTTTTGAGAGAATAGTTTATTTATAGTTTTGAAAATAATATGTGCTAGTCTCTTGTGCCATTGGTCAGCAAGAGATGCACTACTTTTTGCTAAAAGACATACTGGTGTAGAGGAGTCAATACAGATGAAATTTAAACAGAAGATATTCCTGCTTCGAGTGCCTGATAAAATAGTTTCTATATTGTCAACCGATTTTATCAAACACTTGTCAGCATGAAATTCAACCACATATCCTTTGTCGCATAGTTGGCTTATGCTGATGAGATTGTGTTCCAATCCTTCAACATAGGCTACATTCGAAAAGGATACTTTACCGTTAGTAATCATACCATAGCCTTTGGTAATTCCTCGGTCTGAACCTCCAAAGATGACCTTTGGTCTGTTCAACACCGGTGAAAAGTTCTGGAGTAGGCTCCTTATCCCAGTCATATGCCGAGAACATCCACTGTCCAAATACCAGATTGGTGTTTTAATGGCCTTTGGATGTACCTGCAATTATAATCACTTAGCCTTAGGAACCCAAACACGTTTGGGTCCTTTATCTCGAGTTAGAGTACTCCCCTTACAAGTATTAGCCTCATGAGTGGTCATTCTCACGTTGCTAACTTGAGGAGTTGCAGCATTTTTAGGATTGAACCAACAATCTATGGCAAAGTGACCAACTCTACCATAACACCAACAGTCAAATCTGTTGTATCTCTGCCTTATGATCTCCTGCTTGACCTTCTTGAGAGGAGCTCTAGAAGGGGTAGCATTCTTGGAGTAAGAAGCTTCATGAAGATGGCAACTACATGAAGTCTTTTCCTTCATAGGCTTTTCCACAATAGGTTTTACTTTTGGTGCCTTCTTGATGTTATGACCATGAACATAAGGTCCATAGCTCTGAAGTTGAATCTCTTCATAAGGTTACTTGAAGACACTCTCGCCAAAGTTACGAGGGGGAGTCCAACCTTGGTACCTTGACTTAGGCTTCTCCGGGATCGGCCTAGTGAAGTGTCCATAGGTGGACTCAAAGTCGAATTCATTCTCAGGAAAGATCAATTTCTTGAACGAGACTGGCTCCAAAGGAGCTTTCCCTTTTTCCTCGGCTATGGCCTTCTTGGCCTCCTTATTCTTTCTCTTGGCTTTCCTTCTCCTAGAGGATTTACTAGGAGCACCTTTGTGTCCTAGACCAGCACCCTTGCCCTTAGCTGAGAATTCATCAATCAGAGGAAGTACAGTCTTAGGCTTAGAGAAACCTTCTACAAGTTTCTTTTCTGCCGAGAGTTGTTCTTCCAACTCCTTGATGATTTTCTTCTTAAGGTCAAGGTGCTCAAGAGCCTTATTATATTCTTCAATAGATTTATTGAAGTCTTCCTTGAGAGAGTCAGTCTTTAAAACTTCTTCTCTTAAGGCGCTCTCTGTGGCCTTTAGGGACTTTATCTCTTTAGCTTGAGTTTTCACGACTCAACGACATTTGTCGTAAGCCTCGAGTAACTCCTTATATTGTCCCATGAGTTCAGATTCATCCTTAGAGGGATAGCCCTCTTGTTCACTATCATCATCAGAATCTGAAAGAGGGGTATGAGATTTTACCTCCCTAGTTAACTGAGGGACTTGTTCATCCTCAGTTAGATCCATTAGGCAAAAGTAGGCTTCTTCCACTTCTGCACTCGACTAAGATGAGTCGAAGTCACTGAGGGTTTTGCCCTTCTTGGCCAACAGGCTCTTTTCTGTCCTCTTTTTACTGTAGGACTTCTTCTCTTCTCTTTTGCCACCCTCTTTCTTCTTGTGGGGGCAATCCGCAATGATGTGACCTTGCTTATTGCAGTAATAATAAACAATGTCAGTCGAATAATGTTTATTTGGTTTAGAACCATACCTGTCGTGGATGCTTGAGCCTTTTCTGTGGCGATCACCATCATTGTTGGACCTTCTATAGGAGACATCCTTGACTCTCCATTGCTTCTTCATGTTCAAGAATTTCTTGAACTTCCTTGAGAGTAGAGAGAACTCTTTATCAGATAGCTTTGAGCCAGAGGAGCTTGGCTCAGATGATTCTTCTTCATCAGCTTCAGGAGCTAGGGCAAGAGAGCTAGCCTTTGTCTTCCTTGAGCTATCTGCCTTCAGATCGACAGACTTCTCCTTGGATGCAGACCTACTCATCTCTTCTTCAGCTTTTCTTGAGTTGATTTGGAGCTCGTAAGACATAAGCTTTCCGAATAGATTCTGCGGGTCCGTCTCGGCTAACCTTCCGAACTCCCGAATGGCGCATACCTTATTATCCCATTCCTTGGTCAGGGATCTTAAGAATTTGTCATTCAGTTCCCCATTTGTGAAGACTTGGCCATAAACTCTTAGGCCATTAACTATCTTGAAGAAGTTCTCAAAGGCATCAGCTATGGCTTCCTTGTGACCATGCCTGAAGGCTACATATTTCTGATTTAGAAGGGATCTCCGATCATCCCTAATTTCTTCAGTGCCTTCTATTAGAGTCACCAGAGATTACAACATCTCCTTGGCAGACTGGCAATGAATCCGATTTTGCAGCATCGAGTCATCGACTGCACTTGCTATAATATTTTTAGCTTTCTTGTCCAGGGAGACAAGTGCAATCTCATCCTTATCCAAGTCCATAAACTTCATTGGGACTTGTTTGGTTGGATCTATGGTGGATGCAAACATAGGAAAATACGGACCTTCTTCAACAATCATGAAGATCCGAGGGTCCACTGCTTCCATGAAGAGTTTAACTCTTTCCTTCCACATAGGAAAATTATTCTTGATGCATATAGGGAGTTTGGCAAAATCCTTGGTCTTACTCATGCTTGATACTTCTCTAAAGAAAACTTGGGAAGGATTAGATCAAGGTGTTAACCTTTTAACGATCAACCTCCCTCTGGTACCAATTGAAAGTTGTAAGTTGTCTACCTAAATCACCTAGAGGGGTTGAATAGGTGAGATGTGCGTCTAATGCGGAATAAAAAATTTGACACAAGCACAAATAAGTAATCAAGCAATCACACAGATGACAAGAGATTTATAGTTGTTCCCCGTTCTTGGGTACATCCACTTTCCTCACTGATCTAGCAAATCACTAGATCCGGCTACTCCACTATCTCGGATTGTAAACCAATCCTACACCTCGGAACCACGTTCCTACAAAACTCGATCCAAATGGATCTACACTCGGAAGATAGAAACTTCCTACCACTCGGAGCACAACGCTCCTACACTCGGAGAATAATCTCCTACAAGATAAACAAATAGATATGAAAATAAAAGCAAAAACTTTCTCAGATCTGGAAGAAATAAGTCTTTAGGTCTTCTTCTTGAAGTTGCGGCCCTTTCAGAATTGTTGAAGAAGACTAGTAGATCTGACCTGAGAAATTCTTGAATCTACTCGATCAAGGAAGAAAGAATGTTTCCTGAATATGTAGATCTTCTAGATCAAAAAGATGAGGATCGATCTTGACGTGAGCTGTGGCGGCGGATTCAAGACGTCGAGCTTTTTAAGAAATTGGCCGAACCAGAGATTTTTGGAAAGTATGAGATCCGCTCAATAATTTTTATTAATCCTTCTTAGGGTTATGTCTCGGTGACAAGACTTTATATTGGATCTCTTAACGGTTGGAAATATCATTAATAATAACACGTGGACCAATCCTGTTGGGTTATTTGAAATTTCAGCCGTTCTGGACTTAGAAGAAATTTTCTGGAAAAATCTGACTTAGTTCTCGAGAAGTACTTATAGTCCTCGAGAACTATGACTTGAGCTTTTCGAGAACTGTAGAGACTTCTCGAAAAATAAACTCTTTTAGAAATGGATGGACTTCTCGAGAACACCAGAGTATAGTTCTCGAGAACTAATTTACTTCTCGAGAAGTAATAGAGGACTTCTCGAGAACACCAGAGCTAGAGAAATTTCTTCCTGAACTTCTCGAGAACCAAGAGAATACTTCTCGAGAACTAAATAGACTTCTCGAGAACTTATAGAAGACTTCTCGAGAACTTTACTTAGAATCAACTTCTGATTGAATGTCTGAACTTTGAATTAAAGTAATACTTCTCGAGAACTAAATTGACTTTTCGAGAACTTAAAGAAGACTTCGCGAAAACTTTATTGACTTCTCGAGAACTTAGAATAGTTCTTGAAAGCTTTACTTACTTCTCAAGAATTTAGAATAGTTCTCGAAAGCTTTACTTACTTCTCGATAACTTAACTTAGAGAAATTCTTGAACTGTCCTGACTTCTCGAGAAGCAGAGTCTGAGCTTCTCGAGAACTATACCATACTTCTCGATAACTCTGAGATCACTTATCGAGAACTGGACTTAGAAAGTTTTTCAAGAACTTTAGAGAAGATTTCCTTTTGGCCCTATCTCCGTCCTTTGCTCCCAATGTTTGAACATAAAGTGTATCCCAATTGAGAGGCTATACATGAGTCAACACTTTGGATCACACAGTGAGGGATTACGCTGTATTGTCCTGTGTTCCTGACCTACTGTAGACTGACATTAGTCTACACTTAGCACTGAGAACCTGCAAACATTAAGCTAGAACAAGGGTATCAAATACAACTTAATTCGTCTTAGTTCAAGGGTTACTTCATGCAAATCTGGGTTGTTGTGGATGCAATACCCATCAATGGGTATACACACTACCAAGCCAAACCCTTCGTATGCCTCTGTACACGTCCTAGGTTCACTCTAGAGTCTCTGTATACTAATGTTGGCAAACTGCCAGACTTTCTTGGTCGTGTGTGCGTTTTCTGAGATTGTCCTCCAGAATGTAGTATAAATAACCTATTGGCCCCTCAACCTTCACACCTCACCAGAGTCACCATACTGCCATTGATGTGATGATTGGCCTAGTACTACATGACCCGCCACTTTTTTTGTTTCTATGAACATGCAAGGTAACTCAACCCGAGCCTCCAGCTCGCAGGACCAAACCCATCATGATGTCAAACTCTCGAGCATCCAGCTCGTAGGACTAATTGTCCTGAAAACCTCCAACCCTTCACGGGTGAGAATGTTACCATGTTCTCTTATCCTATTATACAACTCTTGTCTAATGTTTTATACCTAGCAATTTAGGGTTAATCCCAGGACGTCCTAGGGTATGCCCAATGAAGGGGTCTCGGGGGCACTAGGAACCAAGATGGGATGAAAGCCCAAAGTTCCCTTTCACAAGGATATTTACTTTTATTAATGTCTACCCATGATCCATACTAAACTCTCGTTGTTACTCTGGGACAAACCTAATAACTTAGGATGTTATTGGGAGAGCGGCGGTCTTCCACCGATCTCCGTTCTAGTTATTATCCTTGGGATTTTGCACTCTACCACTCGTTATCAAGAAGTGACCTATTGGACACCAACCAGGGTTTATCTTCCCAACATAGATTCCATCTCAACCAATAACCTTATCCCCTATGGATCCTAGTACTATATGTTATTCATGCTAAGAGCACCCATGACCTAATGTTGACCCGTATGACATGACTTCCAAACTCTTGGGCCAATTTCCCCTAATTATTTATCATGGTTTGCTATGATGTATGATGTTGACCATCCAAGGTTTTATTATTTTTCTAAGGAATTAAGGGCCTAAATTAATTCTTTTAATTGAGTGCCCCGGGTCACCTTGCACATGATGAACTATCTATAATGGTTCAGCCTACCTAAGAAATTTATCAGATGTTCCATGAGGTTAAATTTGACTTACTACCAAGTTTCATAATTTTCCATGTGAATTTCCATTTAATATTAAAATAATAAATTATCTACTTTCCAAATGAAGTACAGTATTAATACAATAAAAAATTCTAGAAATATTACTGGAAATCCATAATGATATAATGAAACTAAATATAGAATTACAAGCTCTTAAACAGTTGTTTGAACTAACATATGTCCATATGATTAATATTACCAAAATGTCATTATTAGGATTTTCAGCTTATATATACATCCAAAAATTCTCAAATAATTTAATAGGTATTAGATCACATTAATAAACTACTGTAAATTTTTTCATAATATTTAAACAATAGTTTCCCTTATTTTTTAATTAGTTTCCATAATGGGCAAAATGGTAAATTCTACTTATAATCCAAGTTAACATTACCTAAAAGTCCCATAAATTTTTCCATAGGTGAGCTATGCCCTACTAAAGCTTATGAAAAAAATTCAGAATTTAATAAATTCATATGCCCTAGATTCAAATTTATTTCCTATTTAGGCATATTTTCCAATAATTCCAAATAATGAGATTTTTGATCCCAAAAATCCCAACTGGAAGAAAAAGGGGGTGATAAACTCTGAATAACTCTATGGGGGGGGGGGGGTAATAGAGTTATAAAAAAAGCTTTTTACAGAAAAGATAAAGGCAAATAAACAAAGCTAATCTAACCACAGCACAAGCACACAAGAACACAAAAAGCACAACCAGACAACACAAGAATTTTATAGTGGTTCCCCAACTTGGTACATCAACTCTTCTATCACCCTTGGTAGGAATCCACTACAGGTTTTGATCAGATGACTGCCACCAATGAGCTTTTGATCAGGTGCACAAAAACTAAACCTCAAGTCTTTTGGAAGGAGACTTGTGAACCAGAATAATTTTGAAGAGAATTAAAACCCTGTACAGAGGTGGTGATGAGAGAGTGATGAAAGTCTTCTTTTCTTAAAACAAGGAGAAGACTGTTGATTCAGAGATGTTTGCAAAGCTCCCCCTGAGATGGAGAAGGGTTTAGGTTGGGAAGCTTTGCACAGGGTGAGTAGGTCTTCAACTGAGAGACTTGGTCCAGGAGCTTTAGACAGATGGTGCTGGAATGTCTTAGCAAGGTCCTGGAAGAGAAGAACAAAAAGACTATTGATTTGTAAAAGTTGTCTTCTTGCTTATTCTTCAGGGCACTGACAAAATGAGAAAAAATGATGAAGATTTGCTTCAGAATGTTTTTAGGATGTTAGCAGGAATGATTTTCTGTCTTTCTTTGCGTGTCTCTTTTTCTTCTATGTTATTGTGGAATCAACAACTTTCTTCTTTTTTGTAGGATAATAAATTCCTGACTTGAATTTCAAAAACATTCCATTAATTATTCTGCAGGAATCGAGGAGAGACAACGACTATAATATCTATAATAAATGATTTCCTCAACTGTGTTTGGCATATAAGACAATATAATAACTCTATGAAAACCTGTAGTTAATGCTCCAATAGAAACTACTATAAGCCTTGATAACTTCAGCATTAGAGACCAGAGATTTGATTCCATAAATAGCCTTGACAAAACAAGAATGAAATCTTCAAGATAGTTGTGCAATAAGGTAGTCGAACATAGATAAATAATCGCAGAGTTGAGATAGAAGATCGTCAAGCTGAGACTGGAAATCGTCGATCTGAGTTCTGAGATCGTCGGGCTCAGCTCAGAGATTTTACCTCTGTCCAGAGTTTCATGGACATGCAATGGCCCAATGGGCTAAATTCCCATTTTTCTATTTTTACTATAGGCACCCCAAATTTGAATATACCTATCTCATGCATGTGGGATTTCCCAAACATGCAGAGGTCAAAAGGACTTGAAATTTCTACCATGGTTTTATATTGACAAAATGGACTTGCCACCAAAATTTTGGGCCATTTGGAGTCATATATCCCAAAAAGACACTTAATTTAAATATTAGTATTTCACCAAATACTATAGCAAAAGTCTGACAAAAAATTCTCATTTTTGGTCAAAGCCTAGGTTTAATATAATCACAAGCATGACCAAAATTTTAGTTCATGAGGACTTATGGTTTGGCTTAGGAATTTATTTTAAGATCATCCCTAGCCTAAGATTAGTCATGGCATAATGGTCCTACAGGGAGTTCTACTGTACCAAATCCTGATTTTAGGGTGTCATTTTAAAGGTAAGGTCAAGGCCTACATTTTTCATGTTGATATCTATCTCTGAATGTGCCTCTAACAGGCCTAAAATCAGCATGCAAGAACACTGTAAAAGTGTGATAATAATAATACTGTTCATAATATAATGGAATATCAAATTAATTCCTTAGATCTGACGGCTCCTGGCCATCATCCCCAATCAGCCAACGGCTGAGATAGAGCCATCCTGGGCCAAGTTTGCTTGCTTATTCTGGCCATCTGGGCCGGCGCCACCACCAACGATTATCACCACCACCTCCGTTGAGGTGGTGGCTAGCATTTCCCGGTGGTGAGGCTGCCGGAGGCAGCTCCTCCGGCGATCCCGAGCTAGAAGAAAAGCTCAGAAAAATGCGCATAATATCTCATGGTATTGGGCTCAATTGAGCTCGATGTCTCGCCTAAGTGAGCTAGAAAGCTAGTACGGGGTGAGGTGAGGTGTAACAAACCTGCAGCCGGGCTTGGCGGCGAGTGTGGTGGTGGTGAGCCATGGCTGAAGCTTTCTCTGATGATCTAGCCTGATTCTCTGTTTCTTAAGCAAAAGATTTGCTCCAATTATCGAACTCCACTCGTTTCAACCTCCTGAAGCTGATGGTGGGCTTAGATTTGGCTGGGAGTGGCTGGGTGAGTAGTTTTGATTAAGGGGGTGGTCGGCCATGAGCATTGTAAGCTTCGCATTGCTTCCAAGTGTCCACCAACTCCTCATTTCTACTGAAATGAGCCTTAGAAGCTCAGCCATGAGCTTGGACAGAGGGAAAGAGGGCCACATGGCTTCCATCCCCTCTTTCCCTCTCATCTCTCTCCTCTTTTTCTAAAAAATTCCACAAATGCCCCTTTGCATGTATTCTCTCTCCTATTTTTGGGGGGTTAGGGGCTGTCATTGACCTCTTGGGATGGTCATGGGCCTTGAGTCATGGGCTTAGTCTATTAGGAATGGGCTTGGCTCATATCATTTCCTTTCTTTAAGCCTATGTTGATTTGTTGACTTTTTAGGTTGACTTGGTCAATATGGTGAGTGGGCTGACCCCACTTGATGGTCATGGACCTAATGGTACCACCCAACTTGGGTTGGGCCATGGTGGTGCCCTACTTAGACTAATTGGGTCTTTAGGTGTGAGTTTGACCCATTTAGGTTTTGGGTTGACTTGGGTAAACTTGGGTCAATAGGTGACCCTATGATATGGCTTATAGTTCACTTAGATTTTTATTAGGGTTAGGGGTATATTGGTGGGGCCAATGTGTAGCTAAGATCCCAATTTGAGTAGTTTGACTTGAGTTAACTTGGGCCCTATACTGGGTCCTATGTGACTACACCCTAACTCCCTGGGTCAAACCTAGCCTAAACCCATGCCCCCACCACATGTCCTAACCCAATCTAAGTTAAGGGGCTTAATAGGAAATGGGATGTTACAAATCCCAATAAACAAAAAAAACAATTTTGTCCCCGAAATTTAAGTTTAGGTCTACGGGGTTTCTACACACAAGAATTTAAGAACTTTAAACAAAATTTATGTATTACCTGAGGTAAAATGCTCCGGGTGCCGCTCGAGCATCAGACCCCTCGGCTCCCAAGTGTGCTCCTCCCGTCCTTGGTTGGACCACAACACCTTCACTAGGGGGACCTTCATCTTTATCAGCACTCGGACCGCAGTATCATCGATCCGGAGCATCTTTAAATGAACTGATCTGTCAGGTGCTATCGGGCATGCTGTAGCGGTAATTTGCTGCTTTGGCTGAAGGAGAGCTCTCCGTACAAAGAGACGTGGAAGACGTCATGCAAGGTCCCTAACTCTAGCGGCAGCTCCAACCTGTAAGCCAAGGGGCCGATCCGCTCCAGAATCAAATATGGCCCCATATATCGAGGACTGAGCTTCTTGTACCTCCGTACCCGAGAAATACCATGCACCGGACGTATCTTCAAGAACACTCTGTCCCCCGCCTATAATTCCACCTTTCGATGCTGCATATTGTAGTACTTGGTCTGCCTACTTTGAGCATCCAGCATCTAATCCCTGATCAGTCGTATTTGAGCATTTGTATCCTCTATGTATTCTGATCCAAGTGCCTTGGGGTCCTCATCCTGAACCCAAGATAGTGGTGTCCGGCACTTCCTCCCATATAGATCCTTATAAGGTGTCATCCTAATGCTCGCCTGGTGACTGTTGTTGTAGGAGAACTCCATCAGTGGCAACAGTCTCTCCCAGGGCTTCTCCGTATCCACTATATACAAATATAGCAGATCTTCCATAGTCCTGTTGGTCCGCTTTGTCTGGCCGTCAGTCTGTGGATGGAAAATGGTGATAAAAGCAAGCTGAGAACCCAAGTACGCCTGCACCGCTCTCCACTCCATCGACCGACCGTCATGATCCGAGACAATCGTCAAGGGGACGCCGTGGTACCTGACGAACTGCTCAACAAACAACCTCACCAAAGCAGTAACTGAGCTATCCTTCCTGATCGGTAGGAACCGGGCCACCTTGGTCAGTCTATCGACAATTACCCAAATAGAGTTGTGCCTAGAGTGGAAGAGAGGCAATCCGTGCACAAAATCCATAGCAATATCGTCGAACTTCCACTATGGCACCACCAGTGACTGTAGTAGTCCTCCTGGGCTCTTGCACTCTGCCTTTACGCGCTGGCATGTCTCGTAGTGTGTCACATAATAGATGATCTCCCTCTTCATTCCTGGCCAATACAAGCTCCTCCGCAGATCCACTGTCATCTTGGTGATACCCAGGTGCACTGAGTACTGAGAACAGTGTGCCTTCCTGAGTATATCCTCCCGGATACCACCTCCTGCGGGTATATAAACTCGACCACGGAAATGAACAAGGTCATCACACAATGAATAATCCTTTGTCTTTCCCCCTTCTAGGGCCCTGAATACCAGCTCCAATGCTGCATCTATCCTCTGATGTGTCCTGATGCGATCCCGTATATCGCACTCAATGGTCAAGGAACTCAAGTACTCCCAATATTTCTCTGGCTCGAACTCGGAAACCATAGTAATATGAATATCCTCCAGCATCTGTATCAGCTCCATAGCCATCACCTGGGGCTCCGGTCCAGTAGTGTCGGCTTTCCTACTCAAGGCATCTACCATGGTGTACGCCTTCCTCGGGTGATAGTGCATTTGGTAGTCATAGTCGCATAGGAACTCCAGCCATCTCCTCTAACGAAGGTTCAGATCCTTTTGTGTATCGACATACTTGAGATTCTTGTGATCTGAGAAGATGTCACAATGAACCCCATATAGGTAATGCCTCCAGATCTTCAATGCAAATACAACCGCCCCGACCTCTAAATAATGCATGGGGTAGTTCTGCTCGTGCTTCTTCAACTGCTTCAAAGAAAAAGCGATGACATGTCCGTGCTGCATCAAGACCGCACCCATCCCCTAATATGAGGCGTCAATATAAATGTGAAATCCTTCCTTCCCAGATGGAAGTGCAAGGATAGGGGAAGAGGTGAGCCTGTCCTTTAGCTCCTGAAATGTTGCCTCAAACTTCTCCATCCAAGTAAAAGCTGCCTCCTTCTTCGTCATGGACGTGAGGGGGAGTGTTATCCTCGAGAACCCCTCCACAAACTTGCGATAATATCCCGCGAGTCCCAGAAAACTACGTACTTCCGAAGCTGACTTTGGTCGCGGCCAATCTCTAACTGCATGCATCTTGGCTGGGTCCACGGCCAACTCGGCCCCATTAATAGTATGCCCCAAGAATGCCACCTCTTATAGCCAGAACTGGCACTTGGAGAACTTGGCGTACATCTAGTACTCTTTCAGCTTCCTCAAAACCAATATCAAATGTTGAGTGTGGTCCTCCTGTGTAAGGGAGTAGATCTGAATGTCATCGATGAATACTATGATAACTCTATCCAGGTAGGGCTCGAAGACACGGTTCATCAGACTCATGAATGCGGAAGGCGCATTCGTGAGCCTTAAGGGCATCACTGTGAACTCATATAATCCATAGCAGGAACTGAAGGCCGTCTTCGGAATATCCTCCGTGTGGAAGCGCAGCTGGTAGTATCCGGATCTCAAATCCAGCTTAGAGAACTAGAAGGGTCCCTGAAGGTGATCAAAAAGCTCATTGATCCGGGGCAGTGGATATGTGTTCCGGACCGTCAACCGGTTCAAGTCCCGGTAGTCGATGCAGAGCAGCAGCGACCCATCCTTCTTGTTGATGAATAACACTGGTGCTCCCCACGGTGATGAGCTTGGTTGGATAACCTTGACTCCACAAGCTCCTATAGCTGTGACCTGAACTCTGCTAGATCCTTTGGGGCCATCGTGTACGGTGCCTGAGATACGGGCCTCGCTCCTAGTACCAACTGAATCCGGAAGTCCATGTCCCTGGCTCGTGGCAATTCGGGCAATTTCACCGGGAATACGTCGTAGAAATCCCGAACCACCGTAATGTCAAAAATAGAAGCTTCTGCTCCCGCCATCTCAAAGCAGATAATATATGAAAGAATAGGTTTTGAGAATGACTAAATACCTAGAGGGGGGGTGAATAGGTTCAATTCTTTATTCTTAGGCATTTAATAGATTCTTCACAGTATGACTAAATTCTAAAGCAATCACAGCATATAACACATCAAACATAGCAGACACACAGGTTTATAGTTGTTCCCCAAGAGATGGGTACATCCACTTTCCCCCTTCGCCTATCTAGCAATACACTAGATTCGGCCAAACTTCCTTTCACCTTCACAGATCCTCAGATTTTACAACTCAGAACCCAAACTGGTCCTATAACTCAGAATTCAACAAGTCCTACACCTAAGGTTCTTCCCAAGAACCCTACCTCAGAGTAAACCCACACTCCTATCACTCAAGCTATCAAGACCTACCTCGGCCCTTATCACCAGGCCTACAGCTCATAGAACCTAATCGCCTACCTCAGGCAAACAGCCCTTCCTCAGCCTTTATAAATACATGCTTACAACACTCAGATCTATAAATATATCCTACAAAGAAATTGTATAAAGAATTACTTTTCTTCCTTCACCTAGATAGAGAGAAAAGAGGAGTGAAGGAATCTTGATTAGATCTTGATTAATCTTCTTCCTTCAGATTATTATTGCAATGAATCAGATTCAATCTTACTTAGCTTATTCAAAGCTTCTTGAAAGAGAGAACCTAGGTTTAATCTTCTTGATAAGTTGATGTAGACACAGCTTCTTCTTTCTTTCTAACTTGATTCAGCAAACTTGGACAGATCCAAAGAGATGCTGTCTCCTTCACTGATATAGAATCAGATCCTTCTTGCTGTATAGAATTCTATGAATTCTTCTTGGAGTAATCATCCTTCTTTTTGTCTTCCCTCTAATTTTTCTATCTTGTTGTGTGTCTCTCCTTTTTCTCTGAATGCTCGACTTTATTTATAGAACACATTAGAGGCAATGGCTGATCCGGTAGATGACTGACATCTGACAGTTTTAACATGTCTAACCAGCCTTGACAATCCTAGCAGCTATCAAGTCTTTTGCCTGGAGATCTGGCACTTGAGTTATTCAACTCAGATAAATGTGTCGAGACACAAGGATAGTATATTTCGACACATATAAAGTATGTGTCGACACAATTACCCAGGTGTCGACACACTTCCTTCGGTGTTATCGACAAACTTCATAAACTGTCGACACATCTTTTATAAAATGTGTTGACACAACTCCTTTGATGTTGTCAACACTCTTCAGAAACTGTCGGCATAGCTCTTCAACCAGTCTCTACACTCCCTTTGTAGAATGTGTCGACAATCTTCTTTTTATAGTGTCGACACTCTTCAGAAACTGTCGGCACAACTAATGAAGACCGAACTTCTGTATGTCGACACAAGTCCTGTGTTTCAACATAGCTGTTCTAGACTTGAACTCTGAATGTCGACACAAGTCCTGAGTGTCGACATAGATGTTGTAGACTTGAACTCTGAATGTCGACACAAGTCCTAAGTTTCGACATAGCTCCTCCTACTCATATCAGCACTTCGAATCAAAGTGTGTCGACACTAGTCCTGTGTGTCGACACAACTGTTGTCGACTCAAATTTTATGTGTTGACACAAGTCCTGTGTGTCGACACAACTTTGCTTCTGATCTCGACGCTGCTCCTTCAAAGATGTCGACACATTATAAATGTCTCGACACATTTGTACTTAGAATATTTTCTTCATTCTTCTTCCTGCACAAATAAACTCAATACACCATCAAATACAACCTGATGTATATTATTGAGTCAAGTGAGGCTTCTCCAAATCAGGTACACAATCTATAATGTACCCAACAATCTCCCCCTATTTGGAGAAGTCATAACCCATAGTCAATTATATACACCAATATATAATGAAAAATAAGCATGATGTATTTAGAAATTTCAAATTACTTTATTAACAGTTCAAGCATACCATACACAAATATTCAACATGAAATATCATAAGAAACTATGCAAATAAGAGACATAAGTATATAAATTGTTTGCAAGCAATAATTTCTTCATCATATATGCAAAGTAAGATTATAATGTTTATAAGTTACATCAAAACAATAAAAGATCTACAAAGTTCTCCTAGATCCAAGTCAGTCTAAAATTAGGATTGATCGGGTTCCCTGATTACAATCCCTTTTCCTGGTTGGACAGTAGCTTTGACTTCAGCTTCAGCATCATCAACAGGCTTCTTTCCCTTGATGTCTTTTTCTTTAAGTTGAGCTGCTTTCAGCTTTTGCCTCTCAAAATAATGGAATGGTTTGGGGAAATACTTGCAAGGCTCTATGGAGTTGTGTGGAATTCTATGAGTCTTCAAGTCCTTCTTGAATTTGTAGATTTTTTCTTGTTGTGCAAGATACTTATCCCATTCCTGTTTGGAGTACCACTTGCCCCTGTCACATTTTTTTTCAGCCACTACATTCCATGCAGTTAGGATGATGCTTCTGGAGGTTGGACTCCATTTCTCAAAGTCAGGCCTAGCTTCAGCCTATTCTCTAAATCTCTTCTTGGATATTTGTGTATCATGCTCTTTAAGCAGAATTGGATCAGCATTTCCACTTCTTAAGAGATTAAAGGTACTTTATACAGTGGAGGGTTGTACATATCCTAGACTACCTGATGAATTTCTTCATATTCAGAAGGGGGATATATGACTTGAGCCACATCAAGTTGCATCCCCTCCAAGATTGCAGGTTGGCATCCAGATTCAGCAATATTATCATCATCACATAGAGATGGATATCCCAAGGTACCTCTGATAGTATTTGATACCCATTTGGCATGATTAGAGCTAGCTTTGACAAGCACCCTCTCCCCCTTTATGACATCTCTAGCAATATGATCTCTGAGATCATTCATCTGAAATCTAAATTGATCTACTACATGATAATTTCCAGTAGTATAATATTCCTTGAACTTTTCATTTGAGTTGAAATAGCAGTCTCAGAAGTCTTTATGGCAGTCTGGACTGCTGTCAAGTCTAGTTATACTTGTGCTTCAATAGCAGAGACATTGGTGTCCATATGAGTTTCTAGGGCAGTGGTTTGTTCAGCCAACTTTTGCAGAGTGATGGAATTTATTTCCATCAAATTCTCATTCATACTCTTCTGATTTTCTAGAACACAACGCTGCTTAACAACTATATCATCTACTTCAGTGTGAGTGGTTTGTTATTGTTTGGCAATATATACTACAACATTTCCTCCCTTATGGAAGAAGTCTGTCATTTCTTTCTTGAGCAAATTGACCTCAAATCTGATAGATTTGATGTTCTGTGCCAGGCTAAACTGCAGCTCTTTGTGGCTTTCATCCACATATTTTTCAAGTGCAAGTCTTTGCCCATCAAGTTTTTCTTGCAGTTTCACCATTAGGGAACTAAAATCTACTTCTGGAGCAAGAGATGTTTTCTCAGCCTGTAATGATTTCTTGTAGCCGGCACTCTTCTTCCTGAGGTCCAATATCTTCCTTTTCTTAAGGACTGAGGCATCTTCCTCACTTTTAGAGTCAGAAGATATGCTTAATTCCATTAGTGTGCCTAGAACATTTATATTTAGTCCTGGGGCTAGGTCTTGTACCTCCCCCTCAACCCCTATAGTAGTGTGTTGATCAGTAGAAATATCTTCCTTATGAACCTCTTCTTCTCCCCCTGGAAGTCAGTCTCTAATCCATGAATTAGATCATTCTCTGGAGTCTGAGGTTTCTCTGACAAATCTGGAATATGCACATCTTATGTCTCTTTTTCATAAGTTTCTGCAGCTATGGTGATGTCCTGAACTACTTCCATCAAAGTGAGGTTTGTAGTCTCACTATCTAGCTCAGTTGCAGTAATATCTCCCCCCTTGATTTGATATCTCCTAATTATCTGGAAGATGGGCAGTCTCCCCCTAGATATGAGCTTCAGTTCCAGGTGTGTTAGTGGGAGACTTCCTGGGTAGTTCAGTGGTTTCTTCATCAGTGCTGAATTTAACCCTTTCTTCTGAGTCACCGGAGGACTCCTCAGCTTCCACTATATCTTTCTTAGATTTTATTACCTGTTTGGGCTTCTACTTAGGTGCAGGGTCTTTATTGGACAATACTCTATCCCATCTAGTTAGGATCCTTATATCCATTCTTCTCATGTGATTAACCTTTGAACCAGTAGTTTGGTTCAGTACCTCAGGTATGTTTGCAGCCAGATACAAACTGAGTATTCTGCCTAGGTTAGGCTTATTAATGCTTTCCTAAACCTTGTTGAAGATAATAGTACTCCAGTCAGTCTTTATCTTGAAGATGATTCTTATCATTAGGCTAAACATGTAGGAGGAAATCCTATCATGTCCCCCAGTTATGCATAGGACAACTTTCCCTATAACTTCAGACAGAAACTTCCCCTTGGAGTTCATCCCTTTTTTGGTCATGGATGATCTAATGTTTGTGTTTGGGGTTAGCCCACACCATTTGAGGGCTTCTACAATCAGTGTATACTCAATCTTCGATTCTTCTTTAACCCTTGGTAGTTGTAGGGATTTGCTTAGATTTTTGGAAGTTATTTTTACTGTTTCTCCATGAACAGTGGATTTTATCTTGTTCCCCTTCGAATTCATTGTTGCGTTGGAATATAATTCTAAGACTTCTCTCTTCCATATCCTTGTCGGTTCCGAAACTACATAATCCAGTCCTGCTTCCTGGATTAGGTACACTACCGCCTTAATATCAGGTTCTGCATCAGCGAATGCACACCGAACAAGATCATAACCTTCATTGACGTTGTTGTCTGTCTTGGGTGCCATTGGAGATGAGAGAAGTGGAAGTTGAAGAGAGAGAAATAGTGTTTCTTGGTCGACACTAATGGTTTAGTCTCGAAATTTTAGAGAGTGTAGTCGACAAGGTCTCGCTTTCACCTATTTATATTTTTCTAAATAGGGTAGCTCAAAAGGCGAGCTGTGGGTTGAAATTAGAGTTTTTTATATCGACCAAAATTTAGTTGTGTCGAATCTGTCCTTTAAAAGTGTCGTCTAAGGGTTTTAAGTCTTGACAACTTCATGTGTCGACACTAATTTCTATGTGTCGACACAAATTTATAAAGTGTCAACAGAGGGTTTAGTGTCTTGATAACAGTATGTGTCGTCATACTCAAGCTCTATGTGTCGACACCTGCTTCCGTGTGTCGACACTCTAACCTACTTTGTGTCGACACCAAATTCTCTGTGTCGACACTGACTACTAAGAACTCAAAACTTACAACTTGTGTTGTCACTTAGTTATATGTTTGAAAAGTAAATTTCCTTTGACCTATCATCTCATTCTAGGTTCAACATTCCTAATTCAATTTTAAAATAGTTGAATTTACTTTCATCTAGAGGTTTAGTGAATATGTCTGCTACTTGATTGTTGGTTGAAACAAATTCTAGACTTATGTCCCCTTTCTCAACATGTTCTCTAATAAAATGATATCTAATTTCAATGTACTTTGTTCTATTATGTGAAATAGGGTTTCTAGCAATTGATATTACACTAGTAAAATCACAATATAAAGGAGTTTGACTTATCTTGATGTCATAGTCTTCAAGTTGATGTTGTATCCAAAGCAATTGGGCACAGCAGCTTCCAGCTGCTATGTATTCTGATTCTGCTGTGGATATAGCAACACTTGTCTGCTTTTTACTGCTCCATACTGTAACATCCCTCGAACAACTAGACCCCTAGAGATAGTTTTGTCATGACTAGGTCATGACAAAACCCTAGAAAGTCTAGAAAGGCCAAGTGAGCCTAGGAATGAGGATGAGACCACTATAGTCTGCACATAGTAGATTTTTGAACATTTGTTTAAGGTGATCATGGGGCTTCACCAAGAATCCAAGACCCCACCCATACCTTCATAACCCTAGTGAGGGGTCAATGGATCACTAGGACCCATGGAAGGCAGTCAAAGGGGCTAAGTTGACCAATGTCAACTATAACCCTAATTGGGTCAAATTGACCTGCACAAGGGTCAATTTCAGTCCCTTAGCCAAGTGGACCCCACACATACCCTCATAGCCCTAGTTAGAGGCCAAGGGTCACCAAGGACCCATTAGAACCAATCAAAAATGCTAGGTTGACCTAAGTCAACTCTTGACCTAAAATGGTCAAAGTGCCCTAGTTAAGGGTCAAGTGACCTTCAAGGGCCAATCCAACCCCACCTTGACCCTAGGGGAGGCTAATGGGTCACCAAGGACCCATTAAGGAAACCTCAAAGACCAAATTGACCTAAGTGGGCCCTAGACCAAGTTTAAGTCAAGCTAGCCCAAATGGGCTAACTCAAGCTCAAGCCCAATTAACTTGGGCCAACCTTATTTTGATGAATGAGATGGACTTGTGGGCTGCCATGGGATTAGATAGGAGCCAAATTTCAGGCTTGGTGACTAGGAGAGAGAAATCCACCCATGGAGGAGAGAGAAAGAGAAGGAAGAAAAAGGAGGAAGACTTTGGGCTCATCCTCCCCCTTCCCCAACCTCCCCATTCAATTCATCAAGGCAAGGGGAGTGCAGCAGCAATTTTTGACTGGTTAGAGCAAGCTCCACCCCCCCACCCCCACCTACCAAGCCGCCAAGCTTGACTTTGGCCAAAAATGGCCAAAGTGTTTTCAGCCACCTAACACCTCCCCTCACCCTCTTAAAAGCTTCCCTAGACTCCAAGGAGAATTCCCCACCACTTTCCTGAAGAAGCCAGGCTGTTTCATGCGTTTTTGAAGAAACTCGACCACCACCACCACCACCATGGCATTCCGGCGATCCTCCCGACTTCAAGCCGCCAAAAAGGTCCTCCTCCACTCCTTCTTGCATGGGCAGATCTTTAGAATCTTTAGGGATGAGGTTTGGGCTCAATTGATCCGAATCCAAAATTTAAATTCATGGATTTTCCATGAAATGTCCGCTTGTCGGGATTGCTAGAATAGGGCTCCCCGGCGGCCAAGCCGCCGCCTGGAGATAGCCCCGACCACCACGAAGGTGTTGGCGGCGGTGGCCGGCCGGGGAGGTGGCCGGATCGCCGGCGGCAGCGGCTGGAAGTCAGCCCAGGCAGGATAGATCCTAGCCGTCTGCTGGAGAAAGAAGATGACGGGATGCCGTCGGTCTTGCGTCAAGATTCGTGCGGGATGATATTTAAACTATGGAATATATATGTTGATTCATGTCATTTTTGTCATATATCTGGTATTTAATGTAATTAATTATTAAAAATACTTAGAGGCCATTTCAGGAAAAATGGTCAACACATAAAATGTAGCCCTCTGAGTCTACTTTCATACAAAATTGGTTTGAACCAATTTGGGTGCCTGGTTTGACCAGGGCACTCATTTTGGTGGGGTCTATACATATGACTAGGCAGACATTAAACAGAGTGCCCACACTTCATCCTTAGCTCAAATGAGCTGAAATTTTGGCAGGAAGTCACCCTCCAAATATGTAGACCTTCCAAAAAATGGGAATTTTTTGGAATAATGTTTCTATAGTTTTGTAAATAATTTAATTTACCTAGGGTAATTTAATTTAGGGGTTAAATGAAACCCAAATTCATCCAAATTTTGGTGGGAGGTATGTGAGGTCAATATAGACCTCTGGTTAAAATTTCATTAAGTTTCTGTAAGACCCCCTTTTTTTTCTTTTTCCAACCACCGGGGGTCTTAGCCCAGAATTGCCGCTTTGCGGTGGCACCGACATCTCGGGAAGGCAACCACTACAAATCGCCAATTCTGCCGGCCCTTTTCGATCACAAACGAGAGAAGCATTTATACAAAAGTGTAAACAAGTCCACAGAAAACATGTATATAAGAGAGAATCATATCCAGTCCATCAATACAATAACAACAGGAAAATAGATAAATGGGCTCGAGCCCAGTACATCAGAGTCCTCACTACAAGTCTCTCATCGCGGAAGCTAAGAAAATGCTAATCACTCACGGAGCTGGTCGCAGGTGCACCGGTGCTAGACTGTCCCACCTCCATGCGCACCGTACTCCGCTGGTGCTGGTCCCTGTCTCCCATCCGGAGCTCCTGTAATGTTTGGTTCGAAAACCATTAGTCATAAAGACTAAGCCCTATCATCCCCTACCCCTCCCACCACGGCTCCTAAGCACCGGGCGGAGAGGAGGAAAGGGAAGCTACAAAAGTGGAGAGTTGACAAGCAAGTGTCGGTGGACCTAACTAGCAAGTTATATCGGGGAGCAGTATAAATGTTGTAATAGGTAGAACAATTAATAAGAAGTAATTTATATAAAAAGACAACTAGAGAACAGTAAGTAAGTATGTAAGTAACCTTAACTTATATGAATGCCCATACAAACTTATAAGTTAAGGGATCTTCTGCAAGGCTCCCATCGTATAAAAAGTCCCATACCGATTTATACGTTGGGGTGACGGTTATATGCAAACATGCTATGCCATGATTCATGCAAGTGCAACCCACACACACGACTCTATGCGCACAGACCTTTAGTTCCCCCTGTTCGGGAGGCTAGCTTCACCCCCAGGAACCTCCGTAGTGGCAAACGGAGACAGTGGGTCGGGCCCCCCACTCCTAGGCGGGTAACCACACTACCAGGCCTAGCCCTTCCGTACGCCCCTAGAAGAACACAACCTAGAGTATCCGCGTACTGCTGCTGGATGTACCCTCCAGACTTTTCTCCGAGTCATCGTACCGCTGTCGGTGTGATCGATCGCCTAGTACCGATGACCCACCACCTTTCTCCGTACTCCAACCCTCGAGCCCGCGGCCCCCCGGACAGTACTGTCCGTGCATCTACCTTCAGAGCTACTGTCTGATGGCAAGTAATCCTATAATTCTACTTTCCTAGCTACCGGGGAGTGAGTGTGTGCAACCCTAGTTATACTAGTTGCTCTTTTAATTTATTACTCCTATGGTTTACGTTAGCCCAGGACTGCCCCCGGTATACCCCGTGAAGGGCTCTCAAGGGGCACTAGGAACCAAGACGGTGCATTACGGCCCGAAGTTCCCTTTCGCAAGGCACTTATTATTATTGGTTGTGTACCCTTTACCCAATCCCCTTTTAATGTTATAATAAATCTAACCCTAGCGAATTAAGACTCTTCCTTTTCCTCCCGGGACGGACGATCTTTCGTCGTTCCCGTACTCTCTTATCCTAACCAGTCCCACATTCTACTTATCCTGACTTCTAATAATGAACTCATTCTAAAATTTGCCCTACCAACCATCGATTATCAGAATTCCGTGGTTTTACTAAATGCAGACCATCCTAAGCTATATGTGGTACACAAGGGGAGGTACTCCAAATTATCTTCCAAATCTCCTATAATATTTACTGGAGGACTATCATGACTTAATTAGCTTGAATCCAGGAATTTATAATTTTCCTAATTAATCTGATATTTATTTTATTTTTCTCAAAGATTGGCCATGGGTATTTTTAACATGAACTATATGATATTCTTAAGTTATGGCCACCCAAAAATTAAGTTCATTAAATAACAGCAAGATAACCTCAAATGCAAATTCTCAGATTTTTATAGAAAGTATTTAACCTCTAATTAATTTAGTCAGTATAATCACGTTAATCCTACTTAATGAAGGAAGTACAGAAATTATTCATCTAAAAATTATAGAAAAATCACTAGTCAGTGGTATGATATATAAAAGATCTTTGTGCAGAGAATCATAATTTTATCAGCTTGCTAAGCACCAAAATAGATTTAATCCAATATCCATGATAAATAACACTTAATGAAGAAAGCCTTAGAATTAAACTTCTAAAAATCCCATAAAAATTCACTGAGTTTTAAAACCATAATAAAGGTTCTCTGCCTAAATTTCATCAATTTCCAGGAAGTTTGTACTCCATAATAAATTTTCTAAGCAAATCATGCAACTACCAATTCATTAAAGAAGTACCCAAAATAGTGAGCATAAAATTCATAGAAAAATATCCAGAGCTTGTACTACCCCTATAATCCACTCTACCCAATTCCCATCACTTTTCAATGTGGTTTGGTGTCATTTCCTATCTCTATAAGTTTTGCGCCCTAAACTAGGGTTAGGTTTTTAGACATCCCAACGATCTCCAAATCCACTAAAATTTCATCCAGAGAACTATATTAGCCCTATGGTTCTCATAACCCGACCCCGGGTCAATCCAAGGTCATTTGACCACATGACCTTCACAAACCACCAAGATCCATCCTTAGGGTTCGGCCTTGGTCCTTAGGGTAAACTTACCCCGATCCACCTCAAACTCCATGAGGGGGTGCTAGAGAACATTACTAGCCAGTGGTAAAAATCTCAGCCTCTGTTGAGGTGATCTCACCACTCAAACTTCAAAAGTGCACTTTTAACCTAAGACCCCTTATTAGGGCAAAACTTAGGGTTGATCAATTCTAAACCAAACCATCTCCAAATGAGATGAAAAATTATACAGAACCTTATGGTGAACCCAGGGACCACTCACCAAAATTTGGGAGGGTTTGGAAATTATTTAACCACCTAATTAAATTCGGCTAGGATTATTGAATTTTTCTAAAAACTATAGAAAAATATTCTCCAAAAATTCTCATTTTTGGATATCACCTAGATATATGTAAGATTAGACCACATCCCAAATTTCAAGTCGTTTGGACGACTGGATTGGAGTGGGGAATTTTTCTAAGGTCAAGGCAGCCCTCTGGATAGACCTCACCAAAAAGGGTGCTGTGGTCTAACCAGGAATCCAAATTGAATGAAATTAATTTTGAATAAAACTAGACTTCAAGGGCTACAGTTTCTATGTTGACCACTTTTCCTGTAGGAGCCTCTAAGTATTTTTCCCAATTATTTAACATGACAGAAATCTCATTCAGAAATTGATTTTACAAATAAAATCTAATTAAAGGCACTGTTCATCTCCTTCAACAGCCCGAACCAGAGACTGAAAACCTAATTTTCCTGTAGCCTTTCCAAGCTATTTCCCCCGGCCACCCAGCCATCTCCCTGGCCGCCACCACCACCACCACCTCCGTTGAGGCGAGGGCTGACGTCGGGCGGCGGCACGGCCGCCGGAGAGGCGGTTTCCGGCGAACCCGTCACCATGATATTTTCGGAAAAACCACCATTACGCTCACCCGATCTGGCTCTTTTGAGCCCGATATCTCTCCTAACGATTCCTAAGATCTATCCGCAGAAGAAGAGGGAGGGGAGGACCTTGTTCGCGGGTTGAAGGCGTGCAGAGCGTCGGGAAGCCATTTGCGTGGTGGTGGCGTCGCCGGAAATTCTTCAACAGCAAGGAGGAAGTCTGAATAGTTAAGGGAGTGTAACCTTTTCCTCTTGCTGTCAGGAATCTATATAGATGAGCCAACGGGGAGGGGAAAGGGTGGAACGTTGGAGATGAAACGTTGGCGGCCATTAATCACATTCTTATGACGTTTCGATTATGCCGAATGGCAGTTGGAAAGTTGGAAATGAAGAGGTGCTTGCCAGGTGGCAGTTTCCTATTGGACCCATTTCTTCCTTAATTATTAACATAATTAAAGTAGGGAACGACCCATAAATATTCTTGATTTTTCATCCCCACAGCCAAAATTTATTAAGGCGTCGGTTACCAAAATTTCCAACCTGGCTGTCGTTTCGGCCTTGGTCACGGGCGTGACACATGGGTCACGGGCGTGACAGGCCCGGTTAGCAGTTCTGGGCTCGACGATCGTCGAACTGAGATCGACGATCGTCGAAGGGTTGTCACGGGCGTGACAATTGGGTCACGGGCGTGACAGGCCTGGTGACTAATTCTGGTCGACGATCGTCGAGCTGAAATCGACGATCGTCGAGCGTGGTCACGCCCAATGTCACGGGCGTGACAATGCAAGTCACGGGCGTGACATGGCGTGTGGTCAAATTTTGGGTCGACGATCGTCGAATTGGGGTTCGACGATCGTCGAGCGTGTCACGCCCTTTGTCACGGGCGTGACCTGGAGGGTCACGGGCGTGACCGGCCCGTGTGGCCGAATTTGGTTCGACGATCGTCGAGTTGGGATCGACGATCGTCGAGCGCGTCACGCCCTTGTCACGGGCGTGACATAGCGGGTCACGGGCGTGACCAACCCGTGGTCCGATTTCTTAGCCGATTTATTTCAAGTTTTGGGCTCCCTAGAGTTCCACCACAACCAACCGACTCCTAGGGGTCTAGCCGGAAATGGGATGTTACAAATCCCAATAAACAAAACAAAGATTTCGTCCCCGAAATCAAGGTTAAGCCTACGGGACTCAAATCGGGAAAAGTTAAGCTTGTAACATCCCATGAGAACCGAAAGATTACCTCCCTACGCTACGTTTGTTTGTGCGGTTCCGAATCTAAGGTTTAATTCGCCCACCTAACTAGGTATATTCACCCCAATAAACAAAAGATTAGCCCCTATTCTTGAAATTTCCATTCCATTGGTTTAAAACAGGAAGGCAAATGATTGTTCAGAGGGTTTTGAGGTATACCTGACGAAAAAGTTCCGGATATTTTTGCCGCATCAAGTCCTGTGGCTCCCATGTATGCTCCTCCTGCCCATGATTGTTCCACAGAACCTTGACCAACGGGACCTTCTTTCTCCGCAAGACCCGCACTGCCGCATCGTCAATCCTGATAGGCTCTATGTTGACTGACCGATCCGAGGCCACCGGGCCATCTGCCGAGGGAATCAGCTGCTCAGGGCGTAGCAGAGCCCTCCGAAGTGAGGAGACGTGGAAGACGTCATGCAATCCCGCTAACTCCGGCGGTAGTTCCAGTCTATAGGCTAAGGGGCCGATCCGCTCCAGGATCCTGTAGGGCCCCATATATCTCGGACTGAGCTTCCTCCGCCCGCGAACCCGCGAGACTCCGTGCATCGGTCGTATCTTCAGGAAGACTCGGTCCCCCACCTGGAACTCCACTTGGCGATGTCTCGCATCGTAGTATTTCGCCTGTCTACTCTGGGCTTCCAACATCCTGTCTCGGATCAATCTGATCTGAGCATCTGTATCTCCCACAAACTCCGAGCCCAGCGCCTGCGGGTCCTCATCCTGAACCCATGATAGTGGGGTTCTGCATCTCCTTCCGTACAACGCTTCGTATGGAGCCATGCCTATGCTGGACTGATGAGCGTTGTTGTACGAAAACTCGACCAGTGGCAACAATCTCTCCCAAGGCTCGCCACGGTCCAAAATACACAGTCGTAACAGATCCTCCAGTGTACGATTTGTGCGCTCTGTCTGTCCGTCGGTCTGAGGGTGGAAAGCTGTGCTGAATGTCAACCGAGAACCCAGATGGGCCTGGACTGACCTCCATTCCCTGGATGTGAACCGCCCATCCCGATCCGAAACGATAGTCTTGGGCACCCCATGATAACGCACAAACTGCTCGATGAACCTCCGTACCAATACACTGACCGGCGTGTCCTTCGCCACTGGGATGAATCTGGCCACCTTTGTCAGCCTGTCCACTATCACCCAGATCGAGTCGTTCCCCGCACGGGATCTAGGTAGCCCATGTATAAAGTCCATGGCTATATCTTCAAACTTCCACTCCGGCACTGGAAGCGGCTGCAGCAATCCTGCCGGGTTCCTACACTCCGCCTTCACGAGCTGGCAGGCCTCACAATGCGTCACAAAATATGTAATATCTTTCTTCATACCCGGCCAGTACATCGTCCTCTTTAAATCCTTTACCATCTTGGTGATCCCCGGGTGCACCGAATACCGGCTGCAGTGAGCTTCCTCCAAAATGTCCTCCCGGATCCGTCCTCCTGCTGGTATGTAGACTCTGCCCCGGAAACACAGAAGCCCATCCCTCATAGTATAATCTCCTGTCGTGCCTTCCTCCAAGGCCCGGAATATCGGCTCAGCTCTCTCGTCCAGCCTCTGCCCATCTCTGATGCGGTCTCGGATATCATCTGTAGTAGCCATCGACCCCAGGTACTCCATGTACAGCTCCGGGTCATCCTCAGATACTAGCGAAATCTGCATCTCCTCGAATGATCTAATCAACTCCAAGGCCATCAGCTGCGGGCCTACTCCAGTCGTACTCGCTCTCCGGCTCAGAGCATCCGCAACCACGTTCGCCTTCCCCGGATGGTAGTGCATGGTATACTGGTAGTCCGAAAGGAACTCCACCCAGCGTCTCTGCCTGATGTTTAACTCCTTCTGGGTGTCGACGTACTTCAGATTCTTGTGATCGGAGAAGATATCACAATGTACCCCGTAGAGATAGTGCCGCCAGATCTTAAGAGCAAAAATGACTGCCCCCATCTCCAAATCATGCACGGGGTAGTTCTGCTCGTGCTGCTTCAACTGACGGGAGGCATAGGCGATTACGTGCCCATTCTGCATAAGGACGGCGCCCATCCCCTGATAGGAAGCATCTGCATATACCTGAAATCCCTCCCTCCCTGATGGGAGAGCAAGGATGGGGGCCGAGGTGAGACGATCCTTCAGCTCCTGGAAGGCAGATTCGCACCGCGGCGTCCAAGTAAAAGGGGACTCCTTCTTCGTCAGAGACGTAAGAGGAAGGGCAATCTGAGAGAACCCCTTTACGAACTTCCGGTAGTAACCGGCAAGTCCCAAGAAACTCCGAACATCCGTGGCCGACTTTAGTGGTGGCCAATCCCGTACTGCCTGGATCTTTGCCGGATCCACTGCCAGACCTGCTCCACTGATGACGTGACCCAGAAATGCCACCTCTTTTAGCCAAAACTGGCACTTGCTGTACTTGGCATACATCTCGTGCTCCCGCAGCTTCTCCAAGGTCAAGGCTAGATGTCTCGCGTGCTCCTCCTCCGTCCTTGAATAGATGAGGATGTCGTCGATGAATACAATGACGAAGACATCTAGGTATTCCTCGAACACCCGATTCATCAAAGTCATGAATGCAGAGGGTGCATTCGTGAGCCCGAACGGCATCACGGTAAACTCGTACAAGCCGTATCTGCTGCTGAACGCCGTCTTCGGGATGTCCTCCTCCCGAATGCGAAGCTGGTAGTATCCTGATCTCAGATCCAGCTTTGAGAACCAATGGGCTCCCTCCAGCTGGTCAAATAGCTCGTCTATCCGTGGTAAGGGATAAGTATTCCGGACCGTCAACCGGTTTAGAGCCCGGTAATCTATGCACAGTCGGAGGGTCCCGTCCTTCTTCTTAACGAACAGCACCGGAGCTCCCCATGGTGAAGAGCTAGGCCGAACGAACCCGGCCTCCACTAACTCCTGAAGCTGACTCCGGAATTCCACCAACTCCTTTGGGGCCATTCGATAGGGAGCTCTGGATACCGGCTTAGCCCCTGGTATAAGCTGAATCTGAAAGTCCCTCTCTCGGTGCGGGGGTAACCCTGGTAGCTTCTCCGGAAACACGTCGGCGAAGTCCCGCACCACTGGAATATCTGCAATGGAGTCCTTGGCTACGACCGCCTCAAAGAGGATCTGATAAACCTCTTCCCCCTGCAGGTGGGCCTTAACGGCCTGTATAGAAGAAAGTAAGGTGCGGGGTGCTGATGTAATACCTTCGATAACAATGAAGGAGTCGCCGTGCCTCACGGTGATCCTCTTTGCCACGCAATCGATCTGGGCATGGTTCCAGTACAGCCAGGTCATGCCCAGAATCAGATCGTAATCTGGCATCCTCAAAACCGTCGCGGGTGCCTCAAACGCCTTTCCGCCGATCCTTGCTTCCATATCACAATGAGTAGAGGTCAATATCTCCGATCCATCGGGTAGGCGCACCCTCAGCATCTTCCCGGTGCTCAGCTCCACTCCTGCCAGTCCTTTCACGAAATCCTCTGACACGAATGATTGCGACGCACCGGTGTCAAAGAGGGTGTGAGCGGGCTTGCCGCTAATGAAAACTATGCCTGGGGTGATTAAGTGTCTTAGTATTTTGTTGCAGTTCATCTTCTCTTAAATTTCTAAGCAGGTTACGTCTGAAATAGTAGTTTGTATGAAGAAAATTTAAAAGTGCCGCCATACCTGTGATAACCTGCTCCGGGTTCCGAGGCTGTGTCAGGTCTAGAGCGTACACCTGCTCCCTCTCTTGCCTACGGCCTCGATCCTGAAATCCTCGTCCTCGGTCCTGTCCTCGTCCGCCAAACTGTCTGGGGGTGGAGCGCCCTGATGTGCTGGTGGGGGTGCTCGCCCCACTGGGCAGTTTCGCTTGATATGCCCCGGCTGGTTGCACTGATAGCATACCGGTGGCTGCCCTGCCGTCCTTGGCATTTCCAGCATCTGTATAGGCTGGGGAGCCAATATCCCCTGAGTCCTCTGCTCCTGGCCAAACTCCTGACGGGGCTGATCCCCGTTTCTTCTCTCTCCAATAACTTGGCCTCGAGGGCGGTCTCTACGTCCTCCAATCACCGTATCATCAGCCGGTCTCTTCCGGCTTCTCACTGTAAGCTGATCCGCCTCTCTCTTCTTAGCCATCTCCAGAATCCTAGCCAGACTCCCCTCTGAAACGAAAAGGAGGGCCTGCCTCATGTCATCCTGCAGCCCCTTATAAAACCTCCGGGCATAGCCGGCATCGTCTAACTGGTAAGCATCCGCATAACGGGCCAGGTGTGTGAACTCCTGATAGTACTCCACCACAGTCCTGCTCCCCTGCCTCAACCGCAGGAACCTATCCTCCAGGTCATCTCTTGCCGACTGAGGTACAAAGTGTCCCAAGAGTGCTGCTCTGAACTCCTCCCAGGTAATGTCAGCACAATCCACCCCTGCAAAGGTGGTGTCCAGCTGAGATTTCCACCATCTCTTTCCGTGTGACTCTAAGCAGGAGACTGCCAAGGCAACTGCCTCCTCCGTGGGGCATCGAATCCCTGCCAGCATCTCGTAAATGGTGTCCAACCACTCCTCCGTATGTACTGCGGACTCCGTCCCCTGGTAGGATGGAGGGGATAGTCCTCGGAAGACGGTCATCCAATTGGCCCCGGGGTTCGGCTGTGGGGCCGGGCTTGCTGAGCTCTGAAGGCCTCCAGGATGGCCGTCAATGTTTGCCCCATCTCCGTCTGCTGGAACGGAACGGGTGCTGGCGGAGTCAGGACCACATCCGGGCCTGAGGTGTCCCCTGCTGCGATGTAGGGTTCGTCGCAGGCTACAAGCAAAAATTCCATTTGTTAGAGAGCGAAAGAATGGAATTTAAGAAGAGTTATAATGGACTTTCACATGTGATTTCCCTTATGGGCACACCACTGCTTCCGCTGCTAGTTTGTCCGCAAACTAAGCTCGCACGGGGTGGCCCAAGGTTTCTGTGGACTACTTCTCTTTCGATCGAGGTCTCCTCTGATACCACTTGTAAGACCCCCTTTTTTTTCTTTTTTCCAACCACCGGGGGTCTTAGCCCAGAATTGCCGCTTTGCGGTGGCACCGACATCTCGGGAAGGCAACCACTACAAATCGCCAATTCTGCCGGCCCTTTTCGATCACAAACGAGAGAAGCATTTATACAAAAGTGTAAACAAGTCCACAGAAAACATGTATATAAGAGAGAATCATATCCAGTCCATCAATACAATAACAACAGGAAAATAGATAAATGGGCTCGAGCCCAGTACATCAGAGTCCTCACTACAAGTCTCTCATCGCGGAAGCTAAGAAAATGCTAATCACTCACGGAGCTGGTCGCAGGTGCACCGGTGCTAGACTGTCCCACCTCCATGCGCACCGTACTCCGCTGGTGCTGGTCCCTGTCTCCCATCCGGAGCTCCTGTAATGTTTGGTTCGAAAACCATTAGTCATAAAGACTAAGCCCTATCATCCCCTACCCCTCCCACCACGGCTCCTAAGCACCGGGCGGAGAGGAGGAAAGGGAAGCTACAAAAGTGGAGAGTAGACAAGCAAGTGTCGGTGGACCTAACTAGCAAGTTATATCGGGGAGCAGTATAAATGTTGTAATAGGTAGAACAATTAATAAGAAGTAATTTATATAAAAAGACAACTAGAGAACAGTAAGTAAGTATGTAAGTAACCTTAACTTATATGAATGCCCATACAAACTTATAAGTTAAGGGATCTTCTGCAAGGCTCCCATCGTATAAAAAGTCCCATACCGATTTATACGTTGGGGTGACGGTTATATGCAAACATGCTATGCCATGATTCATGCAAGTGCAACCCACACACACGACTCTATGCGCACAGACCTTTAGTTCCCCCTGTTCGGGAGGCTAGCTTCACCCCCAGGAACCTCCGTAGTGGCAAACGGAGACAGTGGGTCGGGCCCCCCACTCCTAGGCGGGTAACCACACTACCAGGCCTAGCCCTTCCGTACGCCCCTAGAAGAACACAACCTAGAGTATCCGCGTACTGCTGCTGGATGTACCCTCCAGACTTTTCTCCGAGTCATCGTACCGCTGTCGGTGTGATCGATCGCCTAGTACCGATGACCCACCACCTTTCTCCGTACTCCAACCCTCGAGCCCGCGGCCCCCCGGACAGTACTGTCCGTGCATCTACCTTCAGAGCTACTGTCTGATGGCAAGTAATCCTATAATTCTACTTTCCTAGCTACCGGGGAGTGAGTGTGTGCAACCCTAGTTATACTAGTTGCTCTTTTAATTTATTACTCCTATGGTTTACGTTAGCCCAGGACTGCCCCCGGTATACCCCGTGAAGGGCTCTCAAGGGGCACTAGGAACCAAGACGGTGCATTACGGCCCGAAGTTCCCTTTCGCAAGGCACTTATTATTATTGGTTGTGTACCCTTTACCCAATCCCCTTTTAATGTTATAATAAATCTAACCCTAGCGAATTAAGACTCTTCCTTTTCCTCCCGGGACGGACGATCTTTCGTCGTTCCCGTACTCTCTTATCCTAACCAGTCCCACATTCTACTTATCCTGACTTCTAATAATGAACTCATTCTAAAATTTGCCCTACCAACCATCGATTATCAGAATTCCGTGGTTTTACTAAATGCAGACCATCCTAAGCTATATGTGGTACACAAGGGGAGGTACTCCAAATTATCTTCCAAATCTCCTATAATATTTACTGGAGGACTATCATGACTTAATTAGCTTGAATCCAGGAATTTATAATTTTCCTAATTAATCTGATATTTATTTTATTTTTCTCAAAGATTGGCCATGGGTATTTTTAACATGAACTATATGATATTCTTAAGTTATGGCCACCCAAAAATTAAGTTCATTAAATAACAGCAAGATAACCTCAAATGCAAATTCTCAGATTTTTATAGAAAGTATTTAACCTCTAATTAATTTAGTCAGTATAATCACGTTAATCCTACTTAATGAAGGAAGTACAGAAATTATTCATCTAAAAATTATAGAAAAATCACTAGTCAGTGGTATGATATATAAAAGATCTTTGTGCAGAGAATCATAATTTTATCAGCTTGCTAAGCACCAAAATAGATTTAATCCAATATCCATGATAAATAACACTTAATGAAGAAAGCCTTAGAATTAAACTTCTAAAAATCCCATAAAAATTCACTGAGTTTTAAAACCATAATAAAGGTTCTCTGCCTAAATTTCATCAATTTCCAGGAAGTTTGTACTCCATAATAAATTTTCTAAGCAAATCATGCAACTACCAATTCATTAAAGAAGTACCCAAAATAGTGAGCATAAAATTCATAGAAAAATATCCAGAGCTTGTACTACCCCTATAATCCACTCTACCCAATTCCCATCACTTTTCAATGTGGTTTGGTGTCATTTCCTATCTCTATAAGTTTTGCGCCCTAAACTAGGGTTAGGTTTTTAGACATCCCAACGATCTCCAAATCCACTAAAATTTCATCCAGAGAACTATATTAGCCCTATGGTTCTCATAACCCGACCCCGGGTCAATCCAAGGTCATTTGACCACATGACCTTCACAAACCACCAAGATCCATCCTTAGGGTTCGGCCTTGGTCCTTAGGGTAAACTTACCCCGATCCACCTCAAACTCCATGAGGGGGTGCTAGAGAACATTACTAGCCAGTGGTAAAAATCTCAGCCTCTGTTGAGGTGATCTCACCACTCAAACTTCAAAAGTGCACTTTTAACCTAAGACCCCTTATTAGGGCAAAACTTAGGGTTGATCAATTCTAAACCAAACCATCTCCAAATGAGATGAAAAATTATACAGAACCTTATGGTGAACCCAGGGACCACTCACCAAAATTTGGGAGGGTTTGGAAATTATTTAACCACCTAATTAAATTCGGCTAGGATTATTGAATTTTTCTAAAAACTATAGAAAAATATTCTCCAAAAATTCTCATTTTTGGATATCACCTAGATATATGTAAGATTAGACCACATCCCAAATTTCAAGTCGTTTGGACGACTGGATTGGAGTGGGGAATTTTTCTAAGGTCAAGGCAGCCCTCTGGATAGACCTCACCAAAAAGGGTGCTGTGGTCTAACCAGGAATCCAAATTGAATGAAATTAATTTTGAATAAAACTAGACTTCAAGGGCTACAGTTTCTATGTTGACCACTTTTCCTGTAGGAGCCTCTAAGTATTTTTCCCAATTATTTAACATGACAGAAATCTCATTCAGAAATTGATTTTACAAATAAAATCTAATTAAAGGCACTGTTCATCTCCTTCAACAGCCCGAACCAGAGACTGAAAACCTAATTTTCCTGTAGCCTTTCCAAGCTATTTCCCGGCCACCCAGCCATCTCCCTGGCCGGCCACCACCACCACCACCTCCGTTGAGGCGAGGGCTGACGTCGGGCGGCGGCACGGCCGCCGGAGAGGCGGTTTCCGGCGAACCCGTCACCATGATATTTTCGGAAAAACCACCATTACGCTCACCCGATCTGGCTCTTTTGAGCCCGATATCTCTCCTAACGATTCCTAAGATCTATCCGCAGAAGAAGAGGGAGGGGAGGACCTTGTTCGCGGGTTGAAGGCGTGCAGAGCGTCGGGAAGCCATTTGCGTGGTGGTGGCGTCGCCGGAAATTCTTCAACAGCAAGGAGGAAGTCTGAATAGTTAAGGGAGTGTAACCTTTTCCTCTTGCTGTCAGGAATCTATATAGATGAGCCAACGGGGAGGGGAAAGGGTGGAACGTTGGAGATGAAACGTTGGCGGCCATTAATCACATTCTTATGACGTTTCGATTATGCCGAATGGCAGTTGGAAAGTTGGAAATGAAGAGGTGCTTGCCAGGTGGCAGTTTCCTATTGGACCCATTTCTTCCTTAATTATTAACATAATTAAAGTAGGGAACGACCCATAAATATTCTTGATTTTTCATCCCCACAGCCAAAATTTATTAAGGCGTCGGTTACCAAAATTTCCAACCTGGCTGTCGTTTCGGCCTTGGTCACGGGCGTGACACATGGGTCACGGGCGTGACAGGCCCGGTTAGCAGTTCTGGGCTCGACGATCGTCGAACTGAGATCGACGATCGTCGAAGGGTTGTCACGGGCGTGACAATTGGGTCACGGGCGTGACAGGCCTGGTGACTAATTCTGGTCGACGATCGTCGAGCTGAAATCGACGATCGTCGAGCGTGGTCACGCCCAATGTCACGGGCGTGACAATGCAAGTCACGGGCGTGACATGGCGTGTAGTCAAATTTTGGGTCGACGATCGTCGAATTGGGGTTCGACGATCGTCGAGCGTGTCACGCCCTTTGTCACGGGCGTGACCTGGAGGGTCACGGGCGTGACCGGCCCGTGTGGCCGAATTTGGTTCGACGATCGTCGAGTTGGGATCGACGATCGTCGAGCGCGTCACGCCCTTGTCACGGGCGTGACATAGCGGGTCACGGGCGTGACCAACCCGTGGTCCGATTTCTTAGCCGATTTATTTCAAGTTTTGGGCTCCCTAGAGTTCCACCACAACCAACCGACTCCTAGGGGTCTAGCCGGAAATGGGATGTTACAGTTTCGAGGTGATCTGAATGGAAATCATGCAAACCCTAGCCTTGCCCTAAGAAGGGCATTTTGGTCTAAAAATGTATTGTTGCTTTAGGATGTCCAATTCACCTCAACAGAGGTTCAAATTTGGGCCACTGACTTGGCATTAACTTGTGCACCTTCCAATGAAATATGGAGAGGTTTGGAATTGATTTGCCTCAAGATCCTAGGTCAAACCCTAAGGAAGGGCTTTTGTACCTTGTGAAGGACATGTGACCCAAACACCTTATATTACTATGAAATTTTGTAGGGAGGGTATTAGGGTAACTAAAACCCTCTGGTGAAAATCTTAGGGTATTTTGAAAGATTTGGGACCCACAAAACCCTAACCTTATTTTAGGGCACAAACATTGTAGGGTTGGAATGGGCTTGTTAAACTCCTCAAACTAAGATGAAATTTTGGTATAATGGTCATAAAAATATTATTAGCCTCTGGTAATTTAATTGGAAATTTTGAGATAATATTTATAGTACTTCCTTTATAACACAAGGGGATGCACAATTTAATAAATTGATCATTATGGTCTTTCTGCCCCTTGGGAAGACATCAAAGTTTGGAAGAGGAAGTCTTGAAGTATTATAGACATATATAAATTTTATGAGAATTTTTAAATACATATTGGAGGTACTTACTTCACAAGCTTGTTAAATGAGGAAATTATTCAATAATTTATTTAAGTCTATTTACTAATAAATAAATTATGAAATTTGTCTCAAATCATTTATATTCCATTAGAATCCTACTTGAATTTTCTCTGAATTTTTGGAAGCAATATAGTCTTTTATATCTCTTTAAATGAATTTTTAAGGATTAAAATGAAATAAGAATTTTGGGATAAAACCTTACTGAAAAATTTAGATATTTTGGAGGATGAGTTAAATTATTATTTTCAATATCATATAAAATTAGTGGAATGATATCTTGTCTGAAATTGGTACCTCATGTTCATTATTAAAAACTTTAGTCACTATAATAATTAAATAAATTATTAAATAAATAAGGAAAATTTTGGGTCTCTGAATTTAAGGCTTAAAGTTTATAAAGAACTTACATTAATTATTATAGGAGTATTGGCTTATCATTCGATGTACTTTCCATTTTACATGAAGTTTAACCTTAGTGGTCTGCATTTAGTAATTTTGGAAAATTGTTCATGATTTTTGTTTGTGGCTTATCACTCCTTAATCACTTATGATATTTGACCCAGAGCATTTATATGCCCTTGCAATCAGGTTAGAGTTTTCCTTGAATTTTTAGAAATAATATTGCCCTATTTATCTATTTTAATAAATTATTGCAAGTTACCTTTAAAATAAAATTAGTGGCCTAAACCTTGCTGAAAATTTAAGAGACCTTGGATATTAGGTTAAATGTTTATAATGAGTATAACATATATCTGGGGGAATTGTATCTTGTCTAAATTTGGTACCTCCTGTTCAATCTCGGAGACCTTGGCCACTAGGAATATTTAATAAATTACTAGATAAACAGGAAAATTGTGAAATTCTGGATTTGGGCAATAAAGGTCATAATGGACCCCCATTAATTATTATAGGAGTATTGGATGATTATTTGATGTACTTCCCATTTTACATGGCATTAAACCTTGTTGGTCTGCATATAGTAAATCGGCAAAAATATTTTGGAGTACAAGTTAGGCACATAAGTCGAGATTAGTGGTTATAGGTTTGGATAATTTATAATGAGTTCATCCCTCAGGGTTGGATGAGAAAAGGTTGGGTTTGGCTAAAAGTTAGATGGTGTTCGGGATCGACGAAAGATCGTCTTCCCCGTAAAGTGAAAGGTCAAAAATCACCTTAGGTTTAGTCTAGCGTAATATGAAAAGGGAATGGGTAAGGGATACAGGATTAGTTATCAACCAACAAGAATAAGTGCCTTGCGAAAGGGAGCTTTGGGATTCAGCCCATCATAGCTCCTAGTGCCCTCGAGAGCCCTTCACAGGGAATACCTTGGGCAGTCCTGGGTCAAACCTAAGTCGTAGGCATAAAATAAACTGAAGAGTAAATAGTAAACTTAGGATTTCACACTCTCAAACCCCAATGTCCCGAGAGATAGTTTGGGTTACTTGGGCAATAAGCCCAGTGGTTATAGTGATAGGTAGGGTGGCCCGACGAGCTTTGGCTCGGTTGTTGATTATGACGAACGGGATAGTCAGGGGAGATTCGGCTCGGTTGTTGATTATGACGGACGGGATAGTCCGGGGAGCTTCGGCTCTGTTGTTGATTATGACGGACGGGATAGTCCGGGGAGCTTCGGCTCGGTTGTTGATTATGACGGATGGGATAGTCCAGGGAGATTTGGCTCGGTTGTTGTTTGGACTCATAACTATTTCATGTGCATAGAAGGTATAAGGTGGTGGGTCTTCGGTATTGGAGGGTCGATGCACCTACGCTAATACGTTGACTCGGCAAGTGTGGTTAGAACTTCGCCAACAGAAGTCTGGTGCGCCAGCCGGCAAGAGTACGCAGGAGTCCGCTTTGTGCACCAAGCGTTGAGGCGTACGATAGGTCTGACCGGTAGTGCTTTACTGGTTTAGAGGTGGGCAAGGCCCAACCCATCGCTTCCGTCTGCCACTACGGAGGTATCCTAGGAGTTAACGGCTCCGAAAGGGGGAACTAAAGGTCTGTGTACACAGAGTCGAGTGGGTGAGTTGCACTTGCATGTTCACGTCATAGCATAATTGTATTTCATAGCATAACCATTGCATATAACCTGACACCAAATGTATAAGCGGAATGGGACGCTCTATATATTAGGCCCTGCAAAACGACCCCTTGGCCTATAAGTTCGCGCGAGCGTGCTTATAAGTCAAGGTTCTCTTTCAGTACTATATATTTAAGCATGCTAGTAAAACCGACACCCTATCGTATAAATTGGTATGGGACTTTTTATACGATAGGAGCCCTGCAAGAGATCCCTTAGCTTATGTGTATTCACATAAGTTAAGGTTACTTATTCCAAATTTTATATCATTATTATCATACTTAGAACTGCTAGTTTAGTTCCGCTGTCATCTGCTATTTGATATTCTCCACCTTCATGTCCTTCCCTTTCCTTCTCCCCGCTCGGTGCTTAGGAGCCATGGGGGAAGGGGCGGAGGACGATAGGACTTAGTCTTTTAGACAAACGGTTTTCGAACCACATCATTTTAGGGGACCACGGAGCCCAGCATGGAGGAGCAGCCCCGGAGGTCGGCACGCTTGGAGATCGGACAGTCTAGTACCGGAGTCCAGACAGCAGGGACTGTGAGTCCCGACCACTATTAGTCATATTAGTTTGCTTCCGCGATGAGCGATTTATAGTGAGGACATATTGTACCGGGCATAAGCCCGTGATTTCTGTTATATGTATTATCTGTGGAAACTCCCTTCGTGGAGCTTATTTTCTATGCATGTGATTCCTGTGGACTTGCTACCTTCTTAAGTATATTGTTACTGTTAAGATCGAATTGGCCGGCAGGATCGGCGTTTTGTAGTGACGACATTCCTGGGTGCGAAGGTGTCGCCGCAAGGCGGCGGTTCTAGGCCTAAGACCCCGGGGTTTAAAAAGAAAAAAAAATGGGGGTCTTACAAGTTGTATCAGAGGAAAATATATCGATCGAAATGTAGCAGTCCACAAACCCCGGGCCACCCCCGCACGCGTTTAGTTTGGGGACAAACTAAGCAGCGGAAGCAGTGGTGGGCCTATATAGGGGATCACATAAAATTGTCCACTTTTAGTTAGATATGTGCGATTACTTAAAATTGACTTCTGCTACGCAGCCCCCAGCGCAGCCAACACCACAAGGCGGAGTCCAGCAGACTCCGAATGTTGCACCACCTCCCCCGGTCCCCACTCCATTCCTACACTCGGAGATGGGGCAAACCCTGACAGCTATTCTGGATGCTTTCAGGGCCCAACAGGTTCCGGCCCCGCAGCCAAACCCGGGGGCCAATTGGCTGAGCATCTTCCGAGGACTCTCTCCTCCATCTTACTTAGGGACAGAAACGGCTGTTCGGATAGAGGAATGGCTAGACATTATGTATGAAATGTTGACCGGGATACGGTGCCCCTGGGAGGAGAGGGTTCCTTTGGTGGTCTCTTGTTTAGAGTCCCATGCCAAAAGGTGGTGGAAGACGCTGCTGGAAACGACGTTTTTCGATAGGGAGGTTACGGAAGTTACCTGGGAAGAGTTCAGGACCGCGCTGCTGGAGCATTTTGTTCCGCAGTCGGCCAGGGATGAGTTGGAGGAGCAGTTCTTACAGCTGAAGCAGGGCACCCGGACGGTGGTGGAGTACCATCGGGAGTTTGACCATTTGGCTCGATATGCAGATTCTTACCAGCTGGACGAAGCAGGGTACATAAAGAGGTTCTATAAGGGCCTGCGAGAGGACTTGAGGGAGGCTTTGTTGTTTGTATCCGACGGGCCTATCTCCCGGATTTTGGAGATGGCAAAGAGGATTGAGGCTGATTGGCACACCACTCGGGGCCGGAAGCGGCAAGCGGAGGATCAGTGCCGGAGAGCCAGAAATGATCAGCGGCAAGGTGCTATACCATGTAGGAGAAGGACAGAGGACCAGCCTCGTCAGGAAGTGAGGCAGGAGCCGAGGGAGCAGGTGATATTGGCCCCTCAGCCTCTTCAGATGAGGGAGGCACCAAGACCCGGGGGTATGGCATTTCCCCCACCAGAGTGCTACAACTGTCACCAGATAGGACACATTCGGAGAAACTGCCCCATGAGGTAAGCACCTCTACCAGCACCCCAGGCTGCCCTGCATGCCCAACAGTTTGGAGGACAAGGACGTGGTCGAGGACGTGGTTTCAAGGGTGCAGATTGCAGGCAGCAGAGGGAGCAAATTTATGCACTGAATTTGGCTCAACCCCGGAACCCGGAGCAAGTAATCACTGGTACGTCAGAAAATTGTAAACTTATTTCCTCATGACATTTAAGTTTATATAGAAGTGATAATCTAGGGAAGAAAACAATAGCTAGACTCTAAGACATTTAACTTTCCCCACCCCCAGGAATAGTTTTCATCAGCGGCAAACCCGCTTATACGCTATTTGATACGGGTGCTTCACACTCGTTGGTATCGAAAGCCTTCGTAGAAGGGTTGGAAGGAGTGGAGCGATTCACGGGTTTGATGATGAGGATACGATTACCCGACGGATCAGAGCTGTTCACCTCTGCCCACTGCAACATGGAGGCGGAGAACAGCGGAAAGATATTTGAAGCCCCAGCGACGATCATAAAGATGCCAGTCATTGATTTGATCCTAGGAATGACATGGTTGAACTGGAATCATGCTCAGATTGACTGCATGTCCAAGAGAGTTACCGTGAGACATGGGGATTCCTACCTCATCATCGAAGGTATTAGATCTATTCCCCCTCTCATGTTGTCATCTGTACAGGCTGTCAAGGCTCACTTACAAGGGGATGAAGTATATGAGGTGATATTTGAAATGACTGAGGCCAAGGTCTCCACCTCGAATATTCCGGTGGTACGAGATTTTGCCGACGTATTCCCAGAGAAACTGTCTGGGCTACCTCCGCACCGGGAGCAAGATTTCCGAATACAGCTAGTGCCAGGGGCTAAGCGGCAGCTAGAGCCCCTTACCGGATGGCCCCAAAAGAGCTGACAGAATTTCGAAGCCAACTCCAGGAACTGGTGGAAGCCGGATTTGTTAGACCGAGTTCCTCTCCATGGGGAGCCCCGGTCTTATTTGTGAAGAAGAAGGATGGGACACTTCGCCTGTGCATCGATTATCGAGCACTAAACAGGCTGACCGTCCGGAATACCTATCCGCTCCCACGAATAGACAAATTATTCGACCAGCTGGAGGGAGCCCATCATTTCTCGAAGCTGGACTTGAGGTCAAGATACTACAAGCTGCGGATCCAGGAGGAGGATATCCCGAAGACAGCCTTCAGTAGCAGATATGGCCTGTATGAGTTCACCGTGATGCCCTTCGGGCTCACGAACGCTCCGTCGGCATTCATGAGCCTCATGAACCGGGTTTTTGAGGCCTCTTGGATGTGTTCGTCATAGTATTCATAGACAACATCCTGATCTACTCTAGGACGGAGGAGGAGCACACTCAGCATCTAGCACTGACTCTGGAGAGGTTGCGGGAGCATCGCCTTTATGCGAAGTTCAGCAAATGCCAGTTTTTGTTAAAGGAGGTGGCTTTCCTAGGCCATATTATCAGTGGTGCTGGGTTGGCAGTGGACCCGGCCAAGATTCAAGCAGTTCGGGATTGGACACAGTTGAAGATGGCCACAGAAGTGCGGAGTTTCCTAGGACTCGCCGGTTACTACCGTAAGTTCGTAGAGGGATTTTCTCGTATCGCCCTTCCACTCACATCTCTGACAAGGAAGGATGTACCTTTTATCTAGACCCCACAATGTGAGATGGCTTTTAAAGAGCTAAAGGGATGACTCACTTCGGCTCCTATACTTGCCCTTCCTTCAGGGAAGGAAGGATTTCAGGTCTACACCGACGCTTCCTACCAGGGCATGGGTGCAGTGCTTATGCAGAATGGCCATGTGATAGCTTACGCTTCTCGGCAGCTGAAGAAGCATGAGCAGAACTATCCAGTCCATGACCTAGAAATGGGAGCTGTCATTTTTGCACTAAAAGTCTGGCGGCACTATCTGTACGGTGTCCACTGCGACATATACTCTGACCATAAAAATTTGAGGTATGTGGACACGCAGAAAGAGTTGAACATCAGATAGAGACGGTGGGTGGAGTTTTTAGCAGACTACCAGTACGAGATGCACTAACACCCGGGAAAGGCGAATGTGGTAGCCGATGCACTGAGCCGAACGACCGCAAACCCCGGAGTAGGAACACAGTTGATGGCCTTGGAGTTGGTTCAGATGTTAGACAAGATGCAAATATCCCTTATGTCTGAGGATCACCCTGAGTTGTACCCGGAGTATCTATCGTCATTAATTGCCACGGATGACATTCGAGAATGGGTTAAGGATGGACAGAGGCAGGATACCCAGCTAGAGCCGATATTCCGGGCCTTAGAAGCAGGCACTGCGGGAGGTTACTCGCTGAGGGATGACTTAGTGTGCTTCAGAGGACGGGTTTACATACCAGAGGGAGGCCAGGTCCGGGAGGACATCATGATGGAGGCTCATTGTAGTCGATATTCTGTACACCCGGGGATTACGAAGATGACTGCAGATCTGAAGAAGACTATGTACTGGCCGGGCATGAAGAAGGATATCACCTACTTCGTGACCCATTGCGAGGCATGCTAGTTAGTGAAAGCAGAGTGCAGAAACCCCGCAGGATTATTGCAGCCACTCTCAGTACCAGAGTGGAAGTTCGATGATATCGCCATGGACTTTATACATGGACTTCCCCGATCGCAGACAGGGAATGATTCGATCTGGGTGATCATCGACGGGCTGATGAAGGTAGCCAAGTTTATTTCAATCAGGAAGGCTGACCCGGTGGGTATGTTAGTCCGAAAGTTTGTGGAGCAGTTCGTCCGTTATCACGGCGTGCCCAAGTCGATTGTATTGGACCAGGATGGACGATTTACGTCCCGGGAGTGGAGGTCAGTGCAGACTTACTTGGGCATACGACTAACATTCAGTACGGCTTTTCATCCCCAGACGGATGGACAGACGGAACGCACTAACCGGACTCTGGAGTATTTGCTATGACTTTTCATATTGGATCGCGGTGAACCTTGGGAAAAGTTGTTTCCACTGATCGAGTTCTCGTATAATAACAGCTACAAGTCCAGTATAAGGATGGCTCCTTATAAGGCATTGTACGGACGGAGGTGCAGGACTCCGTTGTCATGGATACAGGACGAGGGACCCTAAGGCGTTGGATTCGGAGTTTGTCGAGGACACCGAGGCTCAGGTGAGATTGATACGGGACGTGATGCTAGAAGCATAGAGCCGACATGCTAAGTATTATGACGCTCGGCACCATCAGGTGGAATTCCGGGTGGGAGACCTAGGTGTTCTTGAAGATCTGACCAATGCATGGATTTACTCGGGTACACGGACAGAGGAAAAAGCTCAGCCCAAGATATATGGGGCCTTATAGGATCGAGGAGCGGATCGGTCCCTTGGCATACAGGCTGGAGCTGCCACCGGAGCTGGCAAGTCTGCACGACGTGTTCCATATATCCTCTCTTAGGAGGGCTCTACTATGCCCGGAGCAGCAGATTTTGACTACGGACGGGCCGGTAGCTTCAGACCGGTCTGTTCACTTGGAGCCGGTTCAGATCGATGACAAAGGAGTACGAGTCTTGCGCCGCAAGAAGGTTCCGTTAGTCAAAGTCTTGTGGAGGAACCACGATTAGGAGGAGCATACCTGGGAACCGCAGGACCTGATGCGACAAAAATACCTGGAGCTGTTCAGTCAGGTATACCTCACAACCTCTGAGGATGTTCAATTTACTTTCCTATTGACTGAAATTTCAAGAATATGGGCTAAACTTTTGTTTATTAGGGTCTAGACTTTGCCAATTGGGCAAATTGGTCTAAATTTTTTACTATCACCTTTAAACCTCATATAGCGAACATGGCGTCGTAATGAAAATCTTTCAATTCTCATGGGATGTTACAAGTCTCTTTAGGAGTCCCTATGATCTTAACCTTGATTTCGGGGACGAAATCTTTGTTTTGTTTATTGGGATTTGTAACATCCCTCGAACAACTAGACCCCTAGAGATAGTTTTGTCATGACTAGGTTATGACAAAACCCTAGAAAGTCCAGAAAGGCCAAGTGAGCCTAGGAATGAGGATGAGACCACTATAGTCTGCACATAATAGATTTCTGAACCTTGGTTTAAGGTGATCATGGTGCTTCACCAAGACTCCAAGACCCCACCCATACCTTCATTACCCTAGTGAGGGGTCAATGGGTCACTAAGGACTCATGGAAGGCAGTCAAAGGGGCTAAGTTGACCAAAGTCAACTATAAACCTAATTGGGTCAAACTGACCTGCACAAGGGTCAATTTTAGTCCCTTAGCCAAGTGGACCCCACACATACCCTCATAGCCCTAGTTAGAGGCCAAGGGTCACCAAGGACTCATTAGAACCAATCAAAAAGGCTAGGTTGACCTAAGTCAACTCTTGACCTAAAATGGTTAAAGTGCCCTAGTTAAGGGTCAAGTGACCTTCAAGGGCCAATCCAACCCCACCTTGACCATAGGGGATGCTAATGGGTCACCAAGGACCCATTAAGGAAACCTCAAGGACCAAATTGACCTACGTGGGCCCTAGACAAAGTTTAGGTCAAGATAGCCCAAATGGGCTAACTCAAGCTCAAGCCCAATTAACTTGGGCCAACCTTGTTTTGTTGAATGAGATGGACTTGTGGGCTGCCATGGGATTAGATAGGAGCCAAATTTCAGGCTTGGTGACTAGGAGAGAGAAAGCCACCCATGGAGGAGAGAGAAAGAGAAGGAAGAAAAAGTAGGAAGACTTTGGGCTCATCCTCCCCCTTCCACAACCTCCCCATTCAATTCAGCAAGGCAAGGGGAGTGCAGCAGCAATTTTTGACTGGTTAGAGCAAGCTCCACCCCCCTACCTACCAAGCCGCCAAGCTTGACTTTGGCCAAAAATGGCCAAAGTGTTTTCAGTCACCTAACACCTCCCCTCACCCTCTTAAAAGCTTCCCTAGACTCCAAGGAGAATTCCCCACCACTTTCCTGAAGAAGACAGACTGTTTCATGCGTTTTTGAAGAAACCCGACCACCACCACCACCATGGCATTTCGGCGATCCTCCCGACTTCAGGCCGCCAAAAAGGTCCTCCTCCACTCCTTCTTGCATGGGCAGATCTTTAGAATCTTTAGGGCCGAGGTTTGGGCTCAATTGAGCCGAATCCAAAATTTAAATTCATGGATTTTCCATGAAATGTCCGCTTGTCGGGATCGCCGGAATAGGGCTCCCCGGCGGCCAAGCCGCCGCCTGGAGATAGCCCCGACCACCACGAAGGTGTTGGCGGCAGTGGCCGGCCGGGGAGGTGGCCGGATCGCCGGCGGAAGCGGCTGGAAGTCAGCCCAGGCAGGATAGATCCTAGCCGTCTGCTGGAGGAAGAAGACGACGGGATGTAGTCGGTCTTGCGTCAAGATTCGTGCGGGATGATATTTAAACTATGGAATATATATGTTGATTCATTTCATTTTTGTCAGATATTTGGTATTTAATGTAATTAATTATTAAAAATACTTAGAGGCCATTTCAGAAAAAAATGGTCAACACATAAAATGTAGCCCTTAGAGTCTACTTTCATACAAAATTGGTTTGAACCAATTTGGGTGCCTGGTTTGACCATGGCACTCATTTTGGTGGGGTCTATACATATGACTAGGCAGACATTAAACAGAGTGCCCACACTTCATCCTTAGCTCAAATGAGCTGTAATTTTGGCAGGAAGTCACACTACCAAATAAGTAGACCCTGCCCAAAAATGGGAATTTTTGGGAATAATTTTTCCATAGTTTTGTAAATAATTTAATTTACCTAGGGTAATTTAATTTAGGGGGTAAATGAAACCTAAATTCATCCAAATCCGGGGAGCTTCGGCTCGGTTGTTGATTATGACGGACGGGATAGTCCGGGGAGATTTAGCTCGGTTGTTGTTTGGACTCATAACTATTGCATGTGCATAGAAGGTATAAGGTGGTGGGTCTTCGGTATTGGAGGGTCGATGCACCGACGCCAATACACTGACTCGGCAAGTGTGGTTAGCACTTCGCCAACAGAAGTCCGGTGCGCCAGCCGGCAAGAGTACACAGGAGTCCGCTTTGTGCACCAAGCGTTGAGGCGTACGATAGGTCTGACCGGTAGTGCTTTACTGGTTTAGAGGTGGGCGAGGCCCAACCCACCACTTCCGTCTGCCACTACGGAGGTATCCTGGGAGGTAACGGCTCCGAAAGGGGGAACTAAAGGTCTGTGTACACAGAGTCGAGTGGGTGAGTTGCACTTGCATGTTCAAGTCATAGCATAATTGTATTTCATAGCATAACCATTGCATATAACCTGACACCAAATGTATAAGCGGTATGGAACGCTCTATACATTAGGCCCTACAAAACGACCCCTTGGCCTATAAGTTCGCACGAGCGTGCTTATAAGTCAAGGTTCTCTTTCAGTACTATATATTTAAGCCTGCTAGTAAACCCGACACCCTATCGTATAAATCGGTATGGGACTTTTTATACGATAGGAGCCCTGCAAGAGATCCCTTACCTTATGTGTATTCACATAAGTTAAGGTTACTTATTCCAAATTTTATATCATTATTACCATACTTAGAACTGCTAGTTTAGTTCCGCTGCCATCTTCTATTTGATATTCTCCATCTTCATGTCCTTCCCTTTACTTCTCCCCACTCGGTGCTTAGGAGCCATAGAGGAAGGGGCGGAGGACGATAGGACTTAGTCTTTTAGACTAACGGTTTTCGAACCACATAATTTTAGGGGACCACGGAGCCCAGCATCGAGGAGCAACCCCGGAGGTCGGCACGCTTGGAGATCGGACAGTCTAGTACCGGAGTCCAGATAGTAGGGACTGTGAGTCCCGACCACAAGTAGTCATATTAGTTTGCTTCCGCGATGAGCGATTTGTAGTGAGGACATATTGTACCGGGCATAAGCCCGAGATTTCTGTTATATGTATTATCTGTGGACACTCCCTTCGTGGAGCTTATTTTTTATGCATGTGATTCCTGTGGACTTGCTACCTTCTTAAGTGTATTGCTACTGTTAAGATCGAATTGGCAGGCAGGATCGGCGTTTTGTAGTGACGACCTTCCTGGGTGCGAAGGTGTCACCGCAAGGCGGCAGTTCTGGGCCTAAGACCCCGGGGTCTAAAAATAAAAAAAAATGGGGGTCTTACACATACCACCAGTCTTCCACCTAGGAATTGGCTTATGCCAGTAGTACTTTTCTTGTCTTCCTTGCAGCCTACAAAGTATGCATCTGAAAAACCTGTAAGTAGCAAATCTCCATTCCTAGGGTACCATTGACCAAGATCTGGTGTCCCCTTAAGATATCTTAAAATTCTCTTTGTAGAAGAATAATGAGACTCTTTAGGGCATGCTTGGTATCTGGTATAGACACATGTAGCATACATGATGTCAGGTCTACTTGCAGTCAAATATAGTAAGGAGTCAATTATCCCTCTATACAAATACTCATCAACAAGTTTCCCTGCCTTATCTTTACCTATAGGCACACTTGATCCAATTGAAGATGGTGGAGGCAGTCTCCATGCCATATTTTTTAATCAACTCCCTTGTGAACTTAGATTGAGATATGGATAGTCCATCATCAGCCTGTCTTACTTGGAGTCCCAAGAAAAACTTTAGCTCACCCATGTTGCTCATCTCAAACTTCCCTTGCATAAGTTTTGCAAACTTCCTACAAAAGTTGTTTTCAGTAGATTCAAAGATTTGTCATCAACATATATCTGAACTAGAATGATCTTGCCCTTTGATTCACTTAGGAATAGGGTCTTGTCTATTTCCCCCTTGTGAATTGGTTCTCAATGAGGAAAGTAGACACTATCTCATACCATCCTCTAGGGGCTTGTTTCAACCCATACAGAGCTTTCTTAAGACTATAAACATGATCAGTAAAGTGTGGATCTACAAAACCTGATGGCTGATCCACATATACTTCCTCTTTTAGATCTCCATTCAGGAATGTTGACTTGACATCCATAAGGAAGACCTTGAATCCTTTATGGGATGCATAGGAAAGGAATAGTCTTATTACTTCCATCCTTGCTACTGGGGCAAAGGTCTGATCAAATTCTATTCCCTCTTCCTGTATGTAGCCTTTTGCCACCAATCTTGCTTTGTACTTGACAATAATGCCATTTTCATCTAACTTATTCTTGTAGATCAATTAGTTCCTATGACATTATGTCCCTTAGGTCTGGGAACAAGTTTCTAGACTTTGCATCTCTTGAATTGGTTCAACTCTTTCTGCATAGCACCAATCCAGTGTGAGTCTTGAATAGCCTCTTCAAACTTCTTTGGTTCCATTTGAGACAGGAAGCTTGAGCATAGTGTTAAATCCAAGATCTTGCTTCTGGTCATCACACCATGACTTACTTCACAAATGATTTGGTGAGGTGGATGATCTCTTAAATGTCTCATAGCTAGTGGCAATCTTTGTTCAACTTGGTGTTCTTCATTTTCTTAATCTTGCTGAACCTCAATGTCTTCAGCAGGTTATTCTTCATTCTCAGCTTGTAAATCTTGAGCTCCCCCTAGATAAAATCCATCATCTTCAATCTCTTGGCCTGCTGGTTTATCTTCCCTGAGGGTCAGATTTTTCCTCTTGCCTTATAAACCATCAAAACTTGAAGAAGTAATTGGCAGCTCACAGTTAATCAACTTAGACTCATCAAAGACAACATGGACTGATACTTCTACAACATGTGTAGTCAAGTTATAGATTCTATATGCTCTACTATTGTTGTTGTACCCAACAAATATCCCTTCTTGTGACTTGGCAGCAAACTTTGTCAAATGAGACTTACCATTGTAAAGTACATAACACTTACTACCAAAAATCCTAAAAAAGGATAAATTTTGTTTTCTGCCTTTCAGTATCTCATAGGGAGACTTTTTGTGGCTTTTGTTGATGGAAGCTCTATTGAGAACATGACAAGCAGTATTTACTGCCTCTGCCCAGAAATATTCTGGGAGGGCAGTGTCATTTAACAAGGCCTACCTGCCTCAATTAGAGTTCTATTCTTCCTTTCAGCAATTCCATTTTGCTGAGGAGTTCTAGGCGAGGAGAACTCTTGATGAATCTCAAGCCCTTCACAGAACTTTGTCATGCATTCAGAATAAAACTCAGTCCATGATCACTTCTAATTTTTACCACAGAACTATTTAGTTCATTCTGAATTTGCTTGACAAAAGTCCTGAAGATATCTGGGGTTTCAGATTTTCTCCTTAGGAAGAATACCCAAGCAAACCTGGAAAAATCATCAACCACCACAAGAGTATAGACTTTACTACCTAGACTATGAACTAGCATAGTACCAAATAGATCCATATATAGGAGGTATAAACACCTCACTGAGTCTTTGGCATCAAGACTATGGAAGGAAGACCTAGTCTGCTTTCCCTTTTGACAAGCTGACCAAATTCCCTCCTTAATGCACTTAACTTCAGGACCATTTCTTACCTACTCTTCACTAAAGAGTCTACCTATGGTCTTATAGTTAAGGTGAGCTAGCCTCTTATTCCATTTGACACAATGAGAAACTTTCTCATCTGCAACTAGGAATATAGGAGTGTCCTCACTCTCATATTCAAAGTCTAGACAATAAATTTTTGCTCTCCTAGTACCAGTCAAGATAACCTCTTGGTCAATTCACCTTCTAATTTTATACTCATCCTTGAGGAAGGAAATGTCATAGCCCAGATCACAAAGTTTACTTATGCTTAAAAGGTTATGTTTCAAACCTTTCACATAAGCTACTTGTGTAATAGTTACTATGTCATTTGTTATCTTACCCAAACCTTTAGTTACCCCTTTTTCTGAGCCCCCAAAGATAACTTCGGGACCATTCTCAATAGGAGTGTACTCCTTTAGCATGCTTCTTGTTCCTGTCATGTGTCTGGAACATCCACTGTCCAAGTACCATCTAGGGATATGGCCACTTGGATGAACCTGCGACAAATATATTATCTAACCTTAGGACCCCAAATTTTATTGGGTCCTAGGTGCAAGTTAGATCTAAACTGAACATGTATATCATCAGTTCTTCTGGCAGATAGGCAACCATTACTCCTCTAGACACTCTTATTATGCCAGCAATCAATGGCATAGTGGCCCACTTTGCCACAGCACCAGCACTCATGCATTTTGTACCTTCTTTTAAGAACTGGCTTAACAGTAATGTTGTTTACAGCTCTTAAATCAGGTGGTACATCAGCTCCTTTCTTAAGTCTTTCAGCTAGGGCATACTTAGGGACTTGTCTGGCAGCAGAAGTACTTGGGATATCTTGAATCCTAGCTGCAGCTGCCTTCTTTTCAGAATGCATACTTCTAATAGCTTCAGATATTCCTAAGTCTGCTTTGTTAACAGATTTTCCCTTAGCTTGATGATAGACTGACAAACTTTTTGAGTAAGCTGATACCTTGACCTTGAGTGTTGGGGCTGGTGCACCAAACACAAATGGTCCATTATGGGCCATTTGGGTTTTCTCATTGACTGCACAAAAGGCACTAGCACCATTTCCATCTCTACTACCTTGCTCATAGTGACCAAATATACTATCATGGTCATACCTATTATAAGGTTGAACCACTTTCTTAAAAGAAATAGGAGGCTTGGAAGCCAGTGGCTGAGCTGGAGCTTTGCCTTTCCTTTTAGAATTGGTAGCTCTTGTTCTTCCTTTGAAACCTAATCTCTTCTTACCCTTTTGGAAATAGAAGGAATCTATCAAAGGTAACACAGAACTGGGTTTTGATAACTTGGCCACCAGCTCCCTTTCCTTTTAGAGTTTACTTTGAAGATTCCTAATATGGTTATTTTTGAAAGTAATGGCATTCATCTGGATAAAAGTTATATTCTTCAATTTGCTAATTTCTTTTAACTTCAGATCCAACACTTTTGCTGAGTCTGAGGCAGCCAACTTCAGAGTGGCATTTTCCTTTGCCAATTTTTTGGCTAGGTGCCTACTTTCCTTAAAGGCTTGCAGGAGCTCTCCATAATCATCAATTAGTTGATTGATGTCTCCTTCAGATTCAAAGTCACCTTCATCTCTTGATGAAACTGCTTCTGACTCTAGGCTAGTAACATATTCTGACACTGAAGGTGATAATTGTACCTTACTAGGGCCAGACTGCTCCTATTTGTGTCCATCCTCAGCTATGGTCATCAGCCATATGCATTGTTTGTCTTTTCCTTTATTGTTATCATTCAGCAGCTGCAAGAATTCTATTTCTTCAGAATCTTCCTCAATTTAGAACAGCCCAATGTAGGCCTCAGCATCCTCTTCATTTTTTGACTCTGATGAAGAAGAGTCAGTACAACTTTTTTGCTTCTTGGCCACAAAGGATTTCTCCTTCTTGCATTTATGCTGGTGTTTCGTTTTCTCACTAGACTCCTTTATTTTGATAGGACAGTCTGCTATTACATGTCATGGCTTGCTGCAATAATAACAAACAATTTTAGAGAAGTTTGTTTACCAGGTTTAGAGCCATACCTTTCCTCTTTAGAGGTTTTCTTCTTTCCCTTGTAGTAATCACCCTTGGAGTAAGAAGAAGAAGATGGCTTGCTCCTCCAGTTATGTTTCTTCAGGAAACTCTGGAATTGCCTATAAAAGGCAGCAAAATCCTCATCAGAGTTATGGCAATCTGATGTACTTGAGTCTGAACTTTCTGAATCAGTATCAACAACTTTTCTTGGAGGAGAAGGAGTCTTTCTCCTGCCCTTCTTTATAGCTTCAACTTTGAAACACACAGACTTATCTTTGATGTAAGACCTGCTGTTCTTTTCCTTTTCCTTTCTTGCAATCAACTGCATTTCATAGGATAGTAATTTTCAAAACAAGGTTGGTGGAGGAGTATCTGCAAGTCTGGCCACTTCTCTGATGGAACAGACCTTGGTATCCCAGCCCTTGGTCAAAGACCTGAGAAACTTATCATTCAGTTCATAGGTGCTAAAGACCCTTCCATAAGTCATCAGCTCATTCAGTTTTTTTGAAGCTTTCATACTCTTGATTGAGCATGGACTTCCTATCCTCTCTTACTTCTGCTGTCCCTTCCATGTAGACAATCATTGTGTCCCACATTTCCTTCGAGGTTTTGCAGTGGAACAAATTTTGAAATGTGGAATCATCTATGGCACTGACAATTATTTATGTGCCCTCTTGTCCAAAGTTACTAAGATGATCTCATCTTTTGTCATTTCAGAAAAATTCTTTGGAGTTTGTAAAGTTGAATCAAGAACAGATGACTTCATTGGGATGAATGGACCTTCCAGAACTGTGATGTAAATTCTTAGATTAGATGCCTCCATGAATAATCTGACCCTTTCTTTCCATATGCCAAAAGTTTCCTTTCTACATATAGGAAGTTTCATGGATCCAAGTTCTTTGTGATTTTCACGTGAACCAATCTTAGCTATCTTATTACTGCCTTGGAGAAATACTCAGGCTGTTAAGTCTATTTTGAGTAACCTCCCTTTGATACCACTTGAAAGAATAGGTTTTAAGAATGACTAAATACCTAGAGGGGGGTGAATAGGTTCAATTCTTTATTCTTAGGCAGTTAATAGATTCTTCACAGTATGACAAAATTTTAAAGCAATCACAGTATACAACACATCAATCACAGCAAACACACAGGTTTATAGTGGTTCCCAAGAGATGGGAACATCTACTTTCCCCCTTCGCCTATCTAACAATACACTAGATTCGGCCAAACTTCCTTTCACCTTCTCATATCCTCAGATCTTATAACTCAGAACCCAAACTAGTTCCTATAACTCAGACTTCAACAAGTCCTACACCTCTGGTTCTTCCCAAGAACCCTACCTCAGAGTGAATCCACACTCCTACCACTCAGGCTATCATGCTCTACCTCATCCCTTATAACCATGCCTATAGCTCAGAGAACCTAATCTCCTACCTCAGGAAAACAACTCTACCTCAGCCTTTATAAATACAGGGTTACAACACTCAGATCTATAAATAAATCCTATAATGAAATTGTATAAAGAATTACTTTTCTTCCTTCACCCAGATAGAGAGAAAAGAGGAGTGAAGTAATCTTGATCAGATCTTGATTAATCTGCTTCCTTCAGATTATTGCTGCAATGAATCAGATTCAACCTTACTTAGCTTATTCAAATCTTCTTAAAAGAGAGAACTTAGGTTGAATCTTCTTAAGAAGTTGATGTAGACATAGCTTCTTCCTTCTTGCTGACTTGATTCAGCAAACTTGGACAGATCATAAGAGATGTTGTCTCCTTCTCTAATATAGAATCAGAACCTTCTTGTTGTATAGAATTCTGTGAATTATTCTTGGAGTAATCCTCCTTCTTTTTGTCTTCCCTCTAATTTTTATGTCTTGTTATGTGTCTCTCCTTTTTATCTGAATGCTTGGCTTTATTTATAGAACACATCAGAGGCAACCGGGTTATCCGGTAGATGACTGACATCTGACAGTTCTGACATGTCTAACAGGCCTTGATAATCCTAGCAGCTGTCAAGTCTTCTGCTTGGAGATCTAGCATTTGAGTTATTTAACTTAGCTGAATGTGTCGAGACATAAGGATAGTATGTGTCGACACAGATGAAGTATGTGTCGAAACAATTACCTGGGTGTCGACACACTTCCTCTGGTTTTGTCGACAAACTTAAGAAACTGTCGACACAGCTTTTATACAATGTGTTGACACAACTCCTCTGATGTTGTCAACACTCTTCAGAAACTATCGGCACAGCTCTTCAACTAGTCTCTACACTCCCATTGTAGAATGTGTCGACAAACTTCTTTTGATAGTTTCGACACTCTTCAGAAACTGTCGGCACAACTGATGAAGGTCGAACTTCTGTATGTCGACACAAGTCCTGTGTGTCGACATAGCTGTTGTAGACTTTAACTCTGAATGTCGACACTGGAAGTGAGGGGATAAGTTGTAAACTACTCTAGAGGGGGGGTGAATAGAGTATTCAAAATTTTATGAACACTTAGTCAGCTCCCTTGGAGTATATTTGCGGAATAGAAAATCTGATACTTGAACCCTAAGAGCCTAACACAGTGAGGTGCACAAGTGAGAGAGTTAATCTGAAATTTCAGTTTAACTAAAAACCTATCACAGCAACTAGCAATCCTAGGTAGTTCTACCACAGCCACAGAATAAACAAATTAGCAAGAACCAGAGAGACACAGGATATATAGTGGTTCCCTTTAAATAGGTACATCCACTCTTCTACCACCCTGGTAGGAATCCACTACAGGTTTTTGCTAAGGTGCCCTGCCACCAATGATCTGATTCAGGTAGATCAAACAGACCCTTTGAGCTTTTGATAAGGATGCTCAACCACAGGTTGTTGATAAGGTGCCCTGTCACCAACGTTCACTTTTGAAGAGATGTGAACAAACTCTTTTTACAAAGGGGTTGAGAGGGTTAGATTATCTTCTCTATTTTTAAATACAGATTAGAGAAGATTTGTGGATTCTCTAAAGAATCAAAGTCTCCCCCTGGCTCAGTGGAAGTCCAGGGAAAGCCTTTGCTTCAGGATGAAGGAGTTTCAGATAAACTGAAACTAAATCCTCAGAAATCTGAAGACTGATTTTTATCAAGTCTTAAGATTCTGGAACACTTGAAGCAGATCTTGAGCCTTTTCTGAAGTCTTTGAAAAACTCTAAGCAGATTGCTCAGGAGACTTGAGAATGGAAGATGATTGCTCTGGGCTTTTTGCTTCAAGAAAACTTTTCTTCTTCTTGTAAAGAAATGTTGAAGAAGTGCTCTGATGATGCTTGAGCGGATGAATAATTTTTCTCTGTGTCTGTTTCTTGTTGTTTTTTTTTTTTGGAGCAGAAATCTCTTTTAAATATGTCTTCACGTTTTCCTTTGGAACGGCTCTATTGATTTGAATTCTCGAGCCCTGCAACAGATTATCTCAAAATAGAATATAGCAATAGGAATAGAATGGCCTATTAACTTTCTGTCAGTCCCAATAAGGAATAAAATAAGCGGGAAAGAAATCTCAGCATAAAGACGTACCTTTCTTGGAAATAGTACATAGTACCAACGGCTAGAAAACAGGCTTGGAAAGATAAAGTCAACGCAATTTGTATAATAGGACAAAATGCTTTATACTGAATCCGTGATTTATGTTTGACAGAATTTGTAAATAATTCATTTTGAATTTAAGCCATAATTTTAGCAACAGATAACTTTAGAGAGTCTTTCTAACCACAAGCTAACACACTTGGAAATAAACCAAGGAATAGCATAAATATAAATAGATAAAATCAGACAGAAATCGTCGAACAGGGGTTCGAAGATCGTCGACCTGCAAACAGATCGTCGACCAGCAAATAGATAGTCGACCAGCAAATAGATAGTCGACCAGCAAAGGCAAATATCTGTCGAGACAGAAATCGTGAAGCAAGAACACGATCGTCGACCTGAAGATGACAGATCGTCGACCAACCGTCAGAGCGTAGTAAGCTTGCTCTGAGATCGTCGACCAACGGTCGACGATAATTGTCTTGACTTCAAAGATTCACTAGCCCTGCTATCGTCGACCATTGATCGACGATCGCGAGGCCTCGTTCGACGATGGTCGAACGGAAAAGCCTTATCTATAAAAACATCTAGAACTTCTAACCTAAGCTCTAGGTCAGTTTATAAACTGCCCTAGGGAGACTAAACAAAGTCTAACCATGATCATATATCTTTATATGGATCAAGAGGGGCTGGAAAGGGATTACATAAGCCAAATCACATCTAGGGTACCAACAATCTCCCCCTATTTGGGTTATGTTATCCAATCCAATTTAAAAGCTAAAGCAGACAACAACACTCCTAAAGATTAACCAGAATGATAAAACACAGGCAATACACAGAAAATATCACAAGCATAAATCAGCAAAAATGGAATGTATCAAGCAGATTTATCAGCATGTTTAGCATCAGATGAGTTTTTGGGCATTGCAGCTGGTTTGAAAATGATTTCTCTGTTAGGGTTTGCTGCTTGTCTTTTAGATAACATTAGATCATGCTCTCCTATGATTTTCTTTTCAGCATAACTCGGTAGAACTGCAGCAGGATGTAGTCTCATGTATTCCTCAGCGTCAAAGGCTTCTGGATTGACTTGAATTCTGCTCAGTTCCCTTTCTCTGAATTCTGACATTGTTGAGTAAGCTGTAGGATCCAGTCCTTGAGATTTGGCTCTCTCCATCATGCTAAGTGCAATAGACTCTTTGAATCTTGCCATAGAGGCAATCCTTTCAGCTTCAGTTTTGTCTGATGGAGAGGGAGGTCTATCAGAATCTGTATGAGCTGCAATCTCCATATTCCTTTGAAGAGCTGTAGCAAGTTTGCTTGAATCGAGAGGAATCTGCACAGTCTTCTTAGGATCAGTTTGAGCATAGAGAGATCTAGGAGGTGCAAGCTCAATGAACTTTTTGAGAGAATTTTCTGAAAAGACTACTCTTTTTCCTTTTGAATCAGCTGCAGCAGGTTTCTTTAAAGAGGAGGAGGAACCTTTCCTGGGAGGAGAAGGTTTCCTTTCTGGGACTAACTTCTTAGGAGAAGGAGGAGGAGAGAATGTAGGTTGTTGATAAGTCATCTCCTTTATTTGTTCTACGGGAGCATTGTCATTTCTTTTATTTCCTTGTCCTGAACCACTTTGGCTTCCCTGGCCTTGTCTACTTCTTCTCTGATAAGATTGAGAGGGGTTGGAACTGGCTGATTTACCAATTGGAGCAGAAGAGATACTTCCAGAGGCTCCAGCACCAGGAGGTGGAGGAGGACCTCTGGGGGGAATTTTTGAACTGGAGAGTCATATCTCTTTCTTCTCTTATTTTCTTTTGTCTGATTCTTTGACAATCTCATCCAGGGTTGGAATTCCTTGCTCTTAGGATCTATTCCCTTCAGAATGTAATAGGGAACATCCTTGTTAGGATTTGCAGTAGAAGGAGCAGGGGCTTTTCTTTTCTTGGAAGCAGCTCTTTTTCTTTTCTTAGAGGAGTCCGAATCATCAGAGTCATCATCATCATCAGAATGAGATGAGTCTTTCCCAGCATAATCATCAAAGTTTAGTTCAGATGGATCTTTGGCAGTAAGTTCAGCTTTGTCTTTCTTTTCTTTTTCTTCTTTCTCTTTAGCTTCTTCAATGGCATCTTGCCTAAGAAGAGCATCCAGATCAACATTTGGAGCACTTTTCCATAGCTCTGATTCTGGGTACAACTCAGGAACTGTCTTGGGGACCAGTTCTGCAATAGAAGAAGTGGATATAGGATAGGTAAGGATGGGAGGAGAAAAGATGACAATATCTGCAGGGGCAGATGCTTTCTCTAGATAGATGGCTAGGGAATCCAGATGATATTTAGCCATCCCTTCAATGTACTCAGAGGCAATACCTTCAGCCACAAAGTCTATAAATTGGTCAATGTTTAGAGTACCTGAACTTGAGTCCAATTCAGTCATCTTGGGAGCATTGTCTGCTCTATCTTGCACATCTTCAATTACTTCAGCAGCAGCATCAGCTGGGATGTTGATGATTTCAGCAGCAGCAGCAGCATTTATGGTTGTGCCTGTATGCAAAGAGAGATAGGTTAACAACCAAGTGGGAATAAGATATTCCCCCCAAGGTGAACAAACAACAGGTAATAGATAGGATTACCTGAAGATCTACACAGGATACCACTTTGCATCTAGGAAGGAGGTTATAATTCCTTCTAGATGATTAGTGACATCGGGGATAGACACTTCTGCAAGGCACAAGAGGAGTGCCATACAGGAAAAGAAAAGGGTATCCTTGACCAAGGGGTCATCAAGGTACTCAGGTCTATAAGGGACCATTTTCTCTTGAGGAGGAGGAACAAAAGGAGGGGATGTGAGTGAGAACTCACAGTCTGAGGAAAGAAATGATTCCAAGTCTTTATCAGACTCAATGGACTTGGCAGCATCAACTTGCAATACTGATGTAAGATCATCAGCAGCTGAGATGAAAAGAAAAGGGATAAGAAATTAACTCAAAGATGGAGTTTGAATTAATTAGAATCTTAAATAGAACTATACCATCTGGTTGAGCAGCATCCTTCTCACAAACGTCCATGGGGACTTCTTCATTTTCCTTTTCAGGAACTTCTTCCTCAGAAGCTAGATTCACTAGGGAGTGAATGTCTTTGTTAGTCACAAATGTCAAATTGAAGTTCTGATTATATCCTTTGGAGGAAGAGTTTTAAAGTTCACCTTCTGGTTCTTTCTCTGAAGTTTCTTGAGGGACATCTACAGATTCTTGAAGGGGAAGAGAGGAATTGTCCTGAAGGGTCAGGGCATCACCTGAGACCACTTCGACAGACATCTCCCCCTGCATGACTTCAGTGGGGACTGGAGTCATGCATCTTACAGAAGGGGGCTCAGCAGACGATGAAATGGATTTGATGGCATCAGTGAGAGAGTTGATGGAGGCAATGAGAGGGGCATTGGCAGCCTCAATCATGCTTTGGATGGAGGGAGTGATGAGCTGTACAAGGTGTGCAAGCATTTCAGGGGATATCTGAAATGCTGATGATGTGGAGGTGGATGGAATGGAAGCAGGATGATCTTCCACATGATCAAATGAGTCATGTGGAGATAGGTGGTCATCAACATGAGTGTGGGATTCATGTTGAGAAAGGTTTGTGAGGATGGTGGCAGTCACCATGTCAACACTGGCTGAAGCTGCCAGATGTTGTGGTGTTGGTGACTGGTGTGGAGATGCAGGTGGAATGAATGATGCATGTTGTGGTGGCACTGCGGGTGTTGTAGAGAGTAATGCAGGGGAAGAGGATGCAGGGATAGAGAGGGAGGATGAAAGGATTGCTGAACCTTCCCCAGTAAGCGGGAGAGCGGCCGAATCAGCCCTTGTGTCTGAAGAAGGGTTAGGATCAACCCTGGCTGACTTCTTGATAATCCTCTGAGATTTCTTGAAGAGCGAGGGGTCCAACCTCTTGCTAGCATTTACTGCGGAGGGTGCAGAAACGAGCAGCAGGGGTGCTTTCACATATAGAAACACACCCAGAACCCTGGCAAGATTTACCTCTTTCTTGTTGTTCTTTCTCCTGATTAGGTCAAATAGAACTTTCCCCCAGGCTAACTGCGTCCTATTCACCAAGGCCGACATAAGGGCAAACTGTTGCCTGTTGATATTGTCATGCGCCGAATGTTTTCCCAAAATGATCTTGCCTACCAGGTCTGCCAGAAACTTGTATTCTGGAGACAAGTTTATCTTCAGCAGCTTAGCCGGAATCCCTTCGGCATGGCCCATCACAGTGAGCATGCGGCCATATTCCTCTGAGCTTTGCTCATATTCCTCAGTACCTGTTAGCAGTCCAAACAACTCTGTCAATACTTCAGGAGTCAGAGTGACCTCCTCGACGTTTATCTTTCCCGACATTGCTTCGTCGCTGGAGGACGAGGTGTATACCCATTCACGAATCTCGGGTATATTAATCTTAGGTGCGGATGACATGAATTTCTTGAGGCCTTGGTCTTCACACAGCTTCAGAATATCTTGGATTGGTTGATCGCACCGGCTGAAAGAATCGAAGTCGACACAGAAGCCCGTGTCGAACTTCATTCCGAGGAGAACAGCAGAAGGAATCGCCATAGAGTTTGAGAGAAGATGGCGAATCGAGAAGCAAAACGGGGGAGAAGAGAATCGCGCGGGATTAGAGTTCGAGAGCGAATTCTAAGCCAGAAGAAGGAATATGAAAAGACGGAGCGGAAGGACGACGATCTTCAGACCTAAATCGACTATTAGAAACAAATCTGCGATCGTCGATCCCGGAAAAAAATCGGTCGTCGAACACAGACCGACGATAGTCAATGTTTGACTAAATCGGTAAACATCGACCGACTATAAGCAATTACCACGATCGTCGATCAAAATATGATGGTCGACGATTCTCCACATAACACAGAAAATCTGTCGTCGACCACTGGTCGACGATAGATACCTAAGGAGAGATCGTTGACCAGTTGGTCGACGATTTCTGCCTTACTACAGAACGAGCTGTCGTCGACGGTTGGTCGACGATAGTTCTGACCTGGTCGAAGATCGTCGATCAGTCGTTCGACGATTTTAGACAGAAAACAAAACTATCTTAATTTTCACTACTCTGAACCATTAATCATGCCAAGCTGGTTCAGGAAGAACAAATGCTTTTGTTCATCAAGGGGCTTAGTGAAAATATCTCCTCTTTGCAGGTCTGTGGATATAAATTCCATTACTATCTTGTTCTTTTCCACATTATCTCTTAGAAAATGATGTCTAATCTCAATGTGCTTGGTCCTGGAATGGTGCATAGGATTCTGAGCAATTGATATTGCACTGGTACTGTCACACAGAATTTTTGTGTTTGAGTGTGTGTACCCATAATCCACTAGCTGATTTTGAATCCACAGGATCTGTGAACAACAACTAGCTGCTGCTATATATTCAGCCTCAGCAGTTGAAGTAGACACAGATGCCTGTTTCTTGCAAAACCAAGAGACAAGTCTCTCTCCCAGGAACTGACAAGTCCCTGAGGTGCTTTTCCTGTCAACTCTACAACCAGCATAATCAGCATCTGAATATCCAATTAATTCAAATCCTGACTCAGCTGGGTACCACAGTCCTAAGTTAGGACATCCCTTAAGGTATCTCAAGATCCTCTTGAGGAGAGTTAAGTGAGATTCCTTTGGGTTGACCTGAAACCTAGCACATAGGCATGTAGCAAACATTATGTCGGGCCTACTTGCAGTCAAATACAGCAGGGAACCAACAATGGCTCTATAATTCTTTTGATCAACAGACTTGCCATTGACATCAGAATCAATAACTGCATTTGAGGCCATAGGTGTGCTCATTGATGAAGCATCAGACATTCCAAATCTTTTAACCAGCTCTCTGGCATATTTTGATTGTGAAATGAAAATGCCATCAACACTCTGTTTCACTTGGAGACCAAGGAAATAGGATAACTCACCCATGCTGCTCATCTCAAACTTAGAGTGCATTAGTTCAGAGAACCTCTTGCATAGTTTGGGATCAGTAGAGCCAAATATAATGTCATCTACATAGATTTGAACTAACAGTTGTGAGTCCTTATGATGTCTAATGAATAGGGTTCTATCTACTACACCTCTCACAAACTTGTGTTCTAGAAGAAAATTTGCTAAGGTCTCATACCAAGCTCTAGGAGCTTGCTTAAGTCCATAGAGAGCCTTTTGGAGTTTGAACACATGAGTGGGTAAGGTTGATGAAACAAACCCTGGTGGTTGTTCAACAAACACTTCTTCCTTTAAATCTCCATTGAGGAAGGCACTCTTCACATCCATTTGGAAGACCTTAAATCTTTTATAGGCAGCATAGGCTAGGAAAATCCTAATGGCTTCTAGTCTAGCTACAGGGGCAAAAGTCTGATCATAATCTATGCCTTCCTCCTGTCTATAACCTTGAGCTACTAGCCTAGCCTTATTTCTAACTACTATGCCTTGGGCATCAAGCTTGTTTCTAAACACCCACTTGGTGCCTATGATCCGTTGGCCTCTTGGTCTTGGAACCAAGGTCCAAACTTTACATCTTTCAAACTGGTTAAGCTCCTCTTGCATTGCTATAATCCAGTGAGGATCAAGCTCAGCATCTTTAATGGTTAGGGGCTCAACCTGAGAAAGGAAACAAGCAAACATCATATTTTGGTTGAGTTGATGTCTTGTCTGGACTCCTGCTGAAATGTCTCCAATCACTTGAGATACAGGGTGATCTCTAAGTGTGACAAGATCAGTAGGTTCAACAATGATCTGATCTTCAACAGTTTCAAGATTTACTTCCTCATGTGGAATTTGATCAACTGTTGGAGCAGGTGCTTTAGCTTCAAGCAGATCTACATCAGATTCAGAATCTGAGGAAGCAACCTGAGGAGTTTGTTGGGGATGATTCTCCTGTGTGAGTCTCAAACCTTCCAAATCCTTACTTACTCCTAGAACTTGCACTGTACTATTAGAAGAAGAATCCTTCTCCTTATAGTACATGACTGTCTCATCAAAAGAGACATGTGCAGACTCTTCTATCTTAAGAGAGGATTTATTAAGGACCCTATAGGCTTTGCTTACTTGAGAGTATCCTAGAAAAACTCCCATTGAAGCTTTTGCCTCAAATTTTCTATGGTATTCTTTGTTATTGTTATGAACAAAAGCAACACAGCCAAACACTCTAAAATAATCTATTTTAGGTTTCACTTGCTTAAGTAATTCATAGGGAGTCTTACCCTTAAGTTTATGTATCAGACTTCTGTTCAATACATAGTTAGCTGTGCTAACTGCTTCAGCCCAAAAGGACAGAGGCATGTTAGCATCAGCCAACAATGTACTTGCAGCTTCAATTAGGGTTCTGTTTTTCCTTTCAACTACCCCATTTTGTTGAGGAGTTCTAGGAGCAGAGAAGCTATGTTTGATACCTTCCTTCTCACAGAATTCTTGCATAAGAAGAGACTCAAACTCAGTACCATGATCACTTCTGATCAAGGCAATCTGAGTAGAATACTCACTCTGTATGCACTTTAGAAAATCTGTAAGAACCTTGAAGTTATCAGCCTTAGTTCTCAAGAAGAATACCCAAGTGAACCTAGAGAAGTCATCTACAATTACTAAAGTGTAAGACTTTCCTCCAAGACTCTGTACAGCAATAGGACCAAATAAATCCAAATGTAGCAGGTACAGAATCCTGGGAGAATCACTTTTATTAACTGATTTAAAGCTATTTCTTGTTTGCTTTCCTAGTTGACAAGCTTTGCAAAGGCCTTCCTTCTTGTAGGGGCAAGAAGGTAATCCTCTTACAAGATTGTATTTAGCCAACCTAGAAATGTTTTTCAGATTTACATGACTAAGTCTCTTATGCCAAAGGGTATTATTACTGGTTACTTCATTAAATAAGCATATTTCAGATTTGGAGGAATTAAAATCTACAACATAAACATTTCCAATTCTAATGCCTACTAATACCACAGTATTATTTAAAGAAATATTGCAGGCAGTGTCAGTAAACCATACCTTGTATCCAGCATCACACATTTGACTTACAGAGATTAGGTTGTGCTTTAGTCCTGAGACATAAGCTACCTTCTTGAAGGTTACAGCTCCTATGGTGAAGCTGCCATACCCTTCAGTCTGTCCACAGCTGGAATCCCCAAATACAACTTTTGGTCCCAGCTTGGCTTTGAAACCTGACAGGTTCTTCTTCTTTCCTGTCATATGCTTTGAGCATCCACTATCCAGATACCATTTGTCATGTATGACTGGATAGGTCTTCACCTGCAGAAAGAGCAGTTACACATTGTGGACCCAGGTTACCTTGGGTCCAGTATTCTTCACAAAAGAAAAACTAGATATAAAAGATTTTGCAGGCTTTGATTTATATCCTAGGGGGTGTGATCTCCTAGGTGGGATAATCCATTCAGTTGAAGGATTAAACAACCTGGGGTGGTGATTAGGATTTGAAGTTCTGGAAGTTTGAAAATGATTTTCCGGCTTAAGTCCAGATCGTCGATCGATGGTCGACGATCGCAAGCCATATCGTCGATCATTTCCAGTATAGCTATATTCTGGATTCCACGATCGTCGATCACTGGTCGACGACTCAAGATGAGATCGTCGATCTCCTGCACCAAAGATATCATACTTGGTGAAGGTGTTCAGCGATCGTCGATAGTCGTTCGACGATTGGTTTGACGATCGTCGATCACTGGTCGACGATTTTTGTAAAGCTAGAAATTTTTTCTTCCTATTCTCTTTCTTAATCTTATTCTGAATTTTCTTGCATTTTTCAATTTCCTCAGTATTCTTTATTCCTGATTCAGAAACAAATTTTACTGGAGTGCTAAATCTCTCCTTTGTGAGGAGGATGGGTTCACTAGGTGTAGCACCTAAGCCTAGTTTATCATTACCCACCCTAGTGTTTGCTATACAGGTTATTTCAGATAATTTAAGGCTTCTGCCATTTAATTGTTCTTCTAACCTCTTAGATTTAGCTAGTTCTAACTTTAGGAATGTTACTTCTTCTTTTGAGCTCTCTAATTCCTTTTCTAATCTGATTATTTCAACACCTTCCATGTCTAGTTCCATTATTTTTAATCTAAGTGACTTAATTTCTTTTTCAGATAAAAGTAAATCTAAACATAGAGTTTTAAATTTTATTTTGAACTCAGGAGATGAGAAATCAAATGAGTCGATTACCTGGTCCTCCATAAAGGAATCTTCTTCATTGTCTCCTTCTTCTTCAGAATTCTCTGCAGCTGACAGAGAGCTGCAGGCATCAATGGCCATGAGGCAGACCTCTTTGGCTTTCTTCTCTTCTTCTTCTTCTGAATCACTGGAGCTAGAGGAGCAGGTATCCTCTTCTGTTTCACTCCAGGTAGCAGCCACAAATCCCTTGTCCTTCTTCTTGTATTTGTGTGATGAGGACTTGGAGTGGTGCTTCCTTGGCTTGTCCTCATGCTTGGAGAACTTCTTTCTGAGGTCTCTTCTTCCCATGTTGAAGAATCTCTTGGCAATGAGTGCCAGTAACTCCTCATTTGATTGACTTCCTTCAGAAGTCTCAGCAGCCTTAAGAGCTAGAGAATGCTCTTTCTTTATTGGAGTAGGAGTCTTCACTTCAGTTACAGCAGCCCTACTCTTTAAGGTTTGCTCATATGACCTGAGCTTTCCCAACAGAGCTTCTGTGGAGAGTTCCACAGTGTTTCTTCCATCCTTGATGGGCCATATCCTTGAGTCCCAAGAGATGGGAAGGCACATCAGGATCTTGTCATTGACTTCTGACAAGGTTATCTCCTTATCTAAGGACCTCAGTTCACTTATTATTGAACTGAGTCTTGTGTACATGGTGTCAATGTCTTCAGCATCATCCTTCTTGAAGTTTTCATACTGAGAGGTGAGATTAGATCTCCTGTCCTTCCTCTCATCAGCTGAGCCAGCAACTATGTGGTTGAGGGAATCCCACATAGCTTTGGCTGAGGTACATTCAGCCAGCTTCTGGAATATCTCATCAGACATTGTCTGAGCTAGGATATTCATTGCTTTAGCATCAGCTGCTTTTGCCTTCTTGTAAGTTTCATTGTAGTCAGGTGGTGGCACAGCACTGAGGTCAGCAGAAGTGGAAGCAGCAGCAGGCCTAGCAGGTGGTCCTGTCAAAATAGAAGAAAAAATATCTTCATCAATAGAATTCATGTATAGTCTTATCCTGGCCTTCCATATGCCAAACTTGGACAAGTTGCATACAGGAGGTCTGGTGCTTGAATAATCCTTAGACTGGGCCATGTGTGAAAGTGTTTATGAACGGTATCAGGAAACAACTTATCACAGGATCTTTTAACTCAGGTGTTAGCCTGTATGAACAGCCAACCTCCCTCTGATACCAATTGGAAGTGAGGGGATAAGTTGTAAACTACTCTAGAGGGGGGGTGAATAGAGTATTCAAAATTTTATGAACACTTAGTCAGCTCCCTTGGAGTATATTTGCGGAATAGAAAATCTGATACTTGAACCCTAAGAGCCTAACACAGTGAGGTGCACAAGTGAGAGAGTTAATCTGAAATTTCAGTTTAACTAAAAACCTATCACAGCAACTAGCAATCCTAGGTAGTTCTACCACAGCCACAGAATAAATAAATTAGCAAGAACCAGAGAGACACAGGATATATAGTGGTTCCCTTTAAATAGGTACATCCACTCTTCTACCACCCTGGTAGGAATCCACTACAGGTTTTTGCTAAGGTGCCCTGCCACCAATGATCTGATTCAGGTAGATCAAACAGACCCTTTGAGCTTTTGATAAGGATGCTCAACCACAGGTTGTTGATAAGGTGCCCTGTCACCAACGTTCACTTTTGAAGAGATGTGAACAAACTCTTTTTACAAAGGGGTTGAGAGGGTTAGATTATCTTCTCTATTTTTAAATACAGATTAGAGAAGATTTGTGGATTCTCTAAAGAATCAAAGTCTCCCCCTGGCTCAGTGGAAGTCCAGGGAAAGCCTTTGCTTCAGGATGAAGGAGTTTCAGATAAACTGAAACTAAATCCTCAGAAATCTGAAGACTGATTTTTATCAGGTCTTAAGATTCTGGAACACTTGAAGCAGATCTTGAGCCTTTTCTGAAGTCTTTGAAAAACTCTAAGCAGATTGCTCAGGAGACTTGAGAATGGAAGATGATTGCTCTGGGCTTTTTGCTTCAGGAAAACTTTTCTTCTTCTTGTAAAGAAATGTTGAAGAAGTGCTCTGATGATGCTTGAGCGGATGAATAATTTTTCTCTGTGTCTGTTTCTTGTATGTTTTTTTTTTGGAGCAGAAATCTCTTTTAAATATGTCTTCACGTTTTCCTTTGGAACGGCTCTATTTATTTGAATTCTCGAGCCCTGCAACAGATTATCTCAAAATAGAATATAGCAATAGGAATAGAATGGCCTATTAACTTTCTGTCAGTCCCAATAAGGAATAGAATAAGCGGGAAAGAAATCTCAGCATAAAGACGTACCTTTCTTGGAAATAGTACATAGTACCAACGGCTAGAAAACAGGCTTGGAAAGATAAAGTCAACGCAATTTGTATAATAGGACAAAATGCTTTATACTGAATCCGTGATTTATGTTTGACAGAATTTGTAAATAATTCATTTTGAATTTAAGCCATAATTTTAGCAACAGATAACTTTAGAGAGTCTTTCTAACCACAAGCTAACACACTTGGAAATAAACCAAGGAATAGCATAAATATAAATAGATAAAATCAGACAGAAATCGTCGAACAGGGGTTCGAAGATCGTCGACCTGCAAACAGATCGTCGACCAGCAAATAGATAGTCGACCAGCAAATAGATAGTCGACCAGCAAAGGCAAATATCTGTCGAGACAGAAATCGTGAAGCAAGAACACGATCGTCGACCTGAAGATGACAGATCGTCGACCAACCGTCAGAGCGTAGTAAGCTTGCTCTGAGATCGTCGACCAACGGTCGACGATAATTGTCTTGACTTCAAAGATTCACTAGCCCTGCTATCGTCGACCATTGATCGACGATCGCGAGGCCTCGTTCGACGATGGTCGAACGGAAAAGCCTTATCTACAAAAACATCTAGAACTTCTAACCTAAGCTCTAGGTCAGTTTATAAACTGCCCTAGGGAGACTAAACAAAGTCTAACCATGATCATATATCTTTATATGGATCAAGAGGGGCTGGAAAGGGATTACATAAGCCAAATCACATCTAGGGTACCAACAGACACAAGTCCTTAGTGTCGACATAGCTGTTGTAGACTTGAACTCTGAATGTCGACTCAAGTCCTGAGTGTCGACATAGCTCCTCCTACTCATGTTAGCACTTCAAATCAAAGTGTGTTGACACTAGCCCTGTGTGTCGACACAACTGTTGTTGACTAAAATTTCATGTGTCGACACAAGTCCTGTTTATCGACACAACATTGCTTCTGATCTCGACGCTGCTCCTTCAAAGATGTCGACACATTATAAATGTCTCGACACATTTGTACTTAGAATATTTTCTTCATTCTTTTGCCTGCACAAATAAACTCAATACACCATCAAATACAACCTCATATATATTATTGAGTCAGGTGAGGCTTCTCCAAATCAGGTACACAATCTCCAATATACCCAACAATATATACCTCCTCTCCCTACTCGTGGGCCTTAACAGCCTGTATAGATGATAATAAAAGGTGGGAGACAGGTCTAATATGTTCGACGATGACGTAGGAGTCCTCGTGTCTCAATGTGATCCTATTCGATGGGCAGTCGATCTGGTCATGGTTCAAATCAAACCATGTCATGCCCAGGATCAAGTCGAAGTCTGATATTTTTAGGATCATCATCGGTGCTTTAAATGCCTTCCCGCCAATTTCTATCTCCATGTTGCACTTGGCGGATGATAATATCTTCGATCTGTCACGTAGCCGTACCCTCATCATCAAGCCCGGGAATCATTCCATGCCATCTAGTCCTTCCACAAAGTCTTTTGGTATGAATGAGTGTGAAGCACTGATATCAAATAGTGTATGAGCAGGCCTGCCGCTGATAAGGACTATCCCTGAGGTTGGTTTGAGTTTTTAATTTGGTTGTTAATTCTACAAGGCCAAGTCCTATATATTGAATAAAATCTTAAATTCATAATATAATTTAAGTACCTGTGATGACCTCCACAAGATTCCTTGGCTCAGCGAGGTATAATGCGTACATCTACTCTTGTCCTCTGCCTCGGCCATGTGGTCCTCGGCCTCGGCCTCGACCTCGTCCTCGGCCTCCGCCCTACTGTGCTGGAGGTGCCACTGGAGGTGGAGGAAGAGGAGGAGGAGGAGGAGGAGGGAGTGGATGAAACTGATGTGGGAACTTAGATCTATAGTGCCCCGGCTGGTGGCACCTATAATAAACTACCTGCCGCTGGCCACGATCATCTTGCCTCATCGGGTCATGCACCTGTAGAGGTGGGGGAGCTAATATTGTAGGAGGCCTCTGCACTTGCCTGAAGTTAGGATGATGACATCCCCCACCCCACTTATAACCAATCACCTTGCCTCTCTGGCATCCTCTGCTACTCTCCCCGGATGATGACCCATCTAACGACTTTTTCCTCTACTCTGCACCATCAGCTGTTCTATCTCCAGCTTCTTGGCCATCTCTATGATCTGCGTCTACGTGCCATGAGAGATGAATTGTAAAGCCTGTCTGGTAGAGTCCTTAAGCCCTTGGTAGAACTTCTTGGCATACCTTTTGTCATCCGTGTCATGAATCCCTGCAAACCTGGCAAGATGGGAAAACTCTCTCCGGTATTCGATCATCGACTTAGTCTCCTATTTGAGGTTCAAAAACCTCTCTTATAGCTTGTCTCGATCACAAAATGCTCCAAGAATGCCTCGCTAAACTTCTCCCAAGTTATATCTGTCAGTTTCCTATCTGCATATGTGGAGTCCAACATGGACTTCCACCACCTCTTTGCATGGGCATCCAGTGCAAAAGATGTCAAAGGGACTGTCTGGCTGACAGGGCAGTTAATGCCTTCCAACATCTCCTATATGGCCTCGAGCCATTCCTCGGACTTTACCGCATTCTCCATCCCATGGTACATAGGCAAGGAAAAACTCCTGAATTCACTCAACTAGTTCGATCCCGGATTTTGCAGCTGTACTGGGACCTGCTGGGCTCTAAAGGCCTGAAGAATGGCTGTCAGGTTCTCCCCCATCTCCATTTGCTGAAAAGGAATGGCAATCGGAGGGGAAGGGGCCACATTCTCTGGTACAATGACCTGTAGAGGCTGCATAAAGGTATTGTTTATATTAGAATTGGCCTAACTCATTGCATAGGTGGACTGTATTATGTGACTTTTTACACATGGGCACACAATTGCTTCCGCTACATAATTTGTCCGCAAACTAATGCTCGAGAAGGGTGACCCAGTGTTGTGGACTTCTTCTCTTATGATCATTTGTTCAAGTGATACCAGTTTGTAAGACCCTCCCCTTAAAAAGGAGGCTCCCAATCTTATGCCCAGAACCGCCGTCTTACGGGGACACTAACTCACGGGTTAATCAACAATGCAAGACGCCGATCCTGCTGGCTAGTACGATCATATAACCTGTTCGGCCAATTGAGAAATAGAAGTATATAAGCATTGCATAAAACAGCTAGTCCACAAGTCACAACACTATCATCTATAATGAAAATGAAAGTACAATAGAGTCCAGAACAAGTACAACAAAAGAGAAAAGGGCTTATGCCCTATTCATGATATCAAATCTCTCTCTCCCAAAATAGAAACAAAGCGGAAGCTAAACTATCATTAGAAAACTTATTTCACCTAACAACGGGCTGTAGTAGTAGTAGTAGGTGGTGGTGGTGGTATCAGATCCTCATGTCCTGCCACCTCATCCTGCTGGTCGTGCTGGTACTCCATCTCCTCGAGCTCCTAAAATGATTTGGTCACAACCGACCGTTAGTCATAAAGACTAAGCCATTTCCTCCACACCTCTCCCCCACAACTCCTAGGTACCGGGCGAGAGGATGAAGCAGAGGACAACAAGGGGTATAAAAAGAAGTAGGTGACAGTAGAGCTATACTACAAAGTATATATAGTATCAATCTATTTCTACTCTAGCAGTTTTATATATATAACACATGTAAGGTATGAAGAACTTTACAGAAAGTAAGTAATGTGTTGTAAGTAAACAAGGTACTTTAAATAAAACAGAGTAAAGAACGGCAAGTAGAATATGCTACCACTAAACTATAATCACAGAATAACCTTAACTTATACGAATGCTCATAAAAACTTATAAGTTTAGGTTTCCAAATATAACTTATCATATAAAAGAGCTCATACTAATTTATATGATAAGGATCTATGGTGTGTATGACCTAGTTATGAATGTATGTCATGCATGCGTTTTATGATTCATACAAGTGCAACTCACACACACGAGTCTGTGATCACAGACCTTTAGTTCCCACTTTTTGGAGCTAGCATCACTCTCTGGTACCACCGTTGTGGCTACGGCTGTAACGGAATGGTCGCTTCTGTTTCCTAGGCGTGTATACACACTACCAAGCTCAAACCCTTCGTACGCCTCTGTACACATCCTAGGTGCACTCTAGAGTTTCTGCGTACTAATGCTGGCAAACTAGCAGACTTTCTTTGTCGGGTGTGCATTTTCGGGGATTGTCCTCCAGACCGTAGTATAAACAGCCTACTGGCCCCTCAACCTTCATACCTCATTAGAGTCACCGTACTGCCATCGGTGTGATGATTGGCCCAGTACCCCATGACCCGCCATTAGTTTTGTTTCTATGCACATGCAAGGTATCTCAACCCGAGCCTCCAGCTCGCAGGACCAAACCCATCCTGATATCAAACTCTCGAGCATCCAGCTCATAGGACTAACTGTCTTGAAATCCTCCAACCCTTCACGGGTGAGAATGTTACCATGTTCTCTTATCCTATTAGACTACTCTTGTCTAATGTTTGTTATACCTAGCAATTTAGAGTTAATCCCAGGACTGCCCAGGGTATGCCCAATGAAGGGGTCTCGAGGGCACTAGGAATCAAGATTTGATGAAAGCCCAAAGTTCCCTTTTGTAAGGATATTTACTTTTATTAATGTCTACCCATGATCCATACCAAACTCTCATTGTTACTCTGGGACAAACCTAATAACTTAGGATGTTATTGGGAGAGCGGCGGTCTTCCGTCGATCTCCGTTCTAGTTACTATCCTTAGGATTTTGCACTCTATCACCGTTATCAAGAAGTGACCTAGTGGACACCAACCAGGGTTTATCTTCCCAACATAGATTCCATCTCAACCGACAACCTTATCCCATGTAGGTCCTAGTATTACGTGTTATTCATACTAAGCGCACCAATGACCAAATGTTGACCCGTATGACATGAATTCCAAACTCATGGGCCAACTACCCCTAATTATTTATCATGGTTTTCTATGATGTATGATGTTGACCATCCAAGGTTTCACTATTTTTCAAAGGAATTAAGGGCCTAAATTAATTCTTTTAATTGAGTGACCTGGGTCACCTTGCACATGACGTATTATCTATAATGGTTCAACCTACCTAAGAAATTTATAAGATGTTCCATGAGATTAAATTTGACTTCCTACCAAGTTTCATAATTTTCCCATGTGAAATTCCATTTAATATCCATTTAATATTAAAATTACAAATTATCAACTTTCCAAATGAAGTACAGTATTTATACAATAAAAAATTCTAAAAATATTACTAGAGCTTTGTAATGATATAATTAACCTAAATTCAGAATTACAAGCTCTTAAATAGTGATTTAAACTGACATATGTCCATATGATAAATATTACCAAAATGCCATTATTAGGATTTTCAGCCTATATATACATCTAAAAATTCTCAAATAATTTAACAAGGACTATATCACATAAATAAACTACTGTTAATTTTTTCATAATATTTAAACAATAATTTCTCTTATTTTTTAATTAGTTTCCATAATGGGAAAAATGGTAAATTCTAATTAAAATCATATTTAACATTACCTAATAGTCCCATAAATTTTTACAGAGGTGAGATATGCCCTACTAAATCCTGTAACAAAATTTCAGAATTTAATAAATTCATATGCCCTAGATTCAATTTTATTTCCTATCTAGGCATATTTTTTTAATAATTCCAAATAATGAGATTTTTGATCCCAAATATCCCAACCATCCTATGAGAGGTATATTTCATCCCTATAAGTCTCTATCCAGAGTTTTATGGACATGCGTTGGCCCAAATGGACTAAATTCCCATTTTTCTATTTTTACTATAGGCACCCCAAATTTTAACATACCTATCTTATGCATATGAGATTTCCCAAACATGTAGAGGTCAAAAGGACCTGAAATTTCTACCATGGTTTTATATTAACCCCAATGGACTTGCCACCAAAATTTTGGGGCATTTGGAGTCATATATAAAATACACTTAATTTAAATATTAGTATTTCACCAAATACTATAGTAAAAGTCTGACCAAAAATTCTCATTTTTGGTCAGAGCCTAGGTTTAACTTAATCATAAGTATGAGAAAAATTTTAGGTCATGAGGACTTATGGTTTGGCTTGGGAATTTATTTTAAGATCTGCCCTAGCCTAGGACCAATCATGGTATAATGGTCCTACAGGGAGTTCTACAGTACTAAATCCTGACTTAAGGGTGTCATTTTAAAGGTAATGTCAAGGCCTACATTTTTTTATGTTGATAGCTTCCTCTGAATGTTCCTCTAACAGGCCTAAAATCAGCATGCAAAAACACTGTAAAAGTGTGATAATAATCATACTGTTCATAATATAATGGAATATCAAATTAATTCATCCGATCTGACTACTCCTAACCATCGTCCCCAATCAGCCAATAGCTGATATTGAGCCGTCCTAGGCCAAGTTTGCTGGCTGATTTTGGCCATCTGGGCCGGCGCCACTGCCGGCGATTATCGCCACCACCTCCGTTGAGGTGGTGGATAGCATTTCCCAAAGATGAGGCCGCCGGAGGCGGCTCCTCCGGCGATCCCGAGCTAGAAGAAAAGCTCGGAAAAATGTGCACAATATTTCATGGTATCGGGCTCAATTGAGCCCGATGTTTCGCCTAAGTGATCTAGAAAGCTAGTACGGGGTGAGGTGAGGCGAAATTAACCTGCAGCCAGGCTTGGCGGCGAGTGTGGTGGTTGTGAGCCATGGCCGAAGCTTGCTTCGGCGATCTAGCCTGATTCTCCGTTTCTCCAGCAAAAGATTTGCTCCAATTATCGAACTCCACTCATTTCAACCTCCTTAAGCTGATTGTGGGCTTAGATTTGGCTGGGAGTAGCTGGGTGAGTACTTTTGATTAAGGGGGTGGTCGGACATGAGCATTGTAAGCTCCGCCTGGCTGCCAAGTGTCCACCAGCCCATCATTTCTTCTTAAATGAGCCTAGGAAGCTCAACCATGAGCTTGGGCAGAGGGAAGGAGGGCCACATGGCATCTGTCCCCTCTTTCCCTCTCTTCTCTATTGGAACCCTTGTTTTTATTTATGCTAGGTTCACTCTTAGTATGTTTAGACCATCTTGTATAGCTAGGGTCTCTGCCTTTAGTCTTAGTTAGATCCCCTTTAGATCAGGTTTGGTCAGACCAGCATTGCGGTGGACTCAGACTCAGATTCAGAGAATATTGTGAACTATCTATATCAGTTCGACTATAGTCGAACTCAGCTCGATGATTGTCGATCTCCCATCGACGATCTCAGAGTCTCCTACTCTAAACTGAGCTCGACGATCTACGAGCTCAGGTCGAAGATCTCTTGTTTCTCTGCAGTAATCGAAGCTCGACGATAGCCGTTCTCTGGTCGACGATCTCTTATCTCTGGTCGACGATCTCTAAACCGAGCCCTACGATTTTAAGTTGCCTTCTTCTATCAGTGTTCTCAGATCAGTCAGAAGTTTTATTTTGGTTATAATAAATTTATTTTAAGGCAAGATATTGAAAGTATTTAGTGTCGACTAAATCCACCTATAAGGGGGGAATATGTGGTGTGCAGCCTTTTGCGGAATTAAATTAACCTGCAAAAATTAACAATCACAGCACAGAAAATACACAAAGAGTTATAGTGGTTCCCCGATTTGGGTACGTACACTTTCCCCCTTCGACCTATCTCCCACCAAGGGACGACTCGGTCACTTCTCCAAACGGATTGAAATCCAATCCTCACACTAAGGAAGGAACCCTTCCAACAAAGGAGTCACAACTCCACCACCACGGGTTGCACCCAACCCTTACAACTAGGAATTAAAATTCCTTTACAACAAATCAAAATTGAATGTAAAAGAAAATATAAACAAAGCTTTTGGAGATTCCGATGTTCTTCTTCGTTCGTTGAAGCTTTCTTGAAAGTTTGGAAGAGTCCACAACTGGAGTTCTCTCTTGGAGAGGATCTTGACAAGATCGGCGGCGGCAAGTGAATGCGGCAAATATACTTTGTGGATCCAAACTTCTTGACGGATCAAGCAAGGTCTACCAATGATCTCAGTCGGATCAATCGTCTTCACCGATTCGGAATGGAGAACTAGTCTCGTTCAACGAATCAAGAGACAAGAGATCTCAAGAGAGATGCGTGAGATGCACTGCTAGCCTCGGTGCTGTTGCCGGAAGATCAAAGAAGATTGGAGATTGGCGGTGACGACAAACTGCGAGCGGCGACAAGCGATCGGCGGTTTCCGCGATCGGCTAGGGCACGACGTCGGCTACTTTTGATTTCACGAGAAAGGATTACTGTAGAAGTTCAAAATACGCGAGTATAAATACTAGAGCCAACCCTAATGACCATTGTGGGGCCCACAAGGAGAAACCCTAGCCCCGGCCGAAACAGCGCACGGCACCTTGGTTCGGTCCAGCGAGCGAGAAAAATTTCCTAAGACAAAATCGGCGGGAATCGTTGGTGATTCCCGTCGATGTCAGCGGGAATCACTCACAATTCCCGTCGATTTTGCCTTGGCTGAATTCCTGTAGGAAAACTTTCAGTCGGAGGAAGTCGGCGGGAATGCAGACTGATTCTCGTCGAAGTCGGCGGGAATCACTCACGATTCCCGTCAATTCTGCCTTGGCAGAATTCCTGTTCGAAAACTGTCAGTCGGAAGAAGTCGGCGGGAATGTAGACTGATTCTCGTCGAATCGGCGGGAATCACTAATGATTCCCGTTGAAGTCGGCGAGAATAACTTAGTGATTCCCGTCGATTTTGACTTAGAAGAATTTTCTCTTCCTTCCTTTGATGACTTGGTCTTTGACCCATCTTTGCTCCTTCTTCTGCTCATGATCTGCCTTTACCCTGTACTTGAAAATAAGTACACTCCAATAGAGAGAGCACACGTGAGTCAACACACTGATCTACTCAACGAGGGATTACGTTGCGCAGACCTGTGTATATTGACCCACTGCACCCTGACATTGGTGTGTACTTAGCATGGAATAGCTGCAAGCACAACTTGATGGAAGAATGTCAAATACATTGTCAATTCAGCTTAGCTTGTTCAGGGGCTTCTTCAAATCAGGTCCATTGTGGATACAATATCCAACAATCTCCCCCTATTTGAAGAAGCCTAAACCCTGCAAGCTAAGGTGAATAGAACAGATGGGAATGAAAATCATAAAATGAAAATGCAGTTAAGAGTGAAATTCATTACCATTCTCTTGAGAGCATACTTAGCATTGACAGCCACCTTAGCCTTAGCCGAGAGGGTAATCTCCCCCTTTTAGGCTTCTACAAATCTGGGACTTCACTTAGAGCACAAAGCTCCCCCTCAGTTCTTGCATCTATGCCCGATCTTGAGTTCCTCGCTGATGCTCCCCCTTGATATAAGAGCCTGGAGCCCTTCAGTCGTCAACCTTCATAGTTCAGCATGCCGAGTTCAGTTTTGAAGAACCTGAACTTGGCCTCGTCTAGGGGCTTTGTGAAGATATCTGCAATCTGCTTATCCATGGGGACATAGCAGAGAGAGATATCTTTGTTTTCCACATGCTTCCGAATGAAGTGGTAGCGCACTTCAATATGCTTTGTTCTGTTGTGCGACACTGGATTGTTCACAATTGCTATTGTGCTCGAGGAGTCGCAATACATAGGAACTTCTCTGAACTGCAAGTCATAATCTTCGAGTTGATTTCTGATCCATAACAATTGTGCGCAACAGCTGCCTTCTGAGATGTACTCAGATTCAGCCGTATAGGTTGCGACACAGTTCTGCTTTTTACTGTTCCATGAAATAAGCCTTCTTTCGAGGAATTGGCACGCCTCAGAAGTTCTTTTCCTATCATCCCTACTTCCTGCAAAGTCAGCATCTAAAAAGCTTATCAGCTCGACATCATTGTTTCTTGGGTACCACAAGCCAAGATTTGGAGTACCTTTAAGGTATCTAAGAATTCGCTTTGCAGCGACATAATGAGATTCTTAGTGTTCACCTGATATTTGGCACAAACGCATGTGGAAAATATAATATCTGGTCTACTAGCAGTAAGGTAGAGTAGGGATCCAATTATGCTTTTGTATTTGGTTTCATCAAAAGGTTTCCCTTTCTCATCCTTGTCCAGTGACACAGTGGATCCCATTGGAGTCCTCATAGAGGTTGCATTCTCCATTCCGAATTTCTTGAGAAGTTCATATGTGAACTTCGTGTGAGAAATGAAAATTCCATCCTCAAACTGTTTCACTTAAAGTCCCAAGAAGTACTTCAGCTCACCCATGCTGCTCATTTCAAACTTCCCTTGCATAAGTTTAGAAAACTTCTTGCACAGGTTGTTGTCTGTGGTGCCGAATATTATGTCATCAACATAGATTTGTACAAGCAAAATCTTGCCTTTGACTTTCCTAAGAAACAATGTCTTATCTATTTTTTCTCTTGAGAACTTGTTCTCAAAAATAAAACTAGACAGAGTCTCATACCAAGCTCGAGAAGCTTGTTTTAAGCCATATAATGGTTTATTAAGAAAGTAAACTTGATTAGGGAATGTTGGATTAACAAAACCTGGGGGTTGCGCGACATATACTTCCTCTTTCAAATTTCCATTTAGGAACGTAGATTTCACGTCCATCTGATAGACAGTGAATCCTTTGTGAGAGGCATATGCCAGGAACAACATGATCTCCTCGAGCCTTGCAACTAGTGCAAAGGTTTGGTCGAAGTCAATCCCCTCCTCTTGTCTGTAACCTTGAGCCACAAGTCTGGCCTTGTTCTTGAAGATGACACCGTGTTCATCCAGTTTGTTTCTGAAGATCCACTTAGTGCTGATCACATTCTATTTCTTTGGTCTGGGAACAAGCGTCCAGACGTTACATCGTTCGAATTGATGCAGTTCACCTTGCATGGCCAATATCCAAGACGCATCTTTGTTCGCTTCGTCGAACTTCTTTGGCTCAACCTGTGACAGAAAACTTAGGTACAGAATCTCGTTAATTGTACCTCTGCGAGTTATGACACCGTCCCGAGGATCTCCTATGATCTGATCTCTTGGGTGATCCCTCATGTGTCGGAGATTCAAGAGTCTGGCATCTGGAGCTCCAACAGCTTCTCGGGCTACTCCCTCTTCTGGGAGAATTCCTTTAACCTGACCGTCATCTTCTCCAGGTGGCGTTGAGGTGGAGACCTTGACGTACTTGGGAGCTCCATCTTTAGCAGTCTCATCTAGACCTAGCTGTTCAAGCCTTGCACCTGCATCTTCAAGAATGCCACTAGAAGAATTGCTATGAAGCAAGCTTCCTTCATCAAATACAACATTAATGGACTCCTCTACCACTAAGGTTTTCTTATTGAAAACCCTATATGCCCGACTATGGATACTATAGCCCATAAAGATGCCTTCGAAGCATTTTTCTCCAAATTTAGTACGTGGGTACTTCCCATTATTGAGTACATAGCATCTACAGCCAAAAAACCTTAAATAGGACATGGTCGGTTTCCTTCCTTTCAAAAGCTCATAAGGCATCTTACGATGATTCTTGTTGATCAATGCTCGGTTCTGCACATGAAAAGCCGTATTGACAGCCTCTGCCTAGAAGTACTCTAGAAGAGAAGCGTCATTCAACATTGTCGTACATTCTTCAATAAGCATTCTATTTATCCTCTCCGTAACTCCGTTTTGCTGAGGAGTACGCGGGGAGTAAAACTCATGAAATATACCATGTTCTTCACAGAATTATTTCATAGCACCAGACTCGAATTCTGTTCCATGGTCACTTTTGATTTTGACCACTGAGAAGTTAAGTTCGTTCTGAATCTACTTGATAAAATTAGTGAAGATGTCTAACGTATCTGACTTTCGTTTCAAGAAGAACACCCACGTAAACCGAGAGTGATCATCAACAATCACTAGTGTATACGATTTGCCTCCTAAGCTATGAACTTTCACTAGACCGAACAAGTCCATATGCAGAAGATAAAGACATCTGGAGGAGTCTTTGTCTGTAATGCCCTTAAAGGTAGCCCGAGTCTGTTTGCCCTTCTGGCATGCAGGATAAGGGCTATCTTTAATGAACTTCATAGTAGGGGCATCCCTTACTAAATTCTTGGAAAACAACATATTAATAGTCTTGAAATTAATATGTGCTAATCTCTTGTGCCATTGTTCACAGAGAGATGCACTGCCTTTTATTACTAGGCACACGGGGGTAGAAGAGTCTAAGCTAAGAAAATCTAAGCAAAAGATATTTCTGCTCCTAATGCCAGTTAATACCGTCTCCGAAGAGGCACAAGATATTATCAAGCACTTATCCTTGCAGAACTTAACGTCGTATCCTTTATCACACAATTGGATTACACTGATCAGGTTATGGTTTAACCCTTCAATATAGGCCACGTCTATGATAGAGAATACACCGTTGGAAATCATACCATAACCCCTGGTGACTCCTCGATCAGATCCTCCAAAGATTACTTTGGGTCCATTTTTGACTGGGGAGTAATCACGCAACAGGCTTCTTATCCCGGTCATATGCAGGGAACATCCACTGTCCAAGTACCAGATAGGCGTTTTGGTGGCCTTTGGACATACCTGCAAAACAGAATTAGTTTCCCTTAGGAACCCAATCGAACGTGGGTCCTAGATTCCTTGTTAGCATACTCCCCCTTGGGTGATTAACCCTACGAGTGGTCGGCCTCACATTGCTAACATGAGGAGTCTCGTTGAATCTTGGATTAAACCAGCAATCCACGGTAAAGTGACTAACTTTGCCACAACACCAATAGTCAAACTTGTTATAAAGTTTCCTAAGCTCCTACTTCATCTTTGGAACGGTGGGTCTAGCCGGGTCCTTGGATCCGGAGGTGGAGGCATCATGATGGCAGCAGTCACATGACTTCTTCACTTCCTATTCCTTCAGTATGATAGGCTTGGCCTTTGGTGTCTGCTTCCTATTATGGCCGCTAGAGAAATGGACATAATTCTCCACTTATATTTCCTCATAAGGTGCCTTGAAGACACTCTCACCGTAGTTACGGGGGAAGGTCCAACAATTATACTGGCTCTTGGGCTTTTCAACTGAGGGCCGGAAGAAGTGGTCATAGGTTGACTCAAAGTCCTGCTCATTACAAGGAAAGCCGGGCTTTCTGAATGAAACAGGACCGAGTGGGGCCTTTCCCTTTTCTGCAGCAGAGGCCTTCTTAGAAGCCTTATTTTTTTCTCTGATTTCTATTTCTTCTGGATGATTTGCCAGGCACACCCACAAGCCCTAAGCCAGCACCCTTAGCCTGAGCAGAGAATTCATCAACCAGAGGAAGAACGGTCTTGGGCATAGAGAAGGTTTTGACAATATTCGTTTCTACCGCAAGCTGTTCTTCCAACTTGTTGATTTCTTCCTATTTTTGGTCAAGGAGCCTTAGAGACTCTGAGTGCTCAGAAGTCAGGTCCAGGTGTTCCTATCAGAGAGAAATCAAGCTAGTGATCTCTTCTCTAAAGGACACACCCTCAGCCTTAAGGAATTTGACTTCCTTTTTCTGAGCCCTCAACCTCTTGCGACATTCCTCAAAGGTATTAAGCAGAAGGTCATAATTTTCGAGGAGCTCAGCTTCACAGGCAGATGGGCTGTCCTCGAGATCATCTTCAGGAGACTCAGAGTCAGAGTCAGAGAGGGGGGTGCGATCTTTTACCTTCCCAGTAAATGGGGGACAGTCTCTATCTGAGTCAGAGCGACCGATTAGCCCGAAGTAGGCTTACTCATCATCACTGGAGTCTGACGAATCAGATTCACTCAGTGTCTTTGGCTTTTCAGTAATGTAGCTCCTCTCCTTCTTCTTATCTCTAGAGGATTTGTGCTCCTCTCCTTTCCCCTTATCTCTCTTGCTTTGGTGGCAGTCAGCAATGACGTGGACTGGCTTATTGCATCCAAAGAAAATAATGTCAGCAGAGCGATGTTTGTTCTGTTTAGATTCATACCTGTCAGAAGAGTAATTCTTCTTCTGATGTCTGGAGGAGGAGCCGTCTATCTTTCTTTGATTCCTCATCTTGAGGAACATCTTGAACTCTCGAGTGATGAAGGGAAATTCTTCTTCAGATAGCTCTGAGCCGGAAGAGCATGGCTTGGAGTCTTCTTACTCATCCTTTTTCCAGGAGCGGGACGAGGCTTCACCCTTGTCTTTCCTTGAGTGATTGGATTTCAGGGCTACAGTCTTTTCTTTGGCAGCGGCTTTATCGGCTTCTTCTTCAACTTTTCTAGTGTTCAGCTGAAGCTCATAGGACATAAGCTTCCCAAACAGAATCTAGGGATCAGTTTCTGCCAGCTTGCCAAATTCTCTGATGGTGCAAATCTTGGTGTCTCATTCCTTAGTAAGGGATCTAAGGAGTGTGTCATTTAGTTCACCATCGGTGAACACTCTGCCATAACCCTTCAGGACATTGAAAATCTTCAGGAAGTTCTCGAATGTCACTCTGATTTCTTTTTTGGGACCTTGCCTGAAGGCCTCATTCTTCTGGTTCAGAAGGGATCTTCGATCATCCCTTACTTCATCTATGCCTTCCATCAGAATGATCAGGCAGTGTCATATGTCCTTAGCAGTCCTGTAGTTGCTAAAATTCTTCATCATGGAATCATCGACGGCGCTTACTAAGATGTTTTGAGCTTTCTTGTCTAGTCCGACAAGCACCATCTCATCCTTATCCATTTTGGAGAGCTTCTTGGGCACCATCTTGGTAGGATCAATGGTGGAGGCCTTAGTGGGGATATAAAGTCCCTCCTCCACTATCATGAAGAGTCGAGGGTCGACTACTTCCATGTAGAACCTGATCCTTTCCTTCTAGATAGGAAAGTTCAGCTTGGTGCACATTGGGATCTTTCCTGAATACTTGAGTCCGTCCATTTCTGAGATCTTCTTTCTTCTTGACACTAGATACGGGATCTTACTCAAGGTGTTAACCTTATTGATGAGTAACCTCCCTCTTATACCACTTGAAAGTATCTAGTGTCGACTAAATCCACCTATGGGGGGGAGAATAGGTGTTGTGCAGTCTTTTGCGAAATTAAATTAACTTGGAAAAATTAACAAACATAGCACAGAAAATACACAAAGAGTTATAGTGGTTCCCCGATTTGGGTACGTCCACTTTCCCCCTTCGACCTATCTCCCACAAAGGGACGACTCGGTCACTTCTCCAAACGGATTGAAATCCAATCCTCAGACTAAGGAACCCTTCCAACAAAGGAGTCACAACTCCACCACCATGGGTTGCACCCAACCCTTACAACTAGGAATTAAAATTCCTTTACATCAAATCAAAATTGAATGTAAAAGAAAATACAAACAAAGCTTTTGGAGATTTCGATGTCCTTCTTCGTTCGTTGAAGCTTTCTTGAAAGTTTCGAAGAGTCCACAACCGGAGTTCTCTCTTGGAGAGGATCTTGAAAAGATCGGCAGCGGCAAGTGTATGCGGCGGCAATACTTTGTGGATCAAAACTTCTTGACGGAGCAAGCAAGGTCTACCAACGATCTGAGTCGGATCAATCGTCTTCATTGATTCGGAATGGAGAACTAGTCTTGTTCAACGAATCAAGAGACAAGAGATCTCAAGAGAGATGTGTAAGATGCACAACTAGCCTCGGTGTTGTCGCTGGAAGATCAAATAAGATCGGAGATTGGCGGTGACGACGAACTGCAAGCGGCGACAAGCGATCGGCGGTTTTCGCGATCGGCTAGGGAACGACGTCGGCTACTTTTGATTTCACGAGATAGGATTACTGTAGAAGTTCAAAATACATGAGTATAAATACTATAGCCAACCCTAATGACCGTTGTGGGGCCCACAATGAGAAACCCTAGCCCCGGCTGAAACAGCGCACGACACCTTAGTTCGGTCCAGCGAGCGAGAAAAATTTCCTAAGGCAAAATCGGCGGGAATCGTTGGTGATTCTCGTCGATGTCGGTTGGAATCACTCACGATTCCCGTCGATTCTGCCTTGGCTGAATTCCTATTAGAAAACTGTCAGCCGGAGGAAGTCGGCGGGAATGCAGACTGATTCTCGTCGAAGTCGGCGGGAATCACTCACGATTCCCGTCGATTCTGCCTTGGCAGAATTCCTGTTCAAAAACTGTCAGTCGGAAGTAGTCGGAGGGAATGCAGATCGATTCTCCTTAAATCGGCGGGAATCACTAACGATTCCCGTCGAAGTCGGCGAGAATCACTTAGTTATTCCCGTCGATTTTGACTTAGAAGAATTTTCTCTTCCTTCCTTTGATGACTTGGTCTTTGACCCATCTTTGCTCCTTCTTCTGCTCTTGGTCTGCCTTAACACTGTACTTGAAAATAAGTACACTCCAATAGAGAGAGCACATGTGAGTCAACACACTGATATACTCAATGAGGGATTACGTTGCGCAGACCCGTGTATATTGACCCACTGCACCCTGACATTGGTGTGTACTTAGCATGGAATAGCAGCAAGCACAACTTGATGGAAGAACGTCAAATACATTGTCATTTCAGCATTGCTTGTTCAGGGGCTTCTTCAAATAAGGTCCATTGTGGATACAATACCCAACAGATATATTCTGATAATAAATGTTGATACTCCCAAGGCTGATAGTCATATTTCTTGAAGCATTTATTATGGTATTCACAGAATATTGCATAGAGACAGTTATGGATTGCATTTATGACTGCCCGCTATTCTAGCCGATTGGGTTCCTTAATTCTTGCAGTAAATTATGTCTTGCCTTGGGAATTCAAATTCTAGTTGTTTCTCTTCATACTGACAGAACATATATCTCATATAAAAAAAGATGAAGATAGACATGAATTAGTCAGTAATCAAAAAGAAAAGAATCTTCCTTTGCTCTCAGTGGATATTGCATGCTTGCTAAATAAAAGAAAAAGAACTTTTTCTGAACAATATTTCTCTCCTGTCTTCTTCTCTCTTCTGTCTCCAAAGATTCACAGAGAGTCACAAAATCAACAACTGTGATCAGATTCAAAAAGGCTTTACAACTTTTTCTCCTTGAAGACCTACACCCAGGGCCAAGCTTCATCTTCCTGGATCCATACAATATCTCAGGGGGAGCTTGGACATTTTTTCTCAATCCACATAATCTTCTCACTTGTCTGAGAAAGAGAAGATTCTCATAGACCTTTTTCTTTTACCTCCATCTGTACAAGGTTATCTCTCCCTTCAAAAGTGAACTACTTGGTGATAGGGCACCTGATCAAAAACCTATTGGATTTTGAGCTCTTGATCAAAAGCTCAAAGGGTCTCTAGATCTACCTGTAGTAGATCTTGTGGTGATAGGGTACCTGATCAAAAACTTAAGTGGATTCCTACCTGGGTGGTAGAAGAGTGGATGTACCAAGATTTGGGGAGCCACTATAAATTTTTTTGTGTCATCTGTGTTGCTCTGTGATTTCTTTGTGTGTTATGTTGCTGTGGTCGTCTAGCTTATTTCTTTTCTTCAATTACTTTTATTAGTATTTTAATTCCGCAATAAATCTAAACAATTTTCTTAATACTCTATTCACCCCCCTCTAGAGTAAAACTTATCTATCCCTCACTTTCAATTAGTATCAGAGGGTGTGTTTTTGAAGGTTGTATAGGCTAACACCTGAACCTAAGATCTCAGATAGATATATATTTACTCTATTTCTCTTTGTTATACTATGGCACAGTACAAGGACTTTGCAAGCACCAGACCTCCAATTTGCAACTTACAAAAGTTTTGAATCTGGAAGGCAAGAATAATACTTTATATGAATTCAATTGATGAAGATATTTATGCTTCTATCTTAACAGGAGTACCTTCACCACCAGCTGCCACCCCAAGCACTTCTACAAACATGACTGTAGTACCTCCTCCAGACTACAATGATGCATACAAGAAAGCAAAAAATTACTGATGCAAAAGCCATGAATATACTGGCAACAAACAATGTCTTATGACATATTTCAGAAGGTAGTTGAATGTGAATCAGCTAAGGCCATCTAGCATTCCTTAAACCAGATGGTTTCAGGATCAGCAGATGAAAGGAAGGACAGGAGAGCTCATCTCATCTCCCTGTATGAGAATTTTAAAAAGGAAGAAACTGAGCAAGTATCTGAGATGTATAACAGACTCAATATCATTGTTAATGAACTGAAAACCCTTGATAAGGACATCTCAGTCACAGAAATAAATGACAAAATTCTCATGTGCTTCCCCAGCTCATGGGACTCTAGAATCTGGCTTATCAGAGAGACCATAAGTACACATGAGATGACCACTGAATCAGTCTTAGGAAAGCTGAAATCCTATGAACAGCTGCTGAAGATAAGAGAAGCTGAGCAACAAAATACTGCTACACCAACAAGGAATGAGCAGAATATTGCTTTCAAAGCTTCAGAAGAATCAGAAACTTCTCCATCAAATGAAGAATTGATGAGTCTCTTTGCAAGGAGATTCTTCAAGATAGGGAGAAAAGAATTCAGAAGGAAATCATCAAGGAGTTATAATAAACCAAGTTATGATAAAACCCCTTCTGAAGAAATTATTTGTTTTGGTTACAGAAAAGCTGGACACATTCTTCCAGAGTCTCCAAAAAACAAGCATAAGGAAAAGAGGAAGGACAAAGACTCCAAGAAGTACTCCAGCAAACCATCCTCCTACAAACACAAAAAGAAGAAGAGAGGATTTGTTACAGAAACCTGGAGTGACACTGAAGAATAATCTTCCTCCAATTCTAGTGAAGATGAAGAAGAAGCAAAGGCCAAAGAAATTTGCTTAATGGCAATCAATGCTTCAGGGAATGTCTCAGAAGAAGAAGAATCTGAAGAATGCTCAGATTGTGATAAGGTATTAGAAGATTTTGACTTTACCTCTGAAGAATTTAAATAAAACTTTTAATCTATGTGTAGTGATCTGATTAGATCTGAGAAGGAAATCAAACTTCTCAGAGATAGGCAATCTAACTATGATAGTTTATTATCAGAAAAAAACAAATTGAAAAATGAAATAGACATGTATAGTGAACAAATCATTTTTCTGAAAATGGAATTGAGTAAGGCAAAACAACTAGAGGAATCATTAAATGGAAGAAGTAAACAGCTAGAAGAAATTACCAGCACACTCAATGCCAGGCTTAATAAAAGTAAGTTAGGATTAGGTGCATCATCTAGTGAACCACCAGTTATTCAGAAAAAGCATCTCTCATAACCTATAAAATTTATCTCAGATAAAAGCAAGAAAAATACAGAGCAAATTAAAAAGGTTAATATGGTTCTAAAACAAGTTGAGAAAAATAAAGAAAAACAAACAACTAAGTCTCAACAAAAATCGACGAACCAAGATCGACGATCTCAGCATTATGCGTCGAACGGCGATCGACGATCTCAGAACCCAGAGCTTGAGTTCAAACACTCTGCAAATGGAGATCGACGATATCACTATGTATCGTTGACAAGAGATCGACGATCGTGGAACCCAGATAATAACTACTATTACTCTGAGAACCGAGATCGACGATATCAATGTTGGTCGTCGAACACAGATCGACGCTCTCAACCTAAATCGTCGAACTCAGAACATAGTTATCAAAACATCAATTTCAATAGAAACATAAATTTCAATAAGAACCCCAACTCTAAATCATTTCATCCCTTAACTAACTGGACAATACCACCTAGGAGATTTCATCCCTTAGGCTATAAATGTCAACCTGAATACTCTTATATTTCAAGTTTTAAGTATGAAAAGAAGCCAGGGCCCAAGGTTACCTGGGTCCAAAATGTATAATCTGTCATTTTGCAGGTGAAGACCTATCCTACCATACAGGATAGATGGTATCTAGATAGTGGGTGCTCCAAGCACGTGACAGGAAACAAGGCCAACCTAAATAACTACAAGGTAAAGCTGGGTCCAAAAGTTGTACTTGGTGACTCAAGTTTTGGTCAGACAGAAGGCTATGGAGAATTCACACTTGGAGATGTCACATTCAGGAAAGTGGCATATGTAAGTGGTTTGAAACATAACTTTATATCCATAGGTCAGCTATGTGATGCAGGTTATGAGGTATGTTTTACTGAATCAAAATGCAATATTTCTTTAAATAACATCATTGTGTTGTAAGGGTATAGGTTAGGCAATATTTACTTAGTTGATTTTAATTCTGCTTATTCAGAAATTTGTTTATTTAATCAGGTTAGCAATAATAACACTTTATGTTATAAAAGACTAGGGCATGTAAATCTTAGAAATATTGCTAGGTTATCTAGGGACAACCTTGTTAGAGGATTGCCCTCTTGCCCCTACAAGAAGAAAAGCCTTTGCAAGGCTTGTCAAGTAGGTAAGCAAACTAAAAATAGCTTTAAATCAGTTAATAAGAGTGATTCACCTAGGATTTTGTATCTGCTTCATTTGGACCTTTTTGGACCAATTGTTGTACAAAGCCTGGGAGGGAAGTTCTATACTTTTGTTATTGTAGATGACTTCTATAGGTTCTCTTGGGTTTTCTTCTTGAGAAATAAGTCTGATAATTTCAAGGTTCTTACAGACTTTCTAAAATGCATAAATATTGAGTACTCTACTAAAGTTGCATTGATCAGAAGTGATCATGGAATCGAATTTGAATCTCTTCCTATGCAAGAATTCTGTGAGAAGGAAGGTATTAGGCACTGCTTCTCTGCTCCCAGAACTTCTCAACAAAATGGGGTAGTTGAAAGGAAAAACAGAACACTCATTGAAGCTGCAGGTACATTGCTTGTTGATGCTCACATGTCTCTATCCTGTTGGGCAGAAGCTGTAAGCACAGCAAATTATGTCCTGAATAGAAGTTTGATACACAAACTTAAGGACAAGACTCCCTATGAATTACTAAAAGGGAAGAAACCTAAAATAGATTACTTTAGAATTTTTGGCTGTATTTGTTTTATTCATAATAACAACAAAGATTATTTTAGAAATTTTACAACCAAAGCTACAATGAGAATTTTTCTAGGATATTTCCAAGTAAGCAAGGTATATAGGGTCTTCAATAAATCATCTTTGAAAATTGAAGAATCTTTTCATATTACTGATGTAGGCTATGTCTTAAAGATCCTGTACGAATTGTGTGACTACGACCTTTACAACGTTCAATGCTCCCTAACCTGCACGCTAACGAAACGCAGCAACCACAATGAGATTTATTTATCGTTCGCGCTAACATATGGATAGCCGATCCGTAAATGGAACGGAGAATGGCTATAGTCCAAAATCCTTTCCGGCTAAATGGAATAATATCAATTCCGATCGAGCTTGGAGTTGTACCAAATAGATCCACCAAAAAAAATCACGATTCGAAAAGTGGTAGGATCTATCCCAACAAAACAAGAGCGAGGATCGCCAATCCTCTCGATAAGACTTTTTGGAAAACCAAACGAAAATCGCAAATCTATTACTAGTAACACCGCGAAAGTTAACGATTCGAGAAATCACGCAAAATTCGTCCACCACAAGAACTAATCAAAGAAGGAAATCTCTTGTGTAGGAATTTCATTACCCCTCTCAGAAACATAGATCCGAGATGTTTGGATCCACAAAGAATGACCGCTCTTCCTTTGAAATCCATGGGAAACGCGCCACGGATGAAGATCTTGCTTGTCTCCTTCAATTCTCATCGTGGAAGATTTCCCCAAAGCCTTTGTTCTTCCTTGCACAAGTTCCTTCTCCTCCAAGTGGCTGAAACCTTCAATGGGTTGAGATTAATTTCGGTGGAGAAGAGGAAGTGAGGTGGGAGAACGACGGGTTGAGAGAGGAAGAGAGAGAGAGAGAGGAAGGGGGCGGTCGAGCAAGGAGGAAGAGGGGGCGGCCGAATCCTTGAGAGGGAATCCCTTGGGTGGGCGGCGGCTAAGAGGAGGAGGAAGAGGGGATTAGGTTTAGGCAAAAGTTCTTTTTTTTATTTCAATAATAGTCTCTTATCAAATGAAAGTTTGGCCTTATATAAGGCTTACATCCATGCGACTATTAGCAGCCCAAAATAAATTGTTTTCAGAAATGAAATGACAGAAATAAATAGTTTCAAATACCACATATAAAAGGATAAATGCAGACCAACTAGTAAGATAAATTTAAATCTTATTCTTGTTGCGTGGGCGAAGATTGTAGCCGTGCCCGCTACGACGTCGTAAGTCTCTTGTTGGTGGAGTATCGTCGTCATCTTCTGCCACGGCAACACCACCATGGACGGCATCTTCATCACCCAATTGGCCGTCATGATGGTCGTCGCCATCAATCCTCCCGCTCTCAAAAGGACTCATCACCGATGAGTGGGCTGAACGGTAACGATGGAGGAGATATGCATCGAGAAGTGCCAGTTCTACCGACGAAATCTAAGAGTCGTCCGAAGCTGGACGACCATGCCATCTGACCAAAAACCTATGAATGTCGCCGTCGGGAGTAGAAAACACCGCATCCTGCAAAATCTTGTCAGGCAAGAAATCGGTCCGGGGGAAACTTGGAAAAGCGTTAGGCGAATAAGAAAAACAAGTTGCATCATCAACAGGCAACGTACCTCCCGAAGAATCCGAAAGGGAGAGCGGTCCAGAAATATTCTCACCCCCGCACCCCTTTAGACGGTATAGTGGAAATATGAAACTGAGAGACTGACAGTTCAGGTGGTGGAGCGACATAAAGCGTTAAATCTGAAATGTTAAAAACTGGGGATATTCCCCAATCAGCGGGTAACTTTAATAAATATGCATTTTCACCTAGCTTCTTTAAAACCTGCAAAGGACCGGCTCTCTTATTCGCTAATTTTTTTATGGTGCCCGAAGGCATCCGTTCAGGGATAAGACGTACAATTACCAAATCACCAATATTCAAGGGGACTGCTCGCTTATGTATGTTAGCATTCGATTGATAAATAGCATATTGCTTAGCTAACGTCTTTCCAATGTGCTCATGGAGAGTGTGAACGTGCGAGGCGAAGTCCTGTGCAAATTGAATGGATTTATATGATGGTGGTAATGGAATCAAGTCAAGAGGCACGGGCGCCTTATATCCATGCACTATCTCATTTGGCGATAAACCGGTGGACCTATTCTTAGAATTATTGTAGGCTAATTGAGCGTGAGGAAGAATAAGGTCTCATGTACCCTTATGATCACCCAATAAGCAACGAAGTAACCCACCCAAACTCCGGTCAACAACTTCCGTTTTCCCATCCATTTGGGGATGATAGGCCGACGAAAACATAAGTCTAGTGCCCAACAGCTTCCAAAGTATTTTCCAAAAATAGCTAGTAAACTTAACATCCCTATCGGTCACGATTGTTTTGGGGACACCCCGATGTGCCACGACCTCCTTAAAATACAACTTAGCGACATTTGACGCATCATTGGTGCTATGACAAGCGATAAAATAAGCCATTTTTGAAAATCGATCCACTACGACCAAGATGGAATCGTGACGCCTAAATGTCAGTGGAAAGCCCAATATGAAGTCCATGCTAACATCCACCCACGGGGCAGATGGAATCGGAAGGGGTGTGTAAAGACCATCATTAGTCTTGTTACCCTTTGCTAATTGACATACACGGCAGCTCCCCACGATTTTATTGACCATTGGTTTGAGGCTTGGCCAAAAGAATTTATCCTCTATAAGTGTGATCGTTTTATCGCGACTGAAGTGTCCACCTAACCGTCCACTATGTAATTCCCATATGATAAAATGGTGTAACGAAGAGCGGGGAATACATAGTTGCGTATGCTTAAATAGGTACCCGTCACAGATGTAGTATGCCGAGATAGTGGAAGGGGAATTTTCCTAAGCGGCGAAGTATATATCCTTAAAATTTGGGAACTGAACATACTCATCTTTAATTCTTTCAAATCCTATGACTGATACCTCCATGATAGATAGTAATAGGGTGACTCGACTAAGGGCGTCCGCCACACGATTTAACGTGTAACATCCCATGTTACTTCTAGGCCCCTTAACTTAGATTTGGTTAGGCATGTGGTGAGCTAGGGGGAGGTTAGCTAGGTTTGACCCTAGATGGTGAGTTGTCACCAGATACCACTACAGGACCAGGTCAGACTAGGTCAATCTTGACTAACTAAGGACCTTAGCCACACCATGACCCCCACCACATTGCCCTAACCCTAACTACAATCTAAGTAGACCCAAAGTCATGCGCTAGGTCAACACTTTGACCATAGTTGACCCAGGTCAACTTTAGGCCTAAAATGGTCAAACCCTACACTCTTGGGTCCAATTAGATCAAGTAAGGCATCACCATGTCCCAAGCCATGTTGGGTGATGATTTAGACCTCATGACAACTAGGTGGGGTCAACCCACACACCCATTTGACCAAGTCAACCCTAAAGTCAAACTTGGTCAACCTTAAGCTTAATTAAGGGTAAATGAAGGCCAAGCCCATTTCCAATGGGCAAAGCCCATGAGCCAAGGACCATGACCAGCCCAAATGAGCATTGACAGCCACTACCCCTCTGAATTTGGAGAGAGAAGACATGCACAAGGGTAAAGTGGGAAATTTGGGTGAAGATGAGAGAGAAGGTGTGGTGGAGAAGAGGTGAGGCCATTTGGCCTTCATCTTTTCAGCTCAAGAACTGCTGGCAGACCACCTCAACACTTCTCAATGAGAATTGCTGCATGAGAGCAACCTGGCAGCCATGGTGGGCCAACAAAGTGGCCAAACCGAGCTCACCTAGGAAGTATCTCCCGGTATAAGCTTTCCCAGACCCAACCAACCCAGCCATTAGCTTCAGAAGGCTCTGGAGAGTTGAATTCGAGTGCTGGATCAAAGGAATTGGTGAAGAATCGAGATTTTGGGAAGGAGATCGCCGGAGCACCACTTCCATGGCAAACCGCCGCCACAGCCGCCGTCAAGCCGCCATACAGGTCCGTTTCGCCACCCCTCTTCCCGTACTAGGATCCTAGATCGTTTAGGAGAGAGATCGGGCTCAATTGAGCCCGATGCCATGTGAGATTTCTCGATTTTTCAGAGTATTTTTATACCTCTCGGGATCGCCGGAGCTGCCGTCTCCCGCCGCCTCATCGCCGGCAAATTGTAGCCACCACCACCGTGAAGGTGGTGGCACCGTTGGCCGGCCACGGCGCCGCCTCATTTGGACAGAAAATACCCCGCAAGGTGGCCCAGGAAAAATGTATCTGGGACGTTCATTCATCGGGGACGATGATAGGATGCCGTCCTTTTTACTTCAAGATTCGTGCTATATCATTTTTAAATAAACATTAGAACTTGATAAATGAATAGTGAATTTGTCACATTTATACAGCCTTTTTCAAACTGAAAATTAGGGCACCTAGGGTCATTTTTAGGTCAGGAGTTCTGAACAAAATTTGTAGCCCTAGATGTTAAATATCCAATGCCACAAAAATCACAAGATTTGACCCAGAGTACTGTCCTGTAGGTCATTTTCCTAGGACTGGTCCTAGGCTAGGGCAGAAATTAAAAATGAAGCCCATGCCAAACCAGGTGTCCTCATGACCTAAAATTTTGGTCATGTGCATGTTTAGGGCATATATAGTACGTGCCAAAAATTAGGAATTTTTGGAAAACATTTTCCTATAGTTTTAATCAAAATGTCATAAATTAAATAAATGGAATAAATGGAGTGTTAGGCCTCCAAATGGCCCCAAATTTTGGTGGCAAGTCCTCTGGGACATTGTTAGGGTCTGACAAAAATTTCAGCCCATTTGGACCTCTGCATGATGGGTTAACCCACTTGCAAGTGTAGGCTAGTATTAGCCTTGGTGTGCCAATAGCAAGTTTTACTATAATGTGAATTTATTCATTATGGAGCTTTTGCAGACCATGAATTAATTCTAAAGGGCATTTAGGTCAAATTTAGGCCCTCAAAATTTTTATGGGATTTTTGGGATCAAAAATCCCATTATTTGGATTTTTGGAAATTATAGCCTTATTTGTAAATTAAAATGAAAAATTGGAATTAATTAGGTAAAAATCTTCAAATTTGGCCCTGTTGTATAGTGGATCATAATTGATTAGGGGTAATTTTAATTTCTCTGTTTGAAGTCTTTTGAAGTAACATAGCATGAATTGACCATTTTACCCCTATCCTTTTAATACAAATATGGGTCAGAAAAATTTGGGAATATTTCTAGAGGTGTATATAGGTATGAGACCACTGAATTATTTATTTCAGAATTTTTGAATGTACCTATAAATTTTAAATCGTCATAATGGCATTTTGGTAATTATCCAATATAATGATTTGCAAGTCTATAACTTTGTTAAAGTTGATGAAACTTGGTCAGTAGCATTATTTTGATGAATTAGATTCCCTGTAAATTTATTGGAATTTTTGTGATTAAATTCCATATACTTCATTTGAAAAGTAGTAATTATGATGGCTTATGAAAATTAATATTTAAATACATAAATTTGGGGAGAAATTATGAATTTTGGAAAATAGTGATGATTCATCATGATAATGATAAGATAATTATTTTGCATCGTTAGGACTATGCAACGACATACTTCATGTGTTAAATGACCTTGGGGAAATATTTGGAGAAAATAAAATAATTATAAAAATAATAGAGAAAATTATGAAAATTACCATACACATTCTAGTAGGTCATACCACCTTAGGATAAATATTTGGGGTCTAGTGGCCCAAGGATTTGGAAGTTTGATTTCGGGGTGGTACTAGGACATGGGGTGCGCATAATAAAGGAAGGCTATACTATAGGCCACCAGGGAACGAATCAACAACTGAGTTAGAGTCTAAGATCGGAAGTATAACCCTGGGTGGCAGATGTATTCTAGAGACGAGAGTAATAGTGCAACCTTAGACTTATCTAGGAGGAGCCGACGGAAGACCGTCATTCCTCAACCCATAGCTTAAGTCACTAAGTCACTCTATGTAACAGGGAGAGAAAAAGGGGTTCTGGGTAGACATCAACTAAAGTAAATATCCTTGAGAAAGGGAGCTTTGGGATTCAGCCCATCGTAGCTCCTAGTGCCTCTGAGAGCCCTTCACCGGGAATACCTTGGGCAGTCCTGGGATTAACCTTAAGTTTCTAAGTACAATAATCAGTAGGCAAGAGTAGTCTAACAGGTTAAGTGAACTGGACATGTTCTCACTCGGGCCGGGTTGGAGGGACTTGGAGTCTATTGACTACTTGCTCACCCGTGCAGAGTTGGAGGAAAGTGATTGACATATATATACTCACCCGGGTAGGGTTGGAGGTTTTGTAGCACATACTCACCCGTGACGGGTTGGAGAGATTTGGGATAGGATAGTCCTTTGAGCTGGAGGTTCAATATATAATACTTGTATGTGCATATACTAGTGGCGGTCCATGCGGTACTGGCCAGTCGTCACACCGACAGCAGTACGGTGGACCAGGCGGGTGCGAGGGTTAGAAGGACCGGTAGGATGTTTATACTGGAGTCTGGAGGACTTTTCCTAATAATGCGCACCCGGCCCAACAAGACTGATGGGTAGTCAGCAAAGTGGTACGCAGAGACTCTAGAGTGCACTGTCGGTGTACAGAGGTGTACAAGAGAGGTCTAGGCCTGGTAGTGTGTATACCCGCCTAGAAGGCGGAGATGCCCGCTCCGCTGCTTCCGTAGCCACAACGGTAGTACCTAAGAGTGATGCTAGCTCTCGAAAAGTGGGAACTAAAGGTCTGTGATCACGGAGTCGTGTGTGTGTGTTGCACTGCATGTTCATATCATACCCACCATATAGATGCATATCATTAACCTTCATAACAACCTATGACACCTAATGTATAAGTGGTATGGGACGCTTATACATTAGGACCTGCTATACGATCCCTTAGCCTATAAGCTTGAGTGGGCAAGTTTATAGGTTGAGGTTACTTTCCTTTTTATATGTATATTGCTTGTGATACCTGACACCCCATTGTATAAAATGGTATGGGACATTTTATATAATGGGAGCCCTGCAGAAGACCCCTTGTTTATGCGTACCCGTATAAGTGAAGGTTACTTTTCATTACTTACTTGGTTACATATTCTGCTTAGTTCCTGTCACCTGCTCCGCCTTTGTCACCCCTTGTTGTCCTCCGCTTCGTCCTCCCGCACGGTGCCTAGGTGTTGTGGGGCGAGGTGTGGAGGAAACGACTTAGTCTTTTTGACTAATGGTCGGTGACCATACTATTTTTAGGAGCTCGAGGAGATGGACCAGCACGACGAGGAGGCAGGACTTGAGGGGCAGATACCAGCTACTACTACTGGAGCACATGTTTAGGTGCGATGATTTGAGATGAAAGATTCCGCTGCTATTAGTTTGAGAGAGAGAGAGAGTGATTTGATATTGATGTACTGGGCATAAGCCCGTTTTACTCTCATTATATTGTATTCATTGTGGACTGTACCTTGTACTTATCATCTGTTAGATATATGTTTAGTACTGTGGCTGTGGACTTCTACATTTTGCTCTGCTTTGTACTCTTTTATTCTCATATTGGCCGACAGGTTATGATCGTACTAGCCGGCAGAATCGGCATCTTGCGGTGTCGACTAACCCGTGCGTTAGTGTCACCGTAAGGCGGCGGTTCTGGGCATAAGATCCGGGTTAGCCTCGGAATGGGGAGACAGGATCTTACAAACTGGTAAGGCGGCGGTTCTGGGCATAAGATCCAGGTTAGCCTTGGCAACACCGCCATGGACGTCGTCTTCATCACCCAGTTGGTCGTCATGATGGCCGTCACCATCAGTTACTTTTGATGAAGCTAATATGTTTTATAAGGAGAAGGAAGCTTCTACCAGTAATTATTTGCAGGTACCAAATCTATGTGAGAAATTGGATGAATTAAATCTCACCAAAAAGGTGATATCTCATCCCTCTCCACAGATTGATGAAGATAGTGAAGAAGAATCTCTGGGAATTGCTAAAGGCTCTCCAACAGCAAATTTAATTCCACATGAGGAATTAGTTCATGATGCTACTGTTGTTGAACAAACTCCACCTCCTGACTATGTTACACTTAGAGATCATCCCATATCTCAAGTGATAGGAGACATGTCAGTGGGTGTGCAGACAAGGCATCAACTCAATGAAGATATGATGCATGCCTGTTTCTTATCTCATATTGAGCCCTCATCCATTAAAGATGCAGTGCAAGATCCACACTGGATTATTGCAATGCAAGAGGAGATAAATCAGTTTGAAAGATACAAAGTTTGGAATTTGGTTCCTAGACCCAAAGGACAACTAGTTATTGGAACTAAATGGATCTTTAGAAATAAATTGGATGCCCAAGGCATAGTTGTCAGAAACAAAGCAAGATTAGTGGCACAAGGCTACAGGCAAGAAGAAGGTATTGACTATGATCAGACCTTTGCACCTGTTGTAAGGCTTGAAGCTATCAGAATTTTCTTGACCTATGCTGCTCACAAGAAATTCAAGGTATATCAAATGGATGTCAAAAGTGCTTTTCTCAATGGGGAACATAAGGAGGAAGTGTATGTGGAACAACCACCAGGTTTTATCTCTTCAACTCATCCCTCTCATGTTTTTAAATTGCATAAGGCTCTCTAAAGTCTAAAGCAAGCTCCAAGAGCTTGGTATAAAACCATAGCTAGCTTTCTTTTAGAACATAAATTTTCTAGAGGCTCTGTAGATATGACTTTATTTATTAGTCATCATCATGAAAGGATTCTGTTAGTTCAAGTATATGTTGATGATATTATATTTGGATCTACTGATTCTAAACTTTGCAAAAGGTTTTCCGATCTTATGCACTCTAAGTTTAAAATGAGTAGCATGGGTTAACTTTCTTGGTCTTTAAGTAAAGCAAGCTCCTGATGGCATCTTCATTTCCCAGTCCAAATATGCTAAGGAATTAGTAAAAAGGTTTGGGATGGCTGATGCCTCAGCTATGAAGACACCCATGGCTTCTAATGCAGTAATTGATTCTGATGAAAAGGGTAAACCTGTTGATCAGAAAAATTTTAGGGCCATTATTGGGTCTCTATTATATCTTACTGCTAGTAGACCTGATATAATTTTTGCAACATGTCTTTGTGCTAGATTTCAAGTCAATCCTAAATAATCTCATTTAATTCTCCTCAAAAGAATATTAAGATACTTAAAGGGTTGTCCTAATCTAGGACTTTGGTATCCCACAGAGTCAAGATTTGAATTAGCTGGATATTCTTATGCTGACTATGCTGGATGCAGAGTTGACAGAAAAAGCACTTCAAGAACTTGTCAGTTCCTGGGTGATAGATTAGTATCCTGGTTTTGCAAGAAACAATCTTCTGTGTCTACATCAACTGCAGAGGCTGAATATATAGCTGCTGGTAGTTGCTGTTCACAAATCTTGTGGATTCAAAATCAATTATTGGACTATGGGTACTCTCTCAAAGGTTCCACCATTTTTTGTGATAGTACCAGTGCCATATCTATTACATAAAATCCAGTCCTGCATTCTAGGACCAAGCATATAGAAATAAGGCATCATTTTCTTAGAGATTATGTTGACAAAAACAAGATTAACCTCAAGTTTATCTCCACTGATTTTCAAAGAGGAGATATTTTTACCAAGCCTCTTGATGTGCAGAAACACCTATTCTTTTTGAATCAGCTTGGAATGATAAATGACATGGATTAAACTTGACTTTTGTCTTTGTGAAGATGTGGTCAACGATCGTTGAACGGAGATCGACGATCGTCGAACTCATCTTGAGCTCAATCGTCGACCTGAGATTAACGATTGCTCTATGTGAAGACAAAAATCGTCGAACGGAGATCGACGACTTTGCTTCAGTAAAATAAATTGTCGACCTAAGCTCGACTATCGATATTTTTTTTCAACTGAGATCAAAGACCAAAGATTTCACTTGTTTTTAAATAAAATCTTTGACCTAAGATCGACATTTTTGCTTTTATCGTCGGCCAGAGATCGTCGCTTCATATTCAAAAAACCATTACATAGGTTTCTTCTTGATCTCTGTCCCGCGCTTTCATATTTCCCCTCTGCTCTTGATCTTTGCTCTCTCGAGTTTACAAGTTTCCCATGGCGATCTCTGCAGCAGTTCTCGAAGCGATGAAGTTTGACATAGGATTTGATGTCGACTTCGACTCTTTCAGTCATTGTAATCTTGTGTTTTAGGAAATGCTACAGCTTTTTGATGATCAGGGTTTGAAGAAACTTATGACTACAAGGATAAAGCTATCTAATGCTGAGATAAAGGAATGGGTTTACACCTCCTCTGTCAATGACTCTTCGATGATTGGTTTCATCTCAGGACAGCAGTTGACTCTAAACCCTGCAATTCTTTTAGAGATTTTTTAATTAAAGAATGTAATGGATGATCTGGATCAGGATAGTTTAGAGTATAGTAGGATGCTCATGGAGATGGGTCATGCTGAGGGCATTCCATCTAAGTTTTTAAAGAAAAATTTATCCGTAGGTTGTAAGTTTCTTGCGGATGTAGTGGGAAAGGTTTTGCTGGGCAAACATTCAGCCCAAGATAACATCAACAGGCAACAGTTCGCTGTCATGTTTGCTCTAGTTAACAGGAATTACATTGATTGGGCCAGTTTGTTCTTCAATTTGATCAAGAGGAAGAACAATAAAAAGGAAGTCTGCTTAGGGAGGATTATAGGAATCTTTCTTCAAAAGAAAGCCCCAGAGCTATTGGTGTCTTCAACCATAGCTATTAATGCCAGTAAGAGGATGGATTTCTCTTTGTTCGGGAAGTGGGAGAGGTCGATTCAAAAACACTCCAGGGCTAGAACCTTCTCTCATACATCTGAGGACACAAGGACTGTCATAGTCACTCCTCAACCTAGTGAAGAAGTTACCTCTCTTCCTCCTCCTCCTCCAGCTTCCCCAATCATCACAAATGTCTCCTCTCAACCTACCTTAGTTATTCCAACTACTCCTTCTTCTCCAGTTATTATCTCTTCCCCTACTCAGTCACCCCTTCCCATTCCTCCTACTGAACCACACTCCCTTCACTCCCTGTCCATTCCAAATTTTAACCTGCTCTCACCACTCTCATCCCCTTCTCGTCAAGCTGACTCACCTATCAACACTGAAGTCTCTCCTCATCCCAATTCTCCTCACAATTCCCTCATACATTCCTCCAAAAACTCCCCTCTTTAGGATGACATCATGACAGACTTATCTCCTCCTCCCTCTCATATTTCTGTTTTAACTCAGACTTCAACTGAGTTTCCTCAAATCGATCCAACCTTTCTCTCTCATCTTCTGGACCTCCTCACTCCTACCCTCAAATCCTTGATAACAGAAGCTCTCTCACCCCTTGCTCAATCTATCTCATCTCTTTCTGCCACCCTATCTGCATCTCTCTCTGCTTCCTCTGCTCCTTCTTCATCTAGGGGTCTGGCTCCAGTTGTCACTGAAACCAGACATGGGGAGATGTCCTATAAAGATGCTGTAGGATCAGATTCAGCAGACCTTTAGGTTCAGTCTCCTTCAACAATTCAGGAAGAAGTAGTGCAAGAAGAAGAATTGTTTCAAAAAATTTGTACAGACATAGTTCTATATTCAGACTTGCTTATGTCAGATGAAGACATCAATGTGTCAATTCCTGAGATATCCAGTGGTTATTGCTTTATTAATCCCTCCATCAATTTACAATCTCTTTTACATTCTCTCTCTTTTTTTTAGAAATGTTTGGAATTCAGTTGAGACAATTTCTTCCAAGGCCATCATCTGTTATACCAGACCCATGTGTCCTTCAGTTGTGAAATATCTTCTGCAGATTCAATCAGTTCCAGCTTGTTCAGATATTCAATCAGTTATAGAATGTACAGATATGTCATCCCCTATGGATGTAGATTTTTTGTATATGTCAGAAGAGAAGAATGAGATTGATGCTCTATCAGTTGCTGATGAATTACTTGATCTAGTGGTCTCAGAAAATCTAGCCTTAGCCTTAGAAACAAGCTTAATAAATCTTTGTGAGCCTATTAGTCCTTATCCATCTCTGGATGATTTCATTGTTATTGATATTCAGGAAAAAGCCAAATAAAAGGCTGCTAAGAAGTCAGATGATAAGAAATTGAAGTAAATAGATGATTTATATGACAATCCTCAGGTTTTATCTGATGATGATGATGATGATGATTCAGATGATAGTAATTCTAAGAAAAAGAAAGCTTTAAAGAAAATAAAAGTTGCTCCCCAGGCTGCTCCTAAACTAAGAAATGATGACACCCCTTACTACATTTTCAAAGGGATTACTCCATATCCTGGCATGGAGAGCTGGATGTGGTTATCCAAGAATGTGTAGAAAGCCTGAAAGAAGAGCAGGAGATATTCTCCACCTCCTCAGAAATTCAAAAGAGGCCCTTCTCCTCCTGCTGCTGGTGCTTCAAGTACTATCTCTTAAGATTTTGGTGCATCTTCCCTGCCTTCCTCTTACTCAAGATCATATCAAAGGCAGGACAGATCCTCCAGGACTCAGTTTCAAGGGAGTACTCAGCACCACAGAAGTCAGAGCTCCTCAGAACAAGTGAAAGAAGTCATTTATCAGAATCCCTCTTCCTCTTCTCATCAACATTTTTCTTCAAAGATTCAAAAGACAGCTGCTTATCTAGTCAGAAAATTTGATGTATCCTTCAAACCTAAAAGAAAATATAGTGAAGCTGCCCCTCCTAGATTTCTCTACTCCCAAAGTGATGATCAGCTCAGCTCAACATGCTTTCAAGCTCAATCCACTCAGTTCAAAGCAATCACTGTATTGCCTACTCAAGAAGATCAGTCACCTGTTGAACGGGAACTTGATCCAAACTTTAGGAGGGCCAGGCTTCGGGAACTGATTGGTCTTTCTCAGATCAGAAAAGCTAGAGAAGAAGGAAAAGATCCATCTTCATTCTCAACTATGTCCTCTTTCAGAGAAAAAGAGCTGGATAAGCTTCAAGTGAGCAAGAAATTCTTCAACCCAGTTGAATATATGGCATTGCATCCTTAAGCCATTGTGCCCAGGACCAACACTCAGACATCTCTTGGTGGTCAAGACTTGATGACATCCAAGAAGAATGTACCAGATCCTAACAGGAAGATAATATTCTCAAAACCTTCATCTGGTTCTTCATATAAAAAAACATAGCTTATGTTATTTGTTTAATGATTAACTGATTATGTACAATGCACTGCTATAACATATCTGTTGATGTTATTTCATCCCTTCAGATATTTATGGTCTTTGTATTTTATTTCTTTTCAGTTTTGTTTTTGAGTGACCTCACACAAATAGGGGGAGATTGTTGGAACCCTTGTTTTGATTTGTGCCAGGTTCGCTCTTAGGATGTTTTGACCCTCTTGTATAGCCAGTGTCTCTGCCTTTAGTCATAGTTAGATCCCCTTTATATCAGGTTTGCGCAGACCAGCATTGCAGTGGACTCAGGCTCAGATTCAGAGAATGTTGTGAACTATCTATATCAGTTCGACTATTGTCGAACTCAGCTCAACGATCGACGATCTCCCATCGACGATCTCAGAGTATCCTACTCTGAACTGAGCTCGACGATCTACGAGCTCAGGTCGACGATCTCTTATTTCTATGCAGTAATCGAAGCTCGACGATAGCCGTTCTCTGGTCGACGATCTCTTATCTCTGGTCGACGATCTTTGAACCGAGCCCTATGATTTTATGCTGCTTTCTTCTATCAGTGTTCTCAGATCAGTCAGAAGTTTTATTTTGGTTATGATAAATTTATTTTAAGGCAAGATATATTCTGATAATAAAAGTTGATACTCTCAAGGCTGATAGCCGTATTTCTTGAAGCATTTATTATGGCATTCACAGAATATTGTATAAAGACAGTTATGGATTGCATTTATGACCGCCAGCCATTCTAGCTGATTGGGCTCCTCAATTCTTACAATAATTTACGCCTTACCTTGGGTATTCAAATTCTAGCCGTTTGTCTTCATACTGACAGAACATATATCTCATATAATAAAAAGATGAAGATAGACAGGAATTAGTCAGTAATCAAAAAGGAAAGAATCTTCCTTTGCTCTCAGTGGATATTGCATGCTTGCTAAATAGAAGAAGAAGAAGAAGAACTTTTTTTGAACAATATTTCTCTCCAGTCTTCTTCTCTCTTCAGTCTCCAAAGATTCACAGAGAGTCACAAAATCAACAACGGTGATCAGATTCAAAAAGGCTTTACAACTTTTTCTCCTTGAATACCTACACCCAGGGCCAAGCTTCATCTTCCTGGATACATACAATATCTCAGGGGGAGCTTGGACATTTTTTCTCAATCCACATAATCTTCTCACTTGTCTGAGAAAGAGAAGATTTTCATAAACCTTTTTCTTTTACCTCCATCTGTGTAGGGTTATCTCTCTCTTCAAAAGTGAACTCCTTGGTGATAGGGCACCTGATCAAAAACCTATTGGATTTTGAGCTCCTGATCAAAAGCTCAAAGGGTCTCTAGATCTACCTGCAGCAGATCTTGTGGTGATAGGGCACCTGATCAAAAACTTAAGTGGATTCCTACCTGGGTGGTAGAAGAGTGGATGTACCCAGATTTGGGGAACCATTATAAATTTTCTTGTGTCGTCTGTGTTGCTCTGTGATTTCTTTGTGTGATGTGTTGTTGTGGTAGTCTTGCTTATTTCTTTTCTCCAGTTACTTTTATTAGTAATTTAATTCTGCAATAAATCTAAACAATTTTTTAATACTCTATTCACCCCCCCCCCTCTAGAGTAAAACCTATATATCCCTCACTTTCATTCTCTCTCCTCTTTTTCTCCAAAATTCCACAAATGCCCCTTTGCATGTATTCTCTCTCCTATTTTTTGGGGGTTTGGGGCTGTCATTGACCTCTTGGGCTGGTCATGGGCCTTAAGTCATGGGCTTAGTCCATTAGGAATGGGCTTGGCTCATATTATTTCCTTTCTTTAAGCCTATGTTGATTTATTGACTATTTATGTTGACTTGGTCAACATGGTGAGTGGTCTGACCCCACTTGATGGTCATGGACCCAATGGTACCACCTAACTTGGGTTGGGCCATGGTGGTGCAATACTTGGACTAATTGGGTCTTTAGGTGTGAGTTTGACCAATTTAGGTTTTGTGTTGACTTGGGTCAACTTGGGTCATTAGGTGACCCAATGACATGGCTTATGGTTCACTTAGATTGTTATTAGGGTAAGGGGTATAGTGGTGGGGCCAATGTGTAGCTAAGATCCCAATTTGGGCTAGTTTGACTTAAGTTAACTTGGGCCCTATAGTGGGTCCTATATGACTACACCCTAACTCCCTGGGTCAAACCTTGCCTAAACCTATGCCCCCACCACATGTCCTAACCCAATCTAAGTTAAGGGGTCTAATAGGGAATGGGATGTTACAAATCCTGCTCTAGAGACTGCTGCTTTTACACTGAATCGTGCTCCAACAAAACTAGTTCTAAAGACACCATATGAGATATGGACTGGGAAGCGTCCTAGTATGACTTTCATTAAGATTTGGGGCTGTGAGCCGTATGTGAGACAACAAATGCTTGATAAGCTAGAACCCAAGTCAGATAAATGTTATCTTGTGGGATATCCTAAGGAAACTAAAGGCTACTATTTCTACCTACCATCTAAGGGCAAAGTGTTATTCATGAGGACTGGTGTCTTTCTTAAGAAAGAGTTCTTAAGTAGAAAGACTTCCTGGGTAGAACTTGAAGAAGTTCAAGAACCACAAACTGTGAATGAACCAGAATTGGAACCTGAGCAAGGATAACAAGTTATTATAGCTAGAGAGCCTGCTCAAGAACAACAAGTTCCACATAAATCTGGTAGAATAAGGTTTGAGCCCGAGAGATATGGATTTCTCGTGTCTCAAATAGGTAATATGTTGTTTTTGGATCATAATTATGAGCCTGCAACGTACCAAGAGGATATGAGTGGACCAAACTCCAAGAAGTGGCTTGAGGCCATGAAATCTAAAATTGGCTCCATGTATCCAAACCAAGTTTGGACTTTGGTGGAAGCACCTGAAGGGGTACGACCAAAGGGTGCAAGCGGGTCTTCAAGAAGAAGACCTACATGGATGGTAATGTACATATATTCAAAGGGTGATTAGTGGATAAAGGTTTCAAGCAAATTAATGGTGTTGACTATGATGAGACCTTTTCCCCTGTTGCTATGGTTAAGTCCATCAAAATTCTGCTTATTATTATTGTGTATTATTTCTACGAGATCTGGCAAATAGATGTTAAAATAGCTTTCCTAAATGGAAACCTTATTGAGGAAGTGCATATGATACAACTCGAGGGTTTTATATCTCCAAGTGAAGCCACTAAAATATGCAAGCTACAGAGATCCATTTATGGATTAAAACAGGCTTCTCGAAGTTGGAATCTTCATTTTGATGAAAAGATCAAAGAGTTTGATTTTATCAAGAATGAGGATGAACCGTGTGTTTATAAGAGGATTAGTAAGAGCATTGTTGTCTTCTTGATATTGTATGTAGATAACATACTTCTGATCAAGAATGACAAACCGACCCTACAAGTTGTTAAGAACAACCTAGGTAACCATTTTTTATGAAAGACTTGGGTGAAGCGACTTATATACTTGATATTAAGATCTATAGAGATAGATCGAAGAAGTTGTTGGGTTTGACCACAAGTATATATATTGAGAAGGTGTTGAAACAATTCTACATGCTTCAGTACATGCTTCAGTCCAAGAAAGGATTCTTACCCATGTCTCATGGTGTGAGTCTCTCTAAGGACCACTGTCCTGAATCTTATAAAGATAAGGACAACATGAAGTTAATTCCATATGCTTCGACAATTCGATCAATCATGTATGCAATGATATGTACTCGACCCGATATCACTTATGCTTTGAGCATGACTTGTATGTATCAATCTAATCCCAGTGATAGTCACTGGATTGCTATCAAGAATATCCTAAAGTACTTGAGAAGGATTAAGGATACATTTTTGGTATTTGGTGGAGAGGAAGAGCTTGTTGTAAAGGGTTACACAGATGCTAGCTTCCAAACTAATAGGTACGACTCAAAGTCTCAGTCGGGGTTTGTATTTTGCCTAAATGGAGGAGTTGTTAGCTGTGAGAGTTCCAAGCAGGAAACAATTGTTGATTCTACTACTAAGATCGAGTATATTACTGCAGTAAATGTGGCGAAGTAGGCTGTATGGATTAGTAAATTCAACAGTGAGTTAGATGTACTTCCTAGAATTATTGAACCCATAGTTCTCTACTGTGACAACAACAGTGCTATTGCACTGGCTTCGGAACCTAGATCTCATCAGCGCTCCAATCACATATTTCGGCGATTCCATTTTATTCATGAGATTATCAATCGAGGAGATGTGAACATTTGTAGAGTGCCGACTGAAGAAAATATTGCGGATCCACTAACAAAGCCTCTCGCGTAGAGAAAGCATGACGGTCATGTTAGATCAATGGATATTAGATGCCTGAATGATAAACTCTAGTATGAGTCTTGTGGATTGTATATTTGTCGATTGTTGTAATAATTCATTTGATGAATAGAGTACTATACATTTCATTTTATATTTATGTCAAGTTATTTTATTATGTAAATTTATTTCTATTGCGATATATTAATTTAATGTAATAAATGCCCCTAGAATGTTTGCTTCCATAGGAGTCAAGTGGTGACTTGAATGTGAGAGCCTATGTTCTTAGAAGCTTCACTATTAAATGGTCCTTGTTCGGCGTGTCATCTTAGAAGCTAAGTGCGATGATGATATATTAAGACTAGCATGTGTGTTGACTAATGACCGGTTCTCACAAGTCACGATATTATGATATCAAGTCATCACATGGGTACTTGTTAGTGAACAAGTTGTACTGGACAGACCCACAATAAGAATACTTTGTGGATAATTATGTGAACGTGTCACAAGTATGGCTCAATTTGCAATGGTGTTTGTGGTCATTTGACCTGAAGTCACAACATTCATCAATTGATGAAGAGCATGCTTTGATGTTATCAAAAGTCCAGTCTTAAGAAAGTTGGAAGATAAAGTTGGTTATTGGGTATGTTACAAATCATTTGGTTGTTTTGCATATGGACAGAAATGAGATTTGTGCTCCTATATTACAGGAGTTGCATCCATGGTCCCCATGATGGAATGGGATTGAGAAATGCATGGCTATGCTTGGTTTAGTCAATATGTTAAATTGGGTTCACAAATTTTTGGAAATCCATTCTAGATCAGGAAACTAGGATTAAACAATTATGAGGGTGACACGATCTATACATCTTGTTCTATCTGGATGTAACGGATGAAGGGACATGACAACACTGATACATTGGTAACAATGGCTTTCGAGTTTTGAACTCTTATTGCTTGGGGAGCAGTGATGCATTGCTAGATGCCGTTCATTGTTTCTTAAGTTTTTGGTTATTACTTTCAAGATCAAGTGGGAGACTGTTGGTGTTACCATTGTGATCTGCATAACTCCCCGGTTTTCCAGACCTTGGATCTCTAGAAGCTACCATACGGCGATAGTAGCTATCGCCTTACGGTAGCCTTGTTTCGTCAGGTGTAGACAGCTCAATGAAAGCTGTTCGTCGAGTGTTGAGAAGGATTCCGCTCAGCGGTAGTTAACTAATGTGTGGTGATAACTCCAGGTTTAGCGTTGAGAGAATTGAGTGCTAGCATACGGTATTAGCTATATACCGTGCGGCGATAGCTTGGCGTTGAGTGCGTTGAGAGGCTGGCGTTGAGTGAACTACCGCACAACATTAGTTCTACTGCTGGCGTTAGCGCGACATTATTTTCTGGCCAAGCGCTCGGGAAACTACCGCTCGGCGGTAGGTAGTTACTGCCTGGCAGTAGCGGAAGGAAGCAGTTTCGTCATTTGGATTTTTAGTCATCCGATTTCATTTAGGTTTTGATCCTAAGGCCCATGACTCTCCCTCAAAAGTGCTTTTATAGGGCTGAACGGTTGTTTCCCCTCATTTTCTCATTTGAGAAGTGGGAGTTAGGGTTTTTGAGAAGGAGAGTGGAGGAGAAAGAAAGGAGCTTTCTTCCGCCATTGACGGAGCTTCGGAGCCCAGATCGTTGATCCGAGTCCAGATCCATGGAGAGGACTTGGATGTGCTCGTTTTCATCCGTGCAAGGCAAGGTTTCCATTGCTAGGAAGAGGAGTCGTAATGTTACGACACTTCCACTCTCGGTCTTTAGAATGCGTGCATGGCATCCATGATGTTTTTTGCTTTCTCTCAATCATTTAGGCACCGAATCACTCAAGTGAGAGGGATTCGGGTCGCCATGGCTCAAGAGTAGCCACCGGGTTGATTGAGTCTATCCCTCGTGAAAGATGGGGGGTTAAACCTGATTTACTCTAGAGGGGGGGGGGGGGTTAATAGAGTATTAAAACTTTTGGCTGTTTTTAATATTTATATCTGTTGGGTACACTGAAAAATATGTACCAGATTTGGAGAAGCCTCATCTTACTCAATGATATACATCAATTTGTATTTGATGGATGTTTGAGTTTCATTATGCAGGTGTAAGGTTCGCAAGAAATTTCTCTATGTACAAGTGTCGACACTTGTGAAGAATTGTGTCGACACCCAGAATTTGTGTCGACACCTGAAGAAGAAGCTGTGTCGACACCCAGAATTGTGTCGACACCTAAGGCAGGAATTGTGTCGACACCTAAAGCAGAAGTTGTGTCGATACCCAGGAGTTATGTCGACACAAGAAGAAAGGCATGTGTCGACACTCAGGAATTGTGTCGAAACCTGAAGAAGGTTTGTGTCGACACACAGGACTTGTGTCGACACACACTCAACGCCATTTGTCTACATCAGCTAAGTCAAGATAAGAAGCAGTTGTGTCGACACACAGGACTTGTGTCGACACACAGGACTTGTGTCGACACACAGGACTTGTGTCGACACACAGGACTTGTGTCGACACACAGGACTTGTGTCGACACATAGGACTTGTGTCGACACACGGGACTTGTGTCGACACACAGGACTTGTGTCGACACACAGGACTTGTGTCGACACACAGGACTTGTGTCGACACACAGGACTTGTGTCGACACACAGGACTTGTGTCGACACACAGGACTTGTGTCGACACACACTCAACGACATCTGGATGACACTTAACGTCATCTAACAGCAACAACTATACTAAGCCTGAAGGCTTGTGTCGACACACACTCTACGACGTCTCGACACACACTCAACGACAACTGGACATACACTCAACGCCATCTGTCATCATCAGTTATGTCAACCAGGAGCAGTAGTGTCGACACACAGGACTTGTGTCGACATATACAAATAGAAGCTGTGTCGAGTAGCAGAAGAATGACTATATCAACACATGGAGTGTTATGTCGACATCATCAAGACTTGTGTCGACACTTGGTCTATTTGTGTCGACACATGTAAAGCAATTTACTGAGTGGTTCATACTGAGTTGTAAAGTCTTTAAGGAATCAGCTGTGATGACTGATGACTCGACAACTATCATAACCAACAGGTCTGACACCTTTTTCAGAACTGTCAGAAGGTTGTTACAAACCGGATCAGCCGGTAATCATGAGAAAACTCTATATAAAGGACTGATCCTTAACAACCAAAGAGATGGATACAGAGATATAAAAAAAAGGTGAATCATCCAAAAAGTGAATTCAACAACAAGAAAAGGGGAGACCCTTAAGAAGGTAGATTTTGAACAGTCTGCAAGAGAATATTCAGATCTTATTCTAAATTGAAGGAAGGAGCTGACAGGAGATCAACTTCTACATCAAGTAAAGTTCAACCTTATTTTGTTCTATCAAGAAGCTTTTGAAACAGCTAAGTTAGGTTGAACTTGAAGATTCAGTTTATTCAAGAATTGATCAAGAAGCTCACAACTATAGAGAGTTCTATCTGGTGATATCTTCATATCTCTTAAACAATTAATTTCTTGTAGGATATTTTGTAAGATCTGAGTTGTAAGCCTGTAATTATAAAGGTTGAGGTAGGGCTGAGTGCCTGAGGTGTAGGATTGGTAATAGTCTGAGTTGTAAGCCTAGTGATAAAGGCTGAGATAGGGTTGAAGCCTGAGGTAGGATTCTTAGGAAGAATCTGAGGTAAGACTTATATAAGTCTTAGCTGTAGGAACCAATCTGGTTCTGAGTTGTAAGATCTGTGGATCTGAGCAAGTGGAAGGAAGTTGGGCTGAATCTAGTTCTCTACTGGATAGGCGAAGGAGGAAAGTGGATGTACCCATACCTGGGGGAATCACTATAAATCTGGTGTATGATGTGTTGTGTTTTTTGTACTGTGATTTGCATTTTCTGTGCTAAGTAAGAACTAGTTAAAAGCCTAAATTATTAAAGAAAATTAGAACCTATTCACCCCCCACCCCCTCTAGATGTCTAGGCTCTTGAAATAAGTCTTTCAAGTTGTATCAGAGGGAGGTTACTAAAAGATTGACCTAACAGTCTGAGTGAATCTCCAAGGCAATTAAGAGATTTCAAGAATGGGTTCAAATGAGAATCAAAAGGAGTTTGGATCTATGAAACTGCCTATCTACAGGAAAGAATGTTTTTGCATATGGAAGGAAAGGGTTAGATTGTTTATGGAAGCTTCTGATCCAAGAATCTACATCACTGTACAAGAAGGATCCTTCATTCCAATAAAGGTATCAACTCTGGATGCAAATATTAAAACCCCTAAGAACTATTCTGAAATGACAAAGGATGAGATCATCCTGACAATACTAGACAAAAGAGCACAGAACATTATTGTAAGTGCTATAGATGATGCCATATTTCAGAATAAGGTACATTATAAAACCTCCAAGGAAATGTGGGACACCTTGATTGTCTACATAGAAGGAACAGAAGAAGTTAGAGAGGATAAGAAATCTATGCTAAATCAAGAATATGAGAGCTTTAGACAAGCCAAGTCTGACAGCATAGTTGAATGTTACAAGAAGTTCTTTAAGATAGTTAATGAGTTGATGACCTATGGAAGAGTCTTCAGCACAAATGAACTGAATGACAAGTTTCTCAGATCACTAACAAAGGACTGGGACACAAAGATATGTGCCATTAGAGAGGTGGCCAGGCTTGTTGATACACCTCCACCAATACTATTTGGAAAGCTGCTATCCTATGAAATGCAGCTTACTGCTAGAAAAGAGGAGGAGAAAAATAGTAGGTCAGAGTACAAAGAGAAGTCAGTGGCCTTCAAGGCTGAAGACACAAGAAAGGGAAGGAGAAAGTCTCCTTCTCCACCCAGAAGGAGTGCTGAGGCAGAAGAAGAAAATCCTGACAACAACACATCAGATAGCCACACCTCTGATGATGACTTTGCTGCCTTTATAAGGCAGTTTCAAAGGTTCATGAAAAATAAGAAGTGGAGAACTAGGCCATCTACATCCTTCTCCAAGTATGAGTATTACAAGAAAAAGAAGACTCCCAAGGAGGAAAGGTATGCCTCAAAACCTAGTAAACAAACTAATTCTAAGATTATTTATTATTGTTACAATAGTCCTGGACATGTCATAGCTGACTGTCCAGACAAGAGGACTAAATCTAAGGACAAGAAGAAGCATCAAGTGAAAGGCAAGAAGGAGAAATCCTTTGTTGCTCAAAAGCAGAAGAGTTGGACAGACTCTTCATCTTCAAGATCAGGAGAAGAAGATGATGCAGAAGCCTATATTGGACTGTTCTCAACAAAAGAGGATTCTAGGGAATTAGAATTCCTACAAATGCTAAACTCCATAAATGGAGTGAAAGACTATTGTTGTAGAGGGCTGATGGCTCTGTTTGAAAATGATCAGTGCCAAGATCAGCCTGGTACAAGCAAGGTATACAATTCTCCCTCAGCTTCTGATTATTTTACTTGATCAGAATCAGTAGCATCAACTTCAAGAGAAGTGGTTGGTCTTGATTCTGAGGGGGATGTACATCAACTCATTAATGAGTATGGTGGACTATTGCAAGCTCTGAAGAGAAGCAAGCTTCTTGTCAAGGAGCAGGATAAGAAGATTGAATCTCTTAAGCAGGCTGCATCAGAATCAGCCAAGCTGATTGATTTGAAATTGAAAGAGGTTGCCAAACTGAAGAACATAACTATCATTCAGATGGGCATAATCTCTTTCAAGGAAAATCACATCAAGAATCTGGAGGCAAAAATTCAGAAAGAAAAAGAGTTAGTGGCTAAATTCTCTAAACAAAAATAAGTCTTGCCTTTAATAGACAACTTCATTTCTCATAAAGGAAAGACTGGTCTAAGCTTTAAGGGAAGAACAAGGGCCACCAATTCACATGGAAAAGGTAAGGCCCCAGTTCAGCCACTAGCCTCTAAGCCCCCTATTTTCTTTAGGAAGGTGATGCAACCTACAAATAGGTATGTTCATGAAATTACTCATGGTCACTGTGAGTATGGAGATCACATTGGCAAGTGTACAAATGCCAGTAGGCCACTCTATAGGCAAGCCCATTAGGTTCAAAAGGAATTCTTGGGGTTTGTTGTAGCAGCACCTACACTTAAAAGGACTGCTTGCAACAAGGTTGTGAAGTCTGTACCTAAGAGAAGGTACAGCAGATTTGAGTGTTGGTGTTGTGGCAAGGTAGACCACTTTGCTATGGATTGTTGGTTTAAAACAAGTGTTAAAACCAAAAATACTTTACCTATCCAAAAAGCTGTAGGTAAATATGATAATTTTCAAACTAATAAGAACTTAGGACCCAAAACTAATTTGGGTTCTAAGGATGAGTGATTCTTTATTTGATGCAGGTAAATCCAAGTGGTCATACCCCTATATGGTACTTGGATAGTGGATGTTCCAGACACATGAATGGAACAAGAAGAATATTGAGGGACTATGTACCCATAGAGAATGGACCCAAAGTAATCTTTGGTGGATCAGAAAAAAGAATCATCAAAGGATTTGGTAACATTTCTAGTGATTCAATTACTATCACTAAAGTGGCTTATGTGAAGTGTCTAAAACATAACTATATTAGCATAAATCAACTTAGTGATCTAGGATATGACATCTCTTTCCTCAAAGGGGAGTGCCAAATAAGGTGGTCAAGTGATCAAGAGATCATTTTGACTGGCACTAGGAAAGGGAATATATATTGTCTTAACCTAGATTGTGAGTTTAACATCTCACCCATTTGTCTATTTGCAGGAGAGAAAGATTCACTATGTATCAAATGGCACAAGAGGCTAGCTCATCTGAACTATAAGTCTATAGGACAGTTGTTCAACATGGGATTAGTGAGGAATGGTCCTCAAGTCAAGTGCATTAAAGAGGGTGTGTGTTCAACTTGCCAAAAGAGCAAACAGACTAAGTCCTCTTTCCATGCACTAGATACCAAAGATTCAATGAGATGTTTATATCTCTTGCATATGGATTTGTTTGGTCCTATGCCAGTTCATAGTCATGGTAGGAAAGTATACACATTAGTTATTGTGGATGACTATTCTAGATTCACATGGGTTTTCTTCTTGAGGCAGAAATCTGAAACTCCTATTGTTTTCCAGACCTTTATTAGACAAATTCAGAATGAATTTATCAATTCAGTGGTCAAAATCAGAAGTGACCATGGAACTAAATTTCAGTCTTAATGTATGACAAAGTTCTATGAAGAACTGGGGATTCATCAGGAGTTCTCCTCACCTAAAACACCCAAGTAAAATGGTGTTGCTGAAAGAAAGAATATGACTCTAATTGAGGCAAGTAGAACACTACTTAGTGACACTACTCTCCCTGAGTACTTCTGGGAAGAGGCAGTAAATACTTTATATCATGTACTCAATAGAGCCTCCATCAATAAGAAACATAAGATGACTCCCTATCAGATTTTGAAAGGTAGAAAACCAAACATTTCCTACTTCAGAATCTTTGGTAGCAAGTGTTATGTCCTAGTTAATGGTAAGCACTACCAAACTAAGTTTGCTGCTAAATCCCTAGAAGGGATATTTGTTGGGCACATCAATAATATTAGGGAATACAGGATCTACAACTTGACTACGCAAGGTCTAGAAGAATCTGTTTATGTAGTATTTGATGAGTCTAAGTTGATTAACAGTGAATTGTCTAGTTCTTCAAATAGTTCTACAGGTTTAAAGGATAGGCTGGATAAGCTGACTATCAATGAAGAAGTACTTGATAGGTTGGATGAAGAAAAGTATGCATATTATCCAGGGGGAGAACAAGACTCACTGGATGAAGAAGACAATGAAGAGCATCAGGTTGAGGAAAATGAAGAAGGCCAAGAGGTTGGCAGATTTCCTCCAGCAAGAAGACACCTAAATGATCATCCAGCTCATCAAATCATTGGTGATGCAATTCAAGGTGTACTAACCAGGAGCAAGAACATGAACACAGTTTTATGTTCAAGTTTCTTGTCACAGATAGAACCCAGGAAGTTTGAAAGAAGCCATGCTAGACACAAAATTGGATTGATACTATGTAAGAAGAGCTGAATCAATTCAGAAGGTGTAAAGTCTGGGAACTGGTTCCTAAACCAAAGGATCACAATATTATAGGAACCAAGTGGATCTATAGAAACAAACTTGATGAGAATGGCACTATAATCAAGAACAAGGCCAGACTTGTAGCAAAAGGCTACATGTAAGAGGAAAGGATTGACTTTGATCAAACCTTTTCCCCAGTGGCAAGGCTGGAGGCTATAAAGTTGTTCTTGTCCTATGCTGCATATCAAGCATAGGGCTTAGTATGAAACTAAGGAAGTTTATGTTGAACAACCCTCAGGCTTGACTAAGTCAACATTTCTGAATGGTGACTTAAAAGAGGAAGTCTATGTTGAACAACCCATAGGTTTTGTAGATTCTCATTATCCTGATTATTTATATAGGCTTAGGAAAGCCCTATATGGTTTGAAACAAGCCCCTAGGGCTTGTTATGAAACCTTGTCTTCTTTTCATATGGAGAATAAATTCTCTAGAGGAAAGATAGACAAAACTCTATTCTTTATGGAATCTAAAGGCAAGATAATCCTAGTCCAGATATATGTTGATAACATTATCTTTGGATCTACTGAAAACTACCTTTGTAGAAAGTTTGCCAAACTTATGCAAGGGAAGTTTGAGATGAGCAGTATGGGTGAGCTGAATTTCTTCTTGGGACTTCAAGTAAGACAGACTGATGGTAGATTGACCATATCCCAGTCTAAGTTCACCAAGGAGTTGATTAAGAAATATGGTATGGACTTAGCCTCCACCATAAAAACTCCAATGGGAACAAGTATGCCTATAGGAAAAGATGAGACCGGGAAACCTGTTGATGAGTCTTTGTATATAGGGATAATTGGATTTCTACTCTACTTGACTGCTAGTAGACCTGACATCATGTATATTACATATGTTTGTGCTAGGTACCAAGCTTGCCCAAAGGAATCTCATTATAGTGCAGTTAAAAGAATTATGTGATATCTTAAGGGCACACCTAATCTAGGTCTTTGGTACCCTAAGAATAGAGATTTCTTACTAACAGGCTTCTCAGATACAGACTTTGCAGGATGCAAAGAAGACAGGAAAAGTACTACATGAATTTGTCAATTCCTAGGTGGAAGGTTGGTGTCATGGTGCAGCAAAAAGCAAACAAGTGTAGCTATCTCAACTGCTGAGTCAGAATATATAGCTGCAGGCAGCTGTTGTGCACAATTGATGTGGATAAAGCATCAACTTGAAGACTATGACATCAAGGTAAGTAGAATTCTACTATTCTGTGATTCTACTAGTGTTATTTCTATTGCTAAGAATCCTATATCTCACAGTAGAACCAAGCATATAGAAATTAAGTTTCATTTTATAAGAGAACATGTAGAGAAGGAAAATATTAATCTAGAATTTGTAAACACAAATAGTCAAATTGCTGATATTTTTACAAAACCTCTAGATGAAACTAAATTCAATCATTTTAAAATTGAATTAGGTATGTTAAACCTAGAATAGGTCAGCTCAAGCATTCCTAAGTAGAATATGTAAGCGCAATATTTCTCAGGAAATTTGTCTAAGTACAATGGTTGTGTCAACACAAGAAAATTGTGTCGACACACTCAGTATGTTATGTCGACAAAGAAAAAGGATTTGTTTATACAAAACCAATATCTGTGTTGACAGAAGAATAGGTGTCAACATAACTATGTCGAGACATGACCAGCCCGTGTCGACACTAACACAAGTATGTCGACACATAGATATGTCAACATAAAGACATGTCGACTAAAATTAAGTTTTGTCGTGACCTAAGTCTTTTATGTCGACTCATGTACAACTATGTCGACATGTATTTTTACTAAATAAGGTGCGTCCTTTGACCTACCCTTTACCAATAGACTATAAATAGGGGAAGACAAAATCTGGTCGACTACGCCTTCAGATTTCTCGACTCTAGACCTTGTGTTGACATAGATATTCACTTCTTTTCTCTTCTCTCTCTCTCCCTCTCGTCAATGGCGCCCCTCAAGGACGACAAGGTGAATGAAGGTTATGAGCTTGTTCTTGGTGGATTCACGACAGCATCACAAGACATTTAAGGAGTGATTACCCTAATTTCGTAAAATGGGTTAGAGTTCATGGTCTCAGAACCAACTAAGATTTGGAAAAATGAAGTAATGGAATTTTATACGTCAGCAACTGTGGACACTGACGGGAAGAAGATCAAAGCAACTGTTCAGGATTCCCGAGTGAAACTTATACTGAATACGATCAGGAAGTCACTCCAACTTCCTAAGGTTCAGGATGATGATGACATAAGTCCATCCATGACAAAAGATGCATTAAGCTGGTGCGAGCTAAGCCCTAATAAAAAAGTTGGATCATCCACTACCAGGAAAGGGATGAATTCATAAGGAAAGTTTCTGTCTGAAATCATAGGCAAGGTGATTCTGTGTAAAACAGGTGGACATGACAGAATTTCAGCCTCTATGTTCAATCTAATGAAAAGAATAATATTCAGGCTAAAAACAGAATGGGCATCAATAGTGTTTGACAAAATACAAGAAGGAATAAAGAAACCAAATCTCGGAAAGATCCTAAGCTTATGTCTAGCTTCTACAATACCAGATGTTCTGAACCAACTACCTGGATCCAAAATCAACCATATGAGGAGAATGGATGTAAGGATTCTATCCAGATGGGATAGAGTATTGACCAAAGAGGTTTCTACTCCACAAACACAGGTCCAGAAAAATAAGAAAAAGAAAGAAATTGTTCAGCAAGAAGAATCCTCCAGTGAATCTGAAGAGGAAGTAGTCTTCAGTTCAGATGAAGAAAAGAAACAAAAAGAAGCTCAAGATCAAGTGGAGAGTAGTGTGCTCCCAGAGAAACAGATAGTCTCCACTCTAGGGGAGAAAATCCTGAACCAACAGCAAAAGATACTGTACTTTCTGAGCTACCTGCTCAAGGGGAAGGAATTGATGCAGCTACTCAAGAGAGTGAGTATGCAGCTGATACAGTAATGGATATTGTATCAGATATTAACAAAAAAATATTTGAAATTGTTGAGAAGGAAGCACAAGATGTGAAGATAAAAGATAAAGCTCAGGATGAGCAAGTAAGTATCTCCTTTATAGAGCAGACCCTGGACAAAAATCATGATGTCCAGGGAGAACTTTTTGTTTTCCAAACTAACCTTGCTCCTCCTGTACAGATGCATTAAGAGGTAACTATGGAAGAGCTATTTCCTAATTTACCAGCTGCAAGGACTGAGGGGGAGCAATTATAGGAAGAAAAGGAACTTCCAAGAACTGAGGGGGAGGAGCTACTGAATTCCCCATCTAATAAAAAAATAGTTGATATAGAAAGCTCATCACAACCTTCTGATGATGAGGAAGCCTCTATGGATAAGAAGAGGAAGATGATTGCAATTAAGAAAAAGAGCACAGGCTATAAAAAGGCCTTACAAACAGTCACTCAACCAACTGCTCCAAGCATGGACTTCAGTTTATTACTAGTCCAGCTGCAAGTAAAATTTGATGAACAAAGGCAGACTTTAAAAAAGTACATGTATGAGTCAAATAAAGAACTACAGTGTCTGCTGGCTCAGGACATAAAATCAATCAGATTTGAAGTCAATCTGCATAAGAAAGAGATGCCAGATTTCTTCCATAAGGGAGGCAATACTATAGTATATTTGGCTGAGCAACAACAGCTACTGAAGACTGAGGTTGAGGACATTGCCACCAAGCAAGGGTATGTTTTAGAAAATCAATTCAGGTCTAATGAAAATCTCAAAGACTCCCATAAAGAAATACTCAAAAAATAGGGAAGTATTTCACCTGATTTGAAAACTGATATATCAAAGAAAATACAAGAAGATCTAGCTGCTGTCCAAACAGCCATTGGAGCCTCTCAAAAGACCAATTCTGATTACCTGACTAAATTCAAATCCTACTATCAAGAAGGTACAGAATATCTGGCTGATCAAATAAGGTTTCAAAAGACTGATCTGAAAGATCATATAACTAGATAAGTCATAAAGGGGGAGAGATTATTAGTCAAAGCTGGCTCTGATCATGCAAAATGGGTTTATAATACCATCAAAGCTATACTTGGCTTTCCTCCTTTGTGTGATGATGACAATATTGCTGAGTCTGGAGTGCAACCTGCTTATATTGAAGGAGATCAGCCTGAAGTTGCACAGGTTATTTACCCTCCTGCTGACTTTGACATGGTTCAACAAGGAGTGAAGACAATGTACAACCCTCAACAGGAGGCACCGAATGTGATTATTGAAAAAGTAGACATGTCAGAGGCTGTCAAGGAATCTCAGAAGGAAGCACAGCTATCCAAGAAAAGGTTCAGAGAATAGGCTGAGTTGAAGCCAGATTTTGAGCAATGGAGCCCTACTTCCAGGAATATTATTTTGACTGCCTGGAATGCTGTAAAGGATAAGACCTATGATAGGGGTAAATGGTATTCTGAGCAAGAATGGAATAAGTATCAAGCCAGGTAAGAAGCCATTCTTCAGTACAGAAGAAGTGCAAAAGCTGGGAAGTTAACTACTAATGCTCTAGAGCCTAGCAGGTACTTCCCCAAGCCTTTTCACTATTTTAAAAGGCAAAGGATAAAGGCTGAAGAACTAAAGAAGAAGGATCTCAAAGGGAAGAAACCTGCTGATGATACAGAACCTACTGTGCAGGCAAAGATTAAGTCTAGAAAGGGCATTATAATTAAGGAGCCTAGTCAATCATAGGATAGATAGGCTTATGTGTAGAATAATGTAACTTTTTTGCTTTTGTTCTAAGGAAAAACATGTAAACCAAGAATTTTCTGATTAATAAATAAAATCAGCTTCACTATTGATTTTAGTTGTTTACATTGTTTATATATTATCTTGCACTGAAATGTATGTACATCTATTTTTATGTGCTTTATTATGAGTGATGTATATCTTTGACTAAGGGTTATGACTTTTCCAAATAGGGGGAGATTGTTGGGTACACTAAAAAATATGTACCAGATTTGGAGAAGCCTCATCTTACTCAATGATATACATCAATTTGTATTTGATGGATGTTTGAGTTTCATTGTGCAGGTGTAAGGTTTGCAAGAAATTTCTCTAAGTACAAGTGTCAACACTTGTGAAGAATTGTGTCGACACCCAGAAGTTGTGTTGATACCTGAAGAAGAAGCTATGTCGATGCCCAGAATTGTGTCGACACCTAAGGCAGGAATTGTGTCGACACCTAAAGCAGAAGTTGTGTCGACACCCAGGAGTTATGTCGATACCAGAAGAAAGGCGTGTGTCGACACTCAGGAATTGTGTCGGCACGTGAAGAAGGTTAGTATCGACACACAGGACTTGTGTTAACACACAGGACTTGTGTCGACACACACTCAATTCCATTTGTCTACATCAATTAAGTCAAGATTAGAAGCAGTTGTGTCTACACACAGGACTTGTGTCGACACACAGGACTTTTGTCGATACACAGGACTTGTGTCGACACACACTCAACGAAATCTGGATGACACTCAACGCTATCTAACAGCAACAGCTATACTGAGTCTGAAGGCTTGTGTCGACACACAAAACTTGTGTCGACACACACTCAATGACATCTCGACACACACTCAACGACAGCTGGACATACACTCAATGCCATCTTTCAGCATCAGTTATGTCAAGACCAGGAGGAGTTATGTCGACACACAGGACTTGTGTCGACACATACAAACAAAAGTTGTGTCGAGTAGCAGAAGAATGACTATGTCAACACATGGAGTGTTATGTCGACATCATCAAGACTTGTGTCGACACTTGGTCTATTTGTGTCGACACATGTGAAGCAGTTTGCTGAGTGGTTCATGTTGAGTTGTAAAGTCTTTAAGGAATCAGCTTTCATGACTGGTGACTCGACAGCTATCATAACCAATAGTTCTAACACCTTTGTCAGAACTGTTAGAAGGTTGTTACAAACCGGATCAGCCGGTAATCATGAGAAAACTCTATATAATGGACTGATCCTTGACAACAAAAGAGACGGATACAGAGATATAAAAAAAGGTGAATCATCCAAAAAGAGAATTCAACAACAAGAAAAGGGGAGACCCTTAAAAAGGCAAATTCTGAACAGTCTACAAGAGAAGATTAAGATCTTATTCTAAATTCAAGGAAGGAGCTGATAGGATATCAACTTCAACATCAAGTAAAGTTCAACCTTATTTTGTTCTATCAAGAATCTTTGAAACAGCTAAGTAAGGTTGAATCTGAAGATTCAATTTATTCAAGAACTAATCAAGAAGCTCACACCTATAGAGAGTTCTATCTGGTGATATCTTCATATCTCTTAAACAATTAATTTATTGTAGGATCTTTTGTAAGATTTGAGTTGTAAGCCTGTAATTATAAAGGTTGAGGTAGGGCTGAGTTCCTGAGGTATAGGACTGGTAATAGTCTGAGTTGTAAGCCTAGTGATAAAGGCTGAGGTTGGGATAAGGCCTGAGGTAGGATTCTTGGGAAGAATTTTAGGTAAGACTTGTATAAGTCTGAGTTGTAGGAACCAATCTGGTTCTGAGTTGTAAGATCTATGGATCTGAGCAAGGGGAAGGAAGTTTGGCTGAATCCAGTTCTATACTGGATAGGTGAAGGGGGAAAGTGGATGTACTCATACCTTAGGGAACCATTATAAATCTGGTGTATGCTGTATTGTGTTTTCTGTACTGTGATTTGCATTTTCTGTGCTAAGTAAGAACTAGTTAATTGCATAAATTATTAAAGAAATTTAGAACCTATTCACCCCCCCCCCTCTAGGTGTCTAGGCTCTTGAAATAAGTCTTTCAATATCAGAGTTGAAAATAGGTGATACCAATAATATAGAAAGAAATAGAAAACAGGTTAAACTATTCTATCTATCACAGCCACAACAAGAACAGAAGGAAAATGAAACACAACCAGATAACACAAGAATTTTATAGTGGTTCCCCAACTGGGTACATCCACTCTTCTACCACCCTGGTAGGAATCCATTAACAGGTTTTTATTAGGTGACTACCACCACAATATTTATTTGTAGAGAGATATAAAAACCCTTTAAGCTTTTGATCAGGTGCCCAAAAACTAACCCAAGTCTTTTGATCAGGAGACTTGACAACCAAGTGGTTAAATTTTGAAGGGAGTTAAAACCCTTTTACAGGAGGTGAGAGGAGGTGATTGAAAGATTTGGTTTATTGAGCCTAAAGTCCTAGGGGGGGTGAATAGGTTCAAATCCTTTTTTAACAACTTAGGCCATTAATAATGTTAACACAACACAACTATCATAGCACAAGGAATAATAATCACAAAAAATTCACATCACAACACACAATGATTTATAGTGGTTCCCCAATTTTTGGGTACGTCCACTCTCCCCCTTCACCTATCCAGTAGAGAACTGGATTCGACAAAACTTCCTTCTACTATCTCAGATCCTCAGATCTTACAACTCAGAACCCAACTGGTTCCTATAGCTCAGACTTCTTCAAGTCCTATAACTCAGAATCTTCCCAAGACTCCTACCTCAGGCAACAGCCCTACCTCAGCCTTTATCACTAGGCCTACAACTCAGACTTCTTAAAGTCCTACACCTCAGATTCTTCCCAAGAATCCTACCTCAGACAACAACCCTACCTCATCCTTTATTACCAGGCCTACAACTCAGATCAACAAGATCGTACCTCAGGCACTAAGCCCTACCTCAGCCTTTATAAATTTAGGCTTATAACTTAGATCTATAAAAGATCTTACAAGGAAATTAATTGTTTAAAATAATGAAATCTTCACCCTGATAGAAAGAGAATAAGTTGAAAGCTTCTTGATTAGTTCTTGATTGAACTGATTACTTTAGATCCAACCTGTCTTAGCTTCTCCAAAGCTTCTTGAATTTGTACGAAGTAAGGTTGATGTTCAATTGGAATTGGAGTTGATATTCAATCCAGCTTCCTTCTAGAATTCAGAATTAGATTTTAATTTTTCTTGCAGACTCTTCAGGATCTGCCTTCTTCTGGGTTTGTATTTTGTTCGCCCTCTCTTGTTTATTACTTCTGATTGTGATAGAATAGGTCTATATATAGAATTCATCCAAGGTTATCGGCTGATCTGATTTATAACGGCCTTCTGACAGCTCTGACAGATGTGTCAGCTTTGTTACTTATGACAGCTGTCAGGTCTTTAGCCTTGACAACTGACTCCTCCTTGAACTTTTATCATAGCAGAGAACTGTCAGCATAATACTTCAGATGTGTCGACACTAATAGACCATGTGTTAAAACAAGTCTTGATGATGTCGACTTAGCTCTTAGTGTGTCAACATAGTCATTCTTTATCTTCTCGACACAGCTTCTATTGGATGTGTCGACACAAGTCCTGTGTGTCGACACAACTGCTTATGGTCTCGATATTGCTGGTATTGACAGATTTCTTGAGTGTGTGTCGACACAAGTCTTTTGTGTCGACACAATTGCTTTTGTTCTTTAACATAGCTGGAGTTGAGTGTGTGTCGACACAAGTCCTAGGTGTCGACACAACTGCTGCTGAAAGAATTTTTGTGTGTCGACACAAGTCCCGTGTATCGACACAACTGCTTCTAGTCTTCAATATTGCTGGAGTTGAGTGTGTGTCAACAAAGGTCCTAGGCGTCGAAACAACTGCTGCTGACAGAATTTTTGTGTGTCGACACAAGTTCTGTGTGTCGACACAATCTTGCTTCTGGTGTCGACACATTTCCCTCTTAAGTGTTGACACTTGTACTTAGAAAAGTTTCCTGCATTTCTTTAAACTGTACATTGAAACTCAACATCCCATCAAATATATATTGATGTATTTCATTGAGTTAAGTGAGGCTTCTCCAAATCTGGTACATAGTTTCTAGTGTACCTAACAATCTCCTTCTATTTGGAGAAGTCATAACCCTTAGTCAATGATATACACCACTTATAATAAAACAAAGATTAAGATGTATAAAATCATTTCACAGGCAGGGTAACTTATAAACATAAATAACATTTAATATCATCACAGAATATGATATAATTCATTAATCAGGAATAAGTGTTTGATTTACAAGATTGTTTAGAAAAAAATTTACATAGTTCTAAGTCTAGCCTATCTATCCCTAAGATTTATCAGGTTCCTTGATAACTATTCCTTTGCCAGATTGAATCTTAGCTTGAACCTTGGATTCTGTGTCATCAGCTGGCTTCTTCTCTTTCAGATCTTTCTTTTTGAGCTCTTCTACCTTAATCTTCTGCCTTTCAAAGTAATGATAAGGCTTTGGGAAGTATTTGCTAGGCTCCACAGAGTTAGCAGGTAACTTCCCAGCTTTGATATCCCTTCTGAACTGATGTATGGCATCTTTCCTTTTCAAATATTTATCCCATTCTTGTTCAGAGTACCATTTGCCTTTATCATGCATATTGTCTTTTACAGCTTTCCAGGTAGTAAGAATGATATTTCTTGAGGTTGGACTCCATTGCTCAAAATCAAGCTTTAATTCTGTCTGTTCTCTGAATCTTTTCTTAGAAAGTTGAGCCTATTTCTGAGCATCCTTAGCAGCTTCAGACATTTCAACTTTTTCAATAATAACATTATGTGCCTCCTGTGGAGGGCTATACATTTTATGTACTTCCTGCTGTACTGCTTCAAAATCTGATGGATGATAGATGACTTGTGTAACTTCCTACTTAACCCCTTCAATGTGAGCAGGTTAAATACTATATTCAGCAGTGTTATCTTCATCACAAAGGGGTGGATATCCAAGAGTAGCTTTAATGGTATTAGATACCCATTTAGCATGATCAGAGCATGTTTTGACTAACACTCTCTCCCCATTAATTACTTCTCTTGCCACATGATCTCTTAGATCATCTTTCTGAAACCTTACTTGATCAGCTAGATAATCTATGTCCTCTCTGTAGTATAGTCTGAATTTCTCCTGTTGATCAGAAATAGTCTTTTGGGATGCCTGAAGTGCTGTTTGTACACCAGTTGGATCTTCTTTTATCTGGTTAGATACTTAAGTTTTCACATTAGTAGCAATACCTCCCACTTTTGTGAGAATTACATCATGTGAGTCCTTGAGATTTTCATTCATTCTGAATTTATTTTCTAGAATATATCCTTATTTTTTTGCAATGTCAGCTATTGTAGTCTTCATTTCTTGTTGTTGGGTGGTCAGATATACTACAACATTACCTCCCTTATGGAAGCAATCTATCATCTCTTTCTTATTAAAATTGACTTCAAATCTAGTAGATTTAATATCTTGAGCTAGCTGGAACTGAATTTCTTTATGGGACTCATCCACATACTTCTCCAGAGAAAGTCTTTGCTCATCCAATTTCACTTGCAGTTGCACCAATAGTGAACTGAAGTCCATTCCTGGAGAAGATGCTTGAGGCACTATTTGTAAGGCTGTCTTATAGCCTGTGCTTCTTTTCTTGAGAGCCACTAACTTCCTTTTCTTAGCCTTGGAAGCTTCTTTATCATCAAAAGAATTTGATGAACTTTGTATATCCACAGTTTCCTAAGTACTAGAGGCATGCAGTGGCATCTCCCCCTCAGTCCTTTGCATCTCCCCCTCAGTCCTTGCATCTTGGGGGTCAGGGAAAAATTCTTCCAAAGTTACCTGCTGTATTTGAACAAGAGGTATAATGTTCTCTTGTCTAATAAATGGTTCTCCCTGTACATCAAGATCGTTTTCTAGGGTTTTCTCTAAGCTGGAGGAGTGGAGGTGCTCATCTTGATCTGGATCTAGCATATGCACATCTTGTGCTTCTTCTTCAGTGATGACTGTTGCTGCATTGTTGATTTCTGGTACTATGTCCAAAACAATATTAGTTGCATTCTAACTATCTAGTGAAACTTCAGCAATACCTCCCCCTTGGGCTGGCTGTTGAGATTGTTCAGGTTCTTGAATAATTGTAATCTCAGTGTTGTCTCCTCCAGGAGTGGAGACCATCTGGTTTTCTTGTAGTTGAATGCTCTCCCCTTGGGCTTGAGCTTCTTTATCTGGTTGTGGTGTAGGTGATTTTCTTGGTTGTTCTTCATTTAAGCTGAAGACAACCTGCTCTTCAGAATCACTAGAAGATTCTGCTTCCTGGGTGGTAGTTTTCTTTTTCTTATCTTTCTTCACTGGTTTCTGTGGAGTAGAAACATCTTTGGTCAAAACTCTATCCCATCTGGATAGTATTCTAAAATCCATTCTTTTCATGTGATTTATCTTGGTTCCTGAAGTTTGATGCATCACTTCTGGGATGGTGGAATCCAGATACAAGCTCAATATCCTACCCAGATTAGGCTTCTTGGCACTTTCTTTGATCTTGTCAAAAATTACAGCAGACCAGTCTGTTTTCACTTTGAAGATAACTCTGGTCATGAGTTTGATCATGTAGGCAGAGATCTTATCATGTCCTCCTATTTTGCAAATAATAACTTTGCCCATTATCTCGGACAGAAACTTACCCTGGGAATTCATTCCCTTCCTGGTTAGTGAAGATCCAATCTTGGTATTGGGATCCAGCCCACACCATTGGAGAGCATCCCTTGTCATGGAGGATGCGATATCATCTTATTTCGTAATCTTGGGTATCCAAAGAGACTTTCGTATACTCTTTGATGAGAGTTTTACTCGAGTACCATTAACCAAGGACTTTATCTTCTTTCCTTGGGAATCCATTATTGCGGAAGAGTAACATTCAAGAACTTCTTTCTTCCATATCGTTAAAGGTGCAGAGACCAAGTATTCCAATCCATTTTATGTGACTTGGGTAATCACGCCCTTGATTTCTGGCGAGGCAGTCTCGAACGCCTTGCGTACCAGTTCATATCCTTCATTGATCTTATCTTCCAGTTGTGGCGCCATTGGTGAAAGAGAGAGAAGAGAGTCGAAGGGAGATTTTCTTGTTGACACAAATTCTAGAGTCGAGAGTTCTGAAAGCACAGTCGGCTAGATTTTGTCTTCTCCTATTTATAGTATACTTGTAAAAAGAAGGTCAAAAGACGTGCCTAACTAGGGATTTTACTTTGTCGACAAAATTTTACATTTGTCAACATAGACGACCTAGGTCTCGGCAGTACTTTATAGGTGTCGACATGTTTATGTGTCGACATACTTTTGCCAGTGTCGACATAGACTTACTTAAGTCTTGACAGATTATTGATGGTGTTGATATGTCTATGTGTCAACAATGATTGTTGTGTGTCGACACAAAAATCTACTAGTACATGGTCTCGACAGAGTGGTGTCGACATAATTTGCTGATAGTGTCGACAAAATTGGCGTGTGTCGACACAAACTTTCTAACTTAGCCAAATTTCTTGAGAAATTTTGTGCTGACCTACCATCTCATTCTAAGTTCAACATATCTAATTAAATTTTAAAATAATTGAATTTACTTTCATCTAGAGGTTTTGTAAATATATTAGCAATTTGATTGTTAGTGTTGACAAATTCTAGACATATGTCTTCTTTTTCAACATGTTCTCTGATGAAGTGAAACTTTATTTCTATATTCTTAGTTCTGCTATGTGAAACAGGATTTCTAGCAATAGATATAACACTAGTAGAATCACAATATAATGGAATTCTACTTACTTTGATGTCATAGTCTTCAAGTTGATGTTGTATCCACAACAACTGAGCACAACAACTGCTTGCAGTTATATACTCTGATTCAACAGTGGAAATAGCTACACTTGTTTGCTTTTTGTTGCTCCATGACACCAACCTTCCTCCTAGGAACTGACATGTTCCTATGGTGCTTTTCCTATCTTCTTTGCAGTCTGTAAAGTCTGTATTTGAGAAACCTGTCAGTAAGAAATCTCTATTCTTAGGCTACCAAAGACATAGATTAGGTGTGCCCTTAAGATATCTTAAGATTCTCTTAATAGTAGAATAATGAGACTCCTTTGGGAAAGCTTGGTACCTAGCATAGACACATGTGGCATATATGATGTCTGGTCTACTAGCAGTCAAGTAAAGTAGGGAGCAAATAATCCCTCTATACAAAGACTCATCAACAGGTTTTCCTGCCTCATCTTTGCCTATAGGCATACTTGTCCCCATTGGAGTTTTCATGGCGAAGGATGACTCCATGCCATATTTCTTAATTAAATCCTTGGTGAACTTTGACTGAGAAATAGACAATCTATCATCAGTCTGTCTAACTTGGAGTCCTAAGAAGAATTTCAGCTCACCCATGTTGCTAATCTCAAACTTCCCTTGCATAAGTTTGACAAACTTACTACAAAGGTTGTTTTCAGTAAAACCAAAGATAATGTCATCAACATATATCTGAACTATGATGATCTTACCTTTTGATTCCCTAAAGAATAGAGTCTTGTCAATTTTCCCTCTTGAGAATTTATTCTCAATAAGGAAGACAGAAAAAGTTTCATACCAAGCCCTAGGGGCTTATTTCAATCCATATAGAGCTTTCTTAAGCCTATATACATAGTTGGGATAAAGAGAATCTACAAAACCTGAAGGTTGGTCAACATAAACTTCCACTTTTAAGTCACCATTCAGAAATGCTGAATTTACATCTATTTGAAATACTTTGAACCCTTTATAGGATGCATAAGCTAAGAGCAGTCTTATAGCTTCCAGCCTTACCACTGGGGAAATGTCTGATCAATGTCTATCCCTTCTTCCTGTCTGTAGCCCTTTGCTACCTGTCTGGCTTTGTTCTTGATTATAGTGCCATTTTCATCTAACTTGTTCCTGTAGATCCACTTAGTTCTTATGACATTGTGGTTCTTTGGTTTAGGAACCAACTCTGAAACTTTATATCTTTTGAATTGACTCAGCTCTTCCTGCATGGAATCAATCCAATTTGTGTCTTGTATAGCCCCTTCAAATTTCTTAGGTTCTATTTGGGATAGGAAGCTTGAACACAGAACTGTGTTCATGCTCCTGCTTCTTGTCAAAACTCCATGTCTTGCATCACCAATGATTTGGTGTACTGGATGATCCTTCAAATGTCTTCTTGCTGGAGGAAATATGTCCATCTCTTGGTCTCCTTCATTACCTTCATCTAGATGTACTTCATTGTCTTCATCTCCATCCAGTGAGACTTGTACTCCCCCTGGACAGCATCCATCATTTTCTTCATCCTGTCTTGCAGCTTGGTATTCACTAATTGTTAGCTTGTCAATCTTTTCCTTCAAACCTGTAGGACTAACATAAGTTTTATACAGCTCACAGTTAATTAGCTTAGACTAACCAAAGACTACATGGACAGATTCTTCTACAACTTGTGTAGTCAAGTTGTAGATCCTGTAAGCTCTACTGTTATTGTTGTACCTAACAAATATCACTTCTAGGGATTTGGCAGCAAACTTAGTTTGATAGTGCTTGCCATTATTTAGAACATAACACTTACTACCCAAGATTCTAAAGTAGGATATGTTTAGTTTTCTGCCTTTCATAATCTCATAGGGTGTCTTCTTGTGTCTTTTATTGATGGATACTCTATTGAGTATATAACATGCAGTATTTACTGCCTCAACCAAGAAATATTTTGGGAGAGAAGTGTCACTTAGTAGTGTTCTAATTGCCTCAATAAGAGTCCTATTCTTTCTTTCAGCAACCCAATTTTGCTGGGGAGTTCTAGGTGAGGAGAACTCCTGATGAATCCCAAGTTCTTCACAGAACTTTGTAATGTATTCAGACTGAAATTTAGTTCTATGGTCACTTCTGATTTTGACCACTGAATTGTTATGTTCATTCTGAATTTACCTAATAAAATTCTGAAAGACAGTAGGGGTTTCAGATTTCTGCCTCAAGAAGAAAACCCATGTGAATCTAGAATAGTCATCCACAATTACAAATGTATAAGCTTTCCTACCTAGATTATGAACTGGCATAGGACCAAATAGATCCATATGCAGAAGTTATAGACATCTTACAAAATCTTTGGTATCATGTCCACGGAAAGAGGTCCTGGTCTGTTTTCCCTTTTGGCAAGCTGAACACACACCCTATTTAATGCACTTGACCTGAGGAACATTCCTCACAAACTCCATACTAAAGAGTTTTCCTATTTACTTGTAGTTCAGGTGAGCTAGCCTTTTGTGCCATTGGACACAAGCAGATGCTTTCTCATCTGCAACTAGACAAATAGGAGAAATCTTATTCTCAAAATCAAAGTTAAGACAGTAGACATTTCCTTTCCTAGTGCCTGTCAGAATGATCTCTTGATCACTTGACCTTCTTATTTGGCACACACTCTTGAGGAAAGAGGTATCATAACCAAGATCACTTAGTTGGCTTATGCTAATTAGGCTATATTTTAGACCATTCACATAAGCCACTTGGGTGATAGTAATAGAGTTATTGGAAATGTTTCCAAACCCTTTGATGACTCCGTTTTCAGATCCACCAAAGATAACTTTGGGTCCATTTTCTATGGGAGACTAATCCTTCAGCATTCTTCTTATTCCAGTCATGTTCCTGGAACATCCACTGTCCAAGTACCATATAGGGGTATGGCCACATAGACTCACATGCATCAAATAAAATTACCTATCCTTAGAACCCCAATTATTATTGGGTCCTAGGTCCAGGTCAGCTTGATATTTGACATGCTTACTTGCAGTCTTTCTGACAGGTAAGCTGGCCTTATGTTGAATACTAGCATTGAATCAACAATCAATGACAAAGTGGCCCACCTTACCACATCACCAGCACTCAAATCTGTTGTACCTTTTCTTAAGTACAGGCTTAACAATATTGCTGTCAGCAGTCCTTTTTAGTGCAGGTGCTGGAACAACAAACACTAAGGATTCTTTAGGAACCTGATGGGCTTGCTTATGGGGTGCCCTATTAGCATTTGCACCCTTTCCATTATGATCACCATACTTACAGTGACCATGAGTGATGTCATGATCATACTTGTTAGTAGGCTTCATCATTTTTCTAAAAGAAATAGGGGGTTTCATAGCTAGTGGCTGAACTAGGGCTTTGCCTTTTCTTTGAGAATTGGCTGCCCTTGTTCTTCCCTTGAAGCCTAATCCTGTCTTAACCTTTTGGGAGATGAAATTATCAATTATGGGTAAGACTGACTTTGGCTTAAAAAAGTTAGCCACAAGATCCTTTTTTTTAAAGCCTTACTTCCAGATTCTTGATATGATTATTTTTGAAAGTGATTGTACCTATCTAAATAACAGTTATGTTTTTCAGTTTAGCAATCTCTTTATATTTCAAATCCAACATCTTTGCTGAATCTGATGCAGCCAGTTTGAGAGATTCAATTTCCTCAACCTGCTTCTTTACAAGGAATTTGCTTCTCTTAAGAGCTTGCAACAGACCACCATACTTATCAATTAATTGATGAACATCCCCTTCAGATTCAGAACCATCCACATCTCTTAATGCAGATGCTTCTAATTCAGATCCAGTATAATAATCAGAAACTAAGGATGGATTATATACCTTATTGGGACCAGGCTGATCCTGGCATTGATCTTCCTCAGATAGAGCCATCATCCCTCTGCAATAATGATCTCACTTCCATTTATGGAATCCAGCATTTGCAAGAATTCTGTTTCAACAGAATCCTTTTCTGTAGTGAACAATCCTATATAGGCTTCTGCTTCATCCTCTTATCTTGATTCTGATGATGAAGAGTCATTCCAACTCTCCTGCTTCTGGGCAACAAGGGACCCCTCCTTCTTTCCCTTATTTTGATGCTTCTTGTTGTCCTTAGACTTCTTTCTCTTATCAGGACAATCAGCTATGACATGTCCAGGCCTATTGCAGCAATAACAAACAATTTTAGAAGTAGTTTGTTTACTAGGATTAAAGTCATACCTGTCATCCTTGGAAGGTTTCTTCTTATTATAATAGTCATCTTTGGAGAAGGATGTAGATGGCTTTGTTCTCCATTTTTTCTTCCTCATGAACCTCTGAAACTGCCTTGTAAAGACAACAAATCTTCATCAGAGTTGTGGCTGTCTGAAGTGTTGATGTCAGGATTTTCTGATTCAGCCTCAGCAATTATCCTGGGTGGAGAAGGAGACTTTCTCCTATCCTTTCTTATAGCTTCAGCCTTGAAGGCTACTGACTCTTTTTTATATTCAGACCTATTGCTTTTCTCCTACTCCTTTCTGGCTGTGAGCTGCATCTCATAAGATAACATTTTTCCAACTAAGGTTGGTGGAGGTGTATAAGCAAGCCTGGCCACCTCTCTGATGACACAAAATTTTTTATCCCAGTCCTTGGTTTGTGACCTGAGAAACTTGTCATTCAATTTATATGTGCTAAAGACACTTCCATAGGTCATTAGCTCATTTACAATTCAAAAGAATTTCTTGTAACATTCAGCTATGTTGTCAGTCTTGGCTTGTCTAAAGCTCTCATATTCTTGATTTAACATGGACTCTCTATCCTCTTTTATTTATTCAGTTCCCTCCATGTAGACAATCAAAGTGTCCCACATCTCCTTGGAGGTTTTGCAATGTACCAGATTCTGGAATGTAGAATCATCTATAGCACTCACAATTATATTGTGTGTTCTCTTATCTAAGGTTGTTAGGATGATCTCTTCCTTAGTCATTTCAGAATAGCTCTTTGGAGTTTTGAGATTTGTATCAAGAACTGATATGTTCATTAGAATGAAAGGACCTTCTTGAATTGTGATGTAAATTCTTGGATCAGATGCCTCCATGAACAATCTGACACTCTCTTTCCATATGCCAAAGTTTTCATTCCTACAGATAGGAAGTTTCATGGATCCAAGTTTCTTCTGATTCTCACTTGAACCCATTTTGGCTAACAGTTAATTGCCTTGGACATCTACTCAGACTGTTAGGTCTATATTTGAGCAACCTCCCTCTGATACCACTTGAAAGATTTGGTTTATAGAGCCTAAACATCTAGAGGGGGTTGAATAGGTTCAAATCCTTTTTTAACAACTTAGGCAATTAACAATGTTAACACAACACAACTATCACAGCACAAGGAATAACAATCACAGAAAATTCACAGCACAGCACGTAATGATTTATAGTGGTTCCCCAATTTTTGGGTACATCCACTCTCTCCCTTCACCTATCCAGTAGAGAACTAGATTCGGCCAAACTTCCTTCTACTATCTCAGATCCTAAAATCTTACAACTCAGAACCCAACTGGTTCTTACAGCTCAGACTTCTTTAAGTCCTACAACTCAGAATCTTCCCAAGACTCCTACCTCAGGCAACAGCCCTACCTCGGCCTTTATTACCAGGCATATAACTCAGACTTCTTCAAGTCCTACACCTCAGATTCTTCCCAAGAATCCTCCTTCAGGCAACAACCCTACCTCAGCCTACAAGGAATTAATCGTTTAAAACAATGAAATCTTCACCCTAATAGAAAGAGAATAGGGTGAAAGCTTCTTGATCAGTTCTTGATTGAACTGATTATTTTAGATCCAACCTGTCTTAGCTTCTCCAAAGCTTCTTAAATTTGTACCAAGTAAGGTTGATCTTCAATTGGAGTTGGAGTTGATCTTCAATCCAGCTTCATTCTAGAATTCAGAATCAGATTTGAATTTTTCTTGCAGACTCTTTAGGATCTGCCTTCTTCTGGGTTTATCCCTTGTTCCCCCTCTCTTATTCAATACTTCTGATTGTGATTGAATAGGTCTATATATAGAATCCATCCAAGGTTTCCGGCTGATACGGTTTATAATGGTCTTCTGACAGCTCTGACAGATGTGTCAGCTTTGTTACTTATGGCAGCTGTCAGGTCTTCAGTCTTGAAAGCTGACTCCTCCTTGAACTTCTATCATAGCAAATTACTGTTAGCATAACACTTCAAATGTGTTGACACAAATAGACCATGTGTTGACACAAGTCTTGATGATGTCGACAATGCTCCTAGTGTATCGACACAGTCATTCTTTATCTTCTTGACACAACTTCTGTTGGATGTGTCGACACAAGTCTTGTGTATCGACAAAACTGCTTCTGGTCTCGATATTGCTGGTATTTACAGATTTCTTGAGTGTGTGTCGACACAAGTCCTGTGTGTCGACACAACTGCTTCTGGTCTTCAACATAGCTGAAGTTGAGTATGTGTTGATACAAGTCCTAGGTATCGACACAACTGCTGCTGATAGAATTTCTGTGTGTCGACACAAGTCTCGTTTGTCGACACAACTGCTTCTAGTCTTCAACAAACTGGAATTGAGTGTGTGTCGACACAAGTCCTAGGTGTCGACATAACTATTGCTGACAGGATTTATATGTGTCAATACAAGTCCTATGTGTCGACACAATCTTGCTTCTGGTGTCGATACATTTCCCTCTCAAGAGTCGACACTTGTACTTAGAAAATTTTCCTGCATTTCTCTAACCTGCACATTGAAACTGAACATCCGATCAAATACACATTGATTTATATCATTGAGTTAAGTGAGGCTTCTCTAAATCTGGTACACAGTTTCTAGTGTACACAATAATGATGGTGTCTTCTCTTTCTCTAATCAACAGAGAAGACTAGTGGATCTTAATGTTGACAAAGCTCCCCATGAGATGTTGAATGGTTCAGGAAAACTGGAAGCTTTGCTTCAGGGTGTTGGTCTTCAGCCTTGTCTGAAAACAGTCCTGGATCTTTCTGATTGAATCTAGATTTGTTGTCCTTGAAGGTTTCTGGAGGAGAAGGTTGAAGAAGACTCTTGATTGTGATGAATGTTCTTATTCAGTCTTCATAAATGACAAGGTAGAAAATAGATTGTTTTCTGCACTGTGAGAGAGTTCTGAAAGTTCTGTGATAATCTCTCTGTATTTTCTTGTGTGATGTATGTTTTCTGAGAATCTCCGGCTCAGAATTTTTTTGATTTCTTGCTAAGTGTCTCAGAGTATCTAGACTGAAAAGAGAAAATCTCTTTTATATTCTGCAGTTAATTTCTCTTTTGAAATTTGAATTGATGGCATTAATTGCTGACTGATCTGGAGAATACAAACGGATGGAATATGACTTAAATGAGTTTCCCCAATTGTCCCTAATAAAATAAGCAAGTAATTATCCTAATGAAGACCATAATTAATTCTGCCAATAACGGCTATATTCAGAGGAATATGATCATTAATTACTTAGGAATATTACTGCTAAATAATATAGAAAGTAAGGGACAGAAGAAAGAAAACTTCTCATTCTGGAGCGGGACAGAAATTGTCGACCTCTGAATGGAATTCGTCGACCTAAGTTCCAAGTTCGTCGACCTGATAATTCCTGATCGTCGATCTGAGCTCTGCGAACTGCATTCAGAGAATAACTTGCCAATTCTGTGCTCTGAGTTCGTCGAGATGAGAATCTGTCTGAAAGAAATGATCACCGACCTGAGCTCAAATATCATCGAGCTCAGCTCAAAGAAATAACTCTGAGTTCGTCGATCTGAGATCGACGATCGTCAAGCTGAGTTCAAAGAACTTCGAACTGATCATTCTGTTCTCTGAATCTTCTAAGTCTGAGTCTTCTGAGGTCCTCTGCTGGCTGGTCCAAGGAGGTTGAACCTAATGACTTGGCCTAAACTTTAGGACTACTAGACTTGACCCTGGCTATACAAGGTGGGTAAGACTCAGCCTAATTTAGTGAACCTAGCCTAGATCCAACTAGGGATCCAACACCTCGCATGATATTGCACTAGAAATCCACTCCGTTAGTTAATTAGGCATTGTGGGTGAAGCCACAGTCGCGACCATTAGTCCGACTTGGTGATTTTGCATAGCGAGCCTTAAGGATTTTGTTGGAAATCCGTTAGCGGCAAAACACTATTTGTGATGTTGTTTTCCCCCTATTTCGTGTGAGTACGTGTAACCAGAACCGGATCGGGTGGAAATTATAGTACATGCTGGGACGCGCGAACGGTACTACATGAATGGTGGATTAGGGTGGGAAAGTCTTGGGATTATGATCTACTAAGGTGCGGTTTGTCTCTATGGTTGGCTGGCTAGCCCGTGACGTTGCAAAGTCACGTGTGGAGAGTGTCCCGGAGAGATAAGTCCCCTTTTGTGGAACTGACAAGAACGCCAAGCTTTGGACAAGCTCGGACAATACCAGTTGGGTCCCGCTTACTCTCGTTCGGTGGACTTGGTCCCGATATTGGAGTCGGGCCTGGGTCGTCACGAATGGGTGGGGTCTAGCAAGGGTTCTTAGCATCAGTTTGTTTGTGTGGCGGAATCTTGACATGAGAAGTCAAATCTTGCAGGAAAGCACGGTTTTAATACCCACGAGCGGGTGGGGCCTGAGCAAGATTTCCGTGTGGCAGCTTGTATGTCGTTTGGGGATAAATTGGAGTACCCTTGTGTTTGCAGCTTGAATGTCGAAGGGGAAGTTGGAAGTACCTGATTGATGATGTGTTAGAAGCATACGCTTAGAGTGCCTTTAGTGAAGCCCAGGTTTACATACATGCTGTATTATAGGCCCTTTTATTATATGCTCAACGTATAAACGTGTTTGTTGTATGAGACATGCAAACCTGTTTTATAGCTTTACATGTTCTTGTATATTGCATACAAAGTGCTGACTTGCATGGTGATGGAGTGCCCCGGGGTCCGCTTGGGACGGCCGGGAGAAGATGTCTTGGTTACACAATTGAGGTCAGCCTTTGCTGACCCATGTTACAACCAATTTTTACAGGGCAAGGATCGCAAGCGAGATCAAGCACGCCGGCCAAAAAGGCCTAAGCCTCATGAAGTGTTTCATGTTGTGTAATAACTCTATTTTGTGGAACGTGATGCTTTATGCACTATGTTTCCGGCTTGCATGCCAAGGTAGCCTAGGAGTGTTTATGCATGGTTACATTTGATATTATTATTTGAGTCTTGGACTCTTAATTATTGTAAGGCCTTAAGGCCGTATTGATACTCATATGTTAGTGGATAACTTCTATTCTTGTTCTTTTGTTTTCGTTGTGTTTGGTCTGAGTTTTGAGTTGGGCATTTTATATCATCTTATTAAACTTAAGCTGTAGCGTCCATATGTTGTAGGGCCCCGACCATACCCATATTATACGGACATTACAGGGGAGTTGTTACAATCTGGAAGTGATCAAACATGTAGTCTCACTGCCAACGCAATATGAGCCTATGGGGTCGCACATAAGAGCATTATAGAAGTTGGAAAGCTTTGTGTTGGCCTTGCTCATATGTGATATGAGTGAAGGACAAAGCCTATGATATTCTTGATATAAAGGATTTTCATTCCGGGACCTATATTGTGAATATGGGTCATCAGGTAAGTGGTCGAAAGACTCTAAGGGAAATTCGTTGAGTATCGCTTAAGGTTTCAACGAATGAGTTGTAATTCATCGAATATCGTCATGATAGACTCAACAGGTTTTTCTTGGGTTCATTATGTAATGCCCCGAAACTCAAAAGGGTGATGGGTGGCGTTTTGATCCAAATCTGAGTTTTGGTAGTGGTGATACGGCCAGGGACACGGGCTTGTCCCAGGGCGTGTCGTGCTTTGGTTTGGCATTGGTCGCGTGGTCGACGATTTTGGAGTCAACGATCGTCAGGGGGGGTGAACATGGCCTAGGACACGGGCGTGTCCCAGGGTGTGTCAGTCAATCGGAGCCTTACACTCAACGATCATTTAGTGAGGGGCGCACGGCCTGAGCCCAGGCGTGTTCGGGTCTGACACGGGTGTGTGCAATTCGACACGGGCATGTAGAATTCATGTGTCGTCCTCGGGTCGTGCGACATTTTGTGCTAAGGAGGTTACATGTCCTGGGACACAGGCGTGTCCCATGGTGTGTCTAGCACACGGCATGTGACACGGGCGTGTCACATGGCCGTATTGTGCTCGGGTTGTTTTGGACCTATGTCATTGGGGGAACATGCCCAGCGATAAGGGCGTGTACTGGCTGACACGGGCATGTAAGGCCTGACACGGGAGTGTCGGGTGCCCGTGTTATTTTCGGGATGCATCGGTTTCGACGGCGAATGGGTAAAACAGCCCTGAACACGGCCGTGTTGCAACCCGTATTCGGCCCAGGAATTCTAATTTTGGGATGAATTGTGGCCGTCCATTTCCTCATTTTGGGATCCAACGGTTGGGGGCTGTTCTTGTTGAGATATACCAGGGAATAGGGATGGAAAACACTAATTTCCATTTGGGTTCTCTCTTTCTAAAAGCTAGAGAGAAGGGAGAGCAAGGAGGAAGAAGGAGAGCTAGATCCGGTCACCGGCGGAGCTTCGGAGCTCCAAACCGCGAGCCGACTTCGGATCTGCGGAGGCAAGGAGATTGTGGTGCTTTCCATCCACAGAGATTTCCATGGCGGCAAGGAAAAACGCTTGGGTAACGATTCTCATCTTGAGCATGCGATGCTCTTCTTCTTTTGCATGGGAAAACCCTCTCCCGCGAGTGTGCGGTGAATTTGCGGTATTCCTTGGGGGTAGATATGTAAAGTCCCCCTTGTTAGAGTCTGGAATCGTAGTACGGACATAGGCATGGTGTGTGAAGCCTACCCGGACATGTTGGTCTGGATCGGTGATGTTTTGCTATGCATATTGTGCCGGAGAAGACTCCGTGCGTATTGTTTGTTTTCGGGTTGCTATGCATTAGAATGCATCAGGGAATCTATGGGAGTAACCCCAAGGTGCACCCGGAAATCTGGGCGGAAACGCATTTCTGCCATTTCGGTGGCCTGGGAGCCAGCCGGGTATATAGCGGGGCTATGTACCGTGTTTTATCGATAGTTGGGACTGGGGGAAGCTTGGCCCGCATCAAAGGCCAAATGGCCATGGAGGGGTGAGCAACGGGCTGGTGGAACCCTACTCACTCCATATGTTTCGGTTAAAAAGACCTAAAGTGAACGTGGCACTTACCGATTATTTTGAGATCGAGTCTAGGCTACGACTGAAAGGACTAAATGCTCACGAGATTGCCTCCCTGGGGGTGGTGGTGGAGTCGAGGATCGGACTGGGTTCGGACTGTCTTCGCCGAGTAAGTGCCCAGAGAGCACGGGGTATACGGCCGTGTGAACGTGCACCTGTGATGTGATGTTTATTCGTTATGTTGCTTGCTTTGCTAACAATTGCAGGGAAGAAGCTTTGCCACCCCGGTTTTTGGGGCGGAATCGTTATAATTTGGTCAGCTTTAGCTTACCATTATTCTTGTTTGCCACCGTTGTGGTGATTTGTGCTTGTAGGTGCTGCGGAGCCGAGCGGAAAATAGCGGGTCAAAGCCCAAGTTGCTGAGCCGGCCCTCAAAGGCCTTGTTTGTTTACTTATTTAAATCATGTGTGGCCGGCCTGCGAGCCGAAGTTTGTAAGACACTGTTTAATTATTGTAAACTCTTGTAAGGCCATAAGGCCAATACTTTTGTGTATTTTGTACTTCATTCCTACTGGATTTTCTGTTAGTGGACATTCATGCTTGTTGGCAGGGTTCTTATTATTGCAACTTAATAAATTGCTTCCGCTAGATGCTCTTTGTAGGACATGCGTATTGGTTAATGGTTTCATTGAGTAACCCACCGGTCTGTCCGTGGTATATGGCGTCAGGCCCCGGACGGACCTACTGCCATATGCTATGTGACGGATAGGGGTGTTACAATTTGGTATCAGACTACCGGTTTCGGTCAAACTTAAATGAATTCGTGGACAAATTCACTTTAAGGGATGGTGAGCACATCTGTGTGCGTCATCGTTATAACATGAAACGAACCCATGAATGTCCACTTAGGAATGAAAATACATATGTTTGAGGAACCTGCGTGTTCCTATAATGCGTTTTGCAATGTTGTTTGGTCGCTTATCAGTGTTTTGTACGACTATAGGTGTTCGGGAATGGCACGTGGCAGCCTGAACGCACACTTTCTGAGAAAAGTACTGCACCAAGCGACGTGCCTGAGACTCCTACTTCTTTTGAAACCATAAGAAGGGTAATTGAAGCGGTCGTTATGACCAAAGTATAACATGGAAGAAATGTGCAACCCTCTATCCCTGAGATGGCCCCAACACCGGGCGGTGTGATGGAGCAAATGGCATGTAGAGGCCCTTTAGGGCAGCAGATGAACATGATTGTGCCGCAGGGAGCGCACTCAGTTGACGATTATTTGCAGACGTTCCTTATGATAAGGCGCTACCCAGGCTTTGAATGCGAAAGCGAGCAATCTATAGTTGATAGATTTTACAATGGTCTGCGCAGCGAGTTGTGCATCCTACTGTTAGGACCAAAGCAATTGTGATTCCAAGCCTTGGTGGAGTAACCTTGAACTTTGGAAGTAGAGTTGGGTAAAACTCACCAAATGCCTGTGAATAGGGTACCAAACCCTGCAGATCCTATAAGGACTGCCTACCGCAGGACGCTGAGAAAAGAGGCTAGATCATCTACTAGCCAGGCTACTTACAGTTGCCATTCTTGTGGAAAGAAAGGGCACTTTGCCCGAGGTTGTCAGGAGGGTGCTCAGAAGACATTGAAAGATATGGAAGGAGCAGTTGAAGACTCTAGTACAAAGGAGATGGTGTTCAAAATGCCAACCTCAAAATCTGGGTACCGTAGGTGGTACAAGAAGGCTAGGATGTCGGGTCTAGTCCCTTCCTCTGGCACATCCGGAGCGACTACAGGCCAAACCCTGGGTGCATGTTATAACTATAGAAAGCTGGGACACTATGCCCGGGATTGTCAGAGTGGATGCCCAATGTCCGAGAAGAAGTCGGGGGCAACATCTGAGGAGAAGGGCAAGGAGGTGGAGTCCACCGCATCACTGTATACTCCGTCCCAACCGAGGGTGGAAATCCTTAGTCAGCAGGAGGTCTTGTGGCCGATTGTCGGGTTGTCAGGTATGGTTTAATTGATAGCAATTTAACTTCTTATACCTGTTACCTTATGCGTGCTAGCTTAGGAGTGGAAGTTCAAGGCTTTGTTTTGGACTTTTGGTCACCCAGCGAGGGCATAGTTTCGATACGGGCACTTCACACTCCTTTTGTCTGAAGGTTTAGTATTGCACAATGGATAATCTCCTTCGATGGTAAGGTGCAATTTGGATGTGTTGTTGCCTAATGGTCGTTCTATGCGCGGAGAGAGAGAGAGAGAGAGTGTCTGTGTCACAAGGTTACGGTTTGGGTGTTAGGAGTTTGACTTGCTAGCGTCGTTACTGCCACCTTGGGAGGCTTCGAAGCCTAGTCCTACATCGGATAGTATCTCGGGGGTATCTGAATATCCTGATGTGTTTCCCTGATGGTCTCCCTGGAGTCCCACCGTAGCGAGAGATTGACTGCATGTTTGAGCTAGTGTTAGGTGCCAAACCTGTTCCACGCTCTTTATTTCGGTTAACGCCTAAGAAGAAGTCGGAGCTAAAGGCTCAACTGGAAGAGTTGATGGAGCAAGGTTATGCGCGTCCAAGTTCATATCCTTAGAGCGCGCCGGTCCTCGTTGTTAAGAAGAAGGACGGAAGGTTGTGACTCGGTATCGATTATGGGAAACTGAACAAGTTAACGGAAAAGAGCAAGTACGGGATCCCAAGGGTTGATGACCTTTTGATCAATTGGTCGGGTCATCGGTGTACTTAAAAGTTGACCTTAAGTCCTATTACCATCAACTGAGGATAAGAAAAAGCGATGTCCCAAAGACAGCGTTCAGCGCAAGGTATGGACATTTCGTGTTTACTGTCGTGCCGTTGGGCTGACTAATGCGTCGTCAGTGTTCATGGATTTGATGAACAGATCATTCAGGGCATACCTAGACCATTTTGTTGTCATCTTCATTGACGACATATTGGTGTACTCACAGAGCAATAGGATCACTTCAAGCATCTGCTTTCGGTGGTGGAAACGCTAAAGAGGAACCTACTCTATGCCTAGTTCTCCAAACATGAGTTTTGGGGTTATCTTAGGTAGCGTCCCTCGGTCATAAAGTTTGTAGAGTGGGTGTTGCAGTGGATCCAGCGAAGATAGTTATGATACGCGAGTGGCCTGTATTGTGTTCGGGAGCAGAAGACCAGAGTTCTCTAGGGCTAACCGGCTACTACAGGCACTTCGTAGAGAACTTCTCGTGGATGGCGCTACCTCTCACGAAGTTGACAAGGAATGATCATCAAATAGCAACTATGTGCGCGCAGGCACATTCAAGCCATCACAACTATCGGCCACACGGCCCGACAGTCCGTGCACTCAGGGCACATTCTCGGTGTACCGGAATACCAGGGTCAACACCACCGTCTACACGGTATTTGAGCATTCTAGTCTTTCCGGCGCGCGGGCCTAAGACTCTCATTAGGCGCTCCAACAAAACCTATAACCAGGCTTCCAAGTCGGACGGACCTAACGCAGGTACGGATCAGCCACCCCCCGTTGCTCAAGTCGCCGTGCCACCTCGAATACGGAAGTATCCATGGCTATTTATAGGCGCGGGTCGGTTTCACCTTTCCTGTTCGGCAATCTGCCTTTTTATCGAGTTGCAGCCCAACGGCTCAACCACTCACAAAGTGGCAACACACGGCCACAAGAGTTGCATCCAACCCTCTTCATTTCCTGGACATCGTCCAGTACTTCCTGCCGCACCAAGCAACAGGTAGGAACAAGGCATCATAAGCCATAATCACGGAGCCTTCTCCGATATGCAAACAAGCATCACCAATCCAGACCATATCCAGATGGGCTTCACACAGCATGCCTAGAGCCGTACTCCAATTCCGGCCTCTAACAAGGGGGACTTCACATATCTACCCCAAGGGACACCACAACCCACCGCACACTCGCGGGGAAGGGTTTTCCCTATGCAATGCAGAAAAGAAGGACTTCACATGTCCAAGGAGGGAGATCGTTACCCTTGTCGATCTCTTCGGAGCCATCGAAAACTAGCCGGTGAGAAAGAACCGCAGCAGCCTTGCCTTCACAACGTCGGCTTCGGATCACGAATCGGACCACGGGAGCTCCGCCGGTGGCTTGCTCTCCTCCTCCTTCTTCTTCCTCCTCTCTCTTTCTCTCTTCCTTAAGCACATGGAGAATGAATCTTCATCCTTCCTTCACGGAGTTAATCCAGCCAGGAACAACCTGAGCCCTTGGATCAAAAGAGAGAATCTGAACGGCCACGATCTGCCCAAAAAACTCTATTTTTAGCTGACACGTCCTGTGACACGCCCGTGTCACAGGCCGTGTACCCTTTAAGCGGCACACGCGGTATGAACCGACTGACCAACACGGGCATTGACACGCCCGTGTCGAACCTGACACGCCCGTGTCATTCTTGAGACACGCCCGTGTCTCCTGTCACACGGTACTCACCGATTTCCAAAACCAGTACACGGGTCGGAACACGGTAGCTGACACGCCCGTGTCCAGCCTCACACGCCCGTGTTCAAGGCCGTGTTCACGGCCGTGTCCGGCTCTGACTCGAATAGGCCAATTTCGAAAAATAATTCGAACACGCCCTGGGACACGCCCGTGTCGAAGGCCGTGTCCCAGGCTCGACGCTCGTCGACTATCAATCGTCGACTAGCCTGAACACGCCCTGGGACACGCCCGTGTCCCAGGCCGTGTACACCCGACACGCCCTGGGACACGCCCGTGTCCCAGGCCGTATCAAACAGCCTGCTACTCAAACTTTCAGATGAGTCTTTTTGGGGCCTTTTTGGGGTGTTACAACCCTCCCCCCCTTAACAAAATTTCGTCCTGAAATTTGCACGGTAAGGAAACAAAAACCAGCAATGCTATAACCATGTTATCACAAAAAGTACACGGTCTACAGTTTATACAAATAACTCGGGAAACTCAGCTCGCATGGTCTGCTCTCGCTCCCATGTTAGCTCTTCACGGCCACAATTGTCCCATCGGACCTTGACCATCCCGATCACTTTGTTCCGCAACTGTTTCTCGGCTCGATCCTCGATCCGAATGGGTCTAACCCTCGTTGTTAGCCCATACTCGACCGGTACCCGATCATTCTCCACTACTTGAGCTGGATCCTTCACCGCCTTACGAAGGACTGAGATGTGAAACACATCATGTAATCCACCCAAGTCCACTGAAAGTGCTAGTCGATAAGCAGCTTCCCCAACTCGCTCCACCACCTCAAACGGACCAAGATACCTCGGACTTAGCTTTTTCAAACGCCGAATCCTGGGCACGCCTTTGAAGGGTTTGATCTTCAAATATACCCAATCACCCACCGCGAACTCCACGTTCCGGTGCTTGGCATTGTAGTACTTTGCTTGACGATCTTGGGCTATCAACAGCCTCTCCCGAATAGAGCGTATGAGCGAAGTAGCTTCTGCGACTTCCTTTTTCCCACTCAGCTTAGATTCGCCTGCTTCTGCCCAAGCTAACGGTGTACGGCATTTCCGACCATATAAAGCTTTAAATGGTGCCATACCAATACTCGCTTGGTAGCTATTATTATAGGCAAATTCGACAAGAAATATATAATCTTCCCATCTCTTACCAAAGTCTAGAGCGCACATGCGGAGCATATCCTCCATCGTCCTGTTGGTTCGTTCAGTCTGGCCATCTGTTTGGGGATGAAAGGCCGTACTAAACGCCAATTTTGTACCCAACATTTGATGAACGAGCCGCCAATCATTCGATGTGAACCGCCCATCACGGTCACTAACGATGCTCCGAGGAACACCGTGCAGTCGCACAACTTGCTCCACATACAGCTTGGCCAATGTTTCCACTGAATCGTCTCTTCTGTTTGGAAGGAAGTGCGCCACTTTTGTCAACTGGTCCACAATCACCCAGATTGAATCATGACCGCGTTGAGATCTCGGCAACCCATGCACGAAATCCATCGAAATGTCATCGAACTTCCACTCCGGAATAGGTAACGACTTCAGGAAACCGCCAGGCTTCTGGCATTCTGCTTTCACTAACGCACAGGTAGTGCATTCAGCCACATAACGTGCGACATCTTTCTTTAGTCCGGGCCACCAGAATAACTTTTTCAGATCTCTGTACATCTTTGTGCTCCCTGGGTGAACTGAGTACTTTGCAAAGTGAGCTTCGTACATCAACTCTTCCCTCAATTTACCCACACTTGGGACGCACACGCGACCATTTCTTCTTAACAAACCGTTATCCCAAGAGAATTGGTCATCCTGCCCATCTTGTGAATAGCACTGGAGGCTTTCATCAAGCTCCGTTGCTCGCCGAACTCTGTCCGTAAGGTCATACTGCACCTCCGTCCAGTTCAAGCATGCATCGGTTGACGAACCCTTGTCAACGCAAGATATCTCCAATGCTTCCAATTCCTGGATCAAACGCTGATCATGCCTCTGCAACCAGCTTGCCCGTACCGGAGTCTTCCGACTCAAAGCATCAGCGACCACATTTCCCTTCCCGGGGGTATAGTGAATCTCGAAGGTGTAGTCCCCGAGGAACTCCATCCATCTTCGTTGTCGCATATTCAGATCCCTCTGATACCAAAATGTAACGACCCTATCCGTTAAATGACGTATAGTAGAAGGTCCGGCCGGGGCCCCACACTATATGCCACAAACAGACGGTGAGGTCACAGGATAATACCAAACCATACGAGCCCTAACTCAGAGCATTCTAGCGGAAGCTTTAAGTTACAACTTTGAACTCTAATCCATGGTTTGATATATAAACTTCTTATTGAAGCAGGAGTGCATGCAAGAGTTTGAGGAGTTGAAGAGTCGATTGACCACGGCGCTAGCTCTAAGTTTGCCAAGTGGGATCGAGGGCTTCGAGCCTTATAGTGATGCCTCAGGTAGTGGTTTTGGATGCGTGCTGCTGAACAATGGAAGTGTGATAGCGTATGGTTTGAGTCAGCTCTAAGTGCACGAAAGTAATTATCTGGTCCATGACACAGAGTTAACGGTCGTGATATTTGCGCTTAAGCTATTTAGACACTACTTTTACGGCATTAGGGTCGATATCTATACCGACCACAATAGCCTGAAGTACCTGTTGGATCAGAAGGATCTCAACATGAGGCAGCGAAGATGGATGGAGTTCCTGGGGGACTACACGTTCAAGATTCATTACGTACCCGAGAAGGGCAATGTAGTTGTGGATGCGTTGAGTCGCAGGGCTCCCGCCCAAGCCAACTAGTTGTCGGTTCATAATGAGAGGCTAGTTCAGGAGTTGGAGGCGTTGGAGATCTGTTGCGTGGATAAGCAGACTGGCGCTAAAGCATTGTTGAACTAGACGGAAGTTCAGTATGACCTGGCTGATCGCGTTCGGCAGGCATTGGAGTTGGATGGTAGCATGAAGGAGCTTTTGGATGCAGCGTTGGATGGGTCAAATTCCAAGTTTTTAGTTGAGGATGGGCTGTTAAGGAAGGACCATCGTTTGTGCGTCCCAAACGGGGGAAATCTACGGGCGGAGTTGATGTATGAGGCTCATAATACCAAGTACTCAATCCATCCAGGGAGCATGAAGATGTACCGGGACCTAAAGAAGCTATTTTGGTGGCTAGGGCTCAAGAAGGATGGGGCACTGTTTGTGGCTATGTGTCAAACGTGCGCCTTGGTAAAGGCGGAGTGCCGAAAGCCTGGAGGATTCTTGAAATCCTTGCCTATTCAAGAATGGAAGTTCGACGGCATATCGATGGACTTTGTGCATGGCTTGCCAAGGTTGCAGAAGGGGAACGACACCATCTGGGTGATTGTAGATCGGTTAACAAAAGTGTCGCACTTCATTCCGCATAGGAAGGATGATTCTGTGGAGAAACTGGCGAAGCTGCGTGTGGATTTGATTTTGTGGCTTCACGGTGTGCCCCGCAGCCTCGTGAGTGACCGAGTTGGGCGGGTCACGTCCAATGGATGGAGGTTGGTGCAACAAATGTTGGGGACTAAGTTGAAGTTCGCCACAGTCTTCCATCCGCAGACGGATGAGCAGACCGAGAGGGTCAAGAAAACCATGGAGGACATGATCCGCATGTGCGTTATGGACTTCAAAAAGCAGTGGGAAGACCATCTGTATTTGGTGGAGTTTGCGTACAAAAATAGCTACCAAGCGAGCATACAAATTGTGCCCATTGAGGCCTTTTATGCTAGAAAGTGTCGCACGCCGATGTCGTCGCTAGAAACGAGTGGGGCAAGGTTGTACAAACGCAAGAGGTTGAAAACGCTACTTCATTGGTGCGCACCAGTTTGGGAGCATTTGCTGATCGCTCAGGATAGTCAAGCTAAATACTACAATGTCAAGCATCGGAACGTGGAGTTCGCGATTGGTGGTTGGGTGTATTTGAAGTTAAAGCCGTTCAAGGGTGTTTCACGGGTACGATGCTTGAGAAGTTGAGCCCGAAATACCTTGGACCATTTGAGAGTCTGGAGCGGATCGGTGAAGCGGCTTATCGTCTAAAGCTATCGGTGGAGTAAGTGGTCTACACGGCGTATTCCGCATACCAGTGTTGCGGAAGGCAGTGCAAGAGCCATCGTAGTTGATCAAGTGTCGGTGGATGAAGGGTTGACGACTAAGGTCAAGCCCGTTCATATTGAGTACTTTGAAGTTAAGCGACTCTATAACAAGGAGATCAGGATGGTCAAGGTCTATTGGGACAATTGCGGTCGTCAGGAGCTCTCTTGGGATCGGGAGAAGACCATGTTGGAGGAGTACCCAGAGCTATTCCACTCGGGTATCGCGTTTGGTTTTGTTTATCTTTTCCTTTGGTAATTTCGTGGATGATATTCTTTTAAGAGGGAGAGAGTTGTAACGCCCCGAAACTCAAAAGGGTGATGGGTGGCGTTTTGAGCCAAATCTGAGTTTTGGTAGTGGTGACACAGCCTGGAAAATGAGTGTGTCCAAGGGCGTGTCATTCTCGGGTTCGGCGTTGGTCGCGTGGTCAACGATTTTGGAGTCAACGATCGTCGGGGGGGGGGGGGGGGGTGAACAAGGCATGGTACACGGGCGTGTCCCAGGGCGTGTCAGTCACTCGGAGCCTTACACCCAACGATCGTTGAGTGAGGGGCGCACGGCCTGAGCCCAGGCGTGTTAGGGTCCAACACGGGCGTGTGTAATTTGACACGGGCGTGTCGAATGCCCGTGTCCTCCTCGGGTCGTGCGGGGTTTTGTGCTAAGGCAGTTACACGGCCTGGGACACGGGCTTGTCTAGCACACGACATGTGCCACGGGCGTGTCACATGGCCATGTTATGCTCGGATTATTTTGGACCTATGTCGTTGGGGGAACACGCCCATCGACATGGGCATGTACTGGATGACACGGGCATGTCAAGCCTGACACGGGCGTGTCGGGTGCCCGTGTTCTTTTCGGGACGCATCGGTTTCGATGGCGAATGGGTGACACGGCCCTGAACACGGCCGTGTTGCAACCCTGTACGGCCCAGGAATTCTAATTTTGGGCTGAATCGTGGCCATCCGTTTCCTCATTTTGGGATCCAACGGCTGGGGGCTGTTCTTGTTGAGATATACCCAGTAATAGGGCTGGAAAACCCTCATTTCCATTTGGGTTCTCTCTTTCTAAAAGCTAGAGAGAAGGGAGAGCAAGGAGGAAGAAGGAGACCTAGATACGGTCACCGACGGAGCTTTAGAGCTCCAAATCGCGAGCCGACTTCGGATCCGCGGAGGAAAGGAGATTGCAGTGCTTTCCATCTGCATAGATTTCCATAGCGCCAAGGAAAAACACTAGGGTAACGATTCTCATCTTGAGCATGCGAAGCTCTTCTTCTTTTGCATGGGAAAACCCTCTCCCGCGAGTGTGCGGCGAGTTTGCGGTATTCCTTGGGGTAGATATGTAAAGTCCCCCTTGTTTGAGTCTGGAATCGTAGTACGGACATAGGCATGGTGTGTGAAGCCTACCCGGACATGTTCGTCTTGATCGGTGATGTTTTGCTATGCATATTGTGCCGGAGAAGTCTCCGTGCGTATTGTTTGTTTTTGGGTTATTATGCGTTAGAATGCATCAGGGAATCTTGGGGAGTAACCCAAAGGTGCACCCGGAAATCTTGGAGGAAACGCATCTCTGCCATTTCGGTGGCTTGGGAGCCAGCCGGGTATATAGCGGGGCTATGTACCGTATTTTATCGATAGTTGGGACTGAGGGAAGCTTGGCCCGCGTCAAAGGCCAAATGGCCATGGCGGGGTGAGCAACGGGCTGGTAGAACCCTACCTGCTCCATCTGTTTCGATTAAAGATACCTAAAGTGAACGTGGCACTTACCGATGATTTGGAGATCGAGTCTAGGCTGTGGCTGAAAGGACTAAATACTCACGAGATTGCCGCACTGGGGGTGGTGGTGGAGTCGAGGACCGGACTGGGTTCGGACTGGCTTCGTCGAGTAAGTGCCCTAAGAGCACGGAGTGTACGGCCGTGTGAGCGTGCACCTGTGATGTGTTATTTATTCGCTATGTGCTTGCTTTGCTAACAATTGTAGGGAAGAAGCTTTGACGTCCTGGTTTGGGGGCGGAATCGTTATAATTTTGTCAGCTTTCGCTAATCGTTATTCTTGTTTTCCACCGTTGCGGTGATTTGTGTTTGCAGGTGCTGCGAAGCCGAGCAGCAAATAGCGGGCCAAAGCCCAAGTTGCTGAGCCGGCCCTCGAAGGCCTTATTTGTTTACTTATTTAAATCATGTGTGGCCGGCCTGCGAGCCGAAGTTTCTAAGACACTGTTTAATTATTGTAAACTCTTATAAGGCTATAAGGCCAGTACTTTTGTGTATTTTGTACTTCATTCCTACTGGGTTTTTTGTTAGTGGACATTCATGCTTGTTGGCAGGGTTCTTATTGTTGCAACTTAATAAATTGCTTCCGCTAGATTATCTGTGTAGGACATGCGTATTGGTTGAATGCTTTCATATAGTAACCCACCGGTCTGTCCGTTGTATATGGCGTTGGGCCCCGGCCGGACCTACTGCTATATGTTATGTGACGGATAGGGGTGTTACACATCGAGTATCATAATGATAGTTTCGATGAATTAGACTTATTCGTCGAATGTTGTCGAGTATCGTCAATTCGTCGAGCATCGTAGATTCGTCGAATATCTCCTTAATACTTGGACAGTTTGCTCTGTCTCGATTCGTCAAGTATATACGTTCTATTTCGACGAATAGTTTTTATTTGTCAAATGTCAACATAAATACACGATGAATTCTGTTTCCACCGATTTATTTACTTTATGTCTGGATCGGAGGGGTCGAGTATAAATATCAAAGTTCATCTTCGTCATTGCCACCTCTCCTTTAACTGTTCTAGCAAGTCGTGGAGACGTTTAGGGCATACCTTCTTCCAACCTAGATCTTGTGTAACAAGAGTCTAAGGATTCTCTGTGCTCACGTGGATATCCGTAGAGGCGTTGACACTATTCTATGCTCGGAACTCCGGTCGTTTGCGTTCGTTGGACTTCTTCGGAGAACCTTGGTTGAGTATTGACTCAATCCTGTAAAGGAATAATTATTTATAGCAATTTTACTTCTTGATCAATGTTCATCGCTAGATTCACATTTTTTTGGGTTTTCTTGTTTCGTAATTCCGTTGCACACAAGAGTTATGACGTATAGCAAAACCCAATAGTGATGTATATGCGACCACCTTGCCATATTGCATCAGAACAAATCCCAATCCCTTTAGGGACACATCGGTATATATCTGGAACCCTCCGATTCCGGAGGGTATCGATCGTAAGGATCGGTGCCAAAGTCAAACATTTCTTTAGTTAGACGAACGCAGTCTAATATTTCAGAGTTTATCAAAACAAAGCGTCATTTCTGGTGAGAGTGGTGAGGGGTAAAGAGATCTTGGGGAAACCTTCCACAAATTTTTGGTAATATTCGGCGAGCCCGGGGAAGCTTCTAATATTTGTTCTCGTCTTAAGTGGCAGCCAATTTTGAACCTCTTGGATCTTGGCCTGATCCACTGACATCCTGTTCTTGTTGATAGTGTGGCCTAAGAATCCAACATCCTCTAATAGAACTCGCACTTGTTGAACTTTGCAAAGAGTGAATTCTCTTGAAGCTTAAGTAACACCATCTGTAGGTGTCTAGAGTGGTTTTCCTTGGTGTTTGAGTAGATTAAAATGTCATCTATTAAGACGATCACAAAGTGACCTAGGAATGTTTCAAACAACTTATTCATCAAGTCTATGAAGGCGGATGGTGCGTTAGTGAGCCTAAGCGGCATCCTTAAGAACTTATAGGGGCCATAGCGAGAGCTAAAGGCTGTCTTGAGAATTTCCTCTTCCGGAATTTGAAGCTGATAGTAACTAGATCTCAGCTCCATCTTGGAGAAGACGAACGCACCTTGCAACTAATCGAACAACACATCAATTCTCGGTAGAGGGTACATGTTTTGTATGGTGAGCTTGTTAAGCTCCCTGTAGTCAATACATTGGCGCAACGTCCCATCTTTCTTTTTTACAAACAGCACAGGAGCTCCCCATGGTGAGGAACTTGGGCGAATGAATCATGCATCGATTAAATCCTAGAGTTGAATTTTCAGCTCTACCAATTCCCTAGGAGTCATTCATTACGGTGCTTAGGACACCGTTCGCTCCCCAAACATGAGCTCAATTTGAAAGTCCACCTCCCATTATGGTGGCAACCTTGGGAGGGACACAAAAAAGATATATGGGAAATATCATACACCTAGAACTTTGGAAAGCACTTAGGTTTTTTTTTCCTTTTCAAAGTAGATGAGATTCACCTCATCTCTTTGTTAGATTGATTTTACGGATTGAGCAGAGGTTAAAATAATGCGGGTAACAGACAATATACCCTTCAAAGTAATGGCCTGCCCATTTGGGTTCTAAAGATTGACTTCTCGGGTTGAGCAATTTATTTGAGCCTTATGCTCGGCCAGCTAGTCCATCCCAAAAATGATATCAAACACGGTTATCGCTAGGATCGTCGCATAGGTTTCGAACTCCATTTTTCATAATATGGGCTGGAATGAGCATTCCTCTGTAGAAGTCATGTCTGACCATTTGGGAGTCAAATCCGTATTGACATTCCAGATGACTAGGCAACGGTCTCTTTAGTTGCAATGAAGTCCTGTGAGACGAAGAAATGCGTCGCTCCAGTGTCAAAAAACATTTTCGCAGCATATCCTTCTACCAAAAGTAAGCTTGAAGACATATGTATGTATGTATGTATGTATGTATGTATATATATATATATATATATATATATATATATACTATATTAAAAAGTTATACTCAGGCTTGCAAATAACGTGAGTTCAAAAACATACCTAAAAATATCAGCCACTGATCTTGATAAAAATCCACGCTAGCCGTCGAATCTCTCTTCATCTTCTTATAAGAAACGATCCCATAACCCTAAACCCGCGGAACTCCTTTCTCCCGCTCGTGGAAACTCCTCTTCCTCCCGACGCACAGCGGAAACTCCTCTTCCTCACCCATCCGGCCGCCGATTCCCTCCACTTCTGCCGGTCGTGCCTCAGATCGACATTGCCCAAAAACTATGTGAGGTACATTCTTCTTCTACCCCTACATCTCTTCTCATCTTCTAACCCTAGATCTGCAATTTTTCTTCCAATACGCTTTCATTGATGATTTCGGCTTCGAATTTCGTTTTCGTTTTTAGATCTACATTTTTATCTTCGATTTCATTTCATTTTCGTTTTCGTCTTCGTTTTTGATCCGCAGTTTCTCTTCGAAGATCCGCAGTTTTCTTCGATTTCATTTCGTTTTCGTTTTCATTTTTTATCCGCAGTTTTTCTTCGAAGATCTGAATTTCGTTTTCGTTTTTACATTTTCGTTTTTACATTTTCATCTCATATCTGCACGCCTCGCATACCTGCTTCTCCGTTTTTTCCAGGATAATGATATGGTTTTCTAGAGTAAATCTCACGGTTTCTCTTTATTTTTACATCAGCATCCGTTTTTTTAAAAGCATGTACACTGCTCTTTTTAACAATCCAATTTATATTTCTGTTTTGGTCTTCTCCGATTTTCATTTTAGTCTTCAATTTTGGTTTCAGATTCCACATTATAATTTCAGATTTATTTAGTTTTCGTTTTCGTTTTTTATCCACAGTTTTTCTTCGAAGATCTGAATTTCATTTTCGTTTTTACGTTTTCGTTTTTATGTTTTCATTTTTACATTTTCATCTCATGTCTGCACGCCTCGCATACCTGCTTCTCCGTTTTTTCCAGGATAATGATATTGTTTTCTAGAGTAAATCTCATTGTTTCTCTTTATTTTTACATCAGCATCCGTTTTTTAAAAGCATGTACACTGCTCTTTTTAACAATCCAATTTATATTTCTGTTTTGGTCTTCTCCGATTTTCATTTTAGTCTTCAATTTTGGTTTCAGATTCCACATTATAATTTCAGATTTCATTCCTGATTTCATATCTGCTTTCTTAAACCCTATTACTTCTCCTTTCAGCTAGGGCATCCCCTGCTGGTGATCATCTACTGAGGCCGACTGTGGAGATCTAATTTCAGTAATGCCAACTCACTTTCCTTGAAAAATATTTATGATTTTCTTTCCATGTCTCTTTCCATTGTCAAGTGGAAATGCTTTAGTATTGTCTCCCTTCAGTGTTTAGTTTTCATGTCTCTAAAGCGTATCATTTTTTTAATTTCCATTGATTTCGCTCTTTACTGCAATAATAGATGTTTACATAAGCCCTTCAATCATGTAACTCTTTTCATCCATTTTTTTCCCTCAAATAAGTATATATATAATTACTTCAAAAAATGTTGTGATGTTTGTAGAACTAAAATCCTAATGGAGTCTTAAGAATTACATGGCTGTGCCCTAAATCAGGTAATTCGTGCTCCCTAATCTAGATTAGTTGTGTTTTAATCAAAAAATGTTCAACGAAATTTGCAGAACTAAAATCCTAATGGAGTCTTAAGAATTACTTGGCTGTGCCCTGAATCAGGTAATCCATGCTCCCTAATCTAGAATAGTTGTCTTTTAATATTGATATAATGTGAAATTATAATGTGGAATCAATGATATATATAAATCCACATTAGTAAACAGAAATTATAATGTGTTGTTATAATGTGTTATCAATATTTCAGTATATTTAGATAATAAATATCAATATAAATGTTATTGCTCATGTTATAAACTAGCCTGTTTTTATGGGTTTACATTATAAATGTTATTATGGGCATTGTTGTTGTTCTTACTTCTACATTGCTTCTGTATTGCTAGAGCTTTAGGCATGTATGAATATTTTTTCTTAGGCTAGGATTGGCTGGAGGAAGGTTTTGAGATTCTATGGCCATCGTGGGATTATTGTAAACCTAACACGGTGTATTTTCATTCTGTGTTCTATTTGCTAAAAGAAATGAGCTTATATTCATACTTATTATATTCATACTTATTATATAAAACCATTCATACTTATTATTGCAACAGATGTTATAAATGATAGCCTGTTATATATAATTTAAAAATTATATATATATACATACGAGTGACAGTATAATTTACATATATATTTGTAGGTACATCAAGGAAGAAGAGAGATATTGCATTTAGCAAATGTTATAGAGATATATCTCGCTTGCCTCCCTCTTTCTCCATATTTTATATTTTAGGCGTGCTTTGAGGTATTAGTCAAATAGCGGCTAAGCAAAGCACAGTAGACTCTGTGTTGAATGTTAATAGGGTTGCTTCGTAGTATTGGCCAGTAGAGGGTCAAACAAAGCAAATAGATTTTTATTTTCTGTTTTCTAATTAGCATGTCTGTTCTAATTAGCATGTGTTCTAATTGCAGTATATGTTGCAGTATATGTTGCTCATTTCAGTTTTCAGTATATGTTGTAATATATGTTGCAGTATATGTTGCTTATGGTCATTTCAGTTTTTATGCTCATGCTTATTTCATATCATTGACAAATATTACATGGATTGACTAATATTAGATGGATTACACTTGGATCCATTCAAATTATTGCAATATGGTAGTAGATCAAGATGGATTACTAAATATTTGTTCTTGCTGCTTTACTGTTAGTGTTACTACGATCGCTCCTTATCTAACACCAAAGGTCTTTCAACCTGTCAACAATGAATCAAAACAATGTCATTAATGCAAGCAAACATCAACATCGACCGCTACACAACATTATAGGACATGAACCGTCGGTGGAAGATTTCGCCCACACGGAAAATATCGCCCACACGACAAAGTTCACCCCACGACAAATGTCGCGGCCCACAACCAATGTCGCATCCATGACATATAACTCCCTCACAACAAACGTCTCCCCCACGACAAATGTCGCACCCACGACATATGTCGCACCCACGACATATGTCGCACACACGACATATGTCGCACCCACGAAATATGTCGCACCCACGATATATGCCGCACCCACGACATATATCGCACCTACGTCATATGTCGCACCCACTACAAATGTCGCCCCCACGACAAATGTCGCACCTACGACATTTATCGAACCCCCGACATTTGTCGCACCCACGACATTTGTCGCCCCCACGACAAATGTCGCCCCCACGATAAATGTCGCCCCCACGACAAATGTCGCACCACGACAAATGTCGCACCCACGACATATGTCGCACCCACGACAGATGTTGCACCCGTTACAAATGTCATCCCCACGACAAATGTCGCTCCCACGATAAATGTCGCACCCACAACATATGTCGTCCCCACGACAAATGTCGCCCCCACGATAAATGTGTCTGTCACTCGTGTATATATATATATATATATATATATATATATATATATATATATATATATATATATATATATATATATATACAAGCAGTCGTGCACGGGGACCCTGTGTGGGCAACATTTGTCGTGGGTACGACATATGTCGTGGGAGCGACATATTTCATTGGTGCAACATTCGTCGAGGGCGCGACATATGTCGTGGGCGCGACATTCGTCGTTGGGGCGACATTTTTCGTGGGGGAGACATTCGTCGTGGGGGAGAAATTGGTCATGTGCGGCGACATTGGTCATGGGCAGCATGCATTGGTCGGGGGAGGCGATATTGTCGTGAGCGACATTGGTAGTGGGTGACATTGGTCGACTGGGCAGCGAAATTGGTCGTTGTCGGAGACATTGGTCGTGAGCGACGGCATAGGTCGGGGGAAACGACATTGGTCGTGGACGGCAAAATTGGTCGTGGACGGCGACATTGGACGTGGGCGACGACATAGGACATGGAGCGGCGATATTGTTCTTGGGCGGCGACATTGGTCGTGTGCGACGACATTGGTTGTGGACAACGACATTGGTCAAGGCGGCGTCATTGGTCGTGGCCGGCGACATTGGTCGTGGGGCGGCGACATTGGTCGTGGGCGGCGACATTGTTCGTGGGTGGTTACAATGGACATGAGCGGCGACATTGGTTGATGGTGGCGACATTGGTCGAGGGTGGCGAAATTGGTCGTGGGCGGCGAAATTGGTCGTGGGCGGCAACAGTGGTCGTGGGCGGCGACACCTATCATGGGCATGGGCGGGGACACTTAAGTTCTGGCATAGAAAACTATGAACAATACCTCTATTGCACGATTATATAGGAACAATTTTTTCAACTAAAGCTTAAGTTAAGTCATGTGCACAAAAAAAAATTTAAAATCTCTATCTCTACCAAACCCTTGTTTAGAAATCAAAACTCTTAGAACATAGAAATAATGGCTTCTAAACTTTAATTTTTATTTGCATTTAGATGGTACATCAAATGTTACACCAACCAGATATTGGGTTCCCATATATAATAAAGATAATAAAGATAGAATCAAAATTCTTTTAGGATATCAATGCCTTTAGGGTCATAAAATAAATTAGCCAAAAAATTAAATGTAATGAGTTTCCTGAGAGTCATAATACCGTGAACTCTTCTTCTATTACTGCTTAATTAAGAACTCCCATGATGATGTTGTGATCTAGGAAGAGCGGTTCACCATGAAACACACTGTGCCCTGCCCTTATCAAAAACTGCTTGAACTTGTCTTGAAGAATATTTATTAGTTTGTAGTTTCTACTTACTATTTTATATATTATGAAAAGGCTCCACATTAATAAATACTCACTTTATATGTCCTGTACTTGTATATCACTTTAAACAAAGCTCAAAAATTTCATTTACCTGGCATAATCACCATTGTACAATTATGGTCGAAAACAATACTAATTTTCCAAAGATTTGAAAGTAGTCCATTTCGCACAAAAATCAAAATACAAAGAATCTGCACAAACACCCAACTATTTTAGCAATCAATTAAACCATACAAACATCAAAAACTCTATTTATTCAAACAGTACAACATTATAAAGAATTGTCTATAATTAAAAAAAACTGGTAACATTTTATTTAGCAAACTGGTGGTAGCCTAGTGAGAAAGGAGATGGAGGGAGGAGACAATCTGAGGTGGTTGTAGATATTCGTGATCTATTAGGGCAAGCTTTGAGTTGTAGATCTTGGTACATGGAGAGGATGAAGATCTGCAAGCAAACAGATAGTTCTTTGCTTTTTTGCTAGTGGACAGAACAGCTTTATAAATGTAAAAGCAATAAGCAAAAAATCACTAACCTCGATGATTATGTCCTTTCTTTTGTCGATGTGTCTTGAAAGGGAGATTTACTCTCAACGTATGCACTTTGATGTACTTTTGAGACGATGACTTCAAGCTATTAGAGTAAATTCTGCAAACATAATAATTAAAAGAACTTATAGAATGAAAAATTTAAGCTGTAATAGAGATATTTCATGATAGTTGCATGTAAAATGAATGCATCCAACACAATTTTCATATTTTTCACAATAAAATTTGTAACTCGAATCGACTTTTCCATTCAAAAGATGACATACAAAGCATGCTTGAAATCTCGCTGAGCAATCAATTGACCCAGTTATTTCTCTTCACCATTTTCACGATGAACTAAACCAATTTGGGAAATAGTGATTCAAATATATATATTTTTTCATCATGGATTTTGTGTACTCATACAATATGATAATATAATGATAAGAGGTCATACAACTCAAACAATTAAATGAAAGAAGTACTACCTTTGCTTGCAAATAAAAGGAAAGACATCAACTGTGAACTCAAATTGCATGAAGTTTTGGAAGTTAATATCAATCATATTTAGGCACATCTTAAAAAGTTAATAAATCATGATCCATTTTCAAAGATGAAAATTATATGATTTAATAGGTTAGTTGAAGATCTAAAAGAGAGAGAAAATAGCATATGTTAACCCAGAAATCAGCGATCCTCTCCAAGGCGGCTTGCTCGCAAATCGTGGACTCCGGCTCTTCCCAGGGGTTTGCGGCCAGCTTTTTGGCTAGCCGCACTATCGCCCGACGATAGTAATATTGTCGGACGATAGCCCCATTTGGGCGGACTCGCATCTCTATTCGCCCAGACCGCTAGGTAGCTGCCGGCTCGGCAGGAGGCGCGGCCTGCTTCTCCAGCCCGCTCCTGCAGGTCGCGTGGCTAATTAGCTTAACCGCGCCATCACCTGGCGACAGCGGTTATCTCCAGGCGATGTCACCCTTTCTTCTACAGGTGCGGACAACTCTCCTAGTGTGCCTAAGTCCGCCGATGAGTAGGCGGATACTCTCTTCAATCCTCTCAGAAGAAGGCGGCCTGCCTCCAGGTATCCCGGAAGATGGCGGCCTGCCTCCAGGTTGACCAGAAGAAGGCAGCCTTCCTCCAGGTCGCCCAGAAGAAGGAGGCCTGCCTCCAGGTCGCCTGGAAGAAGGCGGCCTACCTCCAGGTCGCCCGGAAGAAGGCGAGCTCCTCAGCTCGCACAACATGTGGCAGACTCGATCACAGCTCGCCCATACTATCAGGGGTGACGTCATCAAGCCTAGTTCTGGACGTCTCCTCCTCGAGCCTATAAATAGACCCTCATGCCTCCTCAGAAACGGAGGACGGACGTGGAGCAACCCGCACAACAAACACTATGGATACAACTTTCGATCTGCAAACCCTTCTTGCGGACTGACCACCTGTCTGCGCGGCCTCGACAACTAACCTTTGCAACCTGATTCCTGGACTTTGCTCCTGCAGCAGCCTGTCCTTGCGGTCTCAACAATCAACCCAGCTCGGCAGCGACTACAAGACCTAGTCACGCATACCATAGACCAGCAACCTCGGCGGTCTTCGCTACCTGATCGCGCAGTCCGCTCGGCCTAAGGCATCGAGTTGTGGGATCAGCAGCCCGTGCGGCCTCGCGACCTATTTGATCAGTCCGTGCGGCCTCTGGCAACCTCTTTCTTCTAGTCAACAGCCTCCCCTTGTACCCTTTATATTTTTTTCCTTGTAAAGGAGCGACGCAAGCTGTAATATTGATTCATAATCAAAGGAAAGTCCGTCGCGGGAGTGACATTTAAGCCGCGACGGGCGAATTCTGTTGTTGTCGTAGCCAACGGTCTCTCTCTCTTCGCCTCTCTCTCAGTCCCAACTACTAATCCAAACCGTCAAAGTAACCGACCGCTCGAAAGTTCCTCATCAACCTCCTTTTACCACCACATCCGGGATCGAATGTTTTCACTTATCGAGCTCACAGAGGCGCATTTTTGGCATCAATAGTTAAAACGCGAGCCTTAGATTTCGAACAGATGGTGAAATCCAACGGTTAGATATGTCAGACCATCAACCTACTGAGAACCTCGCTCCTTCAAGTCCTAGTGAAGATCCTATTTTGGAAGCCTTGGAGCAATCGCGTAAGGAAACCGCCCAGTAGTTCAAGGCAATCAACCATGCTCTAGCTGCTATCACACAGCGATTAGAGGCACAACCCACAACAGCACCAGTTCCCCCAGCCAATCTAGCACCAGGAATGGAGAACCCACAAGCCTATCCGCCGGCTTACCCGCTGGTCTACCCTCGTGTCTATCCGCCGACCTATCCAGCAACCTATTCGCAAGGGCAAGCCGCAACCCCTTTGCGATCTCAAAATGACGATGATGTTTTTAGTTGTCTACCTAAATCACCTATAGGGGGGTGAATAGGTGAGATCTGGGTCTTTTTGCTGAATAAAAAATTGAACGAACAGAGCGCGGAAAATAAGCAAACAAATCACAGATAACACCAGATATATAGTGGTTCCCCAATCTTGGGTACGTCAACTCTCCACCTCACCAATCTAGCAACACGCTAGACTCGGCTACTTTATTATTACCTCGGATTGAAAACCAATCCTACAACTCGAAGCAACGCCCCTACAACGCGATCCACAAAATAGATCTACACTCGGAAAAAAACGTCCAACAGCACTCGGAGACAAAATCTTCTACAAGATAAAAATGTTGTAAACAAAAATTATACAAACAGAATATCCCAGATTTAAATCTTCAACCTTTCTTCTTCCTTGAACTTTGAAGCTTTCTCAGAAACTGATCGAAGAAGACAAGCCGAAAATATTCTGGATCTGAATACTTAGATCAACACGATCAAGGGATGAATCTGTAGAAGTAAAAACCTCTTGATCTGTCGAAATGATTAGACCTTTTATAGGACAAACCTAACGATCATAATCATAAAGACAGTACACGTGGACCAATAATCATTGAGATTAATTTGAAATTTATTCCGTCTGGACTTAACGAAATTTCAGAAAAATGTTCTGCATTTCTCGAGTGGTTTATAGACTACTCGAGTACTAACTTTTGATTCTCGAGAGGAAGGGTGTAAGGTTCACGAGAACAAGACTTAGAGAAATTTTAAACATGAATCCTGGCTTCTCGAGAAGTGACTTCTACTACTCGAGAACTAGTAAAACTTCTCGAGAACTAATATGACTTCTCGAGAACCAGACATCTTCTCGAAACACATTTTCTTCTTACCCGAGTACTGGTCCTCTGACTTCTCGAGACAAGGCTTAGCCTTCTCGAGTACTGACTTCTGCTACTCGAGTATAACACTTAGAAAATTTCTTAAATTAATTATTTAGTAAACTCGAGACATAGATAAGTAGTACTCGAGTACTCCAAGGCTTACTCGAGTAATGAACTTAGTTTCTCAAGTGTGATTTTTGTTACTAGAGAACTTTACTTAGTATACTCGAGAATTCATTCCGACACTACTCGAGTACAACATATACTACTCGAGTAATGGACTTAGCAAAAATTTTGCTTCCTGAAAATTATTTTTCTTCAAATGAAATTAGCAACCATTCTTCCTTCCATCGCTTTAGTGCTTGAAAATGAAGTGTGTCTCAATAGAGAGGATACACATGAGTCAATACCATGGATCACACAATGAAGGATTGCATTGTATGGTCCTGTGTTTGGTGACTCATTGTAGACTGACATTGGTCTACACTTGGCAATTATATCCTGCAAACACATAACTCAACAAGGACATAAAAAACAACTTAATTCATCTTAGTTTAAGGGTGACTTCATAAAAATCTGGATTATTGTGGATACAATACGCAATAGACGAGTTCATAGCTCATCAAAACTTCTTCCGGGAAGCTTCCCGAGGAAGTCCAGCAAGATTCTTGAATATTCAGGGAAGTCATCCCTTTAGCTCTCGCAGTTACTCACCCCGCAGTAGTTTTTCCTTTCTATCCTCCCACTCATTATTCAACTGCGGCTTATCCTCCAATATTTTCTTTTCCTTATATTCTAGGAGGGCAGGAAGAGCCATCGCCGTTTACAGATAGTCTCCGGCAAGAACCAACTCCAACTCACTTCAGAGAGCCGTGATTGCCAACTTACACCGAGGAGTCTTACCCGATAGCACACTTACAAGATTTTGAGTCAACCGTCGCCCTTAAGACTCTTACCGATGCTACCAGGTGCAAACTATTCGTGAAAGTCCACCTTGTGTCAACTAGCTTCACCTATGGGGGGATAGGTGACTTGTAGCGTTTTTGCGGAATTAAAAACAGTACCTGCACAAGTAAATCAAACAACACAGCGCTGAAAAGAACACAGGAAAATTATAGTGGTTCCCCGATTTAGGTACGTCCACTCTCCCCCTACGACCTATCTCCCAACCAGGGACGACTCGGTCACTTCACCAACAAGATTGAAATCCAATCCTTGCACTAACGGAAGGAACCCTTCCACACGTAAGAGTCACCACTCCCACAACACGGGTTGCACCCAACCTTTACAACTAGGAATCAACCGTTCCTTTACAAAGAAATAGAAACTAGAATGTATAAGGAATACAAACAACTTATGGAGATTAAGGTGCTCTTCGTTCGACGACGTGTTCTTGAAGTCAACGAAGAGTCTACAACCTTAGATCTCTCTTGGAATGAACCTTCTCGAAACCGGCGGCAACTTGGAGCGGCGGCTAGGTTCTCGGAATAAGCGGCGGCGACGGAGAGCTGCTGCAGTGCTATGGGGATTCAAACTTCGTAGCAAAGGAAGCAAGGTCTTCCAACGGTCACACTAGGATCGGTCGTCTCGATCGATTCGGAAGGGGAAGGTTTTTCCCGATCAACGAATCAAGAGACAAGGGATCTCTGGTTAGACGCGTGAGACGCTATGCTAGACTAAGCTTCTGTCGCCGGAGATCTGGAAGAACTTGAGATCAACAGCGGCGACAACTGCACGAACAACGGAGACGGTCAGTGGAGCAAGATCGCGATCTAGGTCACGTCGGCAGCTGTTCTTTTTGAATTCGCGTATCTCCTTCTCGTTCCGCTCATACATACGGAGGTATATATACCTTAGGTCAAGCACATGACCATTGTGGGCCCCACCAGCAACAAGACCTAAGACCGGTTCGAAATACCGCAGGTAATATGGACCGGTCCAGAAAGAATTGGAAAATTGCCTAAGTCAAATTCGGCGAGAATCGTAGGTGATTCTCGACGAATCGGCGAGAATTACCTACGATTCTCGCCGAATTCTACTTAGCAGAATTCTGGCTGCACTGATATAGAAGCGGGGAGAATCGGAGGGAATCACACTTGATTCTCGCTGAATCGTCGAGAATGCAAAGTCATTCTCTACGAATCGGCGAGAATCACTTAGTGATTCTCGACGATTCTGCCTTAGAGAAATTTCTGGCGGCGTTGAGACTGCCGGCTCCAACTGGCGAGAATCATCTAGTGATTCTCGACGATTTGGACTTAGACGATTTCTCGTCTTTCCACCCGTGAGCTGGTCTTTGGCCCATCCTTGCTCCTTGTCTGCTCTAGATCTTTCATGACCCTGTGCTTGGAAATAAGTACACTCCAATAGAGAGAGTACACGTAAGCCAACACACTGATCTACTCAACGAGGGATTACGTTGTGCAGACCCGCGTATATTGACCTACTGCACCCTGACACTGGTGTGTACTTAGCGATGAATAACTGCAAGCACAACTAGAAGACAAGTAATCAAATACATAGTCAATTCACCTTAGCTTGTTCAAGGGCTTCTTCAAATCAGGTACATTGTGGATACAATACCCAACACTTCGTAATGTACTTTGATGGACAAGCAAGAGAGTTGTTCTACAAACTGCGCCCTCAGTCCATCGCTTCCTATGCTGATCTACGAAGAGAGCTTCTACTCTAGTTTTCTACCTCTGCCAAGAGAAAGAGCGGGCCGGAAGCACTGTTTGAGATCAGGCAGTGAGAGAATAAGACTTGGGCTCATTTGGTCGATCGTTTTCAAAGAGTGATTCTTGACATTGAAAACGTCGATCCAGAGATGTACCGAGTTGCTCTGATAAGTAGTTTAAGAGAAGGGTCACTTAAGTTCGAAGCTAATGTCTGAGTGCCAATAATATACCAGGAGATGATCAGTCTTGCCAACTTCTACATACGAGGTGAAAAGAGCAATCCCAACTACATCTCAAGGCTTGTAATAGAGAAAAATCTTTCTTCTTTATATGGGCATCCTCCAAAGTCTCCTCAGAAGGATTTTCAATTGCAAACAAGGAAGTGAGTTAATTTACGACGTCATGAATGCCTCTTCCCAGGCCAAGATCACATCCAAAGTCAAAGATAACAATTGTCAGTTCCTCCCAGTTATCCAGCACAAGTTCCGCAAGCAGCCTCAGTTTACCAACAGTAGGGTGATAAGTCACCAGAATATGAACTGGGCAGATCTATACAAGAAGTAATTCAAGTAATGAAAAGAAAGACCAGTTATAAGAGGCCTTATCAGCCCGCCGATACAATATCCAAAGGCTCGGATCCATATTGCGATTTCCATAAAGAGAAAGGGAATCCAACTGAAAACTGTCGAGCGCTTCGTCAACTGGTGGAGAAGATGCTGAGGTACGGCAAAGTACATGACTTATTCCAGAAGGATGACCACTCTGATCAATCTACTTCGAAAGGCAAAGTAACGGACATGCCTTTTGGCTCAAAGGAAGTGAGCCAAATAAGCAATGGCATTAACTTCATTATTGGTGAGAACATTGATGTGGATGATGTATGCATCCTTAGAGATCTGTTCTAAGGTGAAGATGGACATGACAGAGTTTCAAAAGTTCTTCGCAATCATAGCTGTTTGCTTTTTGTTATTCATTCCCTGAACATTTTCTCTGGAACACTTTTAAGCACTCTTTCATTCATTTCAATATTTTACATCAGAGATCCCGTACTGACACTTTTCACTTTTTTGGAATGTCTCCTCTCTATTTTCTCTTTGTCAAAGGGATAGCTGAACCGACGAGATATCTCAGAGTCTTGCTTAACCCCTCATAGGTTGGTTTCTAGCGTAACACAACGATGACCACATATAGTGGGGAGTGTTCGCATATGTGTAGTGGGAGCCATCCAATCTGTGCAGCCAGACTTCAGGGCTTCAGATCCTAGCCGGTATCTAACACACATCGCGCATCAAGGGAGGTCCCAGTGTGTTACTCTACTGTGCTCCGATAGGGATATATTATAGCTAAGATGATCGTTTCTTGGCAAGTAATGGCCCCCGGGTGTTGCCTATTTCTCTATGATCATCTCACACTGTGATCGTCGAACACTCCAAGGTAATCTCAAGCCATGCCTTCTGAGGAACCACAACATTGCTGATCTTTTTGGGCGAGCAATGCTTTAGAACATTTTGCACACGTGGTCTAACTGATCAGCAATGCGTGTAGCCCAGGCATGTGATAAGTGTGTCCGTCGTTCCTTCTTAAGAGTTTTGCATTTTCTCTTTTGTGCCCTTTCAGGGGAGCGTGGTTAGTCCTCCCTTGGTAAGGCTACACCTTTGATGATCTTTTAGGGCGAGCAATGCTTTAGAACTTTTGGCGCACTTGGCCTAATTGATCATCTTCGGGTGTAGATCTCTTTCAAACTGTTTTTTTCAGGTTAATAGGAAAAATCTGACCTATCTGAAGGATTCGTTACATCATATTTCTTGCTTATACTTGTCTTATATACTTAGCTCACATAAAACTTTATTAGCTGGAAGGTCCTCTACTATACTTATTGAATATTTTTTAGCACCAATTGTTTAATCAAAGAATCTGGTTCGCTTTGTCGACAAGTCATGCTATTGAAGTCTAATCAAAGTGGTATTACCTGGCTGATCAGGATTTCATATTGTGGATATCACATCTGATTGCACAAGAAGATTATTGTTATGGATTGATCTCTACTCGATTCTGACCATTCTTTTACTCAGTTGATAGCTGGGTTTGTTGGATATTCTTCCTACTGTCCAATTATATCTTCCTTATCACCTAAACATTTAGTAGGTACCCACACTTTTCATTTCCTTTATATATTTGCTTATTACTCTTTTTTTTGCAGATATTAGAAGATATTTGCAAGTTCCCTACAACTACTTACAAGTTACTTTTCTTTCCTGTCTGCTTCTTACTCTTCTTTTTTCAGAGATTAGCAGATATTCGAAAGTTCCCTTTAGGTACTTGCAAGTTACTTTTCTTTCTTATCTGCTTCTTACTCTTTCTTTTGCAGAGATTAGCAGATATTCGCAAGTTCCCTTCAGGTACTTGCAAGTTACTTTTCTTTCCTATCTGCTACTTACTCTTAGGGATTAGCAGATATTCCCAAGTTCCCTTAAGGTACTTGAAAGTTACTTTTCTTTCATATATGCTTCTTACTCTTTATTTTGTAGAGATTATCAGATATTCAGAAGTTCCATTAAGGTACTTGCAAGTTATTTTCCTTTCCTATCTGCTTCTTACTCTTTATTTTGCAGAGATTAGCAGATATTCGCAAGTTTTATTCAGGTACTTGAAATTTACTTTTCTTTCCTATCTACTTTTTACTCTTCTTTTTGCAGAGATTAGCAGATATTTGCAAGTTTCTTTCAGGTACTTGCAAGTAATTTTTCGTTCCTATCTACTTCTTACTCTTCTTTTTAAAGAGATTAGCAAATATTCGCAAGTTCCCTTCAGGTACTTTCAAATTACTTTTCTTTCTTATCTGCTTCTTACTCTTCTTTTTGCAGAGATTTGCAGATATTCGCAAGTTCCCTTCAGGTACTTGTAAGTTACTTTTCTTTCCTATCTGCTTCTTACTCTTCTTTTTGAAGAGATTAATAGATATTTGCAAGTTCCCTTCAGGTACTTGCAAGTTAATTTTCGTTCCTATCTGCTTCTTACCTTTCTTTTGGCAGAGATTCGCAGATATTCACAAGTTCCCTTCAGGTACTTGCACGTTACTTTTCTTTCCTATCTGCTTCTTACTCTTCTTTTTGCAGAGATTAACAGATATTCGCAAGTTCCCTTCAGTTACTTGCAAGTTACTTTTCTTTCCTATCTGGTTATTACTCTTCTTATTGCAGAAACGAGCAGTTGCTTGACCATTCCCTTCAGGTACTTACAAGTTCTTGTTCTTCTATACCTCTTACCTTTGTTTTGCAGAGACTCAATAACATAGCCGTCACAAGTCTTCTTCACTTTGCAAGAACAATAAAGGTACACACAAGATGTACTTTTCATCACTTATAATAACTCTTCCTTTGCAGGAGAAAAATAAGTATTTCCAGACCTTTCTGAGGAGAGACATCAGGTTTTATCACTCCTTGCCTCTTATTTTTCTACCAGATTTCTGAGGGGCAGATCGCGATTTTAGGGGTTAACTCAACTTTTTCAAAATTTCCTACAAACTTAAAAAAGTGCGGGGATCATATTAACCCAGAAATCTGTGATCCTCTCCAAGGAGGCTTGCTCGCAAATTGTGGACTCCGGATCTTCCCAGGGGTTTGCGGCCAGCTTTTTGGCTAGCTGCGTGGTGAGAATCTCTAGCCGCACTATCGACCGATGATAGTAATATCGCCGGACGATAGCCCTATTTGGGTGGACTCACATCTCTATCTGCCCAGACCGCTAGGTAGCCGCAGACTCAGCAGGAGACGCGGCCAGCTTCACCAATACGCTCCTACAGGTTGCGCGGCAAAGTAGCTTAACCGCACCATCGCCTGGCGATAGTAGTTATCGCAATGCGATATCACCCTTCTTCTTCTTCAGGTTCATACATCTCTCCTAGTCTGCCTCAGTCCGCCAAGGAGTAGGCGAATACTCTCTTCAATCCTCTCAAAAGAAGGCGGTATGCCTCCAGGTCACCCGAAAGAAGGCGTCCTGCCTCTAGGTCACCCAGAAGAAGGCAGACTGCCTCAAGGTCACCCGGAAGATGACAGCCTACCTTTAGGTCGCCTGGAAGAAGTTGACCTGCCTCCAGGTTGCCGGGAAGAAGGCGATGTAACGCCCCGAAACTCAAAAGAGTGATGGGTGGTGTTTTGAGCCAAATCTAGGATTTGGTAGAGGTGACAAGGCCTGGGACAATGGCGTGTCCTAGGGCGTGTCGTGCTCGGGTTTGACGATGGTCATGTGGTCGACGAAATTCCAGTCAGCGGTCGTCGGGGCAGTGAACACGGCCTGGGACACGGGCGTGTCCAATTGCGTGTCAACCACTTAAAGCTTTCCACTCAATGATCGTTGAGTGAGGGCACACGGCCTGACACACGGGCGTGCCAATGGTCGTGTGCTGCTCGGGAAGTTTGCGGGTTTGTGCTGAGGGAGCTACATGGCCTGGGACACGGGCGAGTCCCATGGCGTGTCTAGCACACGGCATGTGACACAGGCATGTCATATGGCTGTGTCGTGCCCTGGACGTCCTGGTCCTGTGTCGATGGAGGCACATGCACGCCCTGCTACACTGGCATGTACTGGCTGACACGGGCATGCCAAGCTTGACACGGGCATGTCGAGTGCCCATATTCTTTTCGGGACACGACGGTTTTGGTGTCGATTGAGGAACACGGCCTTGGACACGGGCGTGTCACAAGCCGTATTCTCCCCAGGAAGTTTATTTTTGGGCCAAATCGCAGCCATCCATTTCCTTTATTTTGGATCTAATGGCTCAGGTCTCTCCATGCTAGGGTTAAAGATGGGATTGATTGTTTAAACCCTCATTTGTGTTGGGGCCTCTCTCTTTTTAAGTCATAGAGAGAAGGGAGAGCAAAGAGGAAGAAGAAGGGGTGATCCGGCCGCCGGAAGAGCTTCGGAGCTCCAATTCTCGATCCGAGTCCAGATCTGCGAAGGAAAGATCATCGCGGTGCTTTTGATCCACATAGTTTTCCATAGCACCGAGGAGAAACGCTAGAGTAACGATTCTCATCTTGAGCATGTGAAGCTCTTCTTCTTTTGCATGGGAAAACCTTCTCCCGTGAGTGTGCGACGAGTTTGCAGTATTCCTTGGGGTAGATATGTAAAGTCTCCCTTGTTTAGAGTTCGTAATTATAGTACGGACATAGGCATGGTGTGTGAAGCCTACCCGAACATGTTGGTCTAGATTAGTGATGTTTTGCTATGTATTGTTTGTCGGAGAAGACTCCTTGCCATTGTGTTGTTTTCGGGTTTCTACGTGGTAGATTGCAATAGGGAGTCTTGGGGATTAATCCCAAGGTGCACCCGAAAATCTGGGCGGATGCGAAGTTCTGCCATTTTGGTGGCCTGGGAGCCAGCCAGGTATATAGTGGGGCTATGTACCGTGTTTGATCGATAGTTGGGACTAGGAGAAGCTTAGCCCGCGTCAAAGGCCAAATGGCCATGATGGGGTGAGCAACAGGCTGGTGGAACCCTACCCGCTCTATCTGTTTTGGTTAAAGAGACCTAAATCTACGTGGCACTTACCGATGATTTGGAGAATGAGTCTAGGCTGCGGATGAAAGGACTAAATGCTCACGAGGTTTGCCGGCCCTGGGGGCGGTGGTGGAGCCAAGGAACGGACCAGGTTCAAACTTGCTTCATCGAGTTTGTGCCCTGAGAGCATGGGGTGTATGGCCGTGTGTGCATGCACCTGTGATGTTGTGCTTATTCACTATTGCTTGTTTTGTAAACAAGTGCAGGGAAGGAGCTTTGCCACCCCGAGATTTGGGGGAGGAATCTTTATAATTTGGTCATCTTTAGCTGACCGTTATTCTTGTTTGCCACCGTTGCGGTGAATTGTGCTTGTAGGTGCTGCGGAGCCGAGCGGCAAATAGCGGGCCAAAGTCCAAGGTGCTGAGCCGGCCCTCGAAGGCCTTGTTTATTTACTCATTTAATTCATGTGTGGCCGGCCTGCGAGCCGAAGTTTGTAAGACACTGATTAATTATTGTTAACTCTTGTAAGGCCTTAAGGCCATGACTTTTGTGTATTATGTAGTTCATTCCTACTGGGTTTGTTAGTGTACATTCGTGCTTGTGCTGGGTTCTTTCTCTTGCAACTTAATAAATAACTTCCGCTAGATGCTCTGTGTAGGACGTGTGTATTGGTTGAATGGTTTCATTGAGTAACCCACCGGTCTATTCGTGGTATATGGCATCGGGCCCCGGCCGGACCTACTGCTATATGCTATGTGACGGATAGGGGTATTATAATTTTGTATCAGACTATCAGTTTCGGTCAGGCTTAAATGAATTCGTGGACAAATTCACTTTAAGGGGTTGATAGCACATGTGTGTGCGTCATCGTTATAACATTAAAAGAACCCATGAATGTCTACTTAGGAATGAAAATACACGTGTTTGAGGAACCTGCGTTTTCCTATAATTGCTTTTTGTAATTTTTTCATTCTCTTATTGGTGTTTGGTATGACTATAGGTGTCCGGGAGTGGCGCGTGGCAGTCTGAACACACACTTTCTGAGAAAAGTACTGCACCCAATGACGTGCCTGAGACCCCTACTTCTATTGAAACCATAAGAAGGGTAGTTGAAGCGGTGTTCGCTGTGACCAATGCACAACATTGACGAATTGTGCAACCCTCTATCCTTGAGATGGCCCCAGCACCGGGAAGTGTGATGGAACAAATGGCATTTAGAGACCCATTAGGGCAGCAGATGAACATGATTGTGTTGCAAGGAGCGCATTCAGTTGACGAATATTTGTAGGCGTTCCTTATGATAAGGCGCTACCCTGGCTTTGAGTGGGAAAGCGAGCAGTTTATAATCGATAGATTTTATAATTGTCTACGCAGCGAGTTGCATATCCTACTGCTAGGACCAAAGCTATTGGGATTTTGAGCCTTGGTGGAGTCGGACAGAACTTTGGAAGTGGAGTTGGGGAGAACTCATCAAATACCAGTGAATAGGGTACCAAACCATGCAGATCCTATAAGGACTGCCTACCGTAGAACGCTGAGAAAATAAGCTAGATCATCTACTAGCCAGGTTACTTATAATTGCCATTCTTGTGGAAAGAAAGGGCACTTTGCCCGAGATTGTCGGGAGGGTGCTCAGAAGACAATGAAAGCTTTGGCAGGAGCAGTTGAAGACTCTAGTGCAAAGGAGACGGTGTTCAAAATGCCAACCTCAAAATCTTGATACCGTAGGTGGAACAAGAAGGCTAGGAGATCGGGTCTAGTCCCTTCCTCTAGCGCATCCGGAGCGACTATAGGCCAAACCCCGGGTGCATGATGTAACTGTGGGAAGACGGGACACTATGCCTGGGATTGTCGGAGCGGACGCTCAAGGTCCGAGAAGAAGTCGGGGGCAACAACTGAGGAGAAGGGCAAGGCAGTGGAATCCACCGCATCGCAGTATTCTCCGGTCCAACCGAGAGTGGACATCCTTGGCCAGCAGGAGGTCTTATGGCCGACCGTCGAGATTTCAGGTATGGTTTAATTGATAGCAATTTAGCTTCTTATACCTATTACCTTATGCGTGTTAACTTAGGACTGGAAGTTCTAGGCTTTGTTTAGTATTTTTGGTAATCCGGCGATGGCATAGTTTCGATAGGGGATTTTCGCACTCCTTTTTTCCGAAGGATTTGTATCGTGCATCAGAGTATCTCCTTCGATGGTAAAGGACCATTTGGATGTGTTATTGCTCAGTGGTTGTTCGATGCGCGCGGAGAGAGAGTCTCTGTCGCAAGGTTACTGTTTGGAGTCAGGAGTTTGACGTGCAAGCGTCGTTACTGCCACCATAGGAGGCTTCGAAGCCTTAGCCTAAGCCTACATTGGATAATATCTCGGGTGTATCCGAATATCCTGATGTATTTCCCTGACGGTCTCCTTGGAGCCCCACCGTAGCAAGAGATCTATTTCACGATTGAGTTTGTGCCAGGTGCCAAACCTGTGTCATGCTCTCCTTTTAGGTTGGTACCTAAGGAAATGGCGAAGCTAAAGGTTCAACTCGACCAGTTGTGGGAGCAGGGTTATGTGCGTCCAAGTTCGTTGCCTTGGAGTGCACCAGTCCTTTTCGTTAAGAAGAAGGACGGGAGTTTTCGGCTCTGTATCGATTATGGAGAACTGAACAAGTTAACTGAAAAGAGCAAGTAAACGATCCTAAAGATTGATGATCTTTTGATCAGTTGGTCGGGTCATCAGTTTACTTAAAATTGGATCTTAAGTCTGGTTACTATCACCTTATGATAAGGGAAAGCGATCTGCCAAAAACAGTGTTCAGCGCAAGGTATGGACATTTTGAGTTTACGGTCATGCCATTCGTGCTGACTAATGCGCCGTCTGTGTTCATGGATTTTATGAACAGATCGTTCAGGGAGTACCTAGACCATTTTGTGGTCGTCTTCATCGACGACATATTGGTGTACTCGCAGAGCAAGAGGATCATTTCAAGCATCTGCTTTTGGTGTTAGAAATGCTAAAGAGGAACCATCTCTATTCCTAGTTCTCCAAACGTGAGTTTTGGGTTATCCTAGGTAGCGTCCCTCGGTCATAAAGTTAGTAGAGTGGGTGTTGTAGTGGATCAAGCAAAGATAGTTATGATACGTGAGTGTCTGTGTTGCGTTCGGGAGCGGAAGACCAAAGTTTTCTTGGGTTGGCCGGTTACTACAGGCGCTTCGTAGAGAACTTCTCGCGGTTAGAGTTACCCCCTCATGAATTTGACGAGGAAAGATCAAAAGTTGTTTGGACGCCTGCGTGCGCACAAGCTTTCGAGGAGCTGGAGAGTCGGTTGACCACGACGCTAGTACTAAGTTCTCCGAGTGGGACCAAAGATTTTGAGAAATACAGCGATACCTCAGGAAATGGTTTGGGCTGCGTGCTGCTGCAGAATGGTAGTGTTATTGCTTATGGCTCGCGTCAGCTGAAAGTGCATGAAAGGAATTATCTGGTCCACGACTTGGAGTTAGTGGCCGTGATTTTTTTATTAAAGCTGTGGAGGAATTATTTGTATGGCGTAAAGGTCGATATTTAAACCGACCACAAGATCCTGAAATACCTGTTGGATCAGAAGGATCTTAACATGAGGCAGCGGAGGTGGATGGAGTTCTTGGGGGACTATACGTTCAAAATTCATTATGTGCCCGGGAAAGGCAATATAGTGGTAGATGCGTTGAGTCGCAGAGCTCCCTCCCAAGCCAACTGGTTTTCGGTTCATGATGAGAGGTTGATTCGGGAGTTGGAGGCGTTAGACATCTGTTGTGTTGACAAGCAGACTAGCGCCGAAGCGCTATTGAACTGGACGGAAGTTTAGTATGACCTGGCTGATCAGATTTGACAGGCTATGGAGTTGGATAGCAGCATGAAGGAGATCATGGATGCAGCTTCGGATGGGTCAAATTCCCAGTTTTCAGTTGAAGATGGACTGCTAAGGAAGGACAGTCGTTTGTGTGTCCCAGATGTGGGAAATCTACGGGCGGAGTTGATGTACGAGGCTCATCATACCAAGTACTCAATTCACCCAGGGAGCACGAAGATGTACTGAGATCTAAATAATTTGTTCTGGTAGCCAGGACTCAAGAAGTATGTGGCACTATTCGTGGCTAAATGTCAGACTTGCGCCTTAGTGAAGGCATAGTGCCAAAAGCCAGGGAGTTTCTTGAAATCTTTGCCTCTACCGGTGTGGAAGTTCGACGACATTTCGATGGACTTTGTGCATGGATTTCCAAGGTCGCAGATGGGAAACAACGTCATCTGGGTGATCGTAGATCGGTTAACAAAAGTGTCGCACTTCATTCCGCATAGGAAGGATGATTCTATGGAGAATTTGGCAAAGTTATATATGGATAATATTGTGCGGCTTCACGGGGTGCCCCGCAGCATCATGAGTGATTGAGATGGACGGTTCATGTCCAATGACTGGAGGTTGGTGTAGAAAATGCTGGGGACTAAGTTGAAGTTTAGCACAGCCTTCCATCCGCAGACGGATGGGCAAACTGAGAGGGTCAACAGGACGATGGAGGACATGCTTCACATGTGCGTTCTGGATTTCGGAAAGCAGTGGGAAGACAATCTATATTTGGTGGAGTTTACGTACAACAATAGCTACCAAGCGAGCATACAAATGGCGCCCTTCGAGGCCTTATATGGTAGAAAGTGTCGCACGTCAATGTCGTGGCTAGAAACGGGATATGCAAGGTTGTACAAAAGCAAGAGGTGGAAAGCGCTACTTCATTGGTACGAACCATTCAGGAGCATTTGCTGATCGCTTAGGATAGACAAGCTAAATACTACAATGCAAAGCACCAAAATGTGGAGTTCGCAGTTGGCGATTGGGTGTATTTGAAGATAAAGCCATTCAAGGGTGTTTCACGGGTACGACGCTTGAAGAAGCTTAGCCTGAGGTACCTTGGACCATTTAAGGTCCTGGAGAAAATCGGTGAAGCGGCTTACCATCTGAAGCTATCGGTGGAGTTAAGTGGTCTACACGACGTTTTCCACATATCATTGTTGCGGAAGGCAGTGCAAGAGCCTTCGCAGGTGATCGCAGTTGATCAAGTACCGGTGGACGAAGGGTTGGCGACAAGGGTCAAGCCCATTCATATCAAAGACTTTGAAGTCAAGCGACTTCGTAACAAGGAGATCAGGATAGTCAAGGTCCGATGGGACAGTTGCGGTCAGGAGGAGCTCTCTTGGGAACCAGAGCAGACCATGTTGGAGGAGTACCCAGAGTTATTTCACTCAGGTACCGCTTTTGGTTTTGTGTATCTTTCCTTTAGAAATTTCGTGGATGAAATTCTTTTCAGAGGGAGAGAGTTGTAATGCCCCGAAACTCAAAAGAGTGACGGGTGGTGTTTTGAGCCAAATCTGGGATTTGGTAGAGGTGACACGGTGATGGAGACGACAACCCACAATATTTCGAGGACGGCGACGGCATGCTTGCGGACGACCATGCGGAGCGTCGACATAATAACCGTCCAGAACGCAAACCCATATATTATTATTTAATAATTATTATTATTAATAAATTATTCTTAATTAATAATGCATTTCTATGTTTGGTATTTTATGTCGCAATGTTATTTTCATTTCATGTGTGATGGGTGTTTATAAGCATCATTTGTTATTTTTATTTCATGTTCTTAATTATTGTAATTGTTATGTCATGATGGGTGCAAATAGCCATCATGAGTGGTTTAATTTTCGATGGTGGAGATTGAGTGGTGTAGCCTATATATAGGCATGTATGTTTCATATTTTTATTATTGAATGAATGAAAAAATTAAGACCCTCACTTTGAGAAGTTTCCCTCCTCCCTCACTTTGAGAAGTTGTGGCTCTTTCTACTGCATGTTTTTCAGGTACTTTGTCCCTTTGGTTGACTCTTTCATGCAGTTTTTACCTTGTTTAGCTTGCTGAGGTATTCTGTTTTATTTTGGAATACCCCAGGTTCTGAGCCGTAGCCAGTTGGGTGGCTAGTTTGCAGTGGTGGTGTTGGTGGACTCTTGGTCTTTGGAGTTCCGTTTGCCGTATTGGTGAGGTAGTTTTTCAGTACTTTCTTACAGACATACATGTGTGTCAGTGGGTTCGTGACAGGTTGTTGGCGCCCACTGGTAGTTGTTACCTTTGTACTGGATATATTTACTTATGCTGCTACCATTTTCTGGAGATAGTCTACTTGCCCTGAGAAGGTTTTATGCTAGGTTGCTAGTTATTTTTAAACTATAATTATTATTATAAATAAAGATCATGATCAGCATGTTTTATAAAACGTAATCACTATTTTCCAAATCACGTATAAAGACCGTTTTCTTATATATTATATAAATTAAATGTAGGGTCTTGCATAGCATGAGTGGTTCTCTTGGGACCCTTATGTGCTCCGTAGGATGTCAAACCTGATAAAGTATTTTCTTTCCGCAGCGTTTAAATATAGTTTTCTTTTGTGGACTAGGTGATCCACTAAGCCGGGGGATACGGCCTCTAAAATATAACTGGTTTTCTAATCATTAATCACATGATTTTTCTTTCATTAGGTTGGTAGGTGGTTTTGCCTGAGCGTCAGCAGTTATCCCCTGCTTGACGTGGCATCATGACGCGTGTTTTCTCTTACTCTGATAATTCTTAATTCGGAGAAAATGCGGGTTGTGACAATAAGCCCCTACCCCGGATGAGAAAATTACCTTCTCTCGGAAGGACATGCCGGACCACGAAGATACATTTTGCGATGCGCTGGTAATTTGGACCGCCATCGAACACTTTACGGTATCACAGATCCTAGTAGATAATGGGAGTTCAGTGAATGTCATCTACAAGAAGGCATTTGTTGGGTATTGCATCCACAATAGACCTGATTTGAAGAAGCCCCTGAACAAGCTAAGTTGAATTGACAATGTATTTGACGATTCTATCATGTTGTGCTTGCAGTTATTCCATGCTAAGTACACACTAATGTCAGGGTGCAGTGGGTTAATATACACGGGTCTGCGCAACATAATCCCTCGTTGTGTAGATCAGTGTGTTGATTCACGTGTGCTCTCTCTATTGGAGTGTACTTATTTTAAAGTACAGGGTCAAGGTAGATTAAGAACAGAAGAAGGAGCAAGGTTGAGTCAAAGACCAAGTTATTCAAAATAAGGAAGAAGGAAAATTCTTCCAAGTGAAAATCGACGGGAATCGCTAGTGATTCCCGCCGATTTCGACGGGAATCAATAACGACTCACGCCGACTTCTTCTGGCTGGAAGATTTAGAATCGAAATTCTGCCAAGGCAGAATCGACGGGAGTCGAGAGTGATTCCCGCCGACATCGACGGGAATCACCAACGACTCCCGCCGATTTTGCCTTAGGCAAATTCTCACCGTTCGCTGGACAGAACAAAGCCGTTGTGTGCTGTTTCGGCCGGGGCTAGGTCTTCTCCTCGTGGGCCCCACAACGGTCATTAGGGTTGGCTCCTGGTATAAATACATGGGTATTTTGAAACTCAGACAACAAGATACACAGAAATACAAAAGAATGTCGATGACGTGACCTAGCCGATCGCGGAAATCGCCGATCGCTCGTCGCCGCTCGCAAGATCGTCGCCGCCGCTGATCTCAGTTCATCTCTGATCGTCGGACGACAGAACCGAGGCAAGCAACCGGTCTCATGTATCTCTCTCGAGATCTCTTTTCTTCCGATTCGTTGAACGAGACTTGTTTGCCCTTACGAATCGGTTGAGACGTTTGATCCGACTGAGATTGTTCGAAGACCTAGTGTGCTTCGTCAAGAAGTTTGGATCTACAAAGCATCGCCGCCTCACTTACTTACCGCCTCCGATCTTGACAAGATCCATTCCAAGTGAGAAATCTGGTAGTGGACTCTTCGTACTTTTCGTGCAAGCTTCAACGAACGAAGAAGTACATCGGAATCTCCAAAGCATTGTTTGTATTTTAATTTTCATTCAATTTTGTTGTAAAGGAATTTTCATTCCTAGTTGTAAGGGTTGGGTGCAACCCGCTGTGGTGGAGTTGTTACTCCATTGTAGGAAGGGTTCCTTCCGTGGTTAGGGGAGCGTTGCTCCTAGTATGAGGATTAAATTTCAATCCGTTTGAAGAAGTGACTTAGTCATCCCTTGGTGGGAGATAGGTCGAAGGGGGAAAGTGGACGTACCCAAATCGGGGAACCACTATAATTCTTTGTGTTTTCTGTGTTCTGTTTGCTTATTTGTGCATGTTAGTTTAATTCCGCAAAAAACTGCACGACACCTATTCCCCCCCCCCATAGGTGGATTAGGTTGACACTAAATACTTTCAAGTGGTATCAGAGGGAGGTTACTCGTCAATAAGGTTAACACCTTGAGTAAGATCCTGTGTCTTGTGTCAAGAAGAAAAACAAGATTCAAGCATGGAGCTATACACAGATGTCTCTCCCCTGAGACTGCCTGCCTGCACAAAAGAATATTTTCCCATCTAGAAAATGAGAGTTCAGTTTCATCTGGAAGCCATTGACCCTCGTGCTTTATACATTGTGGAAGAGGGTCCCTTCATTCCCATGAAGGCTTCTAACTCTGGAGAAGATCTTCAAATCCCAAAGAGTCCCGCAGAGATGTCTGAAACTGAGTTCTCACTATTCAACTTGGACAAGCTGGTTCGACAGATCATTTCTGATATTTGGTCAGGATCATCTCTTACAAGATTGGATAAGTGTAAGACTGCAAAGTCCATGTTGGAAACAATCTCTGACCTCATGGAGGGAAAGAAGGCTGCCTGGACTGAATGCCAGCAAGAAGATGAAGCATATGTTGGGGTCCTCATCTCTAAAGATGAAAGTCAAGAACAACCTTTCAATATCAGGGCTCCCGTTTCTCTATCAAAGACTGAAGAAGAGATAGAGGAATTCAGTTGTGTTGAAGCTGAAACTTCAGCTTCCGCAGACCATAACTCTATCCCTGATCAGCCCAATCAGGATCAGGTATCTTCCTCCTCTGGCTCTTTCTCACATATATCTCCTGAAGACAGGATAAGTTCGGAGGATTGTCCATCAGTTGATGCCAGGGATATTGACAGCTTCGATCAACAGATTGAAACTCTTGATTCCCTTCAAAGAGCCCTTCAGGAGAGCAACTTGCTTGTTGAGAAATAAGCTATGGAAATTGCTCAGTTGAGGACCATGATGGACCTCCAATTAGAATCCATCAAGGTGAAGAACTCAAAGATCTCGGATCTAGAGTTTTCTCTAGAGACTGAGAAGAGGATAGTATCTAATTTTTCCAATGTAGATGTTATTAAGAGAAAGGGAGAAAACGGGTGGATCTCGCGAATTATAAATTCGTGGAGAAATGGGGAAACTGTTTACGGACCCCCCACACTGAGTAGGAAGGGCACACATCATTCGTTCAGGTATGACCATAAGAACACCTATGGTCACTGCAAGAATGATCGGCCCTCATGTGAAAACACCCATAGTGTAAGTGCTGTTATGGATACCCGTGAGAAAATACACACGGCTCATCATGAATCGTTTGTATTTACGGCCTCAGCCCCCACACTTTATGACATTGCTGGAACAAGCTCTCACAGAATATCTTCCCACCCTAGGACTAAGGGAAAGGGAGTTGTCAAACATGTAACAGGCATCACTGGGGCCCCCGGATGTGTGTTGGCTGAAAAGAAAGCACCACCTCCCAGGCCTCATGACACTCACCACATGTTCACCATCAGACCCACCTCGAGTCTCGGTGGACAGGGAAAATCTGAGAGCAGAACCAGCTCTGCCCCTTTAAGACCTAGGATCGTGACTAACTTCGTTAGTAGATCCAGTCAAAAAATGAGGTACAATATCCATGAGTGTTGGTGATGTGGCAGAGTGGGTCACTTTACCATAGACTGTTGGCACAATCCTTCCATGCCAAGGGCAAGGGTATGTACACATCCTCCGACAAGAGACAGCCTTCCTGTAGGAGATCCTGTGGGAAGGCATGCTGTATTTTATACTGAAAAGAACCTAGGACCCAATTCCTATTGGGTTCCTAAGGTAAGGTAATCTTATTTTATAGGATAGTCCAAGCACCCATGAACATGATGGGACTTGGACAAGAGATGTTCCAGGCTTGTTCTGGAACAAGGAACATGGGAAAGGATATAATACTAACTACAGTGTCCTTCATGTATATGACACTCTTCATGCTCCAAAGAGTGGATCCAAATGATCATCCTACTACTCCCAGGAATCACCCAAGAGATCAGATCATAGGAGATCCTCGGGACGGTTTCAGAACTCGCAGAGGTACAATTAACGAGATTCTGCACCTTAGTTTTTTGTCACAGGTTGAGCCAAAGAAGTTCGACGAAGCGAACAAAGATGCGTCGTGGATATTAGCAATGCAAGACGAACTGCATCAATTTGAACGATGCAACGTATGGACGCTATTTCCCAGACCAAAGAAACAGAATGTGATCGGCACTAAGTGGATCTACAGAAACAAACTGGATGAACACGGTGTCATCATCAAGAACAAGGCCAGACTGGTGGCTCAAGGTTACAGACAGGAGGAGGGTATTGACTTCGACAAAACCTTTGCACTAGTTGCAAGAATCGAGGCGATCAGGTTGTTCCTAGCGTATGCCTCTCACAAAGGATTCATTATCTATCAGATGGACGTGAAGTCTGCTTTCCTGAATAGAAATTCAAAAGAGGAAGTATATGTCGCGCAACCCCCAGGTTTTGTTAATCCAACACTCCCTAATCATGTTTACTTTCTTAATAAAGCATTATATGGCTTAAAACAAGCTCCTCGAGCTTGGCATGAGACTCTGTTTAGTTTTCTTGTTGAGAATAAGTTCTCGAGAGGAAAAATAGATAAGACATTGTTTCTTAGGGAAGTCAAAGACAAGATTTTGCTGGTACAAATCTATGTTTTCCACGTGCGTTTTTGCCAGATATCAGGTGAACACTAAGGAATCTCATTATGTCGCTGCAAAGGGGATTCTTAGATACCTTAAAGGTACACCAAATCTTGGCTTGTGGTACCCAAGAAATAATGATGTCGAGCTGATAGGCTTTTCAGATGCTGACTTTGTAGGAAGCAGGGATGATAGAAAAAGCACTTCCATGACGTGCCAATTCCTAGGAAGAAGGCTTATATCGTGGAACAATAAAAAGCAGAACTGTGTCGCAACCTCTACGGCTGAATCTGAGTACATCTCAGCAGGCAGCTGTTGCGCAAAACTTCATATGGATCATAAATCAACTCGAAGATTATGACTTGTAGTTCAGAGAAGTTCCTATGTATTGCGACTCCTCGAGCGCAATTGCAATTGCGAACAATCCAGTGTCGCACAATAGAACAAAGCATATTGAAGTGCGCTACCACTTCATTCGGTAGCATGTGGAAAACAAAGATATATCTCTCTGCTATGTCCCCAAGGATAAACAGATTGCAGATATCTTCACGAAGACAGTAGACGAGGCCAAGTTCAATTTGTTCAAAACTGAACTCAGCATGCTGAACTTTGAAGATTGAAGATTGAAAGGCTCAAGGCTCTTGAATCAAGGGGAATCATCTGTTAGGCACTTAAGATCAGGCACGGATGCAAGAACTTAGGGGGAGCATTTTGCTCCAAGTGAATTCCCAGATTTGCAGAAGCCGAAAAGGGGGAGATTACCCTCTCGGCCAAGACTAAGGTGACTTCCAATGCTAAGTAGGCCACAAAGGCTATGTTGCTCTCAATAAAATGGTAATGAATTCCACTCTCAACTGAATTTTCATTTTATAATTTTCATTCCCATCTGTTCTTTTCACCTTAGCTTGTAGGGTTTAGGATTCTTCAAATAGGGGGAGATTGTTGGGTATTGCATCCATAATAGACCTGATTTGAATAAGCCCCTGAACAAGCTAAGTTGAATTGACAATGTATTTGAGGATTCTATCAAGTTGTGCTTGCAGCTATTCCATGCTAAGTACACACCAATGTCAGGGTGCAGTGGGTCAATATACACGGGTCTGCGCAACGTAATCCCTCATTGTGTAGATCAGTGTGTTAATTCACGTGTGCTCTCTCTATTAGAGTGTACTTATTTTCAAGTACAGGGTCAAGGTAGATTAAGAGCAGAAGAAGGAGCAAGGATGAGTCAAAGACAAAGTTATTCAAAAGAAGGAAGAAGGAAAATTCTTCCAAGTCAAAATCGACGGGAATCGCTAGTGATTCCCGCCGACTTCGACGGGAGTCATTAGTGATTCCCACCGACTTCGACGGGAATCAATAACAACTCCCGCCGACTTCTTCCGGCTGGCAGATTTCAAACCGAAATTCTGCCAAGGCAGAATTGACGGGATTCGAGACTGATTCCTGCCGACATCGACGGGAATCACCAACGACTCCCGTCGATTTTGCCTTAGGAAAATTCTCACCGTTCGCTGGACCGAACCAAACCGCCGTGCGCTGTTTCGGCCGGGGCTAGGGCTTCTCCTTGTGGGACCCACAACGGCCATTAGGGTTGGCTCCTGGTATAAATACATAGGTATTTTGAAACTCAGACAACAAGATACACAGAAATATAAAAGAACGACGACGCCGTGACCTAGCCGATCGCGGAAACCGTCGATCGCTCGTCGTCGCTCGCAAGGTCGTCGCCGCCGCTGATCTCAGTTCATCTCTGATCGTCCGATGACAGAACCGAGGCAAGAAGCCGGTCTCATGTATCTCTCTCGAGGTCTCTTGTCTTCGGATTCGTTGAACGAGACTTGTTCTCCCTTCCGAATCGGTTGAGACGTTTGATCTGACTGAGATCGTTCGAAGACCTAGCGTGCTTCGTCAAGAAGTTTGGATCTACAAAGCATCACTGCCGCACTTACTTGTCGCCGCCAATCTTGACAAGATCCATTCCAAGTGAGAAATCCGGTAGTGGACTCTTCGTACTTTTCGTGCAAGCTTCAACGAACGAAGAAGTACATTAGAATCTGCAAAGCATTGTTTGTACTTTTATTTACATTCAATTTTGTTGTAAAGGAATTTTCATTCCTAGTTGTAAGGGTTGGGTGCAACCCGCTGTGGTGGAGTTGTGACTCCGTTGTAGGAAGGGTTCCTTCCGTGGTTAGGGGAGCGTTGCTCCTAGTGTGAGGATTGGATTTCAATCCATTTGAAGAAGTGACCGAGTCGTCCCTTTGTGGGAGATAAGTCGAAGGGGGAAAGTGGACGTACCCAAATCGGGGAACCACTATAATTCTTTGTGTTTTCTGTGTTCTGTTTGCTTACTTGTGCAGGTTAGTTTAATTCTGCAAAAGACTGCACGACACCTATTCCCCCCCATAGGTGGATTAGGTTGACAGTAGATACTTTCATCATTCAATAAGATGAGGGTGGAGGATTGAAGGGTGTTTGTAGCAGATGGGCCGTTGTTTGGATTCTCAGGAGAAAGGAAGGAAGTCGAGGGCATAGTGGGACTCCAAGTGACTATGGGGGGGCTGTCTAGGAATTGCCGCTTCGTGATAGTGGATGCCCCCAACAGTTACAATGCCATTTTCGGGTGCCCTTTGATCAGTGCCTTTAGGTGCGTCCCATCATATTTTCATCAATGCCTGAAGTTCAATGCCGGGGGAACCCAGATCCAAGTACGAGGAGATCCAAAAGCAGCCCGAGAGTTCTATGTGACGGTAGTGAATACTATTTCTTGGCAAGGAGAGGCTGAGGAAATGGAGATAAGGATGGAATGATGGGAGCAAGAGGTCGGAGAAGCGGAAGGAGAGAAGGAGGGAGAGATGGAGGTAGAGGAGGAGGAAAAAGGAGTGGGGATGGAGAGAGGCATTGCGGTGGAGCTGGGAATTGTAGGAGAGAAGGAGGGAGAGATGGAGGTAGAGGATGAGAAAGAAGGAGTGGGAATGGAGAGTGGCATTGCGTGGAGCCAGAAACGACAGGAGAGAAGGAGGGTGAGATGGAGGTAGAGGAGGAGGAATAAGGAGTGGGGATGGAGAGAGGCATTGTTGTGGAGCCAGGAACGACAGGAGAGAATGAGGGAGAGATGGAGGTAGAGGAGGAGGAAGAAGTAGTGGGGATGGAGAGAGGCATTACGGTGGAGTCGGAAATGGCAGGAGAGAAGGAAGGAGAGATGGAAGTTGAAGGGGAAGGGAGAAATGAAGGGGAAAAGAATGGAAAAAGAAAGATAAAGGAAGTAGGGAGGTCATCCAGGATGGAAGCTCGACCGGAGAAGAAAGGAGGATCACTGTTAGGAGGGGTCCCAACTGATGAAGAGGTAGATAAGTTTCCGAGGGAGGTGGCTGTGGCCGTTGCGGAGTATAAGGACATAGACCGTGAAGATCGAGAGCAGGAGGAGATGTTGAGGGAGCAGGAGAAAGAGGAAGATCCATCAAGACTAAAGGCAGTCGTAGAGGTGCTGGAGATGGAGATTCTCACAAGGAAGAGAGAAAGAGAAGATAAAAGTCAGTGGGGAGCTCAGTCCTGAGGATCAGGAGGAGATCAGGATATGTGTGTAGAGGAATGTCGACATCTTCTCTTGGAGCGCAGCTAACATGTCAGGAGTTAATGCGTACATGGCATGCCACCGTGTCAACCTCTACCCCAACGCTCGTCCGATACAGCAAAAGAATATAGCCATTGACACCAAGATGGTAAGGCCCATCAGGGAAGAGGTGGAGAAGCATCTCAAGGTTGGATTACCGAGGTGGGTGAGTAATTTTGTAATGGTAAAAAAGGGAGAGGGAAAATGGAGGATGTGTGTAGACTTTTCTCTTTTAAATAAAGCATGCCCTAAGGATTGTTATCCTCTACCTTGAATCGATGCGATGGTTGAATCAATCGTCGATTTTTCACTAATGAGTCTTCTAGATGTATTTTCAGGGTACCATAAAAAAAGCATGCATCTCCCAGACATCATGGATGTTACCTTTGTCACGGAGGATGGATGCTTTAGCTACAACATGATGCCCTTCAGTTTGAAGAACGCAGGGTTAACTTACCAAAGAATGATGGACCGGATCTTCCGGGAGAAAAAGGGACGAAATCTCAAGCTTTATGTGGATGAACTGATGGTCAAGAGCCGAGACCTCAGGTCTCACATCTTGGACCTGGAGGAAACTTTTGGTACCATAAGGAAATACAAGATGAGGCTCAACCCTCTGAAGTGTGTCTTCGGGGCCAATAGGGGCAAATTCTTAGGACATCTCCTTACCCCATCAGGAGTGGAGCCCAATCCTGAAAAAGTGAAGACAATCTTAGAATTGGAATCTCCGAAGAATGCTAAAGAAGTCTAACGCCTTGCCGACAAGCTAGTCGGATTAAGCAGGTTCCTCTCCCGGGAGGGAGAGAAGTGCTCACCTTTCTTTCGAGCACTAAGAGGCGGCAAGAAATTTGAATGGACCACCGAATGCGAAGAGGCTTTCCAAGCTATGAAACAATAACTCACCCAAACACCGCAACTCCAAGGGCCAAGAGAAGGAGAGGGATTGTTCTTGTACCTAGGAGTTGGGACCAGAGCGGTAACTTCAATTCTTGTATGAGAAAAAGGAAAGAAGCAGTTCACGAACTACAATATAAGCAGAGTCCTAAAGAAGGAAGAGCTTAGATACACCATCCTTGAAAAGCTGTCTTTCGCACTCAACATCTCGGCCAGGAAGCTCAGACCATACTTTCAGGCTCACTCAATCCAGGTGGTGACAAATAATCCTCTCCGCCACATCCTGGAAGGGGTGGAGCATTCTGGTAGGTTGGCCAAATGGTCGATAGAGCTCAGTGAGTTTGACCTCACTTTCACTCCTCGGGTGGCTATCATGGCGCAAGTAGTTGCGGATTTCCTGGCAGACTATGTAGTTGAGGTCAGAGAAGCAACACCTCTCCTAGCTTCCTGGGAGATGCTAGTGGATGGAGCCTCTGGGAAAAGTTCTTTTGGAGGAGGGATTTTCCTAGTGAGTCCCGAAGGGACCAAAATTGAGCAATCCCTAAAGATTCACTTCACCATCACTAACAACCAAGCAGAATATGAAGTGATTTTCGCAGGGCTCAAGCTAGCTCAGGAGTTGGGCATACAAGACATCAAAGCTTCTACGGACTCTATGGTAGTAGCAGGACAAATCAATGGAGAGTTTAAAGCAAGGGAACCCACCCTCCAGTTTTATCTGATGAAGGTCAAGGGCATCATCGGGCAGTTCTATAGTTTTTCAATTCAGTACGTCCCAAGAGTGGAAAGTGCTCAGGCTGACCTGCTCGCCAAGTACGGCCCTCGAGCCAGAGGAACGATGACAGAACTCTTCCAACCATCTATAGATGGAGAACTGATGGAAGTAGACCAGCAAGGGTCTTGAATGGACCCCTTCTTCATCTTTTTGACCTCGGGACATCTTCCCGAGAGGGACCTCGATAAGAAGCGGATCATGTATAAATCAGCATACTACCTGCTGAAGGACGGGATGTTATACCAAAAGACACTATCGGGTTTGTTGGCTCAGTGTGTGTCTAAGAGAGAGATTCTAAGGGTTCTAGAAGAGATTCATTCGGGAGAATGTGGGAGTCACTCAGGAAGTCGGACCTTGGAGGGGAGAGTGTTGAGGCAAGGATACTTCTAGCCTACTCTCAGGAGAGATACAAAAGAATTTGCAATGAGATGTAAAAAGTGAAAGGAGATCGCCCCCCTTCAACTCCTTCCCGCCCAAATATTACGCACAATCATGGCTCCCGTGCCATTTGCAATAGGGGGGGCTAGATTTGGTGGGCCCTTTTTCCCAAGCAAGTGGCCAAAGGAAGTTCCTGCTTGTCATGGTGGATTACTTTTCAAAGTGACTAGAGGTAAAAGAGTTGGCTAAAGTGACGTCACAAGTGGTCAGAAATTTCATATGGGGAGAGATCATCTACCGGCATGGGCTTCCATTGGCCATCATCACTTATAATGGAACACAATTCACTAGCAGGGAATTCGTGGACTTCTGTGTCCAGCTGGGCATAGACCTCCGCTTTGCCTCTGTTCATCATCCTCAAAGCAACGGAAAGGTAGAAGTGGCGAACAAGATTATTGTGAATCTTATAAAAAAGAAGGTGGAGAACTTAGGGGGAAGTTGGGTCAAACAGGTCCCTTTCGTTCTTTGGGTTTTGAGGACCGCACAAAACACCGCCATGGGAGAGACACCATTTAAACCTATAAAGTTCGAGGTCGAATCTCTGAGAGTAGCTGCTGCAATGGAAGGAGGCGAAGGATGGCGGGTAGAGAATGAGGAAGAGCAAAAGCACTCTCTCGATCTAGTGGAAGAGCTCAGGGAATTAGCATAGATTTGGTAGGAAGAAGTCAAGCGACGGATGGCTAGATATTTTGATAAGCACATAAGGGTCAGACAGTTCCAGAAGGGTGACTTGGTCCTCAAAAAAGTAGATGCGGCAGGCAGAGGAGCCTCGGTGGGAAAATTCAATCCCAACTGGGAAGGCACCTTTGTGGTAAGGGATGTCCTGAAGTCAGGAGGGTACAACCTCCAGGATGTGGATGGGGTACCCCTCGATCGTGCCCGAAGCGGTGACGACCTAAACAGATTCTACCCTTGACATTTTCTCATCTTTTAAAATACTTGTAAATCGGTTATGATTTCCTGGTATCATGAAATTCCAGGTGTTTTCTTTCAAGAAATTAGATTGCGACGGATGATTGGCAAGGCCCCGAGAAGACCCGCTGACAAGGATCTCATCAAGCTGATAGGATTGTAGGCTCACTCGGTGGCAGGATGATTGGAAAGGCCCCGAGAAGACCCGCTGACCAGGCTCTCATCAAGCTGGCAGGCATGTAGGCTCACTCGGTGGCAAGATGATTGGCAAGGCCCCGAGAAGACCCGCTGACTAGGATCTCATCAAGCTGGCAGGACTGTAGGCTCACTTGGTTGCAGGATGATTGGAAAGGCCTCGAGAAGACCTGCTGACCAAGCTCTCATCAAGCTGGCAGTACTGTAGGCTCACTAAGTGGCAGGATGATTGGAAAGGCCGCGAGAAGACCCGCTGACCAGGCTCTCATCAAGCTGGAAGGACTATAGGCTCACTCGGTGGCAGGATGATTAGCAAGGCCCTGAGAAAACCCGCTTACAAGGCTCTCATCAAGTTGGCAGGACTGTAGGCTCAATCGATGACAGGATGATTAGAAAGGCACTAAGAAGACCCGCTGACTAGGATCTCATCAAGCTGGCAGAACTCTAGGCTCACTCGGTGGCAGGATAATTTGCAAGGCCCTGAGAAGACCCGCTGACCAGGCTCTCATCAAGCTGGCAGACTGTAGGCTCACTCGGTGGCAGAATGATTGGCAAGGCCCCGAGAAGACCTGCTGACCAGGATCTCATCAAGCTTGCTGGACTTTAGGCTCACTCAGTGGCTGGATGATTTGTAAGGCCCCGAGAAGACCCGCTGACTAGGATCTCATCAAGCTGGCAGGACAGTAGGCTCACTCGGTGGCAAGATTATTGGCAAGGCCCCAAGAAGACCCGCTAACAGGGCTCTCATCAAGCTGGCAGGGCTGTAGGTTCACTCAGCGATAAGATGAATGGTGAGATCTCTCAATGAAAGATATCTATACTAGTCAGCAAACGAAAGTCCATAAAAAATAAAAAACTATGGGAGGAAAAGGTTGGTGCAGTGCAAATGAAGATAGACATTCCTAGTTGGTGCTCAGGAACGAGGGTCTCGCCCATGGCGAGTGGGCACTCACGGGGAAAGAAAGGCCTTGCCTAATAAAGGAGCAGATTGACTCCTGGAGTCAACTCATGCCGAAGTTGTCTCGAGGCGATATGCGGGAGGGAAGTCAGATGGTCTCGCATACAGTAGCGACGGAAATAAGTCTAATGACTCACACTCTAAAACCAATTCTCGAGTGAGGTGTCGAGATGATGAGTAGCTCCATCTCGCAAGTATAAACAAAGTAGAGGGCCGTCTCGCAGTAAATAAAGCAAAGTAAAGAAAAATAAAGAGAATGAAAAGTGAGAGGATATGGCAAAAATTTCCTTTATACATTTGGTCATGATTTTTCATTACAAAAAAAGGGGGGAGTACTCTCTCATGAGAGAATACATCGAAATCTCAAAAATAATAAAAAGTACAAGTGAAGAAAAGAAGAAAAAAGAGGAGATAAGGGGCCCCAGATCTTGCCATCAGTTCTTCAGTCCTCTCCGCTGGAAGATGAATCCTCATCCTCCTCGCCGTAAAGGTGGGGCACGAGGTCTCGAGCGGTGACGGTTTCAGATTTTTCCTTGACAACCCCTAGCTCCTTCATCATCTTCAAAACGAGTTCAGTCGTCTTGATGTTGGCATCTTGACAAAGCTCTTCGACCCCTTTGTAAGAGTAATGAGAAGGCGGGGGAGCTTGGAAGGGTTCTGGGCGAGAGGAAGGCAGAATGCTATCCCGAAGATGTGCGTTCTGGGTCATTAAGCTTTTGTTCTTCTCCTCCAAGACCGCTATGCGGAAGCGCATTCGATCCGCCATCTCAAAATCCTGCAAGATGTCCATCAATCAGCAAGAAACATACGCAAGAGAGAAACTGGACAAAGATAAGATTAAAAGGCTTACCACACCACCCAAGGTCTTTGCAAGGAGGGCTTCAGTGACTGTCAGCCTCTTCTCAAGGACATCTGACTTCTCGCGCTCTGCCGCAAGGCCCGCCTCAGCATCCCTCCATTTCTTGTTGTTGAATACCAGGTGGCACGAGATTCGGTGCGAGAGCTGTAGGGCGCAAAGCTGAGCATGAGAGGTCTTCAAGACGAGGTCTCGCGAGGATTGCTTGTCGAAGGAATCTGCCTCGAGACCACCATAAAGGTCAAAGCCAAGGGAGAAGGCGTGGCTAGTTGGAGGGTCCTGCTCTTTTCATGAGGGAAGGAGGGTGGATACCGATACACGGTTCGAGTCCTTTTCCCACGAGAGTATTGGATCGCTGACAGCACCATGTACCATGGGCCCCATGTTGTATTTTTTATGTGAGGAGGGTGCTGGGTGACTGGAGGAGACGGCTTCATGAGACGGAGATCCGGTAGGTTGAGTCGAAGTGTTGGCAGGCTGGTCGAGTAGTGTCATCTTGCGAGTTAGTGAGAAGGCTTGTGGGCGAGGCAATTGCAATTCTCCTACAGAGATAGAGCTCAGGGATCCGGACATCTCTTTTCTCTCTTTCCGGGCTGTCTCTTTTTTCCCTTTGGGGAACGTCACAACCTTTTTAACTTTTTTCTTAGGGATGTGCCGAGAGTGAGCAGTATCATCTCCGGGTCTCTTCTTGGAGGCGGGAGACAATGACTCTTTCGCTGCCTCGGCCGCCATGCTAGCGAGGGCGAGACCTTTTGACGGCCTCGCGCTGCTCATGTAAGGAGGATGGGCGGGGATATTCCGCTCCCCTAAACAAATAACTCGGCAATTAGAGAGCGAGACGAAGGAATAACAAACGTCGAACTAAAGAGTGTGAGTGTACCTTCATCGGGAAGCACAGGAAGGAGCGAGTCGAGGCCCCGTCTAAGGAAATTGACTTCAAAATTCTTTCCTATAAAGAAGTCACAGAGAATTTTTTCCGCGCCACCGACCTGGGGAGACAAGTAGAACATCTCGGCTGGTGATACGGGCGCGAGCGAGACGCCCCCAGGTTTCCGCGGATGAAGACGAAGCAAGTAAGCCAATTATGATTTTTGTTGGGCGTCTCGCACACCATCGGGCCCTACTCTGTAAAGTATGATACGCCGTCATGATTGGCGTTGTAGACGAATATCTTGCGGAAGATGGTCAGACTTAATTCGATGCACTCGCGGAGCATATGACTGGCTAAAGCAACCAAAACCGAGATAGCGTTTAGATTTAGTTGCACGGGGATGGCTCCAAAATATTTCAAGACCTGTTTAACCTCTGGCCAGAGGGGAAGTCTCAGCCCCGACTCAATGTGCGAGATGGGGAAGGCGAGTTTGCCTAGGTAGAAAGTATTGATCGATTCGCCGACCTTTGGGGGTCACGACTCGAATCCCTCTTCCAGGAACTCGCGGGTGAAGAGGTTGTAGTCCTCCTCAGAGATCTTTCCAGGGGGAAGTACTGGTTGGCAAATCTCCTGCCGCACCGACTGTTCCCATTACCCTCCTCAGGCTTCTTCTTTCCCATTATATGCGAGATAGTAAAATCGAAAGGGGCGAAGAGGGAATGGCGAGAGCAAGTAGCGAGACAAAGGAGGTGAGATAGTTGGATCTTAGACGCAATAGGGGTGGGGCAGAACAGGTGAATCGTTTTGGTCTGGGGGGGTATTTATAGTAGATAGTGAAAGTAAAAATAATGGTCGGGAAAAGCATGGAGGAAGTTGAAGAGTCGGTCGTCGTTTCATGTTCTCTCTTTTGACCTCGGATCACGTTGCCCAGCGAGGTCTTTTCCAGCAAGCTAGAAAAAAAATAAAGGAAAAATCAATTAATTGAACATAAATATAATAATTAAGCCCAGCAGAAAAAAAATCAACAGGATAACAATATTATTAATTGTTTCATTCCGCACAAGGCGGACATCATGTCCATAGGGCATAAATAACAAGTGGTATTTAAACAGGCGAGATGAAAATTCATAGAAACAATAAAATTACAAGGTAAAATTAAATAAGCGAGACGAGACGAGATAGAGGGTCTTTAGTTCTTGTGCCATTTCCAAATCCCTCCATCGCGAGACCTCACACATGGGGGCCGACTAGGAACATGAAAGGCGCGAACGGCTTCAAGTCCACGATTCATGAGATGGAGCTGCTGGTCGACCTCATTTATGATGGTATGAGGGTCGGTCTCATCTATCTTAATACTAGCATCAACCTCGGAGGAGAGACAGGCACATTCAATCTCTAGCAAATCAATGCGCCTGTCGGTAGCCTTCTTGTCTAGTTCCATCTCGCAGATTATGCATATGTGCTTTCGAAACATTTCGGCCATCCTGCGCTTCATCCCCACCGGATCTATAGGATCGCCCAGATAGTCCTCTATCTCATCAGGATGCTAAGGAGGTGAGAATGCGGGTTGCTCAGAGAATTCCTCCGCTACCGAGTCGACCTGGGTACCTATACAGGAGCAAGCCAGGGATCATGAGGGAATATTTAGCCTAGAGGCCTCGAAAATTCCAGAAAGGAGAAGGGAAGTCAATATAAAGCGAGAGGACAAGTCTAGTTCATCTACCCAGGTTGTGCGAGGTCCCCGCAAGTTGCAAGGGATCATCATTCTTCACAACTGTAGGGGTGGATTGCTGAGGCGAGTCGGAGTCTTGATGATGGATGTCGGTAGTATCAAGCGGATTTGCAGTATGGGGATGATGGATGAGATCCCCCTGAAGAAGCATGAATTAAGTAAGCGGGAAGATGGAAAAGGGGAAAAGAGGGGCAGGAGCAAAAATTTACCTCTCTCTCCTCAAGAGACGCGTGAGGAGGGGGTACAGATTTCCAAGGATGCGAGAGTGGGCTACTCAACTGAGAATGGGGGGCCAGTGGTTTTCACCTTCTTCAGGCAAGATGACGACGGTAAGGAAGAAAGAGTGCGAGCCAAAACGGGGGCCAGAGTTGCCACATTAGCCTTGTTTTATTTATGCACCATCGCGAGACTTTTGTGGAAACTTTGGCTATGAGACATGGAGGCGATGGAGTAGATGAAGGAAGAGGTAAGAGAGGGGGTGAAAGTGAAGGGATAGATACTACTCTAGAGGGGGGTGAATAGAGTTATCAAATTTTGCACTAGACAAAACTTAATAGTCTGCCCAACTCACTTGGAGTGAAATGCGGAATGAAAAGATTATAGATATGGAGATAACCCTAAAGCCTAACACAAGTGATGTGCACAGACTCAAGCTAACTGTAATTACAATTAAGGCTTGGATAACCTAATCAGCAACTAGCAAATCTAGTTATATCTAATCACAGCCATAATGCAAGAATTTAAACAAGGCAATCCAGACGACACAAGGAAATTATAGTGGTTCCCCAAACAACTTGGGTACGTCCACTCTTCTACCCACACGGTAGGAATCCACTACAGGTTTTTGATCATGTGCCCTGCCACCAACAAGATCTGCTTCAGGTAGATCAAGAGACCCTTTAGACTTTTGATCAGGTGTCTAAAAACCGAACACAGGCTTTTGATCAGATGCCCTGCCACCAAGGGATACTTTTGAAGGGAGTAATAACCCTGTACAGGAGGGGGAAAGAAGATTAAGGTGTCTTCTCTATTTTATAATAGATTAGAGAAGCACAATAACTTGCACTGAGCTAGACAGCTCTAAAAGAATCAAGGCTCCCCCTGGATCAAAGAACGTCCAGGTGAAGTCTTGCTTCAGTGCAGAAACTCTTCAGTAAGAACTAAAGGAAGAACTACAAGAAGATATAAAATAATAAAAGAAAATCTTCTAGCAGCTATCTTCTTCTTCTTCTTCTTCAAAAGAACTCTGAGTCTGAACTTCCTGGAGGCAGGAGAACTCAGGTTGAAGAAGAGCTGAAGAGCTAACTCTTCTCAGTTGAATGAGGATTGCTAAGAGCAATGAAGTTGGACTTGATGAATGCTTGAATGCTAATTGAATAACTCTTTTAATCACTGGTTAGCTAGCTGAAATCCTTCTCCAAAGGATTCCTTTTATAGCAGCAACAAGCAACGGCTCTTTTCAATTTGAACTATTTGTCTTCTTCTGAAACTTGAAACCTGGGCTGCAAATATCACAAAGACAAACAAACTCTGCAGCAAAATATTCTATAAAAGGGATAAACTTTTTTCAAAGAAGCTGCAGGAAGCAATCTGATAATAAAGGTACTAAATAAAATCACATCAGAAACAAACTCTTTATAGCATAAGGAAGACTTTTCAGTCTAACGGCTATAAAGGACTGACAGTAGATAAAGTAAAATACAATGACAACTAATAAGACAAACAACTTTATCTGAAAAGATTTTACTCAGGCAAAAGGGATGGAGCAGATATTGCCTGGAAATATTATCATAAAACAACTGAAATAAAATGCCAGATAATGTATTAATTTATTAAATAGAATAAACAAATACAAAATAAAAAGGCAAACAGAAAACGTCGAACGACCCTCGGAGATCGTCGACCGACGCACGGAGATCGTCGACCTATCGGGCAGATAGTCGAACGATCCAGATAGTCGAACTATCAAAGAAGATAGTCGAACTACCTAGGCAGATAGTCGACCTATCAGAACAGATAGTCGATCTATCAGATAGTCGATCTATCTAGCCAGATAGTCGAACTATCAAACACAAACAGATAGTCGACCTATCAAGTAGATAGTCGACCTATCACAGAAAATAGATAGTCGACCTATCAACAGATAGTCGACCTATCAAAACAAAACAGATAGTCGATCTATCAACAGATAGTCGAGCTATCAGATAGTTGAACTATCAGGACAGATAGTCGAACTATCAAAGACGACAGATAGTTGACCTATCAACAGATAGTCGACCTATCAAAGCGGAACAGATAGTCGACCTATCAACAGATAGTCGAGCTATCAGATAGTTGAACTATCAGGACAGATAGTCGAACTACCAAACCAAGCAGATAGTCGACCTATCAACAGATAGTCGAGCTATCAACGCAGACAGAGCGTCGACCAACTGATAGACGATAGTCGATCAGCCGATAGACGATAGTCGAGCGACGTTCAACTATAGTCGAACGAAAAACTACTTAACAAAATTCTTCATCTGGAAAAGCGGGGACTCTGCAGCTAGACCACTAACTATTGACCATAGATATTTCTTGGGTCAAGGGACTAAAAAGACAAGACTAAACTCAAATCAAACTAGGGTACCAACAATCTCCCCCTATTTGAGTTAAGTCTACTCAAAAACTAAAACACAGAACTAGCTATAATAAAAACAATACAGGAAATAGTTAAGCAACTAAATAGCAATTAACAATCAGTCAGATAAATAACAGCAGTCAATCAAAATATTAAGGATCTACAGAATCAGGCTTGGGATCAGAAGAGCTAGGAACAAAAGAAACTTTCCGCAAGGGATCAATGGCTTCTTTCTTAGACATCTTCAAATCTTGCACGCCAATAATCTTCAGTTCTGATGCCCTTGGGACGACTGCTTCTGGATGCTTTTCCATGTATTTAGAAGGGTCAAAAACTTCAGGGCTAACCTGGATTTTATCGAGTTCCTTCATTCTGAACTTTGACATTGTAGAAAGACCTGCAGAGTCCTTTCCTTCAGCCTTTGCTTTCTTTATCTGGGCTGATCCAACAAGTTCTAGAAATCGAGCCATCCTGAAATCAGGATCTAACTCTTGGCTTTCATACACATTTTCAGATGATGTATCAATAGGCTTCACAATTTTAAACTTAACAGATAAATCTAATAAACTTTCAGCTGTATCTTTAACTTCTTGAATAACTAAAGATGATGGAGGAGCAAATTCAGCAAACTTCTTACAGGATTTTTCAGAGAAAACAGTTCTTTTACCTTTTGAAATATCCTTAGCAACATGAATTGGTATAGCAGGAGAAACCTTTTTCTCGGGAGAAGGAGGAGGTGAAAATGTTGGCTTTTGATATACAACCTCCTTTACTTGCTCTTTAACCTCAGTATCATGCCTTTGAGTACCAGAATATGATTTGCCTTGGTGGCTTTGAGAACTTTTCCTTGAATGAGGCTGAGAAGGAGCAGATTTTGCAGATGGAGCAAATGGATTAGCAGATAAATTGCCAGAGGCTCCTGCACCGGGAGGTGGAGGAGGAGGACCTCTGGGAGTCCATTTGGGAGCAGGACTATCATATCTCTTAGATTTCTTTCTCTCCTTTTGCTGGTTCTTAGAGAACCACATCCAGTGCTGGAACTCTTTCGACTTTGGATCAATTCCTTTCAGAATGTAATAGGGAATATCATGATCTGGATTTGGAGGAGGAGGAGCTACAACTTTCCTTTTCTTCATTGCAGCTTTCTTTCTCTTAGAATTCTCAGATAGATCTGAATCATCTTCATCCTCAGAATGAGATGAGGGAGGATGATCATATGGATCATAGGCTTCAGATACAGCCTTTTCCTTTTCTTTTAGGTCAGCTTTCTCTTTCTCTTCTTCTATGGCATCCTGTGCCAGAAGGGTATCTAAATCCAACACTGGGGAATCATCACATAAAGTAGACTTTTCAATTTCAGTTTCAGAATCCTTTTGTTGAAACTCAAGAACTGTCGAGGGGACCAGTTCAGATAGCACTGCTTGCTGAGCAGGTTCAGCAGCCTCAGAAACTAGAACAGGCTCTACAGCCTCAGATAGAACTGCTTGCTCTACAACCACTTGGTCATCAGGAGCTGATACAGATTCAGGCGCTACAGCATCTAGAGTTTCTGGAGCAGGTTCAGGTTCTGGCTCTTGGACAACTGCCACTACTTCTTCCATTATATCTGAAGGATTAGGAATAAAATCTTGCTAAATGACATCTAGTCATCCCTTCCAGATATTCCCATACTAACATATCAATTAAGTAATCTACAAATTGGGAAAGAGACATACCTTCAGTATTTTCTTCAGGGTGACCTAACTCCCATAAATCATCTAGAAAGGATGTGATTATTCCTCCTAGGTATAGGGCAACCAGGGGAGTTGAGGATTCTTCCAGGTAAACTTTTACAACAAATTCAGTCATCATTATTGCATCAGATATTTCTTTTTCTTTTTCAGATGGAGGAGGAGCTGAAATTTCTGCTGCTTTTTCTGATACTGCAAGTTGAACTGCTGGAGGGGAGGCCAACGGCTGCTCAGAGACATCTTCATTGAACATCTCCCCCTGCATGATTTCATTGGGAACTGAAACCAGGCCCCTGGATGAAGAGGGCTCAGCAGATTTAGAAAGAATTTTGATGACATCAGATAAAGAAGCAATGGAGGAAGCAAGTGGAGCAATTGCCTCTTCAATCATGATTTTGATTAAAGGGGTGATTAACTCCACAATGCTGGAAATGAATTCAGGAGTTATCTCAAAAGATGGTGGGGGAACTGTAGTGGATGGAAGATCAGCAGGAGGAATGTATTCCTGATGAACTGGAAAGCGAGCTGGAGATGGAGAAGGAGAATGATGTGGAGAGTTAACTGGAGATAGATGGGTGGAAGCTGGAGAACGAATAGGGGTAGAAGGTACAGAAGCTAATAAATCAAAACTAGGATTAGATATCCTAGCAAGATGATGAGGGATAGGAGATGCTGGAGGAGAAGATGGAATTTCAACATGAACAGGAGAGGCAGAACGTCGTATTTCAACTGAAGTTGATGGAACTTCAACTGAAATAGACAGCAGAGCAGAAGAAGATGAAGGAAGAGATAGAGGAGCTGAGCCAACTTCATGAGGGTGGGGAGCGACAGAGTCAGTCCTTGTGCTCTCAGATGCAGCTGGAGCAATCCCTGCAGGAGCGGGCTTCACGAATGTCCTCTTCCACTTTGAGAACAAGTTGGGATCCATCTTCTTACTGGCATTAATGGTTGTAGCAGTTGAAATCAGCAGCTGAGGATATCTTTCCTTCAGAAAAATCCCAATAACCCTGCCTAGGGTAACCTCTTTCTTACTGTTCTTCTTCCTTATCAAATCAAACAAAACCCCTGCCCAATTGATCCTTTTCTTGTTGACAATTGCACACATGAGTGCAAATTGTTGTCTTGCAATGTTATCATGGGCGGAGTGCTTGCCTAGCAGCACTTTTCCAACTAACTCAGCAAGAAATTTTATCTTAAAAGGAAAATTTACCTTGAGGAGCTTGGAGGGAATGCCTTCTGCATGTCCCAGCTCAATCAACATCCTTCCAATTCTGGAGCATCTTGCTCAAATTCTTCTTCGCCATTAGCCAAACCAAAAACATCAGTCAAAACGGCGGGAGTCAAGATTACCTCTTCTCCGCCAACTGTTCCTGTCATTGAATCTTCAGTGGAAGATGAAGTAAATGCCCATTCCTTAATCTCTGGTATATTTAACTTGATCCTTGTAGACATGAGCCTTTCTAGACCTTGATCTTTGCAGAGCTGAAGAATTTCCACGATATCTGGTTCGCAACAACTGAATGCGTCAAAATCCACACTGAATCTGGCGTCGAACTTCACAACTGCGAGGAGCGCTGGAGAAATCGCCATTGAAATGCTGGATAAGGCGCGAGAGAGACAGAGAAGACGAATCGGCAGAAAATCGCAAGAGGAGGAGCAAGCGGGAAGATGAAATGCGAAAGGACGCTCTCCGTTAACGATAAAAGCGAAGATCTTTTAACCTAGGTCGACTATCGGCTTTATATTAGACCGGAGATAGTCGATCTATTTAAAAGATACTGGAGACGATGGTCGAACGGTCGTTCGACGATCGGTCCAGAAGCAGAGTAGTCGAGCAATCGTTCGACTATTTCTAGCTTCTCAAACAACAAGCTGTCGTCATCCAGGGATCGACGATGAGCTCGACTTGTTCGACTATGGTCGAACGCCAGTCGACGATCTTCAAACGGACAAGCTTTCATCAACCATAGGTCGACGATGGGCTTGACCCGATCGACTATCTTCGAACATCGTTCGACTATCTTCAAACAAGTTTCAACAAGACAGAAGTCACACTTAGTCTCTTCCATTGATCATGCCTAGTTGAACTAAAAAGAACAGATGTTTCTGTTCATCTAAGGGCTTGGGGAATATATCACCTCTCTGAAACTCAGTGGATATGAACTCAAGACAAATCTTGTTCTTTTCCACACAATCTCTCAGGAAATGGTGCCGAATCTCAATGTGCTTCGTTCTAGAGTGGTGCACTAGATTTTGTGCAATTGAGATAGCACTGGTACTATCACACATAATTTTGGTGTTCTTGTGTGAGTAACCATAATCCACAAGCTGGTTTTGAATACACAGGATCTGTGAACTACAACTGGCAGCTGTTATATATTCAGCTTCTGTAGTTGAAGTTGAGACAGAAGCCTGCTTCTTACAGAACCAAGAGACCAATCTCTCTCCCAGGAACTGACAAGTTCCTGAGGTGCTCTTCCTGTCAACTTTGCAACCAGCATAGTCAGAGTCAGAGTATCCAATTAACTCAAATTCTGATTCTGCTGGGTACCAAAGTCCTAGATTTGGACATCCCTTCAGGTATCTCAGGATTCTCTTGAGAAGAATCAGATGAGATTCCTTGGGGTTGACCTGGAATCTAGCACAAAGGCATGTAGCAAACATTATATCAGGCCTACTTGCAGTTAAATATAATAGGGAACCAACAATGACCCTATAATTCTTTTGATCAACTGGCTTGCCGTGATCATCAGAATCAATAACTACATTAGTAGTCATAGGTGTAGGCATTGCTGAAGCATCAGCCATCCCAAATTTCTTTACCAATTCCTTGGCATATTTGGATTGGGAGATGAAGATACCATCAGCATCTTGCTTAACTTGGAGACCAAGAAAGTAAGACAGCACACCCATACTACTCATCTCAAACTTAGAGTGCATCAGGTCAGAAAACCTTTTGCAAAGTGTGGGATCAGTGGAGCCAAATATAATATCATCTACATACACCTGAACTAATAGGATTGTGTCCTTGTGGTGCTTGACGAAAAGGGTTCTATCAACTACTCCCCTAGTAAAGTTGTGCTCTAACAGGAAACTAGCTAAAGTCTCATACCAGGCTCTGGGGGCTTGCTTTAGTCCATATAGAGCTTTCTGCAACTTGAACACATGTGAGGGCTGAGTTGAAGAAACAAACCCTGGTGGTTGTTCAACAAACACCTCTTCCTTAAGCTCACCATTCAGGAATGCACTTTTGACATCCATCTGAAAGACCTTAAACTTCATGTAGGCTGCATAGGCCAAGAAGATCCTTATTGCTTCTAGCCTTGCAACAGGAGCAAAGGTTTGGTCATAATCTATACCTTCCTCCTGTCTGTAGCCCTGAGCTACAAGCCTAGCTTTATTCCTTACAATAATTCCATTTGCATCCAACTTGTTTCTATACACCCACTTGGTGCCTATGATTAGTTGGCCTTTAGGTCTTGGAACCAAAGTCCAAACTTTACATCTCTCAAACTGATTGAGTTCCTCTTGCATAGCAATGATCCAGTGGGGATCTAGCTCTGCATCTTTAAAGGTGAGGGGCTCAATCTGTGAGAGGAAACAAGCGTGCATCACATCCTGTCTTAATTGATGTCTTGTTTGAACACCAGCTGATATGTCTCCTATCACTTGAGATGTGGGGTGATCTCTAAGTATGACAACATCAGCAGGTGGGATGTGATCTTCAGCAACAGTTGGGATTAATTCCTCAGGAGGAATTTGATCTACTGTTGGTGGAACAACAACAGCTTCAACAATATCTTCATCACTGTGTGATTCAGTGATTTGAAGAGTTGATAGTTGAAGAATCTCTTGAGTAGCATCAGGTACCTGCAATGAACTGGAGGAAGGAGAATTTTCCTTCTCCTTGTAAAACATCTGAGACTCATCAAAAGATACATGCACAGATTCTTCAATTTTGCAGGTTGATTTGTTATAAACCCTATAATCTTTGCTTACTTGGGAATATCCAAGCATAATTCCCATTGAAGCTTTTGCTTCAAACTTTCTAAGGTATTCTTTATTGTTATTATGAATATACACTACACAGCCAAATACTCTAAAATAATTAATTTTAGGTTTCTTTCCTTTAAGCAACTCATAAGGAGTTTTAAACTTAAGCTTGTGTATCAGACTTCTATTCAAGACATAATTGGTTGTACTAACAGCTTCTGCCCAATAGGAAAGAGGCATATTAGCATCTGCCAACAATGTGCTAGCAGCTTCAATTAGTGTTCGATTTTTCCTTTCAACTACCCCATTTTGTTGGGGAGTTCTAGGAGCTGAGAAGCTATGTTTGATACCTTCTCTCTCACAGAATTCTTGCATGAGAAGAGAGTCAAACTCAGTACCATGATCACTTCTGATCAAGGCCACATGAGTAGAGTACTCAGTCTGCACACATAACAGAAAGTCTGTAAGGGCTTTGAAGTTATCAGCCTTAGTTCTCAAAAAGAAAACCCAACTGAATCTAGAGAAGTCATCTACAATGACTAAGGTGTAATACTTCCCTCCTAAACTCTGTACATTTATTGGGCCAAATAGGTCCAAATGTAATAAATACAAGATTCTAGGAGAATCACTTTTATTTACATATTTAAAAGAGTTTTTGGTTTGCTTGCCTAGCTGACAAGCCTTGCATAGGCTCTCCTTCTTGTAGGGGCAAGAAGGTAAACCTCTAACAAGGTTGTGTTTAGATAACCTAGATATATTTTTAAGGTTAACATGACTAAGCCTCTTATGCCACAAAGAATTATTATTAATTGTTACTTCATTAAATAAACAGATTTCAGAATGGGTTGAATTGAAATCTACTAAATAAATATTACCTAATCTAATGCCTACTAAAACAATATTATTATTTAAAGTAATATTACAAAGGGAGTTAGAAAATGAAACCTGGTAGCCAGCATCACATAGCTGGCTGACTGAAATCAAATTGTGCTTCAGTCCTGTCACATATGCAACTCTCTTGAAAGTAACAGTTCCAATTGTGATCCTGCCATAGCCTTCTGTCTGACCACAGCTTGAATCTCCAAAGATAACCTTTGGGCCGAGCTTAGCTTTGAACTTTGACAGATGATTTTTATTTCCTGTCATATGCTTGGAGCATCCACTATCCAAATAACACTTATTTTGAGTGATAGGATAGGCCTTCACCTGCAAGAAATTCATTTAGACATTGTGGACCCAGGTGTTTTTCACATAAGAAAAGCTAGAAATAAATGAAAATGCAGGCTGAGGGTGATAACCTAATGGGTGAGATCTCCTAGGTGGGATTCTCCATGCAGATGATGGGTCAACAAACCTAGGGTTTCTACTTTCATTTAGGTTTCTACGGGTTTGATGATGATTTTGAAAAGCATATTGAAAACGTCGATCGACGTTCGACGATGGGCGCTCAGATCGTCGAGCTTCGTTCGACCATTGAGCTTCCGATCATCGAGCAGCGTTCGACGCTCTTTGTATTTCTTTAAAAAATTTCTTCCTCTTTTCTCTCTTAGCTTTATTTAAAGTTTTATTAACTTGATTTACTTGCTCAGTGTTCTTTATCCCATCAGCTGAGATAAAGTTCACTGGAGTTGAAAGATCATTTTTAAGAATAATTGGGGGTTCACTGGGAGAAGCTCCTAAGCCTAGTTTGTTATTACCTGACCTAGTGTTAGTCATGCTGGTTATCTCTAACAGCTTAAGGCTTCTACCATTTAGAGATTCTTCTAATCTTTTAGACTTAGCTAACTCAATTTTAAGAAACTTAATTTCTTCACTATAATTAGTGAGATCTTCCTTTAACTTAATATTTTCAGTAAATATGATTTCTGATTCAGCTAGCCTATGTCTAAGTTCTTTAATCTCTTTTTCAGAACTAATTAAATCTAAGCATAAAGATTTAAAATCTGATTTGAATTCTGCAGAAGTAAAGTCATAAGAAGATAGTACCTCATCTTCTGTTGGCATTTCTTCCTCTAAATCTGAACTCTCTGCAGCTGAGTGATTGCTGCAGGCATCTATTGCCATCAGGCAAACTTTCTTTGCCTTCTTCTCTTCCTCATCCTCACTGGAGCTAGCGGAGGAAGATTCTTCATCAGAATCACTCCAGGTTTCAGCGACGAAGCCTCTCTCCTTCTTCTTGTTCTTGTAGGAGGATGGCTTGGAGTGCTTCCTGTGCTGTTCCTTTTCTTTCCTCTTATCTTTGTTCTTCTCCTCTGGACACTCTGGTAAGATATGTCCAGGTTTCCTGCAACCATAACAGATAATTTCTTTAGCAGGTGAATGGTCATACCTTGGTTTGTCTTCATAGCGTGAAGACTTCTTTCTGAATTCCTTTCTCCCCATCTTGAGAAACCTCTTGGCAAATAATGCCATTAGTTCCTCATTGGATTTGCTGCATTCAGAAGCATCAGCAGCTTTAATAGCTAGAGATTGCTCTTTTCTTGTTGGAGTAGGGGTCCTTGCTTCAGCTTCTGCTTCCCTTGTCTTCAGCACTTGCTCAAAAGACTTGAGCTTGCCGAGAAGGGCTTCTGTTGAGATCTCTGTTGTACTTCTGGCTTCCTTGATGGGCCAGATCCTCAGATCCCATGTGCTAGGGAAACACATAAGGATCTTATCATTGACCTCTGTCAATGAGATATCCTTGTCAAGGGTCCTCAGCTCATTGATGATTGAGCTGAGCCTTGTATACATGGCTTCAACTGATTCAGCATCAGTTTTCTTGAAGTTCTCATATTGTGAGATAAGGTTGGACCTTCTGTCCTTCCTTTCATCAGCTGAACCAGCTACAATCTGGTTCAGTGTATCCCACATTGCTTTTGCTGAAGGGCAGTCAGCAACCTTCTCGAATACTTCATCAGACATTGCCTTAGCCAGTATATTCATTGCCTTGGCATCTGCTATCTTTGCCTTTTTGTACTCATCGTTGTAGTCTGGAGGAGGCACTGCGCTCATATCAAATGATGAGGCAGAAGCAGCAGCAGGTGCTCTTGGGGGTCCTGACAAAATAGAAGCAAAGATGTTTTCATCAATAGAATTCATATATAATTTGATCCTTGCCTTCCAGATGCCAAACTTAGCTAAGTTGCATGCTGGAGGTCTGGTGCTAGAATAATCCTTGGACCGGGCCATGATAGTGATAGTGAATATCTATAAACTTTCGTATCTATCAGGATCTTGTGACTTAGGTGTTAGCCTATTCAGTCAGTCAACCTCCCTCTGATACCAATTGAAAGTGAAGGGATAGATACTACTCTAGAGGGGGGGTGAATAAAGTTATCAAATTTTGCACTAGACAAAACTTAATAGTCTGCCCAACTCCCTTGGAGTGAAATGCGGAATGAAAAGATTATAGATATGGAGATAACCCTAAAGCCTAACACAAGTGATGTGCACAGACTCAAGCTAACTGTAATTACAGTTAAGGCTTGGATAACCTAATCAGCAACTAGCAAACCTAGTTATATCTAATCACAGCCACAATGCAAGAATTTAAACAAGGCAATCCAGACGACACAAGGAAATTATAGTGGTTCCCCAAACAACTTGGGTACGTCCACTCTTCTACCCACACGGTAGGTATCCACTACAGGTTTTTGATCAGGTGCCCTGCCACCAATAAGATCTGCTTCAGGTAGATCAAGAGACCCTTTAGACTTTTGATCAGGTGTCTAAAAAACGAACACAGGTTTTTGATCAGGTGCCCTGCCACCAAGGGATACTTTTGAAGGGAGTAATAACCCTGTACAGGAGGGGTAAAGAAGATTAAGGTGTCTTCTCTATTTTATAATAGATTAGAGAATCACAATAACTTGCACTGAGCTAGACAGCTCTAAAAGAATCAAGGCTCCCCCTGGATCAAAGAATGTCCAGGTGAAGTCTTGCTTCAGTGCAGAAACTCTTCAGTAAGAACTGAAAGAAGAACTACAAGAAGATATAAAATAATAAAAGAAAATCTTCTAGCAGCTATCTTCTTCTTCTTCTTCTTCAAAAGAACTCTGAGTCTGAACTTCCTGGAGGCAGGAGAACTCAGGTTGAAGAAGAGCTGAAGAGCTAACACTTCTCAGTTGAATGAGGATTGCTGAGAGCAATGAACTTGGACTTGATGAATGCTTGAATGCTAATTGAATAACTCTTTTAATCACTGGTTAGCTAGCTAAAATCCTTCTCCAAAGGATTCCTTTTATAGCAGCAACAAGCAACGGCTCTTTTCAATTTGAACTGTTTGTCTTCTTCTGAAACTTGAAACCTGGGCTGCAAATATCACAAAGACAAACAAACTCTGCAGCAAAATATTCTATAAAAGGGATAAACCTTTTTCAAAGAAGCTGCAGGAAGCAATCTGATAATAAAGGTACTAAATAAAATCACATCAGAAACAAACTCTTTATAACATAAGGAAGACTTTTCAGTCTAACGACTATAAAGGACTGACAGCAGATAAAGTAAAATACAATGACAACTAATAAGACAAACAACTTTATCTGAAAAGATTTTACTCAGGCAAAAGAAATGGAGCAGATAATGCCTGAAAATATTATCATAAAACAACTGAAATAAAATGCCAGATAATGTATTAATTTATTAAATAGAATAAATAAATACAAAATAAAAAGGCAAACAGAAAACGTCGAACGACCCTCGGAGATCGTCGACCGACGCACGGAGATCGTCGACCTATCGGGCAGATAGTCGAACGATCCAGATAGTCGAACTATCAAAGAAGATAGTCGAACTACCTAGGCAGATAGTCGACCTATCAGAACAGATAGTCGATCTATCTGGCCAGATAGTCGAACTATCAAACACAAACAGATAGTCAACCTATCAAGCAGATAGTCGACCTATCACAGAAAACAGATAGTCGACCTATCAACAGATAGTCGACCTATCAAAACAAAACAGATAGTCGAGCTATCAACAGATAGTTGAACTATCAGGACAGATAGTCGAACTATCAAAGACGACAGATAGTCAACCTATCAACAGATAGTCGACCTATCAAAGCGGAACAGATAGTCGACCTATCAACAGATAGTCGAGCTATCAGATAGTTGAACTATCAGGACTGATAGTCGAACTACCAAACCAAGCAGATAGTCGACCTATCAACAGATAGTCGAGCTATCAACGTAGACAGAGCGTCGACCAACTGATAGACGATAGTCGATCAGCCGATAGACGATAGTCGAGCGACGTTCTACTATAGTCGAACGAAAAACTACTTAACCAAATTCTTCATCTGGAAAAGCGGGGACTCTGCAGCTAGACCACTAACCATTGACCATAGATATTTCTTGGGTCAAGGGACTAAAAAGACAAGACTAAACTCAAATCAAACTAGGGTACCAACAGGGGGCACTCTCCATGTGTGGATAAGTGTCACATATTTATAGGCCCTAGAGGAGGGCCCCGCAAAAGATTCTCTCATAAATGGACTTTAATACCGCGAGCCTCGGTTGGACTTTCATTCCGAGCTTGGGGCAACCTCGAAAAGAGCAGGGAATGTGTACAACCTCGGGCCCGCAATAGGTTACTCAAGGAAAAGTGCTAGGGGCTTGATGATAGCATAGGCAAGCAGGACCATAGGGATAACTCGCCAGTACTCCAAAACGGCGAAACACAAAAGGCGAGAGAGTGCAATGGAACATGTCTCTCGCGAGGAGAGAGAGAGAAATGGAACACTTATCTCGCGAGGCGAGAGAGAGCAATGGAACAGGGCTCTCGCGTGGTGAGAGGGAGCAATTGAGCAGAGCTCTCGTGAGGCAAGAGAGAGCAATAAATCAGGACTCTCACCAGGAAAGAGGGAGAAATGGAACAGGGCTCTTGCGAGGTGAGATGGAGCAATAGAGCAGGCGAGAGTGCTCTCGCGGAGTAGGCTGGCCTCCTATGGCGAGACGAGGTACTCGCGAGGCGTGCTGAGGGGAGCCTCTCGCCCGCTAGATTCCATTTTTCATCGAGCGCCAGCTCGACGTCCGTCAAGCGCTGGTTTGACGATCGTCGAGCTCCAGCTCGACATTTGTCGAGCGCCGGTCGGCGATCGTCAAGTGCGGGTTTGACAATCGTCAAGCACCGGTTCGACGATTAGTTAAGCGGCGGTTCGACAATTGGTCAAGCACCAGTTCAACTAAAAGGACGTTTTTACGTTTTTACCCCAAGGTAGGGGTTTTAATTCTTGGGTCTAAGGAAATTTTACCCTTTTTCCCTTGGTGGTCTGCATATAACCCTTCAGAACAGCAGAGTTTGGCTGTTGGCATACCCAGCCCAGGGTATTTTGGTAATTTCAGGTCTGTTCAGTTTGGTTATTTGAAGGTCAAACTCAGAGGCCTATAAATAGACCGATAAGGTGCCTTGAAGAGGTTATTGACCCCTTTCATCTTCTTCCTCCAAGACACCTAGATCAGCACTGGCTAGGGAGGGGAAGGATTTCTAGTTCTTCCGGGTAAGAGGTGGGACCTCCAAGCTAAAGCCCACGGTATGTTTTTAGTTCCCAAGACTCACGTCAAGGAAGGAAATCAAGAAGAGTATGGAATGAGCTGCAACTCTATATCCGAACTCTAGGTGAAGTCGGGTTTCTGGCTTCAACAACACTCTTACCATAACCCAGCGACCTCAGCGGTCTTCCCTGCTTGATCGCGCAGTCCGCTCGGCCTAAGGCATCGAGCTGCAAGATCAGCAGCCCGCGCGGCCTCGCGACCTATTTGATCAGTACGCGCGGCCTCTGACAACCTCTTTCTTCTATCCACAAGCTTCCCCTTATACCCTTTATATTTTTTCCATGTAAAGGAGCGACTCAAGCTGTAATATTGATTCATAATCAAAGGAAAGCCCGTCGCTGGAGTGGAATATATGCCGTGACGGGCGAACTCTGTTGTTGTCATAGCTAGTGGCCTCTCTCTCTCTCTCTTCTCCTCTCTCTTAGTCTCAACCGCTAATCCAAACTGTCAAGGTAACTGGCTGCTCGAAAGTTCCTCATCAACCTCCTTTTACCCCCGCATCCTGGATCAAACGTGTTCACCTCTCGAGCTCACAGAGGCACATTTTTTTCATCAACAGTTAACACACGACCTTCAGATTTCGAATAGATGGTGAAATCCAATGGTTAGCTATGTCAGACCATCAACCTGCCGAGAACCTCACTCCTTCAAGTCCTAATGAAGATCCTCTCTAGGAAGCCTTGGATCAATCGCATCATGAAATCTCCAAATAGTTCCATGCAATCAACCATGCTCTAGCTTTTATCATGCAGCGATTAGAGGCACAACCCAAAACAGCACCCGTTCCACCAGCCAATCAAACACCAGGAATAGAGAACCCACAAGCCTATCCTCCGGTCTACCCTCCTGTCTATCAGCTAAGCTATCCAGTAACCTAAACACAAGGGAAGGCCGCAACCCCTTTGCGATCTCAAAATGATGAGTTCATAGCTCATCAAAACTTCTTTCGGGAAGCTGCCCGAGGAAGTCCAACAAGATTCTTCAATTTTCAGGGAAGTCATCCCTACCCTTCAGCTCCCGTAGTTTCTCCTCCTGCAGTAGCTTTTCCTTTCTATCCTCCCACTCATTTTTCAATTGCGGCTTATCCTCTATTCTTTCCTTTTCCTTATGTTCTAGGAGGGTAGGAAGAGCCATCACCGTTAACAGATAGTATCGAACAAGAACCAACTCCATCTCACTTCAAAGAGCTGCAATTACCAACTTACACTGGGGAGTCTGACCTGATAGCACACTTACAAGCTTTTGAGTCAGTCGTCGCCCTCAAGACTCTTACTGATGCTACTAGGTGCAAGATCTTCGTAACGTCCTTTAATGGACAAGCAAGAGAGTGGTTCTATGGACTGTGCCCTTAGTCCGTCACTTCCTATGTTGATCTGCGAAGAGAGCTTCTACTCAGGTTTTCTACCTCTACCAAGAGGAAGAGTGGGATGGAAGCCCTATTTTAGAACAGGCAGCGAGAGAATGAGACTTGGGCTTATTTTTTCGATCATTTTCAAAGCGAGATTCTTGACATTGAAAACGTCGATCCAGAGATGTACCGAGTCGCTCTGATAAGTGGTTTAAGAGAAGGGCCACTTAAGTTCGAATCTAATGTCCGAGTGCCAAGGACATACAAGGAGATGATCATTCTTGCCAACTTCTACATATGAGGTGAAAAGAGTAATCCCAACTACATCTCCAGGCTTGTAACAGAGAAAAATCCTTTTTCTTCATATGACCAACCTCCAAAGTCTCCTCAGAAGGATTTTTAATTGCGAACAAGGAAGGGAAGGAATCTTCGACGTCATCAACGCCTCTTCCCAGGCCAAGATCACTTCCAAAGTGAAAGATCACAATTGTTAGTTCCTCCCAGTTATCCAGCACAAGCTCCGCAAATAGCCTCAGTTTACCAGCAGCAAGGTGATAAATCACCAGAATCTGAACTGAGCAGAGATATGCAAGAAGTAATTCATGTCATAAAAAGCAAGACTGGTTATAAGAGGCCTTATTAGCCCGCCGATCAAAGATCCAAAGACTCGGATCCCTATTGTGAGTTCCATAAAGTGAAAGGGCATCCAACTGGAAACAATCGAGCGCTTCGTCAATTAGTGGAGAAGGTGCTGAGGCAGGGCAAATTGCGTGACTTATTCCAAAGGGATGACCACTCTTATCCGTCTACTTCGAAAGGCAAAGTAGCGGACATTCCTTTTGGCTCAAAGGGAGTGAGCCAAATAAGCAATGGCACTAACTTCATTATTGGTGAGAACATTGATGTGGATGACGTAGGCACCCTTAGAGATCTATTCTGAGGTGAAGATGGACATTATAGAGTTTCAAAAGCTCTTTGAATTCATAGCTGTTGTCTTTTTGTTATTCATTCCCTGAACATTTTCCCTGGAACACTTTTAAGGACTCTTTCATTCATTTCAATATTTTACATCAAAGATCCCGTACTGACACTTTTCCCCTATTTGGAATGTCTCCTCTCTATTTTCTCTTTGCCAAAGGGATAGCTGAACTGACGAGATATCGCTGAGTCTTGCTTGACCCCCCGTAGATTGGCTTCTGGCATAACACCACGATGACCACATATAGTTGGGAGTTTTCGCATATGTGTAGTGGGAGCCATCCAATCTGTACAGGCGGACTTCAAGGCTTCGGATCCTAGCCGGTATCTAACACATAACGCGCATCAAGGGAGGTCCCAGTGTGTTATCTATACTGTTCTCCATTAGGGATACATTACAGCTAAGATGATCGTTGCTTGGCAACCAATGGCCCGCGAGTGTATCCTTGTCTCTATGAACATCTCACGCTATGATCGTCGAACACTCCAAGGTACTCTCAAGCTGTACCTTCCGGAGACCCACAACATTGGGGATCTTTAAGGGCGAGCATTGCTTTAGACCATTTGGCGCACCTGGTATAAATAATCAGCAATACTTGTAGCCCTAGGACATGAGATCAGTATGTTTGTCATTCCTTCTTAGGAGTTTTGCATTTTCTCTTTTGTGCCCATTCGAGGGAGTGCGGTTAGACCGCCCTTGTTAATGCTACACCTTTGATGATCTTTTAGGGCGAGAAATACTTTAGACCTTTTGGCGCACTTGTCCTAATTGATCATCTTCGGGTGTAGATCTCTTTCAAACTGCTTTTTTCAGGTGAACAAGAAAAATCCGACCTATCTAAAGTATTCGTGAAGTTTTATTTCTTGTTTATACTCGTCTTATATACTCAGCTCATATAAAGCTTTATCAGCTGGCAGTGCATCTACTATACTTATTGAATATTTTTTGTCACCAATTGTTTAATCAAAGAATCTTGTTCTCTTTGTCAACAAGCCATGCTATTGAAGTCTAATCAAAGTGGTATTACCTGGCTGATCCGGATTTCATATCGGGGATATCATATCAGATTGCACAAGAAGATTATTGTTATGTCTTGATCTCTACTCGATTATCCCCATTCTTTTACTCAGTTGATAGCTGGGTTTGTTGGATACTATTCAAACTGTCCAATTATATCTTCCTTACCACCTCACCATTTAGCAGGTACCCACGCTTTGCATTTCCTTTATATATCTGCTTCTTACTCTTTTTGTGTAGAGATTAACAGATATTTGCAAGTTTCTTTCAAGTATTTACAAGTTACTTTTCTTTCCTATCTGCTTCTTACTCTTCTTTTTTCAGAGATTAGCAGATATTCGCAAGTTCCCTTCAGGTTCTTGCAGGTTACTTTTCTTTCCTATCTCCTTCTTACTCTTTCTTTTGCAAAGATTAGCAGATATTCGCAAGTTCCCTTCAGGTACTTGCACGATACTTTTCTTTCCTATCTGCTTCTTAATCTTCTTTTTGCAGAGATTAGCAGATATTCGCAAGTTCCTTTCAGGAAAATGCAAGTTACTTTTCTTCCATATCTGCTTCTTACTCTTTATTTTGCAGAGATTAGCAGATATTCGCAAGTTCACTTCAGGTACTTGCAAGTTATTTTTCTTTCCTATCTACATCTTATACTTCTTTTTATAGAGATTAGCAGATATTTGCAAGTTCTCTTCAGGTATTTGCAAGTTATTTTTCTTTCCTATCTGCTTCTTACTCATCTTTTTGCAGAGATTAGCAGATATTTGCAAGTTCTCTTCAGGTACTTACAAGTTATTTTTCTTTCCTATCTGCTTCTTACACTTCTTTTTGCAGATATTCGCAAGTTCCTTTCAGGTACTTGCAAGTTACTTTTCTTTCCTATCTGCATCTTACTATTCTTTTTATAGAGATTAGCAGATATTCGCAAGTTCCCTTCAGGTATTTGCAAGTACTTTTCTTTCCTATCTGCTTCTCACTCTTCTTTTTGCAGAGATTAGCAGATATTTGAAAGTTCCCTTCAGGTACTTGCAAGTTAATTTTTTTCCTATCTGCTTCTTACTCTTCTTTTGGCAGAGATTAGCAGATATTCGCAAGTTCCCTTCAGGTACTTGCAAGTTACTTTTCTTTCCTATCTGCTTCTTACTCTTTTTTTATAGAGATTAGCAGATATTCGCAAGTTTCCTTCAGGTACTTGCAAGTTAATTTTATTTCCTATCTGCTAATTACTCTTCTTATTGCAGAAATAGACAGTTGCTTGCAAATTCCCTTTCAGTACTTGCAAGTTTTTATTCTTCTATACCTCTCACCTTTGTTTTGTAGAGACTCAATAAGAAGGCGATCACAAGTCTTCTTAAATTTGCATGAACAATACAGGTACACACATGATGTACTTTTCTTAACTTATAATAACTCTTCCTTTGTAGGAGAAAAATAAGTATTTCCAGACCTTTCCGAGGAGAGACATCAGATTCTATCTCTCCTTGCCCCTTATTTTTCTTCCAGATTTTTGTGGGGCAGATCGTAATTTTAGGGGTTACCTCTACTTTTTTGAAGTTTCCTGCAAACTTAAAAAAGTGCGGAGATCATGTTAACCCAGAAATCAGCAATCCTCTCCAAGGCAGCTTGCTCGCAAATCGTGGACTCCGGCTCTTCCCAGGGGTTCGCTGCCAGCTTTTTGACTAGCGACGTGGCTAGAATCACAAGCTGCACTATCGCCCGACGATAGTAGTATTGCCAGACGATAGCCCTGTTTAGGCAGACTCACATCTCTATCCGCCCAGACTGCTAGGTAGCCGCCGACTCGGCAGGAGGTGTGGCTGGATCCTCAAGCCCGCTCCTGCAGGTCATGTGGCTAAGTAGCTTAACCGTGCCATCTCCTAGTGATATCGGTTATCACCTTGCGATATCACCCTTTCTTATATAGGTGCGGACAACTCTCCTAGTCTGCCTCAGTCCACAATGGAGTAGGCAGATACTCTCTTCAATCCTCTCAGAATAAGGCGGCATGCCCCCAGGTCGCCCGGTAAAAGGTGGCTTGCCTTCAGGTCGGCCGGAAGAAGGCGGGCTGCCTCACGGTCGCCCGAAAAAAAGCGGCCTGCCTCTAGGTCGCCAAGAAGAAGGCGACCTGCCTCAAGGCCACCCGGAAGAAGACGAGGTCCTCAGATCGTATAACATGTGGTAGACTTGATCGCAGCTCGCCCATACCATCAGGGGGGACATCATCAAGCCCAGTTCTAGACGTCTCCTCCTCGGGCCTTTAAATAGACCTTCATGCCTCCTCAGAAATGGAGGACAATCGTAGAGCAACCTGTACAACAAACACTATGGATACACTTTCTATCCTCCAACCCTTCTTGCGGACTGACCACCTATCCGCGTAGCCTCGGCGGTTAACCTTTGCAACCTGATTCCTGGACTTTACTCCTGCAGCAGCCTGACCCTATCGTCTCAACAATCAACCCAGCTCGGTAACGACAACAAGACATAGTCACTCATACCATATACCAAGCGACTTCAGCGGTCTTCCCTGCCTGATCGCACAGTCTGCTCGGCCTAAGGCATCGAGCTGCGGGATCAGTATCCCACGTGGCCTCACGACCTATTTGATTAATCCACGCGGCCTCTAGCAACCTCTTTCTTCTAGCCACCAGCTTCCCCTTGTACCCTTTATATTTTTTCCATGTAAAGGAGCGACTCAAGCTGTAATATTGATTCATAATCAAAGGAAAGTTTGTCGCTGGAGTGGAATTTAAGCCGCGACGGGCGAACTCTGTTGTTGTCGCAGCCAGCAGCCTCTCTCTCTCTCTCTTCTCCTCTCTCTTGGTCTAAACTGCTAATCCTAACCGTTAAAGTAACTGGCTGCTCGACAGTTCCTCATCAACCTCCTTTTACCCCCGCATCCCAGATCGAACGTGTTCACCTCTCGAGCTCACAGAGGCACATTTTTGGCTTCAACAACATCAGTTAAAAATCATATCAAAAAATCAATGTAGAAGATGAATTCTGGGATTCAAAACAATTGAATATTCAAAACATTTGGTGATTTGAGATGTGGTGAAGAAAAACTACTTGAAAAATAACCTTATGCAAAACACCCATGTTACCTGTTATCTTGAATCTAGAAGATTGAAGCTTGCATTCTTGAATTAGGAAAATATAATCCCCTTCAGCTCCAATAATTGAAACTGTAGATGTAAAGATGAAAACTTAGAAAAAATTTCGGCTTGAATCAAAAATGCTTACAAAGGTAAAAGACGGGTGGGGTTAAACGCAGAGGTTTGATGTTGGATGGCCACTGAGATGAAGATTTAGGCATTGTGAAAGAGGAAATGACCTGAATAAAAAATAATGAAAGATCTGAGAGGTAAATTGAGGGATCAAAAGAGAACTCATGATCAAAGAAGGAAGAGGAGAGGGCAACTCATAGATCCACCGCACCGAGCCCTAGATCTGAGAAGGAAGAAGTATTCGGAGGAAGAAATGTGCGGAGGAAGAACTTTACCTACAATCTGTATGGAGCCCTTGCGCGAATAGTGGGTAATGAACTTTTGCGCCCTCTTGCAGCAGGTGAAATGATGGCTGATGGTGGAACTTTTACGACCGATTGAGAGAATAAGGAGAGCGAGTTAGGGTTTCTCGTTTTTAGGGTGGATATCATTTAGATGCATGTGCCGCCGACGAAGATGTCAATGCAACATTTGAGGTGAGGCGCGGGAAAAGGATCGATGTATTTGATCCCGGTAGGTCTTCTGCAAAGGAGAGATCGCAAAAGCTCTTTTTGTGAGAAAGTGAAGGTGGAGACCAGTACTTGCAGTAGATAGCCCTGTTTGAGGAGGGAGAGATTATTACGACCGTACTCCATCCCTTAATCTCTGTCCGGGTGAGAGGAGGTGTTGCTGAGTGGACATATCAAGGGGCGCGATCTAGAGAGAGGAAAAACAAGGAAGGCAAAGGAGCGCGAGCATATCTTTAGTAGTCGCATGCGAGCAATCTACTCGTCCCGAAACACAGATGGAATAACTTCGCTCGAGGAGGAGACCAGTCCTTTGCGGCTGATTTTTGATAGGAACGGTAAAAGAAATTTTGGTGCGAAATATATGCGGGAAATATGAAATTACGTTAAAACAATTTTTTTTGAAATAAAGAGAGAATGGTAAGGGGGTATTTTGGGAAGTCAAATGTTACACCATCCTTGAAAATGTGTTTTCTTATAGTATAAAGATATATATTATGAATCGAGTATACATAAGATATAGATATACCTGTACATAGCATATATCAAATCCTAGCATCATTATCATCTATCACTTCAATAGTGTCGGAGGTAGATACCTATAACCAGATCGAATGTTGGCTCGTGCTGAAGATTCAAAGCGTATGCTTCAAGGGGTGTTGTTCGACCCTGCTGATCTTTCCTACCAAACCTACCTATGCGGCCTATTTTTCCTTGTCATGTCGTTATTGCTCCTTCCTGAACTGCCCCTAACCCCTGTCTCCTTGCAAGCTGCCAGTAGAAGGCTCTAACGTAGCCTGGATACTGACAAAGGAAGCAGTTCCCCGTAAAGGGAAAATCTCATCAAACCGTAAGAGCGGGTGTTGGGTATTGTATCCACAATGTACCTGATTTGAAGAAGCCCATGTACAAGCTAAGATGAATTCACAATGTATTTGACAATCTTCTGTTAAGTTGTGCTTGCAGCTATTCCATACAAAGTACACACCAATGTCAGGGTATAGTGGGTCAATATACACTGGTCTGCGCAACGTAATCCCTCGTTGATCAAGTCAGTGTGTTGACTCACATGTGCTCTCACTATTGGAGTGTACTTATTTTCAAGTACAGGGTCGAGATAGATCAAGAGCAGAATAGGAGCAAGACCAAGTTCAGAGGAAGGAAGAAGAAATCTTCTAAGTCAAAATTGACGGGAATCACTAAGTGATTCTCGCCGATTCAAAGGGAATCACTAGTGATTCTCGCCGAATCGTCGAGAATCACTCGCCGATTCCTGCCGACTTCGTCGAGAATCATCAATGATTCTCGCCAAATTTGCCTTAGACAAAATTGCTCTGCTCGCTAGACTGAACCATGATGGGTTACGCTGTTTTGATCGGGCCTAGGATTTCTTCTCTTGGGCCCCACAACGGTCATTTAGGGTTGTTCTACAGTATATATACTCGCTTATTTCGAACTTCAACAATAGCGATTCACGGAAAATCAAAAGCATCCGTGCTTGACCTAGCCGATCGTGGAACTACACCGCACACCGTCGCCGCTTGCAAGTTGTCGCAGCCTCAGATCTCAGGTCATCATTGATCTTCAGGCGACAGGACCGAGGCAAGCCTAGCGTCTCACGCATCTCTTTCGAGATCTATTGTCTCTCGATTTGTTAAATGAGGATCGCTCTTCATTCTGAATCGATTGGGACGACTGATCCGATTGAGATCGTTGGTAGACCTTGCTTGCTTCGTTAAGAAGTTTGGATCTACAAAGCATCGCCACCGCATTCATTTGCCGCCGCCGATCTTGGCAAGATCCTCTCCAAGAGAATGCTCCGGTCATGGACTCTTCGTCTTCATCAAGAATGCTTCAACAAACAAAGAGGGACATCGGGCTCTCCACAAGTGTAGTTTGTATTTCTTGTACATTCTAATTTTGTTTTGTTGTAAAGGAATAGTGATTCCTAGTTGTAAGGGTTGGGTGCAACCCGTAGTGGAGGAGTAGTGACTCCTTCGGTTGGAAGGGTTCCTTCCGTAGTGTGAGGATTGGATTTCAATCCAGTTGGAGAAGTTACCGAGTCGTCCCTTTGTGGGAGATAGGTCGAAGGGGGAGAGTGGACGTACCCAAATCGGGGAACAACTATAATTACTTGTGTGTTTTTCTGTGCTGTGTTTGTTATTTGTGCAGGTTATTTAAATTCCGCAAAAGACTGCACGAGACCTATTCCCCCCCCCCCATAGGTGGACTTAATTGACACTAGATACTTTCAAGTGGTATCAGAGGGAGGTTACTCGTCAATAAGTTTAACACCTTGAGTAAGATCCTGTGTCTAATGTCAAGAAGAAAACAAGACTCAAGCATGGAGCTATACTCTGATGTCTCTCCTCTAAGACTCCCTTCCTACACAAAGGAGTATTATCCCATCTGGAAGATGAGAGTTATGTTTCATCTAGAGGCAATTGACCCTCACGCATCATTCATTATGGAAGAGGGTCCCTTCATTCCCATGAAGGCTTCCAGATCTTGAAAAGATTTCCAAATCCCCAAGAGTCCCAAAGAGATGTCTGAGACTAAGTTCTCACTTTTCAACCTGGACAAGCTGATTCGTCAGATCATCACTGACGTTTGGTCTGGATCATCTCGTTCAAGATTGGACAAGTGTAAGACTGCAAAGTCTATGTGGCAAACTATCTTTGACCTCATGGAGGGAACGGAGACAGCTGGGACTGGATGCCAGCAAGAGGATGAAGCCTATGTGGGGGTCCTCATCTCTGAAGATGAAAGTCAAGACCAATCTCTCAATATCAAGGCTCCCGTGTCTCTATCTGAGACTGAATAAGAGATTGAGGAATGCAGTTCTGATAAAGCTGACACATCAGTCTCTGCAGAGCTTAACGCTAACCCTGATCATCACAATCAGGATCAGGTATCTTCCTCATTTTGCTCCTTGCCTCTTGAATCTCCTGAAGACAGGAGAAGCTCAGAGGGTTGTCCATCAAGTGATGCAAGGGAGATTGATAGCTTCAATCAAAAGATTGAAACTCTTGATTCACTTCGTAGTGCCCTTCAGAAGAGAAACTTGCTTGTGGAGAAACAAGCTATGGAAATTGCTCAGTTAAGGACCATGATGGATCTCCAATTGGAATCCATCAAGGTGAAGGGCTCAAAAATCTCGGATCTAGAGTTTTCTCTAGAGATCGAGAAGAGAATATTATCTAACTTTTCCAAGGTAGATGCTATTAAGAGAAAGGGAGAAAACGGGTGGATCTCACGAATTATAAAATCATGGAGAAATGGGGAAACTGTTTTCAGACACCCCACACCGAGTAGGAAGGGCACACATTATGCTTTTAGGTATGACCATAAGAAAAACTATGGTCACTGCAAGAGTAATCAGCCCTCATGTGGAAATACCCACAGTGCAAGAGCTGTTGTATCTAACCATGAGAGAATACACAAGGCTCATCATGAACCTTTTCTATTCACTGCCTCAGTCCCAACTCGTCATGAAAGTGTAGGAACAAACTCTCACAGTAACTCTCACCACCCTAGGACACAGGGAAAGGGGGTTGGGAAACATGTAGCAAGTACCCATGGGGCCCCCGGATGTGTGTTGGCTAAAAAGAAGGCACCACCTCCCAGGCCTCATGACACTCACCACATGTTCTCCATCCACCCTCCATCGTATCTCGGTGGAAAGGGCAAATCTATGAGCAGAACCTGCTCTGCCCCTGTCAGACCTAAGATCATGACTAACTCAGTCAGTAGATCTGGTCAGAAAAGGAGATACAACATTCATGAGTGTTGGTATTATGGCAAAGTGGGTCACTTTGCCATAGATTGTTGGCACAATCCTTCTGTGACAAGGAAAAGAGTATGTCCACTTCCTTTGGGTAGAGATAGCCTTCCTGACAGAAATCCTGTAGGAAGGCATTCAGTAGTTTATGCTGGCAGGAACCTAGGTCCCAATGCATATTGGGTTCCTAAGGTAAGGTAATCCATTTTTGCAGGATAGTCTAGGTACCCGTGAACATGATGAGACCTAGACAGGAGATGTTCCAGGAATGCTATGGAACAAGCATATGAGATAAGAGATAATGCTAAATACAATGTCCCTCTTGAACTAGATGCCTGGTGTACTTCTAATAGTGGATTCGAATGATCAACCCAATGATCCCAGGTACGCGCATTCAGTTCCGAACATTGATTCACATTACATTGATGGTTATATATATATATCCAAGCAAATATATAGATTCTCGCTCGAGATATAATTATATATATATATACTCACACCTGATGGAAGGACACGGATGCTAAAAACTGTATGATCCTTAAGTTGGAAATCTGATGAATTCTTTTTATATACATATACAATTAATAATTTATAATAATGTAGGTCAATCAGTCCGATTAAATTCAAGGTACGTATGCCAGTAGTTGAAATGAAAAATTCTACATTTTTGACTCACCTAGAATTACCTAGTGCTTATTTCTAGGGTTAACATCCCTTCAACTCAACTTAGCAATTCTGACCAGGAAATATAAAAAAAAGGGCAAAGTTTCAAAATTCAAATCGATAACTCAAAGTTTCGAAACAAAAAGGGGAAATTTTCGAAAAGTTCAAGATTCAAAACGGCCAGCAGAAACATGCCCTTCACAGTGGGAATACCGGCTACCCCTGAGTTCAGAGGATATAAATAGTGTAAACCACTGAATCCCGACCCATCGCATTCTGGACCTTGCGGAAATCCCGTCAACTCTGCGGAATCGCCTAATCCCGTCGATTCGTGCGGAAATTCCTCCTGTGCTTCAGTCGCTTGGTGTTCTCATCGACTCCTCCTTGCCTACCGTCGACTCCAGCTCCGTCCAGTGTAGTCCGCTGCTGTCCTCTCTCCGTCGGCTCGGTGCTTCTATCTCCGGCATCCATTTGACACAAGGTGCCTGCCGTTTCAGCTTTCCCTCTCCCGTCGACTCCCTCTCCCGTCGCCAGCGGTTCCGACGCAAGCCGACTAGGGACTCTCTCTGCTCAGCGCAAGGGTAATGACCGTTCCTCCTTGAATCGAGCTTATTTGTACCTTCTCTTATTTTTACTAGTCAAGTTCCTACTAGCTTGTAACTTGTCTAGTATAGTTCCTAAACTAGAGATTTAGATAGAGTTAAGTCCCTTGGATGTTACTTTTTTTTAGGTTTGCAATTGCTCCTCGAACCAAGGTTTGGCTTCTTACCGGGAGTGAGTTGGTTAGGACCGGCTTCTCCCATACCTCTGATGAATTCAGGAACTTTATCCTGATGCTTGAGGAAGCTGGGCTCTCCTTTATCCTTGAGCACCCGTGCAAAATTCTAGATAAAGAAGTTCTTGAATTCTATGCAACCGCGAAGCTACGTCATGAGGACACCTTGATTAAGAGTAAGATTGCTGGACTAAGGATCAAGATGTCTGCAGTAAAATTGTCACTTCATCTGCAGCTCAACAGCTTTGAACAAGTGGACTATCTGGATGAAGATGATCGTGCCAGGATTCTACTGTTCTATGGACTCGCTCGAGGGACCAAGTCCATCAAACGCAAGGACATGAATGAGGAAGGAAAGCTCCTCTCTAACATCATTAGGAAGGTCCTGATCTGCAAACCGGTCTCCCATGATCATATTTCAGGGGATATGTTCAAAATCCTCATGGCTGTTGTATGTAGAAAAAGATACAACTGGGGGCCATGTTGTTTGAAAAGATTAAAGATACCCTTCGAACCCCCAACTTTGGGAGAATCATCAGCCTGTACCTCAATCAGATGGACGGAGACAGGTTTGATATGAGTAAGGGAGTTCCTCTTCATTACTTAAAGAAGATGGACACCAGCATTTTTGATAGATGGGAGAGGAGAATTGGCCTAGGAGGTGCGGCTGAAGCACAGGGTGATGAAGATGACAGAGCTTCGGAGTACAGAAATCCCTTGGATGAACCCAGTGAAGTTCCTGATCTGTTGTATGCAGGAACTGAGGGGGAGTCTTTAACAATTCCCTCTGATGCCCTCAGGATGGATGTCTCAGTTTCAGATCAAGCAGACGCCATTGCTAATATTACCCTGATCGTGATGGATGCTGTGGAGACCCTCGCTACCGATCAAGCTGACGAGGAGGAAGTGGAGGATGACATGGAGGATGATGCTGTTGATGAGGATGATGTGGATAATGCGGCCACTGATGATGTGAACAATGACCAAGCTGGAAATGAGATGGACATGAGGGAAATTGATGTTGATCTCCCCTCTGTGGAACAGGTTCAGGTAGTAGTTCCTGATGTATCTGGTGCAACAATTAAGGGGGAGACCTCCCGACAGGGGATGATGAGTATAGAAAAAATGACAGAGGCTGCCCTAATCCCCCCTCACGAGACTGTGAATCTATCCATCTCCACCAGTGCATCTGCAGATGAAAATCCTAACTCCTAGAGTCCTATCCTCCTTGAGCATGACCAGGCCATTCATCAAGTTCATCCGCTAGGATTTAGCCTGACAAATCATACGGTAAATATATTCAAGGTATAGTGGATGAACTGAAGACGTCTTTTGAACAATCTCACAACAAGGTGCTGAAACGAATTAAGCTATCTGAGGATCTGATGCTTAAAAATGTTGTGGAGATAAATGATAAGCTGGATATGATGGAACAATGGTTTAAAGCTAAGTATACAGAGGCCGGCACTGCCGTAAATCTTCTAATGCAAGGACTTCAGAAGAATACAGCTGATCTGGCAGTGGTAAACCAAAATGCACATGTTGTGGCCGACAACATCAAGCTGTTTGATGCCAACATGGTGACACTCAATGCAAATCAGACATCCCTGTTGAACGAGTTCACTAAGACTGTTAAACATATATATGAGTCACTGCATTCCTATGCACCTATGCAAACTCCTTTGCCCTCAAAGCCAAAAAGGGGATATTGAATATACAGCTAAGATGGCAGGGCTAGAACAAATCATTGTCGACAACTTCAAGCAGTCAAATAAGTATGTTTTTGATAGCTGTCACTGGCTAGTTCAGCAAGAATCCGGTATAAAAATTCTAGAACTGGCTGATGAGGTTGCAATTGCTGAGGAGGTTCCCTTGAGTGAAGCTGAGGTCAGGAAGGCTGCTAGGGCCTCTGTCAAAGCTGCTCGCAGTGCCATGTTTGACCAAGAGGCCACTGCAAAAGGAAAATGAAAACTTCAAGAAGGAACTTCCAAAGAGACTCCAACTGAGAGGAAAGTAAGATTGAAGGAAAGTGAAGTGAAGAATGAACGATGGAGTCCTACATCGAGGAGCATCATACTGGCTACTTTCATGCTACAATAGCGGGGAGAGTTGAATAGAAATGAAGTATACAATCAGTATGAGTGGAAGATGCACAAAGAGTATGAAGCTAAAAGAAACATATTTTTCAGGACTAACACTATGGAACATAAAGCTCCTCCCCCCCAGATACTACCTGAAGCCAAAGGAGTACTTTGAGAGACAAAGCAAGAAGTTCCTGGCTCAACAACTTAAGGATGATCAGGCTAAGGAGAAATAGGCTTGGGATATAGACTTATCAATTTCTATATACGTGTGTATCTTTTCATGTAATTATATGAACAATTTTGGATATATACAATTTTGGATATATATATATATATATATATAAATGATTACATGCTGATTCATTTGTTATTCTGAATGCGTGAAATTTTGTTATTCTGAATTTCTTGTCTTGCACATTTGTTATGTATATCTTTCTGGTTGGTGTAATTCATCTTAGCTAGTAGGATTTTGGCTTCTTCAAATAGGGGGAGATTGTTGGGTATTGTATCCACAATGTACCTGATTTGAATAAGCCCCTGTACAAGCTAAGATGAATTCACAATATATTTGACAATCTTCTGTTAAGTTGTGCTTGCAGCTATTCCATGCTAAGTACACACCAATGTAAGGGTGCAGTGGGTCAATATATACGGGTCTGCGCAACGTAATCCCTCATTGAGCAGATCAGTGTGTTGACTCACGTGTGCTCTCTCTATTGGAGTGTAGTTATTTTTCAAGTACTGGGTCGAGATAGATCAAGAGCAGAAGAGGAACAAAGATGGGTCAAAGACCAAGTTCAGAGGAAGGAAGAAGAAATCTTCTAAGTCAAAATCGACGGGAATCACTAGTGATTCTCGCTGAATCGTCGAGAATCACTCGCCGATTCCTGCCGACTTCGTCGAGAATCATCAATGATTCTCGCCGAATTTGACTTAGACAAAATTGCTCTACTTGTTGGACCGAACCATGACGGGTTACGCTATTTTGACCGGGCCTAGGGTTTATTCTTGTGGGCCCCACAACGGTCATTTAGGGTTGTTCTACAGTATATATTCTCGCTTATTTTGAACTTCAACAGTAGCGATTCACGGAAAATCAAAAGCAGCCGTGCTTGACCTAGCCGATCGCACAAACTACACCGCACGCCATCGCCGCTCGCAAGTTGTCTCCGCCTCAGATCTCAGATCATCATTGATCTTCAGGCTATAGGACCGAGGCAAGCCTAGCATCTCACGCATCACTTTTGAGATCTATTGTCTCTCGATTTGTTGAACGAGGATCGCTATTCATTCCGAATCGATTGAGACGACTGATCCGATTGAGATCATTGGTAGACCTTGCTTGCTTTGTCAAGAAGTTTGGATCTTCAAAGCATCACCGCCGCATTCATTTGCCGCCGCCGATCTTGGTAAGATCCTCTCTAAGAGAGTTCTCCGGTCGTGGACTCTTCGTCTTCATCAAGAATGCTTCAACGAACGAAGAGGGACATCGGGCTCTCCACAAGTGTAGTTTGTATTTCTTGTACATTCTAATTTTGTTTTGTTGTAAAGGAATAGTGATTCCTAGTTGTAAGGGTAAGGTGCAACCCGTGGTGGATGAGTAGTGACACCTTTGGTTGGAAGGGTACCTTCCGTAGTGTGAGGATTGGATTTAATTCTGGTTGGAGAAGTGACCGAGTCATCCATTATTGGGAGATAGGTCGAAGGGGGAAAGTGGACGTACCCAAATCGGGGAACCACTATAATTGCTTGTGTTTTTTTTGTGCTGTGTTTGTTATTTGTGCAGGTTATTTAAATTCCGAAAAAGACTGCACGAGACCTATTACCCCCCCCCCATAGGTGGACATAGTTGACACTAGATACTTTCAGCGGGATGGGGTGCTGGAGATGCTATAGGGGCCAACTATGGCACTGGTCAAGGTGTTGGGGGTATAAATGCCTTTCGAGGCTAGGGTTGCCATCTATAAGGTTGTCAGCACTGACAAAGTCTTTGGTATCTCTGCTAGCGTCTGGGGGCCGCTCCTCTCTCTCGTCCCTGGACTCATGGGATCTCCACCTACCCTCGGCACTGCTAGTCCACCAACCTTTAGTCGAGCTCTAGAGTAGCGGGATGTGTCACTATAGTATGGAAGGTGGACTGGGAAATAACTATCAGCGCCTACCACAAATCATTGCGCAAGCCTCAGTAAAAACAAGCAGCTCGGTCTCTATCAGTAGCTGTGAGCATCCCGACAAAGCGAGCCAAGTGAATGAACTCTCGCTGGTACTTGTGGATGGTCTTATTGTACTATCAGATTTGTAGGAACCCCTCCTACAACGTAGCTCGGTCGGCATCAGAAATAAAGTGCTCGAGGAAGGCGACGAAAAATTCTTCCAACAAAATAACACTTAGTGGTCATCCCCTGAACATGGAGTAGCTAGCCACCCTCCACCTGTCTCTAGCATATCCCTCTAACAATGTCATAACTAAGGGAATTGTAGTAACCACTGGGCACATCATGCCCACTAACCACTAATCGACTCACTCCACCCACTCCTCTACCTACATGTCAGACTTTATCCCTCTAAAGGTCGGAGGCCTCATCCCCTGAAATGTTGTCAAGATGCTTATGGGTACCACAAGCTACTGCTGGCTGTGCCATGACAGTCTGAAACATAGTGAATATGGCTGTCAATTTCCACCCCAATATATCTCAGCGAATGGCATAGCAACGACGGTAACTGGGTCTGGAGGTGGAGTGGAAGGAACATAACCTTTAGAGGAGACCTCCCATTACTAGACTCTGATATCTAGAGAAGTAACAAGAAAAATGTCAGCAATTTGCAAAAGTAAGGGAAATTTTTAAATGGCTATCAGAATAAAAAGCAAAAAAAAATGTTGGCGTGTTAACATACAGTCTGGGATTGTTAAGCCTCTAACACTAGGCTCCATAGGGCTTCCACTGTATGGTTTGTACGGAACCAAGGAACGGAGCGACGGATGGAAGGATCCTGAGATTTCCCCATAAGGATGGATCGTGATCGCTCTGATCCCTTTGTAAGGTCTCTTCCCCCACCCCTTTGCTGGGTCGGGTCAGATATGGACCTTACTTCCCAAGACATCCACCCAGTGCTTCTTGAGTAGCAACAACCCACTCCACCAAACACTAGTTGGTCACCTTGACAGACATGAATCAAAATAATTCATATCACATCACATATATGCTGAAGTTATAATAGAAAGCCAACTAAATATACATGAGTATACGAAATTATCTATTTTCCAACCTAAATCACCTAGAGGGGGTGAATAGGTGAATCCTGCGGATTATAACAGAATAAAAATCTAGTTAAACTTAAGCGCACAAAAAAAGAGAATAAGCACAACATAGACACAAGGATTATAATTGTCCCCCAAACTGGGTAAGTCCACTATCTTGCCTCGCCTATCAAGTACTTTGGGCTAGACTCGACTACTTCACCAAAACTCAGATTAACACTAATCTTACAACTCGGAGTCTTCAACTCCTACAAACTCGTAGAATAACTTCCCCTACACTCGACCCTTCACTAAGGATCTACAAAAACTCGGAAGAACAAACATACTACAAAGAAATATGAAAAATATTTTTTGAAAGAAAACTCTTTTTCTCAGATCTGAAAATATAGTCCTTCATTGCTAGAAAGCTCTGACTGAATTCTTGAAGAAGAAGACAAACCTAAAATTGCTACATAGATGGGATCTGATAACGACTGATATCTAAACGAATGTGAATCTGGAATCTTGAGATCAATTAAGTCTTTTCTTTCCTCGAGAAATCATAGATCAAGAGAGATATCAGTGACAGAGTTCTTCGTGAAATAGATTTGAATTCTCGATCATTTTTTGCAATATGAAATTAGAACACGATTTGATTTGCAAATAGAGTTCTGTGAAATAATCTAAGACTATTTATAGACGATTCCTAACTAATATCTCGATTTTGAACTTAGTTTTACCGTCCATGTGTACTATATATGGTGGAAGTCCTAATACTAGAAATCCGTGAAAACGAGAATGACACTGAACAAAAATTCTTTTAAGTCTAATTCGTCAAGACATCAGTGTACTCTCCAGACTACTCGACAAATCAGGGGAAATGACTTGGGAGAGTGCTTGTATGAGATGTTTAGACTGCACGAGACCTTTTGATAAATTAGCTGAAAGTTCTCGAGAGTACTCGATGAATTTACTTGTCATCTCGATGAATTTTACTTAGAACCAGCTAACATAACTTTCTCTGGAGTATTAAGGTAGTTCACTTGGCTTCTCGAGAGGAGTCAAAGAATTTCATGAGTACTCATGTAAGCACTCGATGAATTTACTTGAGTACTCGATGAATTATACTTAGCCATTCTGATCAAAAGTTCTCAGTGATCTCTCAAGTACTCCTGAGATCACTTGACGAATTCTACGAGTTCTTATGTGAGTACTCTATTAATTTAATGAGACCTCGCATGATCTTTGAAAAATTTTCCTTAGCCAAAATCGGCAGCTTCTGAACAACAACTTCCTTTGTAATGCAAGATGAAGTACACACCGTTAGAGAGATTACACATGGGTCAACACGATTTTCTATTCAATGAAGGATTACATTGCACAGAACTGTGTTTGAAGACCCATTATAACCTGACAATGGTTTGTACTTGAAAATAAAAACCTGCACCACACACAATTGAAACAAACATCAAATACAACCTCAATTCAACTTAGTTCAAGGGACACTTCTTCAAATTAGGGGTATTGTGGATACAATACCCAACAATATATATATATATATATATATATATATATATATATATATCAGAGTAAAAGAATTGGCTATAGCAACTATTTGTATATGCGAGCTCGTGAGCTTCAAAATGTCTACTACTAGAACTCTATGTCCCTCACTCAAGCCTCATGCTCAAGAAACACACATATCGGAAGTCTGGTAACGATGGGTAGTCATATCTGTTGGTGCGTCGTCACGCGAAAAATATACTTCATGGTGCTCCATCTCCTGTGAATGGTTATTTAAATAATTGTTAGTCACAGAGCTAAGTGAAAACACATCTCCTCCCCGGATCCATATCCTGGTGACGAGCCTACATACCCAACAATAAATAAATAGAAGAAAAAAGAGAGAGAGTTAGCGATAACATTTCTATATTTAGGATTTTCATTCCATAAACTAGGAGTGATCATCTGAAGGAGTGCAGTATAATATAACTGGAAAGTAGCAGCATAAACATCAGTTATAGAAAAGGCTCTAAAATAGCTAACACATATACAACATATACTCACAATGTATAATCACATCGCATGTGTTCAAAACCAGCCAACACACCATAGGTTCTTAAAACCTGCGCACACATTCTATATCAACATAGATTAGATTGCTTCTCTTCAAACAGGGTAGCAAACCCCGCGAGCCTCACTGATATGATCGTCGGCTGCAGTGGCTAGTCATACCACTTCTGGGTATGGTCATACCACACTACTTAGTCCCCAGCGTACAACAAGGTATACTTTTGGTGGTGAGCGAAATCTGGCGAATTCTAAAATTTCGGTCGTCCAGCGGAGGAAACCCAACTGGGAAAAAATAAAACCACCGATCACCCGCGGTGCACATCTCCCTATCACCACAAGTCATCGACCTTCCTGCACCGATACAAACAGTCTGCGGAAGTGACTGGCCTGCCACTATTCACCACAAGTAATTTACAAGCATTTCATTTTAAATAATTTACTAGTACATATCGAGTCTACGGTGGCCTGCCCCTTGATATTAAATAATTTGGGAAAGCGACCTTCTCAAAACATGCTGCTCAACTTTCAACAAGGAGCGCAATGAGCGTTGGAGCACATTATTTAGGTCTAACCCTGGAGGAATATCTCAACTCTCGTTTATCCCCAACTAATGATCTACCAAAACTAATTGCTTGTAAAAGCAACAACTGAGCTAATAATGTTTAAATAATAAATTGCAATAATATAAGTGTGGTAATAAAATGCTGCTGGAATTAAGCTACATAAATGAAATGCTGAACTGAACGCACTAAAATAAAATGCTAAAGTAAACTGAACCAGTACGATACTGAAATAGTACTGAACAGAAAGAACTATAAATAAAGTGTTGAAAGGAACTGGACCAGTACAAGATTGAAGTAGTACTAAAAAGAAACATAACTGAAAGTGCTAAAATAAACAGGAATAGTACAAGAATGAAGTACAATTGAAAAGAAAGATCTGCACTGAAAGTAATAAATGGAACTGGACAAGTACAATACAGGAGTAGTACTGAAAAGAAAGAACTAAACTGGAAGAATTTAAAAGAAACAGACCAGTACAAGAATGGAAAAAAGAAAGTGCAATAAAAGTAAATGGTTGGTAGTCCAATCACACTATTCTCAGGAGATTTTAGTTCCATCTCCGTTCATAGGAGGAATGTTCAGTTTCATCTCCATTCATAAGAGGAATATTCAGTTCCATCTCCGTTAATAGGAGGAATGTACAGTTCCATCTCCGTCCATAGGAGGAATCTTAAGTTCCATCTCCGTTAATAGGAGAAATGTTCAGTTTCATCTCCATTCAAAGGAGGAATATTCAGTTCTATTTTTGTTCTTAGAAATTTTCTTTTAAGTTTCACCCAATATTAAAATCCGATATTAGTTCAATTGCGGCTCTTAAACACAGCTTAATAGGACCGAAGAAGCTTATTATTGGTTCCACATTTTATTATTCAATCAGGAATAGTAACCAACTTAGTTTCTTGAGTCATGCCAAATTAGATAATTTTTGTAGAAAGCGTGATTTTCCTCGGACTTCAACATCGAGAATCATTTCAAAATACGAGGAAAGTCTAACACTCGATTTGAGGTTGGGTATTGCTCTACTCATAACTTGTAATCCTCGTCTCCAAATTCTCTCAAAATGCCTAAGAATTACTTTTAAAAAAAAGAGCACGATGATTTGCGAAAATCCTCGTAATACTCCAAGCTTGATATATCACCTTGATAATTCTCGTCATTTATTTACTTGAAATACAATTCAAATTTGAACGCATCAAATTCAAAGCATGACCTTAGGCTCCGAAAAATTGTAAAATCTTTAATTTTTATCATAAGATTCCTAAAGTTTTACACAACATCAAAGAGGGAGTAATTTGAGCCTAGATATTTTTCCAAAAAAAATCGACAAATTTTGGGCCTATAGTTTGACCAAATAATTCTTTTTTAAGCTTTTTAAGGAACCAAATTAATTTATAAAAATCCCCAAAATTTGAGTAGATAGCCCTCATCAAGGGGTACAACTTTCATTTTCAAAGATATTTCCCTGGGAGACTAGATTTTTCTCAAAAAAAATCCCCAAAATTATGTTATTAACTTGGTTTGCAGATATCCACATTTAGATGAATCAGGCGGCTGAGATTGAGCCAATTTGCTGCTTCTATCCTTCTGTACCCACAACAAATCGGAAGCAGATCCACTGTGGGGCATTGAATTCCACGCATGGGTGGGTAGTTTGATGGAATCAGGGCCATCTTATCTTCTGGTCGAAGATCGGACGACGACTGCTGCTACCGGTGGTGCTGAGGATAATGGCCTCCGCCACCACCAACCAGCATTCACCATGAGCCATCAAGGTAGGGTCCAAGTAGAGGGAGAAAGTGCTCAACTGAGTTGCGTGAGAATTTCTGGAGGGGGAGGGGCCTATATATACCCTGGGTTGGTTCCCCCTCCCCTCACCATGTCGATGTGGGATTATTCCCCTTTGGAGAAGGAGGGTTGAGCTCCTCCCAACTATCCAGGCAGATGTCTTCCATCAAGGAAAAGGTATAACACAAACGAAAAGATTAGGAAATCCCATTCTTGGGCTTGGGATCGGCTTGGGAAATGAGGAAGTGCTGGGTCCATTGACTACAATGTCTCTGATTTAAAGAAGGCCATATGTCAATAATATACATAAGAATATATTTAATGTGTTCAAGTTCATATATGCAGGAAGTCTACTATTCAATAGTTAGAAAGGTTATATATGTCAGAGGTTTGGCAGGACAGAAGACAGAACACTTAGGAGAGTCAATAATTTTACTAAGTACAAATGCGTTGAGTGATCACACATCACTCAACGCCAAACGCCAAAAATCATCAACAGATATTCAGTCACTCATAGTCTAAGTGGAGCAGGACTTAAATTCTGCTAGGTACCAGTTGTTAGGAAGAATTTTTTTAAGTCCACAGGGGGAACGTCAAATATTTTGACGTCATTCTTAAATTCAAATTAAAGCAGATAGTGCACTAATAGACAAAGAACATCGTACTTCGCCGACAAAGTTATCGGGGATAAATTAACAATTAAAGTTGCCAATGAAACGTACTAAAAGAGGCATAAAGCCATTGTCTTGGCCGACATATAAAAGCAGGGTTAATCTTTACAAGAACATTTGGAGAAAGAACTTTTGGCTACTTCTCCAAACCCTAATTCTTTTTACAGAAGTAAGCCAGCAGAGCTCAAGACATTTAATTGTTCATCTTCAAGCCTGCTACACAAAACTCTTATTTCTCAAGCTTGAATAAGAATCAGAGCTCTGCAGATGATCTTCACAGCACAAGCTGATACAACACTAAAGATAAATTTTCTTATTTTTGTGAAGAAGGAGGACTATTTTCTGCAAGGACATATAAAAGCGGAGCAGGGTTAATCTTTACAAGAACATTTAGAGAAAGAACTTTTGGAAACTTCTCAAAACCCTAATCCTTTCTACAAAAGTCAGCCAGTAGAGCTCAATACATTTAATTGTTCATCTTCAAGCATGCTATACAGAAATCTTATTTTCTCAAGCTTGAAGAAGAAGCGGAGCTCTGCAGAAGATCTTCACAACACAAGTTGATACAACACCGAAGATATACTTTCTTATTATTGTGAAGAAGGAGGACTATTTTCTATACAATACAGGAAGAAGACTCAGAGATTTTTCTCTAGAGTCCATTTCATTAAACATGCACTCAAACCTATAGGATCTCTGCGAGATCTGAGTTATAAGCCTGAATTATAAAGGATGAGTGTAGGACTGTGAAGTAGTCCGTGGTAGGAGTTGTTGAACTCTGAGATAGTGTCCTGGAGTGGATCTGAGGTAGGATCCTATAGTAGATCTAAGGTAGGATCTTGGTTAAGATCTGAGTTATAGCAGTTCTTGAACTCTGAGTTGTATGATCCTGATGGATCTAAGGTATAAGCTCAAGTAGTCGAGTATAAAGGAGGAGTTAGCCGAATCTAGCACACTGCTAGATAGGAGAAGAGGGAAAATAGATGTACCCTAGATAGGGGAACCACTATAAATCTTGTCTGTTGTTTTGTGATCTTGAAAGCTAATTATTAACTCAAATACACACCAAGCTCAAAGTTGAAAAGATTTAAAATATTTAAAACAAACCTACTCACCACCACCCCTCTAGGGGTTTTGCTACCCTTAAAAAAGACTTTCCAGTGGTATCAAAGCGAGGTTGTTCAAAAAGGTCTTATCTATTTGAACAAGATCTCCTAAGGTAACAGAAGCTTAGCATCATGGCTTTAGGTGAGAACAACAAAGAGTTGGGTTCTATGAAACTTCCTGTTTGTAGGAAGGATAATTTTGGGATATGGAAGGAGAGGGTGAGGTTATTCATGAAAGCCTCAGACCGTAGGATTTACATTGTAGTTCACCCCAGGGACAAGAGGGATTTGCCAAAGATGCCAATATCCAGACTCCTAAGAAATATACAAAGATGACTACGGATGAAGTTATTCTGTACACCATGGACAAGAGGGCCCAGAATATTATTGTGAGTGCTATAAATGATTCTACATTCCAGAACTTGGTCCACTACACCACTGCCAAGGAGATGTGGGATTCACTAATTGTCTATATGGAAGGGACAGAGGAAGTGAGGGATGACCAAAAATACCTCCTTAATCAGTAATATGAGGCATTCAACAAAGCAAGAAGGACTCTATAGTTGAGTGCTATAAGATGTTTTTTAAGATTTTGAACAGTCTAATCACCTATGGCAAACAGTTCACCAACTATGAGCTGAATGACAAGTTCTTGAGATCTCTCAACAGAGAATGGTATATTAAGATCTGTGCCATCAAGGAAGTTGGCGACTTGGGCAATACACTGCCCCCAAAATCTATTTGGGAAGTTGTTATCACACGAGCTATAGCTAAACTCTAGAATAGATGAAGAGGATGATGTTAAGTCCTTCAATAGGGAGAAGATTGTGGACTTTAAAGCTAAGGCCACAAGAACAAGAAGGGAGAAGACTCCTTCTCCTCCAAGAAGGGAAGCTGAGTTAGAATGCTCAACTCCCAGCACTTCAGGGGATGAGCTGTCAGAAAGAAAACTTACCTTGTTTTCCAAATAGTTCATGAAGGTGCTAAGCAGGTGGAGATAGTGAAAGAATAAGGGCTCTTCTAGCTCTAGCTCTAGAAAGCCATATGCCAACCTGGAGAAGTCAAGAAAAGACCCTCCTGGGGAAAGGTATGATTCTAAACAGAACAAACACTTTAAGACTAATGTAGTTTTCTATTGTTACAATAGGTATGGACATGTTATTGCTGATTGTCTAGTCAAGTGGAAGGAGAATAAGAAGTCTAATGATAAAAAGTATCATAAGGACAAGAAGGTTGACAAGAGATTCTTCGCCAAGAAGAAGTCTTGCTTGTTAGACAGTGATCCTGAGTCTTCAGAATAAGAAGAAGAGGCCTATATTGGTCTTATTTTTATTGAAGAGGAAGCTGATCTTCCTGCTACCATAATAGGCATAAGAGCACCACTATCCTCTGTTGATAGTGACTGTGATGATGATGAAGAGTTCAGCCTCATGCCTTTAACTAAAGATAATCAGGACAATTCTATTCCTAATGAGGTACTCTTTCTTCCCAACTCTCCTTTTGTTTATTAGACTGGCTCAGACTCTAGTCATCCACTTCATCCAATAAGGATGATGTATCTGAGTCTGATGAGGATGTCAATTAATTGATTGACAAATATGGTGCTATCCTAGAAGCTCTAAAGAAGAGAAAGAAGCTTGTCAAGAGACAAGCTGAAGAGATTTTCTCTCTACAGTAAGCTACTTCCTTGCAGTCAGAGTCTACTTCTCTACTAGCCCAAATGAGGAGGGAAGTTAGTTAGGTGAAGACAATTTCTATCATCTAAATAGGCACCATTATACAGAAAATAAGATCATCAATGATCTTGAAGTGAAGCTCCTCAAAGAGAGGATGCTAGTGGCTGAGTTTTCCAAGCCCTAGACAGTGCTGCCACTGATTGACTCTTTCACCGATCAAAATAATAAGAGGGGATTAGGGTTCAAGTTGAATACTATAGCTGCCCATACCAAAAGAAAAGGAAAGGATCCAGTTATGCCGCAGACCACCTTTTTGTAGGTTATTCTCCCTTCCAACAGGTATGATTATGACAATATGTATGGTTACTAGAAGAATGGAAATTATTTCTGTAAGAGCATTAATGCTACTTTTAATAGAAGAAGAAAGGGCATGGGATTGAGTGCATTGAAGGCTCCCCATGAGGAAATCCAAATGCACCAACATGGACCATTTGTGTTTGGTGCTCTAGATCCCACTCTTAAGAGTAAAGCGGTGGCCTTCACCCAAGTTCTGTATTCAAAGAATAAGGTTGTGAACAATACTGCTAGTAAGTCTAACTTGGGCATTTTTGATGCCATCAATACCTTATCCTCTGCAATGTAGACACATGTTGGTGTAATTCAGAATAAACCAAGAGAACCTGCTGTTAGTCTAACCTTTAGCCAAATTCTTGCTGAAAGAAATAGGAAGTGGGTTGCAACACTCCCCTCTGAATAGAAAAAGGCTGATGGTTCACACACATCAATGGCTGTTCAGAATAGGAGATATTATATTCATGAGTTTTGGTGTTGTGGCAAGGTGGGACAATTTACCATAGACTGTTAGCATAACCCAAGTGTGTCAAGTGCAAAGTTAAGATTTCCTGTCAAGGATGCAAGAGGAAGTGTTCAGTTTTATGCTAATAAGAACCAAGGACCTAAATCATTTTGGGTACCTAAGGTAAACTAAATCGGTGATTGCAGTTTAGTCCTAGTACCCATCAATTGCCAATATGGTACTTGGCCAGTGGATGTTCAAGACACATGACTGGAAAAATAAGCCATCTGAAAGACTATACTCTAGTGAGCAATGGACCCAAAGATCTTTGGTATTTCAGACAGAGAGTTACCAAAGGCTATGATATGATTACCAATGTCATAGTCTCTATTACAAAAGTGGCTTATGTGGAAGGATAAGTGACTTATGGTACTTGGACAGTGGATATTGGCTATGTTATTGTCCTCCACAAGAATAAGTGTCTGATCAAGAGGTCAAGTGACCAAGAGATCATTCTGACATACACTAGGAGTGGAAATATTTATTATTAAAATTTCCTTTGCTTAGAGTCAGATTCTCCAGTGTTCCTAATTACAATTGAGAAAGACTTTTATTATGTACAATAGCACATGAGGCTTTCTCATTTGAACTATAAGGTAATCAGCAAGCTTTTCAATAAAGAGTTTGTCAGAAATGGGCCCAATTTGAAATGAACTAAAGAAGACATTTTCTCTACATGCCAAAAAGGCTAACATATAAATGCTTCCTTTAAAGGTATTGGGTCCAAGTATTCTGAGAGGTATTTATAACTCCTACATATGAACTTATTTGGTCCTATGTCAGTTTATAGTCTAGGTAGGAAAGTCTATAATCTTATGATATTTGGCGACTTTTGTAGACTTTCACGAGTATTCTTACTTAAGAAAAAGTCTAAAACTTTTGATAGCTTTGTGACCTTTGTCAAGCAAATTCAGAATAAAAAGGTTGTGTTGTGGTCAAAATCAGAAGTGACCATGACACAAAGTTTCAATCTGAGAGCATGATAGAGTTCTGCAAAGAGCAAGGTATTTTTTAGGCGTGTTCTTCTCCAAGAACACCTCAACAAAATGGGGTTGCTAAGAGGAAAAATTGGAATCTCATAGAAGTTGGTAGGACATTGCTTAGTGACACTTCTCTACCAGAATATGTCTGTGCAGAGGAAGTAAACACTGCTTGTCATATCCTAAATAGGGCCACTATCAACAAGTACCAAAAGAAGATTCTCTATGAGATTATGAAAGGCAAAAAACCAAATATTGTCTATTTCTGGATCATTGGAAGCAAATGCCTTGTCCTAAATAATGGGATGTCCTACTTGAAAAAATTTGTTGCAAAATCCTATGAGGGAATTTTTATTGGGTATAGCAACCACAGTAAAGCCTATAGGGTCTACAACTTGAAAAATCAAGTTATCGAAGAGTCAATTAATGTAGTGTTTGATGAGACATCTATGATTCACAATGAGTTACCAATCTCCTCTAGAACTGCAGGTACGGATTTCAGGATGTACAAGCTGAGCATATATGACACACCTCCTACTAAATAAGAAGGGGATGTGGGTGTGTTCATTCCAGGAGAAGGTCTAGGTGGATTAGAAATGGTTGATGATCTTCAGGCCCCTGAAATTAAGGTTCAAGATATAGAAGAAGGAATGCCAACTACAGTCAGACACCTTAGTGATCATCCCGAAAACTTAATTATTGGGGATGCAAGCCAGAGTTTTATAATAAGGAGCAAAAACATCAACATTGTAATGTACTCAACCTTCCTATCTTAAGTTGAACCGAAGAAGTTTTAAGATGCCAATATAGACCCATTTTTGATTGTGTCTTTGCAAGAAGAATTGAACCTATTCAAGAGATGAAAGATCTAGAAGCTGGTTCCCAGACCTCATGGATGTAACATCATTGGAATTAAATGGATTTATAGAAATAAGCTTGATGAAAATAGTGTTATCATCAAAAACAAAGCTAGACTGGTTGCCAAAGTATATATGCAAAAGGAAGGTGTTGATTTTGATCAAACCTTTTCACTAGTTGCTAGACTAGAGGTGTAAGATTATTCCTTCCATATGCTACATATAAGGGATTTAAGTTCTGTCGAATGGATATTAAGTCAGCTTTCCAAAATGGTGACCTGAAAGAGGAGGTCTATATTAAGCAACTTTCAAGTTTTTTCAATCCGAACTTTCTTGATTATGTATTTTAGTTAAGAAAAGATTTGTATGAGTTAAAATAGGTCCCTAAGGCATGGTATGAAACTCCGTCTGAGAAAAAATTCTCAAGGGGAAAGATAGACAAGATATTATTCCTATAGGAAGTCAAAGGTAAGATAATCCTAGTCTAAATTTATGTATATGACATGATTTTTGGGTCTATTGATGATGGCCTTTCCAAATTTTCGATAAACTTCTGCAAGGTTAGTTTTAAATGAGCAGTATGGGCGAACTCAAGTATTTCTTTAGCCTCCAAGTTAGACAGTCACAGGATGGGTTATTTATCTCTCAGTCTAAGTTCACCAAGGAGTTAATCAAAAAGTTTAAAATGGAGAGTACCTCTATCATGAAAACTCCTATGAGGTCAAATATATCAATAGACAAGGATGAGACTAGGAAACTAGTTGATGAAACCATGTATAAAGGCATAAATGGATCCCTCCTCTATTTGACAACTAGTAGGCCAGACATTATGTTTGCTACATGTGTTCGTGCTAGGTATCAGGCATGCCCTAAAGAGTCTCATTATTTGCTGTCAAAAGAATTCTGAGATATCTCATGAGCACACCTGATCTTGATCCATGGTATCCTAGGAATAATGACTTTGAACTAATAGGGTATTCAGATGCAAATTTTATAGGTTGTAAAGAAGCCAGGAAAAGCACACCTTGCACCTGTAAGTTTTTAGGGAGAAGGCTAATATCTTAGAGTACCAAGAAGTAGGCCAGTATAGACATCTCCATTATAGAATCAAAGTACAATTCAGCTAGAAGTTGCTATGCATAACTGCTATGGATTCCACATCAACTTCAACATTACAATCTCCAGTTAACAAAAACCCCTATATTATATGATTCATCTAGTGCAATTTCAATAGCTAAGAATCATGTTTCACATAACAGGACCAAGCATATTGAAATTAGGTATCATATCATTAGAGAGCATGTTGAGAATGAAGATATTAGCCTTGAGTTTGTCACCATAGATAAACAAGTGGCTGTCATCTTTACTAAGCCTCTTGATGAAGCCAAGTTCAATACCTTCAAATTTGAATTGGGTATGTCGAACTTAAAGCAATACTAGTATTGTAATATATTTCTACTACATTGTGAAAAAGAGCTAAATAAAGGCAAATTTTATTGCTCCAAAAAGATAATTATTACATAGGTATGTCTCCCTTATTAATAGAAAATGGGGGAGATGAGAGAATATAATAGATAATGTGGGACTATATACAATCCGTGCAGCCTATGCGGTTTGACAATGTCATTCCACACACTATATAAAGAACAACTGATCACCCAACGACAACAAGCAAAGCTGGCAGACCGCTAGGGAAGACCATCGGTGCATGCCACCAGACTGTAACTGTGGGCAGCCACCAATCCACAGTTGCAGCTAACCATAAGACTGCTGCTGCGGCTAGCCATCGGAATGCAATTGTGACTATCCCTCAGACCACCACTGTTTCTATCCTCCTGACTGCTAACTGAGGTTCACCACTAGACTGCTGAGCCAAACCGCCATGAAAGTGAGGGATAGATCTAACTTTACTCTAGAGGGGGGTGAATAGAGTATTTTAAAACCTTGATTTATTTTTATAGCGGATTTTAAATTAAGTTATAAATATATATATAGAAATAAAAATTACCACACACAAATAAAGAAAGCAATCAATCACAAACGACACAAGGATTTATAGTAGTTCCCCAATAAACCTGGGTACGTCTACTCTTCTACCACCCTGGTAGGAATCCACTATAGGTTTTTGATCAAGTGCCCTGCCACCAGAAGATCTATTTTCTAAGGGAGATCTTGCAACCCTTTTGAGCTTTTGATCAGGTGCTCAAAAACCAAGCTTACGTTTTTTGATCAGGTGACTTATGAACCAATTGATAACTTCTGAATGGAGTTAAAAACCCATTACAAAGTTTATGAAATAAACTAAGAGACTTGATGATGTCTTCTCTATAAAATATCTCTGAGAAGACTTTAGTGGATGAAGATGCAAAAAGCTCCTCCTGATTTGAGTAGAGATTTGTGATCAGGAGAGGGAGTCTTTTCTTCAGGATGTAGGCCTTCTTGTTTCTGATTGATTGAAGACTTTTGCACTAGTAGACACTGAAGAAGAATGTCTGTATCTATATATGTAGATCTATATTGATCTGTATATATGTTGATCTCTAAGTTAGTCACACTTTTTGTCTGTAGACCTCTAAGTCAGTAACTCCATTTAAGCAGCAATATTCTAAATATATATTATCTGAGAAGAATTTAAACATTTGAATTAAAACCATTCTGAAATGCCTGAAGAATCTCTGAGAATTATAACTGCCCTGGGAATTAATAAGAATTAAACTCTGTGATAAATCCATATTTAATGCTGTCTGAAATGACTATATTCATTTAGAATTTAAATATCAGAGTATAACTGACCAAAATTAAGCCTTGAAACTATTCTGCCTTTAGTAAAGAAAACTTCCTAAACACTTCAAAGAATTCATTGAACTGAGCCTTGAGTTCATCAAACTGAGCCTAGAGTTCGTCAAACTGAGCCTGGAGTTTGTCAAACTGAGCCTGGAGTTCGTCAAGCTGATCTTCTGAGATGTGATCATCGTTCGTCAAATGGAGCCCAGAGTTTGTTGAGCTAAACTCAGAGTTAGAACTCTGAGTTCGTCGAAATGAGCTCGGCGTTCATCAAACTGAGCTCGGTGTTCGTCGAACAAAGCTCAGCTTTCGTCGATTGGAATTCTACGTTCGTCGAACAACACTTCTCTGGAATTCTTCGTAAGGAACAACCCTGGAAATAAACCAATGACCCTAGACTATACATATTGGGTCAAACTAATCATTCTAAAACAAATAATAGTGATCCTAGCCCAAATCAGCAATATGGTTCCAATAATCTCCCCCTATTTGGGTGAGGATACTATCAAAACAGAAAAACACAAAGAAAAAATATCTAATAGAAATAAAACTTTCAGCAGATATATAAAAGGTGCTTTGAGAGTTTAAAGAACATAAAAACAAATTTCAAATACATAAACAAGAATCAAGAATCTTTCTGTGGTGCTGTTGAAGGAGATTCTAAAGAATATTTGGTGAAAATAAGCTTTTTGGTATGATCTTCAGCTTCCCTTTTGCTCATTATTAGATCTTGAGAACCTATGATTTTCAGGAAGGTGGTTCTTGGAACAACTTCCTCTAGATTCAGACTCATGTACTTATCAACATTGAATAAACTCTTCTTTGAATATCTATCCAGTTCTTTTGTTTATATGAGGACATAATGGTGAATTATGAGGGGTCCTTACCCTCTGTCCTGGATTTATTAATCTGAGATAGAGCAACTTTCTTATTAAACCTTTCCATTCTAAACACTGGGTCTAGTTCTGGATCATAGACTGGGGAAGGTGGCCTTTCTTGACTAGATTATTATTTGATGCTTTGACTGCTTTGAGTATCAGACCTTGCTGGCTGCCTATGATGAGTAGATTTAGAGTGATGGTGAGAGGAAAGCCTCTGAGAAGAAGAAACATAACAAGATAACCCTACTGATGGAGGAGGAGGTGGAGGTCCTCTCCAAGACTTTTGTGGTGGAGAATGATATCTCCTCATCTTCTTCCTATTTTTCTGCTCATTTTTGGAGAATCTCATCCAGTGTGGAAGGTCTGGAGTGAGAGGAATTCCATACAAAATGTAATATGGAATATTTTCTGTTGATGAAGGTTGAGGAGCAAACTTACTTGGAGTCTTCTTCTTAAACTTTCTTTTCTTAGACCCAGAGTCTTCTTAATCATCTGACCCTAAGTTATCATCAGATTCATCTCCTGGCTGATCATATAAATCATCTATCTATTTATATAAATTAGTATTATCTTCTGGCTGTTTATAAATACTATCTGTATTAGCTATTTCTTCCATATCTTCATTAAGAAGATCATAAAAATTTGGCATTGGAGTTTCATCCCACATAGGAGGGAAGAAATCTTGCTTTATAACATCTACTATATTATCAATAGTTATTGGCTGAGGGACTGGAGTAATACTAGTAGAGACAGCTTTGAAACTAGATCTATGTTGTTCTAGAGTAATGGGATAAATAGGAGCATTATAGCAAACTACTGCTTTAGAAAGATTTTCTTCCAAAATTGGTAAACTAGAAATAAAACTATGCAGAATGTCAAAATCTAATAATAGAGACTGCAAATTTACTGTGGGATGGATAACCACATCACCAACTATAACAACTTCTAGTTCTGCTAACAACTCATCTTCAACTGAAACTTCAATCATTTTTTAATCTGAAACTACTGTTGTTATTGCTGTACTGGCTGTGACTGCTTCTGTAACTGAAACTTCTTCATGAAGCATCTCCCCCTGCCTAGATCTATGGAGACCGTAATCTAGTCCCCCAGAAGAAGGGATAATTTGGGAAGAGGCTAGTTTGGAAGAAAGATCTGAGATAGAAGCAACAAGATGAGTCAAGGCTTCATCTATTAGTTTCCTGAGAGTAGGAGTGATGAAGTCAAAAATATTATTGGCAATGGATGAAAAATCAAAATACATAAACTCAGGTGGAGCCTGAGTAGATGCAGAGGATGGAATGGAAGATGAGGGATTGGAAGTGGATGGAATAGAACAGTTAGCACAGCCTGGACATAGGGAAGATGACTATAGTATAGAAGTAAGATTGATGATAAGGGAATGACATCAGGAACTATCTCCTGGATAGATGAGTGAGGTAGAGATAATTGCTGTGGAGATAATTGTTGTGGAGATGAATCAAGCAGTGAGAAGTGAAGAGGAGATGAAAGAAGTTGAGAAGAATGAGGTGGAGATAAGAGAGGTGACTGATTCATCCCTGAAAGAGGATTTAGGGATGAAGATGGAACATCTACAGACAAAGTATGTTGTAGAGTAGGTGGTGTTGAAGGTCTAGGTTAATGGTGAGGAGATAGTAGAGGAGAAGAAGCATGAGGAGCAGAGACCTCTTCTGGGGTTGAGAGAGTGGCTGGAATAACCCTGATGCTTTCAGAAGAAACCCTAGAGGGAGTAGCCCTTGGAGGCTTAGGGATTACCCTCTCCTATCTTCCAAATAAGGCAGAGATCAGCCTCTTAGAAGCATTAATATGAATGGTCTGAGAGACCAAAAGCTTTGGATACTTAGTCTGTAGGAAAATTCCCAGTATCCTGCCGTATCCTCCAGACATGCTGGTGATCTTCTTCTTAATAGAATCAAAAAGAATTGATCCCCAGTTTTTGTTCTTCTGATAAACCAGAACACAAATCAAAAGGAATTGTTGCCTGGTAACATAGTCGTGGGCTGAATGCTTGCCCAGAAGTACTTTACCGACTATATTAGCTAAGAATTTGTATTCAATAAAAAAATTATTTTTCAAAGGTGATTAGGGTTTCCTTGGGAGTGACCCAATCTATCTAGCATTATCTCAAATTCAGAACTAGATAACTCTATATCATCATTTCCATTGATAAAACCAAAAATTTCAAATAAAATTTCTGGGGTAAGAGGAACCTGATTCCATGATATAGATCCAATAATGACTGGGTTTTCCTAAAATTTGGCAGTATGAATCAATTCTTTGATTTCTACCACTGGAAGATTGATCCTGGTAGACATAAACTATCACAGATTCTGAGCCTCAAAGAGTTTCATAATATCCTGCAAAACTTGATCAGAATGACTAAATGATTCCATGTCAATATTGAAGCCTGCATCAAATTTCATTGCTAAGAGAATCGCCTGAGAAATCGCCATTGTACTGCAAAACAGAGATATCAAGTGAAGGGAAATGGGAAATGCACGGGATAGAGTTCGATGAAAACCTAATTATAAGTTTTCTGAAGTTGAAAAGGCAAACTCTATCTGACGAAAACCAAGACATCAAACTCTGTTTGATGAAAAATTTCTCAAAAGAAATACATTTCGTCGATCTCAGTTCGACAAAAGTTTTGCTAAAGGAATACATTTCGTCAAGCTCCGTTCGACGAGAAGTACCAGAAACTAATCCGTCGATCTCCATTCGATGAAAGTTTCTCAAAGAAAGTTCGTCGATCTGTGTTCGACGAACATTTTATGAAAAGTTCACAGTTTCATCGATCTCCATTCGACGAAAGGTGTCCAATTTGTCGATCTCAGAACAAACATCAAATTAATGATTCTCCATTTATCATTCCTAACTTATTTAAGAAGAATTTATGTTTCATTTCATCTAAAGGTTTAGTGAAAATATCAGCTTTTTGAAAATAAGTAGAAATAAAAACAAGATTAATTTTATTTTTGTCAACATTATCTCTTAGAAAATGACGCCTAATTTCTATATGTTTAGTCCTACTATGAAGGACTGGATTATATGCAATTGATATTGCACTAGTATTATCACAAAAAATAGTTGAATTATTTAAGTTATAACCATAATATAGTAACTGATTTTGAATCCACAAAATCTGTGAACAACAACTACCTGCTACAATATATTCAGCTCCAACAGTTGAAGTAGAAACAGATGTTTGCTTTTTACAAAACCATTACACAAGCCTATCACCAAGAAACTGACAAGTTCCTGAAGCACTTTTTCTGTCAACTCTACATCCAGCATAGTCAGCATCTGTGAATCCAGTTAATTCAAATCCTGACTCAGTAGGATACTAGAGTCCTCGATTAAGGCAACCTTTTATATGTCTAGAAATTCTTTTTACTAAAATTAGGTGAGATTCTTTAAGATTTACTTGGAACCTAGCATAAATACAAGTGGAAAACATAATGTCTAGTCTACTGGTTGTTAAATATAATAAGGACTTAATGATTGTCTTATATATTTTTTGATCAACAGGTTTACCCTATTCATCATCATCAACTACAGCAATAGAGGGCATGGGTGTTTTCATAGAGGAAGCATCTGACATCCCAAATCTTTTAATTAGCTCTTTAGTATATTTAGATTGAGGTATAAAAATGCCATCAGGTGTTTGCTTCACTTATAAACCAAGAAAGTAGGATAATTCACTCATGCTACTCATTTCAAACTTTGAATGCATTTGGTCAGAAAACCTTTTGCAAAGTTTGGAATCAGTAGAACCAAAAATTATATCGTCAACATATATTTGAACTAGTAAAATTTTAGATTTATGATGTCTAAAAAATAATGTTTTATCTACCATGCCTCTACTAAATTTATTTTCTAAAAGAAAACGAGCAAGGGTCTCATACCAATCTCTTGGAGCTTGTTTAAGACCATAAAGAGCTTTGTTAAGTTTAAAAACATAAGAAGAGTGAATAGGAGAGATAAAACCTGGTGGTTGTTCTACATAAACATTCTCTTTGAGCTCTCCATTTAGAAAAGCACTCTTTACATCCATCTGATATACCTTGAACTTCTTGAATGCTGCAAATGCAAGAAATATTCTGATAGCCTTTAATCTTTCAACAAGAGAAAAAGTCTGATCATAGTCTATTCCTTCCTCCTATGAGTATCCTTGAGCTACCAGTTTAGCTTTATTTCTCACGATGACTCCTCAAGCATCCAATTTATTCCTGAAGACCCATTTGGTTCAAATGACTTGATAGTGTTTGGGTCTTGGAACAAAGTCTCAAACTCTACATCTCTTAAACTGATTGAGTTTCTCTTGCATTGCAATGATTCAGTGGGGATCTTGTTTTGCATCTTTGATGGATTGAGGTTCAATCTGAGAAATAAAACAAGCATGTATCTGATCTTTATTCAATTAATGCTTTGTTTGAATGCCAGTGATGAGTCCCTATATCATACCGAATTCCGGACTCATCTAGGATCATTTGCATGTCTTTGCACTTCCATTTAGCGCCATTAGCACTTCTTTTTGGTTCGCTACGACATTCCACGTCTTGTGCACCTTTTTAGCCTATTTCTGTGCATGTGTGTATTTCCTTTTTGCTGTGCATTATATTTATGTCTGTGACTGCCATGTCGACATCCCGTCCAGTTTTCCTGCAGGTTCTGGGATCGTGTAGGTGTCCGGGATAGGGCTTTCACCATTTTTGACAAAGGATCCAATGGTCGTGCGTTTTTACCCACGCACAACCATCGACCTCTTTGGCGCACGATCATCGGTCGTGCGCAGTCATGACCTCTTTTGTGAAAGTTCTGTCCCGCCATACCGCACGATCACCAGCTATACCGCGCACGATCACTGCTCGTGCGTTGCCGATAGTCCGCAGTCATGACCTCTTTTGTGCAAGTTCTGCCGCCATATCGCACGATCACGGGCCATAGCGCGCACGACCACTGATCGTGCGCCTGTGATCGTGCGCAGTGTTTAATTCTATTTTCTATAAATAGCGCAGGTCCGCCCTAATTTGGGAATCCGCGATTTTCTCCTCCGTTTTTCGTCCTAGACGAAGGGTTCCGCCATTTCCCTTCATCTTCCACCATAGGGAGGTGCTCCGGTCAAGCTTTCAATGCAAAATCATAGCTGGAGCTTCCACTCGGCCTCCTCCTTCATCCTCGAGCTTCAAGGGAGATTTGACCTAGCTTTCTTTACCAAGCTAGGAGTAGCATGTGCTTTCATCTTCCGCAGCGTGATACGAAGAAGATGGGCCACTGGGAGTGAGTGACAACCTCCTCTACCCCGGACGCAGTTGAGGACTGTGTTTGGACTCGGATTGACAACCCGGGATCCCAACCGTGATCCCTCAATAAGGCTTCAGACCTGGTCGATTTCGCACACTCCTCTTAAGTTGTTGTTGTTAGTTTAGTTTCAATTCCATGTATTGATGAAGTATTATTACATTTGATAAACAACTTTCACTTTTTCATGTCTATGTGAGTTAGTGTAATTTTGTTATATTTGCTTGAGGTGCGCCATATTCCATCCACCGCCATCCATCCTTGCCGCACTAGCAATTGCTAGTGGCGTGTGTTGCGAAGAGGTGCTTACGAACCTCACTCCGCCGTTCTCTCCACCTCATCCGCTAGCCTACTCGCCCGTCCGCCTTGTGAATCGGTGCATAGCGGCCCGACTAGTCTTCATCCCGCCTAGCGAAGCTTTGCATAGCGGCATTGCATAGGAGTAGTTTGTAGCATTTATTTTCTGTTTCCGCAACCATCTAAACCCCCCTTTTTTGAGCCGACCCAAGGACTTCAATCTCAAGTCCTCCTCGAAATTAACTCCACCTTACTATGTTCCTCAAGAGACCGACACTCGGGGATTTATTCCCAAAAACTTTATTACTTGTGCGACCGGTGCGCTTGCCGTATTTACACGCATCAAGTTTTTGGCGCCGTTGTCGGGGAACACAGACGTGTGAGTTTTTGGAGAGGGAGATTATAGATTGAAGCCCTTTTCCATCTATTCATTCCATGTTTTATTTTTCTTTGCTTTAGTTTTTATAATTTGTTGCTTATTTATCTTTATTCTTTTTCTAATTTTGATATTTCAGTAGCAGGTGTTCCTTTTTATTTATCTGCTTGTGTGTAGTTAATTTTTGCTTAGAAAATTCTCGTGGTGAATTCTTTCTTGCTGCACCATGTATTCTTATGCGAATATCCATTGCCGTTGGTGCGGGGATTATAGGCATAACAGTGATGAGTGCCCCACTAAAGAATGGGAGCATAATTCTCGTGGTTAAGTGTATGGAGCACCGTTGTCTTATGGTACTTCATACACCGTACCCCAGTCTTATGGTCACTACTCTTCTCCGCCTTCACCTTTTTCATATTCCTCTCCGGTCCCACCTGGACCAAGGAGTAATGGAAAACGGTGTTTGTGTTGTCGTAGCACCGACCATGTGTTGAAAGATTGCGCATAATTTCAGCCCCAGTTGGAGGCGGATGATGAACCGGATATCCAGATTATCTCATCCACCTCTCAAAGAGCTGCTCCTTCTAATTCTGATGATGTATCCGCAGTACTACCTTGTCTATGGGGGACTGCTGTGGATACACCCATCAGACTTTCTACTGATCGATGTGACGACATTGCGGTACCGTCGACCTCTATATCTACTTCCCCTCTTCTTGATTCACCCCTGGAGGAACCTGCACCTACTTTCTCTGATGTTGTTGTTCCTCCGCTTTCTTTGCAAGAATCATCTACTCCCCTTTTTAGTGAGTTTGTTGATGATGTTGTGCCCTTTGGAGATTGGGAATATGAGGATGCGCCATGGTGTGATGAGGACATTATTCTCATCAATGGAGAGTATTATGTCTTGGAACACGGTGATGCACTGAGGTGTGTTGATGAGGAGATCCTTGCTGATGAGGAAGTTTCCACTTCCTTGTTGGATGAGGGGATCCAAACCACCACCGAGGACCTCCTATTTCCAGATCTCCATCGTCATGACTCATATGACGCCGACGATGATCATTGTTCAGAGCCTGCTGGGAGTGAGACCGGGACCACTCCCCCGATTAGTTCCTTATGTTCTTCGTCTCCTTTATTTCTTGATCCCCTTTCTATATCTGAGCCCGTGCGAGTTGAGTCTTTGCAGGTGCCTCAGGAGGACTTGGAGCTTTTTGCTCGAGCCGTGGATGATAGCATCCTCTTTCACGAGGAGGGTGATTCCTCCTCTGTTGAGGAAGCTCCATTCACTGCTTTCTCCTCCTGCCATCTCCCTGTAGTGGATGATACCTTGCAGGGCAAGGATTTTTTGTGTGAGTTGAGTGAGGACCAGGCCTCCTCCTCATCTTATATTCTGTTTCCTCTACTTGCAGTTTGCAAGTATTATTATTCAGGTAGAGGGGTTACTGTTCTATCACCGTATCAGTACCCGTTACCGATACGGATATTAGAATAGTTACCTGTTCATTTTTCTTTTCATAGGCCCATTAGCTAGAACTGTATAGAATTTAATAAGTCGTGCTGGGATGACAGTAACCCCAGTAGTTATCTTATATTTTCTGCATTTTATTTTTCATGTCTCGTTTTAGTTTTAGTATTTCTTTTTGTATATTTTTCTTTTGTTTTTGCGGAGATCACCCCTGCAGGTATTCATGACAACTTCGTATTGGCGGGGTTGTGATTCTTCGTTTGGCGGGTCTGCTTCTACTTTTCATTCGTCTTCTGGTATGCTCACTAGCTGAGCATTAGGTAACCTCTTCCCTTAGCTCTTTTTGATTTAAATTTCTATATCGTATGCTATGATGCTTAGTTTAAGTCTGGGGGAGAGCTATTGTTTGTTACCTTTTGCACGTGCACATTTCATGTGCATACTAGAAGCTTTTATAGTTTTATTTTGATTAGTTCACTGCATTGCACTCCACTGCACCCACATGAGCGCGTGCTTAGCTGTTAGCGTACCGCGAGTTAAACTCATTTATTTTGTTTGATTTGGAAAAATTATTGTGCTAGTTTAGGATTGCACGATAGAGTAAAATGTTGGCCTTGCTGTGTTCCTAGTCAATTGCTGTCGTTTTGTGTAGAAATTTGTGTAGAATTAATTTTTCTGTATGCTTATAGTTTTATATTTTTCTATTTGCGTAAATATTTCTTATTCTACTCAAAAGTTGGTGAATCCGGTGTGAATCAAACGGTAGCGTAGGAATGTGTGTAGCCGCTACTAGACTCGTTTTGCTCGAGTCGGGGGGAAGGATTATCTTTCTCGGTGGCTAAGAACTTGCCCCAAGCTACTCTTGAAGCATGGGTACATGGTTACTCAAGCGCGAGTGTGATGTAGGCCATCATTTTGGCCCGGTTGAGCTTTGTACCGTTCCTAACGTCATATCCTCGCTAAACCCCGTTGTGCCTACCCTTCTTTTGATTCAGCTCCACCATTATTTCACCAAAGCCTCATAGCCGATCCTAGTCGCACACCGAAGTCGAGCTTAGTGTTTTATATTTTCATGTTGGGTTGTGATGTGGTATTTTTATTCATGAAAATGTGGAAGCGCGCCCAAGTTTTTATTTGCTGAGAATTTGAAAATAAAAAGAAAAAAAATGAAATGTTTGTAAAAAGGAAAAAAATGATGAAAGAAAAAGTTTAATTGAAAATCTTTTGGAGATGATTTTGATTTGGAGTAGGCGGTGCACATACCCATGTTGCAAAAATCAAGTCTGGGGGTGTGGTGCACCTGGTTATATTGTGGTTTGCTGAGGGATTCTTTTAGGCTAGCTCATTTGGGTTAGGTGCATAGCCATTCTTTTTATCATTGCTTACCTCACCGTAACCCAAGCCCCATGATTCTCCTAAAGACCTATGGATTCGCGGTTGTGTCGAACTAGTGCCGTGGAGAGAGTGTGAACGGGCAAGCGTATGGTCCCCGACATTGGTGGATTCCTTTGGAGGTGATCCTGAGCCCCGATCTTTGCCAAAGCTCACCTTAGTGGCCAGTCTACTTTCTTCCTACGTATGACCGGTTGATTCACCGTGATTCTATTTTTGAGTAGTAATAAAATGTTTTTATGCATTGTGAAAAATATAAACTATTTTGCATAGTTAGGAATTTCTTTTATTGTATTTTTATGCACGCGGGCATGCGACTTCGCATGGTACTCCGTTCTGCAATTTCTTTGTTAGCTAGTTCTTTTTCCTTGTCTGCTTAAGTTGTGTTTGCTCGGGACACGCAAACAGTTAAGTCTGGGGGTGTGATGAGTCCCTATTTCATACCGACTTCCAGACTCATCTAGGCTCATTTGCATGTCTTTGCACTTCCATTTAGAGCCATTGGCACTTCTTTTTGGTTCGCTATGACATTCCACGTCTTGTGCACCTTTTTAGCCTATTTTTGTGCATGTGTGTATTTCCCTTTTGCCGTGCATTATATTTATGTCTGTAACTGCCATGTCGACATCCCGTCCAGTTTTCCTGCAGGTTCTGGGATCGTGTGGGCGTCCGGGATAGGGCTTTCACCATTTTTGACAAAGGAGCCAATGGTCGTGCGTTTTTACCCACGCACGACCATCGACCTCTTTGGCGCACGATCATCGGTCGTGCGCAGTCATGACCTCTTTTGTGAAAGTTCTGTCCCGCCATATTGCACGATCACCAGCTATACCGCGCACGATCACTGCTCGTGCGTTGTCGATCGTGCGCAGTCATGACCTCTTTTGTGCAAGTTCTGCTGCCATATCGCACGATCACGGGCCATAGCGCGCACGACCACTGATCGTGCGCCTGTGATCGTGCACAGTGTTTAATTCTATTTTCTATAAATAGCACAGGTCCGCCCAAATTTGGGAATCCGCGATTTTCTCCGCCGTTTTTCATCCCAGACGAAGGGTTCCGCCATTTCCCTTCATCTTCCACCATAGGGAGGTGCTCCGGTCAAGCTTTCAACGCCAAATCATAGCTGGAGCTTCCTCTCGGCCTCCTCCTTCATCCTCGAGCTTCAAGGGAGATTTGACCTAGCTTTCTTCACCAAGCTAGGAGGAGCATGTGCTTTCATCTTCCGCAGCGTGATACGAAGAAGACGGGCCACTGGGAGTGAGTGACAGCCTCCTCTACCCCAGACGCAATTGAGGGCTGTGTTTGGACTCGGATTGACAACCCGGGATCCTAACCGTGATCCCTCAATAAGGCATCGGACCCGGTCGATTTCGCACACTCCTCTTAAGTTGTTGTTGTTAGTTTAGTTTCATTTCCATGTATTGATGAAGTATTATTACATTTTATAAACAACTTTCACTTATTCATGTCTATGTGAGTTAGTGTAATTTTGTTATATTTGCTTGAGGTGCGCCATATTCCATCCACCGCCATCCATCCTTGCCGCACTAGCAATTGCTAGTGGAGTGTGTTGCGAAGAGGTGCTTACGACCCTCACTCCGCCGTTCTCTCCACCTCATCCGCTAGCCTACTCGCCCATCCGCCTTGCGAATCAGTGCATAGTGGCCCGACTAGTCTTCATCCCGCCTAGCGAAGCTTTGCATAGCGGCATTGCATAGGAGTAGTTTGTAGCATTTATTTTCTGTTTCTGCAACCATCTAAACCCCCCTTTTTTGAGCCGGCCTGTGGACTTCAATCTCAAGTCCTCCTCGAAATTAACTCCACCTTACTATGTTCCTCAAGAGACCGACACTCAGGGATTTATTCCCAAAAACTTTATTACTTGTGCGACCGGTGCGCTTGCCATATTTACACGCATCAGCCAGCTGATATGTCTCCAATCACTTGTGATCTATAGTGATCACTAAGTGTGACAAAGTCAACAGGTGGAGTTGGTTCTTCAACTATTTGTGGTGCTTATACAAGAAAGAAGATGTCACCTCCATCAGAATTCCATCCCCTCCATCCCATCAATACCAACCTACACCTCCATAAGTTCAAATTCCTTCATCAACCCTCCAACAACCATCCACATTTCAAGCTCATATTCCAACACCACCTACATCTCCAGTACATCAACCAACACCAATTCAATCTCCAGTACATCAACCAACACCAATTCAATCTCCTGTACATCGACCAACACTAGTTCAATCTCCAGAGCATACCACACAACCTCAATCCCCACTTCCCCATCATCTTGCTGACATTCCCCTCCATAACCTCTCATCCATTCCATCTTTTGATCTTATATCATCATCTCCCATCAATACTCCATCACCTTAGTGTAGTTGTAGAGCACGGGAGAGCACCACCACCGGCCATGGCAACTCGAAGATCGACCCGCCTCCAGCCATCCAAGAAGGTCCTCCTCCTCTCCTTCTTCTATGGATAGATCTTAGGATTCTTTTAGAATAAGAATAGGGCTCAAATAAGACTAATTCAAGCTTTCATTTTCCTGTTTTCTGGGAAAAATTCAAGGGTCGGGTTTGCCGGAAACAGCCCCTCCGGTGGCCGTGTCGCCGCCCAGCGATATCCCCCACCTCAATGAAGGTGGTGGCAGCGGTGGCCGGCCAGGGAGGTGGTCGGGTGGCCGGGAAATCGGGCTGGAAGACGCTCTAGGTCGGTTAAACCTCACCCGTTGGCTGGAGGAAGAAGATGACCAGTATGCGTTGGATTTGCGCCAAGATCTGTGCAAAGATCATATTATATATATTATATATTTTGTGTATTATGTCACATATAATCAGCCATCTTAGGAATTAATTTAAAAATACTTACAGACTTAATCAAAAAAAGTGGTCAACATAAAAATTGTAGCTCTATGGGTCTATATTTTAAAATTTGTTTCAACCCATTTGGGTAAGTGGTTTGGCCAGGGCACTCATTTTGGTGAGGACTATACCTAGGCTAGACCAGGGACTATTTTGAGTGCACAAATCAATCCAACCATCCAAATGTCTTGAAATTTTGTTTGGGGTCACTCTTACCTATACCTGGAACATATCCAAAAATGAGAATTTTTGGAAAATATTTTCCTAAAGTTTTTCTAGAAATTTAATAATCCATGAATGAATTATTTAAAAGGTCTAATGACCTCCAAACCCACCCAAATTTTGGTGAGTGGTCCTTGGGGTCATCATAATGCTTTGTATAAATTTTCATCCCATTTGGAGATGATTTAGTTTGGAAATAAGCAAACACTAAATTGGACCAAGAAGGGGTAGTTAGGTCAAGATGCCCCTTGTGGGTTTTAGGTGGCCAAATCACCTCAACAGAGGTTTAAACTTGGGCCACTTATTTGTTATGATATTTAACTCCCTCACATGGATTATGGGATAGATTAGGGTAGATTTGTCCTAGGAATCAAGTTCAAACCCTAAGAATAAACTTTGGGAATTTGTGAGGGCATGGGGTGATATGCCCTTAGATGGACTTGGTGTGTTAGTGTTCGACTTCTCAAACTCACCACTTATAATAAGGCCTTGTGCCGTTCTCGCCATATTGGCTCATGCGCGCCTATAGCGTGCAACTTGCAAGATCTTTTTCTGATCATTTGCATTTGCTTATAGACTTTGTCCTGCCCTCGACACTTTTCCCCAGGCTTACCCTTGAATGCCTTTTATTGACTAGCAAGATCCCTGACGATGAGATCTCCTTAGGATTCTTTAGTCATTCCAATATTCCAATGTTGACCTTCCAGACTTGTCAGCTAGGTGAGAGTCTGACAGCAGGAGCAACTCTGGGCCTAGCTTCAAAGCTTTTTACAACGCCTACAGAGAGGCGGCCGAACCCTAGGAATCGTAGATCTCAGTCTCTTTTTGTCTTGGGCAGGAACACCAAAAATGAGACGCCTTTTTATACGTATTTATAAAAATAGGCTACCACCGACGGTAAGGCTAGCGCCCAGTGGTATGTTCACGAGCTTAATCCTGATAGGTGTCCTCCAAATCTAGAAAAATATTAAAAACAAATATTTTCCTTTTTCTAATGTTAGCGCGGCGTGGTATGTAGATAGCACCACACGGTAGGTCAACTGTCTCAATGCTTTTGTCTCTACCCTCGTTGAAAGGCTAGCGCAACGCGGTAGGATAAGAAGCGCCATGCGGTAGGTCAGCTATCTCGACACTTTCGTCTCGACGCTCGTTGAGTGGTCAACCGCAGCGCGGTATCAAGTTAGTGCTTGCGCGGTAGGTTCCTAAGATCCTGGACGAAATAATTCCCCAAGCTAGAGTGGGCGGTATGACTAGTACGACGTGGTAGATTCTTCAGCGCCTTGGCCATTCAATTCAGGCTATCGCCTGACATTAGCAACTACCGCCTGGCAGTAGGTTCCTGAGGAGAGCTCCTTGTATTTCTTGGACCTGTAAACCAGCACACTCTACCAAACACAAGATGCAATCAAATATAATATGTGATTTGATATTATCAAACTAAGGATATGTGAATCGTCGGCTCCAACAATCTCCCCCTTTTGATAATATCAAGTCCCATTCATGAGATATAATAATGAAGTGCATGATACAACGTATATATATAAGCGATAGTCTTGAAAGTGCAGGTTTCAGGTTCTATATAGCTCCCCTACACATGCGCTCCCCCTATATATATATTCTACATGCTTCCCCTATCTATGTACATACAATGAACTAAGTTCCCCCTACATGTGATCTACACGAACCCATGACTCATGAACCATCTATTCTCCGCCTTTGATATTATCGAAAGGGCATGCCTACACATGCATGGGAGAAACGGAATGCAATATATAATGAGCATGAGAAAGAAAGTAAACAGTACACATTATAGAAAGTGAAACAAGAGGTTAAAATAATAGGGGTGACCAACCATGAAATCAGAGAATATTAAGTATAGAGGTCACACGGATGAGTGCATTACATAGAAGTAGTTTGAAATAATCGTTCAGAGTTACACAAGATTGGACAACACAAGTAGACTAAGCATATAAGAATGTAGAGTACAATGCTACAAGAGTTATTGAATTAATGTAGAGGAACATTGTACAATCATGAATAGAAATCGTGTGCTCAAACATGCATGCTATAGATATATAGTGTCATGTCAGTCTAATTCTTATGCATGGAAGAGTTAGATAGAGCAATTACGTGTGAACGTATAGGCATCAGAATACAAACACCAAGTAGAGTGAGCATTCATTACATGGTTTATCTCAGTAAGTAAAAATGCTATCGCGAGAGAAATAAGGTGAAAATTAACATCACTGTGATATCTACGATATAACAAGACTGGAACTAGGGGACACAAGCTTAATATACTAGTCTGTATACAAGATTGAAATGATTTTTGGACGATGGTGCTCATCCTCACAATGCTCATAAAGACTTATCAAGAGGAGTGAGTAGTGCTTGGGGGGTATCCTTGACACAAGGATTGATAGCATTCATTGTTTGTTATTTATATGCATTGAGCTTTCAAATTCAAAAATTTGTTTTGTTTGGATTTCAAGGACCCAAAATCAATCGAAATGTACCCATATAGATAGATACACTTTAACTTGTATACACAGGACTTGACCACTAGAGATTTTCCCCAAAATTCTACCCTTTATAAAAATGCATATGTATCATAACATGATTCTTCAAGTTATTTCTAACGCGGTAGACACAGTATCATGAGTTATAGCATGTAAGCATATACTTTCTATAAGAGTGCTCCGTCTAGGGATGTGTGAATAGTGTAACGTCATTTCACTATCTAAATACTCACACATACCTAGAGGAATATACGACGAATACTAACATATCTACTCACACTCAGTAGCTAAGCACCTATAGATTCGACACATCATGACATATGTAGACAATGTTCACAGAGATTAGCATGCCTAAGTCCAACATTGTACGTAATCGTTATGCTCTAAGTTCTAGCCACGTGTGTCCTAAGAATGATCAATCCACAGTTTTTTTGTTTATTTTTGGGTTTAATATTTTTTTTGTTCAAAGATTCGACAAAAATAAATAAAATAAACCACAAATCAAGCAAAAAGAACGAAAAAGTAGAAAATAAATAGGCAAAGACATGTTTTTTTTAATTTTGTTTTATTGTAGTTGTATATATATTTTTAAGAAAAACAAAAATAGAAACAGAAAATAACCAAAGGAAGAAAGATCCAGAACACCCAGCTCGAGTTGAAGTAACGAGAAACACACATTTATGAGGGGTTTTGTGAATATATTAGCTAGTTGGTCGTCGATGCCAATGAACCTTACTCTCATGTTCTCTTTCTTAATGTGATCCTGAATGAAATGATGACGAACGTCAATATGTTTTGACCGTGAGTGATGCACTTGATTATTGGTCCAGTCTAAGGCACTCTTATTGTCGCACCTAAGAGTAACGTTTCTACAAATGAGGCCAAAGTCTTCTAACATTTGAGACATCCAAAGTGCTTGTGCGCAACAACTCCCTAGTGCAATATACTCGACTTCAGCAGTAGAGAGGGCAACTGAGTTTTGTTTTCTACTTGACCATGATACTAGTGCCAGATCAAGGAAGTGACAGGTACCACTCGTGCTCTTACAATCAAGTGAATATCCAGCATAATCAGAGTCAGAGTGCCCATAGAGTGTGAAATTAGTGGTGTGTGGGTACCAAAGACCAGGATTTTGGGTGCCTATAAGATACCTAAAGATATGTTTAAGCTCTTTCATGTGTGATTCTTTAGAATCAGCTTGATATCTAGCACATAAACACAACACGAATGTAATATCGGTCCTAGACGCACTTAAGTAGAGTTGTGATCCAATCATTCCTACAAAGACAGTTTGATCTGTACAACCTCGGGCTCGCAGCCTGGCGAGAGGGACCAGGAGAGAGAAAGGGTCCTGGCGTGAGGGCCCAGGCGAGAGAAAGGGTCCTGGCGAGAGGGCCTAGGCGAGAGAAAGGGTCCTGGCAAGAGGGCTCAATCGAGAGGCTGAAGGCGAGCGAGTGGGCCCAGGCGAGAGGCCCCAGCCAGGCGAGAGGGCCCTAGCGAGAGGACCCTAGCAAGAGGTACCCGGAGAGATGGGCCATCTTGGTTCAGGACCATTTCAGGTAGGGCCTGGCCCACCTTTTGGGTCCCAGGGGTATTTTTACTCTTTTACCCTGGGTGGTCTGCAATTAGCCTTTTAGGACAGCGGAGTTCGGCTGTTGGCAGACCTAGCTGAGGGCTTTCTGGTAACTTCAGGATGGATTAGTTTAGTTATTTGCAGTCCCAGTTCAAAGGCCTATAAATAGACCGGTAAGGTGCCTTAGAAAAGCAAGCATTCTTGACTCCCTCTCTCTTCTAAGGCACCTAGCTCAGTATTGGCTAGGGAGGGGAAGAGCCATAGCTAGTCTCTTCCGGGTAAGAGGTGGGACCTCCTCACTGAAGCTCCCGGTCTATTTCTTCGCCTTGAGCGTGATCCCAAGGGAGTAAGCACGAGCTGCCCCTGTAGTTCCGAGCTTTAGGTGGAGCCGACTTTGTTGGTTCCAACATTTATGGTGCGGTGAGCGTGGAATCGCAACTTGTGCGGAAGAGCGAAGGGTTACCTCATGGCGGGAGATGCGGGAGGAGAAGGCGAAGGGTCTCCAAGGCTGGAGGGATATGTTGGGAGGGCAGAGTTCATGTCATCCATCGGAGGGATCATGGACATGCTAAAGTAACTCACATAGAGAGGCGAGTGCGAAACTCCCCCACCTCAGGTGCCGGACCTCGCGCCCAGGGGAGGGGTCGACTCGGCAAGGATAGGTGAAGATACACCCGGGAGGCGGCCGGGAAAAGAAATAGTGGCGGAAGGACCTCGGCGAGAGGTGGAAGGAAGGGAGCTCTTCCCCAGTCCGGCGAGTGTCGTCGCGCCGGCGGAGCTAGTGGCGCGAGTGGAGCTGGCGAGACCACCGGCGAGAGGATCTCCTTTCTGCGAGTTGGTTCTCTCGGCACCCGTTCCAGAAGGGTTCCGCGAGCCGGAGATGAGCTACTACGTGGGGAAGGATGACCCCCTCCAACACTTGCAGTGGTTTGAAGACGCAGTGTCCATCAGACCTATGACTGACGCCTTCAAGTGCCGTCTCTTCGCTATCACTTTGAAGGACAAGGCTAGGGACTGGTTCCACCAACTCCCTACTGGTTCCATTTATTGCTTCGAAGACCTGAGCAGAAGTTTCCAGCTGCGTTTCTCGACCTCTAAGAAGAGGAAGAGGAACCCGGAGTCCATCTTCCTGATCAAGCAAAAGGCGGATGAGTCCTTGGCTCAATACGTGGACCGTTTCCAGGAGGAGATGCTAGGCATCCAGGAAGTGCCTGGTTTCGCCCTCCAGATGGCCTTCACCGTAGGGCTGAGGGAAGGTTTTTTCAAAATGAGCCTCACCAGGAAGGCACCATTGTCCTTCGAGGGATTAATGGAGAAGGCCGCAAAAGAGATAGTCAAGGAGGCGGCAAACCCAGCATTTGCAAGGAAGCTGGCAAGGTTGACGGAAGTAGAGCATAGGGAGCCAGGGGGGCAAGGCAGCCAGGGGGAAGGAGAAGAGAAGAACTAAGTGGGCCCGCGCACCCGGAGTTGGGATGGAGGCAGCCGGGAGGCCCGGTTCAGGGGCCTGGAAGGGGTCCCCCGCAGGGGGGAAGAAACTTTTATCCAGGTCCAGGAAGGTTTCATCCGCTAGGATGGGGGCATGGTCCGAGGCCGCTCCCACCTCCACCTTAGCAAGCTATGGCCATAGGCAGGGGAAGAGGAAGGGGAAGAGACCGTGGGAGAGCAGGAGTGGGGAGGAGGAGGAATCCCCCAGATGAGAGGCGAGGAGAGGGAGTTTTGCCCTATTATGACTTCCATGAGGAGGAGGGTCACGCGACGGCAACATGTCCCGAGTTCTTGGAGTTAAAGAGAGGGAGAGGAGGAGAAGACCGATAGCAGGCAGTGCGGATAGTGGAGGTGCCGGGGGCGGTGGAGGAAGATCGATGTGTGGACCGGTTAGATACCGGAGATCGAGGAGGGATTGGGGTGATTCATGGGGGGGTGGGAATTGAGGCCACCCGTAAGGCCAGTATTCACACCATGTATTGTCGGAGCGTCGCCTTGATGTCGCAAACCCCACCCCCAGATGAGAAAATCACGTTTTCCAGAAGAGACCTACCCGATCACGAGGACCCCTTCTGCGACGCGTTGGTGATCAGGACTGCCATTGAGAATTTCACGGTGTCTCGCATTCTGGTGGACAACGGGAGTTCTGTTAATGTAATATTCAAGAAGGCTTTCAATGAGATGAGGGTGGAGGCTCGAAGGGTGCTGGCGGCGGATGGGCCATTGTTTGGTTTCTCGGGAGAGAGAAAAGAGGTTGAGGGGGGAGTAGGACTTCAAGTGACCCTGAGAGGACTGTCCAGGAATTGTCGTTTCGTGATAGTGGACGCTCCCAGCAGTTACAATGCGATCTTTGGGCGCCCTCTTATCAGCGCCTTTAGATGCGTTCCGTCTTCTTTCCACCAGTGCTTGAAGCTCAATTCGGGGGGAACCCAGATCCGGGTAAGAGGGGATCTGAAGGCGGCTAGGGAGTGCTATGTAACGGCGGTCAACACCATCTCTTGGATGGGAGATGCAGAGGAGCTGGGAGCAAGGTTGGAGCGAGAAGAGTTGGGGAGAGCAGGAGCAGGAGTGGAGGGAAGTCTTACAGCGGAGGAGGAGATGGCTGAAGGAGAGTGGGAGGAAGGAGGAGGAGAGGGGAGGGGCATTGCGGTAGAGCCAGCGATGGCGGGAGAGCAAGTGGCTGGAGAAGAAGAGTTGGGGAGCGCAGGAGCAGGAGTGGAGGGAAGTCTTGCAGTGGAGGAGGAGATGGCTGAAGGAGAGGAGTGGGAGAGGGGAGAGGGAGGAAAGGTCCAGGTGAGGGTGGCAGCTGTGGAAGGTTCAGGAGTTGGGTACGGGTCAAAGGATCCGGAGGAAGAGCTAAGAGAGCAGGAGGAAGAAGAACCCTCAAGGTTGAGGGCGGTGGTGGAAGTTCTGGAGGTCGAGATTCTCACCAGAGATGGAAGAAAAGAGAAGGTAAAGATCAGTGGAGAACTCACTCCCCAGGACCAGGAAAAGATCCGGAGGTGTGTGCAAGAGAACATTGATGTCTTCGCCTGGAGCGCAGCGGACATGCCAGGGATCGACGCGGACGTGGTGTGCCACCGCCTCAACCTCGACCCCAAGGTCCGCCCCATTCAACAGAAGAAGAGAGCCATTGCCTCCAAGATGGCCGGGCCTATCAGAGAGGAAGTAGAGAAGCTGCTCCGGGCGGGATTCATATCGGCCAATAGGTATCCGGGATGGGTGAGCAATGTTGTAATGGTAAAAAAAGGGGGAAGGGAAGTGGAGGATGTGTATTGATTTCTCTCTCTTAAATAAAGCTTGCCCTAAGGATTGTTACCCCCTACCTCGGATCGACGCGCTGGTTGACTCAGCCGTCGGTTTCTCACTAATGAGTTTTTTAGATGCTTTTTCAGGGTACCATCAGATACGCATACACCCTCCAGACATCAAGGATGTCATCTTCGTCACGGAGGATGGGTGCTTCAGCTATAACATGATGCCTTTTGGGCTAAAAAACGCGGGAGTGACCTATCAAAGGATGATGGACCGGATTTTTCGGGAGCAGAAGGGGCAGAACCTTGAGGTCTATGTGGATGACTTGATGGTGAAGAGTCGGGATCTTGGATCTCATGTCCTAGACCTGTAGGAGACTTTTGCAACCGTAAGGAAATATAAGATGAGGCTTAACCCCCTGAAGTGTGTGTTCGGGGCCAGCCGGGGGAAGTTTTTGGGACATCTCCTTACCCCTGAAGGGGTGGAGCCCAATCCTGACAAGGTGAGGGAAATACTAGAGCTGGGATCTCCTAGGAATGTCAAAGAGGTCCAGCGTCTTACTGGCAAGCTGGCAGGGTTGAGCAGGTTCCTCTCCAAAGCGGGAGAGAGGTGCTCTTCTTTCTTTCGAACTCTAAGGAGTGGGAAGGAGTTCGAATGGACCCTCGAGTGTGAAAAGGCCTTCACAGCTCTAAAGTAGCAGCTTACCCAGACACCGCTACTTCAAGGGCCAAGGGAAGGGGAGAGTTTGTTCCTCTATTTAGGGGTAGGGACGGGGGCAGTTAGCTCGGTCCTCGTCCGAGAAGAAGGAAAGAAGCAATTCCCTATTTATTATGTAAGCAGAGTCCTCAAAAAGGCCGAGTTGAAATATCCCATCCTAGAAAAGCTGGCTTTCGCTCTCATTGTATCGGCCTGGAAGCTCAGACCATACTTTCAAGCTCATGCCATTCAGGTTGTGATGGATCACCCCCTTCGTCGCATCCTCGAGGGGGTCGAGCACTCGGGGAGATTGGCCAAGTGGTCGATAGAGCTCAGTGAATTCGACCTCTCTTATGTTCCTCGAGAAGCTATTAAGGCACAGGTGGTGGCGGATTTCTTGGCGGATTATGCGTTGGAGGCCGAAGTGATGGAGGGGCCTCCCGTAGCATCTTGGGAAATGCTCGTAGACGGAGCTTCCGGTAGGAATTCTTTCGGGGGAGGGGTCATCTTGACGAGTCCCGAGGGGACTAGGATTGAGCAAGCTTTAAAAATACACTTCACCCTCACATACAATCAAGCCGAGTACAAAGCAATCATCGCCGGGCTTCGGTTGGCTAGGGAATTGGGTATACAGGATGTCAGGGTCTTCACGGATTCCTTGGTGGTGGCAAGACACACCAGCGGGGAGTTCGAGGTGAGGGAGCCGACCCTCCAGTTGTACCTGGTAAAGATAAGAAGTATTGTTGGACAGTTCCATAGCTTTTCCATCCAGCATGTTCCTCGAGAAGAGAGTGCCCGGGCTGATCTGCTCGCAAAGCACGGTCCTCAGGCCGGAGGGACCATGACCGAGCTCTTCAGGCCCTCCATAGAAGAGGGAGAAGTAATGGAGATCGACCAGGAGGTGTCTTGGATGGATCCTTTTGTGACCTTCTTAGCGTCAGGTCGACTACCCGAGGGGGATCTCGAGAGAAAGCGGATTAGATACAAGTCGGCTTACTATTTGTTGAAAGAGGGAGTACTCTACCGAAAAACGTTGTCCGGATTGTTAGCCCGGTGTGTATCCGAGAAAGAAGCACCAAGGGTGTTGGAAGAAGTCCATTCAGGGGAGTGCGGGAGCCACTCGGGGAGTCGAACCTTGGAGGGGAGGGTACTGAGGCAAGGTTATTTTTGGCCCACCCTACGAAGAGACGCGGAGGAGCTCGCTAAAAGGTGTAGAAAGTGTCAGGAGTTTGCTCCCTTGCAGCTCCTTCCGGCTCAGAGGCTGCGAATGATCACCTTCCCTTAGCCCTTCGCCATATGGGGACTGGATCTGGTAGGACCATTTCCTCCAGCCAGTGGTCAGAGGAGGTTCCTACTGGTCATGATAGATTACTTTTCGAAATGGCTGGAAGTAAAGGCTTTGGCAAAGGTGACCTCACGAGTGGTAAAAAATTTTGTATGGTGAGAGATTATTTGCCGGCACGGGATCCCTTTAGCCATAGTCACCGACAACTGGCCGCAATTCGCTAGCCAGGAGTTTGTGGATTTTTGTGTACAGCTCGGCATAGACCTTCGGTTCGCCTCGGTTCATCACCCACGAAGCAACGGGCAAGTAGAAGCAGCAAACAAGATCATAGTGAACCTCCTGAAAAAGAAAGTGGAGAACTTGAGAGGAAGCTGGGTGGAACAACTCCCTTCCGTCCTGTGGGCTCTGCGAACTACACCAAATACGACTACAGGACAGATGCCTTTCAAACTCTCTCATGGTTCTGAGGCCGTCATACCTGTGGAATTTGAGGTTGAATCTCCCAGGATCACAGCAGCAAGAGAGGGAGATGAAAGGTGGCAGACCAATAATGGAGAGGAGCAGAGGCTTTCTCTCGACCTCGTGGAAGAGCTTAGGGAGCTAGCAGTGATCCGTCAGGAGGAGGTCAAGCGTCGGATGTCCCGTTATTTTGATAAACACATCTGAATCAAGCAGTTTCAAAAGGGAGACTTGGTCCTCAAGAAGTTAGATGCCGCGGGAAGGGGAGCCTCGGTGGGGAAGCTCAACCCCAATTGGGAGGGTCCTTTCATAGTAAAAGAAGTCTTGAAGTCAGGGGGGTATCACCTCCGAGATGTGGATGGGATACCTCTAGATCGCGCCCGCAGTGGCGATGATCTGAAACGTTTCTATCCGTAATGATAAACCTCTTTTGAATTTACTTGAACATATTATTAATGATCCTCCCTTTTGAATGTGCCATGATTTCCTAACACTACACCTCAGAGCGTTCTTCTTCAGAAAGAGGAGAGGAGACCCCGAGCAGACCCGCTGACCAGGCCCCCATCAAGCTGGCAGGGCTGTAGGCTCACTCGGTGGTTGGAGGAGAAAGAGGAGAGGAAACCCCGAGCAGACCCGCTGACCAGGCTCCCATTAAGCTGGCAGGGCTGTAGGCTCACTCGGTGGTTGGAGGAGAAAGAGGAGAGGAGACCCCGAGCAGACCCGCTGACCAGGCTCCCATCAAGCTGGCAGGGCTGTAGGCTCACTCGGTGGTTGGAGGAGAAAGAGGAGAGGAGACCCCGAGCAGACCCGCTGACCAGGCTCCCATCAAGCTGGCAGGGCTGTAGGCTCACTCAGTGGTTGGAGGAGAAAGAGGAGAGGAGACCCCGAGCAGACCCGCTGACCAGGCTCCCATCAAGCTGGCAGGGCTGTAGGCTCACTCGGTGGTTGGAGGAGAAAGAGGAGAGGAGACCCCGAGCAGACCCGCTGACCAGGCTCCCATCAAGCTGGCAGGGCTGTAGGCTCACTCGGTGGTTGGAGGAGAAAGAGGAGAGGAGACCCCGAGCAGACCCGCTGACCAGGCTCCCATCAAGCTGGCAGGGTTGTAGGCTCACTCGGTGGTTGGAGGAGAAAGAGGAGAGGAGACCCCGAGCAGACCCGCTGACCAGGCTCCCATCAAGCTGGCAGGGCTGTAGGCTCACTCGGTGGTTGGAGGAGAAAGAGGAGAGGAGACCCCGAGCAGACCCGCTAACCAGGCTCCCATCAAGCTGGCAGGGTTGTAGGCTAACTCGGTGGTTGGCGGAGAAAGAGGAGAGGAGACCCCGAGCAGACCTGCTGACCAGGCTCCCATCAAGCTGGCAGGGCTGTAGGCTCACTCGGTGGTTGGAGGAGAAAGAGGAGAGGAGACCCCGAGCAGACCCGCTGACCAGGCTCCCATCAAGCTGGCAGGGTTGTAGGCTCACTCGGTGGTTGGAGGAGAAAGAGGAGAGGAGACCCTGAGCAGACCCGCTGACCAGGCTCCCATCAAGCTGGCAGGGCTGTAGGCTCACTCGGTGGTTAGAGGAGAAAGAGGAGAGGAGACCCCGAGCAGACCCGCTGACCAGGCTCTCATCAAGCTGGCAGGGCTGTAGGCTCATCGGTGGTTGGAAACCAATAAAAGGGGGATCATGCCCCTTCTGTGGAGGGGTTATCTCCTCCCCATCCCCACTTACCTTCTTACTCTACCGTGTTGCAGTCTTCGTGAGCGAGGACTTGTTTCCACCTCAAAACTGGATAGGGGCATAGAAGCTGCAGTTGGAGAGCATAAATACCTTATGGCTGTAATTTGAGTTGGGTTTTTTCTGGATACAGGTAATTGAGGTCATGACATAGAAGCTAAATAATCAGGGAAACACTAACCCTGGCTATTAATAAAAAAGGGGGGGGGTAATTGACCCCCCAGGTCCACTCGCACCGAGAGGAGCTGATAGGCTGCGTAAGAGGAAGGAGAAGGTGTCCCCACGCCCATGAGAGAGGAAGAGACTCACCCGCTCGCCCCCTGGGCCAGGTTGGCTGATAATAGTCGGCGAGGGAAAAGACTACCCCCTCTCGCCGCCCAGGATCTCGAAGATCTTGCGAGCTGTCCAAGCAAGAAAAAGAAAAAAAAGAGAAAAAAAGAGGAAGAAAAGAAAGAGGCTAGCTTCAGGCGCGAGCAAAAATATATATATATATATATATACGAGTGAACCATATCCGTGTCTTAATACAAGACATTCCCAAATAAGGAGGCATTATAGTCGTAACAAGAAAGGAGAGGAAAAGGCAGTTGTGCTCAAGGAGCCCTAGTCCTTCTCGCCCGCCGAAGACTCGTCCTCGCCATAAATCTCGGGCACGAGGTCCCGAGCGGTGATGTCCTCACAATCATCTTTAACTACGCCCATCTCTCGCATCATCTTCAGGATGAGCTCGTCGGTACGTATGTTGGCATCCCGGCAAAAGTCCTCGACCTCGTCGTACGTATAATGTGCGGGAGGAGGAGTGGCCTGCAGGCGAGAGGTAGAGGCCTCTTTGAGCTGGGTCTTCTCTGCTTTCAGCTCCTTCACCTCCGCCTCCAGCTCCTCGACTCGCGAGCGCAGTCTTTCAGCCGTCTCGGCATCCTGCAAAAAGGATGAACCGTTAAATCTAGCGGGAGATTTCTTGAGAAGGCCGGCCCAGTATCAACTCACCACTCCGCCACTGGCCTTGGCGAGAAGGTTCTCGGCCACCTCCAATCACTTGGTGAGATCCCCAGACTTCTCGCGCTCGGCAGCGAGTTGGGTGTTTATCTCCTTCCAGCTTCGACTGTTGTAAATCAGGCGGCGCGAGAGTCGATGAGAAAGCTCGAAGGTACGCAGCTGCGAGTGGGCCGTCCTGAAGATGAGATCTCGCGTGGAGGCCGCGTCGAGTGCGTCAGGGGCGAAACCCCCATAGAGGCCGAAGCCCAAGGAGAAGGCATGGGCAGACAATTCCCCTTGCTCTCTCCATGAGGGGAGGAGGGTGGAGATGGATACCCGATGTGCCCCCTTATCCCAGATAAGCGAAGGCTCATTGGCGCCGTCGGGGACAGACGGGCCCGCGTTGAAGTTTAGGTGGGCGGACGGAGCAGGATACTGGAGAGGAGCCTCCCCGCGAGAAGGGAACCAGAGAGTTTGGTGAGAAGAGCTCGCGGGAAGTGCGAGAGGGGGCGTGTCTTCAGGAAGCGAGACGGCCCTATGCGGAGAGGTCAAGGGAGGTGAGTGGGGAGATTCGGATCCCAGGGATATGGGGCTCAAGGATCCCGGCGTCGCCGCTGTGTCCGCAGGGACCTTGCCCTTCTCGGAAGGGAAGGAGACTACCTTCTTCAGCTTCATCTTTAGTTTCTTTGAGGGGGTGAGGCGAGAGGGAGCCGAGTCCTCAGCCGCTCTCTTTCGAGGAGAAGGGGCCAACGAATCTTTGGCCGCCTCGGCTGCCATAGTAGCGAGAGCTATGTCTTTAGACTGCTTGATATTACTTCTGTAGGGGGGTGCACCGGCACGTTCCTCTCTCCTGGGAGAAGCGAGACAGTCAAGGAAAAGGTTCAGCGAGAGGAAGGCCCTGAAGGAAAGAAAAAGATGAGGGGGTCGGGCATACCTTCTCCAGGGAGCATGGGGAGCAGTGAGGCGAGCCCTCGCCTCAAAAACCTAACCTTGAAGTTCTTCCCAGCGAGGTACTCGCAAAGGAGCCTGTCCGTGCCGCCAACCTGCGGAGAAGTGTAGAAGGTTTCTGCGGGCGAGGCAGGCGTGAGAGGGACGCCACCCAGATTTCCACGAATAAACACGAAGCGAGTCAGCCAGTGGTGATTTTTATTGGGTGTCTCGCACACCTTCAGGTTTAGCCCGGTGAAGAAGGAGACCCCGTCTTGATTGGCGTGGTAGACGAACATCTTTCGGAAGACGGTGAGACTGAATTCTATTTTCTCTCGCCGCATGTAGCATGCGAACGCAACGATAACTGAGATCGTGTTGGGGTTTAACTGAGCAGGCACGACGCCGAAGTACTTGAGTACTTGCTTCACCTCGGGCTAGAGGGGAAGCCGGAGCCCCGCCTCGAAATACGAGACGGGGAAGGCGAGCTCGCCCGGGTAAAATGTATTCACGCTCTCGCCAACCTTGGGAGGGCGCGATTCGTAGCCCTCCAGCAAAAAGTCGCTTCGGAAGGCCTCGTAGTCGTCAGCGGAGAGACGACCGAGAGGAAAATCGTGGTCAGAGAACCTTTTCCCACAGCGGCTGCGGCCTTCACCACCCTCTGACTTCCCTTTTCCCATGGAGCGCGAGACGAAGGGAAAGTCGGCGAGTAGAGAATTGGTGGGAAGGCACGAGGGATAGTAGAGGGGAAGGATGAGGGGGCTGGAGCGCGAGGCAAGCTGCGGAAGGATGGGGAGCCGTGAGCAGAAGTCTAGGAAAATATGTTTCCAGCCTATGCAGCGGGGGTATTTATAGCCCTCGTGAGTAAGAGAGTAAGCGGACAGAGGACCACGCCGGGAAAAGGCAAGCGTCGGCCGACCCTTCTCCCTTCAAGCCTCGGGCGGCGGAACCCTAAGTGGGTCATCAGCCCAAGAAGGCGATGAAAAGATGAAAAGATGGATGCAGGGAAAAAAAGAGTGATGGTTAAAAATTAATAAAGGTTAAGAATTAGCATAAAAGAAGATATTAGTGCTGTTGCACCATTTAAATAGGCAAATCACCAAATTACTAAATCTAATCCCGCATGAAGACGGGTGGCAAGGTCGAAAAATGCACAACTAGCGGTATATAGGTAAGTATCTTATTACAGAAGGCGAACGAAAAGAGCGATAGGCGAGAGGAGAGAGGAAAGAAGGCGGAGCTCTCATCAAATCTTATCCCACCTCCATCGTCCTCCCCCGCGGCTTCTCACGCAGGGAGGATGACTGGGGAGGTGGAAGGCGCGAGCCGCCTCGACACCGCTGCGAGCGAGACGGAGCTGTTGGTCGATGTCATCCAAGATTGCCTGAGGATTCGTCTGGTCCACCTCAATGTCGGCGTCTATCTCCGAAGATAGGCGAGCGCATTCCACCTCTAGCCAGTCGATCCGGCGGTCTGCGGCTTGCTTACCTTTTTCCAGCGCTTGAATGATGCGCGCGTGCTTCCGTAGCATCTCGGCCACCTTGCGCTTCATCTCTATAGGGTCCGTGGTGTCGCCCAAATAGTCCTCGATCTCATCTATAGGAGGAGGAGGCGAGGGGGCCAGCTGCTTGGAGTAATCGTCGACCGACGAGTCGGCAGCCAACAAGTTCTCGATAGGGGTTCCACTCGCATCTATGGAGGAGCCAAAGAGGTAAAGTGGCAAGAAAAAAGCAAGCGGCGAGAAGAAGAGAGCATGTGTCAGGAGTAGGGCCTCTTACCGAGGCGGCGGGTGGAGCCCGATGTGGTAGAAGGATCATCCCTCCCCGTCACGGGGGTGGAGGGGGAGTGGAGACTTGGGGAGAGAGAGGCCGGGAAGAAAGCTCTGATATGTTGATACGAATGGTCTCAGGACGATGAGGGGGCACCGAGATTTTTTGGGAAAAGGTAGCAAGTAAAAAGCGTGTGGTGCAAGGAGATCATAGCTGGTTGGAAAAACTCACCTCTTTTCCTTTGAGACTAGCTGGAGTGGGAGGTATATACCCCCTCGGAAAGGGGGAAGAAGGTTCTCTTGCCGAGAGGGGAGGCTCCGGAACCTTTGCCTTTTTCGAGAGAGAGGTGGAGGGCAGTAGCGAAGGAGAATCACGTGCGGGGATCCTGTTCAGACCCGCCGCCGTCGCCTTGTTCCTTCGGCGCACGGCCGCAATATGATCCCGAAAACCTTGACTGAGAGACATATAGACAGATGCCAAGAGGGGAGGAAAGAGAGGAAACACCCCCTTAGGAGGAGAAATTTTCTATATTTATAGGCTGGGCAAGGGGCCCACCAAAAGATTCCCTCAATAAATTAACTGCACCATCGCAGGCCTCGGTTGAATTATCTTTCCATGCTTGTGCCAACCTCGAAAAGAGCGGGGATTGTGTACAATCTCGGGCTCGCAGCCTGGCGAGAGGGCCCAGGCGAGAGAAAGGGTCCTGGCGTGAGGGACCAGGCGAGAGAAAGGGTCCTGGCGAGAGGGCCTAGGCGAGAGAAAGGGTCCTGGCAAGAGGGCTCAATCGAGAGGCTGAAGGCGAGCGAGTGGGCCCAGGCGAGAGGCCCCAGCCAGGCGAGAGGCCCCAGCCAGGCGAGAGGGCCCTGGCGAGAGGACCCTAGCAAGAGGTACCCGGAGAGATGGGCCATCTTGGTTCAGGACCATTTCAGGTAGGGCCTGGCCCACCTTTTGGGTCCCAGGGGTATTTTTACTCTTTTACCCTGGGTGGTCTGCAATTAGCCTTTTAGGACAGCGGAGTTTGGCTGTTGGCAGACCTAGCTGAGGGCTTTCTGGTAACTTCAGGATGGATTAGTTTAGTTATTTGCAGTCCCAGTTCAAAGGCCTATAAATAGACCGGTAAGCTGCCTTAGAAAAACAAGCATTCTTGACTCCCACTCTCTTCTAAGGCACCTAGCTCAGTATTGGCTAGGGAGGGGAAGAGCCATAGCTAGTCTCTTCCGGGTAAGAGGTGGGACCTCCTCACTGAAGCTCCCGGTATATTTCTTCGCCTTGAGCGTGATCCCAAGGGAGTAAGCACGATCTGCCACTGTAGTTCCGAGCTTTAGGTGGAGCCGACTTTGTTGGTTCCAACATGATCCACTGAAATGCCACTTTCATCCTTTCCTAATTTTAGAGAGACACTCATTGGAGTCTTGACTTGTTTCAGATTCTCAAAGCATAATCGCACAAGCATATCTTTTATGTATTTCGATTGACTTATAAAGATTCCATCGTTATGTTGAGAAATTTGAAAACCTAAGAAATAAGATAACTCTTCAACTAGACTCATTTCAAATTTAGACTGCATTAAAGTGATAAATTTTTTGCATAATTTATCGTTTTTCGCCCCAAAAGTAATATTATCCACATAAATTTATAAAAGAATTAAATCAGGATTCTCGTGCTTCATAAAGAGAGTGGTGTCCGCCCTACCCATCCTAAACTCATATCCTAGTATAAAAGTTGTGAGCCTATCTTACCAAGAATAGGGTGCTTGCTTCAATCCTAATAAGGCTTTCACCAACTTGAATACGTGATTCGGGTAGTCAACGTTCTTGAATCTAGGTGGTTGCTCGACATACACCTCTTCCTTAATATATCCTTTCAAGAATGCACTCTTAACATCCATTTGATATAATTTAATTTGTTTAAAACTTGCAAATGCTAAGAACATATGAATGGATTCAAGACGTGCAATCGGTGCAAATGATTCCTCAAAATCCACGCCTTCTATCTGTGAGTAACCTTGTGCCACCAACCTATCTTTGTTTCTAGTTATCCTATAGTCACCATCAAGTTTATTCTTGTAAACCCATTTCAAACAAAAAAATGGATGGCTATCCGTACGCTCCGCTAACACCAAGACTTTACTTCTCTCGAATTGGTTTTAAATCTTCAGTCATAGCCAAGAACCACGATTCATCCTTGAAGGCTTCTGAGATATTCTTGGGTTCAATTTCAGAGAGGAAACATAAGTTCAAAAAGGATTCATGTAATGTCGATCGATTTCTAATCCCTTGTGTGGGCTCTCTTATTACTAGTTCTTGTGGGTGCTCTTTTAAGAAATTTAGAGTACTTGGAGGCCTATATTCATCCACATGAATTGGAACTTCATATGACACTTCTTTCTCCACACTCGTAGCTTCTAAGTGTGCATCGTAATCAATTTCCTCTTTTTTTTGCCTAGGGACTATTGTTGGTGAATTTTCGTTAAAGTGGACGTGAGCTGATTCTTCAACAACTAAGGTTAGTTTGTTATAGACCCTATAGGCACGACTCGTACTAGAATATCCTAACAGCATGCCTTGGTCTGATTTTTTGTCAAGTTTTCCTAACTGATCCTTAGTGTTTAGAATAAAAGACGGGCAACCGAAAACTCTAAAATATTAAACTGACAGCTTCCTATTAAAATAGAGCTCGTACAGAGTTACCTTAAAAATGGGGCGAAGCATGACTCGGTTCATCACATAACATGTCGTGTTAACTGCTTCATCCCAGAAATATCAAGGCAAGCAAAACTCGACAAGCATTATGTGTGCTAACTCTTGAAGCATGTGGTTCTTTCTTTCCACTACCCTATTTTGTTGAGCAGTATGTGGGGCTGAGAATTCGAGTTTAATTCCTAAATTATTACAATAGTTCGTGAAATTTTCATTCTCAAATTTCCCCCATGATCTGACCTTATGCATTTTATTTTTAGTTCCTTATCATTTTGGAGTCTAGTGCATAAGTTAGTGAACTCAAGGAACGTATCAGAATTGTTCGTAAGGAAGATTTTCCAACAATAACGGGAGTAGCCATCAATAAGAACAAAGGTTTATCGTTTTCCACCTAGACTACATGTACTAAGAGGACCAAACATGTAACACCCCGAAACTCAAAAGAGGGACGGGTGATGTTTTAAGCCCAGTCTGAATTTTGGAGCAGGAGTCACGGGCGTGACACGGGCGTATCACGGGCGTGACACGGGCGTGACACAGGCGTGTTCGGCCACGGGTCATGTGGTCTATGTTTTGACGATCGGAGATCGTCGAGTTGAGGCACACGGCCTGGGACACGGGCGTGTCCCAGGGCGTGTCACTTTGGGCAGTTTTCTGAGTCAGGCACACGGGCCATGACACGGGCCCTGACACGGGCGTGTCACATGCGACACAGGCGTATCGGGTGCCATGTCGCAGTCTGTGTCCTTCTCGGGTTGGGAAAGCTGGCCGATTGCACACGGGGGGCGTGATACGGGTCTCGACACGGGCGTGTCACAGGTGACACAGGCGTGTCGGAGGCCGTGTCGAATGTTGTGTGCTAGTTTTCGAGTCGGTCGAGACGGCGAATGGGTGACACGGCCAGGCACACGGTCGTGTTGCAACCCATGTTCGGCCCAGATTTTATAATTTGAGGCCTAATCGTGGTCGTTCATTTCCTTGGCTTTGGATCCGACAGTGGGGGGATGCTCCTGGGTGGTTTTAGCCGAGATAAGGGTTTCAAAACCCTCATTCTCTTTTTTCATTCTCTTTCTAAATCCTAGAGAGAAGGGAGAGCAAGGTGGGAGGTTAGAGACCAAGATCCGGCCGCCGGTGGAGCGTCGGAGCTCCGAATCACGATCTGAGTCAAGATCCACGAAGGCGACGCCGTTGCGGTGCTTTCTAACCGCATAGTTTTTCATGGCGCTGCGGAAGAACGCAAGGGTAAAGATTTCTCATCCTTGGGCATATGAAGACCTTTTTCCCTTTGCATAGGAAGCCCTCTCTCACGAGTGAGCGAAGAGTTGGAGCGTTCCTTGGGGTAGATATGTAAAGTCCCCCTTGTATAGAGTCTGTATGCGAAAATGGACATAGGCATTGTGTGTGAAGCCTATCCGGACAAGTAGAGCCGGATCGGTGATGTTGCATTGCATATGAACCGGGGAAGACTCCGGGTGTTTGGGCGTTTTTTCGAGTTTTCTACGTGGTAGATTGCAACAGGGAGCCTTGGAGATTAACTCCAAGGTGCACCCGGAAAACTGGGCAAAAGCGAGTTTTCCAACACGATGGCCGGGGAGCCAACGTAAACATAACCGGGTTATGTGATTGTTGTGGCGGAAACGGGACTCGGTGAGTCTTGACCTGCACATATGGATTAAATTGCCGTTGCGATATGAGCACGGGTCAGGCGGAACCATACCCGATCTATGTCGTTCGGTGGGACTGTTGGCATAGATGAGAGTCTTCGGCGGTCTATGGCTTAAATTGTCGTGACCAAGGCCAAGAAGACAAAATGCTCATATGGTTGGCCGTCCAAGGGGCGGTGGTTGAACGGGAACGTCTATGGCTTGAATTGACGTGACGTTGGTCGGTTCGCCGTGAATGTGCCCTGTGTGCACGAGGTGTGTGGCCGTGCAAGCCTATGCCTGTGATGATGTGTGTTTACACTAATAAATTGTCTATACTAATAAAGTGCATGGAAAGAGCATCGCCGCCCCAATTTTGGGGGCGGGATCGTTATAATTTGGTCAGCATAGCTGACCGTTGCTTTTGTTTGCCACCGGGCGGTGGTTTGTGCTTGCAGGTGCTGCGGAGCCGAGCGGAAAATAGCGGGCTAAAGCCCAAGTTGCTGTGCCGGCCCTCGAAGGCCTAATTTTGGGTGTTTCATTGTGACCATGTGTGGCCGGCCTGCGAGCCGATGTATGAAAATACTTTTATGTCAAGCAAACTTTGTAAGGCCTTAAGGCCATTTCTATTTTCTTTGTATTTGAACATTCTTGCGGGTGTTATTGTAGTGGACATTCATGCTTTTGACAGGGTTCTTAATTGTGCAGCTTAACTTTAATGCTTCCGCTAGGTGTTGTGTAGGGCGTGCAATTGGTTGAATGGTTTCAACGTGTAACCAACCGGTCTGTCCGTAGTATATGGCGTCAGGCCCCGGCCGGACCTACTGCTATATGCTATGCGACGGATAGGGGGGTTACAAATTGGTATCAGACTACTGGTTTCGGTCAAACTTAAATGAATTCATGGGCGATTCACTTTAAGGGGTGGTGAGCACATGTGTGCGTCATCGATATAACATGAAAAGAACCCATGAATGTCCACTTAGGAATGAAAATACACATGTTTGAGGAACCTGCGTGTTCCTATAATTGTTGTTTGCAATAATATTTGGTCGCTTATCAGTGTTTTGCACGATTATAGGTGACCAGAAGTGGTGCTGGGCCGTCAGAACGGCCAGGTTATGAGGCAAGCAGTGCGCCAAGTGAATTGCCTGCAACACCTCCGTCTGCCGAGACCAATAGGTTGGTGGCAGAAGCTATCATGGCGATGATTAATGCGCAACCTGCAAGACAGGTGCAGTAGCCTGCTCCTGCGGAGGAGCAAGTGCCGCTCCAAGCGGCGGAGCCAAATAGGGTTGAGCAGGTGGCGGTGGAGCCGGAGTTGCCTCGAAGAGCAACTGAGAGACAGCTTAAGCATGTGATGGGCTTCCACCCACCGGTGTTCTCGGGAACGGGAACCCCGACCCAGGCTGAAGATTGGCTCTCAAGAGTCAATAGGGTGATGATAGCAACTGAAACGGAAGAGTGGCAGAAGACTACAATAGCGACGTTCCTTTATGATGGGGACGCAAGGTTATAGTGGGAAGGCCTAGAGCTATACCAGTTGAGGGGAAGGTCGTTGGCCGAAGTTCCTATGGCGGAGTTTGCAAGATTGTTCATGGCTCGATACCTCCCCTCAGCACAGAGGATCGCATTGGAGAATGAGTTCCAAAAGTTGGTGCAAGGAGATAGCACTGTAGACGAGTACCTCCACGAGTTTACTCGGTTGGGGAGATATGCTAGCGCTACCTTTGCCGACGAGGAGCGAAAGACTAACCGCTTCTATGAAGGGTTAAGAGATGAGCTGAGGTTGCTACTATCAGGGCCCATGGCGCTGGGTTTCCTAACCTTGGTCAACTCGGCCCGGTCCTTGGAGAAGGACATGAGAAATGTGCAAGCTAAGAAGGAATCTGGCGGGAAGAAATCGGAGTTCAAAGCACCGACTACGTCGAAGTCGAGCTATCAAAGATTCTACAAGAAGGCTAGGACGTCAGGTCCAGCTTCTTCTACAGGTGCCTCGAGGGCAACTACCAATCGGACCCCGGGAGCTTGTTTCACATGTGGAAAGACGGGGCACTTTGCCCGCGATTGCTGGAGCGGACGCCCAAAGTCTGAGAGAAATCAAGGAGCTACTTACGAAGAGAAGGGCAAGGCGGTGGAGTCAACCGCGTCTCACTATGCTCCGACTCAGCCTAGAGTCTATAACTTGGGGCAATAGGAGGCCATTAAACAAGCGGATTTGGTGACAGGTACGAGTTAATTTATAGCAAGTTAACTTAGATACTGTTGTTTATTGCTTGTTAGCCTAATATGGTTTGCATAGCATTTGTTTTGATTAACGATAGTCCGGCATGGGCACTGTTCGATACGGGAGCTTCACACTCCTTCTTGTCCGAAAATTTTATATCGCGCATCGGAGTCCCTTCTTCGATAGTGAAGGACAAGTTGGATGTGCTGCTACCGAATGGGTGCTCGATGCGTGCGGACAGAGTGTGCGCCGTAAAGGTTCACATAGGGAGCCAAGAGTTCGACTTGCTAGCGTCATTGCTGCCGCTAGTAGAGTTCGACGTTATCTATGGGATGGATTGGCTTTTGGAGCAGAAGGCTTGGATTGATTGCGACCGGAAGGAGGTCAAGCAGGGTGTTGGGCGGGGGACAACATTCGAGGGACTCAAGGGGTCGAGCAAGACGCTGATGTCTGCTCTTCAGGTGGTAATGGCAGTTCGTGTTTGTGCAGAGCTGTTCTTCGCAATAGTGGGGGTTGTGGAGCCAAAGTCCACGTTGGATAGCATCCCCGTGGTTTGTGAATACCCCGATGTGTTCCCGGATAGTCTTCCCGGAGCCCCACCGCAGCGGGAGATTGATTTCACCATCGAGCTCGTACCGGGGGCCAAACCAGTGTCATGTGCTCCGTATAGGTTGGCGCCTAAGGAGATGGCAGAGTTGAAAGTTTAGCCAGAGGAACTGATGGAGCAAGGTTATGTGCGTCCAAGCTCATCGCCTTGGAGCACACCGGTCCTCTTCGTTAAGAAGAAGGACGGGTGTATGCGGCTATGTATCGACTACAGAGAGTTGAACAAACTGACGAAGAAAAACAAGTACCCGATCCCGAGGATTGATGATCTCTTTGATCAGTTAGTCGGATCGTCGGTATATTCTAAGTTGGACTTGAAGTCGGGGTACTATCAGTTGAGGATAAAAGAAGGTGATATCCCGAAGACGGCGTTCAGCACAAGGTATGGGCATTTCGATTTCATGGTCATGTCGTTTGGACTGACGAATGCGCCATCCATGTTTATGGACTTAATGAACAGGACATTCCGAGATTTCCTGGATCGCTTTGTGATCATCTTTATTGACGATATATTGGTGTACTCGCAGTGCGAAGAAGATCACTTCAAGCACTTGCATCTGGTGTTGGAGACTTTGAGGAGGAATGAGCTGTATGTGAAATTCTCCAAGTGCGAGTTCTGGCTACCCTCAGTAGCGTTCCTTGGTCACATTGTTAGTGGGGAAGGTATAGCGGTGGATCCGGCGAAGATCGTTGCGATACGGGAGTTGCCTGCGTTGTCTTCTGTCGCAGAAGTCCGTAGTTTTCTCGGGCTTGCTGGATATTACAGGCGCTTCGTAGAGAACTTCTCGCGGATAGCGCTACCTCTCACGAAGTTGACAAGGAAAGATCAGAGATTCTTGTGGACATAGGAGTGCGCGCAAGCTTTTAAGGAGCTGAAGAGACAGTTGACCACGGCGTCAGTGCTTAGTTCGTCGAGTGGGACCGAGGGCTTCGAGGTTTATAGTGACGCCTCGGGTAGTGGTTTGGGCTGTGTGCTGTTGCAGCATGGGAGCGTGATAGCTTATGGATCGCGTCAGCTAAAAGTGCATGAAAGGAACTATCCGGTCCATGACTTGGAGTTGGCGGCCGTGATATTTGCACTTAAGCTATGAAGGCACTACCTATACGGCGTAAGGGTCAATATTTATACTGATCACAAGAGCCTGAAGTACCTGTTGGATCAGAAGGATCTTAACATGAGGCAGAGGAGGTGGATGGAGTTCCTGGGAGACTACACCTTCAAGATTCATTATGTACCCGGGAAGGGCAATGCGGTTGCTGATGCGTTGAGTCGCAGGGCTCCCGTCCAAGCCAACTGGTTGTCGGTGCATGATGAGCGGCTGATACGGGAGTTGGAGGAGCTTGAGATCTGTTGCGTTGACAAGCAGACCAGCGCCAAAGCAATGTTGAACTGGACAGAGGTCCAGTATGACCTGGATGATCGGGTTCGGCAGGCATTGGAGTTAGATGACTCCATGAAGGAGCTTATCGAGGCAGCGTTGGATGGGTCAAATTCCCAGTTTTCAGTGGAAGATGGGTTGTTAAGGAAGGATCATCGGTTGTGCGTCCCAAGCGGGAGTAACCTACGGGCGGAGTTAATATATGAGGCTCATCATACCAAGTACTCGATCCACCCAGGGAGCACAAAGATGTACCGTGACCTCAAGAAGCTGTTTTGGTGGTCGGGGCTTAAGAAAGACGTAGCGTTGTTTGTGGCTAAGTGCCAAACGTGCGCCTTGGTGAAGGAGAAGTGCCAAAAGCCGGGAGGATTTTTGAAGTCCTTGCCTATACCGGAGTGGAAGTTCGATGACATATCTATGGACTTTGTGCATGGGTTGCCAAGGTCGCAGAAGGGGAACGACGCCATCTGGGTGATCGTAGATCGGTTAACTAAGGTGTCGCATTTCATTCCGCATAGGAAGGACGACTCGGTGGAGAAGTTGGCGAAGCAATATGTGGACAATATAGTTAGACTGCATGGTGTGCCTCGTAGCATTATGAGTGATCGCGATGGGCATTTCACGTCCAATGATTGGAGGTTGGTGCAGCAGATGCTTGGGACAAAGTTGAAGTTTAGCACAGACTTCCATCCGCAGACGGATGGGTAGACCGAGAGAGTCAATTGGACGATGGTGGACATGCTCCGCATGTGTGTTCAGACTTCGGGAAGCATTGGGAGGATCACCTGTATTTGGTGGAGTTCGCGTACAACAATAGCTACCAGGCGAGTATCCAAATGGTGCCCTTTGAGGCCCTATACGGTAGAAAATGTCGCACGCTGTTGTCTTGGTTAGAAACGGGTGAGGCAAGGTTGTACAAGAAGCAGGAGGTGGAGAGTGCTACCTCGTTGGTGTGGATCATTCAGGAGCGCTTGTTGATCGCTCAGGACAAGTAGGCGAAGTATTACAATGCCAAGCACCGGAACGTGGAGTTCGCGGTAGGCGATTGGGTATACTTGAAAGTGAAGCCGTTCAAGGGGGTTTCGCGGGTGAGACGCTTGAAGAAGCTGAGCCCAAGATACCTTGGACCTTTTGAGGTTCTGGAGCGAGTCGGCGAAGCCGCATACCGTTTGAAGCTATCGGTGGAGTTGAGTGGGCTACACGATGTGTTCCACATCTTTGTGTTGCGGAAGGCGGTGCAAGAGCCTTCGCTAGTGATCGCAGTGGATCAAGTGCCGGTGGATGAAGGGTTGATGACTAGGGTCAAGCCCGTTTGTATTGCAGACTTTGAGGTCAAGAGGCTCCGTAACAAGGAGATCCGGATAGTTAAGGTCCGGTGGGATAATTGCGGTCGGGAGGAGCTCTCTTGGGAAAGGGAGCAAACTATACTGGAGGAGTACCCGGAGTTATTCCGCTCAGGTACCGTTAAAAGTTTTAAGTTCCTATGGTTTTCCTTTAGTAAATTTCGTGGGCGAAATTCTTTTAAGGGGGAGAGAGTTGTAACACCCCAAAACTCAAAAGAGGGATGGGTGATGTTTTAAGCCCAGTCTGAATTTTGGAGAAGGTGTCACGGGCGTGACACGGGCGTGTCACGGGCGTGACACAGGCGTGTTCGGCCACGGGTCATGTGGTCGACGTTTTGACGATCGGAGATCGTCGAGTTGAGGCACACGGCCTTGACACGGGCGTGTCCCAGGGCGTGTCACTTTGGGCAGTTTTCTGAGTCAAGCACACGGGCCATGACACTGGCCTTGACACAAGCGTGTCACATGTGACACGGGCGTGTCGGGTGCCATGTCGCAGGCCGTGTCCTTCTCGGGTTGGGAAAGCTGGCCGATTGCACACGGGGGGCGTGACACGGGTCTCGACACGGGCGTGTCACAGGTGACACGGGCGTGTAGGAGGCCGTGTCGAATGCCGTGTGCTGGTTTTTGAGTCGGTCAAGACGGCGAATGGGTGACACGGCCAGGCACACGGCCGTGTTGCAACCCGTGTTCGGCCCAGATTTTCTAATTTGAGGCCTAATCGTGGCCGTTCATTTCCTTGGCTTTGGATCCGACGGTGGGGGGCTGCTCCTGGGTGGTTTTAGCCGGGATAAGGGTTTCAAAACCCTCATTCTCTTTTTCCATTCTCTTTCTAAATCCTAGAGAGAAGGGAGAGCAAGGTGAGAGGTTGGAGACCAAGATCCGGCCGCCGGTGGAGCGTCGGAGCTCCGAATCGCGATCCGAGTCCAGATCCGCGAAGGCGACGCCGTTGCGGTGCTTTCTAACTGTATAGTTTTTCATGGCGCCGTGGAAGAACGCAAGGGTAACGATTTCTCATCCTTGGGCATGTGAAGCCCTTTTTCGCTTTGCATAGGAAGCCCTCTCTCGCGAGTGAGCGAAGAGTTGGAGCGTTCCTTGGGGTAGATATGTAAAGTCCCCCTTGTATAGAGTCCGTATGTGAAAACGGACATAGGCATTGTGTGTGAAACCTATCCGGACAAGTAGAGCCGGATCGGTGATGTTGCATTGCAAATGAACCGGGGAAGACTCCGGGTTTTTGGGCATTTTTCGGGTTTACTACGTGGTAGATTGCAACAGGGAGCCTTGGAGATTAACTCCAAGGTGCACCCGGAAAACTGGGCAAAAGCGAGTTTTCCAACACGATGGTTGGGGAGCCATCGTGAACATAACCGGGTTATGTGATTGTTGTGGCGGAAACGGGACTCGGTGAGTCTTGACTTGCGCATATGGCTTAAATTGCCATTGCGATATGAGCACGGGTCAGGCGGAACCGTACCCGATCTATGTCATTCGGTGGGACCGTTGGCATGGATGAGAGTCTTCGGAGGTCTATGGATTAAATTGTCGTGACCAAGGCCAAGAAGGCAAAATGCTCATATGGTTGGCCGTCCAAGGGGCGGTGGTGGAACGGGAACGTCTATGGCTTGAATTGACGTGACGTTTGCCGGTTCACCATGAATGTGCCTTGTGTGCACGAGGTGTGTGGCCGTGCAAGCCTATGCCTGTGATGATGTGTGTTTACACTAATAAATTGCCTATACTAATAAAGTGCAGGGAAAGAGCATCGCCGCCCCGATTTTGGGGGTGGGATCGTTATAATTTGGTCAGCATAGCTGACCGTTGCTTTTGTTTGCCACCGGGCGGTGGTTTGTGCTTGCAGGTGCTGCGGAGCCGAGTGGAAAATAGCGGGCTAAAGCCCAAGTTGCTGAGCCGGCCCTCGAAGGCCTAATTTTGAGTGTTTCATTGTGACCATGTGTGGCCGGCCTGCGAGCCGATGTATGAAAACACTTTTATGTCAAGCAAACTTTGTAAGGCCTTAAGGCCATTTCTATTTTCTTTGTATTGGAACATTCCTGCGGGTGTTATTGTAGTGGACATTCATGCTTTTGGCAGGGTTCTTAATTGTGCAGCTTAACTTTAATGCTTCCGCTAGGTGTTGTGTAGGGCGTGCAATTGGTTGAATGGTTTCAACGCGTAACCAACCGGTCTGTCCGTAGTATATGGAGTCGGGCCCCGGCCGTACCTACTGCTATATGCTATGCGACGGATAGGGGGGTTACAAAATAGATCCATGTGAATTAGATCAAGCGGTCTCGTCAAGGAAATATCATTTTTTACTTTTGAATGAGATCTTAATGAATTTCCCTTTTTGACATGGAGCGCATAAAGAGTTTAAACTACCGCTTAGTTTTGGAAGTCCACGAACAAGTTAATTTTTTGATAGTTTGACAATAAGTTTACTTCCTGAGTGTCCTAATCTCCTATGCCAAAGATATAACTCCTTATTCTTGGTAACTAAGCATTTCAAATCCGAAGCAGATATATCCTCAAAGCTAATAGTATAAACGTTATGGGTTCTACGAGCAATAAGTAAAACACTATTAGTTTTAGCATCTATAATTTTTGCAGGTGTGTGTAGCGGATTCAAATATAACATTTAGGCCCTTATCACATAGTTGGCTAATAGAAAGTAAATTATGCTTAAGTCCGTCTGCAAATAATACATTGAAATTGAAAATGCTTTGTTACCTATGGTGCCGATTCAAAGTATGCATCCTTTGCTATTGTCCCCAAATATCACCATGCCTTCCTTTTTCTTCTCCAGGCTAAGGAACTTATCTTTATCTCCTATCATGTACTTGGAACACCCGGAGTCCAAGTACTACACGTTCTCCTTGTCCTTAGCATGACAACACACCTAAAAAGAAGATTGGGGTAAAGATCTGGTTACCCAAGTTGTTCCACCCATATGATAGGTAGAGGACTTTGGTAGCCAGAATTGCATAGTTTTCTTGTTACCTTTCCTCAAATATGACCATGTATTACCAAACCTCTGATAGTTTTCACACAAAGCATATGCAGTGGATGATGCCTTTATTGTGTTCTTAGAGCTCGTACTTGAGGATGGGGATAACCATTCAGAACTGTTGATCATATTGTGTAATTTCTTATGATTTTTTTTAGTGATAGCTTGACTATAATTATCGCTCGGTGGTAGCGTCAGACTTACTATCCTAGTCCAAATTTCCCAGATCCATGACACTGTGCACCGAACAACATGTTCAGTGATATTTGTCGTATTCCAAATTTCTTGATAACACAGTTGAGATCATGGATCCTCGCCTTTAGGGCGGTGTTTTCAGTAACTAGCATAACACACCGATTGGCAAACTATTGTTTACCTTCCTCTATTTTGGCAAGTGACATTTGAAGACTTTACTCCAAGACATTCTTTTCATTAGTGAGATTATTGGCTTTCAACAATGTCTTAGAGAGACTTGCTTTTTGTTCTTCGATTGTTGTCATCAAGTGAGGACACTTTAGGCGCTCGATCTTCTATTTGCCACATTTTACTAACTCATTTTTTAAATTTTAAAAGTCCTTTTTATTTCTCTTGTTTTCATTTTGAATCGACTTCTTCTCAAGTATAACACTATCTAACTTCTCACATATGTGTTCATAAATCTCAAGAAGTTTATTACAGGAGGGTGGAGTTACCTCAGTGTCGCTCTGGATACTTGACTCATTGTCAGATTTGACTTGATTTCTCCCCATGAGGCACAGATTTGCCTCGTCTTCACTACTCGATTCAGAGGTGCTCGACTCATCAGATCCATCCTCACCCTAAGTTAGTGCCTTCAGCACCTTCTTCCCTTTGTGCCGGCTTTGCTTGTCCTTTTCCACCTTATAATGTCTTGGGCATTCCCTCTTTATGTGCCCGGGCTTGTGAAAGTGATAGCACTAAGGCTGGGACTTCTCATCAACACTCTTTGTCTCCTTTGATGGATTGTTCCACCTAGTAGCTTCTTTAGCTCCTATCTTCAGAAATTTCTTAAATTTTCCCTACTACTTGGGATTCTTCATGAACCTTTTGAATTCCCAAACATGGATGCTTTCCTCGTTATCTTCCTTAGATTCTTCAATAGTCTTTCTCTCCCTTGCTACCTTCAGTGCTAGCCCCTTATTCTTTATCTCCCTGGGTTACTCCTCAGCTTGAATCTTCAATTCAAGCTCATGTGTCCTCTAGTTTCCAATGAGGCTCTCTATCTCCAAGGTGCTGATATCATGTGATTCAGCAATTGTAGTCACCTTCGGGTTAAATCAAGGAGGCAAAGATCGCAAGATCTTACTCACAAGATCTCCATTTGAGTAGCTCTTCCCGAGGGATCTTGAGGCATTGACAATCTTGGTGAAGCGTGTATATATTTCGTATACTTCCTTATTGATCTCCACCCAGAATTGTTCATATTTAGATTTGAGTCGGAACGACTTCGACTCCTTCACCTGCGAGGTACCTTCGTGAGTAAGCTCAAGTAGATGTCATATATCAAATATAGTTTCACAGTTGTAGATTATATTAAATTCAGTTTTATCCAATGCACAAAATAAAGAGTTCATTGCTTTGGCATTATTCGTACATCTGAGCTTATCAGCATCATCACATTTATCATGTGGTTTGACTAAGATGGTATCACCTACAATGGTGGTGGGTGCAGTGTATTTTATCTCGATCATGTCCCACATGTCCATGCTTTATTTCATCATAAAGATTTTCATTCGTGTTCTCCAGTGACTGTAGTGACTCACCATGAATAGTGGGGGTCTACTCACACCCTATCCCTCAGGAAATGCGTGAACTGTGTTGGCAATGTTACTTCAGGTTGTTAAGCCTTTTTGAAGTAAAATGCCTCTGATATCACTTGTTGGATCTAGTGGCCAACCTTAGAGGGGGTGAATAAGGTTTAACGATGATTATTAGACGTTTGAAGTATTTCATTCCAAGGAAAACTAGTTCAGGAAGCTACCGAGAGGTGTAGGTATCTAACACGCGGCGGTATGTCTTTGAACTCATTTTTCTAGGTAGATTCTCCCTTGGAGATCTATGTACTCTTCAGGACAACACAAACTAACATTCACAACAGTGCACGCAAGTAAAGAAGTAGGAAATGAATTTCATTGCAATAACTAAATCAACAATTGTTTCAACAATTGCAAAATCTTGATCCCCGTAACGCCGAAGATCGAAGGCAGTGAATGAAAAAAAGCTTTTGGTTATCTATACCGACCCTCCCCTCGGACCGATTGGATCTCTCCCTTTCCCTCTAAGAAGGTCTTTGAGCCAGCTCTTCACCTCTACGTAAGGAAGGGTCTTAGAGCCCCGCTAGAACACCCGATCTAGACATCCCTTCCTCGGGACGATTTCTCACGGAATCATACCCCGGATTCCGACGACCTTCCGCGGACGATTTCCCTTACCACAAGAATATAGAGAAATGAGAAAGATTACAACAAAAGTTTAAAGGATTTAAAAGATTAAAATCTCCCACTTGACGATTCCTCCATTGAGCAATTCGCGGCCGGTGCTTGAGATCTTCGTTTGCTTGCAACCAGTCGTCTCTTCGTAGTCAAAGAAGTTCTTTGCTCGCCGGAGTTATTCGTATGCGAACGAGAGGGAAATGGTCTTCTTCTCTTTTTATAAAGATGGCGGAACAGACCACAGAGAGGCGGCCAAACCCTAGGAGTCTTAGATCTCAGTCTCTTTTTGTCTTGGTCAGGAACACTGAAAACAAGGTGCCTTTTTACGTCTTTGTAAAAATAGGCTATCGCTGGCGGTAAGGATAGTGCTCAGCGGTAGGTTCACACAATTGATCTGGACAGTTGTCCTCCAAATTTGGAAAAATATTCAAAATGAATATTTTCCTTTTTCTAATGCTAGCGCACTGCGGTAGGTAGATAGTACCACACGGTAGGTCAGCTGTCTCAATGCTTTCGTCTCGATTCTCGTTCAGTGGCTAGCGTGGTGCGGTAGGATAGGTAGCGCCATGTGATAGGTCAGCTGTCTCGACGCTTTCGTCTCAATGCTCGTTGAGTGGTCTACCATAGCGTGACATCAAGTTAGGCCCGCGCGGTAGGTTCCCAAGAGCCTGGTGAATTAATTACTCGAGCTAGCATGGGCAGTAGGACTAGTGTTGCGTGGTAGATTACTAAGCTCCTTGGCTAATTAATTCTGGCTACCGCCTGACGTTAGCTACTACCACTCGGTGGTATGTTCCTAAGGAGAGCTCCTTGTATTTCTTGGACCTGTAAACCTATGTTGGAACCTTTGGTTCTGTTTTGGGCTAGGATCTCTATTAGGTTGTTTAGTTTGTTTTTAGTAGTTTTAGTTTTTGAAAGACTTAACCCAAATAGGGGGAGATTGTTGGTACCCTAGTTTGGATTTGAGTTAAGTCTTTCCTTTAGTCTTTTCTTTGGTTAGTTGATAGGTTAGTTTTTCTAGTTTTGTAGAATTACTTATCCAGATGAAAATCTGCCTAAGTAAGTTTTCGGGTTCGACTATAGTCGAACGCCGATCGACTATCGTCGATCAGCCGGTCGACGATCATCTGTCTCTAGTCAGCTCGACGTTCTGCTAGATCGTCGAGCTCTGGTCGACTATCTCTTGATAGTTCGACGCTTTCTGTTGTTTGTTGGCTGGTCGACTATCTATTAATAGTTCGACTATCTGTCGTTCTTTGTTAGGTCTACTATCTATTGATAGCTCGATGTTTTCTGTCTAGCTTTGAGTCGGTTGACTATCTGCCTGGATAGTTCGACTATCTGAGTCGGTCGACTATCTGTATGATAGGTCGACGATCTCAGTGGGTCGGTCGACGATCTCCGAGGATCGTTCGACTATCTTTTTCCTGCCTTATTTATAATATTATATGCCTTCTTTTCCTTATTTTATTTTCTATATTTCTAGCATATTTTTTATTATAGATTGATCTTATGCATATATCTCAAAGCAAACTTGCTTCTATATTTATGCATAAGTCAATTCATTCTGACAATGTATTTTGTCCTATTATCTGTCTTTATTAATGCAACTGTCCTTTATAGTCGTTGGCTGTAAAGAGTTATCTGATGTAACTTTATTTAAATCTTTTATCAGATTATTTAATGCAGCTGCAGTAGCTTTCTCTTTATATAGATATATATATCTGCAAGATATGTTTTGCCTTTGTGATATTTGCAGATTCCAGATGAAGACAAAAGTCAAGCTCATATTAGAGCCGTTGCTGCTGCTCCTATTTAAAAGAGTTCTTTTGAAAGAACTAAAAAGAAGCTGTAGAATAAGTGAGAAGAATCCTGTACAATATACAGAGAAAGAACCATCTTCAGCACAGCTGCTCTCAGCAATCATCCATTCATCTGAGAAGTTATCTCTTCACTCTTCTTCAACCTGAGTGCTCCTGTTTCAGGAAGATACACTCAGAGATATTGAAGAAGAAGAAGAAGAAGAAGGAAGCTGAAGAAGAACATCCATCCAGATCTCTAGTCTTCTTCAAGCTTTTCCTTCAGAACTTCAAGACAGTATTCTTTCTTGAATTCTGAAGAGACTCTTGTGCTTCTCTAATCTATGTTAAAATAGAGAAGACAATCTAACCCTTTTCCCCCCTCTTGTAAAGGGTTGTTTACTCCCTTCAAAAGTAAAGCTTGGTTTTTAGACACCTGATCAAAAGTCTAAAGGGTCTCTAGATCTACCTGCAGCAGATCTTGTTGGTGGCAGGGCACCTGATCAAAAACTTGTAGTGGATTCCTACCGTGTGGGTAGAAGATTGGATGTACCCAGTGTTTGGGGAACCACTATAATATCTTGTGTCGTCTGGTTGCTTGATTTATTAATTGCATTGTGGCTGTGATTAGTTTTAACTAGGATTTCTAGTTGCTGATTAGGATATCCAAGCCTTAACTGTAATTACAGTTAGCTTGAGTTTGTGCACAACACTTGTGTTAGGCCTTAGGGTTCTTATTCAATATCTATAATCTTTAATTCCGTAATCGTATCTATCTCTTCGCTTTCAACCTGCACACTCTACCAAACACAAGATATAATCAAATATAATATGGGATTTGATATTATCAAACTAAGGATATGTGAACCGTCGGATCCAACAAATATACCAACAAATTTCCAAGCTGTAAAAATTATCTTGATGCTTGTACACTTGCCAGATCATTGGGCATTATTAACCAGCAATTTTACGTACCAACGATGGTATTTTTATGATTCAATCCCTAAGAGGATGAATCAACTGTCATTGTCATCATTGGAAAATTCAGTTCTATAAATTTTTGGTTATGCCCATAGTAATTTTTTGTTCTAAGGCCATATGTTCTCACAGATAACCAGCCTGCAAGAGGACGCAAGTGATGCTCTTCCACCCGGGATTAATAATTTGGAGATAACACCTATGGGGGAAGCACCAATTCAAGATAGAGGTGATGACTGTGGCATTTTTGTGCTTATGTACATGGAGGCGGTAGCAAGCAACAAGTCAATTTTTGGGGCAAAATTCAAAGGGTGGCAAAAAAGGTATGCTAAAATTTAAAGCCGAGATTGCAATTGAAATGTTAGAAGATTTTTGCTCTAAGAAATATATAACAGGTTGATTTATATTGATGTTTGGTATGCATGTTATATTAGTCGGTTTTATATTGACCTTTAGTATGTTGGTTTTTATATTGACATTGTCAGCTCTGCTTAGACATTACAATCTCTAAAGTAAATTATTATTATCATGGACTTCTACTTAAAATTATTGATATTAGTAACAATAAGTATCATGGACTTCGGCTTAAATTAAATTGTTTCCGTTTTATTTAATCATATAGAAATGAAGTGGAAGACAGACAGGACTCTAGTGGTGGATCAAAAACTGATATTTTTTTAGTATAACAAGCGATGAGTAAAATTTAATGGTTTTCTTCCTGTTAAAGTTCAAACACAAATACTGCTTATGTGTGCCCCAAATGGTTAAATAATTGGGCAAAATAATGCTATTTTCTTCCTTATATCAAGGAAAAAAGTGTATTCTTCATATAACAATAACATCTCTTTCAGTAGTGAAAGGTAAATAGAAAAACAAACATTGATACTGTATTGTCATCATAATGATACCTTCCATCAGAAGAGTATATCCTATCACCATCTACATCTAGTTGACATTTTTCTTTTTCTTTGAATTATTTTGCCCTGCACAATTCTCTGGTAAAGAAATAGCTACGACTTCTGTAAGTCCTATCAAATGTTGTATCACTTCACACTGGCCAATATCAATGATACGTTGAGACCTCTATAACTCCAATATTCATCAAAACGCAAGTTGGTATATGAACAAGAAAGACTTTTCTTTAGAATGACTTTATGGTTATTGCTTAAACATATTGTTATTATCATGGAGCTCAGAATGACTTTTAAAATATATTCGATTTACATTATTATCATAACCTTCTGCTTAAATATATTGCTTATATTGTTATTACCATCGACTTCTACTTAAATATATTCGGAAACACCAAGTCTCTCGCTTGAGTGAAGTTTCCTATTGAAATTATTGACATGCAGAGCTTGCTTAAATATATTCAGCTTGAATTGTGTTCCACTTCAGAGCGTGTTGGGCTCGATGTAATGAAGATGATTATCTTCTTGCAGTCCACTAATGGTAGAAACAAAATTAAAATGAACTAACTCATAAGATACTTTCATTTCAACATAATAAGTAACAGTTAACATAAAATTGTATGAGACAAATAATAATTACGGGTACAATTAACATAATAAGTAATAGTAAACAGTGAGACAAATAATTTACTCTAATATATCATAGAAGCAAGTCAGGGACAGTTAACAATAAGTAACCAAATTTGTATGAATGTTTACCAAAGAGGCACATCGGGGACACTACAAAAATTAAAGGGCATCGACAAAGACACTTCATCAATTGGTTCATTAAACATAGTGGGGAAAAAATACTCGGAGTTAATTTCAAAGTTGTCACTTCCCATGAAGTCAAATTCCTTTGGCTACTTTTGTTCTTCATCCACTCATCCCGTGATAGTTTTAGGCTCTTTTTTCCTCTGTACATAATTTGCACAAAAAATAAATTAAACATTGTCCTGACATTAGTAAAGTAATTTCAGAATTCAAAAATAATAATGCAAACTTACCTTGCTTCTTTGCTGGTTTTTCGAAAAACTCTTCAATCAAGCAATTGACACACCTTCAGGACATGATCCTTTTGGATCCCTCAATATGCTTGTACTTTGAGAATTTTCTTCATTAAATCATGTCTTCAACCCCTCTCCTTTGTCTATAATTTCTTTTGTGCTCCTCCTCAATTCACTCAAGGAAATGAAGACATGTTGCTAGGTCGGATGACGCGTATCTATTATTTGGGTTAAGTTATAAGTGAACCTCAGAAGATAGCTTCTAAACACTAAGCTGGGTTAGGCCTCTTTCATGCATGTGCTCTTTAAAAGGTACAAATCTTTCTTGGCCACAAGAGTGAATATCTTCAGTAGGTATTTAGAATGTATTTGTTTTACATTCTTTGAGTTGTAAACTCTTGAGATGTGTTTACACAACATACCTTTTATATCAAAACCCTTACATGAGCACATAACATCAAATATGTTAGAATTAACTTTGCCTACCCCTTATTTTCCGTCCACAGAAGCATCATAATGTTTAGGGACGTACAAAATATGGTCATCCTTGTATCTAACTTCTTCACTAATATACACACTAACTTCTCCATCCATAAATATCTGTTCGAAAACGGAGAACATTCTTCTTATGTAAACTTTTGAAGCTTGTTTTAATAAAGGATGGTTTTTAAATTTTAAAGTAATGCTTCTGTGCTTGCACTTGAAATATTCATTATGTTCAAATCTACACCATGATGTAATCATCTTCACCTTCCTAGAGTAACACTCAAAAAAAGAACTTGTTGGTTTTGCGCACCCATGTAAAACATTATTTGCAGATTCGCTTCTCTAAGTAGATAGAATGCCACGGTCTAAAATGTCTTTATTAAACACAGTGGACCATTTATATCAAACTTTGTACAGATTAAAAAGCCATTTATTGTCCTCAAAGTTGCCTCTTGAAACCATCCCACTCTAATATGAATCAAACTTAGCCTCATCATCGCATTTGCTCATGCAATGATAAAACAAAGCTCTGACACCCTTATCATTATTGAAAGATGGAACCTTCAAAGAAGCTTTCTTCAAAATATGCAATTGACAAATGCGGTGTTGAGTACTAGTAAAAACTCTCGCAATCGCAACAACCATCGCCTGATCTTGATCTGTAAAAATAATGATCGGTTGCTTTCCATCGACAAATCTTAAAAATGTATCAAAAACCCAGGAGAAAGATTCGATTGTTTCCTATGTATCAAAGGCACCACCTACAGAGACATTTTGTCATTGATGGTTTATTGCAATAAATATAGCACAAGCCAAATTATATTTATTCAACCGGTACATGGTATCAAATAAAATAACATCCCAGAACAAATCATAATCAATCTTGTTATGGTCATCCATCTAGAAAAAACTAGTTAGACGTCCTAACTCTTCTGCTTGGACATCATAGGAGAATATGTTATCTTCCATTTGTCTTTCCTTAAATATTTTCAGCAACCTCATAACATCACCACTTTCTATCAGGGCTCTTCATTCTCGTTTTACGTAATTGTACGCATCTGTTTTACAAAACCCCATGTTTTTGTATCCTCCAACCTTATCAGCCATGAAGTTGTATGCTTGAATTGTTTTGATCCTAACATCAGTCATACTCTTCAGAAGACTTACTTGGACAGTAGATATTTCTCGATGAGATATCAACAAATGACTGTCATTCTCTGGAGCAAGTGGGTGATTGTGTTCCTCTATGAATCTCACCAGCTCCCAATTCTTGCCCTCTATATTAGCAGCAAAATGCAAGCAAGCTAAGCACCCTGTACGAGTATTAAGTTTGTTTAATTTGCTTTGCACATCCATCTCTGGATTTAATCGTTTAGAACTTATTTTAAACATGAAAACTACCTCGCTTTGACAATCCGAGTTTGTGTCAAAATAGGATATGTTCTTTGCGCACACTGAATCCAATTTTGCGCGCATACTCTTTGTATATATTGTAGGATTTCTCATCAGAGTTCACAGTCGGAAAGATAACAATGTCATTCTCCTATGGATAAACAGAAGACGTTGTTAGTTTAAGAAACAAATGAGGTGTATATAGTTATGAATGAAAGAAATCAGAGTACACTATTTATTGGTCATATGGTTTTGACCATAGAAATAGATTCTAGTGCAAAAAAACTTCTGTCATGTGCATTGTAATGGAATTATGACTTTAGAATGCATAAATTGAAGATAGTTGGTGTTGTGGCATTGTATTTGAATAGCTTACCCAAACAACTAATAGACCGGCTAAACTAAGGCCCCCAAGTAACAACTACCAAATATTAATGAATCAACTAAACAAATTTAGTTTGTAAGTTAGTTTGAGGAAAATTTAGTTTCTTGATCTATGCAGGGCAAAGTCTATTAAAAACTACTTGTGTGAGATGATATGGAGAATAACCAAGATACCCAATCAAAAACTACTGTAGAAAAATTCTGGTAAAATCCGATTGGAGAAACACTCACTTAGCCAACAAGTAAACAAATTCCAGTCAGATATAAATCAAACAACCAAAAATAAAATTCGCACTGCAAATTACCAAAAACACACCTGCAATAGAATCACACCTTCCACAAAATACAACAAAAAAGGCAAAGAGGCACATCGATTACCTTAACTATCGGACTGTTGTATAAGGTTTCTCCCATTTTCTCCATTGTGGAGGGAGCGGTGCAACGTTTATCGAAAAATATGATGTTTTAAGTATTCTGACAAAAAAGGGGAGGAGGATGGCTGGTGGTGTTCTGCACTTCTTGGGGGAAGAGAGGAGTGGTGGAGGTCCTTTGGAGGAAGTTTGTGAGGATGGACGACAATGTGCTGAGCTTCTTGGCAGTAGAGAGGAAGAAAGGAGTGTGCAATTTGCTCCCCAAAAGAAAGAGTGGAGGGAAAACCCGACTGCTCGTCGGAAGATTGGATGGAAAAGCTATTGTAAAAATGGAGCTAGAGGGAAAAATGAAAAAAAAATTCAGAAAGGCAGCAAGGACCTGCGTTAAGAGAAGAGGCCTTTATACTCTGACCATTTTTACGATCCGAGTGTTGGACCAAAAAAATTTCCGCCAAAAGATACCTATTAGTATAGTTATACAACAGTACAGTTGTTGACTATTGTACTGTTGTACAGTAGGGACCGACCGAATGGCTCTTATAAGAGTCATTTATCAATGACTCTTATAAGAGCCATTAGTCAACCATTCTTATATAATTTGTTGATTCAACGGCTCTTATAAGAGTCGTTGGGCTCTCGCTTGGGCCGGGCTTTTCCTGGACCCGGGCCAGGGCCAGCCCGAAAATTTGGGCTTTGCCCGGCTCAGGTACCGGGTCGGGTAATGCCTCTATAACGGTGTAAAACCACCCTCCCGAAACATAAGACACAACAGGGGAAGTCTTATGCCCAGAACAGCCTCCATGTTGTAGCATCAGCACACGGGCTAATCTATACCACAAGTTGCATATTCTGTCGGCTAACTTTTGATATCACATTGCCAACCCAACAATAAGAGAAGAACATAGAATTCATAATCCACAATAAGTAAAAGTCAAGGATAATATTACAATCAAGAAGCTAAACAAGCACCTGTAAATATCAGAGTACATATTTTGCTCGAAGGGAAACAACAAAATGCTAAAAATCTGACATCTTTCACTGAAGGAAGTGAAGGTAACGTAGTGTCAGGCCCTATCTCCCTAGCCTGGCTTTCCTCTTATACGTGGTGATACTGCTGCTCCATCGCGGGGTGTCATCCTAAAAAAGTGGGTGTAGCAACCGTTAGTCATAAAGATTAAGTGACTTCACATTCTCTCACCCCTATGACTCTGAGGCATCGGGCAAAAAGAACAAAGAGGGGAGACAATATAATCAGTAATATAACAAACAAGTGACATGAGAGTATAATTAATCTAGTTGTTAATATATCAACTATTCAATAAGTAAGCACTAGATCAGAGAAGATATATACCTATGCATAAGAGTGCAATATACAACAAACTAAATTGAACTTAACTTATAAGGATGCTCATACAAGCTTATAAGTTAAGGGTCTAGTAAATAAATAGTAACTCATCATATAAAATATCTCATTCTAATTTATATGATGAGGATCTTATGTGGTTCAACGCAATGTAATGCAATGCAATGATTGTATGATAATGTACCCATGTTTACACACGCACACGACCTTGCTATGTCGACATAGACCTTTAGTTCCCACTTCTCAAGAGGTAGCAAACCTATTAGGTATCACCCATTGTGGCCTAAGAGGTTTGCTACCTCTCAAAAAGTGGAAACTAAAGGTCTATATCGATATTTCAAGGCAATGTGCGTGTGTGAACATGGGTGTGTCATCATACATTCATTGCATTTCATTACATTACATTGTACCGCATAAGATCCCCATCATATAAATTAATATGGGATCTTTTATATGATGAGTTACTATTTATTATACTAGACCCTTAACTTATAAGTTTGTATGAGCATCCTTGCAAGTTAAGTTCAATTCAGTTCGTTGTATATTGCGCTCTTATAAACAGGTATATGTCTTCTGTGGTCTACTGCTTAATTATTAAACTATTGATAGATTAACTGCTAGATTAATTATACCCTCATGTCACCTATTTGTTATATTACTGATTTTATTGTCTCCCCTCTTTATTCCTTTCTCCTAATGTCTAAGAGTTGCAGGGGTGAGAGATTGTGAAGTCACTTAGTCTTTATAACTATTGGTTGCTAAACACACTTTTTTTAGGACACCCCACGGATGGAGCAGCAGTAGCACCCCTTGCAGGAGGGCAGCCGGCTAGGGAGATAGTGCATGACACTAAGTTGCCTTCACTCCCTTCAGTAACAGATGTGAGCTTTTGAGCGTTTTGTTGTAGCCCTTCGAGCAAAATCTGTACTCTGATATTCACAGGATCTTGGGTAGCTTCCTGATTGTTGTATTATCCTGGACTTTTACTTATTGTGGATTATGACTTCTATGTTCTTCTCTTATTGTTGGGTTAGCAATGTGATATCAAAAGTTAGCCGGTAGAATAGGAGACTTGTGGTATAGATTAGCACGTGTGCTGATGTTACCGCAAGGTAGCTATTCTGGGCATAAGACTCCCCCCTGATGTGTCTTGTATTTTGAGAGGGGGTTTTTATAATTGGTATAATTTGCAATCAAAGATGTCAACAAACTATAATAATGGTGTCCATGTACTCTTTATAAGCCTCGGGATAAGCCTTAGACACCAACATAATCTCCATCTCTTCTAGCACTCGAGCCAACTCCATAGCCTTTAATCGAGACTCGGGGCTCGATGCGGGTGCCTTCTTACTTAGAGCATCCGCCACCGAGTTCTCCTTCCCATGGTGGTAGTTTAATGTAAACTCATAATAATATAGAAACTCCAGTCACCATCGTTACCTCAAATTCAGATCTTTCTGGATGTGGATGTACTTTAAGTTCTTATGATCTAAAAAGATCTTGCAGTGGACCCCACATAGATAGTGACTCCAAATCTTCAAGGCGAAAAACACTGTTCCTAGTTCCAAGTCATGCACTGGGTAATTCACTTCATGCTTCTTAAGTTTTCTAGAAGCGTATGCAATCAAGTACACGTACTACATCAATATTGCCCACATGCCCTGATAGGATGCATCAATATAAATCTGAAATCCTTCCTTCCCAGATAGGAGGGTGAGGATTAGTGCAGACGTAAGGCAGTCCTTCAACTCATTTAATACATCTTCACACTTAGGTGCCCACACAAAAGGTACACCCTTCTTCGTCAGAGCGGTGAGGGGGAGGGAGATCTTCAAAAATCCTTCCACAAACATATGAAAGTACCCAGCAATTCCGAAAAAGCTTCGCACATCGGTCGCTGACCTCAAAGGCGACCACACCTTCATGGCTCGCAACTTGGTAGGATCTACTGCTAGTCTAGATCCACTAATAATATGACCCAAGAAAGTAACTTCTCGGAGCCAAAACTTACACATGTTGAACTTAGCAAACAAACAATGCTCCCCGGCTTCTCCAAAACTAAGTCCAAGTTCCCTGAATGTTCCTTCTTTATCCTTGAGTAGACTAAAATGTCATTAATGAATACAATGACAAAGGCATCCAAATATCGCTCAAACACCCTATTCATCAAGATCATTAATGTAGAGGGGGTGTTTGTGAGTCCATACAACATCATAGTGAACTTGTATAAGCCGTATCTCGAGTTAAAAGCTGTATTCTGGATATCTTCCTCCTATATCCTCAACTGATAGTACCCTGACCGCAAATCTAGCTTGGATAACCAATACGCTCCAACCAGCTGATCGAATAGCTCATCGATCCGGGTAATGGGATAGGTGTTTCGCACCGTCATCCATTTGAGCTCCTGGTAGCCTATACACGATTGTAGTGATACATACTTCTTCTTAATGAACAAAGTAGTGGCTCCCCAGGGTGATGAACTAGGGCGAACAAATCCTAATTCCACAAACTCTTACATTTGATCCCGAATCTCAGTTAGTTCTTTCGAGTCCATCATGTAGGGGGCCCAAGAGACGGGCATAACACCCAGTACTAGCCTAATCTGGAAGTCTACTTCCTTAGGCGTGGGTAACCTAGGTAGTTTTGGGGGGAAACATCACGAAAATCCCAAACCATTGGTACATCCTTCATGCAAACCTCTATCTCCTTTAGCTCAAAAAATATCATAAAAACTTTGTCCCCCTCCGCACGAGCCTTAATGTCCGAATAAAAGATAATAGCATTTGGGGTGCAAATCTAATACCTTGGAAGGTGATCTTTGAATCTCCCTTCCTCAAAGTGATTTGCTTTGTCGCGCAATCAATCCTGGCATAATGCCAGTCCAGCCAAGTCATGCCCAAAACAATATCAAATTTCGGCATCCTCAAAACCATCGCAGGGGTTTCAAAAAGCTTCCTTCCAATGTACACATCCAAGTTGCACTTGGCGGACGAGGCCATCTCGGAGCCGTTTGGAAGGCATACTCTCCGAGTGAATTCGATGAAATGTCGCACACTATTCGGATACTTCAAAAAGTTCGTTCAGATGAACAAATAGGTGGCACCGGTATCGAATAAGGTATAGATAGGCCTCCCACTTACAGTCACGATGCCTAAATATTTAAGTTATAATAATTTCAAGAATAGGTTTTCAACGCAATTTCAGGCATGTTAAGGAAGAATGTATATAATCATTTCATAATGAGTTTGATTACCTTGTGGTACTCATCCTAAAAGTGAATTCAAAATTGATGCCCTGAAAATAATTAAGCTATAAGTGTAGGAACGTTTCTGTCCAGATTTGCAAAGCCGGGTTCAAACCCGATTTTATGTATGATAGTCTTAGCTCTGGACCTAGGACTTTACAGGAAAGTTATAGGCCTTGGAAATACCTTTCCAAAATGGGGTTAAACTTAACTTTTGGTGGTTTGTAGCTCTGGTAAATCCAGTTTCCCTAAGCTGTGTCATAAATGTACTGATTTTGATGACTCATGAATTTCTCTAAAATTATTTATCAGAAGCTTTGAAAAATCTAGTTGATAATTGCTTGATGACAATATGACTCCCCTATTTAGTTTCATTATTTTGATATATACCTGATGTGAACTGTCAATATTATGTTATAAATTATTTGGCCGTAAATAGTTATCGTGGTGATCCGAATGAGCTAAAGTTTTATGTAAATGCTCAAGAAGTTAACCAAGACACAAGGAAGAAATACTCAGGGTATTTGGATTATCATAACCACTTAATTAATCACTTGTTTGATGACTTGTTGGTGATGGTAGGATATGATGTATTCGAGGTTGTATTGAGTAAGGATGCGGTTGGAAGTCCTTGGGAGCTTCTTAGCTCGTTGGTATATGAGTACTGCGTGAGTGTATGTCAATACACGGTTATTCAAAGTGAACATCTACTCTCGAGCAGGTCCAGGGTTCCTACATTTGGGTCCTCGTCCTCATTGAGTTGTTGGAGGGAATGCAGGACAATTTGGAATATTCCCAACCAGTTGTGAGCAAAAGCGTCGAATGTGGCCCGACTGGTGACAATGGAAGCAACCTTCCTTAAAGTGCTCCCTGGGCTGCCAATATGCATGAGTCTGCTGGGGTAGGGGTAGTGCTAAAACTCCTCTTCCTCTAGTAAGCTACCTCCTCCTACTAGGCCCTACCTCCATTACACCTTCTGCTGGTCTCTTTCCACTAGACTAAACCCCAAGGTTGTCTGCCTCCAATCTTTTTGCCATGTCTATAATCTGAGCAAGGATCGAGTTAGCTATAAATAAGAGAGCCTGCCTCAGGGGATCTCGCAAACCCTTGTAGAATTGCTTCGCATCAATCATTCAAGTCTTAGGAGTCATCAAACATGGCAAGGTGCTGAAACTCCCGTTGGTATCCACAACTGATTTAGATCCTTGCTTCAATTATAGGAACATTTCTTCGAGTTCATTACGAGCAGTAGAGGGGATGTAGTGCTCTCGGAAAGCATCAGAGAACTCATTTTAACTGATGTTTGTGTAAACATGTCCTTCGAAAGTGGAGCCCATAAGAGACTTTCACCACCTCTTGGCATGTGATTCTAGAACAGAATTTGCTAAGGTGATAGCCATGCTGGCTGGGCATTGGATCTCGTCCACCAACTCCTGCACTGAATCCAACCACTCATTTGTGTGAACGGATGACTGCCCCGTGATAAGCAAGTGGAGAGAGAGCTCAGAAGGTGTAACACTTCTACCCGTCAAGAAGAATATAATAGAGGGTCTGGTCGGGGCCCCACACCATATTCCACAAACAGGCGGAGACGCTACGAAATAATATCAAAACCACGCATCCTAACACAGAGCATTCTAGCGGAAGTTTCACGGTTGAATCAATGAACTCAAGATCAAGAACACTGTCCACTATAACATAGGAATGTATACATATAAACACAGAGTCTGGCCTTAAGGCCTTACAATAGTTTCTCTTAACAAGAGTGTGGATTACAAACATCGGCACGCAGGCCGGCCACACATGAACAAAAGAAACAAAACAATGCCTTCGAGGGCAGCAACGCAGCTTTGGGCTTCAGCCCGCTAAGTCCCGCTCGGACCAGCACCTCCAGTACCTGTAAGAACCAATCCACCAAGCTGTGGCAAACAGGGCAACGGTCAGCATTCAGCTGACCAATTTTAACGACCCTGCCCCTGGCACGGGGCAGCGGAATTCCATCCCTGCATAGCAATCTTCCAATATGATATATAGCAATTTAAGCAAGACGTGCACGCCCGCACAGTCACATATCACAAACATCGGCACGACGGCCCGACGCTCCGTGCACTCAGGGCACATTATCGGTGTTCCGTAGTTCCACGGCCACACCAGCGTTCAGAGGTCCCAGACATAACGGTCCAATATGAGCATTCTAGTCTGATCGGCTCACAGGCCGTCGACTCTCGCTATGTGATCCTAACAGGGTCTTAAGCACCCAAGGTTAGACAACCATAATGCGGGTACAGATCCACCTTTCCCGTTGCTCAAATCGTCAGACTCAAGCCTGTACTAACGCGGGTACAGCTTCACCTTGCCCGTTCCACCACCAAGGCATTTGCCTAGTTGCAGCCCCACGGCTCAACGGCTCAACCTCACACAAAGTAGCAACTCACGGCTACAGGAGAGTCCAACTCTCATACTTTCCTGGACTTCCTCCAGTACTTTATCCATCATGCCTACAAGCAAGAATCACGAAGTCTTCTCCGATATGCAAACAAGCATCACCAATCTAGACCATGTCCAGATGGGCTTCACACAGCATACCTAGATCCGTACTCCAATTCCGGACTCTAACAAGGGGGACTTCACATATCTACCCCAAGGGACGCCACAACCCACCGCACACTTGCGGGGAAGGGTTTTCCCTATGCAATGCAGGAATTAAGGACTTCACATGTCCAAGCAGGAAATCGTTACCCTAAGAACTCGCTTCGGAGCCATGGAGAGAAATTTGAGACGGATGAAAGACTTCGTAGCAGCATTGCCTTCGCAAATCCGAACTCGGCTCGCGATTTGGACCACCGCAGTACCACCGGCAGCCGAATCCCACTTCTTATTCCTCACCTTGCTCTCACCTCTCTCATAAAGCTAGAAAGAGAAGATGAACTTTAGAAATGAGCCTTTCTCCTTCCTTTCCCGGCCTTATCAGCCCAGGAATGATCCCCAGCCACAGGATCCTCTTTAAGGAAAATGAACGGCCAAGATTGGCCTGAAAAATTATACTTTTTGGCCGACACAGCCATGTCACAGGCCGTGTACCCTTAAGTGGCACACGCGGCACTCGCACCGACTGAAACTTACCAGAACACGGGCATCGACACGCCCGTGTCGAACCTGACACGCCCGTGTCGGTCATGCGACACGCCCGTGTCACACCTGTTACACGGTACTCAACGAGCGCTAAAACCAGTCAGAGCAGTACACGGGTAGGCACACGCCCTCGGACACGCCCGTGTCAAATCGGACACGGCCGTGTGCAAGGCTTGGTTCCGGGCCGTGTACATTTCTGACTCGGTACGGCATTTTCTTGAGTGACACGCCCTGGGACACGCCCGTGTCGAAGGCCGTGTCCCAGTCTTGACTATCGTCGACCTCCGATCGTCGACTAATCTGAACACGCCCTGGGACACGCCCGTGTCCCAGGCCGTGTACCCCGACACGCCCTGGGACACGCCCGTGTCCCAGGCCGTGTTAAGCCGTGTTAAGCAACCTGCACCTCAAATCCAATTTTGAGTCTTTTTGGGGTGTTACAATCCTCCCCTCCTTAATAAAATTTCGTCCCGAAATTTGAAGACAGTAGGGAGAAAATAACAAAACATTTATATGTTTCTATTACATATACAACGAGCAAACAAGTTACGAAAATAACTCGGGAAACTCGGCTTGCATGGTCTGCTCGCGCTCCCACGTTAGCTCTTCTCGGCCACAATTGTCCCACCGAACTTTGACCATCCCTATCACTTTTTTCCGCAACTGTTTCTCGGCTCGATCCTCGATCCGTATAGGCTTCACCTTTGTCGTTAGCCCATACTCAACCGGCACTCGATCATTGTCAATTACTTGAGCTGGATCCTAGACTGCTTTGTGTAGCACCGAGATGTGAAACACATCATGCAATCCACTCAATTCTGATGAAAGAGCTAGCCGATAGGCAGCTTCCCCAACTCGCTCCACCACTTCAAACGGACCAAGGTATCGCGGACTTAGCTTTTTAAACCGCCGAATCCGAGATACGCCTTTGAAGGGCTTAATCTTTAAATAGACCCAGTCACCCACCGCGAACTCCACATTCCGGTGCTTAGCATTGTAATACTTGGCTTGCCGGTCCTGGGCTATTAGGAGCCTCTCTCGAATAGAGCGTATTGTTGAGGTAGCATCCTCGACTTCCTTTTTTCCTAAAAGTTTGTTCTCGCCAGTTTCTGCCCAAGCTAGCGGTGTACGACACTTACGACCATACAGCGCTTCAAACGGGGCCATGCCTATACTTGCTTGATGACTATTATTATAGGCAAACTCCACCATAACAAGATGCTCTTCCCAATTCTTACCGAAGTCCAGGGCGCACATACGGAGCATATCCTCCATCGTTCTGTTGGTTCGTTCAGTTTGGCCATCCGTTTGCGGGTGAAAGGCCGTACTGAATGCTAACTTCGTGCCCAACATCTGATGAACTAATCTCAAATCTTTCGAGGTAAAGCGCCCATCTCGGTCACTTACGATGCTCCGGGGAACACCGTGTAATCGAACAATATGATCCACATAGAGCTTTGCCAACGTTTCCACTGAATCGTCCCGCTTGTTCGGTATAAAGTGAGCCACCTTTGTCAACCGGTCTACAATCACCCAGATTGAGTCATGGCCACACTGAGATCTCGGCAATCCGTGCACGAAATCCATAGAAATATCCTCAAACTTCCATTGCGGAATCGGCAACGACTTCAGGAAACCACTCGGCCGTTGACATTCTGCCTTTACCAAAGCACAAGTACGACATTTAGCTACATACGCGGCTATGTCCTTCTTTAAACCAGGCCACCAGAACAGTTTCTTCATGTCCTTGTACATTTTTGTTCTCCTAGGGTGAATTGAGTACTTTGTAAAGTGTGCTTCATATAGCAGTCCTTCTCGCAATTTACCCGCACTAGGGACGCACAATCGGCCATCTTTCCGTAACAAACCGTCATCCCAGGAGAATTGATCACCAGACCCCTCCTTTGCATAGCGTTGGAGACTTTCATCCAACTCCGTTGCCCGCCGAACCCTGTCAGCAAGGTCATATTGAACCTCCAACCAGTTCATGCATGCATTAGTCGAAGAATCTCTTTCCACACAAGATATCTCCAAATCTTCTAACTCCTGGATTAACCGCTCATCATGTATCCGCAACCAACTTGCCCGCACCGGAGTCCGACGACTCAAGGCATCAGCGACCACATTTCCCTTTCCGGGAACATAGTGAATGTCGAAGATATAATCCCCAAGGAATTCCATCCACCTCCTTTGTCGCATATTCAACTCCTTTTGTTCGAGCAGATACTTTAAGCTTTTATGATCTGTATAAATATCCACCTTCACTCCATAAAGATAATACCGCCACAACTTTAGCGAAAAGATCACCGCCGCCAACTCCAAGTCATGGACGGGGTAATTACGCTCATGCACTTTCAATTGACGTGAGCCATAAGCGATCACCTTGCCAAACTGCAGGAGAACGCAGCCTAAGCCGCTCCCTGACGCATCGCTGTATATTTCAAATCCATCTGTACCACATGGCGACGTCAAAACAGGCGCCGTGTTCAAACGATTCTTCAGCTCCACAAAAGCTCGTGCGCACTCCGGCGTCCAAACGAACTTCTGATCCTTTCTCGTCAACGTAGTCAGAGGCAAAGCAATCCGGGAGAAGTTCTCCACGAACCGTCTATAGTAGCCCGCCAGTCCAAGGAAACTCCTGACCTCGGCCACCGAAGACAACACTGGCCAATCACGAATGGCACTTATCTTAGCCGGATCCACCGCTATGCCCTCTCCACTTACCACATAGCCTAGAAAAGCCACCGACGAGAGCCAGAACTCACACTTAGAGAACTTGGCATACAGCTTATTCCTTCGTAAGGTATGCAATACTAATCGCAAGTGGTTTGCATGATCTTCCTCCGATTGTGAATATACAAGGATATCATCAATAAACACAATCACAAACAGATCCAGGTATTCGCGGAACATTCGATGCATGAGATCCATGAATACCAAAGGCGCATTACATAAGCCGAACGGCATCACTGTGAACTCATAATGACCATAGCGTGTGCTAAATGCTGTCTTGGGAATGTCACCTTCCTTAATCCACAACTGGTAATACCCGGACTTCAAATCCAACTTCGAATAAACGGTTGAGCCTGCTAGCTGATCGAACAAGTCATCGATCCGTGGAATTGGATACTTGTTTTTCTCCGTCAGCTTGTTCAGTTTGCGATAATCAATACATAGTCGCAACCCACTGTCTTTCTTTTTCACAAAAAGAACAGGCGCGCTCCAAGGTGACATACTTGGGCGTATGTATCCCTGCTCCAACAACTCTTGTAACTGAACTTTCAGTTCGGCCATTTCTTTTGGCGCTACCCGATACGGTGAACGGGCCACAGGTTTCGCACCCGGCACCAGCTCGATAGCGAAGTCGATCTCCCTTTGGGGAGGTAACCCCGGAAGGTCCTTTGGAAACACATCAGCATATTCCGACACAATCGGCACTTTACTCACACTGGCCTTCGGCGCCACTGCCTCTATGAGTGTGAAGAACAACTCCGCACCCTTCTGAACTGCCTTAACAACTTGGAGAGCGGATATCAACATCCCACTCATCCCTTGCATACCAATGAACTTGGTCTCTTGTTCGGTATTTTGCCCAAGTGTGACCTCTTTTGAAGTGCAATCTATACAGGCACGCTGCTCTGAAATCCAGTCCATACCAAAGATTATATCAAACTCTTTGATCGGCAATACTAATGTTTCCACCTTGAACTCCCGACTTCCTATCCTGACCTCAAGACTGCAAGATCGATCCGCGCACATCAAACATCCATTAGGCAACAACACCTTTACACTGTCTGTCGTTGTCCGGATAGGCACCCCTATACGAAAGACAAAGTCCTCAGACAGAAACGAATGTGAAGCACCTGTGTCGAACAGTGCTCGTGCTGGATACTCTCGTATAAGGACAAACCCTATAACATTACAATTAAAACAAGCACAGCACATCATAACAACAAGAACATTAAAACCTACGCGCACCTGTGACGACATCCGCCTGCTTAATGGCCTCCTATTGTCCAAGATTGAAGACCCTGGGCTGCGCGTGCGAGGCGGAAGACTCCACCACAGCCTTCCCCTTCTCCGCATAAGACGCTCCCGTCTTCTTATCACCCTTTGGAGGACCAAATCGGCATTCACGTGCGAAGTGTCCAACCTTCCCGCACGTAAAACAAGCACGAGATCCATACCCAGATGTATCCGTCACAGTCGCAGAAGGAGCTTGTCCAGAAGACTTAGACTTCTTGTTCCATCTCTTTCGGTAGCCAAACTTGTCCGGACGCGGCGGCTTAAACTCTGGCTTCACAACAGCCAAGTTGCCCTTTGCTTGCCCCCGTTTCATGTCCATTTCCAAAGAACGAGTCGTACAGACTAAGGCTTGGAATCCTTGACTCACAGAACTCGAGAGCAAATACCGCAGCTTATCTCGCAGTCCCGCATAAAACCGACTAGTCTTACGCTCTTCTTCGGCGAAGATCGTGCCCGCATATCTTCCCAAACGGGTGAACTCATGTAGGTAGTCATCCACACTTCGATCTCCCTGCGCTAACCGTTGAAATTCCATTTCCATCGATATCCTTTGCTGCATCGGCAGATGTTGTGCTAAGAACAATCGAGAAAATTCTTCCATTGTAACCTCTGCCAATTGCCTACCGGCCAAGTGATGCATTTCAATCTCATCCCTCCACAATCGCGCCTCTCCTTCCAGTAGGAAAGTGGCTAACATGACTTTCTGTTCCTCCTCAACCTTGATAGCTCTCATAATCCTCTTGACTCTTGCAAGCCAATCCTCTGCTTGGGCCGGTGTACCCGCCCCATGAAACTGCGGAGGGTTGAAGCTCAAGAATTGCTTCCATTGTTGATCTGCTACCCGCGGATCAACTTCGGTTTCTACCGGTTCTTGCCGTACCCCAGCTTGCGTTGGCACCACTACAGGACATGCCTGCCCCGCCTGCTGAGCATTCATCACCGCAAGTACCATTTCCGTGATGAGACGGACTGTTTAAGCGGATGGAGGAGTTGTGGGCACCTCGGCTGGTGCCGCACTCTCAACAGAACGTTGTGGTTCGGATTGACCCGCAACACTTCTGGTCACCTATATGTGTAAAATACACAGGTTAACGACCAATGAAAATGGCAACCATACAAAAAGAATATACAAGTTCAACAAACAAGTGTATTTGCATTCCTAAGTGGACGATCTTGAGTTCAAATTAAGTGTTATAACGACGGCACGAACACGTGCTCGCCACCTCTCAAAAGAATTCGTCCGCGAATTCGGAAGAGATCGACCAACAAGCTGATACCAAATTGTAACACCTCTACCCGTCAAGAAGAATATAATAGAGGGTCCAGCCGGGGCCCCACACCATATTCCACAAACAGGCGGAGACGCTACGAAATAATATCAAAACCACGCATCCTAACACAGAGCATTCTAGCGGAAGTTTCACGGTTGAATCAATGAACTCAAGATCAAAAACACTGTCCACTATAACATAGGAATGTATACATATAAACACAGAGTCTGGCCTTAAGGCCTTACAACAGTTTCTCTTAACAAGAGTGTGGATTACAAACATCGGCACGCAGGCCGGCCACACATGAACAAAAGAAATAAAACAATGCCTTCGAGGGCAGCAACACAGCTTTGGGCTTCAGCCCGCTAAGTCCCGCTCGGACCAGCACCTCTAGTACCTGTAAGAACCAATCCACCAAGCGGTGGCAAACAGGGCAACGGTCAGCATTCAGCTGACCAATTATAACGACCCTGCCCCTGGCACGGGGCAGCGGAATTCCATCCCTACATAGCAATCTTCCAATATGATATATAGCAATTTAAGCAAGACGTGCACGCCCGCATAGTCACATATCACAAACGTCGGCACGACGGCCCGACGCTCCGTGCACTCAGGGCACATTATCGGTGTTCCGTAGTTCCACGGCCACACCACCGTTCAGAGGTCCCAGACATAACGGTCTAATATGAGCATTCTAGTCTGATCGGCTCACAGGCCGTCGACTCTCGCTATGTGATCCTAACAGGGTCTTAAGCACCCAAGGTTAGACAACCATAACGCGGGTACAGATCCACCTTTCCCGTTGCTTAAATCGTCAGACTTAAGCCTGGACTGATGCGAGTACAGCTTCACCTTGCCCGTTCCACCACCAAGGCATTTGCCTAGTTGTAGCCCCACGGCTCAACGGCTCAACCTCACACAAAGTAGCAACTCACGGCTACAGGAGAGTCCAACTCTCATATTTTCCTGGACTTCCTCCAGTACTTTATCCATCATGCCTACAAGCAAGAATCACGGAGTCTTCTCCGATATACAAACAAGCATCACCAATCCAGACCATGTCCAGATGGGCTTCACACAGCATGCCTAGATCCGTACTCCAATTCCGGACTCTAACAAGGGGGACTTCACATATCTACCCCAAGGGACGCCACAACCCACCGCACACTCGCAGGGAAGGGTTTTCCCTATGCAATGCAGGAATTAAGGACTTCACATGTCCAAGCAGGAAATCGTTACCCTAAGAACTCGCTTCGGAGCCATGGAGAGAAATTTGAGACAGATGAAAGCCTTCGTAGCAGCGTTGCCTTCGCAAATCCGAACTCGGCTCGCGATTTGGACCACCGCAGCACCACCGGCAGCCGAATCCCACTTCTTCTTCCTCACCTTGCTCTCACCTCTCTCATAAAGCTAGAAAGAGAAGATGAACTTTAGAAATGAGCCTTTCTCCTTCCTTTCCTGGCCTTATCAGCCCAGGAATGATCCCCAGCCACAGGATCCTCTTTAAGGAAAATGAACGGCCAAGATTGGCCTGAAAAATTATACTTTTTGGCCGACACGGCCTGTGACACGGCCATGTCACAGGCTGTGTACCCTTAAGCGGCACACGCGGCACTCGCACCGACTGAAACTTACCAGAACACGGGCATCGACACGCCCGTGTCGAACCTGACACGCCCGTGTCGGTCATGCGACATGCCCGTGTCACACCTATTACACGGTACTCAACGAGCGCTAAAACCAGTCAGAGCAGTACACGGGTAGGCACACGCCCTCGGACACGCCCGTGTCAAATCGGACACGGCCGTGTGCAAGGCTTGGTTCCGGGCCGTGTACATTTCTGACTCGGTACTGCATTTTCTTGAGTGACACGCCCTGGGACACGCTCGTGTCGAAGGCCGTGTCCCAGTCTCGACTATCGTCGACCTCCGATCGTCGACTAATCTGAACACGCCCTGGGACACGCCCGTGTACCCCGACACGCCCTGGGACACGCCCGTGTCCCAGGCCGTGTTAAGCCGTGTTAAGCAACCTGCACCTCAAATCCAATTTTGAGTCTTTTTGGGGTGTTACAGAAGGTGCATAGCTAGTTGCAGCCCGGTGCCTATTACTGTACTGGGGCCTACTGAGACTGGAAGGCATCTAAAATCACATTTAGAGTATGCCATATCTATGACTGCTGGAAGGGACTAGGAATTAGAGTAACTGGAGTGCATGTCACTGGCTCTGTATGTGCCGGGATCTACACACAGAGTATGAATTTAGGGTTAGGTTGGCTAAATGTAGAATAATAAGTGGACATACTTAGTGTGAATCATAAATAGGCATACCACAACTTCTGCTAAATCAGTTTGCTCTCAAACTGAATAATCAAGCGGGGGTACACCACTGTTAAATGACTTCTTTATCATAGGAACATTGCAAACTTATACCAATTGTAAAACCCCCTCCCGAAACACAAGACACATCCGAGGGGAGTCTTCTGACTAGAACAGCCGCCTTGCGGTAGCATCAACAAACGGGCTAATATGTACCACAAGTCGCCTATTCTGTCGTCTAACTTTCGATGCCACATTGCCACCCCAATAATAAGAGAAGAACATAGAAGACATAATTCATAATAAGTAAAAGTCCAGGATTATATAACAATCAGGAAGTTACACAAGCTCCTATAAATATCAGAGTACAGATTTTGCCCAAAGGGCTACAACAAAACGCTCAAACACTCACATCTGTCACTCAAGGGAGTGATGGTAATGTAGTGTCAGACCCTGTCTCCCTGGCCTGGCTGCCCTTTTATACAGGGTACTACTGATTCTCTATCTGTGGGGTGTCCTCCTAAAAAAAGTAGGTGTAGCAATCATTAGTCATAAAGACTAAGTGACTTCACATTCTCTTACCCTTGTGACTCTTAGGCACCGAGCAAAAGGAAGAAATAGGGGAGATAAAATAATTAGTAAAATAACAAACAGGTGACATGAGGGTATAATTAATCTAGCAGTTAATATATCAACAGTTCAATAAGTAAGAAGTAGATCACAGAAGACTACCTATGCATAAGAGCGCAATATACAACGAACTAAATTGAACTTAACTTATAAGGATGCTCATACAAGCTTATAAGTTAAGGGTCTAGTACAACAAATAGTGACTCATCATATAAAAGAGCCAATACTAACTTATAAGATGAGTATCTTATGTGGTACAATGGAATGTAATGCAATATAATGAATGTATAATGACATACCCATGTTTACACACACACACACTGTCTTTCTATGTCGACATAGACCTTTAGTTCCCCTTTTCAAGAGGTTGCGAACCTCTTAGGCATCACCTGTCATGGCCAAATGGTGAAAGTGGAGTGGGCATCTCCACTACTAGGCGGGCTTATACACTACTAGACCTAGGCCTCTATACACCTCAATGCTAACAACACCAACAATAGAACTCCCACATACTACGACACAGAAGGGGTCTTGGGAATTAAATACCAAGAGCCCTGCCTAACTAGCCTGAACAACATGGAAGGGGTCTTTGGGAAGTAAGCACCAAAGAGCCCAGCTTAACCGGCTCAACTGGAACGGAAGGAGTATTTGTAAGACCCCCCCCCCCCCTCCCGGAACACAAAACACGGCTCAAGGGAAGTCTTATGCCCAGAACAACAGCCTTGCGGTAGCACTAGCACTCGGGCTAGCCTGTACTACAAGACGCCTATTCTGCCGGCCTTCACCAATATCAAACATTACCAAACCAAGCAAACATATAAAATGAGAAGTCAAATCCACACAAGCATATAATAGTCCAAAAATACAACATATAAAAGAAGCTACAAGAAGCTTCTACATTATCAGAGTACGAGTTAAAACTTGCCAAAAAGGGCTACAACAAGAGTCTCTCAAAAACTCACATCTGTCACCGACGGTAACGATCGTACCGTCCATTCAGGACCCGTCGTCCTGGCATGGTTGTCCTGCTGAAAAAATGAACACGTAACAAGCGTTAGTCATAAAGACAAAGTAGCTATCACATACTCTCCCCTGACGACTCCTCGGCACCAGGAGAAGAAAGGAACATGGTACAATATATATATAAAGCTATAGTACAAACAGGTGGTATAGAGTGATCAGTAAACAATGTATGTATATAACAGCACAATAAATGAGCAAACCAATTGCCCTAGCAGTTCTATGATCTACAGCAGAGTATGAAAGAGTAAAGCTACAACAGAAAGTAACTCAACTTATATGAAAGCCCATACAAACATTTAAGTTGAGGATCGGCTCAACAGTAAAGTAACTCATCGTATAAGAGTGCCCATACAAACTTATACGATGAGGATCTTGTGTATGTGATGTAATGTAATGCCATGAATGCTATGCAATGACTCACTCATGATCACGCACATGCAATTGTTGTGTCGATATAGACTCTTAGTTCCCACTTTTCGAGCAGGTAGCTAACCTCTCAGGCATCATCCGTCGTGGCAAGACGGTGACAGTAGAGCGGGCATCTCCAATACTAGGATTATCTCCACACTACCTGGCCTAGGCCTCCATACGCCTCAATGCTAAGAACACAACAGCGGAGCTCACAAGCGTACCACGGCTCAGCAAGAGTCTCAGGTAGATGTGCACTGAGAACCAAGCCCCGAACTGACCTAAGATATGACCTGGAAGGAGCCTCAGAAAAAGCATGAGGACAAGCCCAACCGTTCACTTGGCACGGAAGGAGCCCCGGGAATAAGCACCGAGGACCAAGCCTAACCGCCCAAGGTCTAACCGTCAACTCCCGTCAGTGTGATGATGGGCGAGCCCGTAGACCTGTCACACTATCCATAACTAGGATTACGACACCACGTGTTGACTCACACTGCATACCAATTTCACATCTCGAGCTTAACAACACACAAGGGATCCTCATCGAGTCCCTTATCAACACAATCGATCAAGTGCGGCAAACACTCATGCACTATCAACCCTTCTACATATTCATGCACTAACCTTATTCAATCCTCTTCCACACAATATTCATCACCTTGCTAGTATTTAGCTCATCTTACCGATTCACATATTTAGTTTGTTTGTACAATCCAACTCACCTACCCACTAGTTCACCAAGGGATCTATCAACAAAATCATCTCAAACTAGTACATTTCACTTCGACATTTGATTACAAAGGATCAATCCAACTAATCACAACAAACTTCATGCTAACTATCCACAATCTCTCTAGTAGTTCTAAATTAGGTTTACATAACCAAAAGAACGAAGCATGTAGGAATTGTATAGAGTGCAGAACTTCAAATCGGGATTCTTGATACTATAGGAATCCGGTGAAAGTGTTTAACACCTCGTTGGAAAGGTATTTCAAAGAGTTATGAGTTTCATATTTAGTCAGAGGGCCAAATCTGGGCGTATCACGCTTGGAATTGACTTCAAAGTTTGCTATGTACAAATTACAGATTTCGCACATTTATACTATCAGCCATCATATTCGATCAGGCCTTCCGGTGGATACAGACTTAGCACGAAGACATGCAACCACTCGTTGGAAAGGTATTTCCATGGGCTACGACTTTCGTGTTTAGTAAAAAGCCCAGATCTTGTCATTTCATATCTGAAAATTGCCACGAAGATCGCTGAGCACAGAAATTAGATTTCTGCGCACATCTTAAGGCAGAACGAACAACATAGGTATGTCTTCCTCCTCTAGCTAATCTTTCCAAATCACAACCAGAAATTACTCCTCCCTTATTCACCTACATAAGGCCATTTCTCTTCACGAGTCCATCCCCCATTTTCACATTGAAGGAAGGAGAGTTGAAGATGACTAAACCCTAGAACACAAGTCCTAGCATAGCCTCTTCCTAGAAATCTTCACCTAACACATCAAGACTCTTTTGAGTCGATATCTCGCCTAGGAATAACTAGAGATCTAGCACCAAGGGAGAGGAGAGGAAGCTCACCTCGTTTATGGCATTTACACCATTTATGGCCTTGGATCTCGTCAGCCTTCACGGCGACATCTTCTTCTCCTCGGCGGCGTCGGTTCCCCACAGGAAGAAAGTTGCTCCAGCACCAGTCTCTCCATAAAAAAGACTTAGGAAGAGAATGAAAAATGGCCAAGTTTCAGAAATCCTATATATATAGGACCAACACGGGTAGGGAAATGCCCGTGTCCCTACCCTGTCCTGCTCGTGTGAATCGGCGTCGACGGTTACATTGTCGTTTGGATACCAACACGGGTAGGGACACGCCTGTGTCCACTACCCATATCACGCGACACGGCCGTGTTCATGCCCGTGTTCTACCCGTGTCCTGCTTGAGAGACACGGCCGGCTTCCTGGAGATATGCATACGGGTAGGAACACGCCTGTATCTCTACCCATGTCCTGCTCGGGAAACTCGATCGATGACGGTAGTTACACATACATGGGTAGGGGACACGCCCATTCCCTTACCCGTGTCCACATACACACGGGTAGGGACACGCCCGTATCACTACCCGTATCCTTCTCTTGAAACTCCACGAATTTCCACCCATGTACCAGAGCACTACACGGGTAGGGACACGCCCGTGTCATTACTCGTGTCCTTTTCTGGACAGACTTCGCTTCCCTTACACAAGTGTAAGCCTAGCTATCAGCACTCCCTGAGCCCAAATCGTTTCTCCTGACTCAAAAGCGCGCACGAGGGGCCTAGCGCGAATTAGAACGTTACAAATCCTATAAACAAAATAATAGATTTTGTCCCCGAAATCAAGCTAAGGCTATGGGGAGAGGAAAGCATGAAAAATAAATTAAAACATGCTTTCAAATTTTTACCTGAAGGAAACAACTCCGGGTAGCGCTTTTGCATCAAGTCCACTGGCTCCCAGGTATACGCCTTCTTCCCATGATTAGACCATAACACTTTTACCAAAGGAACCCTCTTGCAGCGCAAAATCCTTGTCTCGTTGTCTACTATCCGCACCGGCTCTAGTCGTACAGATCTATCGGTCGCTACTGCTCCATCAATGGTGAGAATATGTTGATCGGGCCGGAACAGTGCCTTTCGGAGAAATTACCCATGGAACACATCATGAAGATTCTCCAACTCTGGTAGTAACTCCAACCGGTAGGCCAAAGGGCCAAACTTCTCTAATATAGTGTAAGGCCCAACATACCTTGGGCTGAGCTTCTTCATACCACGTACTTGTGACACTCCATACATTAGTCGGATCTTCAGGAACACTTTGTCACCCACTTGAAATTCTACCACTCGGTGTTTTGCATTATAGTATTTACCCTGTTGACTTTGAGCCTCAAGCATGCGGTCCAGTATTAGCCTAACCAGCGCATTAGTGTCATCGATGTATTCAATACCCAAAACCTTCGGGTATTCATCTTGTACCCATGACAAGGGGGTTCTACACCTTCTTCCGTAAAGGGCTTCATTGGGTGCCATTCTGATACTGGCCTGGTGACTATTGTTATATGAAAATTCCACAAGGCGTAAGAGCCTTTCCCACGGCTCTCCTCTATCCAATACGTACAGCCTCAATAGATCCTCCAATGTTCTGATGGTCCTCTCAGATTACCCATCCGTCTGAGGATGAAATGTTGTGCTAAAGGTAAGATGTGAACCCAAATACGCCTGCACCTCCTTCCATTCTTTAGAGGTAAACTGACCATCCTGATCAGAAACAATTGTCTTCGGCACACCATGATACCGTACAAACTGCTCCACAAAGAGGCATACCAAAACATCCACATGAGCTTCTTTCTTCATAGTAATAAACCGGGCTACCTTCGCTAGACGGTCAAAGATCACCCATACTGAATCATTCCCTGAGCGTGAGCGAGGCAAACTGTGGACGAAGTCCATGGAGACATCCTCGAACTTCAACTCGGTGATGGGCAATGATTGTAATAACCCACTGAGGCTCCTGCATTTTGCCTTCACCCTTTGACAGGCCTCGCAGTGCGTAACAAAACATCGAATGTCCCTCTTCATTCCCAGCCAACATATGGTCTTCCGCAGGTCGGCATACATCTTGGCAATCCCAGGATGCACAGAATACTGGGTGTAGTGTGCCTCTCTCAGGATATCTTCCGGAATTTTACCGTCCTTGGGAATGTAAAGCCGGCTGCGAAGATGGATGAGGCCGTCTTTTAGGAAGTACTCATCAATTTTCCCATCTTCAATTGACTTGATTGCCGGAGCAAAAGCCGCATCCTTTCCTTGCTCCTCCCAGATCCGATCTCGAATGTCACAGACTATGCTCATCGCGGTTAGGTACTCTGTATACCCTTCCGATTGGTCTTTATATACCAGGGTGATCTCCATCTCTTCGAGCATCCGGGCTAACTCCATTCTCATCAATCGGGACTCCGAGTTCGATTCCAGTAACTTTCTACTCAAAGCATCAGCCACGGAATTTGCTTTTCTGGGGTGGTAGTTCAAAGTAAATTCATAATCGCATAAAAATTCTAGCCACCGCTGCTGTCTCAAATTCAATTCTTGGTATGTATGGATGTACTTTAGATTCTTATGGTCAGAAAAGATTTTACAGTGGACGTTGTATAGATAGTGTCTCCAAATCTTTAAGGTGAACACCACCACTCCCAATTCTAGATCATGTACCGGGTAATTGATTTCATGCTTCTTTAGCTATCTTGAAGCATTTGCAATCACATTTCCGTGCTGCATCAGTACCGCACCAATTCCTTGATACGACACGTCAGTGTAAACTTGAAATCCTTCCTTCCCGAATGGAAGGGCTAGGATGGGTGCGGATGTAAGTCGGTCTATCAGTTCCTGAATCGCAGCTTCACACTGGGATGTCCACTCATACGGTACACCTTTCTTTGTCAGCATAGTAAGAGGAAGTGTGATCTTTGAGAAGCCTTTTACAAACTTGGGATAGTACCCGGTAAGTCCAAGGAAGCTCCGCACATCGGCCGCTGACTTGAAGCGCGACCACTCCTTCACGACACGCACTTTTTCCGGATCCACAGCTAACCCAGCCACACTAAACACATGGCCCAAGTAGGCAACCTCTTGGAGCCAAAATTCGCACTTGCTGAACTTGGCAAACAAGGTGAGTTCTTTTAGCTTCTTCAGTACCAAGGTCAGATGTTCGATATGCTCTTCCTCCGTCTTAGAGTAGACCAAAATTTCATTGATGAAAACAATGATGAAGACATCTAGATATGGTTCAAACACTTTGTTCATCAAGCTCATGAAGGCTGAAGGGGCATTTGTGAGCCCAAACAGCATCACAATGACTCGTACAAGTCATTTCTTGAGCTAAAGTCCATTTTCTGAATGTCCTGCTCCTGTATTCTAAACTGATAATACCCTGAACGCAAATCCAATTTGGAAAACAAATGCGCTCCTACCAATTGGTCGAACAACTCATCGATTCGAGGTAGCGGATAGGTGTTCCGTACCGTCAGTCGGTTGAGCTCCAGATAGTCTATACATAATCGCAAGGTTCCATCCTTCTTCTTAACAAACAGAACAGGGGCTCCCCAAGGTGATGAGCTGGGGCGAATAAACCATGATTCTACAAACTCTTGCAACTGTACTCTAAACTCTACGAGTTCCTTCGGGGCCATCCGGTAAGGGGTCCTGTAGACAGGCTCTGCTCCTAGTACTAGCTTAATTTGAAAATCCACCTCTCTATGCGGGGGTAAACTTGGCAATTTCTCAGGAAATACTCGGGAAAATCTCGCACCACCCGCACATCCTTCATATCTATTTTCATCTCCTTTAGTTCGAAACATATCATGTAAACTTCATCCCCTCTCATGTGAGCTTTCAGGGTCTGAATCGAAGATAATAATAAACGTGGTGCGATTTTTATACCTTAGAAGATTACATCGGTATCCCCATGTCTCAAGTAGTTTCGCTTCTCCGCGCAGTCAATTCTTGCGTAGTGCCAATCCAGCCATGCCATGCCTAGAATGTTGTCGAACTCCGGCATTCTCAAAACTGTGGCAGGGGTATCAAAGATCTTTCCCCCAATGAGTATCTCCAATTCGCACTTGGCGGTTGCTGTCATGTCAGAGCTGTCTTGAAGGCGCACTCTTCGAGCAATACCAGTGAAGGATTGCACTCCTTCCAGTCTTTAATGAAGTCCGCAGACACAAATGAGTGTGAGGCACCACTATAGAATTACGTATAGGCCGGTTTCCCGCCGACCACAACGGTACCTAAGTACCAATAGTAATACTCAAAGCTAGATATCTAGTATGTCTTAAGCAACTTAAGATTAACAATGAAAATGTGATAACTAACTGTAACATACCTGCAATCACCTACTGAGGGTTCCGCTCCTATATCATGTCCAACGCGTACACCTGATTCCAAGCGAGGCCAGTGTTTCCTCCTCGTGGTCCTCGTCCTCGACCACGCATATGCCCCCGCCCTCGAGGAGCTGCCAGAGCGAGAGCAAGAGGCGTATTTCCAAACAGTTACAGGCAGTAGTGTCGAATGTGGCCCGGTTGGTTGTATTGGAAGCACACTCTCTCTTGCCGCCCACTGGGTTGCTGAAACTATTGAGGCTATGGTGGTGGAGGAAATGCTAATGGCTGTGGAACTGGGTGCTCCACTCTATAATTCTGGTGGAAATGCCTACCACCTCTCTGCTGTACTCTTCCTCCTCCGAAGTCGTGTCTCCTTCTATTGCTAGGGCTAGCTTCCATCACACCCTCAGTAGGTCTTTTACCACTTCACAAGTGGTCTGCTTCTAGCCTCTTCGCCATGTCAATAATTTCTGCCAGGTTGGAGCCGCTATAAACAAAAGGGCTTTCCTCAGGGGGTCTCGCAAGACTTTGTAGAACCTTTTTGCATATCCTTTGTCATCCAACTAATAAGAGTTAGCAAATCTAGCCAGATGCTGAAACTCCCGCTGGTACTCCGTCACTGACTTGGATCCTTGCTTTAGTTGTAAGAATCTCTCTTCGAGTTCATCTTGAGCAGATGAGGGAATGAAGTGCTCCAAAAAGGCTCTCGAGAACTCGTTCCAGCTGATCTCTGTATACACTCGCCCTTGAAAGGTGGAGCCCAAGAGGGACATCCACCAACTCTTGGCGTATTGTTCTAGGAGTGTCACTACCAGGGTCATAACCATGTTGCTTGGGCATCTAATTCCTATCAGCAGTTCTTGCACGGTGTTGAGCCATTCCTCCGTACGCACTGCCGACTCTATCAAAGGTAAGCATGAGGGGAGAGAGCTTGGAAAGTGCTCACCCAATTGGAGCCCGGACCTTGTTGTTGAATGGGGGCTTGTTGGGATCTTAAGGCATCCAGGATAGCTGTGAGCGTCTGCCCTAGATCCAATTGTTGAAATTGTGTGGGCACGGATGGGATGTGGGTGCCCCCCACTGGCTCAACATGCACTGGGATCTACACGTAGAATACAAGCCTAAGGTCAGGTTGGCTAATCTTAAGGTCAAAGTTGTACATACTTAGTGTGAATTACATATGGGCACACCACTGCTTCCGCTAAGTCAGTTTGTCCCCAAACTGACTAATCGAACGGGGGTGGCACCATTATTGAATGACTTCTTCAGTTCAGGATCTTAGCAAGCTGATACCATTTGTAAGACCCCCCCCCCCCCCTCCCAGAACACAAAACACGGCTCGAGGGAAGTCTTATGCCCAGAACAGCTGCCTTGCGGTAGCACTAGCACTCGAGCTAGCCTGTACTACAAGATTCCTATTCTGCCGGCCTTCACCAATATCAAACATTGCCAACCCAACCAAACATATAAAATGAGAAGTGAAATCCACACAAGCATATAATAGTCCAAAAATACAACATATAAAAGAAGTTATAAGAAGCTTCTACATTATCAGAGTACGAGTTAAAACTTGACCAAAAGGGCAACAACAAGAGTCTCTCAAAAACTCACATCTGTCACTGACTATAACGACCGTACTGTCCTTTTTAGGCCCTGTCGTCCTAGCCTGGCTGTCCTGCTGCATAACCTGTGGGGTTTCCTCCTGAAAATGAAGACGTAGCAACCGTTAGTCATAAAGACTAAGTAGCTATCACATCCACTCCCCCGGCGACTCCTTGGCACCAGGCGGAGAAAGGAACAGGGTACAATATATGTATATAAAACTATAGTACAAACAGGTAGTATAGAGTGATCAGTAAACAATGTATGTATATAGCAGCACAATGAACAAGCAAACTAATTGCCCTAGCAGTTCTATCATCTACAACAGAGTATGAAAGAGTAAAGCTACAATAAAAAGTAACTCAACTTATATGAATGCCCATACAAACATATAACTTGAGGATCGACTCAACAGTAAAGTAACTCATCGTATAAGAGTGCCCATACAAACTTATATGATGAGGATCTTGTGTATGCGATGTAATGTAATGTCATGAATGCTATACAATGACTCACCCATGATCACGCACATGCAATTGCTGTGTCAACACAGACTCTTAGTTCCCACTTTTCGAGCAGGTAGCTAACCTCTCAGGCGTCATCCGTCGTGGCCAGACAGTGATAGTAGAGCGGGCATCTCCACTACTAGGTTGGTCTCAACACTACCTGGCTAGGACTTCGTACGCCTCAACACTAATAACACAACATGGGAGTTCACATGCGTACTACGGCTCAGCGTAAGTCTCGGGTAGATGTGCACCGAGAACCAAGCCCTGAACTGACCTAAGATGTGACCCAGAAGGAGCCTCGGAAAAAGCACGAGGACCAAGCCCAACCTTTCACCTGGCATGGAAGGAGGCCCGAGAATGAGCATTGAGGACCAAGCCCAACCGTCCAAGTTCTAACCGCAAATCCCGTCAGTGTGATGACTGGCAAGCCAGTAAAGCTGCCACACTATCCTTAACCAGGATTACGACACCACGTGTCGACTCACACTGCATGCCAATTTCACATCTCGAGCTTAACAGCACAAAAGGGATCCTCACCGAGTCCCTTATCAACACAATCGATCAAGTGCGGCAAACACTAACGCACTATCAACCTTTCCACATATTCATCCACTAACCTTATTCAATCCTCTTCCACACAATATTCATCACCTTGTTAGTATTTAGCTCATCTTACCGATTTACATATCTATTTTGTTTGTACAATCCAACTTGTCTACCCACTAGTTCACCAAGGGATCTATCAACCAAATCATCTCAAACTAGTATGTTTCACTTGGTCATTTGATTACAAAGGATCAATCCAACTACTCACAACAAACTTCACGCTAACTATCCACAATCTCTCTAATAGTTCTAAATTAGGTTTACATAACCAAAAGAACAAAGCATGCAGGAATTGTATATAGTGCAGAACTTCAAACAGGGATTCCTAATACTACAGGAATCCGGTGAAAGTGTTTAACAGCTCGTTGGAAAGGTATTTCCAAGAGTTACGAGTTTCATATTTAGTCGGAGAGCCAAATCTGGCTGTATCATGCTTGGAATTGACTTTAAAGTCTGCTACGTACAGATTACAGATTCTGCACATTTATACTATCAGCCATCAAATTCGATCAGGCCTTCACGTGGATACAGATTTTGCATGAAGAAGTGCAACAACTCGTTGGAAAGGTATTTCCATGGGCTACGACTTTCGTGTTTTGTCGAAAGCCCAGATCTGGCCGTTTCATATTTGAAAATGGCCACAAAGATCCCTGCGCGTAGAAAGAAGATTTCTGCACGCATCTTAAGGCAGAACGAATGGCATCGGTCCGTCTTCCTCCTCTAGCCGATCTTCCCAAATCACAACCAAAAATTTCTCCTCCCTTATTCACCCTCATAAGGCCATTTCTCTTCACGAGACCATCCCCCATCTTCACATTGAAGGAAGGAGAGGTTGAAGATGACTAAACCCTAAAACACAAGTCCTAGCATAGCCTCTTCATAGAAATCTTCATCTCACACATTAAGACACTTTTGAGTCGATATCTCTCCTAGGAATAACTAGAGATCTAGCACCAAGGGAGAGGGCAGGAAGCTCACCTCGTTTTTGGCATTTCTACCATTTCCGGCCATGGATCTCGTCACCCTTCATGGCGATATCTTCATCTCCTCGGTGGCGTCGGTTCCCCATAGGAAGAAAGTTGATCCAGCACAAGTATCTCCATAGAAAAGACTTGGGAAGAGAATGAAAAATGGCCAAGTTTAAGAAATCCTATATATATAGGACCAACACGGGTAGGGACACGCCCGTGTCCCTACCCGTGTCCTCTCGGGTGAATCGGCGTCGACGGTTACAGTGTCATTGGGACACCAACACGGGTAGGGACACGCCCGTGTCCACTACCCATGTCACACAATACGGTCGTATTCATGCCCGTGTTCTACCCGTGTCCTGCTCAGTAGGCACGAGCGGCTTCTTCGAGATATGCACACGGGTAGAGACACGCCCGTATCTCTACCCGTGTCCTGCACGGGAAACTCGATCGACGACGGCAGTTACACACACGGGTAAGGGACACACCCATGCCTCTGCCCATGTCCACATACACAAGGGTAGGGACATGCCCTTGTCACTACCCGTGTCCTTCTTTGGAAACTCCACAAATTTCCACCCATATACTAGAGCACCACACGGGTAGGGACACGCCATTGTCACTACCCGTATCCTTTTCTGGACAGACTTATCTTTCCTTACACAAGTGTAAGCCTAGCTGCCAGCACTCCCTAAGCCCAAATCATTTCTCCTGATTCAAAAGCGCGCATGAGGGGCCTAGCGTAAATTGGGATGTTACAGTATTTCGAAAGTAAGCACCAAAGAACCCAGCACAATCGGCCAAGGTCTATCTGTCATCTTCCATCGGTGTGACGATCAGTAAGCCTGTATACCTGCCATAAATAATCCTCAAAACTGGATTATAACCACCGTGTGTCATCTCACACACACACACATACAAACCCCACACTTTGTCATGCTTCAAAGCTCCCAAGGGCTCCAACCGAGTCCCTTTATTTTATAACTTATCTGTACACTTAGGCATGCAAGGGCTCCACACCGATCCCCCTTCACATTAACTTAGGATATCGACAAATCCTAATCACTATACCAAGCCCTCGCTGCTACCCGTAGAGAGTTATCTTGACTCTAAGCAGTGGATGACACAAGTCATGGCCATATGATCCTAAGGACTACTTGCACAATATCATATCTCCAATACTATAGATCAATGACTAAGCTCTCCATTTAGTCAATGGTTATTTCTCATCCATCCCTTTCTAAACTTCAGCATATATATTTAAATATTAATTCGTTCGTTTCCACCGAATTTCATTTTTACGAAATTCCAATATAATTACTTATGTCGCAATAAGATTTAAGCAGTATCGTTGATAAAGTCATAGAAAATACTCTTCCAAAATTTATTAATCGTGCAAGGGGTGATCACAATATCATCCGCTACCTAACCACCAAATTTCATGAGTATTTGATTAGTAATGTAAGAGAATTCAACAAAACATCAACACATCGCACGTGCGCATCACAGTTTACTAAAACTTTATTTCTGAGAGCATCACTCCACTGAAATTAATGGTACACCCCATTCCAGAAAGGTATCTCAAGGGCTACAACTTTCATGTTGAGCCCGAGATCCAGTTCTAAGTCTAACATTGTAACATCCCATTTTCAACTAGACCCCTAAGAGTGTTTTTCCATGACTAGGTCATGACAAAACCCTTGGAATCCCAAGAAGACCAAGTGAGCTTAGACATAAATGTGGAAACCACCATGGTCTGCAAATAGTAGAATTCCAATTACTAGCTCAGGTTTGACCTTAGGGCTTCACCATGACTCCATGACCCCACCACAATATCACTAATCTATTGAAAGGCCCTAAGGGTTCATTGGAGTCAACCCAGGGTGGCTAAGTTGACCTAGGACCATCCTAGGCCTAAATTGGGCAAGATGCCCTAACTAAAGGCATTGTGCCCCTAATAAGCCCAACCAACCCTACCAAGGTCTTCCTAGACCCAAAGTGGGGTCAATGGATCACCAAAGATCCATTGGGGTCAACTCTAGAGCCTGAATTGACCCAAGTCAACCCTAGCCCAAAAGTGGTTAAAGTGCCCTAACTAATGGGCAAGTGACCTTTAGTGGTAAATTTAACCCTACCTAGACCCTAGGGGAGGCTAATGGGTCACCAAGGACCCATTGGGGTCAACCCAAAAGGTCAAAAGGACCAAGGTCAACCCTAGTCTAGTTTAGGTCAACTTAGCCCAAATGGGCTAACCCAAGCTCAAGCCCTCTTTCATTTGGGCTAACCAACTCTTAATTATGTGATGATATGAATTAGTGCGCTGCAAATAGCCTAAAGGGTTGACCAAGTCAGCCTTGATTACTAGAAGAGAGGAAACCTCATTTTTCCCTTTAATGAAGGAGAGAGAAAATGAAGGGAAGGGCCATTCATGGCTATGAAGGCCAAGAGCCCTCTCCTCTTGCTGGAATCATCTCCCCTGGTCAGTTAAGGGAAGGCCAAGGGTTTTCCCGGCCATGGCAGTGGCTAGGGGAATAGAACCACCCTGGCCGAAATTTCACTTTCAATGGCCATTAATGGCCATTGATGCTTGGCCTCTCTCCTCCCCCATTTAACTCTTTTAAAAGCATCACTAGACTCATAGGAGTCATTTATAACCCTTGACCGAAGGAGCCGAGACACTTGATAGTGTTGTTGTTGAAATCCGGCCGGCGGCACCACCACCACGGCAACCCGGCGATCGACGCGTCTCCAGACCACCAATAAGGTCCTCCTCCTCTCCTTACTCTGTGAATAGATCTTTGGTTTCATTTAGAATGAAGATCGAGCTCAATTGAGCCCGATCCAAGCTTTCGATTTCCTAGTTTTTTGGGAAAATTCCTCTTGTCGGGATCACTGGAAAAGACCCCTCCGGCGGCTGTGCCGCAGCCTGGCGATAGCCACCACCTCGACGGTGGTGATGGTGGCGATGGTCGGCCAGAGAGGTGGCCGGATTGCCGGGAATTAGGCCGGGAAGTGGCTCCAGGAAGAGACGATCCTGGCCGTCAGCTGGAGGTAGACGATGACCAGATATCGTCCATCATGCGCCAAGATTCGTGCCGATATTATATTTAAACTATAGGAAAATATTCATTTCATTTTTGTCACAGGATATGTATTTAATGTTTTTATTTATTAAAAATACTTAGGGTCGCCTACAAAAAAAGTGGTAAACATCAAAGTTGTAGCCCTAGGGGTTTAATTTATTTTAAAATTAGTTTGAACCAATTTGGGTGTCTGGTTTGACCAGGGCACTCATTTTGGTGGGGTCTATACCTAGGGTTAGACAGAAACTAAAATGAGTGCCCCACTTCATCCCTTGTCCAATTGACCTGAAATTTGGAAAGGGAGTCACCCTAACCTATACCTAGGTCCTGTCCAAAAATGTCAATTTTTGGAGACAAGTATTCTATAGTTTTAGAAATTATTTAATAATCATATGGTAAATTAATGAGGAGACCTATGACCTCCAAACCCTCCCAAATTTTGATTAGTGGTCCTTAGGGTCATCACGAGGCTCTGTATAAATTTTCACCCCATTTAAAGATGATTTTGTTGGGAAATGAGCAAACCCTAGCCTTGCCCTAAAAGGGGTATTTAGCTCAAAAGTGCACCTTGTGGGTTTGGGTGGCCAAACTACCTCAACAGATAGTCGTGTTCAAAAAGCCCCCCGGGCCCGGGCCTAAACCGGGCCTCCCAGGCCCAGGCTTTTCTGAACCGGGCACGGGCTCGAGCCCTGATTGTAGCCGAGCCGGGCTGGGCAAGGCATCTAGCTCCAGGAGGGGGCCTGCTAAGGCCCCCAGGGCTGGGCCCAGGCTTAGCCCGGGCCCTATTTTTATTAAAAATATATTTTTTTTTTTAAAAAAAATATACCCCTTTTAAACCTGTGTCTTTTAGGTGCATTTTCAGGAGATGTGTTAGGCATGAAAGTTGTAGATCTCGACGATATCTACAACTTTCATGTTGAACACTTTTTTATTTGAAGCCGTTTAGGTCCCCGATTTGGCCCCCGAAAAAAATCACGCGGAACATTATAAAATGTTCCGCGTGATTTTTTTGGGGGGCCAAATCGGGGGCCTAAACGGATTAAATCAAAAAGTTTTCCACATGAAAGTTGTAGATATCATCGAGATCTACAACTTTCATGTTGAACACTTCTCCCGAAAATGCACCTAGAAGACGCAGTTTTAAAAGGCGCGTAGGAGCCGGGCCCGGGCTTTGCCTGGCCCGGCCCCGGGCTTTGCCCGGTCCTAGAAACCGAGCTTTGCCCGGCCTTGCCCGGGCCGGGAAAATGCTCGTATATGGGGGCTTGTTAGGCCCCATAGTCCGGCCTATGCCCGGGGCGGGCTTAGCCCGGGCCCGGGCCTAGCCGTGCTTTTACCGGGGCAGGCCCGGGCCGGCACCCCGGGCCCAGTTTTTATGCACACCCCTATCAACAGAGGTTGAAATTTTGGCCACTTATTTTATATGACATTTAACACCCTCATATGGATTATGGGGTGATTTTGGGTAGAGTTGCCCTAAGACCTAAGTTCAAACCCTAAGTTTGGACCTTGAGGGTTTGAGAAGGGCATGTGGTCAAATGCCCTTGTATGGACTTGAAATTTGGTGGAGAGGACTCTATGGTATCTAAAGTCCATTGGTGGAAATATTAGTGGATTTAGAGATAGTTAAACCCCTCAAAACCCTAATCCTAGTTTAGGTCACAAATTTTATAATGGTATGATAGGTTATCAACACTTTATGAAGAGTTGTAAAACTTGGGTAGTGTAGTAGGGTTAATATGAGCATCTGCTAATTTTATTGGAGATTTTGGAACAATAAATTTAGTACCTCCTTTGTATTACATAGATTTTCCCTTGATAGTCTTTTGTTTATTATGATCTCACTTTTCATTGGGAAATTGAGAAAATTGGGCAGAGGAAGGTTTAGGTATTATGCTCATATCTGAATTTTATTGTAATTTTTAGATGCATATTTTCAGTACTTACTTCTCAAGCTTATAATTATGCAATTATGTTCAATAATAGATTTATAGATCAAGGCATGTTAGAAAATTGTGAAACTTATTTAGTGATGATATTAGGGCAGTATGCTTATGAGAAAAAATTATCAAAAATTTTAGATGAATATTTTCAGTAGTTGGTTCATTAATTTATGAAAGAGGATTATCATTCTAAATTAAAATTAGAGTTCATTATTCAATGAAAAATTTGGAAACTTGGTCAGGAGTGTTTTCAGGGCATTTTAGTCATGCTTTAATTTTCTTATAATTTTTGAAAGCTTAATTGCAGCACTTGTTTCTTTAATTGTTAACTATGTATTTATATTTAAAATTTTGGATCAGAGGATTAACCTTGCAAAAAAATTGGAAGACTTGAATTTATTGTTAATTATTTGCCTAGTATTTATAATAATTTTTTGGAGCATTTTGCATGACTATAAAGGCTACTTCATATTCAAATTGGGGCATTTGGATTTTTTAGGGAAAATAAATAAAATGTCAGGTAAATTAGGAAAATTCCAAGTTTCTGTATTTAAGCTATAAATGTCATGATAGGACTCCATTAATTATCTTAGGGTGTTTGGATGAGAATTTAGAGTACCTCCTATCATGCACATCTTATAGCATAAGGTGGTCTGCATTTAGTAAAACTGCAGAAATTGTGTTAACATGTGGAATGTTCGTAGGGAGATGGGATTGTAGTTTAATAATTTTAGTGAAGTGGATTGGAGTATACCATTGGAAGTTGGGATGAGTAGGTTGTAGGGTTGTCTAAGATTAGATGGTACTCGGGATCGACGAAAGATCGTCTTTCCTGTAGAGGGAGAGAGAAGGTTAAAACGCGTTAGGGTTAGATCCAGAGTAATACTAAAGGGATCGGGAATCGAGTAATAACCAACACTAATAACTTTCTTGCGAAAGGGAGCTTTGGGCTTCAGCCCATCGTAGTTCATATAGCCCTCGAGAACCCTTCACGGGGTATGCCTTGGGGAGTCCTGGGCTAATCTAAACTATAGGCAAAATAAACTCCAAGAGTAACTAGTATAACAAGGGATTCACTTTCACTCACCTCGATGTCTCGGGATGTTAGGTTTGGTTACTCGGGCAGTAGGCTCGGTGGTTTTTGTGATGGGAAGGTTGGCACGACGAGCTTTGGCTCGGTTGTTGTTTGTGACGGACGGGATGGTCTTGGGAGCTTAAGCTCGATTGTTGATGGTGACGAATGGGATAGTCCGGGGAGCTTTGGCTCGGTAGCTGATACATAAGGTTGCATGTGCATAAAGTATAAGGTGGTGGGTCTTCAGTATTGGAGGGTCAATGCACCGATGCCGATACGTTGACTCAACAAGTGTGGTTTTGCACTTCACCAAATTAAGCCCGGTGGACTTGTCGGCAAAGAGTACGCAGGAGCTACTCTTAGTGCACAAGTGTCGAGGCATATAATAGGTCTGACTGGTAGTGCTATAACCGGTTTAAAGGTGGGTGAGGCCCAACCCACAGCTTCTATTTGCCACTACGGAGGTATTCTGGGAGGTTAGACTCTAGAAAGGGGGAACTAAAGGTCTGTGTGCACAAAGTCGAGTGTGTGTGTTGAACTTGCATGATTCACATCATAGCATACTTGTATGTCATAGCATAATAATTACATTTAACCCTAACGACCCAGTGGTTTATAAGCTCGTGTGAGCGTGCTTATAAGTTAAGGTTTTTATTTTGTAGATATATACATGCTTGCTAGAAAACCGACACCCTATCGTATAAATTGGAATGAGTTTCTTTATACGAAAGGAGCCTTGCAAAAGATCCCTTAGCTTATGTGTTTTTATATAAGTTAAGGTTACTTATTTCTTGTTCAGTTTTCATACCTATATTACTGCCACAAATACTTATAGAACTGCTAGATTAGTTCCGCTGTCACCTGCCTCTTGTTCATTCTCCACCATCACTACCTCTCCTTTCCTTCTCCCCGCTCGTTGCCGAGGAGCCATGGGTGAAGGGGTGGGGGATGATAGGACTTAGTCTTTTAGACTAACGGTTTTCAAACCACAAAATTTTAAAGGACTGTAGAGCCCAGCATGGAGGAGCAGCCTCGGAGGTCGGTACGCTTGGTGATGGGAGAGTCTAGCCCAAGAGTTCAGACAGTTGGGAGTGTGAGTCTTGATCATTTGTAGATGTTTAGTTTTTGCTTCCGCGATGAGTGATGTATAGTGAGTATATTGATGTATCGGGCGTGAGCCCCTTTTTCAGTACTTCTTCTATTATTATTATTGTGGACTCTCCCTTTGTGGAGATTATTTATTATATATGTGATCTCTGTAGACATGTTTTATTTACTCTCTTGCTACTTTTCTGTGATCGATTTGGCCGGCAGGATCAGCGTTTTGTAGTGACGACCTTCCCGGGCGTGAAGGTGTCACCGCAAAGCAGCAGTTCAGGGCCTAAGACCCCGTGGTTCTAAAAAGGAAAAAGGGGGTCTTACAAACGTGCCTAAAATTGTGTTTGAATCTGGTAGAGCAAATCATGTTAGAAATATGTCATGTACTTAAACAGGATCACTTTATGAATAACCATTTTCGGTTTCACTTTGCAGGGACTGTAGAGCTCCCTAGAAAACACAGAATCACTCATTGGAAAGGTCTTTCTGAGGGATACAATTTTTGTGTTGACACCAAGACCTAATTCTGGCCAAATCATGCCTAAAAATAGGCTTGAACTCAGGGTTTTGGTCTGCTAATAAAATAAGTTTCAACATGAATAAGTAAAAATCTGCACGAATCTTAAGGCAGATGGACAACATCTGTTTATCTTCTTTCTCTAGCACCCACCCATTACTAGTTCACCATCTCTCCTCCTTTTCTTCCTCAAAAGACCACCATTCTTCATATGATTAAGTCTGTCATCTTCGTACTGAAGAGAGGAACTGATTGAAGTTAACATCGCGGTGAACGACGCCCCTAGAATGGAAGTTATAGCCTAGTCTCATCCTATAAAACTCTATTAAACTCACCAATCTCAAGCTCTCTTGAGACGAAGTCTCTCCTTATTTTAGATCTAAGGATCTAGCACCAAGGGAGAGGGTATGTAGCTCACATAATTTTTGGTCATGGATCTGGTTCTTCTTCTCGTCGGCATGGAGGTGTTTGGCTTCTGGCAATCTTGTTCTAAGATTGGCTCTTCTAAAGAAGTTGGCTGGATCAAGAGTTGATGTAGGAGGAAGAAAGCTAAAGTCTCGGGTGAAACTCTTGTTAAAGGTTAAAGGCTGATAAGAGGAGAAAAGTGGCTGATTTGACTAGCCATTAATGGCTAACATGCTTAGGAATGACTACCCAATCCAAGTGTCACTCTCCTATTGGACCAAACTTGGTTATATTAAAAAAATAAGACTTTAGAAAAGACAAGGGGCTATACCGCGCTATTTTATACGTCCCGAAACTTCCTAGTTCCGGTTCAGCCCAACCTGCTTTCTAGGATGCAAATAACAAGACAGTACATATGAAATTTATGCAAGTCCATTCGTCGAGATCACTTGACGGGTTCGTCGAGATCACTCGACGGGTTCGTCGAGATCACTCGACGGGTTCGTCGAGATCACTCGACGGGTTCGTCGAGATCACTCGACGGGTTCGTCGAGATCACTCGACGGGTTCGTCGAGATCACTCGACGGGTTCGTCGATATCACTCGATGGGTTCGTCGAGATCACTCGACGGGTTCGTCGAGCTCACTCGACGGTTTCGTCGAGCTCACTCTGCGGTTTCGTCGAGCTCACTTGGCGGTTTAGTCGAGCTCACTCGGCGGTTTTGTCGAGCTCACTCGGCGGTTTCGTCGAGCTCACTCGGCGGTTTCGTCGAGCTCACTCGGCGGTTTCGTCGAGATCACTCGACGGGTTCGTCGAGATCACTCGACGGGTTGGTCGAGATCACTCGACGGGTTCGTCGAGATCACTCGACGGGTTCGTCGAGATCACTCGACGGGTTCGTCGAGATCACTCGACGGGTTCGTCGAGATCACTCGACGGGTTCGTCGAGATCACTCGACGGGTTCGTCGAGATCACTCGACGGGTTCGTCGAGATCACTCGACGGGTTCGTCGAGATCACTCGACGGGTTCGTCGAGATCACTCGACGGGTTCGTCGAGATCACTCGACGGGTTCGTCGAGATCACTCGACGGGTTCGTCGAGATCACTCGACGGGTTCGTCGAGATCACTCGACGGGTTCGTCGAGATCACTCGACGGGTTCGTCGAGATCACTCGACGGGTTCGTCGAGATCACTCGACGGGTTCGTCGAGATCACTCGACGGGTTCGTCGAGATCACTCGACGGGTTCGTCGAGATCACTCGACGGGTACGTCGAGATCACTCGACGGGTTCGTCGAGATCACTCGATGGGTTCGTCGAGTCCACTCGACGGGTTCGTCGAGATCACTCGACGGGTTCGTCGAGTCCACTCGACGGGTTCGTCGAGTCCACTCGACGGGTTCGTCGAGTCCACTCGACGGGTTCATCGAGTCCACTCGACGGATTCTTCGAGTCCACTGGATGGGTTCGTTGAGTTCACGTGATCGCTCATCGAATTTAATCAGGACCTGATCTAACTGCCACCCTGTGAGCTTGGACTCTCCCTATCTCTCTCTCTCTCAAACTTTCCTATCGGGTCTAAGCTACCGAAGGTGACATAAAATATGTATCTAGCTCAAAATAAGACATTACAATCGGGGCCCTATAAGGTCCATGAGCCTGATCTAGACCCGGGTCGGGCTATTCCCAGGCCGGGCTTAGATGGCCTTTTTCTAGGCCGGGCTCAGGTCGACCTACTAGGCCTTGTTTTTTGGACATGACTAGGTTTGTGTTGTACATACCTTTGTAGATAATGGGAATATAAAAGACCACTCTTCATTACAACTTATAGGGGAGAAAGAGACGTGTTTAGAGAATGACATGTCATCTCTTGTGAATAGGGGTGCAAGTTGAGTCGAGCCTGCTCCTGAGCTCGACGAGGCAGCTTGAAAATTCTAAACTCAAACTTGAGCATGTTGAGCTCGAGCTTTAATTTTAGACGAGCTATATATAAATATTTTTTAAAAATGTTTTTTTTATTTTTCTCACCGAGCTCAGCCCAGCTCGAGCCAAATAAATATAGGCTCGTTTAGCTCGAGCTTGAGCTCAAAAAAACAAATAACTCGAGATCAAGCCAGCCATTTTTGATGAGTTCGACTCGAGCTCAACTGGTTTGCAGCCCTACTCACAAAGTGAAGTATTTTTATTTGATGCGGTAGTTGCACTGCACTTTAGAAACTTAACGGTCTTCTTCTTGCGCTTGGAAATTGGAGCAGCATGTTCTGTGCGGCTTTTCTCTTGCTATTTGCAGTGGAATCTGGGGTCTGGAGTAAAGAGAGATTGTGATTAACTAACAGGCATTGAGTGTTTAGAGCACTGCGCGCAGGTTGTTTGCTGTGATGGGAGTTGTGCGTACGGAGCAGAATGTTCGGGAGCGCACAAAGGAGAATGAAGGTGAATGAAGTTCTTCGATCAATCATCAAGTGCTTAAAGGTCTTCAAGATTATCTTCAAAGGCGAAGGAGATTCCTCATGAAATTCTCTGGCGCGTAGAAGGAGAATACATGGAGGAAAAAAGATGAGAATGAAGAAAGGTTCGGGGTCCTATTTATAGGCCTCATGGGTGATTACGGTAGTTATGTGGTTATCCGCGGAGCATAACTACAATAATTACTAATTGCAAGCTAGTTTATTATTGTTTGATTCATACATTATTTTAATATTTTATCACGCAGATTACACGTGGATCGGGCGCGCAGATCGGGCCCTTGGTGGTTTCCTTAATAACACCCCACCATGTTAGCATGAGACTTGAAATTTCAGCTAGTTGCAGCTCAAAATTCTTAAAAATAGAGAAGGGCCCCATAAATTATAATGATCTTTTCTCAGTTTTTTTATCCCTTCATCTAAAGATGCATAACACATTCAAGAAAAAGCACTTCCATGAAATTGTTGTAAGAAGATAGTCACTGTTAGTTCATTATACAACTAAATTGAAGTACTTGTTGATTTTTTTGAATTGAAAGTGGCGGTCTGGGCGGACTGTCTGTGCGGATTGTGCGGACGGGGGTGGTGGCTAGCTAGGTCCGCTAGTGTTCTGTCGACATCTTGTTCCTAGGAGGTAACAAGGTGGATAGGGTTTTTATCCATGGAGTTTGCTGAGTCCGGGTTGCATACTAGTTTGGATCTCGGGAGATTGGTTTGGCCATGTGCCTTGATCTTGCTCTAGTGCGATTTGGTGGTAAGCATGTTATTTGCCAATTTGTGCGGACTGGCCCTTGTATCCACTGGTGCTGCGTTCACACCATGGGTGGCTGGTGGTGTGGACTTTGTCTGGATCTATACGAAGTCAAGGTATTCTTTGTCCGAGAGATCACGGGGTTAGTGCGGACTATTTTCTATGTACGCCGAGTTCGAAAGCTGTCAGCCTTGTGTGCTCTTGTTGCGGGCTCGGAGTGTGCGGACTATAGCTGTGTCCGCATGTGTGCGGACTAGTAGAGTTTCCACAGGGCCTGCTGGTGTAGCGGACTAGTCCTAGCTATCTTGTGGCGACATGGAGGATGTGACTTCTATCCGGACTTGGTGGTGCGACCTTGGCGGACTGGTTTCCTGCCTAGTTGCGGTGACAAGGCGGACTGGTTTTGTGTCAGCGGCTGTGCAAATACACTTAGTGCTCGTCATGGGATAGGGTGGTGATCATATCAGCTAGGGTGGTGATCACACTTCTCTCCGTGCCTATAAAACCCTCTATCACATCAACAGTACAACCAAATCAACAGTAAGTGAGCTTGGGTGGTTATTACGGACAGGTTTTTGTGTTCGCACGGATTGAGTAGTTGACCAGGTTTTTGTTGTGCAGATTGTGTGGACATTGCTGAGAATCCAGTGACTTGATTCTGAATTTTATGAGGGATCAGTGCAGACTCTACGGTTAAAATCGGCAGTTAGCTGTAGGTCGCGTATTGCGACTAGGCGGTCTTCTCTCTGGCAACTCTTTCCAAGTTCAATAAGTTGTCCGCTTCTGGCGGCTTGTTCAGTTCAGCAATAGCTATTCACGTTAATCAAGCGCTTAGGCGACCTCGTGGTTTGCTGGCTAGCAGATTACAGATAGAGTTCAACATTGGAATAACGGGTTATCCGCGCGGCTAGTTTGCGATCTGGTGACTTAGCGGCTTCAGGGGACTTCGTAGTGCAGCTTCGCAGAGTCGGCAGTTTCTCCTTTAGTTCGCACTACTAGTTCTTTGCCTTGTAATTTTTGCTTACATCGGGTACATTGACGAATAATATCTCGCCATGTATACCTCACCCTATAAAGATTAATGATAGTACAAGGTTTTCTTGCTTTTTTAGTTGCATCTGGTATACTTGGCTTAGTTTGGTTGAGTGTTCCTGCATCTGGTTTCCCGTTTTTCGCGATTCACATATTTTTACATGGTATTAGAGGGAATAGATGTTTGATCATTGATCAACCGACAGTCTTTCTTTTTGCTTCTAGAAGTATAGTAGACCGGGGAATATGCAAAGGAAGATGGATTCACAAGTGGTCTTGGAATTGAGCTTCTTACATCGACCAACTTCCAGAAGTGGAGGTCATGTATGGAAAGCTATCTTCTGGGCGAAGACATTTAGGAGGTCATCTGCAGAGATGACAAGTAAGAAGTTACTGCTTCCACTGGAAATACTAAAGCATTGAGAGCTTGGAGGAAGACAAACCCGAAGGCGGAGTTTACCCTCAGGCGAGCTATCTCACCGGAACTCTTTGAACACATCATAAGATGTCAGTTTTCTACTGAGATTTGGACTTCCCTTGATGGGTTGTTCAATAGGATGAATGTAGCGCGGCTATAATTCCTAGAGAATGAGTTGGCGAGAGCCACTCAGAATGAATTGTCCATTTCAACATTCTTCCTGAAGATGAAGAACCTTTGTGCTGTAATATTGGCATTGGACCCTGATGAGCCGATTTCAGAAGCGAAGCTTAAGAGGCACATTACCTGCGATTCGCAGAAGAAATATGTGGCCTTTATTACTTTTGTAAAGGATGGGCCACACAACAATCTTCGTTGGAGCTGGAGAACTTGCTAGCTTAGCAGGAGAGCCTAGGAAGGAAAATGGCAAGAGTGACTATCTATAAAGGAGGTAGTGAGGTGCTCTTCTCAGAGAAGAAGAACAGATGGGACAAGAATAAGAAGCCATCTGCTAGAGATGGTCCTTCAACTTCTTATCAGCAAGAGAGGAGTGCTGCTCCTAAGCATGCATGGAAGAAGAAGGAAGGGATAAGGTGCTATAAATACAACCAGCTGGGTCACTTCAAGAAGGACTGCATGGTCAAGCTGCAGCCAGGGCATATAGTAGATAAAGAGGAAGCTGGTTACAGTGCTAAGGATCTTCTAGTGGAGTTGTCTATGTCACTAGGAGTTCCAGGTGTTTCTAGCTCCAGGGTGAAGGCTTCTGGTTTAGGAAGTAGGGGTAGCGATGCCCAAAGTATGCCCATGAATGGAGCTGATGTAGAAGAAGCTGCGGAGGTGGTGAGTCGTGGTCAGGTTCTTCGGAGATCGAAGAGGACCATAAGCCACCGGCTCGGTATAGTGAAGGGAACATGATGAGCTTTGTCTCTTATTTCTTTGTAGGCCCTCTGGACGAGCAAGAGCCTTCTAGTTTTTAAGACGCTACTGGAGTCAAGTGGGATGATGTCATGGATGCGGAGATGGCTACCCTTAGAAGGAATGAGACTTGGGACCTTGTGCCCAAGGTCGATGGCATTACTGTGGTGACATGCAAGTGGGCGTATAAGCTGAAGAAGAAGGCGAATGGAAGCATCGAGCGATACAAAGCTCAGCTTGTAGCTCGAGGGTTCTCCCAGTAGTATGGAGAAGACAATGAGGAGACATTTAGTCCTGTTACAAAAATGACTTCAGTGCGGGTGGTGATTTCCTTGGCAGCTTACCAAGGATGGAGGATGTGGCAGCTTAATGTAAAGAATTCTTTTCTTTATGGTGAAATTGATATAGAAATCTTCATGGTTCAACCACTAGAGTACGAATCTGAAGATCATCCAGGATATATCTGCAAGCTCAAGAAGGCCCATTATAGCTTAAAGCAGGCGCCTCGAGCGTGGTATGGAAAGATCTCTGAATACCTCCAGTTCTGCGAGTATTTTGCTTCTTATTTTGACTCAAGCATGTTTGTTAAGAAGAAGGGGGAGTTTCATATCTTGGTGGTGTTGTACATTGATGATATGATCGTCACGGGGAACTCTGAGGTGTAGGTAGCTAGGCACAGGGCGGAGCTAGCTATTCGTTTCGAGATGAAGGATTTGGGCGAGCTCCACCACTTCCTTGGACTCAAGGTGGAGAGGAGAAAGAGAGGGATACTCATTTCCCAAAGAGGCTATGCAGAACGTATCGTTCAGTAATTTGATATGTGGGAGGGGAAGATTTGCTATACTCCTTTCGTGTTTCGGGATCTGGTTGGAAGCCTTATGTACTTGATGATTACGAGGGCAGACATTGCTTTTGTTGTAGGCCATGTAAGACGTTATATGGTAAAGCCTCAAAAGACTCATCTCGTGGAGGCAAAGAACATTCTGAAGTACGGGAAGACTACTTATGATATGGGGCTCCTTTATGGGACTGATACAAGCTTCAACCTGTATGGTTACACTAATGCTGATTATGGGGGAGAATCAGACGATCGAAAGTCGATGTCTTGCATTGTTTTCACATTTTGATCAGCAAGCATATCATTATGCAGCAAAAAACAAGACTCGGTGTCCGTCTCTACTATGGAAGTGGAGTACAAGGCTTCGACCTTGGCAGCTCGGAAAGCCATCTGGATTAGGAGGCTAGTAGAGGACATCGATGAAAAAGTGCAGGGTCGCACTCTGCTATATAGTGACAATGAGAGTGCCCTTAAACTAGTTAATAATCCAGTTTGTCATGCGAGGACCAAGCATATTAAGATCGAGCATCACTTTATATGGGAGAAGGTGTTGGAGTGGTCTCTTATGGTCGAGCGTGTACGTAGTGAGGACAATATCACAGACATCTTCACAAAGTCGCTGTCGAAGAGGATATTTTTCGGTTACCGGTACTGCTAGGGTAGTTTCAACTTCTCACTTCAAGGGGGAGTGTTGAATTTTTTTGAAGTGAAAGTGGTGGCATGGGCGAACTGTTCGTGCGGACTATGCAGACAGGGGTGGCAGCTAGCCAAATCGGCTAGTGTTCTGCAGGAAGCTTGTTCCCAGGAGGTAATCAGGCAGTTAGGGTTTTTATCAATGGAGTTTACTGAGTCCGGGTTGCGAACAAGTTTGGAGCTCTGGAGATCAGTTTGGCCTTATGCCTTGATCTTGCTCTGGTGCGGTTTGGTGGTCACCGTATAGTTCGCCGGTTTGTGCAGATTGGCCCTTATATCTGCTGGTGTTGTGTTTACACCAGGGATAGCTGGTGGTGTGGACTTGGTCTGGATATGTACCAAGTCCAGGTGTGCTCAGTCAGGTAGATCGAGCAGTTAGCGCAGACTATTTTCTATGTCCACCGAGTTCGGCAACTATTAGCCTTTTGTGCCTTGGTTGCGGGCTTATAGTGTGTGGACTAGAGTTGTGTATGCATGTGTACGGACTGGTGGAGTTTCTGTAGGGTCCTTTGGTGTGGCAGGCAAGTCTTGGTTGTCTTGTGGCGATAAGGCGAATAGGACTTCTATTCGGCCATGGTGGTGAGACCTTGGTGGACTGGTTGTCCGGCCTAGGTTCGGCGACAAGGAAGATTAGTTTTGTGTCCACGGCTGTGCAAAAACACTCAGTGCTCTTCGCGAGATAGGGTAGTGATCCTATCTTCTAGGGCGGTGATCACACTCCTCTCTGCGCCTATATATAGGACCCCCTATCACATCAACAGTATAACCGAACGAATAGTAAGTGAGCTCGGGTGGTTGCTGCATACAGGTTTTTGTGTTCACGTTGTTTGAGTAGTTGACGGGGTTTTTTCTATGCAGATTATGCGGATAGTGCTGAGAATCCAGTGACTTGGTTATGAATTTGGTCAGGGATCAGTAAGGACTCTGCGGTTACAATCGGAAGTTAGCAGCAGGTCGCAGCTTGCAACTAGGCGGTCTTTTCTTTTGCAAATCTTTCCCAATTCAATAAGCTGTCCGCTTCTGGCATCTTGTTCAGTTAGGCAGCAGCTATTCGTGTTAATCTAGAGGCTTGGCAACCTCGCGGTTAGGCGGCTAGCAGATTGCAGACAGAGTTTAGCATTGAAATAACGAGTTGTTTGTGCGACTAGTGTTTAATTTTTTGATATAAAAGTGGAAGCCTTTGTGGACTATCCACACAGTCTGGGCGAACTGTCCGCGTGATCTGGGCAAACAGTTATGGCGGTCTGGGTTATTTGACCATGTGGTCTATGTAGATAATTTTGGTGAGTAGCCAGGTCGGCCAGTTGTTTTGCAGTTGACTTGTTCTCTGGAAGTAACCGGGCAGATAGAATGTTTATCCGCGAAGTTCGCCGGTTTGTGCATACTGGTGGAGTTTTTGTAGGGTCTGCTTATGGTGATCAAGTTGGCTTAGCCTATTGGTGACTAGGCGGATAGGATTTATATCCGGATTTGGTGGTGCAACCTTGGCGGGCTGGCTGCCATTCCAAGTTGTGGCCACAAGGCAGACTGGTAATGTGTCCGCGATTGTGCGGATATTCTCTGTACTCGCCATGAGATACGGTGGTGATCATATCGGCTAGGGTAGTGACCACACTCCTCTCCATTCCTATAAATAGGACCCCCTATCACATCAACAGAACAATCGAATGAACAGTAAGTGAGCTCGGGTGGTTGCTGCGGATAGGTTTTTTGTCCGTGCGGTTTGAAAGAGTTGACCAATTTTTTGCTTTGCAGATTGTTCGGACAATGCTGAGAAGCCAGAGACTTAGTTTTGAATTCAGTCAGAGATTATTGCAAACTATGCGGTTACAATCAGCGGTTAGCAGCAAGTCTCAACTTGCGGCCAGGCGGTCTTCTCTCTTTGGGAACCTTTTCCCAGTTCAATAAGTTATCTGCTTCTAGTGGCTTGTTCAGTTCGGCAGCAGCAGTTCGCAGCGATCTGGCAGCTAGGCGACCTCGTGGTTAGTTGGCTTGCAGATCAGCAGAGAGAGTTCTTCAGCATTGGAATAACGGATTGTCCACGCGGCTAGGTTGTGGTCTAGCAACTTGGCGGTTTTAGCGGACCTTGTAGGTAGCTCGACAGAGTCGGTGGTTTCTCATCAAGATCACGCGGATAGATTTGTACCTTCTTGTTTTTGCTTCCATCGAGCACATCGGAAAATCATGTCTTGCCATGTATGCCTCGTCTTGTAAATATTTTTGATAGTACAAGGTTCTAGATCTTCTAGTTGCATCTGATTTATTTTTGCTTGGCTATGGTTGGAGTGTTCTTGTGCCTGGTTTCCCATTTTTGGCGATTCATAATATTTAACAAAGTATCAGTTGGAACTGAGGCTTGAGCAATGATCAACCATCAATTTGCTTAATTTCTTCTGGAAGTCTAAGTGAACCAGGGATAGTGCAATGGAAGGTAGACTTACAAGAGCTCTTAGAATTGAGCTTCTTACATTAACCAACTTCAAGAAGTGGAGGTCATGTATGGAAATCTGTCTTTTGGGCGAGGACCTGTGGAAGGTCATCTGCGGAGATGATATGCAAGAGGTGACTGCTGCCGCTGGCAATACTGAAGCGGTGAGAGCTTGGAGAAAGAAAAATGCGAAAGCGGAATTTACTCTCAAGATAATTATCTCACCGAAACTCTTCGACCATATCATCGGATGTCAGTCAGCTGCAAAGATTTATACTTCCTACGATAGATTGTCCAATAGGAAGAATGTAGCACTTCTACAATTCCTAGAGAATGATTTGGTGAGAGCCACTCAAGGAGATCTACCCATCTCAACGTTCTTCCTAAAGATGAAGAACTTGTGCGTCGAGATTTAAGCATTGGACCCTAATGAGCCTATTTCGGAAGCGAAGCTGAAGAGGCACATAATCCATGATTTGCGGAAGGAATATGTGGCCTTTGTTACTTATGTTCAAGGCTGGGCCACTGAACCGTCTTTTCTAGAGCTGGAGAACCTGCTGGCTTCATAGGAGAGCTTACCTAGACAGATGACTAGATTCACTATCTCTGAAGGAGGTAGTGAGGAGCTCTTCTCAGGGAAGAAGAAGAGACGGGAGAAGAAGAAGAAGCCTGCTTCTGGTGATTGCCCTTCAAATTCATATCAGAAAGAGAGAAGTTATGCTCCTAAGTGTGATTGGAAGAAGAAATAAGGGTTGAGGTGCTACATGTGTGACCAGCTGGGTCACTTCAAAAAGGACTGCATGGTCAAGCTATAGCAGGGGCACGTTGCAGATAAAGAGAAAGCTGGTTCCAGTACTGAGGAAACTGGATGGGGGAATGTGTACATAACGGGCATGTGTGTTCGTGCCTTGTCCACCATCAATTACAAAGATGACTAGATAGTGGACTCGGGGCATGGTCAACACCTCACCAGGGATGCGTCGAAGTTCTCCTATCTACGAACGTTCTAAGGTAACGAAGCTATCATAGTTGTTGATGATACAGTTCATGCAGTCGAGAAGGAGGGTGTCGTTTCTTTAGGTAGTGATAAATGTCCACTCACCTAGAGGAGTATCAATCACATACCGGGCATGAAGAAGAACCTTTTCTCAGTGAACAACATGGTGGATGTGGGCTATCATGCTCTGTTCGGACCGACAGAAGTGAAGATTCTCCGCAACATGTCAGCGGTAAAGGCTGACATTGCTCATATAGGGAGAAGGGTAAGGGACTTGTGTGTGCTATCAATGAGTTCCTATGTTGATCGGATGAGGGCCAATGATAGTGTAGTTATCTGGCATGAGCGGCTTGGACACATAGGGATGGACATGTTGAAAGCCATGACGGTAAGGAGCCTTGTGAAAGGCTTGCATATTGTTGGAACCCTAGTTCTTATTTGGGCAAGGATTACTATTAGGATGATTAGATTGACCCATCATGTATAGTCAAGGTTCATAGGATTATTTCCAGGGCCATTCCTTCAGAATACTTAGAGACAGAAGATTCCAGAGAAATTCAGTTTTGGCAAAGGCAGCAATTAAGTTCGACGATAGTTGAACTCATCTCGACGATTGTCGATTGCAGATCGACGAACTCAGTGTTCTAACTCGGAGTTAAGCTCGATGAAAGCTGTGCTCCAGTCGATGAACTCTGTACTTAACTCCGAAACTCAGCTCGACGAAAGCCTTCCTCAGCTCGACAAAATCTAGTCTCTGGTCGACGAAATGCTTGCTTAGCTCGACTATTTCAGTGCAGTTATTTTAGGCAGTGTTCTTTACAGTTGGCAGATTATTCCAGGCTTAATTTCTGGCTATATATTCTGAAGGCAGAATATTCTCAAGCCTTGATTGCAGACACCTAATAACTCTAATAATTAATGCTTAATATTCTTATGAATATAGCTGTTTGGAGGTAGCATTAATTATGGATTTAATTATATGGTTTTATTTTCTATTCTAATCTATTTCTAAGACAGTTGCCTTTTAGGGAATGTCTCAGCCATTTCAGGATCAATGAATTAAAATATTTGAATTCTCATCAGATAATATATGTACAAAGAAGAAGTTTTTCAATCTGAAGGATACACATCAAGGCTACATTGGTATAGAGATTCTTATAGAGTTCTTCACCATCAGTTTCAGGCTTCCAAGGGATAACCATTCAATATCAGTCCAGAAAGCTTCTGAAGATCAAAAGCATCTGAAGGCCTACACTCTGAAGCAAAGCTTCCACTCCTGACCTATTCTACATCTCAGGGGGAGCTTTGACAACATTAGCAAAATCCACTAGTCTTCTCTAAGATTGTTGACAGAGAAGAACATCATCTTTATTTCCATCCACTATATACAAGGTTTTAACACCCTTCAAAAGTTAGCCTTTGGTTGTCAAGTCTCCTGATCAAAAGACTTGGTTTGGTTTTTGGGAACCTGGTCAAAAGATCAAAGGGTTGTGAGATCTCCCTTGAAATAGATCTTGTGGTGACAGAGCACCTAATAAAAAACCTGTACTGGTTTCCTACCAGGGTGGTAGAAGAGTGGATGTACCCAAGTTTAGGGGAACCGCTATAAACTCCTTGTGTCATCTGGTTTGCTTTTTTCTTTTTATCTCTGTGTTGAATGTTTTATTTATATATATACATATATATATACACTCTATAGTAAAGACAGATCTATTCCTTCACTTTCAATTGGTATCAGAGGAAAGGTTGTTTGGTTTCACAGTCTAACACCTGAACCAAAAGATCCTTGATATATCTTATTTATTTTCTTGTTTGTTCCTCTTCTTATGGCACAGAATAAGGAATTTGAAAGCACTAGCCCTCCAATGTGCAATCCTAACAAGCTTGTACTTTGGAAGACAAGGATTAGGTTGTATATGAATTCCCTTGATGAAGATATGTATAATTCCATTTTGACAGGTCCCCCTACACCAATTACAACAGCAAGCACCAGTTTTGTACTACTTGAATGGACAGAAGCTTAGAAGAAATCAAAGATAGATGATGCAAAAGCTATGAACATTCTATCTCAATCAATGTCTGATGACATTTTTCAGGAAGTTACTGATTGCTCTTGAGCAAAGGATATTTGGAACTCCCTCACAGCAATGGTTACAAAAACATGCAGTGAATTAGATTCAGAAACTTAATCATGTACAACTGAAGATGAAGAAGAATCAAGAGCAAGGGAATTCTGTCTGATGGCAATCAATGCATCCTACAGTAACCCTGAAGATGCTGATTCAAAAGGAGACAATTCAGATGATGAATCCACTACAGAAGAAGATCAGGTAATCTTTTCTTTTGACTTTTCTTCTGATCATTTCAAAACAAATTTTAAATTATTATGTGATGATTTAATCATGACTGAGAAGGAAATCAAACTTCACATGGAGAAATTAATTGGATTTGAAAATATTTTTTCTGAAAACTTAAAACTGAAAGAAGAATTAAAAACTGCTAATAATTAAATACTTTCTTTAGAAAACAAATTAAAAGAGGCCAAACAATTTGAAAAATCCCTAAATGGGAGAAGTATAAAATTAATAGATATCACCAGCACAGTAAATGCTAGGCTAAATGGTAAATTAGGCTTAGAAGCTTCATCTAGTCAGCCACTATTACTTAAGAAAAACATTTTATCAACCCCTATCAAATTTATATTTGAAAAGGGAAACGAAAAATTAGATGAAAATAACCAATAAATTGAAGTATTTCAGAAACCTAAAGAAAAGAGAAAGAAAAAGAAAAACTTTAATAAAAATACTGTTCAACAAAATTCGTCGAACCGAGATCGAAGAAATCAGTATGTTGCGTCGAATGGCGATCGACAAACTCTAAACCCAGAATTTGGGTATGATTACTCAAGACAGGGTACTTGACGAAATCAACATGTTTTGTCGAATAGAGATCGACGATCGTGGAATGCAGAAAATGAGCATTATCATTCTCTGAACCGAGATTGATGACATCAATACTTTTATCGAACTCAGCTCGACGAACTCAACTAAATTTGTCGAACTCAGATTTTCAAAACCAAAAAATTAATTTTTTTTAAAAATATAATCAAACACAGAAATTCATGAATCCTTGTACTCAATGGTTTATCCCTCCTAGGAGATATCATCCATTAGGATATAAACATCAACCTGAGTGTTCTTATATTTCAAACTATTATTGTGAAAGAAAAATAGGACCCAAGATAATCTGGGTCAAGAACATCTAACCTTTCTTTTCAGGAAAAGGAAAGCTAATCAAAAAGGGAAGCTTAAGATTCTACCAGAGAGCATTCTCTCACCAAATCATCTACAGTTCTTCCATCTGTAGCTCCTCAGCAAGACTCTCTTTTTTTGTTTTGTTGTTTATATCTTTTGAATCTTTGTAGTTTATAAAATTTCTCAAAGCATCCTGATGGAGATGACGGCCCAGAACATTTCGAGGACGGCGATGGCATGCTTGCGGACGACCATGCGGAGCGTCGGCATAATAGTCATCAAGAACACAAACCCATATATTATTAATTAATAATTATTATTATTAATAAATTATTATTAATTAATAAGCCATTTCTATGTTTGGTATTTTTATGTCGCAATGTTATTTTCATTTCATGTATGATGGGTGCTTATAACCATCATTTGTTATTTTTATTTCATGTTCTTAATTATTGTAATTATTATGTCATGATGGGTGCAAATAGCCATCATGAGTGGTTTAATTTTCTAAGGTGGAGATTGAGTGGTGTAGCCTATATATAGGCATGTATGTTTCATATTTTAACTATTGAATGAAAGAAAATTTGAAAACCTAACTTGAGAACCTTTCTCCTTCTTCTCCTTGGCCGACCCCCATTCTCTTCTCCTCCTTCTTGGCCGCCGGCCACCATCTTCCCCTCCTCCTCCTCCCTCCTTCATATCTCCCTCTTCTTCTTGCTACCCGAGCCCTCCTCTTCCTCTACAAAGAAAACCGACCACTTCCACCAAACAAGCCACCGGCCTCCTCCTCCTCTCACCAACCCGGCCACCCCTCTCCAAAACCGACCACCCCCATTCATCACAACCCGAGCCCCTCCATCTTCCACAAAATCCTAGCTGCCAACCACCAACACCGACAAGTCCGACCCCCCTCCTCATCCCCTTCCTAATTCGACCACCACCTTCCATATTAAGCCCTAAAACCTACCATATTTGCCCTCTCCTACCATATTTATATATATTTGTTGCCAAATCTAGAAGACCTCCTCGTGGTGGATTTCCAACTCCAGTGTGACGCGACGAAGGCGGGCGATTTTCTCTCCTACCGGCGTGACTCCGGTGGAGCCGTTGAAGAAAGATCCTCGCCGAGAAATCTGGAATCATCCATTCCGGTTGGGTAACGATAATTTCCACTCTCGTGCATTTCTTTTCTTAGATAATCTTGTGGTGGATTTTTCTTGGCGTTAATTTTGATAGCATTGAAAATAACGTGGATAACTTTAATCATTTTGTTTCTTTTCTTGATTGATCTAATTTTCGTAAAGGGGTTTGGCGAGCCCTCATTTTTCTTTTGTTGGGAGAGATCTACCTTTTCTGGATCATGTTTTATTTGGTAGATCTCTTTTGGTACAACACTGCTCGATCGGATCGTGTAGGTCCATTTAGCCGGAAAGAATATTGGCCTATAGCCCTTGTTCGATCCCTATCGGTTTGGCTACCCGTACACTAGTTTAAAATTGATAACATTAATTACGTAGTGCTGCGTAGATCGATTGTGTGAGTGTAGAATTTGGTTCATAGAGAGCTAGTCGTGCGCTTCCGTAATTATATTTTGGTCCAAACGTGTACGCCTACATCACATCCTTGTACATATACTAAAGATTTATAATTCAGTCAAATTTGTTTATGCTTATTGTTCTGTTTTTGTAAATAGTATCCTCACCCAAATAGGGGGAGATTGTTGGAACCCTAGTTCTGATTTGGGCAAGGATAACTATTAGGATGATTAGATTGACCCATCATGTATAGTCAAGGGTCATGGGATTATTTTCAGGTGAAAGTGAGGGGATAGATCTGTCTTAACTCTAGAAGGGGGGTGAATAGAGTGTTTTAAAGACTTTGATTAGTTTTTATTACCCAATTAAAATAAGTGATATAAATGTAAATAAAGAGAGGTAAGAACAAAATTATCATAGCACAGCAAAACAAGAAATAGAACGACCATACGACAAAAAGAAATTATCGTGGTTCCCCAAAACTGGGTATATCCAGATGTAGTGGCCCAGAGCCGCCCCGCTCTGTCGGAGTCACAGCGAGCCAGAGGAACACGAATGGCACCCACTGCCGTGCTGCAGCCCAAGCACCCCACCCATGAACGCACCTATTCTCAGCGCGGCGGGATGCTAATGCAGCTCAGTTGGTGATGAGAGCTGTTAGGAAAGCTCTTTATCAAGGGGGCTGGGTTCGAGACCTCGCTTCAACATCCCGCCGCGCTGAGAATAGGTGCGGTCATGGGTGGGGTGCTTGGGCTGCAGCCCGGCAGTGGGTACCATTCGTGTTCCTCTGGCTCGGTGTGACTCCGACAGAGCGGGGCGGCTCTGGGCCACTACATCATATCCACTCTTCTACCACCCTGGTAGGAATCCACTAATAGGTTTTTGTTCAGGTGCCCTATCACCACAGGTTTTTTCTCAGGTGCCCTGTCATCACAAGATCTATTTCAAGGTAAATCTCGCAACCCTTTGAGCTTTTGATCAGGTGCCAAAAAACCAACCCAAGTCTTTTGATAAGGAGAATTGACAACCAAAAGTAACTTTTGAAGGGAGTTATAAAAACCTTTTATATAGTGAGGTAAAGAAAAATTATATTGTCTTCTCTTTCTCAATAGCACTGAGAAGACTAGTGGATTGTTGTGTTGTCAAAGCTCCCCCAGAGAGAAGATTTATTCAGGAAGATGGAAGCTTTGCATAGGGTGTAGGCCTTCAACTTGGATTGTTGATCTTCAGGATCTTTTAGACAGATATTGATTGTTGTCTCTTGAAAAGTCCTGAAGCAGAAACTGAAGAAGATTGAAGATGTGTGCAAGTTCTTCTTCTTCAATTTCCTATATGCACAAAAGCAAAAGTCTTTTCTCTATGTCGTGTATCAGTAGTTGAGTCTTTTGTCTGAAGAGAAAAAAGTCTTTTATATTTTGAGTAGATTTCAGCCTTTGAATTTTGAATAATATCCTTGATTTACTGCTGAAATCCTGGGAGTAGAACGGCTGGAATTTGTCTTTAATTTGTTTCCTCAACTTTCCGAGTAAATAAGCCAAGTAATTAACTCTGTGAAAGCCATAATTAATATTACCATGAAATGGTTATATTCTTGAGAATATGAGCATTAATTATCAGAGAATTACTACCTTAGAATAATATAATTTGAAGTCATGCTGATAGAAAATATGACAAACTTATTTTGAAAAGTAATTAGTCAAGCTCAGGACAGATTTCGTTGACCTGAACTCAAAGTTCTTTGAGCTGAGAAACCTTTTTCGTTGAGCTGAGCTCAGAGATTATCGATCTGAAAAAATAACTGTCAATACTGAGTTCCAAGTTTGTTGAATTGAGATAGACTTTCGTCGACCAGAGAATCTGAGTTGAAAAAGAAGGATCATCGACCTGAGCTCAGATTTCGTCGAGCTCAGCTCAAAGTTGAAACTCTTAGTTCGTCGATCTGAGATCGACGATCGTCAAGCTGAGTTCGAAGAACTTGGAATTGATTTTTTGAACTCGTTAAAACTGTATTTCTTTTAAGTCTGAGTCTCTGAACTCTTCTGGAGGCAGGATCAAAGTAGTCTAGTCTAATCAGACTAACTTTAACCTTAGAACTAACAGATGACCCTGGCTATACATGTTGGGTCAATAAAACTAATAGTGAACCTAACCCAAATCCAAAACGGGGTTCCAACAATCTCCCCCTATTTGGGTGAGGTCACTAAACCAAATAAAGAAAGCATGAAAACACAAAGCAATATAAATATCTGACAGAATTTAAACTATTCAACAGATATGATATAGCAAAGTTCATTACACATATAATTCACAGGTAAATAACAAAACAGAAAAAGTTTAAGAACCATCAGAGGGAGGAGCAGAAGATGATTTAACAAAAGCAATTATCCTGGTTGGATCTTCAGCTTCCCTTTGAGTCATTTTCACATCTTGAGCCCCAAGAATTTTCACAGATACAGCTCTAGGCACTACAGCTTCTGGATGGATCTGCATGTATGCATTAGGATCAAATAAGTTTTTGTTTACTTGAAACCTATTGAGCTCTTCCTGTCTGTAAGAAGACATTATTGTATATTTAGATATATCTTCTCCTTCTTCTCTGGCTTTATTGATTTGAGATAGAACAATAGTCTCCTTGAGTCTGGCCATCCTGTAAACTAGATCCAACTCAGATTCATATGAGGGAGAAGGAGCTCTCTCTGGATTGGAAATTTTTTCAGCACTCTAAGAAGTTTTCTGTGGAGGAATTCTATACTAAATTGATTGTTGTTGAAAGTTACTTGGACTAGATCTCTGTTGATGTTGGCTTTGATAATATGACCTTGGAGGTTTGTACTGGCTGTACTTCCTAGCTGGTCTGGAGGACTTGTAGGAAGCTTACCTTTGGGACTAAGAAACATTTCCTGAGGCACCTGTAGTAGGAGGAGGAGGAGGAGGAGGTCCTCTCCGGGTCTGCCTTGGTGGAGAACTGTATCTTTTCTTTTTCTTCCTTTCCTTTAACTCATTCTCAGAGAATCTCATCCAGTGATGCATGTCTGGAGTGAGAGGAATGTTATACAAAATGTAGTATGGAGTGTCAGTAGTAGTATTTGGCTTAGGAATAGCCTTGGGAGGAGCCTTTCTCTTCTTAGATTTCTTATTCTTGGAACTAAGATCATCTGAATCATCATCCTCATCATCATCAGATGTTTCAGCAGGATGAGCATATGATCATCAATCTCTTTTAGTTGTTCATCAGAAATGTGCTTCTTAGACTGAAGCTCAGAAGATAAATTGGGGATTAGAATGACAGCTGCTGGAATTGTATCTGCTGAATTTTTTTGAGAATCATCCATGTATGCAGACAGAATCTCATCCAAGTCTGGCATAGGACTTTCATCCCAATAGCAACAACAGGAGAGTCAGTTGAAGGCTCAATGGATTAAAGATCAGAAACTGGCTCAACAATTTTTTTAACCACTTAGGGCTCTATAATCATCGGAACTACAAAACTTGCCTTTAGTTATTCCACAACTTCAGGACTTATTGGAGCAGCAAAACAAAAAATAACTTTAGAATGATCTTGCTGAAGTACTGGTAAAGAATTTCTATATACTATATCAAAATAATGTAGCAAAGAAGCTAAGTCAACTGTGGGATTTATGATGAAATCACCATCAGTGCTTATTTCTGGTACTGTCTCTGCATCTGTACAAACCATTTCAGAATCAACTACTGCTGTAACTGTTTTTTCTGCTGGAGAAATTGTTGTTGCTACTAGAGAAACTACTGCTGCTGCTGGAGCTGAAGTTTCTTCATGGAACATCTCCCCTTGCCTAGATTCAGATGGTAATGAACCCATGCCCCTGGAAGAAGAAGGGACAAATGAAGAAGGATCAAGATGTGCAGTAAGAGAGGATATGGAGGCAGCAAGAGGTGAAATTTCCTCTGCTATGAGTTGCCTGATTATTGGAGTGATAAGCTCTAAGATGTTGGAAATGGAGGGAAAATCCAATTGCATAAACTTAGGTGGTGTCTGAGTAAATACAGATGGATGGATGGAGGAGGTAGATGGAATGAATGGAGGAAGAGGAATGAAATCAGTCATAATTTCATCCTGAGGTGGAGATAATTGTTGTTAAGGAGAGTGAGGTGAGATGGTGATGGTAAAAGATTAAAATTTGGGAATAACAGAATAGTATGTTGTGGTATGTCATCAAGGTGAAGTGGTAAAAGAGATTGAGGAGGTGGAGACTGAGGTTGTGATTGTGAGGCAGGAGGGATTTGAGAGGAAGTGGATAAATGCTAGAGGGGAGTTGATGAAGGTAATATTGAATGAGGTGGAGATTGATGAGGTGCAGGAACTTCTACTTCAGGTGGGGGAGAGGTTGTTACTGCCCTCATGTTCTCTGAAGCTCTGGAAGAGGAGGAAGCCCTGGATGGCTTAGGGATAGTCCCCTCCTATCTACCAAATAGTGCAGAAGTTAGCCTCTTGGAGGCATTGATGAACATGGTCTGGGAGACCAATTGTTAAGGAGCCTTGGCTTGGAGGAAGATTCCCAAAATCCTACCAAAACAAACTTCCTTCTTGGAATTTTTCTTCTTGATCAACTCAAATAACAACACACCCCAATTTACTGATTTCTTATTAACCAAGGCATACATCACCAAGAATTGGTGCCTGGTAATATAATCATGGGTAGTGTGCTTTCCTAGCAAAACTTTCCCAACAACATCAGCCAGAAATTTATATTCTACAGATAAATTTTCTTTAGCAACTTGTTAGGGTTTCCTTCATAGTGACCCATTTTAATCAACATATCATCATACTAAGAACTATATATTTCTATATCGTCTTCTCCATTAACAAATTCAAAAATTTCAGAAATGATAACATGTGTTAGAGAAACCTGTTGACCTGCGATGGTGCAAATCATGGTTGTTGTATCTTGGGAAGATGAGGTATACACCCATTCTCGTATCTCTGTTGCTGGCAGTTTGATCCTTGTAGTCATCAGTTTCTTGAGTTGTTGTTCTTCCAAGAGTTTCAGAATATCCATGAAGACGTGATCAGAAAGGCTGGAGAAATCAAAGTCAATGTCGAATCTCGTGTCATGTTTCATGCTGGAGAGAGTAGTCGCCGAAATCGCCATTATTTTCCTGCAAAAACGAGAGAGAGAGAGAGATCAAGTGCAAGAGAACTAGAAAGTGAGGGATTGAGTTCGATTAAAACCTAGATATAAAGTTTTCAGAATATGAAGCGACGAACTCCGTCCTGCGAAAATATAAGATCTTCGAACTCAGGTCACCGAAAAAATTTCATGGATAAATGATATCGTTGATCTCAGTTTGAAGAGGGGTAAATAGTTTGTTGTTCTCATGTCGACGAAATATTTTCTGAAGCAAGATCTTCGTTCGACGAAAAAGACTTCACACAGAGATTTCATCGATCTCAGGTCGACGAAAACTCTCAAGAAGAGTTCACAGATCGTCGATCTCTGTTCGACGAAATGTGACCAATTCTTCGACCTTGGACAGAAATCAAATTAAGCCTTCCCCATTAATCATACCTAACTGATTTAAGAAGAACATATGTTTCTTCTCATCCAATGGTTTGGTTAATATGTCTGCTCTTTGTAAATCAGTAGAGATAAAGACAAGGTTAATTTTCTTTTTATCCACACAATCTCTAATGAAATGATGCATAATTTCTATATGCTTGGTCCTATTATGATCCGCTGGATTTTGTGCAATGGAAATTGCACTTTACTATCACAAAATATAGTTGAATTAATTAGATTGTAACCATAATCCAGGAGTTAGTTTTGAATCCACAGTATTTGTGAACAACAACTGCCAGCTGCAATGTATTCAGCTTCTACAGTTGAAGTTGACACAGATGTTTGTTTCTTACAAAACCAAGACACAATCCTATCACCAAGGAACTGGCATATTCCTGATGTGATTTTTCTGTCAACTATACATCCAGCAAAGTCAGCATCTGAGAATCCAATTAATTCAAATTCTAACTCAATTGGATAAAAGAGTCCTATATTTGGGCAACCCTTTATATATCTCAAAATTCTTTTAAGTAAAATATGGTGAGATTCTTTAGGGTTCACCTAGAACCTAGCACAAAGGCATGTAGCAAACATTATATCTGGCCAATTTGTTGTGAGATACAATAAGGACCCAACAATAGCCCTATATGTTTTCTAATCAGCTGGCTTGCCATATTGATTAGAATCAATCACAGTATTGGAAGACATGGGTATTTTCTTGAATGAGGCATCAGTCATCCCAAATCTTTTAATTAGCTCCTTAGCAAATTTGGATTGGGAAATGAAAATCCCATCAGGGGATTGCTTCACTTGGAGACCAAGGAAGTAAGAAAGCTCACACATGCTACTCATTTCAAACTTGGAATGTATCAGGTCAGAAAACCTTTTGCATAGTTTGGAATCAGTAGAGCCAAAAATGATGTCATCTACATATATTTGTACTAATAATATGTTATTATTATGATACCTAGTAAACAAAGTTTTATCTACAATACCCCTAGTAAACTTATGCTCTAAAAAAACTAGCTAGGGTCTCATACCAGGCTCTTAGAGCTTACTTTAAGCCATAGAGAGCTTTATGCAATTTGAAAACAAAGGAGGGATGAGTTGGAGAAATAAAATCTGGTGGTGGATCAACATATACTTCCTCTTTGAGTTCACCATACAAGAAAGCTCTCTTGACATCCATTTGGTAGACTTTGAACTTTTTGTAGACTGCATAGGCCAGAAAAATTCTTATAGCTTCAAGTCTTGCAATAGGTGCAAAGGTTTGATCATAGTCAATTCCTTCTTCCTGTATGTATCCTTGTGCTACAAGCCTTGCTTTGTTCCTTATGATAGCTCCTTGTGCATCCAATTTATTTCTAAATACTCATTTAGTTTTAATGACTTGGAAGTCTTTGGGTCTAGGAACTAAATCCCATACTCTACATCTCTCAAACTGATTGAGCTCCTCTTGCATTACAATAATCCAGTTAGGATCTTGCTCTGCATCTTTTATAAAACAAGTATGCTTCAAATCTTGGTTGAGTTGATGCCTTGTTTGCATAGAAACTAATATATCTCCAATCACTTGAGATACAGTGTGATCTCTAAGTGTGACAAGATCAGTTAGAGGAGTTGGTTCTACAACATCATTGGGAATTAATTCCTCTTGTGGAATTATGTTTGATGTTGGTGGTTCAGCAATCATTTCATTGAATTCTTCTTCACTGTCTACATCAACATGTGGAGAAGGATGTGATATAGCCTCATTGGTAAGTTTTAAATTATCACATTTCTCACACAATTGGGGTACCTGCAATAAATCTTTGGTAGAAGAATCCTTCTCCTTGTAATACATGTTAGCTTCATCAAATGTTATATGTACAGATTCTTCCATTTTTAAGGTAGATTTATTAAAAACCCTATAGGCCTTGCTGACTTGGAAATATCCAAGAAAAATTCCCACTGCAACTTTTGCTTCAAACTTTCTAAGATGTTTCTTGTTATTATTATGAATGGAACATCTACAACCAAAAATTCTAAAGTAATCTATTTTAGGTTGCTTCTCTTTAAGTAATTCATAGGGAGTCTTACCCTTAAGTTTATGTATTAAACTCCTGTTCAGGACATAAATTATTGTGCTTACAGCCTCTGACCAAAAGGATAGGGGCAAGTAAGCATTTGCAAGTAATATTCCTGCATCTTCAATGAGTGTCCTATTTTTCCTTTCTACTACCCAATTTTGTTGAGGAGTTCTAAGAGCAGAGAAGCAATGTCTGATACCTTCCATATCACAGAATTCTTGCATAAGAAAAGACTCAAACTCAGTACCATTATTACTTATGATCAATGCAACTAGAGTAGAGTACTCAATCTTAATGCTCTTAAGAAAGTCTGTAAGAACTTTAAAGTTATCTGACTTGTTTCTCAAGAAGAACACCCAAGTGAACCTAGAGAAGTCATCTACAATAACTAAGGTATAAAATTTCCCTCCCAAGATATGTACAACAATGGGTCCAAATAGAACCATATGTATCAAGTACAGAGTCCAGGGTGAATCACTCTTATTAATAGATTTAAAACTATTTTTTCTTTGCTTGCCTAATTGACAAGCCCTGTAGAGGCTTTCCTTCTTATAGGGGCCAGAAGGCAATCCTCTAATAAGATTGTCTCTAGAGAGTTTAGCAATATTTTTAAGATTAACATGTCCTAATCTTTTATGCCATAATTCATTATTATTACTAATTTGATTGAACAGGAAAATTTCTGAACTAGCTGACTTAAAATTAACTATATAGATGTTCCCTTGTCTAAGTCCTATTAAAACAGTTTTGTTATCTATAGAAGTAATAAAATAGGTAGATTGGTTAAAAGATACCTGATAACCTTCATCACATAACTAGCTTATGGATATTAGGTTATGTTTTAAACCACTCACATATGCTACCTTCCTGAAGGTGACAGCTCCAATGTTGACATTCCCATAGCCTCCTGTTTTGCCATAGTTGGAGTCTCTAAAAATCACCTTTGGTCCAAGCTTAGACTTGTTTTTGGTTAAGTTGTCCTTGTTGCCTGTCATGTGCTTTGAACAACCACTATCCAGGTACCACTATTCCTCTATAGTAGGATAGTCTTTCATCTGCATAGAAATAAATTAGGTATTCTTGACCCAGGTAACCTTGGGTCCTTGATTCTTTTCAAATTTAAAGCTAGAAATATAGGAACATTTAGGTTGACTCTTATATCCTAAAGGGTGAAATTTCCTAGGTGGAATTATCCACTGAGTAAATGGGTTAACAAATTTTCTTAGTTGATTACTGGTTCTGGAATAATTTAAGTTTTTGTTAAAATGAACTGGGATCGATGAATTTTGATAAGTTTGTCGATCTGCATTCGAAGAATAGGTATGAGTTCGTCGAACTCCGCTCAAAGAATGAAGGTATTCATTCTCTGTGCCCCAATATCGTCAATCGTAGCTCGAAGAACCATATTGGTTTCTTCGATCGTAGTTCGAAAAATAATTATAAGAAAAATTTGCATTCAGAGTTCGTCGATCTGAGTTCGACGGAATGTATGCATTTTGTCAATCTGAGTTCGACGAAAGCTGTTGAGCATAGTTTTTATTATAGTTCTTATTTTTCTTTCTCTTTCTTTTGGGTTTCTGAATTATTTCAACTTATTCATTATTCTCATCTAGTTTTTCTTTTCCCTTTTCTGATATAAATTTTATGGGGGTTGAGTGAATATTTTTCTAAATAAGATGAGGTTGGCTTCATGAGGAACCTAATCCCAGTTTGCCATTTAGCCTGGCATTAACAATGCTTGTGATGTTCATAAATTTGATGCTTCTCCCATTCAGGGATTCTTCAAATTGCTTAGCCTCACTTAATTTAGTTTTTAATGATAGGATTTGTTCTGAGGCAATAACTAGTTCATCTTTTAGCTTTATATTTGTCAGAAAATAGGTTATCATGTTCAGTTGATTTATCTTTGAGAAGTTTGATTTCCTTCTAAGATTTAATTAGGTCATTACATATTAACTTAAACTCAGTTTTAAAATGATCTGAATTAAAATCAAATGAGAATATTACCTGATCCTCTTCTGATTCAGAATCTAAATTTTCTGAATCTTCAGCTTCTGAAGGATTGCCTTATGCATTGATAGCCATCAAGCAGATTTCTTTTGCTTTAGCCTCTTCTTCATCTTCTCTATAGCTAGAAGATGAAGTTTCCTCTTCTGTCTCACTCTAAGTTTCTGCAACAAAGCCTTTTGCCTTCCTCTTATGCTTGCTAGAGGAGGGCTTGCTGTAATACTTCGTGTATTCCTTCTCTTTTCTTTTATCCATATTTTGAACCTCTAGACACTCAGGTAGAATGTGTCCAGGCTTCTTGCAACCATAGCAAACAATTTCCTTAGTAGGATTCTTGTCGTACCTTGGTCTATCTTCTTGTCTGGATGATTTCCTCCCAATATCTTTTCTGGCTATCTTGTAAAATCTTCTGGCTAGTAGGCTTAGGAGGTCATCATTTGTTGATGGAGCTTCTGATTCTTCAGATTCCTTGAAGGCAATGCTTTACTCCTTCCTTCCTGAGGTAGAATACTTCTGTTCAGCTGCTTCCCTGGTCTTGATAAGCTGCTCATAGGACTTGAGCTTGCCTAGCAAGGACTCAGTAGAGATTTTATTTAGGATTCTGGCCTCCTTGATTGGCTAGATCCTAGAATCCCATGTACTGGGGAAGCACATAAGGATCTTGTCATTGATCGCAGTCAGGGATATGTCCTTGTCCAGTGTTTTCAGCTCATTGATGATTAAGCTGAGTCTGTTGTACATATCAGCCACTGACTCTGACTCTCCTTTCTTGAAGTTCTCATATTGGGAAATAAGATTTGATCTTCTATCTTTTCTCTTATCAACTGATCCTACTACCATTTGTTTTAGGCAATCCCAAATAGCTTTTGTTGATATGCAGTCAACAACCTTCTGGAAGATGTCATCTGACATTGTTTGTGCCAGAATGTTCATATCCTTAGAATCAGTAATTTTTGCTTTCTTCTGTCCATCAATCCACTCAGGTGGTGGAACTACACTTAAACGTGAAGTAGTAGCCACTGGAAGTGGAGGACCTGTCAAAATGGAATTATAGATATCTTCATCAATTGAGTTCATATATAATCTAATCCTTGCCTTCCAGATTGCAAACTTATTAAGGTTGCATACTGGAGGTCTGGTGCTTGAATATTCCTTATTCTATGCCATGATATAAACAAGACACTAGATGTATTAAGATCTATCAACTTTTGATTTAGGTATTAGCCTGTGAAACCAAATGAACACCCTCTGATACAAATTAAAAGTTAGGGGATAGATCTGTCTTATCTCTAGAGGGGGTGAATAGAGTGTTTTAAAAACTTTGATTAGTTTTTATTGTGGAATTAAAATAAGTGATATTAATGTATATAAAGAGAGGTAAAAACAAAATTATCACATCATAGCAAAACAAGAAATAGAACAACCAGACAACACAAAGAAATTATAGTGGTTCTCCAAAACTGGGTACATTCACTCTTCTACCACCCTGGTAGGAATCCACTAATAGGTTTTTGTTCAGGTGCCCTGCCACCACAGGTTTTTGCTCAGGTGCCCTGCCACCACATGATCTATTTCAAGGGAGATCTCATAACTCTTTAAGCTTTTGATCAGGTGCCCAAAAACCAACCCAAGTCTTTTGATAAGGAGACTTGACAACCAAAAGTAACTTTTGAAGGGAGTTATAAAAACCCTTTATTCAGTGAGGTAAAGAAAAATTATGTTGTCTTCTCTTTCTCAATAGCACTGAGAAGACTAGTGGATTATTGTGATGTCAAAGCTCCCCTGAGATGAAGATTTGTTCAGGAAGCTGGAAGCTTTGCACAGGGTGTAGGCCTTCAACTTGGATTGTTGATCTTCAGGATCTTTTAGACAGATATTGATTGTTGTCTCTTGAAAAGTCCTGAAGTATAAACTGAAGAAGACTGAAGATGTGTGTAAGATGTTCTTCTTCAATTTCCGGTATGCACAAAAGCAAAAGTTTCTTCTCTATATTGTGTATCAGTAGTTGAGTCTTTTGTCTGAAGAGAAAATAGTCTTTTATTTTCTTAGTAGATTTCAGCCTTTGAATTTTGAATAATATCCTTAATTTACTGCTAAAATCCTGGGAGTAGAACGACTGGAATTCTTTTTTAATATATTTCCTCAACTGTCCCAGTAAATAAGCAAAGTAATTAACTCTGTGAAAGCCATAATTAATGCTACTATGAAATGGCTATATTCTTGAGAATATGAGAGTTAATTATCAGAGAATTAATGCCTTAGAATAATATAATTTTAAGTCATGCTGATAGAAAATATGACAAACTGATTTTGAAAAGTAATTAGTCAAGCTCAGGACAGATTTCGTCGATCTGAACTCCAAGTTCATCGAGCTGAGAAACCTTCTTTATCGAGCTAAGCTCAGAGATCATCGATCTGGAAAAATAACTGTCAATACTGAGTTCCAAGTTCGTTGAGCTGAGATAGACTTTCGTCGACAAGAGAATCTGAGTAGATGAAGAAGGATCGTCGACCTGAGCTCGGATTTCGTTGAGCTCACCTCAGAGTTGAAAATCTGAGTTCGTCGATTCAAGATCGATAATCATCAAGCTGAGTTCAAAGAACTTCAAATTGATTTTTTGAACTCTTTAAAACTGTATTTCTTCTAATTCTTGAGTCTCTGAAATCTTCTAGTGGCTAGATAAAAGTAGTCTAACCTAATCAGACTAACCTTAACCTTAGAACTAATAGATGACCCTAGGCTATACATGTTGGGTCAACAAACCTAATAGTTAACCTAGCCCAAATCCAAACTGGGGTTCCAACACCAAGGCCATTCCTTTAAAAGACTTAGAGATAGAATATTCTAGAGAAATTCAGTTTTGGCAAAGACAGCAATTCCGTTCGACGATAGTCGAACTCAGCTCCACAAACTCAGAGTTCTAACTCAGAGTTAAGCTCGACGAATGCTGATCTATAGTCTATGAACTCTGCACTCAACTCAGAAACTCAGCTCGACTAAAGCCTTCCTCAGCTCAATGAAATCTAGGCTCGGTTCGATGAAATTCTTGTTGAGCTCAAAGATTTCAGTGCAGTTATTTTAGGCAGTGTTCTTTATAGTTGGCAGATTCTTCCAGGATTAATTTCAAGCTTATATTCTGAAGGTAGAATATTCTCAAGCCTTGATTGCAGACAGCTAATAACTCTAATAATTAATGCTTAATATTCTTATGAATATAGCCATTTAGAGGACCCATTAATTATGGATTTAATTACAGTGTTTTATTTTCTATTCTAATCTATTTCCATGACAGTTACCTTTTAGGGAATGTCTCAGCCATTTCAGGATCATTGAATACAAAGAAGAAGTTTTTCAATCTAAAGGATACACATCCAGGCTACATTGTTATAGAGATTCTTACAGAGTTCTTCACCATCAGCTTCAGGCTTTCAAGGGACAACCATTCAATATCAGTCTAGAAAGCTTCTGAAGATCAAAAGCATCTGAAGGCCTACACCCTGAAGCAAAGCTTCCACTCCCGAACTATTCTACATCTCAGGGGGATCTTTGACAACATCAACAAAATCCACTAGTCTTCTATCAGATTGTTGGTAGAGAACAACATCATCTTTATTTCCATCCACTGTGTACAAGGTTTTAACTCCCTTTAAAAGTTAGTCTTTGGTTGTCAAGTCTCCTGATCAAAAGACTTGGTTTGGTTTTTGGGCACCTGGCCAAAAGATCAAAGGGTTGTGAGATCTCCCTTGAAATAGATCTTGTAGTGACAGGGCACCTGAGCAAAAACTTATGGTTGCAGGGCACCTAATCAAAAACCTGTAGTAGTTTCCTACCAGGGTGGTAGAAGAGTGGATGAACCCAAGTTTAGGGGAACTACTATAAACTCCGTGTGTCGTCTGGTTTGTTTTTTGCTTTTTATCTCTATGCTGAATGTTTTATTTATATATATACATATATATATACACTCTAGAGTAAAGACAGATCTAATCCTTCACTTTCACCTATGTTGTCATCCTTCGACAACAGTCATGTCAACGCGGGGTATCAATATGGAAAGGCTCATTGTCTTCCATTCGATAAGTCACAGACCAGGTGTAATGCACCATTGGAGTGTATCCATGGCGATCTGATGGGGTCGGCCATCGCCGCCAATCTTGGAGGCATAAGTTACATGATGGTGTTGATTGATGACTACACGAGGTACACTTGGGTGTACTTTTTGAAGAAGAAGTCAGACGTGTTACGTTTGTTTGTGGAGTTCAAGGAGCTAATGGAGGGCCGACTTTTCCTGCGGATTAAGAAGTTGAGAACGGACAATGGATGTGAGTTTATTTCAAATGAGTTCTCTAACTTCTACAAGAAGCATGACATCCGGATAGAGCTCACTTGTGTTCATACTCCACAATAAAATGGAGTAGCAAAGCAGAAGATCCGTCATTTGACAGAGACCTATAAGTGTTGGCTTTATGCAAAAGGAATTCAGAGGTCCTTCTAGGTGGAATGGATGGCCTGCACAACCTATATCATCAATTAGATGTCTTTGAGTCTGATCAACATGAAGTCTCCTCATAAGATGATGTTTAAGGAGAAGACCAACGTGGAATACCTTCGGGTGTTTGGGTTTACCTACTACGTACACGTCTTGGATGCTCTAAGGACAAAGCTGGATGTGAAGGAGAGGAAGCATGTCTTTGTGGGCTAGGGCGAGTGGAAGAAGGGATGGAAGTGTATGGATCTAGTGATAAAGAAGTTTGTCATTTCGAGAGATGTGGTGTTCGACAAATTGATGTCATATGGAGGTTGCTCCTCTATGGAGATACAGGAAAGAAGGTCAGATGGCGGCAAGGAGGAGGCTGTTAAAGATCTTTTGGTGGAGTTTTCTACGTCACCAGGAGCTCCAGGTGTTTCTAGCTCCGGGGTGGAGGCTTCTGGTTCAGGAAGCAGGGGAAGCGATGCTCCAAGTTTGCCTGAGAATTGAACTGGTTCAGAAGAAGCTGTGGAGGTGGTCGACAAGGGTCAAACTCTTTAAAAATCAAAGAGGACCGTCAAACCACCATGAAAGTATCTAGCATCTACCAAAATAACCTAGAGGGGGTGAATAGGTGACGTCACTGTCTTTTCGCGAAATAAAAATACTTGAAAAATAAAGCACACAAACACCGAGATTTTATAGTGGTTTCTCGAGTTGATTAAATCCACTTTCCCTCCTTTCCTATCTACCACGAAGGGCTAGATTCGGCTACTTCATCAAACTCAGATTTTAACAAATCTTACACCTCGGAGTCGTAACTCTTATAACTTGGAGACGACGTTCCTACTACTCGGAGGACAACCTTTCCTACAACTCGACCATAACCAGATCTACGACTCGATCCACAAACGGATCTACCACTCGATCCACAAACGGATCCACAACTTGGAGAAAAATCTCCTACAAAAGTAAAGGAATATTATATAGTAATAAAGATTACAAGTCTCCACTCCGACGTTCTTCGATTATGTAGATCTTGAAATTTTGGAGAACTCGAAAAATAAAAATCTTTGAAGACCTTGAATCTTGAATCTTCAATCGAGTAGATCTAGAGGAATTGAGATCTTTAGAGAGTAGCAATCCAGTCGTACAGGTCGATGAAGATTGAATCGTTCAGTGTTCGTAGTTATCAGCTGATCGGAGATGTCGTGTATCGCATAGGAGGCCGACGGGTCATTGTTTTTGGAAAGTTTCTCGATTTGAAAATTAGAACAATTTGCAAGATTAGGGTTGAAGAAAAATCCACCCTAAGTATTTATATGCAACATCAAATGCAACGATTATAAAAGAAATTCAAAAAATAAACTTGCGAAAGTTACTATACATGGTCGTTGCAACCCGAGCCTGGAAAAAAAATTGTCGAAAAAATGACCTAAGTCATATTCGTCGAGTATCATTGAGTATCGCTAGTATACTCGTCGAATAGTCATTGATATACGATGAATTTGACTTAGATAAATCCAGGTCAAGCTAGCAAGCCACTCAATGCTAAAGCTAAAATCATACTCATTGAATTTGTCGAGATTCGGCTAGTATACTCGACGAATTCATCGAGTATAGGCTAGAAGACTCAACGCTCTCGAATCCATGATGCACTCGATCCACTAGACGTCATCGACGCACTTGACAAACTCGACTCCATCGACCCAGCGATATTCGACGAACTTGCCTTAATAAAAAATAGAGAAGTAGCGTCGAGATGATTTGACGAATTCGGCGTGTATCGTCATGTATATTCGACGAATTCGGCGAGTATCGTTAGATACATTCGACGAATTCGACAAGTATACTTGATGATACTCGACGAATTTTTCTTAACTTTTTTCCAATCTTTCCAGATATTTCACCACAAGTATATAAGGCGAATTCGACGGGTGATAGTAAGTATATACGAAGAATTTGAGGAATATCATTGATACTCAACGAATTCGATGAATATGCCTTATGATACTCGATGAATTTTACTTCGGTAAAATTATGTTTTATTGAATTTGAGATCTTCTTCTTCCTTGAACCTCCTCATGTACTTGGAATAGAAGTACACTCTAATAGAGAGATTACACGTGAGTCAACACAATGGCCTATATAATGAAGGATTACATTGTATAGTCATGTGTTTACTGACCTACTATAACCTGACATTGGTGTGTACTTAGCATTGTAAACCTGCAAGTACATAACTAAAAATACACTATCAAATACAGTCACAATTCATCTTAGCTTAATTGGACCCTTCTTCAAATCAGGGTTACTGTGGATACAATACCCAACAATCTCCCCCTATTTGAAGAAGTCAGAATCCTATAAGCTAAGGTGAATTGCACATAACAGATATAATCACAGAGCATAAAATTAACAAGATAAATAAATTAAAGAAAATTAAATAACAGCACACATTCTAGCTAAGAGATATAAATCATATATATATTAATTAGAGTTCAAAGTTTCAGGGAAACCTCAATCACATCTCAATCACACCAAAAAAACATGAACATCAGGTCTGCCTGCCTTGATCCTTCTGACACTGCCTAACAAAATAAGCCCTTGGCTTAGGATAATACTTTGGAGGGGCTGGAGGCGCAGACTCATCATTCTTGTGATTTCTGAAATGTATTCTTCTCTTGGCAGAGGCCAATTCATACTTATGCCATTCTTCTTGACTGTAATGGTTCTATCTATTCTCATTTCCAAGATCAACTAGGGTGAAGGTGTCTAGAATAATTCCTCTAGAAGCAGGACTCCACACTTCACCAATCTCTCTATCTATGGAGGGTAAGCCTCTGGCAGGTTTTGATCTTGTAGCAGAAGGGTCTTCACCATACTTTCTTCTCTTGTAGACTGGAGCATGGGGAATATCTTCAACAGCTTGAACTTCTAATACATTAGTAGCAGCAGGTCTATCCTGAGAGAGATCTTGTGTGTCTGTACAATTATGAGAGTAATCCTCAGCAGGATGAAATTCATCATAAGCGGGCACATCAGGTACTTGAGAGCTAAACATTTGACCATGCATCCACATAAATTTATTATAGAAGTAGTCATTGGTCTTTTTGAAATTTTCTACCATAGTAGCTTCAACTACAACAACCTTAACTTTCATAGCCTCCTCCCCCTTTTTGACTTCATCTATGACAACATTAGAATAAGCAGGAATAGTGCTGTCAAAGTGAGCTAACGATCGATTGTGGGCATTAATCATTATATTTGCATTCGTATCAACATTATTAAGAACTTCTGAAGCATACTTGAGTCCTCTCTTGTTAAGCGTGATAGCTTTTCCACCCTCGGCATACAATCAATCAAACTTGGTATCAAGCTTGTCAATCTTAATTTTAACTTCTGCAAGGTCGTTGTTAACATCATGCTCAGTTTCCTTGACCTTGTCCAGAACCTTCTACATGCAGGCTTCAAATTGCACTTGATGTCTTGCAAACATAACCTTTATTGTCTTCAATATGGAACTATTAGCACTGGAGGTGACAACAGCTTCAGAAGGAATATTTGGGAGAGAGGGAAGATCTTCACTGGGAGACTCATACATCGGAGATAATCTTTCTTTAGAAATCAGCAAAGGCATTGCAGCAGCTAGGACAGGAGGATTCTCATATATATCTCCTTCCTCATCAGAAACATCCACTACCTCCTCAGTAACAACTGGAGCAATACATGTCGTCCTGGTAATTCTTTTCTGAAGGTTGCGGATAAACCTAGCAACCTTAATAGCAACCGATATCGAGGGCATATTCACCTCTATTGGGTTCATTTATCCACATGGCCTAGATTTGTAAGAAGTCAAATAAGTCAATGACACACACACAAGTTGTATTTGATGTGTGTTTGAGTTTATGCATGCAGGTGGATACCAAGCAAGCTAGTATACAGGCAGGAATTTGCCAAAGTCCACAGGCATTGAGTGAAGCAAGCTCACTCAACGCCAGGTGCAGGTTGAAAGCTTGAGGAAATGACTAAGGACAAATGTGTCGAGTCAAAAGTGTCAAGACAAATGTGTCGAGACAGCTGTGTCGAGACAAGTCAGTCAGCAGTGTCGAGATAGCTGTGTCGAGACAAGTCAGTCAGCAGTGTCGAGACAAGTCAGTTATCTCGACACCTTGAAGTTTAAGTCAAAAGTGTTGAGACAAGTCAGTCAGCAGTGTCGAGACAAGCCAGTTAAATCGACACCTTGAAGATCAGGTCAGCTAGAAGATATTAGATAGGCTGGAAATCGCCTAAGCCCGAAGGCATTGAGTGAAGTCAATTCACTCAACGCTAGGTAAGCAAAATCGTTGAGTATAGCTGTGAGATAATCAAATCCTAATAAGAAACAGCTGAAAATATGTCTAAGTCCATAGGCGTTGAGTGAAGTGTACTTACTCAATGCCATACAGCTAAAAATTATGAGATAGGCAAATCCTAATAAGAAACAGCTAAAAATGTGGCTAAGTCCACAGGCGTTGAGTGAAGTCCACTCACTAAACACAATAACATCAAATTCGTTGAGTATTGCTAAGTTAGTCAAAGCCACAGGAAATCTGTGTAGTTATTTTAACGAAGTCAATAGGCATTGAGTGAAGCTTACTCACTCAACGCCATGTGATAAAAAGCGTTGACTGATTATCATCCAATCAGAGCCAGTGTTTTCAGACACAGAAAATTGGCTAAGTCTAAATGCGTTGAGTGTAGCTTACTCACTCAATGCCAGAAAATAGAAGAAGATCTGTTAAGTACTTTGGCGTTGAGTGAAGCTTACTCACTCAATGCCAAGTAACTGAAAGATTGGCTAAGGTAAAAAAGTGTTGAGTGATGAAGACACACTTAATGCTCTCAATGCCAAAGAAGCAGAAATATTTTCTAAGGCAAAAAGCATTGAGTGGACTCAATGCTCTGAACGCGTAATGACTGGAATATTTTTCTAAGTGTTTTGGCATTGAGTGATGGATACTCACTCAACGGCTAGAGACAGAAATTCTTTCTAAGTGTTTTAGCACTAAGTGATGCTTACTCACTCAACGCCTATACTACTGATGCTTGATTTTGGCTATAAGTCCATAGATGGTGACGTCGGCATGAGTCAGCAAAAGTCAACGCATTTCAAATTTTTTGCGGGAAAGATGAGTAAGCCATTGATGCCATTGGCGATAAGCTTTTGTCATCTTATGCAAATGGAAGGTTGTAAATCGACAATTAAGGCGGGGCCCACAGCGCAATAGAGTCATTGATCAACGAGCAATAAAAGGGAAAGATTGGTTTTGTCGACAATAAGAAATTAGGGTTTATGAATACGTAATTATGGCTGAGCATCATCTTCTTCTTTCTCTCCATTGCTGTCGAGCTAGAAGGAACTGTTCAGTTCAGTCAACCTGAAAGAGAAAAGTGTTAGCTGCTGTAATATTCAACTGCGACAGCAAGGTAAGGATTAATTCCTGAAAGATATGAGGCAGAAACTTCTACAAGTAACTTCCAGCACAAGCCGCGAATCAACTAAAAACCTAGTCAACTTGTTATTGTGAAGAAGATAGGATTGATATCTGCTCAGCCCAGGAAAAAAGACATAGAGCTTTCTCTCTGGTGTCAAACTATTTCAAAACACTTTTATTTTTCTGGAGGATCCTTAGGGATCTGAGTTGTAGGCCTGATCTATAAAGGCTGAGTGTGTAGGATTCTTGTTAGAATCTGAGTGATAGGCCTGATTTATAAAGGCTGAGGTAGGATCCAGTTTGGATCTGAGTGGTAGGGCATATTTCCTAAGTGGTAAGTCTTGGAGAATACTAAGTGGTCCTGTGGGATCGAGTTATAAGCTCATTTGAGCCGAGTTTTGGGGGTATAGCCTTATCTAACACACTGTTAGAAGGGCACAGAGGGACAATGGGTGTACCCAAGATCAGTGAAACACTATAAAATAGCTGTGTCATCTGGTTGAACTTCTTGAAAGCTAAAATTAACAACTCGCAAAGCACACCTATTAAGGTATAGGTCCAGATAAAAAAAAATGTATTCACCCCCCCCCCTTCTAGGTGTTTAGTTGACCTTCAAAACAAGTCTTTCAAGTGGTATTAGAGGGAGGTTTCTCTTTAAGGACTCAACAGTCTAAGTAGATCTCTAAGGTCAGCAAAGAAAACCTGTCCTTATGGGTTCAGGAGTTAACTATAAGGAGTTGGGTGCCATGAAGCTTCCCATCTGTAGTAAGGAAGGGTTTGGTATCTGAAATGAGAGGGTTAGGCTATTCATGGAGGTAGCTGGCCCTAGAATCTTCATCATAATCAAGGAAGGGCCTTTCATCCCTATTAAAGTGTCTATTTTGGATGCAAATATCAAGACCCCCATGACCTACTCTGAGATGACAAAGGATGAAGTTATTCTGGCCACAATGGACAAGAAGGTACAGAGTATAATTGTGACTGCCATAGATGACTCCACTTTCCAAAATCTAGTACACTGCAAGACTGCAAAGGATATGCGGGACACACTAGTGGTCTACAAGGAGGGAATAGAGGACGTGAGAGATGACAGGAAGTCCATGCTCAATCAAGAGTATGAGGCATTCAGGCAGAGTAAGGCTGATATCATAACTGAATGCTATGAAAGATTCTTCAGAATTATCAATGAGCTGGGGACATATGGAAGAGTCTTCAGCACTTATGAGCTAAATGACAAGTTTCTCAGGTCTCTAAATAGAGACTTGGATACTAAAATCTATGTCATCAGAGAGGTGGCAAAGCTTGTAGATAATCAACCAGCAACTCTGTTTGGGAAGCTGCTGTCCTATGAAATGCAGCTGACATCCATGAAAAAGGAGGAGAAAGTCAGCAAGTCCCAGGCCAACGAAAAATCCATGGCCTTCAAAGCTTAAGCCACAAGGAGTAGCAGAAGAAAGACACCTCTCCACCAAGGAGGGATGTTGACTCTAACTAAAAAAAATCAGAGACTAGCACATCAGACTGCCATATGTCTAATGAAGACTTTGTTGCTTTCTTCAGGCAATTCCAGAACTTTATGAGGAGGAAACACTGGAAAAGCAGACCCTCCTCCTCATCTCATCCCAAAGAAGACTACTACTAGGGTAGGAAGAAATCCTCTAAGGAGTACAGGTGTAACGTACCTAACCGATCCAATGTGACAACATCACAGCTCCGCACTAGGTGATGCTACCGGGCTGTAGCCCAAGCACCCCAACCCCTCTCTAGCCAACTGGCAGGTTGTGGGTGGCCACAGCCTCCCTTTGATGAGTGAACTCGACAGTTAAGTTGGCCTGCATGGGGACTTCCCAGGAGGTCACCCATCCTAGTACTACTCTCGCCCAAGCACACTTAACTATGGAGTTCTTTCACTTCTCATCACCAACTGATCTGTAGCTCAGTTGGTGATGAGAAGTGAAGGAACTCCATAGTTAAGCCTGCTTGGGCGAGAGTAGTACTGGGATGGGTGACCTCCTAGGAAGTCCCCGTATAGCCCAACTTAAATGTCGAGTTCACTCATCAAAGGGAGGTTGTGGCCACCAACAACCCGCTAGTGGGCTGGAGAGGGGTTGGGGTGCTTGGGATGCAGCCCGGTAGCATCGCCTAGTGCAGAGCCGTGACATTGTCACGTTGGATCGGCTAGGGATGTTATAATAAAAAGTACACTTTTTATGTAACGACCCAAGATTTGGCCCATAGCCCCCAATAACATCGCTACCGGGCTGCAACCCAAGTACCCAAACCCATCTCCAACCCACTAGCGGGTTGTTGGTGGCCACAACCTCCCTTTGATGAGCGAACTCGATAGTTAAGTTGGGCCTTACGAGGACTTCCATGGAGGTCATCCATCCAAATACTACTCTCGCCCAAGCACGCTTAACTATGGGGTTCTTTAACTTCTCATCACCAATTACGATCCCTTTGATGAGCGAACTCGACAGTTAAGTTGGGCCGTACGGGGACTTCCTAGGAGGTCACCCATCCCAGTACTACTCTCGCCCAAGCACGCTTAACTATGGAGTTCCTTCATGAAAGTGAGGGTTTAGATCTGGTATACTCTAGAGGGGGGTGAATAGAGTATCTTTGGGTTTTAAAACTTTTGCTATAAATAAAAACTTATTCCTAAACTAATATGATATGTCATAGGCACAGCAAGTATAAATAATCACAAACACAGCAACCTAACTAGAACAGCCATAGCAGGAATAGAAGAAAAGAGCATCTAGACAATATAAGAATTTTGTAGTGGTTCCCCAACCTGGGTACATCCACTCTTCTACCACCCTGGTAGGAATCCACTCAGGTTTTTGTTCAGGTGACTGCCACCAATGAGCTTTTGATCAGGTGCTCAAAAACCAAACCTCAAGTATTTTAATCAGGTGACTTGCAACCAAGAATAACTTTTGAAGGGAGTTAAGAACCCTTTATACAGTGGGGGATGAGAGATTGATTTTGTCTTCTCTTTCTCTAAGTACAATTGAGAAGGCTTGTGTGAATTTTGATGTTAGCAAAGGCTCCCCCTGAGATAATGAAAGGTTCAGGAAGTTGGAGCTTTGCTGCAGGGTGATAGGCCTTCAAGCTTTTGCTTTGACCAGAAGAGATTTAGGAACTTCTTGATTGATGTTGTAGTTGTTGTTCTTTGAAGAATCCTGGGATGAGGACAGAAGAAGACTCTTGATTTTGAATGGTTGTTCTTCTTCTTCTTCAACTTAAATTTCTTCCTCTTGTCTAGCACTTGTTTCTCTCTATCACTTTGTTCTGTGTACTCTGCGTCTCAGAGTGCTGTCGGGAGAGAGAGAGCAGAAGATCCTTGTTCACTATTGTTTTTTTGTTCTTCTGTGTATCTTATTCTTGGAAGAGAAGGAAAAATCCCTTTTATATTTTCCATATAAATTTCCTTTTGAAATTTGAATTCCTTCCTGCATTCATTGCTGACGACCTTGAGAATGTTTGCATTGATTTATTTCCCCAACTGTCATTTTGAAAAATGGCAAGTAATAATTCTGATGAAGACCATAACTAATGCTTTGTCTAACGGTAATATTCAAGGAATATTTTAGCATTAATTACTCAGGAATTATTGTAATAGAATAGGGACAGAAGGATGGGAATAACCAAGTCTGGATTCGTCGAGCTAAGATAAGATCGTCGACCTCAAAACTGCTGACATCTGCTTGATGAATCTTTCCAATTCTATGCACCTAGATCTTCGAGCTTAGATACAAGATCGTCGAGCTCAGCTCAGAGAATTTTCTCTTAGTTCATCGAGCTGAGCACGGCTTTCGTCGACCAGAGTTTGACGAACGTTGAACTCATTTTCTGAGTCTTTGATATTTCTCTAAGTCTTAAGTCTTTGGCAGTCTGTTGATGGCTGGTCCATACATTGTTTACTCTAAGGACTTGGCCTAGACTCTAGGACACAACCATGACCCTTGCTATACATGTTGGGTCATATGATCCTAACTTAGTACCTAGCCCAAATCCAACTAGGGATCCAACAATCTCCCCCTATTTGGGTAAGGTCACTAATTACAGACTCATAATAAAATAAAAAAAATGTATAAAGAAAGAAAACATATATATGACTGGAAAAATTAGCATATGAAGCAGATATATATATATGCAATAAGCTTTGTATCAGGAAATAAGAAATCAGTTTTAAAATATCACAAACTCATCAGTTCAAGTTTCATTTCTTTTGCTTTTTTTTCTTGTGCTTCGCCTCTTTGCCTCTGTCTCCAGATTGAGTAAATATGATTTCCCTATTGGGATTTACAGCTTGAGCCTTGGTCATTGTCATGTCAGTAGCCCCAATGATATTTAGAGAGGCAGACCTTGGGACCACTGCTTCTGGATGCAATTTCATGTAATCATCAACATTAAATATTTTATTAGCCTTTTCAAACATGTTAAGCTCTTCCTTTAGCTTTATTAATCATTGAAAGGCCAACCAGTTCCTGAAGTCTCGCCATCCTAGCTGTTGTAGTTGTCTCTGGATTTTCAAATTATATAGGTGGGGAAGCAGGTCTTTTGGGGCTTTCAGCCTTTTGATGTTCAGGGAATTGTTGTTGTTGTTGTTGTTGATGCTGTTGTTGTCGATACTGTTGCTTGCCAGATGAAAATCTGCCTTATTGTCTTTGGTAAGTTTGAAACTGGGTAAACCTTTGGGAAGTTGTATCTGAAGCATCAGCAGTTGATGGAGGAGGAGGGTCCTTTCTGTATCTTTGAGTGGGAGGAGGTGAATATCTCCTGCTTCTCTTCCTTTCTTTTTGTTGATTTTTGGACAACCACATCCATGCTGGTATGTCCTTATAAGGGGTAATTTTATGCAGTCTATAATATGGAGTATCATTTGCTGGATTTGGTTTGGGGGCAGGAGGTTGAGGAGCTTTCCTCTTCTTGGATGTTTTCTTTTTCTTAGGATCCTCATCTGAGTCCTCATCATCATCATCATTAGAATCTTGTGGGTTGTCATATAATGCATTTATTTCTCTTAGAGTCTCGGCATATATTTCAGGTTTTTCATCCTGGAAGGGAGCTGAAGGAGGAGTTGGAGAACTGCACACTTCAGTGCTTTCAACCACTAACTTATTTTCCTCTTCTATATCAGCCATGATCAATGCATTAAGATCAGGCATTGGTGAATCATCCATAAAAAAACTGGAGCAAGAGGAGATGAGATAGTGGGGGAAACGTCTCTTGGAGGAGATGGACTGGCTGGGATTTCTGGAACTGCAAAAATGGCCTTAAGTTGCTCGACAATCTTGGGGCTTATTGGTGAGGTGTTAGGGACTATAGCCATTAGTTCTGTTATTGCTGTTGCTGGTATTGCTGTATTTGCTGCTTGTGCTGTTGCTGCATCTGCTGCTACTTCTGCTGTAACTGTTTTGTCTGCTGCATCTGCTGTTGGTGTTGCTGCTGCATCCGCTGCTGGTTCTGCTACAACTATTTTGTCTACTGTTGGTGCTACTGCAACTACTTCTTCATGAAGTATCTCCCCCTGCCTAGTTTCAGTGCTAGCTGAAGCCAGACCCCTATCTAAAGAGGGAGTAGAAGAGAGAGCAGTGATTTGGGTAGCAAGGGAGGATAGGGAAATAACAAGAGGGGAAATATCCTCTACTATGATGGTTTTGAGAAGGGGTGTGAGAAGTGCAATGAGTGGGGGTATGATGGAGGAATCCAATAGTTGTGAGGCAGAGGTTTTGATAGGGGGTGTTTGAATGGGGACAGAGGTAGAGATGGTAATAATTGGTGGAGTTGGAGGTGTTATATCTTGCATGTGAGCTTCTTGTAGAGGGTCATCTTGAGGAGAAGGAGTATTGAGGGGGGAGGATAGTAGATGGAATGATGGTAGGGATGACAGGTTGGATAGGGGGATGTCAGCCAAGTGCTGTGGAAGAGGAGATGGGGGTGGTGATGGTATTGATGTATCATGCTGGGGGAAGGAGTATGAGAGGGAATATGGGTTGGAGATGTATGTATTTGGGATGATGGAGGTGTGGGAGTAGAGACTGTGATATGAGTGGAAGGTGAGGTTTGTTGATGTGCTGTCTAAGAGGGAGTTTGGATAGCTGGAGGTTGTGGAATGGCGGATGGAACCTCTTCAGTATGGTGGGAAGTGGCTGGAGCAGCCCTGGTACTCTCTGAAGTTCTGATGGAAGAGGAGGTAGCCTTGGAGGGCTTCGTGATAGTCCTCTCCCATTTGCTAAAGAGGGCACAGGTGAGCCTCTCACTGGCATTTATGAATATGGTCTGGGAGACCAGGGATTCAACAGCCTTCTCTTTCAGGAAGATCCCTAAGATCCTTCCAAAACAAACCTCTTTCTTAGTATTCTTCTTCTTAATCAGATCAAACATGATCTGAGCCCAGTTAACTTGTTTCTTGTTTACAACTGCACACATTACCAGGAATTGGTGCCTTATTATGTATTCATGGGCAGTGTGCTTGCCCAGCAGCACTTTCCCTATAATGTCTGCTAGAAACTTAAATTAAGCAGATAGTTGTTTCTTTAGCAGTTTGTTAGGGTTATCTCCAGAATAACCCATTAGACTAAGCATCTCAGCATACTCTTCGTTCTCAAACTCCAATTCTTCTATTCTATTGTTTAATCAAAAAATTTCAGTTAACACTACAAGGGTAAGGGAGACGGCAGTACCCGATATAGTTCCTATCATTGTATTCTCTTCTGCGGTGGATGAAGTATAGACCCACTCATGGATTTCAGTGCCAGATATTTTTATCCTTATGGAAAGCAGATTCTTCAACTGTTGTCCTTCAAGCAATTTCAGGATTTCCAGAAAGATGGGGTCTGAATATTGGAAAGACTCGAAGTCGACATCAAAGCTAGCATCGAACTTCATTACTGCGAGAGTTCCTGTTGGAATCGCCATTAAAGCACCTACAAGAGAAAAAAGAAGATCAAGTGCAAGAAACTGAAAACGCGGGATGGAGGTCGAAGAAAACCTAAATATAAGGTTGTTCAGAATATGAATCGACAAACTCCGTTCCACGAAAAATAAGAAATTCTTCGATATGAGGTCGACAGAATAATTTGGAGTTAAACAATTCGTCGAACTCAGTCTGAAGGTTTGAAGACATTTCGCCGAGCTCCGTTCGACGAAAGTTTTCTGAAGTAGATTCGTCGATCTCAGTTCGAAGAAACTAACTTCACTCATAGAGAGTTCGTCGATCTCCGGTCGACGAATATCTCAAGAACTTTTTCCAGTTCGTCGAACTCCATCCAACGAACTTTGAAAAATTCGTCGAGTGCAGACAGAAACTAAACTAATTCTTCTCCATTGATCATTCCAAGCTGATTTACAAAGAATAAGTGGTTTCTTTCATCCAGGGGTTTGGTGAAAATGTCATCCCTTTGTAAATTAGTGTAGATATAGACAAGTTTAATTTTGTTTTTGTCTACACACTCTCTAATGAAATGATTCCTAATGTCTATATGCTTAGTCATACTGTGATGGACTAGATTTTGTGCTATAGCTATAGCACTTGTGTTATCATATAAGAGGGATGAATTATTTAAGTTGAAGCCATAGTCCAGGAGTTGGTTTTGGATCCATGGCATCTGGGAATAGTAACTACCAGCTGCAATATATTCAGCAGTTGATGTAGACACAGATGACTGCTTTTTACTAAACCAGGACACTAATCTCATACCAAGGAACTGGCAGGTACCTGAGGTACTCTTTCTGTCCACCCAGCATCTAGCAAAGTCAGCATCTGAGTATCCAATTAACTGAAATTCTTACTAAGTGGGATACCAGAGTCCTAGACTAGGATAACCCTTTATATATCTTAAAATTTTTTTATAAAAACTAGGTGAGATTCTTTAGGGTTCACTTGGAACCTAGCACAAAGACATGTGGCAAACATGATGTCAGGTCTGCTTGTTGTAAGGTATAGTAGGGACCCAATAATGCCCCTATATAATTTCTTATCTACAGGTTTCCCATATGCATTAGAGTCCATTATAGCATTTGTAGCCATGGGTGTTTTCTTTGCTGAGGCATCAGCCATCCTAAACTTCTTTATAAGCTCTTTAGCATATTTAGTCTAGGAGATGAAGGTGCCATCAGGGAGCTGCTTCACTTGGAGACCAAGGAAGTAGGAGAGCTCACCCATGCTACTCATCTGAAATTTTGAATGCATGAGGTCAGAGAACCTCTTGTATAAATTGGGATCAGTAGACCCAAATATGATGTCATCCACATATATTTGTACCAACAAGGTTTAGTCCTTATGATGTCTAGTGAATAAGGTTTTATCTACTATGCCTCTAATTAATTTATGCTCTATCAGAAAGCTGGCTAGGGTCTCATACGAAGCTCTTTGAGCTTGCTTTAAACCATAAAGAGCTTTATGAAATTTAAATACATGAGAGGGATAAGTTGGAGAGACAAAACCTGGAGGTTTTTCAACATACACCTCTTCTTTGAGTACTCCATTTAGAAATTCACTCTTCACATCCATTTGATATACCTTGAATTTTTTGTAGGCAGCATAGGCAAGAAATATTCTGATTGCTTCTAACCTTGCAACATGTGCAAAGGTTTGGTCATAGTCTATCCCTTCTTCTTTCCTATAACCTTGAGCAACAAGCCTAGCCTTGTTTCTCACAATTACACCTTGGGCATCTAGTTTGTTTCTATATACCCATTTGGTTCCAATGACTGCGATGTCTTGGGGTCTTGGAACCAAATCCCATACTCTACATCTCTCAAATTAGTTGAGCTTCTCTTGCATAGCAATGATCCAGAGGGGACCTTGCTCAGCATATTTTATGGATTGAGGTTCAACTTGAGAGAGAAAACAGGCATGCATCAAGTCTTGGTTGAGTTGATGCCTTGTTTGTACACCTACTGACATGTCTCCAATCACTTGAGATTTGGGGTGATCCCTTAGTGTGATAAAGTCAGTGGGTGGAGTTGGTTCAGCAACATCATTTTGAATTAATTCCTCTTGTGGAATTATGTTTACTGTTGGATGAGGTTCAACTTCTTCCAACTGTTCTTCTTCACTATCTTCATAAACCTGTGGAGAAGGATGTGTTTGAGCCTCATGGGTGAGGCTTAATTCATCCAAAGTCTCACACAAGTGAGGTACCTACAAAGGATTACTGGTAGAAATTTCTTTCTCCTTGCAAGACATATTACTCTCATCAAAGGTAACATGAATTGATTCTTCAATTTCTAAGGATGATTTATTAAATACCCTATAAGCATTGCTTACTTGGGAATATCCTAAAAAAATTCCCTCTTCAGCCTTAGTTTCAAACTTACTAATATATTTTTTGTTGTTATTATATATATAGAATATGCAACCAAATACTTTAAAATAGGTGATTTTAGGTTTCTTCCCTTTAAGTAATTCATAGGGAGTCCTATTCTTCAGTTTATGTATCAAACTTCTGTTTAGTACATGATTTGCTGTGCTTACAGCCTCTGCCCAAAAGGATAGGGTCATGTAAGCATCTTCAAGTAATGTTCCTGCAGCTTCAATTAGGGTCCTATTTTTCCTTTCAGCTACCCCATTTTATTGGGGAGTTCTAGGAGCCAAAAAACAGTGGCTGATACCTTCCTTCTCACAGAACTCATGCATAAGAAGAGATTCAAAATCAGTGTCGTGATCACTTCTGATCAATGCAACTTGAGTAGAGTACTCAATCTGTATGGTCTTGAGAAAATCTGTAAGAACCTTAAAGGTATCTGACTTAGATCTCAGAAAGAACACCCAAGTGAACCTTGAGAAGTCATATACAATAACAAAAGTGTAGGATTTTACTCCTAGGCTTTGTACAGCAATGGGTCCAAAGAGATCCATGTGTAGCAAGTAAAAGATCCTAGGTGAATCACTTTTATTTACTGATTAAAAGCTAGATTTAGTTTGCTTTCCTAGTTGACAAGCCATGCAGAGGCCTTCCTTCTTCTAGGGACTAGAAGGTAAACCTCTCACAAGGTTGTCTTTTGATAGCCTAGCAATATTTTTCATGTTTACATGTCCTAGCCTTTTATGTCATAAGTCATTCTGATTACTAATTATGTTAAGTAAGCAGATATCTGAATTAGAAGAATGAAAATCAACTAAGTATATGTTTCCTTGTCTATTCCCAATTAAAACATTTTGTTTTTCTTTATTTGAAATAATACAAGATGTTGAGTTAAAGTGTACCAGGTAACCTTCATCACATAATTGGCTTATGGAGATGAGGTTGTGCTTGAGTCCTCTTACATAAGTCACCTTCTTGAAAGTGATAGCTCCAATCCTTACTTCTCCATAGCCTTCAGATTGGCCACACTTTGAGTCACCAAAGATAACCTTTGGTCACAGATTGGACTTGTAATCACTTAAGTTGTTCTTGTTGCCTGTCATATGCTTGGATCAACCACTGTCCAGATACCATTATTGATTAAATGTTGGACAGCTCTTTACCTGCAAGGATGATAGTTAGTTGTTCTTGACCCAGGTAACCTTGGGTCCTTGTTGATTTACATAACTGTAACTGGAAATGTAAGAACATTCAGGTTGATTTTTATAACCTTTGGGATGATATCTTCTTGGTGGTATTATCCATTGATTAAAAGGATTAATGTTGCTATTTGAATTTAGGTTTCTGTTGTTAGGATCTGGGATCGATGATTTCTGGTTGGATCGTCGACTTGAGCTCGACGATTTTGGATGAGATCTTCGATCTCTGCTCGAAGAATGAAGATATTCATTCTTGGGGCACCAAAATCGTCAATCTCTGGTCGACGAACCATACTGGTATCGTCGATCATAGATCGAAGAATGATTATTACTAAAATTGCGTTCAAAGATCGTCGTTCTGAGGTCGACGATCTGTTCATATATCGTCGATCTGAGTTCGACGATAATTGCTGAAAATTGTTACGTTTATTATTCTTCTAGTTTTTAAGTTTGTTCTTAGTTTCAATTTATTCAAGAAATTCATTAATCTTATTAACCTATTCAGTGTTTTTCTTTCCTTTATCAGAAACATAATTTATAGGTTTAGAAAGATGATTTTTTTGGATTAGGGTTGGTTCACTAGATGAAGCTCCTAATCCTAGTCTGCAGTTATTAGTTCTAGTATTTAATGTGTTGGTTATCTCTAGCAATTTTAAACTTCTGCCATTCAATGATTCTTCTAATATCTTAGCTTTGCTAAGTTCATATTTCAGAAAGATGATTTGTTCATTTGCAGAATTTAGTTCATTAGATAGATTAGCATTTTCAGAAGTGATTTTATCTAGATCATTTAATTTTTCTCTAAGAAGTTTGATTTCCTTCTCAGAGCTTATCAAATCTAAGCATAAATTTTTAAATTCAAATTTAAATTCATCAGATTCAAAATCATAAGATGTTAATACCTGATCTTCAGCTGACAGGTTTTCTTCATTACTAAATTCATTTGTATCTGATCTGCTACTGCTATCATCAATTGCCATGAGGCAAACTTCCTTTCCTTTGCTTCCTCTTCTTCTTCACTGGAGCTGGAAGATGAGGATTCATCTTCAGTTTCACTCCAACTTTCAGCTACAAAGCCTTTCCCCTTCTTCTTATATCTGCTGGAAGAAGGCCTGCTGCTTTGCTGTCTTCTAGAATCCTTCTCCCTTCTCTTTTCCTTCTTCTAATTCTCTGGACACAATGAGAGGAAGTGTCCAAGTTTACTGCAGCCAAGAAAACCACTTCTTTAGTGGGGGTTTTGTCATACCCTGGCTTGTCATGAAACTTTGCCATTTTGGCTTGCTCATCAACTCTTCATTAATTGTTTGATCTCTGTCTCCTCAGCAGCCTTGAATGCAATGATATGCTCCTTCCTTGCTGGTGGAGGTGTTCTCTGCTCAACTGCTTCTCTTGATTTGATGAGCTGCTCATAGGACTTCAGCTTTCCCAAAAGAGATTCAGTAGAAATCTCATTTAGGCTCCTGGCCTCCTTGATTGGCCAGATCCTTGAATCCCATGAGCTTGGGAAGCACATAAGTATTTTATCATTCACCTCTGTGAGGGTGATGTCCTTATCCAAGGTTTGTAGCTCATTGATGATTGAGCTCAACCTATTATACATGTCTGCTACAGATTCAGCCTCCTCCTTCTTGAAATTCTCATATTGGGATAGGAGATTGGATCTTCTATCTTTCCTTTCATCTGCAGATCTAGCCACCATTTGATTGAGGGAATCCCAGATGGACTTGGCTGATGTGCATTCAGCGACTTTCTGAAAGATGTCATCTGACATTATTTGGGCCAGAATGTTCATTGCTTTAGCATCAGCAACTTTGGCCTTTTTCTGAGCCTCAGTCCACTCTTGTGGTGGAACTGTATTTGTGCTGGATGTTGCTGTAGAGGTAGATGCCTGAGGGGGACCTGTCAAAATAGAGTTGTAGATATCTTCATCAATTGAGTTCATATACAATTTAATTCTTGCCTTCCAGATGGCAAACTTGTTTAGATTGCATACTGGAGGTCTGGTGCTTGCATAGTCTTTGTTCTGTGCCATGCTGTGTGTATAAATCTAATAGAAATGAAATGACAGATCTAACTTAGGATCTTTGGTTCAAGGGTTAGCTTGTACAACCAAAAGAATCTCCTCTGATACCAATTGAAAGTGAGGGTTTAGATCTTGTATACTTTAGAGGGGGGTGAATAGAGTATCTTTGGGTTTTAAAACTTTTGCTGTAAATAAAAACTTATTACTAAACAAATATGATTTGCCACGGGCACAACAAGTATAAATAATCACAAACACAACAACTTAACTAGCACAGCCACAACAAGAATAAAAGAAAAGAGCATCCAGACAACACAAGAATTTTATAATGGTTCCCCAACCTGGATACATCCACTCTTCTACCACCTGGTAGGAATCCACTCAGATTTTTGTTCAGGTGACTACCACCAATGAGCTTTTAATCAGGTGCTCAAAAACCAAACCTCAAGTCTTTTGATCAGGTGACTTGCAACTAGGAAAAACTTTTAAATGGAGTTAAGAACCCTTTATACAGTGGGGGATGAGAGATTGATTTTGTCTTCTCTTTCTCTAAGTACAACTAAGAAGACTTGTGTGGATTTTGATGTTAGCAAAGAATCCCCCTGAGATAATGAAAGGTTCAGGAAGTTTGAGCTTTGCTGTAGGGTGATAGGCCATCAAGCTTTTGCTTTGACCAGAAGAGATTTAGGAACTTCTTGACTGATGTTGTAGTTATTATTCTTTGAAGAATTTTAGGATGAGGACAGAAGAAGACTCTTGATTTTGAATGGTTGTTCTTCTTCTTGTTCAACTTAAAGTTCTTCCTCTGTTCTAGCACTTGTTTCTCTCTATCACTTTGTTCTGAGTACTCTGCGTCTCAGAGTGCTGTCGAGAGAGAGAGAGCAGAAGATCCTTGTTCACTATTGTTTTTCTATTCTTCTGTGTATCTTATTCCTGGAAGAGAAGGAAAAATTCCTTTTATATTTTCCATATAAACTTCCTTTTGAAATTTGAATTCCTTCCTGCATTCATTGCTGGCGACCTTGAGAATGTTTGCATTGATTGATTTCCCCAACTGTCCCTTTGAAAAATGGCAAGCAATAATCCTGATGAAGACCATAACTAATGCTCCGTCTAACGATAATATTCAGAGAATATTTTAGCATTAATTACTCAGGAATTATTGCAATAGAATAGGGACAGAAGGATTGGAATAACCAAGTCTGGATTCGTCGAGCTAAGATCTAAGATCGTCTACCTCAGAACTACTGACTTCTGCTTGATGAATCATTCCAATTATGTGCACCAAGATCGTTGAGCTGAGATACAAGATCGTCGAGCTCAACTCAGAGAATTTTATCTGAGTTCATCGAGCTGAGCACGGCTTTCGTCGACCTGAGTTCGACAAATGTCGAACTCATTTTTTGATTCTTTTATATTTCTCTAAGTCTTGAGTCTTTAGCAGTATGTTGATTGTTGGTCCATGCATTGTTAACTCTAAGGACTTGCCCTAGACTCTTGGACACAACCATGATCCTGGATATACATGTTGGGTCATATGATCCTAACTTAGTGAACCTAGCCCAAATCAAACTAAGGATCCAACACTTCACTTCTCATCACCAATTGAGCTGCAACTCATTTGGTGATGAGAAGTAAAGGAACTCCATAGTTAAGCGTGCTTGGGCGAGAGTAGTACTGGGATCAGTGACCTCCTGGGAAGTCCCCGTATGACCCAACTTAACTGTCGATTTTGCTCATCAAAGGGAGGTTGTGGCCACCAACAACCTGCTAGTGGGCTGGAGAGGGGTTGGGGTGCTTGGGTTGCAGCCCGGTAGCGATGCCATGGGGGGTATGGTTCTAAACCTAACAAACTTATTTCTTCTAAAGTGGTTTTCTATTATTGCAGTAAGCTAGGGCATGTAATAGCCGACTGTCCTGTCAAAAGAAAGGAATTTTGTGAGAAGAAGGACCACAAGCAAAAAGGCAAAAAGGAGAAATCCATCATTATTAAGAGGAAAAAGAGCTGGACTGACTCTTCCTCTTCAAAGTTAGAAAGAGAAGAGGATGAGGAAGCCTATATTGGGTTGTACTTGTTGAAGTAGAAGTAGAAGAAGCGGACTTCATTAAAATGCTGGATAATATTGCTGAAGAAGCTGATGTAAACCAACCTACTGCCAGGATTGAAGTCAGGGCCCCTCTATTAAAGTCAGATGGTGATATAGAGGTGGATGAAGAAGAAGAAGAAGATAGCTACTGTTATAGCCTAATTGTTATGTTAGATGGAGAATCCAGCCAGGAACAACCTGGTCAACCAAAGGTAAATTCTCTGTCTAAGTCTTCTTCTAAGTCAGGCTATGAGACCAGCCCAGATTCTGAAGCTCATTCAGCAAGAGATGAAGAAGATTCTAAGTCTGAGGAAGTTGTCAATTCTATAATTGATAAATATGGTATCCTTCTGAGTGCTTTCAAGGAAAGAAAGATACTGTCTAAGAAGCAAGCTAATGAAATTTCCTCCCTTCAGCTTGCTGCTTCCTAGCATGTTGATTCAGCTTCACTGCTAGATCAGAAATTGAAAGAGATCAGTGAGCTAGAAACTATTTCTTCCATTCAGATAGGTATCATAGAGTACCAAGAAAATAGAATAAGGGACCTAAAGTGCTGCTATAGAGGGAGAAGAGAATAGTGGTTAGTTATTCAAAGGCTAGTTCAGTGCTTACCTTGATAGACACCTTCACATCCTAAAAGGGTAAGAAGGGGTTGGGATTCAAGGGATCCACAAGATTTGCCAATCCTAAAGGAAAGGGCATCGCTCCAGCATAGCCACTGGCCTCAAACCTATTGTTCCACTCAAGAGAATGGTGCTACCTTCCAATAGGTATGACCTAGAGAGCAGATATGGTCACTAGAAGAATTGTAGTTCCACTAGTGTGAGCAAAGATGCTCCACACTATAGTGGCAGATATAGTAAGGGTGCTAGTGCCTTCTGTAACACCTTCCCTATAAAGACCATATAATATGGGTCCGGTCGGGGCCCCACAACATACGGACGCCACAGCTTTAGTATTAAAGATGATATGAAAACTACCCAATCTCAAAACTCCAGACAAACACAGCGGAAACAGAATACTAACAGACAGAAGTTATCCACTAACGGTAGAGTATCAAATGGCCTTAAGGCCTTACACAAAAATAGTCCAAAAATATAAATGTGCCAAGCACTCCTAGGCTACCTCGGCATGCAAGTCGGACATAAACATAACAAGGGTAGCAAACACGAAGGGAAAATCCAAGCATAGCAACACTTCATGAGGCTTAGGGCTTTTCGCCCGGCGCGCTAGCTCCTGCATGCGATCCTTGCCCTGTAAGGATTTGAAGTAACGTGGGTCAGCAAAGGCTGACCTCTACTGTGTAACAAACACATCTCCTCCCGGCCATCCCTAACGGACCCCGGGGTACCACTCCACCTGCAAGTTAGCACTTTGTATACCAAAAGAGTATATATAATAAAGCGATAAAACAGGCTTGGATGTCTCATATAGCATACATGTTCTCTATGTTTTGTACAAAGTGAAAGGGGGCTACTATGCAACATGAATGCAACCCGGGTTTCACCCAAGGCATCCTAGCTCGTATGCATCTAGCACAACATCAAACACTGGGTACTTCCGTTTCCCCATTGGCTTAAATCCGCAAACAAAAGGGAACCACCATGTCCCTAACGGCACACACGCCGTCACACAGAACCTTAGAAAGGCCCCACCCGCACAAGGGTCATAACCCAAGGTCTTGCCCGCACAATCTGACTTCGCTCGTTAGGGTTCCGCCTCACACTGACCGATTCTAAGAAGCCTTGCTGGACCCCACCCGCTCATGGCTACATTGCCCGGGCTTGCCCTCCGCTCGGCATTCTCGTCAGTCACACACAAGGGGCTAGTCTCGCCGGGACACTTTCCCCACATGACTTGCGCGTCACGGAAAAGCCGGCCGACCATGGAGACATAGTCGCGCCTTAGCACAGCACAAACAAAGGTTTCCCCACCCCAATTGCCACTCGCACCATGTCTTTCCCGTGCTCCAAGGAAACCATCTACCGCACAAAGCGGAGCTAACCTCGTCCGGTTCCGACTACGAGTACTCACTTAATTAAAGGGGGAAAACGCATACATACAATGGCGTATTGTCGCTACGGATTTCTACCGAATCCCCGAAGCTCGCTATGCAACATCACCAGGTCGGACTAACGGTCGCGACCACGGCTTCACCCACAATGCCTAATCCGCTAACGGTGCGGATCTCTAATGCAAAGCATGCCGGGATGAACATACTCACCCCGGAGGTTTCTCTTGAACCTAGGCTACACGAATCCCTCTCATTTGAGAGATTCGGTGCTAAAAATACGAAAGGAAGGGGATGCTATTCATGCATCCTAAATCCTAAAAACTGAGAGGAGAAGTGTCGTTACCTTCCGTCCCCTCTTCCTAGCCATGGAGAAGATTTGCTCGGTTGAAAACCACCGCAACGCTCCCACCTTCGCGGATCTGAACTCCACTCGCGAAACGGACCTCCGAAGCTTCGCCGGCGGCCGGATCTTGGCCTCCTTCCTCCTCCTTGCTCTTCCTTCTCTCTAGAATCAAGAGAGATAAAGCCAAATGGAAAATGAGGGTTTGAAACCCTATTCCCGGCCTTAAACCACCCAGGGAGGCTCCCCACCGTTGGATCTTCCAAAGAAAAGAACGAATGGCCACGATCGGAACCCAAAATAGAAAATCTGGGCCGAACACGGGTTGCAACACGGCCGTGTACTAGGCCGTGTTACCCATTCGCCGTCTCGACCGATTCGAAAACCAGCACACGGTCTTTGATACGGCCTCCGACACGCCTGTGTCGCCTTTGACACGCCCGTGTCGAGACCCGTGTCACGCCCCCCACCGACCCATTTTTCCAGTCAGAAAAGGACACGGCCAAAGACACGGCCTTTGACACGCCCGTGTCAGACCCGACACGGCCGTGTCGTGACCCGTGTCATGCTTAGCAGAATAAATCCTGCAAACAGCCCGAGAAGGACACGGCCAGGGACACAAACGTGTCCCAGGCCGTGTTCCTGACCTCGACGAATGCCGACCCTCAAAACGTCGACCACGGCTCCGCAGTCGACCACGCCCTGACACGCCCGTGTCACGCCCTTGACACGCCCGTGTCGCCTGCTCCAAAACCCAAACTTGGATAAAACGATGCTGATTCCCCTTCCAAGTTTTGGGGTGTTACAATTCTCCCCCCCCCCCCCTTACAAGAATTTCGTCCCGAAATTTAAAACATGGAAGGTAAACAAAACTAAATGGTACCTGAGGAGAAAAGCTCGGGGTACTCCTCCAGCATGGCCTGCTCTCGCTCCCATGAGAGTTCCTCGCAGCCACAATTGTCCCAACGGACCTGTACGAGTCTGACTTCCTTGTTCCGCAATTGCCGAACCTCTGAATCTTCTATCCCGATTGGACGAACTCTCGTCCTCAAGTCTTCCTCTACCGGCACCGCCGTCGGCTCAATCACCACGCTGGCTTCTAACAAAGCTTTCCTCAAAACGGAGACGTGAAAAACGTCATGCAATCCACTTAGCTCCATGGACAATGCCAACCGGTACGCTGCCTCTCCCACTCGCTCGATGACCTTGAATGGTCCCAAAAATCTCAGACTCAGCTTCTTGAGTCGGCGAATTCATGAAACGCCTTTGAACTTCTTGATCTTAAGATACACCCAGTCGCCCACCGCGAATTCCACGTGCCTGTGGCGAGCATTGAAATACTTCGACTGCCGATCTTGAGCTACCTTCATGCGCTCTTGGATGGTCCGCACTAGCTCACTAGCGTCGGCTACCACTTCTTTCCCCAAAAGCTTTGTGTCTCCCGCCTCTGTCCAAGACATCGGTGTTCGACACCGCCTCCCATAAAGAGCTTCATATGGCGCCATCTTGATACTAGCTTGGTAGCTATTATTATAAGCAAACTCCACCATGAAGAGGTGATCCTCCCACTTCTTGCCGAAGTCGAGAGTACACATCCTTAGCATATCTTCCAAAGTATGGTTCGTTCTCTCAGTTTGCCCATCGGTTTGAGGATGAAAGGCCGTACTGAACTTGAGTTTTGTGCCCAAGCTCTTCTGCACCAACCGCCAATCCTTAGACGTGAAACGTCCATCCCGGTCGCTGACAATACTCTTCGGAATCCCATGAAGTCGTACAATATTGCGGACATACAACTCCACCAACTTTTCCACACCGTCCTCCTTCCGGTTTGGGATGAAATGTGCCACATTGGTCAAGCGGTCCACAATCACCCAAATGGCATCATTACCCTACTGCGATCTAGGCAACCCATGCACAAAATCCATGGAGATGTCATCAAATTTACATTCGGGGATTGGAAGAGGCTTCAAGAACCCGCCCGGCTTCTGACACTCGGCCTTCACCAAGGCACAAGTTTGGCACCGACTCACACACAAAGCTACGTCCCGCTTCATCCCAAGACACCAATAGGACTTCTTCAAATCCAAGTACATCTTTGTACTGCCCGGGTGAATGGAGTACTTAGTGAAGTGGGCCTCAAACATCAACTCCTCGCGGAGCTTGCCAAACTGCGGTACACAAATCCTTTCGCCCTTCCTCAGAATCCCATCAACCATCTCCCAGGCGCTACCCTCGCCCTTTAGAGCTTCCTCCACGAAAGGTTGGAACTCCGCATCTACACGGGTCGCTTCCCGAATATGATCGCATAAATCACTCTACATCTCAATCCAATTTAGTCGAGCCACGCTAGACTCGTCTCTTGCCACACATTCCAAACCAAGGGACTCCCAGTCCCGCCTTAACCGCTCATCGTGAGCTTCAATCCAATTTCCTTGCCCCGAGTACTTCCTACTCAAAGCATCTGCCACCATATTGGCTTTCCCTGGCGTGTACTGAATCGCCACCTCGTAGTCCCCAAGGAACTCGACCCACCTGCGCTGCCGCATATTTAGGTCCTTCTGATCTAGGAGATATTTCAGACTCTTGTGGTCCGTGAAGATCTCCACCTTTGCACCATAAACGTAGTGCCTCCACAACTTCAAAGCAAAAATTACCGTCGCCAACTCCAAATCATGGACGGGGTAATTTCTCTCGTGGGGCTTCAGCTGCCTCGACCCAAAGGCTATCACACTACCATGCTGCACCAACACGCATCCTAAACCGCATCCGGATGCGTCGCTGAAAATCTGGAATCCTTCGGTCCCCTTTGGTAGACTTAAGATCGGCGCCGTCATTAGCCTCTCCTTCAGAGTTTCAAATGCCTGACTGCACTCTTGAGTCCATACAAACTTCTGATCTTTGCGAGTTAGTGAAGTGAGGGGTAGTGCTATCCCCGAAAAGTTTTCCACAAACCTTCGGTAGTACCCGGCTAGTCCAAGAAAACTCCGGACTTCCGCCACGGTCCTCAAAACTGGCCACTCTCTGATGGCTTCTACTTTCGTTGGATCCACTGCCACCCCGTCCCCACTGATTACATGGCCCAAAAATGCCACCTTCTCCAACCAAAACTCGCATTTCGAGAACTTCGCATAGAGCTGGTTCTCTCTCAACACTTGTAACACTATCCGCAGGTGCGACTCGTGCTCCGCTTCCGACTTGGAATACACCAAAATGTCATCGATAAAGACGACTACGAACCAGTCCAAATATTCGCGAAACACTCGGTTCATCAAGTCCATGAACACGAACGGCGCGTTCGTCAGCCCGAACGGCATCACCGAGAACTCAAAATGACCATACCTCGTACCAAACGCGGTCTTGGGTATGTCTTCGTCACGAATCCGCAACTGATAATATCCGGACTTCAGGTCCAACTTGGAGTACACCACCGACCCCACCAATTGGTCAAAATGGTCGTCTATCCGAGGAATCGGATACTTATTCTTAACCGTCAATTTGTTCAACTCTCGGTAGTCTATGCACAGACGCATGCTACCGTCCTTCTTCTTTACAAATAACACCGGCGCACTCCACGGTGAAGAGCTGGGCCTGATATACCCTTGCTCCAAAAGCTCCTGCAACTGAACCTTGAGCTCGGCCAACTCCTTTGGTGCCATCCTGAAGGGGGGACGCGACACTGGTCTAGCATCGGGGACCAACTTGATGGAGAAATCAATCTCCCGCCGAGGAGGTGCTCTCGGTAGCTCCTCAGGAAATACATCTCCAAACTCCGCCACCACGGGCACTTCTCCAAGAGACAGCCTGGAAAGGCTAACCTCCAATAATGCTACTAGAGCTACACCTCCCTGGCTAACAGCTCGCACTAACTAAAGTGCCGAAACTAGGGAACAGGCCACCCCATGCAGGCCTTCAAACTTGACTTCCGCTTGCCCCACGCCCCTCAGGGTTACCACCTTGGACAAACAGTCGATACTGGCACGCTGCTCCGCTAGCCAATCCATCCCCAAAATCACGTCGAACTCGGACAACGGCAAGATCGCCGCTACCAATATGAAGTCGACTCCCTCGAGCCTCCAACAAATCCGGCCTCTAGCCCTGTTAGTCATAGATGACCCATTGGGCATGCGCACTTTCAACTCGGAGTCCGTCGAGAAAGACTCCACTCCGATCCTCCGGACAAAGCCTTCCACAAGGAAGGAGTGCGATGCTCCCGTATCAAAGAGTACCCTAGCGGGATACCCAAATACCATTACAAAGCCTACACACATGCAACAAACATAAAGGCTTTAAAGACAGGAATCTAAGGTGCAGGTTGAACTCTCGTACCTGTCACCACATCGGGTTGACGGATTTCTTCTTGTTGCCTAAGGTTGTAGGCCCTTGGCTGCACTGGTTGAAACCGAGAAGCACTCGACTCCGCCATCTTCCCTTTCTCCGCGGCATTGGGGCCGGAGCGCACAGTTTGCTCCTGCCTTGGCTCTTGCTCAGTGCCCCCTTGGGTACAAAATCTTGCTATGTGGCCTGGCTTGCCACAACTATAGCACGTCTGAGGGCCCTTAGAACGTGACCCTCCGGACGTCCAATTGCTTTTCTCGCCCGACTTATATGGGGAAGGCTTCTTCTTCCATCGGCTCCCTTCCGTCTTTCCATGGGACTGAGCAGGCTTCTTCTCCTCCCCCTGCTTGGGTGTGAAACCCTTGCGACGCTGGGATCGCTCCATGTCACTCTCCAAAATTTGGGCCGCCTCCACTAGTTCGTTGAAACCCGCACGTTTCATCGATATGAGGGGTTGTCTTAGATTCTCCCTCAATCCATGATAGAAGAGATTGCCCCTCTCTTCATCGTCTGCCATGGTCGTCCCTGCATAATCACCCAAGCGAGTAAATTCCTGAACATACTCATCCACTGACTTGTCTCGCTGCACCAGATGTAGAAACTGCCTCTGGAGGGCTAGCCTCGTTGAGGCGGGTATGTACTTCTTCAGGAAGGCATCCCCAAATTCCTCGATGGACGGTGTGCGTCCTGGAAACTGCCGACCACTGTGGCTTACCCACCATAACTTGGCATCTCCCTCCAACATAAAGGCTGCGAACTCTGCCTTTTTCTCGTCTGGCACCTCTGCCGCCCTCAGAAGCTCCTGAATTCTAGCCCACCAATCCTCTGCATCTATGGGTGTGCCAATTCCCTTGAAGGTTGGAGGGTGGAAACTCAGAAAGTACTTCATTTGCCGGTCCCCATGCCCGACAACCACTCTCTCGGCCCGCGGCTCTGCCCGCCTGGCTTCCTCAACCGGTACGGTTGCTGCCGTGTCCGGGGTAGCAGGAGTTGCTACTTGAGCAACGGGAGCTGCTACCTATGCTGTCGCTGCAGCTTGGGCCGCCACCATCGCTTCTGCAAGCATACGGTAGAAGTTGGCCGGTGTGACCCCCATCCCTAGCGGACCTTGCGCAGTCGCACTACTAGTCCAGAGCTCTTCTCTTGGCCTCGAGGTCCCAGCCTCGTTGCTTGCACTCTAAACACAAGCAAGAAAATGCAAATCAGTCTCTAATCGCAAGACTCGAACACCAGGGCACTCATGGTCCCGCGATACTCCTATGTGGATAACTTCTTATACGCGACTCGACTTATACTTTCGACCGCGAAACTTCTCATTGGAACGCTAACCTGCCTCTGATACCAAATTGTAACACCTCCCCTGTAAAGACCATATAATATGGGTCCGGCTGGGGCCCCACAACATACGGACGCCACAGCTTTAGTATTAAAGATGATATGAAAACTACCCAATCTCAAAACTCCAGACAAACACAGCGAAAATAGAATACTAACAGACAGAAGTTATCCACTAACGGTAGAGTATCAAATGGCCTTAAGGCCTTACACAAAAATAGTCCAAAAATATAAATGTGCCAAGCACTCCTAGGCTACCTCGGCATGCAAGCCGAACATAAACATAATGAGGGAAGCAAACACGAAAGGAAAATCCAAGCACAGCAACACTTCATGAGGCTTAGGGCTTTTCGCCCGGCACGCTAGCTCCTGCATGCGATCCTTGCCCTGTAAGGATTTGAAGTAACGTGGGTCAGCAAAGGCTGACCTCTACTGTGTAACAAACACATCTCCTCCCGGCCGTCCCTAACGGACCCCGGGGTACCACTCCACCTGCAAGTTAGCACTTCGTATACCAAAAGAGTATATATAATAAAGCGGTAAAACAGGCTTGGATGTCTCATATAGCATACATGTTCTCTATGTTTTGTACAAAGTGAAAGGGGCCTACTATGCAACATGAATGCAACCCGGGTTTCACCCAAGGCACCCTAGCTCGTATGCATCTAGCACAACATCAAACACTGGGTACTTCCGTTTCCCCATTGGCTTAAAGCCGCAAACAAAAGGGAACCACCGTGTCCCTAACGGCATACACGCCGTCACACGGAACCTTGCAAAGGCCCCACCTGCACAAGGGTCATAACCCCAGGGCTTGCCCCCACAATCTGACTTCGCTCGTCAGGGTTCCGCCTCACACTGACCGATTCTAAGAAGCCTTACTGGACCCCACCCGCTCATGGCTACATTGCCCGGGCTTGCCCTCCGCTCAGCACTCTCGTCAGTCACACACAAGGGGCTAGTCTCGCCGGGACACTTTCCCCACATGACTTGCACGTCACGGAAAAGCCGGCCGACCACGGAGACATAGCCGCGCCTTAGCACAGCACAAACAAAGGTTTCCCCACCCCAATTGCCACTCGCACCTTGTCTTTCCCGTGCTCCAAGGAAACCATCTACCGCACAAAGCAGAGCTAACCTCGTCCGGTTCCGACTACGAGTACTCACTCAATTAAAGGGGGAAAACGCATACATACAATGGCGTATTGCCGCTACGGATTTCTACCGAATCCCCGAAGCTCGTTATGCAACATCACCGGGTCGGACTAACGGTCACGACCACGGCTTCACCCACAATGCCTAATCCGCTAACGGAGCGGATCTCTAATGCAAAGCATGCCGGGATTAACATACTCACCCCGGAGGTTTCTCTTGAACCTAGGCTACACGAATCCCTCTCATTTGAGAGATTCGGTGCTAAAAATACGAAAGGAAGGGGATGCTATTCATGCATCCTAAATCCTAAAAACCGAGAGGAGAAGTGTCATTACCTTCCGTCCCCTCTTCCTAGCCATGGAGAAGATTTGCTCGGTTGAAAACCACCGCAACGCTCCCACCTTCGCGGATCTGAACTCTGCTCGCGAAACGGACCTCTGAAGCTTCGCCGGTGGCCGGATCTTGGCCTCCTTCCTCCTCCTTGCTCTCCCTTCTCTCTAGAATCAAGAGAGATAAAGCCAAATGGAAAATGAGGGTTTGAAACCCTATTCCCGGCCTTTAACCACCCAGGGAGGCTCCCCACCGTTGGATCTTCCAAAGAAAAGAACGAACGGCCACGATCGGAACCCAAAATAGAAAATCTGGGCCGAACACGGGTTGCAACACGGCCGTGTGCCAGGTCGTGTTACCCATTCGCCGTCTCGACCGATTCGAAAACCAGCACATGGCCTTTGACACGGCCTCCGACACGCCCGTGTCGCCTTTGACACGCCCGTGTCGAGACCCGTGTCACACCCCCCACCGACCCATTTTTCCAGTCAGAAAAGGACACGGCCAAAGACACGGCCTTCGACATGCCCGTGTCAGACCCGACACGGCCGTGTTATGACCCGTGTCACGCCTAGCAGAATAAATCCTGCAAACAGCCCGAGAAGGACACGGCCAGGGACACGCCCGTGTCCCAGGCCGTGTTCCTGACCTCGATGAACGCCGACCCTCAAAACGTCGACCACGGCTCTGCGGTCGACCACGCCATGACACGCCCGTGTCACGCCCTTGACACGCCCGTGTCACCTGCTCCAAAACCCAAACTTGGATAAAACGACGCCGATTCCCCTTCTAAGTTTTGGGGTGTTACACCTTCAAGGCAGCCCGTGAGGAAATCCAAATGGCCCACCCTGAACCATATGTTTTTAGTGCACCAGCTCCTTTACTTAAGGGAAAAGGTGTAGACTATTCTCAGAATATTCCAACCCACTCTAAGACTAAGGGTAAGTATGTCAGTAGACCTGATTTGGGCATCTCAAAGGCCATTAAGAGTGTGCTTTCTGAAAAGAAGGCAGCTACTAGTATGGATCAATATATTCCAAACACTTCTACTGCCAGACCCACCTCTAGTCAGACTGGGGCTGGGAAACAAAAGAACAGGACCGTTGTTGCACCTTCTAGACCAAGAGCTACTATCAATATAGCCACTAGACCAGATCTTAAAAGAAGGTACAATATTTATGAGTGTTGGTGTTATGACAAAGTGGGCCACTATGTTATAGATTGCTGGCACAATACAAGTGTGCCAAGAGTAAGAGAGAGCTTACCTGTCAGAAGAGCTGCAGGTAGGTATGGTTATTATCAGTCTAATATGCACCTAGGACCCAATTAGAGTTGGGTTCCTAAGGTTAACTGATTTATGCCTTGTAGGTTAGTCCAAGAGGCCATACCCCTAGATGGTACTTGGACAGTGGGTGTTGCTGGTACATGACTGGAACAAAGAGCATGCTGAAGGAGTACACTCAGTAAAGAATGGACCCAAAGTCAACTTTGGTGGGTCAGAAAAGGGAGTAACTAAAGGGTATGGTAAGATATCAAATGGCATAATCACTATCACACAAGTAGCTTATGTGAAATGGTTATAACACAACCTAATAAGCATAAGACAACTATATGATCTTGGTTTTGACATTTCTTTACTCAAGGATGAGTGCCAAATTAGGAGGTCAAGTGACCAAGGGGTCATCTTTACAGGCACTAGGAGAGGAAATATTTATTGTCTTAATTTTGATTGTGAAAGTAAGGACTCTCCCATATGCTTAGTTGCAGATGAGAAATACTTATATTGTGTCCAATGGCACAAGAGGCTGGCTCATCTGAACTATAAGACCATAGGCAAACTCTTTAGTGAAGAGTTAGTCAGAAATGACCCTAAGTTGAAATGCACTAAGGAGGGTATCTGATCTGCATACCAAAAGAGCAAGCAGGCCAAGACCTCCTTCAAGAACATTGGAGACAAAGATTCAGTGAGGTTCCTATACCTCATGCATATGGACTTGTTTGGTCCTATGCCAGTTCAAATCTAGGTAGAAAAGTCTACACCCTTGTGGTTATTAATGACTTTTCTAGGCTTGCCTGGGTGTTCTTCCTTAAGAGAAAGGATGAAACCCATGAAGTCTTCAAGACTTTTGTCAAGCTGATACAGAATGAACTAGACAGTACTATGGTTAAATTCAGAAGTAACCATGGAACTGAGTTTTAGTCTGCAAGCATGACAAGGTTCTGTGAAGAGCAAGGGATTCACCAGGAATTCTCCTCTCCAAGAACACCCCAGCAAAATGGAATTACAAAGAGGAAAAACAGAACCCTCACAGAGGCTGGTAGGACCCTGTTAAGTGATACATCTCTCCCAGAATATTTTTGGGTTGAGGCAGTTAACACTGCATATTATATCCTTAACAGGGCTTCTATCACCAAAAGCCACAAGAAGACTCCCTATAAGATCTTGAATGGGAGAAAACCAAACTTATCCTACTTTAGTATTTTTGGTAGCAAGTGCTATGTCCTGAATAATGGAAAGTCCTATGTGACTAAGTTTGCTGCCAAGTCCTATGAAGGGATCTTTGTTGGGTACAATAACAATAGTAGGGCATATCGGATCTGTAACTTGACAAGTCAAGTTGTAGAAGAGTCAGTTCATGTTTTTTTTGATGAATCAAACATGATTTACTGTGAGATGCCTAGCTCCTCTTTTAGTTCTACAGGCATAGAGCAGGTGATGGACAAGCTTACAATCAAGTAAGATGCACCAACAGTCCAAGATAAGGGAAAAGATGTGTGCTTTCAAGAGGGAGCTAGAGACTCACAAGTTAAGGATGAAAAATAGCTAGCTAAAGATAATGAAGAGCTGCTAGCTGAAGTCATATTGGCTCCAACTGTAAGGCATATAAGAAATCATCCAGCACACCAAATCATTGGTGAGGCAAGCTAAGGAGTGCTGAGCAGGAGTAAGAGTATCAACACAGCACTCTACTCAAGTTTCCTGTCACAAGTAGAGCCTACGATGTTTGAAGAGGAAATCAAAGACCAATTTTTGATTAAAGCAATACAGGAAGAACTAAACCAGTTCAAGAGATGTAGAATCTAGAAGCTGGTTCCCAGACCTGAGGTACATAATGTCATAGGAACTAAGTGGATCTGCAGGAATAAGTTGGATGAGAATGGTATTATTGTCAAGAATAAGGCTAGACTTGTGGCTAAAAGATACAAGCAAGAATAAGTGATAGATTTTTACCAAACATTTGCCGAGTAGCCAAATTAGAAGCAATAAGACTCTTCCTTGCATTTGATATCTATCAAGTATTAATAGTCTACTAGATGGATGTGAAGTCAGCCTTCCTGAATGGGAACTTAAAAGAGGAAGTATATGTGGATCATCCACCGAGTTTTGTTGACCCTAACTCTCCCAATTTTGTTTATAGGCTTAGGAAAGCTCAATATGGGTTGAAGCAAGCCCCTAGAGCATGGTATGAAATCTTATCTAGTTTTATCATTGAGAACAAATTCTCAAGGGGTAAAATAGACATGACCCTATTCCTAAGGGAATCAAAGGGCAAGATCATCCTAGTCCAGATATATGTTGATGACATTTTCTTTGGTTCTACTGATGACAACCTTTGCAGGAAGTTTGCTAAACTTATGCAAGGGAAGTTTGAGATGAGTAGTATGGGTGAGCTCAATTTCTTCTTGGGTCTCCAAGTTAGACAGACTGATATTGGCTTGTCCATATCCCACTCCAAGTTCACCAGGGAGTTGATTAAGAAATATGGCATGGATAATTCCTCCACCATTAAAACTCCCATGGGGTCAAGTATGATTTTAAACAAAGATGAAGCCGGGAAACTTGTTGATGAAACTTTGTATAGAGGGATAATTGGCTCCCTTCTATATCTCACAGCTAGTAGGCCTGACATCATGTAATCTACATGCGTCTGTGCTAGGTATCAAGCCCGCCTTAAAGAATCTCATTACTCTGTTGTAAAGAGGATCTTGAGATATCTTAAGGGAACGCCAGATCTTGTCCTATGGTACCCTAGAAATAGGGATTTTGAACTAACAGGGTATTCAGATGCAGATTTTGCAGGATGCAAAGAGGATAAGAAAAGTACTGCAGGCACCTGTCAGTTCTTAGGAGGAAGACTAGTGTCTTGGAGCAGCAAGAAGCAAACAAGTGTTATTATATCAACTGCAGAGTCAGAGTATATTTCAGCAGGTAGTTGTTGTGCTCAGTTTCTGTTGATTCAGCATCATCTCTAGGATTATGACCTCAAGGTAAGTAGAACCCCTCTTTATTATGATTCTACTTATGTTATTGTTATTGCTAGGAATCCCGTCTCACACAGCAGAACTAAGCATATAGAAATTAGATATCATTTTAGTAGGGAGCATGTAGAAAGGGAAGATATCAGTCTTGAGTATGTCCCCACAGACAAGCAAGTGGCTGACATCTTCACTAAGCCACTAGATGAAGCTAAGTTCAACACCTTCAAGTTTGAGTTTGGTATGTTGAACCTAGTCTAGCTTCAGTCACTCCCTATAGATTTAGTTTTTGTGCAGGATATGTTTCTCTTGTGGGAGATGAAGACCTTAGGTGGTATGAAGATCCAAGTGACCATCAAAAAATTGATGGGAAAAGTGGATCCTATTGAGGGGGAGCAATCCCAGCAGTTGTAGGAGCTGAATCAGCCTTATATAAATAGGTAGTTGGTTGTTGTACCAATGGGATCAATTGCAAACAGATAGGGGGAGAAGCACAAGCCAACTCTTCCCTGACTATTTTTTAGAAGTCAAAAAGGGGGAGAGAAAGAAGAAATTAAGTGGATAAAGAAGAAATTAAGTGTATCAAGTGTAGTAAAACAAATGGCTTTAGAGTGGAGAGAAATAAGAAATTAAGGGACATATCAAATGGCTTCAAAAACTGATCAAGTATAGCATCATCAAGTGTGGCATCAGAGCTTGATCAATGGGTATCAAATTCAGGGGGAGAAAGAAATGATGCTTTGATCAAGTAGTATCAAAGTCAGGGGAGAAAGATATGCTCCCATGCAGTATTCAAGTGGTATCACACAACTTGCAGCAAAATAAGGGGAGCAGGTGATGCTCACCAAACAAGCAAGAAATATGGTAACTTTCCAAGATCTGCTTTATTGTAATAATACTTCTTATTGATGCATATATTATGTGTGTCACTGACTAAGATATGTGAATAATTTGAATAAGGGTTTTGACTTCTTCAAATAGGGGGAGATTGTTGGGTCCATTGATCAACATGACCCAGATTTGTAAGAAGTAAATGACACACATACAAGTTGTATTTGATGTGTGTTTGAATTTATGCATGCAGGTGGATACCAAGCAAGCTAGTGGACAAGCAGGAATTTGCCTAAGTCCACAAGCATTGAGTGAAGCAAGCTCATTCAATGTCAGGTGCAAGGTGAAAGCTTGAGGAAATGACTAAGGGCAAATGTGTGGAGACAAATGTGTCGAGACAAATGTGTTGAGACAGTTGTGTCAAGACAAGTCAGTCAGCATTGTCGAGACAAATGTGTCAAGACAAGTTAGTCAGCAGTATCGAGACAAGTCTGTTATCTTGGCACCTTGAAGATCAATTCAGAAGTGTCTAGACAAGTCAGTCAGCAGTGTCGAGACAAGTCAGTTAACTCGACACCTTGAAGTTCAAGTCAGCTGGAAGATACTGGATAGGCTGGAAATTGCCTAAGTCCACATGCGTTGAGTGAAGTCAATTCACTCAATGCAAGGTAAGCAAAATCATTGAGTATAGCAGTGAGACAGGCAAATCCTAATAATAAACAGCTAAAAATATGGCTAAGTCCACAGGTGTTGAGTGAAGTGTACTCACTCAATGCCATACAGCTAAAAGCTATGAGACAGGCAAATCCTAACAAGAAATAGCTGAAAATGTGGCTAAGTCCACAGGCATTGAGTGAAGTCCACTCACTTAACACAATAACATCAAATTCGTTGAGTATTGCTAAGTTAGTCAAAGCCACAGGAAATCTGTGTAGTTATTTTGACTAAGTCCACAGGCATTGAGTGAAGCTTACTCACTCAATGCCATTTTAAAAAAGCGTTGACTGATTCTCATCCAGTCAGAGCCAGTGTTTTCAGACACAGAAAATTATCTCAGTCAAAATGCGTTGAGTGTAGCTTACTCACTCAATGCAAGATAACAGAAGAAGATCTGTTAAGTAGTTTAGCATTGAGTGAAGCTTACTCACTCAATGCCATGTAACTGAAAGATTGGCTAAGGCCAAAAGCATTGAGTGATTAAGACACACTCAACGCTCTCAATGCCAGAGAAGCAGAAATATTTTCTAAGGAAAAAAGCATTGAGTGGACTCAACGCCTAATGACTGGAATATTTTTCTAAGTATTTTGGCGTTGAGTGATGATCCATCACTCAACGCCTAGTGATTGAAATTCTGTCTAAGTGTTTTTGCGCTGAATGATGCTTACTCACTCAATACCTATACTACTGATGCTTGATTTTGGCTAAGTCCACAAATGGTGACGTCAGCATGAGTTAGCAAATGTCAACAAAGTCAACACATTTCAAATTCTTTGCGGGAAAGATGGAGCAAGCCATTGATGGAGCCGGTGTCCAGCTTTTCTCGTCTTCTGTAAATGGAAGGTTGTAAATCGGCAATTAAGGCAGGGCCCACATCGTAATAGAGTCGTTAATCGACGAGCAATAAAAGGGAAAGATTGGTTGTGTTGACAACAAGCAATTAGGGTTTTTTGAATACTCAATTGCGGTTCGGCATCGTATTCTTCTTCCTCGTCTTTGTTGTCAAGCGAGAAGGACCTGTTCAGTTCAGTCAACCTGAAAGCGAAAAGTGTTTGTCGCTGCAATATTCATCTGCGAGAGGAAGGTCAAGATTTATTCTCAAAAGAGAAGAGGCCAATACTTCTGCAAGTAACTTCTAGCACAAGTCGTGAATCAACTAAAAAACCTTGTCAACTTATTGCTGTGAAGAAGATAGGGTTGATATCTGCTCAACCCAGGAAGACAAACACAGAGCTTTCTCTCTGGTGTCTAACTATTTCAAAACACTTCTATTTTCTATAGGATCCTTAGGGATCTGAGTTGTAGGCCTGATATATAAAGGCTGAGTGTGTAGGATTTTTGTGAGAATTTGAGTGGTAGGTCTGATTTATAAAGGCTGGGATAGGATCCAATTGGGATTTGAGTGCTAGGGCATATTGCCTGAGTAGTAAGTCTTGGAGAAGACTGAGTGGTCCTACGGGAACGAGTTGTAATCTCATTTTAGCTGAGTTTTGGTAGTAGAGCCTTGTCTAACACACTGTTAGAAGGGAGCAGAGGGATAATGGACGCACCCAAGATTGGGGAAACATTATAAAATATTTTTGTCATCTGGTTGAACTTCTTGAAAACTAAAATTAACAACTCACCATGTACAGCTATTAAGGTATAGGTCCAAATAACCAAAAAGAGACCAAAAACCTATTCACCCCCTATAGGTGTTTAGCTGACCTTGAAAATAAGTCTTTTAACCTCCCCCTCAGAAGATGAAGCAAGAATAATATCTAGGAGAGAGACAATCAGGTTCTCTACTAAAACTAGCTCAGACCCATCATTAGCATTATTAGCAGCTTTGGAGTCATCAGCAACAATAATTACCTCATCAGCATCTATCTCATAGTCATCCATAGTCAAATCATCCTCAGCAGTAGTAGACACATCATCAATCTCTTGTTCAGAAGGAGCTGGAACCTCATCATCAGTATCAACATCATCCTAAACCTCAGCAAGCTCTGACACAGCAGGAGCAGCTGGAACATCTTGCACTATAATCTCTACAGCTTGATCATTTGGTTGACTCAGAAGAAAAACTCAAGGGCACTCTTTGAGTGGCCAGTTGTGTATCAGCTAGCTCCCCCTCCATTTCTGCAATCAAGCTCTTAGGAATCTCACGGGGGGTGGAGTAGGAATCCTATCCTAAGGAGCATGATCTTCCTCCTCCACAGGAAAATTTGGGGCTCCCCCTTGCCTCAAGATCCTCCTCTTATTCAGGTGATGGATAGGCACTCCTTTGGTCATATCGAACTTGTCACTGTCCATTTGATTCAGGTACAAGCTGATAATCCTTCCAAAGTTGGGTGTGTGGAGACTGTTCTTGATTTTCTCAAACAGCATCGCACCCCAGTCCATTCTCTTCCTGCAGATGATTGTTACTAGAACCTTGAACATATCGTATAATAGATAGTCGTGGGATCCTAATGTCGGCCAACAGGAGATGCCCGGAAATCTAAGGATCAACAAGGGAAGCCTCTCACGATTCTAATTTTCCACTAGCTCACGAGACAACGCAACGCACCTTCCACGCAATAATATCAAGCAAAGACTAATGTACGGGTAGCCACGTCGTTAGGGACCGGACAAAGGTTATAGGCTAATATCCAATCGAGCTAAAGGGACCAATATTGGGTCCGGCCAAGCGTAGTTGTACCAAAGGAGGTCTACCAAAAATGCGATCCGGAAAACGGTAGATCTCCCCCAACAAAAAGTGCGAGGTTCGCCAAACCTTTCGAAAAATAAATCGAATAATATGAACACGCAAGTCAATATAAAGAAACCACGAAGAACCAACGATTCCAAATCAACACCAAAATTTCTCGCCACAAGAAAAATCTAAGAGGGAAAACACTAGAGTAGGAATTTCGTTACCCAAGTCGGAATAGGTGATTCTGACTACCTAACTTTGATTGCTCCTCCACGGTTCCGCTGGAGATACGTCGGGACGAAGAGAAAGATTGACCACCGTAGTCTCTTCACGCCGCTATCCAAGTTTCCAAACAAGGAGGGAAACACCTTGAGTTGGCCGCCGAATTTGGAGGAAGGGGGGTCGGATTTCCCTTGGAGGGTTGCCTGGGTGGAGGCTAGAGTGGAGGTCGGCCGATTTAGTGGATGGAGGCGTCGGGTTGGATGAGGAAGGAAAGAGGCGGCTGAGTGGATGGGGAGGAGAGTGGCCGAGAGGGGAGAGGGTGGCGGCTAGGGAAGAAGAGGGTGGTTCGGCTGAATGAAGAGAGAGGGGGAAGGGAAGAGGTTGGCGGCTAGAGGGAGAGAGGAGGAGGAAGATTCTCAAGAGGAATTAGGGTTTTAATTTTCATATTCAACTAGAGCAAATGAAAGCATAGCATGCCTATATATAGGCTTACAACAAGTCCAGGCTATATGCATCCCAATAAGAAAATAACTCAAATTGTTTTAAATCATAGAAATAAAAGGTGCTCCAAACAATTAGCACGCTAAATGCAAAGAAAATAAAGTTATGCATTTAATTATTATTAAGAGGCCTTGCGCCGTGGGCGGAGGTTGTAGCGACGTTCCCCCCGAGCACCAAGGCGACGCAAGTCTTTTGTTGGGGATGACGGAGGATCTTCCGCGCACGTGTCGTCATTCTCTTCAACAAGTTGGGGGTCGTCATCTCCATCAATCCTCCCCCGCTCGAAAGGACTCATCACCATGAGTTGTCTTGAAGGTACTGGCGTAGTAGAGCATCGTCCAAATGGTCCACTTCCGATTCTAGTATCCAAGATTCATCTGAGGCCGGTCGACCGCGCAATCGAATCAAGTAGCGGCGCACATTACCATCTAGAGAGGGAAGTACTTCATCCTAGAGAATCCTGTCTGGCAAAAAGTTTGTCCTGGGAAACTTTGGAAAAGCATTAGGAAAACAAGGAGGTAAATCTTTTTCATCAACATGCAACGTACCTCCGTTGGAGACCAATGAAGTGGGCGATCCAGTAATACACTCAACCCCCGTCCCATGAGAATTTGCAGTGGAGATAAACGGAAAGACAGATAATTCCAATGGCGGAGCAATATATGGTGTTAAATCGGAAACGTTAAAAATAGGGGAAATACCCCCAATCGTTTGGTAACTCCAAAAGAAAAGCATTTTCTCCTAATTTCTTTATGATCCGAAAAGGTCCAGCTCACCGGTTTGCTAACTTTTTTATGGTGTCCGAAGGCAACCGTTTAGGGATGAGACGCACCATAACTAAATCGCCAACTTTTAAAGGAGACTCTCTCTTATGTACGTTAGCATTAGCTTGATAAGACCCGTATTGTGAGGCTAGCGTTCCCTTTATTAGCTTATGTAACTCATGAATATGAGAGGCAAAATCTTGTGCGAATTGGCTTGACTTATATGATGGGGGTAAATGAATTAAGTCAAGCGGCATAGGGGCCTTGTATCCGTGCATGATCTCATTAGGGGACAAACCCGTGGACCTATTCTTGGAATTATTATAAGCTAACTGAGCGTGAGGAAGGACAAGGTCCCAAGTACCCTTATGGTCTCCCACCAGGCAATGTAGCAAACTACCCAAACTTTTGTTTACTACCTCTGTTTGCCCATCCGTCTGCGGATGGTAGGCCGATGAAAACAAAAGTGTAGTGCCCATAATCCGCCACAAGGTCTTCTAGAAATAACTCGTAAACTTTACGTCGTGATCGGTCACTATGGACTTAGGAACGCCCCGATGACCAACTACCTCCTTAAAATATAACTGGGAAACATTAGACGCATCGTTGGTCTTGTTATATGCGATGAAATAAGCCATTTTGGAAAACCGATCTACTGCTACCAGGATTGAATCATTACGCCTCAACGTGACCGGTAGTCCCAGGATAAAATCCATACTAACGTCTACCCACGGGATGGACAGGATGGGGAGGGGGGTATAAAGTCCCGCGTTGGTCTTGTTACCCTTAGATAATTGGCACATTCGACAACTTCCCACAATTTTGGATACCATAGACTTAAGACGGAGCCAAAAAAACTTGTCTTCTACTAATGTGATGGTCTTATCACGGCCTAAATACCCACCGAAACCGCCGCTATGCGTTTCCCAAATGATGAAATGGCGTAGGGACGAACGGGGTATACATAGCTTCGCATGATGGAATAAGTAACCATCACGAATATAAAAAGATGAGATGGTCGTGGGCGAGTCGTCTTCGGTGGTGAAGTAGATTTCCTTGAAATCCGGACAATGGACATAATCATCCTTAATTCAATCGAAACCAATGACCCTAACTTCCAGCGTGGATAATAATAAAGTGACACGACTAAGGGCGTCGGTGACGCGGTTGAGGGTACCCTTAAGGTGTTTTATTATAAACGTGTACTCTTGAAGATAGGAGACCCATTTTGCATGTCTTAGACTAACCTTAGTCTGGGAGTTGATAAATCTCAGGGCCTCATGATCGGATAGGATAACAAATTCTTTCGGGAGTATATAGTGCCGCCAATGTTGGAGGCACCTAATGATCGCATAGAACTCTCGATCATAGTTAGAATAATTCAGTTTAGGCCCCGCGAGTTTCTCACTGAAGTACCCGATAGGATGGCCTTCCTGACTCAACACTCTGCCAATACCCACTCCAGACGCATCACATGATAACTCAAAATCTTTATTAGAATCTGGCAATCAAAATAGGGGAGCTTCCGACATGCAAGATTTAATTATGCTAAACACTTTCGCAGCCGCAGTCGTCCAAGTAAAATTGCCCTTTTTCATGCACTCTGTAATTGGGGCCATGATGCTACTAAAATCCCTAATGAATTGGCGATAAAACGTGGCTAGGCCATAGAAACTACGAACATCTCGAATCGTGGCGGGCTCTGGCCAATCCTTGATAGCTTGGACCTTCTTGGGGTCTACATGGATGCCCTCTGAGACCACAATATATCCTAGGAACTCGACAGACGGAACATGAAAGGTGCGCTTATTAATATTGACGAATAACTTCTCAGACCGCAACGTGGTAAGGATAGTCTTCAAATGTGTCATATGATCGGTCGTAGAGGTGCTAAATACTAGAATATCATCAAAGTACACGAAAATGAACTTCCCCATATATGGTTGGAAAACGTGGGTCATCATCCTAGAAAACGTGCTAGGGGCATTGGAGAGCCCAAATGGCATGACTAACCACTCGTAAAGCCCTTCCTTTGATTTGAAAGCCATTTTCCACTCATTACCTTCCCTAATTCGTATTTGATGGTAACCACTTCTTAGATCCAATTTTGAGAAAATCGTGGCACCAGCTAACATGTCCAATAAATCATCCAAGCGAGGGATGTGAAAATGATATTTAATAGTGATTTTATTTATGGCCCTGCTATCCACACACATCCTCCACGAGCCGTCTTTCTTGGGGGGCCAGGAAAGCGGGTACGACACAAGGACTCATGCTGTGATGGATGAACCCCTTTTTTAATAGATCTGAAATTTGGGCTTGTAACTTCAAGTGTGCAGAAGGGTTTAACCGATAGTGGGTGAGGTTGGGCAAAAAGGACCCCGGGACGAAGTCTATTGCATGATGGATGTCCCGTGGGGCGGGGGGAGGGGGGAGGGGGGTAACTCGGACGGTAGCTCATTCGGATACACATCCCTGAACTCCTCTAAAAGCCTCCTTAACGCCAGCGGTAAATTCTCATCCAACCCCGCATCTTCTCTAACTTGCAAACAAACTAAAGCGTAGAGGACACCATCCATAAAAGTGGTACGCGCTAACTCCTTCTTGCCTATCATACTCAACGTTTTCTTTTCGACGGGGATGATCGTATCCTTTGAGGGGACCGAAGAGTCCTTAGGTGGAGCGGGTTTAAAAATTATGGTCCTGCCATTAAATTTAAATTTGTAGGTGTTGGCCCGGCCAAAGTGGGTGACGTCATGATCGTACAACCAGGGATGACCTAATAAAACGTGACAAGCATCCATAGGGATAACGTCACACCAAATATTTTCAGAATATGCTTTGATGATAAGGGGTACCATACATCGCTTCGACACAGGGAGGGACGACTTGTTTACCCTAGCCACCTTATTTGGGTGCGGGTGTGGTTCAGCAACTAACGACATACGTTTCACCGTGGCTTCAGATATAACATTCATACAGCTACTGCTATCGATGATCAACCTACACCATTTTTCTCCACTCTTAAAGTTCAACGAAAAGATGTTCGTCCTATTCCAATCGTCCAGTGCTCGTAGGGTCGCTAGAATGCACCTCATAACCTTCATATGGGAGTCATCTTCCATATCACTAGGCACTCCGTCTGACTCGCTCTCTTCTCCTGCCTCGTAAGTCAGGTCGTCAGCCCCCCCCCCCCCCCCCCCCCCCCCCGTGGAATATAATAGGGCTAAAGGTTTGGGTTTAGTAGGACAATCACTAGCATAGTGACCTTGGATCCCGCAAGCGAAACAGGTAACATTTGTTCTATTGACCCTTCCTACTGGGACTCTCTCACCCAAGGGGTTCCTATTATTCCTGGCTGTCACAACTATAGAGGTTGAGTCGGGGGACCGATACTTTCTCTTGTCTTTATAGGTGGAAGTGGGAGGTGGTCCTAAGATGGACTTGCCCTTTTGAAATGAGCGAGACTTACCTTTAAGCAAGTTGTGCTTCTCGATGTCTAAGGCCGCGTTAAACGTGACGTGCAAGTCGGTGTGACCATAATGTAGTAACTTCCCCTGGATATCGGGGTTTAGCCCCTTACGAAACCTGGAGAGGGTGACCTCTAGCATCTCATTCACGTCACACCTAACCATCATGTCCTTAAGCAGACTCATATACTCATAAATCGACCTAGTCCCTTGCTTAAGGGTAGCCAAATCATCGAACATCTGTGTTCAATGGTACGTGGCGACGTACTGCTCAGTCAGCCTGACTTTCATGTCATCCCAACCAATGGGTAATGCACCATTCTCGGCTCTCAAATGACGCTCCTCATTCAACAAAAATATCTTAGCACGACCTAACAATTTCATTCTCGCTACTCGCACTCTATCCGCATCATTCAGAGTATACCACTCGAAGTAACATTCTATCTCCATGACCCAGTCCTGAAAGACTTGGGGTTCTCCTAACCCATCGTAAAATGGTGGCTTAACTCGGACAGCCCTAGTAATATCGAACTTGTACGGTGCTCGCGGAGCGTGCTCGTGAGGGGGGTTGGGATTATGATCGAGATTTCCTTCCACCCATTGGTGAGCGGGTTTGTTGTAGGGAGTCCCCTGTTGTAAACCCAAACCGTGAATCGCCTCCCTAATAGCCGTCATTTGTTCAGTGAAATCTTGACGGAGCTCCTCAATCTCAATGAGATTGCGAACCTCATCGCGTTCGTCTTCCATATTAGAAGAAGATGGGGGATAGTCCATACCTTGTCTAGTGCGCATGCAAACGAAGACAACTGACTCAAGACGGAATTAACCCATCTTAAAACTTAGAGTAAAATAGTAAATTTTTTTATTTTTCTTTGCTGAAAAATAAGAAATCTAAGCCGCTATTGGCAAACCAAAAATAAAAATTTTGACAAATAACGTGCAATTAAAAGTGCGAGCCGACGAGAAAAGGAAAAGGGGGAGGGTGCTAATTTAGAAATTGACGTGAACCTCCCTCTGATACCAAATTGATGCCAGCCAACGCGAGATGCCCGAAAATCTAAGGATCAACTAGGGAAGCCTCTCACGATTCTAATTCGCCACTAGCTCACGAGACAATGCAGCGCACCTTCCACGCAATAATATCAAGCAAAAACTAGCGTACGGGTAGCCATGCCGTTAGGGACCGGACAAAGGTGATAGGCCAATATCCAATCGAGCTAAAGGGACCAATATTGTGTCCGGCCAAGCGTAGTTGTACCAAAGGAGGTCTACCAAAAATGCGATCCAGAAAACGGTAAATCCCCCCCAACAAAAAGTGCGAGGTTCGCCAAACCTTCCGAAAAATAAATCGATTAAGATGAACACGCAAGTCAATATACAGAAACCACGAAGATTCTACTATTCCAAATCAACACCAAAATTTCTCGCCGCAAGAAAAATCTAAGAGGGAAAACACTAGAGTAGGAATTTCGTTACCCAAGTCGGAATAGGTGATTCCGACTACCTAACTTAGATCGCCCCTCCACGGTTCCGCCGGAGATACGTCGGGACGAAGATAAAGATTGACCATCGTAGTCGCTTAGGTGCGCTGCGTTGTCTCGTGAGCTAGTGGCGAATTAGAATCGTGAGAGGCTTCCCTAGATGATCCTTAGATTTTTGGGCATCTCGCGTTGGTTGGCATCAATTTGGTATCAGAGGGAGGTTCTGCCGAATGAAGAGAGAGGGGGAAGAGAAGAGGTTGGTGGCTAGAGGGAGAGAGGAGGAGGAAGATTCTCAAGAGGGATTAGGGTTTTAATTTTCATATTCAACTAAAGCAAATGAAAGCATAGTATGCCTATATATAGGCTTACAACAAGTCCAGGCTATATGCAGCCCAATAAGAAAATAACTCAAATTGTTTTAAATCATAGAAATAAAAGGTACTCCAAACAATTAGCATGTTAAACGCAAAGAAAATAAAGTTATGCAACTAATTATTATTAAGAGGCCTTGCGTCGCGGGCGGAGGTTGTAGAGACGTTCCCCCCGAGCACCAAGGCGATGCAAGTCTTTTGTTGGGGAAGACAGAGGTTCTTTCGCGCACGTGTCGTCATTCTCTTCAATGAGTTGGGGGTCGTCGTCTCCATCTGATCCTATCTTTCATAACAACACATTACCAATAATGTCTGATAGTAGCTTCCCTTCATCGTTCATCCCTTTTCTTTTAACAGCCTTGGTGCCCCATGGCAATCCACAAAACAGCAATGCCCTTAAGAAGTATTCCTCTTCGAGGTAGTCGACTTATTTACAAGCAGGAAGTCGCAAGTACCTTGTCAGGAGGGATTCTTTAACTCGAATATTAGTCTGTTGAACTTTAATTTTGATGACGATATCTTCACGTCTGAGCTTTACATTCTGGAAGAATTCAAGGACATCTTTGTCCAACACCCTGTAAGGGTGTTCGAGGACAAAGGAGAGGCTGGATGTTTCAAGCATCAGGATCATGTTCCTGAATTCATCTGACACAGAAGAAATACCTATTCGAATCAATTCTCCACCCCCTAGTAACCCACTAGTGGTTCGATGAGCCATGGAGAATCAAAGAATGGAACAAAAATATATGGACTGATCTGTCGGTTGGAACGGTTTGCTGTCACAGACGGAACGGTGAGAACAAGCAGTCGGAATCAAGTCACTGAGTGAAGCTGCTTATGGAAATTGGAAAGCTTTGCTGGAATCACTTGCTCTGACCTGATCGAAGAGAATGGGAGCAGGGCCACAGGATGGAGACGATGAAAATTGCGCTGGATCCGAAGGGTCGGGAGGACAATTCAGTGAATTTTGTTGTTATGGTTTCAACAAAATGTGTCACGGTTGCCCGACTCTTGAGGGAAGAAGGATGGATGAGATGAGAGAATCCTTGGATTCAACTCTCATTCGGGATAGGATGTAAGTGGGATAACTCCCCCTTTCATCCCCCTCCGGAGATGGGATGTAGAGAGGTTGTCCCTCGCCCTGCGTCATAGCTTAACTCGGATTGGGGAAAGTGTGCAGTCAGGTCGGAGGGGAGGGGGGAGCTCCTTAGTTCCATGTTCACATTCCGAAGGAATGTATCCTCTTAAGATCTTGGGTTACCAAGATAATAGTAGTTAAGGACCCTTCTTTAATCCCTAATGGGTTTTCACCCATGGGATTAAATCAAAGGCATTTTTAACGCCTTTTTTACTTGTCAATCTAACTCATGCAATAGCACTCGTTTCCCTTGGTCGAGGAACCTCTCCCTTGGGTAAAGGAATGTTACCCCCTAACCCCTTGGGGGCACTTTTTCCCTCTAAAACTCAAAACCTCTAAAACTCAAAACCTCTAACTCAGGTTCTAAAAGACAAGGAACAAGGTATAAAAAATTAGTCCATTCACTTATCATATTAACTACGATTTGAAAATATCATATATGATAGTGAACACCAACATTCTCGCAACTGCTAGAAGGGAAACGAGTGCGTCCACCGTTGTAACCTAAACTTTCCTTTCTGACACTGTGGATAAAGGAAGAAGGACGAGCAGTGAAAGAGTCTCAGGGAGGAGGTCATCCCATATCGAGGGGACCATGGTTTTGTTGGTACAAGAAGGCACTATTATACTGTGTAATGGAGTGTGATCCCCTTAAACGGGGGGGAGGGGGGAGTATCGGGGGGAAAACCTGAGGCCAAAGTAAAAAATAACCTCTCACCTTTAGGTAAAGAATCTTTCGGCCGAAGTTGAAAAAACCTCTACAGTACAGTAGGGTTCTGGCGGGTGGACCAGAACTAGACTCCTTGATATACGTCGGCTCCATATGAAGATCTGACTTCCCTCAAAAAAGGAAGTAAAGAAGAAGCCAAAAAAAGTAAAAAGTCAAAACCTCGAAAATTTTGTCAAATTTTTTTTTGTTTTTTCGCTTTTTTAGAGCGAAAAATCACTTCTTCTTTTTTCCTCAGGGAAGAAGGATGGATGAGATGAGTGAATCCTTGGATTCAACTCTCATTCGAGATAGGATGTAAGTGGGATAACTCCCCCTTTCATCTATATATATATATATATATATATATATATATATATATATATATATATATATATTTGACCTAGAAATGCGCGTACCTGATATTCGGCGGCTCTTCGGATCCAATATAGAAAGAGAAATTTTGACCTAAGTTAAATTCGGCGAGTTTCACCGGATGTAATGTCGGATTCGTTGAGTATAGACGTGTATTTCCGACGAATCACCGAAATTACCGTCTGATATTAGTCAAATTTCCCCTGGGAAAATTTTCTTCCTTGATGAATTTCCTGAGAGAGTTCCTGTCTTCTTGACTTTCTTCATGAGTCTTTGTTCAGCATGGCTAGTTCCGTTTTGAAGAACGAAAACTTGGCCTCGTCCAGCGGCTTCATAAAAATGTTTGTGACTTGCTTATCTGTCGGTACATAGCTGATGGAAATATCTTTGACTCCACATGCTCCCGGATGAAGTGATATCACACCTCAATATGCTTTGTCCGGCGGTGAGAAACTGGATTATGTGTGATCTCTATTGCACTTGATAAGTTGCAATACATTGGAATCTCTCTGAACTTTAGGTTGTAATCTTCAAGTTGATTTCTGATCCATATAAGTTATGCGCAACAACTACCAGCAGAGATGTACTCTAACTCGGTAGTTGAGGTTGTCACACAATTCTGCTTCTTACTGCTCTAAGAGATAAAACGTCTTCCGAGGAATTGGCACGTCCCGGAAGTGCTTTTTCCGTCATCCCTGCTTCCTGCAAAATCTGCAACTGAAAACCCAATTAGCTCGACATCATTACTTCCCGGGTACCATAACACAAGATTGGGTGTACCCTTAAGGTATCTTAAAATTTGTTTTGCAGTGATGTAATGAGATTCCTTTGAGTTCACCTGAAATCTAGCGCAGACACATATTGATAATAGTATGTCGGGTCTACTGGCAGTGAGGTAGAGAAAGGATCCAATTATGCTTCTGTACTTGGTTTCATCAAAATATTTCCCTTTCTCATCATTTTCTAGAGGCATAGTTGAACCCATTGGAGTCGTCATAGAGGTTGCGTTCTCTATTCTGAATTTCTTAAGAAGCTCCTTGGTGAATGATAAGTCACTAATTATAGTTATTTTTATATAGTTTTTATTTAATTAATAATAAGATTATAATTATTTTTTAGTAATTATGGTTCTAATTGCTTTATTTTCATATTTCAGGTCAATCTGGGTTGCAAATAGCAATTTGGAGCTGGCAGGGCTGATCAGGAGTTGAAACGGAGAAAATGAACATTTTTGGTCACGGATAGCTGAACATCAAATGGTCATAACTTTCAAACCAGGAAGAGTTATGGTACGTGCAAGCAGTCAACGGAAAGAGGATGACGTCCTCTATAAATCTAAAGAGTTTCACAAGTACAAACCCCTATGATACAGGCGTGTCTAGGGTGTGTCTAGGGCGTGAACACGGGCGTGTCTAGTTAAAAAAAATAGTTTTCTCCAGAATTCTTACTGGGATAATTCTAGAACATTTCCCAAGTACACGCCCCTGTCACGGGCGTGACCCAGGGTGTGACCAACCCGAAACTACCGAATTGATCCCAAATTGTACCGTTTCCAGCCATTTTCTGACCCGGTTAGTACACGCCCAAGGCCATGCCCGTGACCGAGGGCGTGACCTCTTCAGCAACTTCAGAATTACTTCTCGCCGTTTCTCCTTCCCGTCGTTTCTTGTAATAGACTAGACACGCCCTAGACAACGGGCGTGACCCAAGGGCGTGACCTGTAGAACGAAAACTTTGGCGGTTTTTCTCCAATGTTCCCGGGTTTTCAAGTTAGCAGTTACCGAGCCTTACACGCCCTAGGTCACGGGCGTGACCTAGGGCGTGACTCCCAAGCAGAAAAATCTATAAATTCCAGATGAGTTCAAAATCTCAGGAGGAGGATTGGGAGCTAGTTTTAGGCCTATGTTGTAGCGTAGTTTACCCTTTTTATGCATCTCTTTCTTGTACTCCTCATTCATAACTTAGTTTTGTTTTCAAGCAATTTACTTTTAGCAATCATGTTTTCTTGTTTATGTACCTCTTTTTTCATGTCATATAGCTAATTTTTTTAGAGCTTGATCAAGACAATCTTTGAATAAAGCAAACTTTATTTATTTTCTCAAAAACGTGTCAAGCTCTCTATTTTTGCTTACTATCGATTTATCTTTGATTAATAATGTATCGAATTCTTATTTCGCGAATTTGTTTTTTGATCCTAGATCCGTATCTTAAATGACCGGGAGGTTACGGATACGAGAAGATCACTCAAGGATAAAAGGAGTTGATGCACTCCTCGAGAGAGGACGACATAAATCTGCCGGATTGGAGTCAAATCCAATAGAGGGGTTCAACCCCTAAAACAAGCTTAGGGGTTTCGACTGGCCGAGAGATTATAATCGATCAACCTAAGGTTAGTTAGAAGCATGAGCTCGAGAGAGATGCTTTTGTACTTTAGGAACCTCCACGGTCGAAGTAAGTAATTAGGAGCTTGCACTTTTGCTATTTCATGAAGGTTTATTTTAGTTCAAAGTGAGTCTAGATCAAGTGCTACTTTTTATTTAATTTTCTTCATTTAGTTAAAATAATCTCCTTTTATATTTAGATAAAATAATATTAATTTGTATGAGTAGAAGTACTCAACAGGCCCCGAGTCTAATACGACATTTCCTATACTATATTTTGATAGGTACACTTACCTATTTGAGATTTTAGTTTGGATCATATTTTAAAACTATAGAAAATCTCCATCAGTGAACTTCGTCTGAGAGATGAAAATTATATCTTCGGATTGCTTCACCTGAGCTCCTAAGAAATACTTCATCAAACTTCCCTTGCATAAGTTTGGAATACTTCTTGCAAAGGTTGTCTTCTGTAGAGCCAAATATAATGTTATCGACATGAATTTGCACTAGCAGAATCTTGCCTTTTACTTCCCTAAGAAATAATATCTTTTCTATCTTTCCTCTTGTGAACTTGTTCTCAAGAAGAAAGCTAGACAACATTTCATACCAAACTCGTGGATCTTGCTTTAAACCGTAGAGATCTTTATTTAAAAAGTAAACACGTTCATGGAAGGTGGAGTTCACAAAACCTGAGGGTTATGCTACGTATACTTCCTCTTTCAGATTCATGTTGAGGAATGCTAACTTCACGTCCATTTGATAGACCATGAAGCCTTTAAGAGCAACATATGCAAGAAACAACCTGATCGCCTCGATCTTGGCCACTAGAGTAAAGGCCTGGTCGAAGTCGATCCATTCTTCTTGTCTATATCCTTGAGCTACAAACTGGGATTTGTTCTTTATGATTTCGCCAATATCATCCAACTTGTTTCTAAAAACCCACTTGGTGTCGATCACATTCTGTCCTTTGGGTCTGGGCACTAACTCCCAGACTTTACATCGTTCAAACTAGTTGATCTCCTCTTGCATTGCCAGTATCTAAGAGGCATCCTTATTTGCTTCTTCAAACTTCTTCGGCTCAACCTGAGACAAAAAACTAAGATGCAATAACTTGTTAGTTGTACCTCTTCTGGTTCTAACTTCGTCTCTTGGCTCTCCAATGATTTGATCAGTTGGGTGATCTCTTTGGTGTCTGAATGCTAGGTTTCTTGCTCTCCTTCCAGCAGGTTCTGCAACATCTGGTGCATCCTCTGTAGGTTGAATCAATTCTTCCTCTAGAAGTTTTTCATCCAGCAAGCCTGGATCGACGACCTTGACTGAGCTTGGAGCATCTTTTTTAACTTCTTCATCCAAGCTTAGTTCTTTGAACCTGGTACCTGTATATGCACCAATGACACTAGACGAGCTGCTTTGGAGCATGCTTGCCTCATCAAATACAACATTAATAGACTCTTCTACCACTAGGGATTTCTTGTTAAAAATCTTATATGTCTTACTATGGCTACTATATCCTACGAAAACACCTTCCAAAAATTTTCACTAAACTTTGTGGGGTAATACTTCCCATTATTAAGTACGAAGAATTTACTTCTAAAGATTCTAAAGTAGGACACAATCGGTTTTCTGCCCTTCAATAGTTCATAGGGAGTCATACAGTGGTTCTTGTTTAGAGCTCTGTTTTGCACGTGGAAAGCTTTGTTGACTGCTTCATCCCAGAAGTACTCTAGAAGTGAAGCGGCATTCAACATAGTCATACATACTTCAATTAGGGTTATATTCCTTCTCTTAGCAACTCTATTTTGTTGTGGAGTATACGGGGAGGAAAACTCATGAAAGATACATTGGCTTTCACAGAATTTTGTCATACCACCAGGCTAAAATTCTATTCTGTGGTCACTTTTGATTTTGACCACTGAATAGTTTAATTCATTCCTAATTTGCCAGACAAAATTAGTGAAAGAATCAAAGGTGTCTGACTTATGTTTCAGAAAGAACACCCAAGTAAAATGAGAGTAGTCATCAACAATTACCAATGTATATACTTTACCTCCTAAACTATGAACTGGCATGGGACTGAATAAGTCCATATGAAGTAAATACAAATTTCTCAAAGAATCTTTTTTAGCAATACCCTTGAAGGTAGCTCTTATCTGCTTACCCATTTGCTATGAGTGGCACAGACTCTTTTTGAGGCACTTAATGCTGGGGGCATCACGCACTAGGTTGTGAGAAAATAACATATTTATTATTTTGAAATTAATATGTGCTAATCTCTTGTGTCATTGGTCATAAAGATATGCACTACTTTTAGACAAAAAACACACTAGTGTAGAATTATTTAAACATAGAAAATTTAAACAAAATATATTTCTACTCTGAGTTCCTGTTAAGATCGTCTCCAAATTAGACGACGAGTTTATCAAACACTTGTCCTTGTAGAACTCAATGATATAGCCTTTGCCACATAGTTGACTTATGCTTATCAGATTATGTTGTAATCCTTCAATATAAGCCACGTCTGTTAATGAAACTATGTCGGTGGAAATCATACCATAGCCTTTAGTAGTTCCCCTGTCTGACCCTCCAAAGATGACTTTTGGTATGTCTTTGACTGGGGTATAATCAAGCAATAGGCTTCTTGTCCCGGTCATATGCCGAGAGAATCCACTATCCAAATACTATATCGGAGTTTTGTTAGCCTTTGTACATACCTGCAACTATAAATCATTTTACCATAGTAACCCAAACATATTTGGGTCCTTAGTTTCTTGTCAGCTTAACACCACTAGGAACATTAACCTGGCAAGTGGTCGGTCTCGTACAGTTAACCTGTGGAGTTTCAAAATTTGCAGGGTTAAACCAACAATCTGCGCCAAAATGATCAATTTTGACGCAGCACCAATAGTCAAACTTTTTGTACCTTCTCTTGTAATCCTGCTTTACCCTTTAAATATGAGGTCTAGTAGGGGCAACATACTTGGAGGTGGAAGTCTCCTGATTGCAACAGACACGGGGCTTCTCCATCTCCTTTACCTTAGGTACAAAAGTCTTTGCTTTTTGTGCCTTCTTATAGTTATGTCCATGAACATATGGACCACAATTCTGAAATTGAATCTCTTCATAAGGTTCTTTGAAAACACTAGCACCATAGTCTCGGGGATGGGTCTATCCCTAGTATCGCTTATTGGGCTCTACATAAGTAGGTCTAATAGGATGGTCGTAGGATGACTCAAGGTCAAACTTGTTTGTAGGGAAGATTACCTTCTTAAACGAGTGTTGACCTATTAGTGCCTTCCCCTTTTCTTTGGCACTGGCTTTCTTGGCAGCCTTACCTTTACCATCTTTGTGGCCAAGACCACTACCCTTTTTTGGAGCTGAAAACTCATCGATGAGGGGAAGAATAGTCTTCGGCTTGGAGTAACTTTCCATTAGTTTTCTCTCCACCAAGAGCTTTTCCTCTAGCTTATCAAGGTATTTCTCCTTCAGACTCAATATTTTAGCAGAGCATTTGAGTTCCTCTTTCAAGGAGTGGACTTCCTCTCTGAGAGGATGTAATTTTGCAATTTCATCCTTCAGACTGGTTTCCACTGCCTTGAGGGAGGCAATCTCTTTCAACTGCATTTTGACTACCTTTTGGCATTTGTCAAATGCTTTCAAAAGGTTCTCATGCTGAACCATTAATTCAGAATCCTCTTCCTCAGAAGAATAGCCTTCATGACAATTAGTTGACGTTTCTAACTCAGAGAGGATAGTGTCCGAGTTTACCTTCTCGTGATACTCTGAGTCGCCAACTTCCTTATCTGATCGAGCCATAAGCCCGAAGTAAGCTTCTTCATTCTCTGAACTAGATTCACTGGATTCACTGTCACTAAGAGTTTTGGACTTCTTAGCGACGAAGCTTTTCTCTTATTTCATCTTTCCCTTGAAGGATCTCTTCTTCTCTCTCTTGGATCCTTCCTTCTTCTTGTAGGGACACTCCACAATCATGTGACCTGGCTTATTATAATAGTAACAAACAACGCTAGAGGAAAACTCTTTACTTGGTTTAGATTTATACCTATCCTCCGTGTTATAGCTTTTCTTGGAGCGATCACCATCACGACGTGATCTCCTGAAGTCAGTGGGGGATGACTGATTCTTCATCTTTCTCCTATTACTGAGCAGTTTTTAGAACTACTTAGAGATGAGGGAGAACTCCCCACCAAATAGCTCAGAGGCTGATGTGCTTGGCTCGGAGTCTTCTGGGGTGTCTGGGCAGGTGTACTTACTAGTGACACAACTTTAGACTTCCTCAAACCTTCAGCCTTCAGGGCAACTGACTTCTCTCTACTTGAACTTCTGCTGCTTTGCTCCTCCTTCTATCTGGTATTCATTTGAAGCTCGTAGGAGAGAAGCTTTCCAAACATATTCTGAGGTTCAATCTCAGGCAACTTCCCAAACTCCCTAATGGCTACCACTTTAATATCCCAGTCCTTTGTCAAGGATCTGAGGAATTTTTCATTCAATTCACCATTAGTGAAGGTGCGGTAGTAGTTTTTGAGACCTTTGACAATCTTGAAGAATTTCTCGAAGCTGTTTGCAATGGTTTCATTTGATCCCTACTTGAACGCTTTGTACTCTTGATTCAGAAACAATCTGTGATCATCTCTAACTTCTTTTGTTCCTTCCATCAGAACTACACGACAGTCCCACATCTCCTTGGAAGATTATAGTGGAATAAATTTTGTAACATCGAACCATCCACTTCACGGGCAATTTCATTTTTAGTGAGATCCATCATCTTCTTGGGGATCATGATAGATTGGTTCAGAGATGAGGCTTGTGTAGGTATATACGGTCCTTCTTCCACAATCTGAAAAATTCTCGGATCTGCTGCTTCGATAAAGAACCTGACTCGTTCTTTCTACATGGGAAAGTTCTCTTTGGTGCACACTGGTAACTTCATAGAAGACATGTCCTTGCTTTTGTACATGACTACTAAGAGAAATCTCTTAACGCTTGATTTGGGATCTTGTTCAAGGTGTTAACCTTATATCAAAAAAATGCCCCTCTGATACCAATTGAAAGTATCTAGCGTCTACCTAAATCACCTAGAGGGGGGTGAATAGGTGATATCTGTGTCTTTTTCGCGGAATAAAAATACTTGAAAAATTACGCACACAAACATCAAGATTTTATAGTGGTTCCCCGAGTTGGGTACGTCCATTTTCCGTCTCGCCTATCTACCACGAAGGGCTAGATTCGACTACTTCACTAAACTCAGATTTCAATAAATCTTACATCTTAGACCCGCAACTCCTACAACTCGGATACGACGCTCCTACCACTCGGAGAATAACCTCTCCTACAACTCGATCCACAAACGGATCTACAACTCAATCCACAAATGGATCTACAACTTAGAGAAAAATCTCCTACAAAAGTAAAGGAAAATTACAAAGTAATAAAGATTGCAAGTCTCCACTCCGACGTTCTTTGATTATGTAGATCTTGAAATTTTGGAGAACTCGGAAAATAGAATTCTTTGAAGACCTTGAATATTGAATCTTCAATCGACTAGATCTGGAGGAATAGAGATCTTCAGAGAGTAGCAATCCAGTGGTACGGGTCGATGAAGATTGAATCGTGCATCGTTCGTAGTTGTCGGCCGATCGGAGATGTCGCGTATCGCACATGAGGCCGACGGGTCGTTCTTTTTGGAAAGTTTCTCAATTTGAAAATAAGAACTTACAAGATTAGGGTATAAGAAAAATCCACCTTTAGTATTTATAGGCAACATCAAATGCAATGGTTATAAAAGAAATTCCAAAAATAATCTTGCGAAAGTTACTGTGCATGGTCGCCGCAACCCGAGCCTAGAAAAAAATTGTCGAAAAAATGACCTAAGTCATATTCATCGAATATCATCGAGTATCGTCGAGTATCATTAGTATACTAGCCGAATAGTCATTGATATACAACGAATTTGACTTAGAGAAATCCAACTCAAGCTAGCAAGCAACTCAACGCCAAAGCTAAAATCATACTCGACGAATTTTTTGAGTTTCGACTAATATACTCGATGAATTCGTCGAGTATAGGCTAGCAAACTCAACACTCTCGATGCCAAGATGCACTCGATTCACTCTATGCCATAAACACACTCGACTCCATCAACCCAGCGATATTCGAAGAACTTGCCTTAAGAAAAACTAGAGAAGTAGCATCAAGATGATTCGACGAATTCGGCGTGTATCGTTATGTATATTCGACGAATTCGGCGAGTATCGTTAGGTACATTCGACGAATTCGACGAGTATACTTGATGATACTCGACAAATTTTACTTAACTATTTTTCCAATCTTTCCAAATATTTCACCACAAGTATATAAGACGAATTAAACGGGTGATAGTAAGTATATACGACGAATTCGACGAATATCCCTTATGATACTCGACGAATTTTACCCTTTGAATTTGAGATCTTCTTCTTCCTTGAACCTCCTCATGTACTTGGAATATAAGTACACTCCAATAGAGAGATTACACGTGAGTCAACACAATGGCCTATATAATGAAGGATTACATTGTATAGTCCCATGTTTACTGACCCACTGTAACCTGATATTGGTGTGTACTTAGCATTATAAACCTGCAAGTACATAACTAAAAATACACTATCAAATACAGTCACAATTCATCTTAGTTTAACTGGACCCTTCTTTAAATCAGGGTTATTATGGATATAATACCAAACACACCAGCTTGTTATAGCGAAGGAAACGCGGTGATCTTCGTCTCTTATTTCTTTGTAGAAGGTATGGATGAGCGAGAGCCTTCCATCTTTGAATATGCCATTGGATTCCAGGAGTGGGATAATGACATGGATGAGGAGATTGCTACCATTAAGAAAAATGTGACTTGGGACCTTGTGCCCAAGGTAAATGACGTTACTCCTATGACGTTCAAGTGAGTGTATAAGCTGAAGAAGAAGGTGGATGGAACATCGAGCGGTACAAGGCTCGCCTTGTTGCTCGAGGGTTCTCTCAACAATATGGAGAAGACTACGAAGAGATGTTTAGTCCTGTTGCAAAAATGGCTTTAGTTCGGGTTGTGATGGCCTTAGCAGCTTGCCAAGGTTGGAAGAAGTGGCAGCTGGATATAAAGAATGCTTTTCTTTATGAGAAAATTAAGAAGGACATCTTCATGGTTTAGCCATCGGGATACGTGTATGAAGATTATCCAGGATACGTCTGCAAGCTCTGAAAGACTCTTTACAACTTGAAGCAGGCTCCACGTGCATAGAATGGGAAGATCGCAGAATACCTCCAGTTATGCGGTTATTTTTTCTATGATTCAGATTCGAGCCTATTCATCAAGAAGAGGGGGGAGATTCATGTCTTGGTGTTGTTGTTTGTGGACGATATGATCGTCATAGGAAACTCTGTGGAGGAGGTAGCTAGGCTCAAGGCAGAGCTAGCTATTCAGTTCAAGATGTAGGACTTGGGTGAGCTCTACCACTTCCTTGAACTCGAGGTGGAGAGGAAAGAGAGCGGCATACTTGTTTCCCAAATGGTCTATGCGGAATGGATCGGTCAATGATTTGGCATGCGGGAGGGGAATAGTAACTCTACTCCACTTTATGTTGGCATCAAGCTTCAACAAGATGAGGGGAGGATACTTCCAGATCCTTTTGTGTTCCGAGTTCTGTTTGTGAGCCTTATTTACTTGATGATTATGAGGCTAGACATTACTTATGATGTAGGCCGAGTAAGTTGGTATATTGAAGAAGGTCAGAAGCCTCATCTGGTGGCAACGAAGAGTGTTCTAAAGTACATGAAGTCTACTTCTGATATGGGTCTCCTTTATGGGAGAGACATGGGCTTCAACTTGCACGGTTACACAGATGCTGATTATGGGGGAGATTCAGACTGCTGAAAGTCGACATCTGGTTATGTCTTCACATGTGGATCATAGGGTATCTCGTGATGTAGCAAGAAGCATGATTTTGTATCTGACTCTACTATGGAAGCGGAGTACAAGGCTTCGTCCTTGGCAGCTCGGGAAGCCATCTGGCTTAGGAGGCTAGTAGAGGACGTCTATAAAGAAGTGTGCCACTATGCTACACGGTGACAATGAAAGTACCCTCAAACAGGTTAATAATCCAATTTATCACGCGCGAACCAAACATATTGAGATTGAGCACCATTTCATTCGAGAGAAGGTGTTGGAGGGGTCTCTTGTGGTTGGACATGTGCAGAGCGAGGACAACATCGTGGATATCTTCACAAAACTGCTTTCGACGGGGCCATTTACTCAGTTACAGTGACTGCAGGGACTGCTATGGCTGGTTTCCGTTTCTCACTTCAAGGGGGAGTATTGTATTTTTTTGAAGTGAAAGTGGCAGCCTGGCCGGACTATCCGTGCGATCTGGGCGGACAATTGTGGCGGTCTAGGTGGTTTGACCGTATAGTCTATGTTGATAAGGTCGGCGAGTAGCCAGATCGGCCAATGGTTCTGCAGTTGACTTGTTCCCTGGAAGTAACCAGGCGGATAGGATGTTTATCCGCGGAGTTTGCCGGTTTGTGCGGACTGGTGGAGTTTCTGCAGGGTTTGCTGGTGGCGATCAAGTTGGCTTGGCCTTATGGAGACTAGGCAGATAAGATTTATATCTGACCTTGGTTGTGCGACCTTGGCGGATTGGCTATCCTGCCTAGTATTGGCCACAAGGAGGACTGGCTTTGTGTCCGCGGTTGTGCGGATATTCTCAATACTCATCGCGAGATAGGGTGGTGATCCGATCGGCTAGAGCGGTTACCACACTCCTCTCCTCTCCTATAAATAGGACCCCCTATCACATCAAAAGAACAACTGGATAAACAGTAAGTGAGCTCGGGTGGTTGCTGCAGACAGGTTTTTTGTTCTTGTAGTTTGAAAGAGTTGGCCGATTTTTTATTATGAAGATTGTGTGGATAGTGCTGAGAAGCCAGTGACTTGGTTCTGAATTTGGTTAGAGATCAGTGTGAACTCTGCGGTTACAATCAGCGTTTAGCAGCAGGTCGCAGCTTGTGCCTATGTGGTCTTCTCTCTTTGGCAACCTTTTCCCAGTTCAATAAGTTGTCCGCTTCTGGCTGCTTGTTCTATTCGGCAGCAGTAGTTCGCGACGATCTGGCGGCTAGTCGATATCACGGTTAGGCGGCTTGTAGATCAGCACACAGAGTTATTCAGCATTGGAATAACGGGTTATCTGCGCGGCTAGGTTGCGGTATGGCGACTTGGCGGTTTCAGCGGACTCCGTTGGTAGCTCGACAGAATCGGCAGTTTCTCATTGAGACCACGCGGCTAGATTTGTACCTTCTTGTTTTTTCTTCCATCAAGTACATCAACGAATCATATCTCGTCATGTATGTCTGCTCTTGTAAAGATTTTTGATAGTACAAGGTTCTTGCTCTTCTAGTTCAATCTGATTTATTTTGGCTTGGTTATGATTGGAGTGTTTCTGCGCCTGGTTTCCCGTTTTCCGTGGTTCACAAATTTTTGAATCTAGGTTGCGGTCTGGCGACTTAGCGGCTTCAACGGACTCCGTAGTGCAGCTTGACAGAGTCGGTGGTTTCTCCTTGAGTCCGCGCAGCTAGTTCTTTGTCTTGTATTTTTTGCTTCCATCCGGTACATCGACGAGCCAAATCTCTCCATGTATATCTCGTCTTGTAAAGATTTTTGATAGTACAAGGTTTTCTTGCTTTTGCAGTTGCATCTGATTTACTTGGCTTGATTTGGTTGAGTGTTCATGTGCCTGATTTCTCATTTTCTGCGGTTCACAAATTTTTACAGTACTTCATCGAATGAATTTGAGAGAGGGCATATAATCTAACCATTTCTAGCTTTATTGAAGCGCGAAATGCGACACCGACCAGTTAACGGATTGTTCGATCTCACAAGCTAAGGATGAAAGAAGAAGGGTTGCGGGGAAAGAGGAGAAACTTGCTCAGGTACTGTCGAGCAGACAGCTACTTGAGGGTTAGCATTGCAGGTTGGGGCCGAGAGAGGACAGAAGAAGAGAGGAGGCCGCTAGCAGCGACAACAGCAGACTTCGCCCGCCGCGGCTTGAATGCCACTCTTGCGACGGGCTTTTTCTTTAATCAAGAAGCAAGTTTACAATTTGCTAGTTCACTATTACATGGGAAAATAGTACAAAGGGGTACAAGGGGGGAAGCTGGCGGCTAAGGAGAGGAGATTGCCAGAGGCCGCGCGGACTGTGAAGGGGAGGTCGGCAGACCGTGCGACTAACTGATCAGGCGGCTTGCCGAACCAAGCCGGGCGGACAGCTTGGGGGAGCAGGTCGCACGGACTGGTAAACTGAGTCCGCACGAGCTGAGGTCGGGAACTTGACGCCTCTACTCTCCTCCTTAAATGAGAGGTCTGGGGGCCTATTTATAGGCCCGAGGAGGTAACGGTCTTGGTAACGTCACCACTGGTGAGGCGGTGAGCTGAGCGAGCACGGTGCTGAGTCTGCGGAGTCCGCTCCAGGTCGCGCGGTCTGGGACTTGGAGCTGAAGATGGCTGCTGCTGGGCGAGCTCACGTTGGTATGCGCGAGCTGAGGAAGAAGCTGCCTGCTGCTGGGAAGCGGGCGCTGGAAGCTGAGTGGCAGACTGCACGACGAGTCCGCCTCTGTCGCTGAGAACCTAGAGAACTAGCTGGCGGACTGCTGAACGAGTCCGCCCATCCCGCAGCGGAGATGATAAACGATTAGCTGTCGAGCTAGGGATCTTCTTGCGGACTGCTCATCGAGCTCACCTAACTCGCGACGGAGAGGTCGATCAGGCTGCCCGCTGGTGGTATCCTTGGCTTGGGGACGAGGATTAGCGACCTGGCGAATCGAATAGTCCAGGACGCACACTGCTGACTGGCGACCTGGTTGCAGGTCGCTGGCTTGAGTCTTGGAGGCAAGTCGCCGCTGTTGACAGGCGACCTGTCGGACTGAGACCGAGTCCCCCTACTACTGGCGGATAGGAGGGTTGATCGCAACCTGGCGACCTCCGGCAGACGGATTGAAGACGGAGCCCGCCACCTAAGCATGTCGCTATCGAGCGATCTAGGCGGATAGGAATGGGAGTCCGCGACATCGTTGGGCAGTCCGCACCTGATAAAGGAGAACTTGCTGCGCGGTTAGCCGAACAAACCGTTCGGTCTGCTCGGGCGGACTGAGGAAGCAGTCCGCACCCCTACAGACCGAGCGGGAGCTACGCGACCTGGGCGGTCTGGCTAGATAGACCGCCCTAACCGCGCGGGCTGAGCGGACTGAGCGGACTGAGAGTTCAGTCCGCCCACCCTTGGAAGGAGAGGCTGACAGGCCGCGACCTTCAGGGGGAACCAAGAGCAGGCCGCGACTTGCGAGCTGGATACCCTAGGAGGGATCGCCGATTTCGAGGTTAACATAATCCCCGCACTTTTTTAAGTCCCGAAGGGAACTTCTAAAAAGTAGGAGACCCACGAAAATCGTGATCCATCCCTCGGGAAAAATGAGAGGCAGGGGGAGATAGAACCTGATGTCTCTCCTCAGAAAAGGTTTTGCCAATGCTTCTTTTTCCTGCGAAGGAAAAAATTAATGCAAGCGAAAAGTGTCACATCTGGAGTGTACCTGAGTTGCTTTGCAAAATGATGTAAACGCGAATGTCTTCTAATGACCTCTGCAAGACAAAGGTGAGAGGAAAACATAGAAGAATGATGACTTGCAAGTACCTGAAGGAGACTTGCAAACACCTGTTAACTCCTGGAGGGAACTTGCCAATATCTTCTGGTTTCTGAGAAAGAAGAGCGAGCAAGCAGGTATGAAAGGAAACTAAAATGCAAGTACCTGGAGGGAACTTGTCAATATCTACCAGTCTCTGTGAAGGAAGAGCAAGCAAGCAGATATGAAAGGAAACTAAAATGCAAGTACCTGGAGGGAACTTGCCAATATCTGCTGGTTTCTGCGAAAGAAGAGCGAGAAAGCGGGTATGAAAGGAAACTAAAATGCAAGTACCTGGAGGGAACTTGCCAATATCTACCGGTCTCTGCGAAGGAAGAGCAAGCAAGCAGATATGAAAGGAAACTAAAATGCAAGTACCTGGAGGGAACTTGCCAATATCTGCTGGTTTCTGCGAAAGAAGAGAGAGCAAGCGGGTATGAAAGGAAACTAAAATGCAAGTTCCTGGAGGGAACTTGCCAATATCTGCTGGTCTCTGCGAAAGAAGAGCAAGAAAGCAGATATGAAAGGAAATTAAAATGCAAGTACCTAGAGGGAACTTGCTAATATCTGCTGGTTTCTGCGAAAGAAGAGTGAGCAAGCAGATAGAGAAGGAAAATAAGCTGCAAGTTCCTGAGAGGAACTTGCTAATGTCTGCTAGTCTCTGCAAAAGGAGAGTGAGCAGGTAGATATAAAGGAAATGAAACTAAGTCGCAAATACCTGAGCGGAACCTGCAAATATTGACTTTTGATATGATAAGATATAATCGGATAACAGAAGAGATACATGGCAAACTCTGTTATCAATTGAATAAAGATCAAACCGCGATAATGATTGTCTCGCGTGATCAAGATATAACGTTAATAATAAAACCAGATCAGCAAGATAAAACCATCTTAGTTTAGAATTGTAACAACATAACTTGTCAATCAAAAAGAACCAGATACTCTGATCAATGATTTGTGCCAGAAATATCTGATAAGAGAGCTTGTTGATAGTCATATGATAGAACTTTATGTAGGCAGCGCATATAAGATGACCATAAGCCAAAAAGATATTTTCAATCCTTAGAATAGATTGAGTTTAACCTATTGACCTGTAAAAAGGCAAAAAGACAAAGGAGGGCTACATCTCTATGGTGTTCAAAAAAGACTGGATACTGCCACAGGTGTTCCCCGTGGGCATTATGCACTGCTTGCTTTTAAAAGAAATCATATAGAGGGTAGTCCTACCTAAAGAGGGCCGGCCGCGCTCCCTTGACAGAGCACAAAGGGGAAATAAGCGCGGAAATTCCTGAGAAGGAATCGACAGATGCACTTCTCTCATGCCTCGGGTTACAAGCATCGCTGATCAATTAGACTAGTTACGCCAAGCGGCCTATTGCTTGTCTGTGAATTGATCAGCAGAGTTGTGGGCCCCGCGAAGGCACGGATTGAGAGTACCAAGGAGTGTTCGGCCGTTACAATTGTGAGATGATCGAAGAGACAAGGCTACACTTGATCTCCATTGCTTGTCACGCAAAGATCATCGTAACTGTAACGTATCCTTAAACGAAGCACATCAGAGCTAACACATGGTTCCTCCCTAAAAACGCGCTCTGTGTTAGATGCTGGCAAGGATCCAAAGTCCCGTCATCCTCCGCACGAGAGTTGAATGGCCCCCACTGCACATATGCGAAAACTCCCCGCGATATGTGGTCATTGCGGTCTTATGCCAGAGGACAATCTCGAGGGGGCCCTGAGCAAGACTTGGCGATATCTCGGTGGTTCAGTGATCTCTTTGGCAAAGAGAAAAAGTAGAGGAGGAAGCACTTCACAAAGGGAAAAGTTTCAGTATGGGATCTCTGACGTAAACTTTATTGAGATAGAAAATGAAACACTTAGAAGTATTGAAAGATATTGTGTTTGAAGAGTAGAGTAATAACAATCGGTCATTATTATGAGGGTCCTCGAAGAGCTGCGACGTCCTCTTTGCTTTAGAATAGCATTCCAAGGTCACCCTCGTCATTGGCGTCAAAGCACTCAGGCCGAACGTTGATAGGCCCCAAACGGCCTGCATCCTCTACGTCCACGCAATTCAATTGAACTTCAGCCACCTCCTTGCCCTTTGAGGTGGAAGGCTTTGAAGAATCAACTTTTTTGATCAGGTCGTTGATCTTGCCCTCGATGAGTAATCTTTCAACTAGTCGCCGAAGGGCCTTGCAGTCTTCAGTGAAATGACCCTTCTCTCGGTGGAATTCACAGAACGGATCTGAATCTCTTGATCTTTGATTTGCCGACTGGTAAGGTCTTTTTGAATTTGCCCTATCCTTCATGATCTGGCAGACTTCTTGCATGGTCTCCTCGAGTCCAGAGTACGGTACATCATTATCTTGTGAGCGATGCACAGAGGCTGTTTGCAGAGGTGGGGCTGGTTGCGGTTGCAATCGCTCGTGGACACGATCCTGACCTGGGAAGGAGTGTTGATGATGATGCTGGAACTTCTTTATTTTCCTAGAGTGGGATGAAAAATCTTTCCGAGGAGATCTCGGAGGCTGCCTGTAAGAAGAAGAATTTTTCTCCGATACAAGCCTGGAGACGAAACTGGGGTTGCTCTTTTAACCGTGGATATACGAGTTGGCTAAGCCGATCAACTCTTGATAAGTCCTGGGCGCTCGGACGTTAGCCTCAAACTTGAGTGGTCCTTCACGCAGGCCGTGAATAAGAGCCACTCGGTACATTTCTTGATCAACAATCTCAATGTCTAAGATTTCTCTCTGGAAGCGATCCACAAAATGAGACCAAGTCTCATTATCTCGCTGCCTGATCTCAAAGAGGGCTTCTGGACCGCCCTTCCTCTTTGAAGAGGTGGAAAATCTGAGCAGGAACTCCCTTCGTAAATCAGCGAAGGTAGAGATGGACTGAGCACGAAGTCCATAAAACCAATCTCTCACTTGACCATCAAAGGTTGTTACGAGGAGTTTGCTCTTGGTAGCATCGGAGAGGGTCTTGAGAGCAACGACTGATTCAAAAGCTTGAAGATGCTTGACTGGATCAGTCTCCCCGGTGTAAATGGGCAACCGTGGCTCTCTGAAGTTGACTGGAGTTGGTTCGTGCCGAACACTCTCTGTAAACAGCGATGGTTCTTCTTGTTCTACTGCATAAGGAAATTAAGGAGCATGAGCAGTAGCTGCAAAAGAAGGAGGATAGGAGAAAAAGTTTGTTGCAGGAGGAGCAAATGCAGGAGCTGAAGAGAAGGGATGACTTCCCTGAAAATTCAGAAATCTAGCTGGACTTCCCCGGGCAGCTTCCCGGAAGAAGTTTTGACGAGCTGCAAACTCATCATCCTGAGATCGCAAAGGAGCTGCAGGCCCTTGCGGAAAGGTTGGAGTGTAAAGAGGAGGGTAGACCGGCGGACAAGCCGGTGGATAGACTTGAGGAGTCTCTGATGCTGGTACTGGATTGATTGGAGGAACTGGCGCTGCTGAAGATTGAACGGCCAATTGCTGTGTGAGAGCTGCTAGAGTACGATTGATGACTTGAAACTGTTGGGCAGTTTCTCTGCGAGATTGCTCTAAGGCCTCCCAAAGAGAACCATCACTGGGACTTGAAGCAAGATTCTAGGCTGGTTGATGGTCTGACATGAGAAACCACTGCTTTAACTATCTGATCGAGATCTGAAGGTCGCGTGTTAACTGTTGATGCGCGAAATGCGACACCGACCAGTTAACGGATTGTTCGATCTCACAAGCTAAGGATGAAGGAAGAAGGGTTGCGGGGAAAGAGGAGAAGCTTGCTCAGGTACTGTCGAGCAGACAGCTACTTGAGGGTTTGCATTGCAGGTTGGGGCCGAGAGAGGAGAGAAGAAGAGAGGAGGCCGCTAGCAGCGACAACAACAGACTTCGCCCGCCGCGGCTTGAATGCCACTCTTGCGACGGGCTTTTTCTTTAATCAAGAAGCAAGTTTACAATTTGCTAGTTCACCATTGCATGGGAAAATAGTACAAAGGGGTACAAGGGGGAAAGCTGGCGGCTAAGGAGAGGAGATTGCCAGAGGCCGCGCGGACTGTGAAGGGGAGGTCGGCAGACCGCACGACTAACTGATCGGGCGGCTTGCCGAACCAAGCCGGGCGGACAGCTTGGGGGAGCAGGTCGCGCAGACTGGGAAACCGAGAACGCAGATGCTGAGGTCGGGAACTTGACGCCTCTGCTCTCCTCCTAAAATGAGAGGTCTGGGGGCCTATTTATAGGCCCGAGGAGGTAACGGTCTTGGTAACGTCACCACTGCTGAGGCGGTGAGCTAAGCGAGCACGGTGCTGAGTCCGCTGAGTCCGCGGTGTCCGCTCCAGGTCGCACGGTCTGGGACTTGGAGCTGGAGACGGCTGCTGCTGGGCGAGCTCGCGTTGGGCTGCGCGAGCTGAGGAAGAAGCTGCCTGCTGCTAAGAAGCGGGCGCTGGAAGCTGAGTGGCGGACTGCACGACGAGTCCGCCTCTGTCGCCGAGAACCTGGAGAACTAGCTGGCGGACTGCTGAACGAGTCCGCCCATCCTGCAGCGGAGATGATAAACGATTAGCTGCCGAGCTGGGGATCTTCTTGCGGACTGCTCATCGAGCTCGCCTAACTCGCGACGGAGGGGTCGAGCAGGCTGCCCGCTGGTGGTATCCTTGGCTTGGGGACGAGGATTAGCGACCTGGCGAATCGAATAGTTCAGGCCGCACACTACTGACTGGCGACCTGGATGCAGGTCGCTGGCTTGAGTCTTGGAGGCAAGTCGCCGCTGCTGACAGGCGACCTGTCGGACTGAGACCGAGTCCGCCTACTACTGGCGGATAGGAGGGTTGATCGCAACCTGGCGACCTCCGGCAGGCGGATTGAAGACGGAGCCCGCCACCTAAGCATGTCGCTATCGAGCGATCTAGGCGGATAGGAATGGGAGTCCGCAACATCGTTGGGCAGTCCGCACCTGAGAAAGGAGAACTTGCTGCGCGGTTAGCCGAACAAACCGTTCGGTCTGCTCGGGCGGACTGAGGCAGCAGTCCGCACCCCTGTAGACTGAGCGGGAGCTACGCGACCTGGGCGGTCTGGCTAGAGAGACCGCGCGGGCTGAGCGGACTGAGCGGACTGAGAGGTCAGTCCGCCCACTCTTGGAAGGAGAGGCTGACAGGCCGCGACCTTCAGGGGGAACCCAGAGCAGGCCGCGACTTGCGAGCTGGCAACCCTAGGAGGGATCGCCGATTTCGGGATTAACAAGCTTTATGTATATAGAGTAATGTTAATAACACCTATAAACTTACTATCGGCCTCCCTGTTAATGTTTGTGAAAAAGATCTGATGGCCTCTGAAAATCACCGACTAAACAGATGAGAATAAAACATAGTACTCATCACCTGCAGTGACGGAAGAGGGTCCAATCCCATATCTAACCTAGGACAATCGCGGATCCAGGGGAAATCATGTGCGAAGTGTGCCTGGAGGAGGCATCGATCTTGCCTAGAAAGAACGACAAAAATGTTGATCGATTTCGAGCATCAAAAGGGCGGCTGGCGGGAAGTGATATAGGTGGCGAGGAAGAGGCGAAAGCATGGGATTAGTATGGACAGGGGTGCGACTATAGGACCGCGTGAGTGAGCCGGCCGTAAGTAAAACAAAGGTTTTGATATTTTTTGGAGGTGCTTTTAGCCTTTTATGGCAAAGCCTTGAGATTCTTCCCAAAGCATCCACATGTATAGCGTTATGTTATGCCCCTGCGCATATTAACGCTATAATTTGATCTTGAAATTTGCTCTTTGAAATAGTCTCGAGTAGGACAATACTAGCGTCTTATGTGAGATCAATTTATAACTTGTTATAGTGAAATAATGAACGCGCTTTGTTTATATATAATATTATCGTCCTAAAATAAAATATTAGGACATTCTTGCGGAGTTTTTAAAATAAGTGTTCTTTTATCTATGCTATGTATAAAGGGACTTGTGAGGGCACTGTTCATACGCATCTCTGACTTGAAATGTATAAATTTCTCTTCCTCCACCACTACAGCTTATGGATCGTTTTGCTGCCCGATTCGGTTGGTGATTGCCCCTCATGCAGTCGTCGGTCGGGGATTACCATTCAATGCTCCTGGGCCGATAGGCAATCAGCAATTGCCACGCCCCAGTCGATGAAAGGCGTCAAGTCTATTGTGTATTTGTAAATATTGAAAATTTCTAAAACAATTTAATGGGATATATTTTAATTTTAAAAAATTTTATGCAAATTTATTATTAAAAAATTCGCGTGATAGATGCAATCTGGCATGGGAATACTCATGCCTCGCGAGACCGTACCTCCGGCTAGTACAATATTTTAGCAGGTGCGTGCAGGCTCTGGTGCAGATATATATATGAGAAGCCCCATCTCAAGTAATTTTCGTGTGGGCGTGGCTCACCGTGAGCGCGAGATCAGGGTCGTGCACTCGCACATCAAATATCGTGCATCTGATTTGATGTGCGAGTGTCGCCGGCGGTGTGGGGAAGCATGAGTTCAGGCGGGGGAGAAAGGGGAACGTCGAGATTTTTCTGTAGCGTGGGAGGAGGGTTTTGGAGAAATTTTTATGTGCAGACCCGATTATCTTTATCCAAAGGTTGTGATTAATTTGATGGCATTATATATCTATATATTATATATCTAAATACTTTTGAGACCGTGTGAAACCACTAAACAACCAATCCTGTAATTAGAACCGTCCGATTATTCCCAGCCCAGTACTTCAAACCCTCGGATTAAAACCAATCCCGCTCCCCTTAAAAACCACGAAACCCCGCGTCCTTACTCCCGCTGAACACTAGGGCATCGACCCACCATAACCTCCTCCTTCCCCGACGAAATGCCTTCAACTCTGAGCCTAAGTCGCACATCGTCGGACGCGGTGGCGAGCTTCGCCCACTTTTGATGGCAGGCCCCTCATACCCCGCGTGATAATTCCCGGCCCGCAGCGGGGGGCTTCGCCCTCCCCTGGCGGCAGTGACGGAACTAGGAAATTTTTGAAGCCCGTGCAAGGGGGCATTCAGCCCCCAAATTGAAAGAAGGGCAACAGCAAGGGGGCATCCAGCCCGTAAAAGAGCTTTATGGGTAAAATGTTAACTCACAAGTGTAATAATACAAAAATATCTACCCATGAAATCATTGCTAGAATTAATAATAAAAATTCACATTCACTCACAAGTCACAATCAAGATTAGAACAATAAAAAGTTAGTAATTTCAGGTTAAATTATGATTAAGTGCTTCAATTAAATGTTAAATGAATAAAACTGGCAAGGGGGCATCCAGCCCCCAAATTGAAAGAAGGGCAACAGCAAAGGGGCATCCAGCCCCCAAATTGAAAGAAGGGCAACAGCAATGGGGCATCCAGCCCCCAAATTGAAAGAAGCAGCCCCCTTGCTGCCCAAATTGAACGAAGCAACCCCCTTACTGTTGCCCCAAATTGAAGAAATCTGGATCCCAAATTGAAAGAAGCAGCCCCCTTACTGCCCAAATTGAAAGAAGCAGCCCCCTTACTGTTGCCCCAAATTGAAGAAATCTGGAAGAAGAAGAAGAAATCTGGAAGAAGAAGAAGAAGAAGAAATCTGGAAGAAGAAGAAATCTGGAAGAAGAAGAAGAAGAAATCTGGAAGAAGAAGAAGAAGAAGAAATCTGGAAGAAGAAATCTGGAAGAAGAAGAAGAAGAAGAAATCTGGAAGAAGAAGAAGAAGAAGAAGAAGAAGAAATCTGGAAGAAGAAATCTGGAAGAAGAAGAAGAAGGAGAAGGAGAAGGAGAAGGAGAAGCAGAAGCAGAAGCAGAAGAAGCAGAAGCAGAAGCAGAAGAAGAAGAAGAAGAAGAAGAAGCAGAAGCAGAAGCAGAAGCAGAAGCAGAAGAAGAAGAAGCAGAAGCAGAAGCAGAAGCAGAAGCAGAGAAGAAGAAGGAAGGCTTACTTCCGGGAGAGGGCACGAAGGGCACGGGAGCCGGGCACTAAAGGGCACGAACGGGAGAGCGGCGGCGGGCACGAACGGGAGAGCGAACGAGAGGGAGAGGCGTCTGTACATATAGCCGAAAAAACACACCCGGGCACGTGCCCGGGTGTGTCCATACCTAGGTCCGCCTATGCCTGGCGGGCTCCGCTCTCCCCCAACGGCCTTTGTTTGAGTAATTATTGTTTGATCTATTATTTTAAAAGTGTTTAAATTTTAATAAAGCATAAGTAAAACTTTTTTAATTATGTAAAATCTCAGCCCTGCTTCGCCCGCACCCGGTGGCAGGTCCCCCCCCCCCCCCCCCACCCGTCCCGTGCGACAATTCTCTTCCTACCGCCGGCGGCATTGTGCAAGTAAATTTAGGTTGAACTAAACTATTATTTTTAAAAATGCTTAAATTGTAATAAACCATACATAGTTTTTTTTTATTATGTAAAATTTAAAAATATTGAAATAATTGAAAAGAGAGACTTTCTCCTATATATCTATACATATATACAAAAAAAAATATCTTTGACGGTTGCGATTTCACAGTGTAACATCTGAGATCCTTCAAATCAAATTTGACCGTTCGTTTTTTATTTTAATCATTAATTTTTTATTATTCTTTATTAACTATTTAATTAATGAAATAAATTAAACAATACAGTTCCGTCAATTAATTAAATATGGCAAAATTAATTAAAAAATAATTAAACAAAAAATAAAACAAAATTCAAATAAAAACATTAAATAAACTATTTATTAATTAAACTTTTGATTAACATTAAAATGGTGTCGTCACAGAAAAAGTAATATTTATAAGAACCGGCACTTATATTTATAAGAGCTGGGGACGGACTTCACTGTCGTGCGGGGCGCGGGGAGTCCTCGTGTGTGTGTGTGTGTGTAACACATCCCATATGCGAACGAACTCTCTAATTTGAACGTCGACGAGCCAAGGGCGGCCGCCGGCTGGCGAGCCCACAGCCGCCGACCGTCCCGATGTCAAGCGCAAAGATGAGCGCGGAAAAGAGTATATACATTTTTTTGATACACACACACACACACACACACACACACACACACACACAAAAGCGTAAAAACGCGGAACCCGGATTTATTTAAATTCCGGTTACACGTGTCTTTTGTAAATATGTCTTCTATATGCAATTTTTAGGAAAAGTGCTCAACATGAGAGTGTCGAGATCTACAACTTTCGTGTTGATCATTTTTCCTAAAAAAATCTAATAGTTGGCTTATTTTCAAAAGGCGTGACACCGAACAGAACTATAGCGAATCACATAGTTCCGCCAGGGTACCGCTCCTTTGGAAAAATATGCCTACTATATGACCTTTTTAGGAAAAGTGATAAACATAAAAGTTGTAGATCTCGTTGAGATGTACAACTTTCATGTTGAACACTTTTTCTAAAAATATCATACAGTAGGCTTATTTTCAAAAGACGCGTGTTCCGCATTTTTTGCCTAAATTCGGGTTCCGTGTTTTTCAATCAACTCTTTTCTCTCTCTCTCTCTATATATATATTCAAGTGAGAACACATCCAATATGCGAACTCCCTTATTTGGGTAAAAAAATGGACATGTAATATATGAATTTTGACTGGCTCGATGAGAACTACAACTTTCATGTTGAACAGTTTTTCTAACTTTGCGTGTATGAGTCGGATTTTCGACCCGAAAATATCTGGGCGAGCTTAGTCACGTATTTTTATATACTTTGGGGTCGAAAATTGGGCTCATACATGCAAAATTAGAAAAAATATTCAACATGAAAGTTGTAGGTCTCGCCGAGCCAGTCTATATTCATATATCATGTCCAATTTGGTGCCCAAATCAAGAAGATCGCATATGGGATGTTGTTGGTCTGCCGGTTTTTCTCCAGTTCGGAGAATCAAACCGTCTTAACTCGAAAATGGATCGAGCGTGCAAAGAATCAATGGAAAACAACAACAAATGTCAAAGTCCTTTTTGACGTGGAAAACCCGAAAATGTTGAAAAACCACGAGGTCGGAACTATGGCGGGTCAAAATCCACTATATCGTTGGAGTTTACAAGTGTCTAAGACGATTTCGTGGAGGGTAGCAGATCACCTCTCCGTTATAAGTACGAAAATGCTGGAAAAAAACTCAGTAATCAGAGCCTCGATGGAAACGCTCCGGCTAGGAGAATTGTTAAGTCTATGGAACCTCGATGGAAGCGCGCTAGTTGGGAAAAATCTCCAATTTCATGGAACCTAGATGGGATCACTTCTGCTAAAGTGGAGCCTTGGGGGGAGCGCTCCCGCGGAGAAGAACGTTGTGCCTTGGAAGTCTGATAGAACCTTTGCGCTAGAAGGAGAGCGAAACGAATTCCTTAGCGGAGGAACGGGCTAAGTCCAAGATCTCGCTAAAAAACCTCAGAGATCTTTCTATCCACTGGAGTTGCTTCTCTTCAAATGAGAGCCTTAGGGCCTTTTTATAGTTTTTTGGAGGGATACGTCGGTAATTGCACTGAGACGGAATTTGTGCTAGCGAATGGCGTGGCTCTGTTTCGGTCACCTAAATCACCAATTTTAGCAAAAAGATAAAAGTGCCCTGTGAGCAGTTTGGGCAGCACAGACAGGTTGCCCGGTGGAGGCAGCGAAGAACAATTAATAGTCAGAGGAGGAGGAGGCGGTCAGCGGTGGTGGCGGCCGCCGACACGGGCAGGTGCGAGCTCGCCCGAGGGTTTCACGCGTGCGTGCCCTTTCTAGGGTACCGAGCGCGAGCTCCTGCCTGCCCGCCCGGTGGTGCTGCACACCCGCGCCCGCCTGGGGGTGCCACGCATGATCGCCCGGGGATGCCACGCACATGCCAAGAGGTGTTGTGCGAGCGCACCCACCCGGGCATGATGCGTATGAAAGTCTTTATTCAAGGGTAGCTAAACACCTAAAGAGGGGGGTGAATAGGTTTTTTTTTGGCTCTTTTGAATCTTTTAGAGTTATGAGCTTGGTGTGTGTTAGAGTAAGTTGTTATCTTTCAAGAATCATAACAACACACAAGATTTTATAGTGGTTCTCCTATATAGATTACATTCACTTTCCCCCTTCACCTATATAGTAGTGTGCTAGATTCAGTTAACCTCTTTTATATCCTCGGCTCCTTGAGCTTACACCTCAGATCCATAAGGATCTTACAACTCAGAGTGAATCTCACTCCTACAACTCAGACTGATTACAGTCCTACCTCAGGCACAACAGTCATACACTTAGAGTTAAGCAACTCCAACCTCAGGCACATCAGCCCTACACTCAGAGTTAAGCAACTCCTATCTCAGGCACAAAACCCTTACCTCTCAGAGATACACCAGAATACTACCCTAGATCCCTCAGGATCCTACCTCAGATCCACTCCTAGATCTTACCCACTCAGAGACAACAACTCCTACCACTCAACCTTAACAATACAGGCTTACAACTCAGATCACATAATGATCTTATAGTTTGAGTAAAGTTTTATAGTAACTAACTCTAGAGAAATAAATCTCTGAGTCTTCTTCCTGGACTGTGTAGAAATAGTCCTAACTCTTCATAGCAACAAGAATGTAAATCTTCAAAGTTGTTCTGCTTGTATTGAGAAGATCTGTTGTAGAGCTCTGTTCATTCAAGCTAGAGTGGTCTGGAGTTTAATGCAGCAACCTTAAAGAAGACCAATAATAATAATGTGAGCTCTGCTAGCTAACCTATGCAGAAGATTAGGGTTTTTGGTTCTTGCTAAAGTCTCTCGAGATTTCTGCATCAACCACTTTAACCAGCAATTTTTACTTTTTCTATATTTTTATATAGATTATCTCTTTCAACTTTATATCCCTAAGTGCAACGGCTCTTTGATCCGTATGTGCAAGTGTTATGGGCAACTGTAAAGTAGCTTTACAATTAACTGCACTGCAGAAAACATGTGGCGCCATTTGTCCTTTAGCGCGCAAAACCCGCTTCATTTGAATTTAGGATGACGTCAACATGACTCAACGCTTGTGGACTTAAAAACTATCGCCATACAGTTTGCATAGGCATTGAGTGAAGTCTTGTGACTCAATGCATATAAGAGATGAGTGTTGTCTTGAGACGCAACACATCTAAAATTTAAGTGTTAACTGCTGAAGCATTGGGTGGTAATCTTCACTCAACGCTAAAACACTTAACTGAATAACTGTCTAACTTCTAAGGCATTGAGTGAGCCTTCATCACTAAATATTGTTGTCTTTGACAGCTTGACTGATAAGGCGTTGAGTGAACCTTCATCACTCAATGCGTTTGCACTTAAGAGAATCCTTCTGGTTTATGTCGTTGAGTGAATCTTCTTCACTCAACGCTTCTGGACTTGGCAGTTATCCCGACTGAATGCGTTGAGTGAAACTTCTACACTCAACTCTTCTGGACTTATATAGATTTTTTTGAGTAGGAGTTGAGTGAATAACCTTCACTCAATGCTCCTGGACATAGCCAGATTTGAGTCCAGCTCCACTGAGGCTTTGAGTGACTAAACTTCTATCAACGCTTTTAGGCCTCTCGCGTTGAGTGATGTGCACTCACTCGACACTTCTAGACTTAGGCAAATTTATGCCTCTCTATAGTATCTTGTCTTGAGTCTAACCAAAATTCGGACCCTATTAACCTGTCTAATCAATGAACAGTAGACAACCTGCATACATTGAACTAGAAAACATATCAAATACAAACATGTGCATACTATTGACTTATGGGTCTTCTTCAAATCCGGGAAATTGTGATCAATGGACCCAACAATCTCCCTCTATTTGAAGAAGTCAGAACCCTGATCAATGATATACATTAACTCACAGAAAAGATAAATTCATAGAATTGAAGAGAAAGAAATAACACATAACCAAAATTTGATTAACACAAAATTGGATAATTATAACAAAAATCTGTGCCAACAATAATGTTTCATATCCCTAAGGTCCTAAGAAACTGATTATAAATGTCATTGTTAGGCATCAGGTTACTTAATGATTATGCCCCTACTAGAACTTTTTGCAGTCTTCTCCTCAGCTTCAATCTTCTTTTGTCTTTGCCTTTCAAAGTAGTTGTATGACTTTGGAAAGTATTTGCTAGGCTCTAGAGCATCTGGATGAACATCAATATCTCTGTTATCTCTTATGAATTTTCTCCTTACTTCTTGTCTTTCAAACTTGGCCTATTCCATAGAGATTATGAGTTTGCCCCTGTCAGTCTTGTTCTCTCTGATTTGATCACAGGTAGATAGAATGATAGTCTTTGATTGAGGACTCTAAATTTCAAAATCTGACCTTGTTTCCATTTCTTCTCTATGCCTTTTCTTATTCAACTTATCTTGTTCTTCTTCATCTGCAATTGACTTGCCTTTGGCCTTGGACAACTGTTGAGTTGTAGGATTGAATGCAGGTATTGCAGCAGCTGTATCACAAACAGATTCAGCCCCATCAACTGGAATTACAAGCACATTCTCATGCTTATTTTATATGACATGATCTTTGCCCAGTGCAACTCTGATTTCATTTGAGGTCCATATTGCATGATCATCACTGGCCTTTATCATTGACCTCTCCCCCTTTATGGCTTTTCAAAGGCATCTTTTGCCTAGGGTAGTGTTCTTTTGAGCCAAAGATTAACTACTACAGTGACCAGATTCTTCTCCTGCAACAAGTGATCATCTAAGAACTGGGTGCAAGCATCCATTCTTCTCTCTAGAATGACCTTGTTTATTTCCATGACATGCTTTTGTACTTCATACACCATCTTCATGATTTTTGAAGTGATGTTTTGATTCTCTATGATGTCATTTTACTTTTGCATAATCTCAACAAGCTTTTCTTAAGTGTATGTAACAGCTGGAGCAGCTTTTTTAAAGAATTCAACTGTGTTAGCCTTGAGCAGATTCACCTCAAATCTTAAAGACTTGATCTCAGTTGATAGTTCTTGTCTTAGTTCTTTTATAGAATTATCCGTATAGTGTTCTATTTTCCTCCTCTGATCATCTAATAGTCCTTTTAGTTGTGCCAAAAATGAGGAGGACATTACATCAGTCTGTTGAGATGTCCCTAAAAAAGTACATCTTCAGCATCCCTCCTTATATCTCCCCTTGCATCTGAATCAGCCATATCAAACTTGGAGGAGTGATTAAGAATATCATCAGCCTCAGATAATTAAATCACATATTTTGTTTCTTGAGTAGGAAGCTCAAGGCGGGCCTCCTCCTCAACCTCAACAATCTACATATCATCTTGAAGTACATCAGCATTTGTCCAAGGAACATCTTCCTTGACTAGCTCTGGAACTTGCTCCCCCTCAATTTGAGCAGTGGAAAGCAGCAGTTAAGATTGAACATGATTTTGACCAATTCTTTCCTGTAGGTTATCCAAGAAAGAATCAATCTATACTTGTAGACCAACAATGGATTGACATTGCTCCCCCTCAGTAGGAGCATCTACTCTGAGGGCCTCCCCCTCAATCTCTGCACAAATTTTGTCCATAATAACACCAAATAATTTCTCAATAGGTTCTATTGGAGTCTCTTCAGATTGAGAAACACTATTTGGTAGAATTTTGGCAGTAGGTTCTGATGACATAGACGCCTGAGCACTTACATCTCTCCTGATCTCAGTAGTTGATTCAGATAGTTATGGGTCATGAGGTTCTTCACCTCTGCTCTCAGAAGAGCTGCATTAAGAGCTCTCTTTAGTGATTGTAAGTACTTTCTTTTTCTTTTTGTCAGCTGGCAGTTTGTGTGGGAGCAACACTCTATCCCTCCTATCAAACATCCTTGAGTCCATTTTCCTCATATGATGTTTCCTAGCTCCTAGCCTTATATTGAGGATCCCTAGAGCTGAGCTCAGTAAGAATAAGGAGAGTATTCTACCCATGTTGGGTTCTGGAATACATTCCACTATCCTGCTAAAGATAATCTCTCACTAATCAGTCTTCTTTGATAGAATTACTCTTGTCATCATCTCAAACATATTTCTTAAAATCTTGTCATGAGAACCAGTCTTGCAGATTAAGGCTTTGCCTATAATATCTGTTAAGAACTTCCCTTTCAGGTTCATCTCTTTTCTCATTTTAGAACCTGTGGTGTGCTTTGACAAGCAACTCCATTTAAGTGTTGACTTAACATCCTCAACAAAAAGTTCATCCTCTTCATCTGATGGCCCAAACTTAGTCAGTTTTAGAGCCTTGTTCAACCTCCTTGAGGAAATCTTGATTTTGTTTCCACTGATAGATATCTTAATATTTTTGGAAGAAGAGTCCACTTTGGCACTAGTGTACAGTTCCAACACTTCTCTTTTCCAGATGGAACTTGGTTCTAATAGAACAAATTATAGGTTAGCGACATTCAATAGATACAGAAGTAGCTATACTTCTTCAAGCACATCCTTGAATCCATTCCTAACGAGTTCAGAGCCCTCGAACAGTAAATCTACACCTTTGGGTTCCATTGAATCCTTATGTTGCTGGAGAGTTGAAGAATTTACTTGAGAATACTCAGGCAGGGATGCAGTGAGTCGAATTGGGCAAGGAACTATGTGTTTTATCCTATGCGCACATTTCTATTTATAGTTACCCATATTCGAGAATGTGGAGAGGCGTATACCTATCGTCATTTACATGATTTGATCAACGATTGAGATTAATCCTTAGAATTAGCCTTAATCTGATCCGCTAGATTGAAGGCGTTGAATGCACTCGACGTACTCAATGACATGAGTTGTCTCAATGCTCTTAATTCCTGGACAGTTAGTCCATTTTTTTCTTGATTACATGAAAAAGTTTAATCCTCTAAATGCACATATGCATGCAAACATAATAATACTACTCCAAGTTCAATATACCAAACTCAAATTTGAAGGTGTAGAACTTGGCTTCATCTAGAGTCTTAGTGAAGATATCAGCGACTTGATTGTCTGCGGGGACAAACTCAAGACTAATGTTTTCCTTCTCATCATGCTCTTTAATATAATGATATCTAATCTCAATGTGCTTGGTCCTGTTATGAGAGACAAGATTCTTAGCAATTAAGATAACACTAGATGAATCACAATACATAGGAGTTTTACTTAGCTGAAGATTATAATCCTGGAGTTGATGTTGAATCTACAATAGCTATGCACAATAACTCTCAGCTGAAATGTATCTTGATTCTGCAGTGGAGATGACTATATTGGTCTGTTTCTTACTGCTCCATGATACCAGTCTTCTCCCTTGAAACTGATAGGTATCAGATGTGCTTTTCTTGTCTTCTCTATAACCTGTAAAATCTGCATCTGAATACCCTATTAGTTCAAAATCATTATTCCTAGGGTACTACAGACCAAGATCAGGTGTGCCCTTGAGATATCTCATAATTCTTTTGGCAGTAAAATAATGAGACTCTTTAGGGCATGCCTGGTACCTAGTACAAACACATATAACATACATAATGTATGGACTACTAACAGTCAAGTAGAGGAGGGAGCCAATTATACCTCTATACAAGGTTTCATAAACAGGCTTCTCAGTCTCATCCTTGTCTATTGACATACTTGACCCTATAAGAGTTTTCAAGATGGAGGCACTCTCCATTCCAAACTTTTTGATTAACTCCTATGTGAACTTAGACTGAGAGATGAATAATCCATCCTTTGACTCTCTAACCTAGAGGCCCAAGAATACTTGAGTTCACCCTTACTGCTCATCTCAAACTACCCTTGCATAAGTTTGACAAACTTCTTGCAAAGGCCATTAATAGTAGAGCCAAAAATTATGTCATTTACATAAATTTGGACTAGAATTATCTTATCCTTGACTTCCCTTAGGAATAATGTCTTATCTATCTTCCCCCTTGATAATTTGTTCTCAATGAGAAAGCTAGATAGGGTTTTATACCATACCCTAGGGACTTATTTTAACCCATATAAAACTTTTCTTAAATAAATTGTAAGGAAAGTTAGAATTAATAAAACCCGAGGGTTACTCAACATAGACCTACTTTTTTAGGTCACCATTCAGGAAAGCTGACTTAATATCCATTTGGTAGACCTTAAATCCTTTGTATGCAACATATGCAAGTAATAGTCATATAGTCTCTAGTCTAGCAACTGGTGCAAAAGTTTGATCAAAATCAACACCTTTCGCTTGCCTGTATCCTTTGAAAACTAGTCTAGATTTGTTTTTGATTATTACACCATTTTCATCAAGCTTGTTTCTATAAATCCATTTAATTATAATGGTGTTATGTTCATGAGGTTTGGTAACTAACTTCAAGACATTGCATCTCTTGAACTAGTTTAGTTCTTCTTGCATTGCCAAAGTCTAGAATGAATCTATGTTGGTATCTTTAAACTTCTTTGGTTTAATTTGAGACAGAAATCTTGAATACATTGTTATGTTGAAACTTCTGCTCCTTATTGTAACACTTTGGCTTGCATCTCTAATAATTAGATCTCTATGATGATCTCTCAGTGCCTAACAACAACTAGTGTTCTATCTTTAGCACTTTGAACTTCAATTTCTGGAGCCTGATGATCTTCATCTGTGTCCAATCCACCTGGACCTTCTTCTGGAATGAACACACCCTCATCCTCTTCTTATTCAATAAGAGGTATAACATAGATGCTCAGCTTGTCCAACTTCAATTCTATACCTACAGATCTAGAGGAGCTTGGCAGCTCACTGTGAAACATAGAAGACTGATCAAATACTACATTGACAGGCTCTTCTACAACTTAATTCTTCAAGTTATAGACTCTATAGGCTTTGATGTGATTTATGTACCCAACAAAAATTCTCTCATAGGAATTGGAAGCAAACTTTGTCAAGTAGGACTTCCCATTATTAAGCACAAAGCATTTGCTTCTAAAGATTTTGAATTAGGAAAGATTTAGTTTTCTGCCTTTCATAATCTCATAGGGAGTCTTCCTATAGAACTTGTTAATAGTGGCTCTATTTAGGACATGACAAGCAATGTTCACGGCCTCCGTCTAGAGCTATTCTAGGAGAGAAGTGTCACTGAGCAATATCCTTCTAAACTCTATGAGAGTCTTATTTTTGCTCTCAGCTATCCCACTTTGCTGGGGTGTTCTTGGAGAAGAAAACTCCTGAAATATACCTTGTTCATCACAGAACTTTGTCATGCCTTCAGATTGAAATTTTGTGTCATAGTCACTCCTGATTATGACCACAGAATAGTCTTTTTCATTTTAAATTTGCTAAAAAAAGGTCACAAAGATATCAAGAGTTTCAGACTTTTTCTTAAGAAAGAATACCCATGCAAATTAGAAAAGTCATTAACTATCATAAGAGTATAGACTTTCCTACCTATATTATGAACTGGCATAGGGCCAAATAAGTCTATATGCAGGAGGTAAAGACACCTCTCAGAATCCTTGGTCCCAATGCTCTTAAAGGAGGCCTTTTTCTATTTGCCCTTTTGGTATGCAGAGCAAATGCCCTATTTGGTGGGTTTTAGATTGGGCCCATTTCTGACTAGCTCTTCATTGAAGAGCTTGTTGATTGCTTTGTAATTTAAGTGAGCAAGCCTCTTGTGTCATTGCACATAATAAGATTCTTTCTCATTTGCAACAATCCAAATTGGAGAGTCTAAATCTAAACATTGAAACTTTAAACAGTAAATATTCCTACTCCTAGTGTCTGTCAAAATGATCTCTTGATCACTTGGCCTTTTTTCAAGACACTTATCCTTGTGGAAGACAATGACATAGCTAATATCACAAAGTTGGCTTATGCTAATCAGATAGTGTTGTAATCCTTCCATATAAGCTACATTTGTAATGGAGACTATACCATTGGTAATCAAACCATAGACTTTGGTAACTCCTTTTTCTGAACCTCTAAAGATCATTTTAGGTCCATTACTTACTAGAGTATAATTCTTTAGATGATTCCTTGTTCCAGTCATATGTCTAGAACAACCACTATCTAAGTATTATATTGGCATCAGATGGGTACTTGGACTTACCTGCAATCAGAAGGCTAATTTACCTTAGGAACCCAAAAGGGTTTGGGGTCCTTGGTTCATGTTACCTTGAAAATGGCTATATCTACTTGCAGCAGCCCTGACAGGAAGACTGATCCTTGCCCTTAGCACACTTGGGTTGTGCCAACAGTTATGGAATAGTTACCCACCTTGCCATAACACCAACACTCATGGATATTGTATCTCCTCTTTTTAATAGCCTTTGTTATGTGTAAGCCATCAGTCTTTATCTATTCAGAGGGGAGAGAAACAACCTTCTTCCCGTTTCTTTCAGCAAGAATTTGACTAAAAGTAAGTCTACCAGTAGGAACACTTAGTTTATTCTAATTTACACCGACATATGTCTTCTTTGTAGATTGCATGATATTGATGGCATCAGAAATGGCCAAGTGAGGCTTACTTATAGTCTTTCTCATAGTCTTATTTTTAGAAGAAAGATCTTGGGTGGAGGCCACTTCCTTAATGTTGAGAGTGCGTGCAGGAGCACCAAATACAAATGATCCATGGTGGGCCATTTGGATTTCCTCATGGGGAGCCTTCAATATACTCAATCACATGCCATTTCTTCTTTCATTGGAAGTAGCATTAAAGCTCTTACAGGAATAATTTCCATATTTCTAGTGACCATACATATTGTCATGGTCATACCAGTTAGAAGGGAGAATAACCTTCTGAAAGGTGGTCTGAGGCACAACTAGAGTCTTGCTTTTTTCCTTTGGAATGGACAACTCTAGTATTCCACTTGAATCCTAATCCCCTCTTATTATTTTGAGAGGAGAAAGAGTCAATCAATGGCAGTAATGTCTTGGGCTTAGAAAACTCAGCCATAAGCATCCACTCTTTGAGGAGCTTCTCTTCAAGATCCTTGATGATCTTATTCTTCTTGCTGATGGTGCCTATTTGGATGATAGAGATTGTCTTCAGCTGACTGACTTCCCTCCTTATCTGGGCTAACATACAAGCTGACTCAAAATATAAGGAAGTAGCTTGTTATAGAGAAGTAATCTCATCAGCTTGTCTCTTGACATGCTACTTGCTCTTCTTTAGAGCTTCCAAGATAGCCCCATATTTGTCAATCAATTGATTGACATCCTGATCAAATTCTGACCCATCCCCCTCACTAGATGAATTGGATACCTCAGAGTCTGAGCCAGTCTTATACACAGAAGGAGAATTAGGAAGTGAGATTACCTCATCAGGAATAAAATTGTCCTGATTATCTTTAGTTAAGTCCATGAGGTTGAATTCCTCATCATCTTCAAAATCACTATCAAGAGAGGATAGCGGTACCCTAATGCTTATTATGGCAGCAGGAAGATCAACCTTCTCTTCAAAATCCAATATAGGACTCTTCTTCTTCTGATTTTAAAGACTCATAATTACTATCTGACAAGTAGGTTTTCTTCTTGGCTAAGAAGTTATTTTCATCCTTCTTATCCTTGTGATGCTTCTTATCATCTAATTTCTTATACTCTTTCCTCTTGACTGGACAATCAGCAATAAAATGTCCAGATCTGTTGCAACAATAACAAACAACATTAGTCTTAAAGTGTTTTTTCTATTTAGAATCATACCTTTCTCAGGAGGGGTCCTTTTTGGACTTATCCATATTGGTATATGACTTTCTAGATCTAGAGCTAGAAGAGCCCATGTTCTTCTACTGTCTTCTCCTTCTCAACATCCTCTTGAACTATTTAGAGAACAAGGTAAGTTCTCCATCTGACAGTTCATTGCCTAAAGTGCTGGGATCTGAGCACTCAGACTCAGCAGCTCTCCTTGGTGGATAAGGAGTCTTTTCCCTTCACCTCCTTATGGATTTAGCTTTGAAGGCCACAGTCTTCTCTCTATTAAGAGTTCTGGCAGCATCTTCTTCTGCTCTTCTGGAGTTCAGCTGCAGATCATGATACAATAACTTCCCAAATAGGTTTTGGGGCAGAGTGTTGGCCAGGTTGCCAACCTCCCTGATGGAACAAATGTCGATATCCCAATCCTTGTTGATGGATCTCATGAACTTGTCATTCAGCTTATAATTTTTGAACTGTCTGCCATAGGTGATCATACTGTTCACAATCATGAAATTTTTTTCATAGCATTCAACTATGGTGAAAGACTTCTTTTTCAAGGTCAGCTAACACCGAGAGGAGGGGGGTGAATAGGTTTTAGACATCTTTAAAATTATCTATACCTAACCTCGATTAAACTGTGCTTAGTGTTTAGTTTGTTTAGCTTTCAAGATACACACACAGAAGACACATATATTTTATAGTGGTTCCCCAGATTATGGGTATGTCCACTGTCCCTCTCTGCCTTTCTAACAGATTGTTAGACAACGCACTTCACCAATTTCTCGACTCCAAAGAGCTTACAACTCGCTCTCGTAAGACCACTCAATCTCCTTCAAGACTTACAACTCAGGAACTAAGCCCTACCATTAATTGATAAAATAATCACCTACCTCGGGCACAAATGCCCTATAACTCAGGCTGGAAGGACAACCCTACAAACTCAGAGAGTTAACTCTCCTATAGCTCAGGCCAATGCCCCTACCTTAGATCTATAACAGAGATCCTACACTCGGCCTTTATAACACATGCCTACAATCTCATATCTAAAAGATCCTATACTCAGATCCAAGACTGGATCCTACATAAAGAATTTGGTTGAGTTGATTTAACACCAGAGATTTTCTCTGTGTCAGCTTCCTAGGCTGAGACTGAATCTGCCCAACTTCTTCTCAACAACAAGATGAATATATCTTTAGTGGACTACAGCTTGTGTTGGAAGTAACTGCTATTGAAGACTATAAATTTGACAATACTCTTCTTCTTCAATCAACAACTAGACTTTCAGAATCTGACAGTTATGCTACTCTTCTCTATCAGAATGTTTTTCTGAACTACTATCACTGGTGAATATTGCAACAACTAACTCTTATCTCTTTCAGGTTCACTGATCAGAACTTGTGCTTCAGGCTCGATGTTCATGGCGAGGAAGAAGACGAAGTTCTACCGCTATGCGTTATCAGAAAAACCTAATTGCTTCTTTCCTTTCAGCCAATCTTATCATTTTATATTCAGTTGATCAACGGCTCTTTGTACTGTGGGTCCAGCCGAAAAAGGACAAGTTACCACCTTCTATTTGCAGAAAAAGACAACAGATGTCCATCAGTGCTATTAAAGGCATACTGCAGCTTTCCCGCAAAGAATTTGAACTGCGTTGACTTTGTTGACTTTTGCTGACGTCAGCCATTCTTGACTTAGCAAAATTCACAGAATCACTTCATGCATTGAGTGCGTTGAGTGAACTGGTTTCACTCAATGATTCTGGACTTAACTTATTCTTCAGCTCTTTTTGTATCCATGACGTTGAGAGCGTTGAGTGGTTGGCCTACACTCAAAGTCATTTGCCTTAGTTCCTTCTGAACTTTGCCAATATGGGCACACCACTGCTTCCGCTACTTAGTTTGTCCACAAGCTAAACTCGAGCGGGAGTGACCCAGGGTTTGTGGACTGCTACTTCCTTCTGATCGATGTTTGCCTCTGATACCACTTATAAGACCCCCTTTTTTTTTTCTTTTTCAACCACCGGGGTCTTAGCCCAGAACTGCCGCTTTGCGGTGGCACCGACTCACAGGAAGGTCGCCACTACAAAACGCCAATTCTGCCGGCCCTTTTCGATCACAGAAAAGTAGCACAATAATTGAAGTAAGAACAATGCAGTCCACAAGGATAAATCACATGTAAATAAGGTAAAATCTCCACGAAGGGAGTGTCCACAGAAATCATCAGAGTACTATAAATGCGAGCTTATGCCCAGTACAAAATGTCCTCACTACAAGTCTCTCATGCGGAAGCGAAACAGAAACTACTCAAGGTCGAGACTCACGGTCCCGGCTGTATGAACTCCGGAGCTTGACTGCCCCATCTCCAGGCGCACCGATCTTTGGGGCTGCTCCTCCATGCTGGGCTCCACGATCCCCTAAATGATGCGGTTCGAAAACCGTTAGTCATAAAGACTAAGCCCTATCATCCCCCACCCCTTCCCCCATGGCTCCTAGGTACCGAACGGAGAGGAAGAAAGGGGAGGACATAATTGTGGAGAAATAAAAGTAAACAGATGGCAGTGGAACTAATCTACAAGTTGTATTCGGTGAGCAGTTAATATAATTGTTATAATAGGTCTAGCGGTAAGAAAAGCAAATATATGAATTTAACCTTCACTTATGCGGGAACACATAAGCAAAAGGGATCTTTAGCAAGGCTCCCATCGTATAAGTGTCTCATACCACTTATACCTTGGGGTGTCAGTTATCAAACAGCAATGGTTGTTATATATTGAAATTAACCTTTGATTTATAAACTTGCCCACACAAGCTTATAGACCAAGGGGTCATTTTGCAGGTCCTAATGTATAAGCGTCCCACACCACTTATACTTTAGGTGTCAGGGTTAAATGAATCGATTATGCTATGACATGCCAGTGGGTATGATGAAACATGCAAGTGCAACTCACACACCCGACTCTGTGCACACAGACCTTTAGTTCCCCCTTTCGGAGCCGTTACCTCCCAGGATACTTCCGTAGTGGCGGACGGAAGCGGTGGGTTGGGCCTCGCCCACCTCAAAACCAGTAAAAGCACCACTGGTCTGACCTATCGTACGCCTCAATGCTTGGTGCACTAAGCGGACTCCTGCGTACTCTTGCCGGCTGGCGCACCGGACTTCTGTTGGCGAAGTGCTAATCACCCCGCCGAGTCAACGATATCGGTGTCGGTGCAATCGAACTCCCCGATATCGAAAAACCCACCACCTTAACTTTTCCTATCTTATGCACATGCAAGTTTATTCGTAAACACACAAAACCGAGCCGTAGCTCCCCGGACCAAAATGTCCGTCTCCAAACCAACCGAGTCGAAGCTCCCCGGACCAACACGTCCATCTCCAAACCAACCGAGCCGAAGCTCCCCGAACCAAAACGTCCGTCTCCAAACCAACCGAGCCGAAGCTCCCATCAATCTTCCTGTGCCAACGGTGTTTGTGAAAGGTGCAGCCCTAGTTACCAGGTTACTCTTGTCGGTTTGTTATTACAGTTTACGTTAGCCCAGGACTGCCTCCGGAATTCCCCGTGAAGGGCTCTCAAGGGGCACTAGGAACCAAGACGGCGACATTACGGCCCGAAGTTCCCTTTCGCAAGGCACTTATTATTATTGGTTTATCTCCCTTAGCCCGATTCCCTTCTCATATTACGATAGACTATCCTAGGGTGATTTTTAACCTTCCTCTCTTCGGGAAAAGCGATCTTTCGCTGAACCCGAACACCTCTTAACTCTAGCTACCACCACTTCTCGCTACTCTTTTTATCTTCCTATTGCGATTTCCTCCACTATTGCCTACCCAGACAATATGATTAACTCCAATGCCTTCCTCAGATCAAGTCCTATTGCATTTCACAATTGCTATATGCAGACCGACCTAGACTTCATGTCGAACCGGTTATGCAATGATTCAATACTCATCCAATTGCCCTAAATTATTTACTGGAGACTCACCATGATATAAATGACCTAAATCCAGAAAATGGAAATTTTCCTAATCTATTTGGCATTTAATTAAATTCCTCGAAAATCCCAAGGGCTACCGGTTTGAACATGAACTACCCTAAGTAATCATGCAAGATGTCCAGCAAATTTATGATAAATAGTAGGTTATCTCAATAGGTTAAATCCTAAGTATCATAATTTTACTATCATTAAAAGGGCATGAAAACTATTTTAGAAATAATCGCTAACTTCTGTTGTTTATGAATCAAGTATAGAAAATATTCTTCCAAAAATTATAAATAATTTATTCCATGCAGATAAAGGCCTAAAATTAGTACTGGCCAAGTTTCATAATTTTCCAGCAAGTATTTTATCCATAATTAATTTTTAAACAATAAAACCCCTTTCAATTATCTGTGAACAAAGTACCAGATTTATTTAACATAAAATTCTATAAAAATCCAGAGATCAATGTTCTACTGGTCAAGATCTAAAACCAGAATTTTAACTGATTATAATTAATTTAAAACCTCCAAATATTTGAAACAACAAATCGGGCTAATAATCCTTTAACACATGAAGTATGATATTTATTAATCATAAAATTCCAGGAAAATTACCATAAGTCTAAAACATCCTAAAACTCCCTCCTCCCGAGTTTTATGATTTTTGGATTAGATTTAGTGCTTAAAAAACTGAATTACATTTCTATCCTAATTCAAACTCTCAACTTCCGAGGTACCCAATTACCTCCAATTCCTTCACTATTTCAACCAGAGGGTTTTCAGCATATCATGCCACTCTCCTCCAAATTTCAAGGGCATACAAGAGCTTTTGCTCCTATGTCCTTCACAAACCTCAAAACCCTTCATTTAAGATTTGAGCTTGGATCCTAGGGTAAATCAATCCTAAATCACTCCATTTTCTCCAAGAGGGTTATAACACCATTCTAAGTCAGAGATCAGAAAATCAGCCTCTATTGAGGTGATTGACCTTTCCAAACTCTCAGTGCACTTTTTATTAAAAGGTGTCTCATTAGTGCCTAGTTAAGGGTAGAAGATTTCTCACCCAAAACTCCTCCAAATCAATTGGAATTTTACACAAACCTAGGTTTTATAGCTAGGGACCACTCACCAAAATTTGGGAGGGTTTGGAGGTCATTTGACCATCTAAATAATTTTTCTAAGTTTATTAAATTAAAACAAAAACTTTAGGCAAAGTATCTCCAAAAATTCCCATTTTTAGTCTGCCTTTAGGTATAACCAAGGTTAACCCCCTGCCCAAATTTCAGGTCATTTGGACAAGGGACGAAGAGTGGGCATCCATTTTAATTTCTGCCCAACTCTAGGTACAGCCCCCACTAAAACGGGTGCTGCGGCCGAACCACTAACCCAAACGAGTTGAAACCAATTTTAGATTTATCTAGACTCGAAGGGCTACGACTTTTGTGTCTGGTCATTTTTCCTAAAACGGCCTCTAAGTGCCTCATTTTGCAGCCCAAAAATATATTCAAATAATACATTTTTCCATTTTGTAATATATAATAATCTATATATTATAAAGTTTATTCTACTGTTCATCTTCTTCATGAAACCGAAAACAGATACAGAAAAACCATTTTTCCTGTAAGCATTCCGTGATCCGTCGCCGGCCGTCCGGTCACTTCCCTGGCCAGTCACCACCACCACCACCTCCGTTGAGGCGATGGCAAGCGGTCGGTGGTGGTTTGGCCGCCGGAGGTGGCGGTTTCCGGCGAACTCAAAAAAATACCTTTTTCATGGTTTTCCCATGAAAACGAGAGCTGGGTCCGGCTCCGTTGAGCGCGAACTTCTTTTCTAAGAATCCTAAGATCTACCCATGAAAGAGAAGGAGCAGAGGAGGACCTTGTTCGCGGTTTGGAGGCGAGACGAACGACGGGGTGCCATGGCGCAGTGGTGGCGTAGCCGAACTTCTCCTACAGCAAGAACAAGGATCTGATCTGTTTACTTGAGCGTGTAAACTTCTCCTCTTGCCCCAAGTGGGCTTTTATAAGTCAGAAAGTGGGGAGGTGAAAGGGTAAAGCCGTAATGGCCATGAAGGCTCCTCTTAATAGCCTTTTTCGGTTACAGTGAAGGGATAGGAAATGGTGGGAGATGAACAGGTGTGTCCAGTTGGCGGTTTCCTATTGGACCAACACTTCCTCCTTTATTATATAATTATAGAAGGAAAAACGGCCCATAATTACTCCTGGTGTAACTTCCCACACCAGCATTTATTTCCACGCGTGTTAGAATAATTTCGGCCCTGAACCGTCGTTTCGGCCAATGTCACGGGCGTGACACATAGGTCACGGGCGTGACAGGCCTGGATAGCCAATTCTGGGCTCGACGATCGTCGAACTGAGATCGACGATCATCGAAGGATGGTCACGGGCATGACACTTGGGTCACGGGCGTGACAGGCCCGTGCGGTTAATTCTGGGCCGACGATCGTCGATTTGAGATCGACGGTCATCGAATGGTGGTCACGCCCTAGGTCACGGGCGTGACACCTAGGTCACGGGAGTGACAGGCCCGAACGGCAAATTCTGAGGTCGACGAGCGTCGAACTGAGATCGACGGTCGTCGAAGGCTGGTCACGCCCTAGGTCACGGGCGTGACACTTAGGTCACGGGCGTGACAGGCCCGAGTTCAATTTCGGCGATCGTTTTACGGAGATCGACGATCGTCGAAGGAGTCACGCCCATGGTCACGGGCGTGACACTTTGGTCACGGGCGTGACATGCCCCGGCAGCATGTTCGACGATCGTCTCACGGAGATCGGCGATCGTCGAAGGAGTCACGCCCAGAGTCACGGGCGTGACGGGTCGGTCACGGGCGTGACCAACCCGTGACCCAAAATCTCGATCGATTTATTTCAGTTTTTTGGGCTTCCTAGGGTTCCGTGACGACCAAATGACTCCTAGGGGTCTAGCCGGAAATGGGATGTTACAATTCCCAATAAACAAAACAAAAATTTCGTCCCCAAAATTGAGGTTGAGCCTACGGGGATTTCTATCGGAATAATTTAAACTTGTAACATCCCATACGATCTTTCTATTGGTTTTAGGCGACTATTCGTTTGATAAACGAAGACAATCTCCCCAATAAACAAAAGATTAGCCCCTACCTTTCTGATTAAGTGTGCATGCCTAGGTCCTGGATTTTTTTCCTTATCTAGTCTTAACTGTCCAAATCAAGAAACAATCTATAGAATACCGAGAGGTGGTGAGATGTACCTGACTGAACAACTCCGGGTATCTTTGCCTCATCAGGTCCTGCGGTTCCCAAGTGTGCTCCTCCTGACCGTGGTTTCTCCACAGAACCTTGACTAAGGGGATCTTTTTGCGGCGCAAGATCCGTACTCCTTTGTCGTCGATCCGAACCGGCTCCAAGTGAACAGATCGGTCTGAAGCTACCGGCCCTTTGGTGGTCGAAATTCGCAGCTCTGGGCACAGTAAAGACCTCCTAAGTGAAGAAACGTAGAATACGTCGTGCAGAGCTGCCAGCTCTGGTGGCAACTCCAGCCTGTAAGCTAGGGCCCGATCCGCTCTAGGATCCCGTAAGGGCCCATCTACCTAGGGATGAACTTCTTCCTCCGACCACGCACCTGTGAAACTCCATGCATGGGCCGGATCTTCAAAAACACTCGGTCTCCCCACCTGAACCCCACCTGACGATGTCGAGCGTCATAATACTTAGCCTGTCTGCTCCGCGCTTCTAACATTCTATCTCTGATTAGTCTCACCTGAGCCTCGGCGTCTTCGACAAAATCCGATCCCAATGCCTTCGGATCTTCGTCCTGAATCCAGGGAAACACAAGCCAATACTAATTTGCCCAATAAACAAAGGTTTAGCCCCCAATAAACAAAAGATCAGCCCCTACCTATCTTGGGCTAAGTATCCTGGATATCACCCTGTTACATCTGTCCTAGCTGGGTGCACAATTTCTAGGGCATCAATCTTCGACTTGGGGTTCCACACTGAAACTCGTTAATATACTCCATACTTTAAACTCTCTGAGTTACATTTACGACAACTTTATCCGGGTCAAAATGTTCCCAATCCCACATGGGTATCTTCCGAACTTGCATTCCTATCTGACCCTCAGTGTTTGTCTTGGTGGTTGTCTCCGAGTAATCTTATTACCAGTACGAAGGTTAAGACTACTTGTCTTCTACCATTCTGCTAAAGTATTATTGATCTCAATTCTCCTTTAAGCAGTCTACTGATTTGAGTAATTCTGATAGGGACCGTAGGGTCACCCGAGTTTATCTATTAGGTTGTCATCCTCGTGATAAAATCCTCCCTTTATTCCGTTTGGGTATCTCCTTACCTTAAATAAGTTCATACTTAGGGTATATTTCGAACTAGGGCATGTTACAAGTCTTCATGGTTAGTCATGTGCGCTAATGGGTTGAGTCTAACTTATTGACTAAAGAATTATAAGATGAGGTCTTTACAGCCGGAGGTGCTCCCCGCTGGGGGCAGGGTTTGCCTCAAGCTACAAAGAAGAATTCCATTTGTTGGAGAAGTGGACAATTTATATGTGATCACCATATGGGCACACCACTGCTTCCGCTGCTTAGTTTGTCCCCAAACTAAACTCGAGCGGGAGTGACCCAGGGTTTGTGGACTGCTACTTCCTTCTGATCGATGTTTGCCTCTGATACCACTTGTAAGACCCCCTTTTTTTTCTTTTTCAACCACCGGGGTCTTAGCCCAGAACTGCCGCTTTGCGGTGGCACCGACTCACGGGAAGGTCGCCACTACAAAACGCCAATTCTGCCAGCCCTTTTCGATCACAGAAAAGTAGCACAATAATTGAAGTAAGAACAATGCAGTCCACAAGGATAAATCATATGTAAATAAGGTAAAATCTCCACGAAGGGAGTGTCCACAGAAATCATCAGAGTACTATAAATGCGAGCTTATGCCCGGTACAAAATGTCCTCACTACAAGTCTCTCATGCGGAAGCGAAACAGAAACTACTCAAGGTCGAGACTCACGGTCCCGGCTGTATGAACTCCGGAGCTAGACTGCCCCATCTCCAGGCGCACCGATCTCTGGGGATGCTCCTCCATACTGGGCTCCACGATCCCCTAAATGATGCGGTTCGAAAACCGTTAGTCATAAAGACTAAGCCCTATCATCCCCCACCCCTTCCCCCATGGCTCCTAGGTACCGAGCGGAGAGGAAGAAAGGGGAGGACATAATTGTGGAGAAATAAAAGTAAACAGATGGCAGCGGAACTAATCTACAAGTTGTATTCGGTGAGCAGTTAATATAATTGTTATAATAGGTCTAGCGGTAAGAAAAGCAAATATATGAATTTAACCTTCACTTATGCGGGAACACATAAGCAAAAGGGATCTTTAGCAAGGCTCCCATCGTATAAGTGTCCCATACCACTTATACCTTGGGGTGTCGGTTATCAAACAGCAATGGTTGTTATATATTGAAATTAACCTTTGATTTATAAACTTGCCCACACAAGCTTATAGACCAAGGGGTCGTTTTGCAGGTCCTAATGTATAAGCGTCCCATACCACTTATACTTTAGGTGTCAGGGTTAAATGAATCGATTATGCTATGACATGCCAGTGGGTATGATGAAACATGCAAGTGCAACTCACACACCCGACTCTGTGCACATAGACCTTTAGTTCCCCCTTTCGGAGCCGTTACCTCCCAGGATACTTCCGTAGTGGCGGACGGAAGCGGTGGGTTGGGCCTCGCCCACCTCAAAACCAGTAAAAGCACCACTGGTCTAACCTATCGTACGCCTCAACGCTTGGTGCACTAAGCGGACACCTGCGTACTCTTGCCGGCTGGCGCACCGGACTTCTGTTGGCGAAGTGCTAATCACCCCGCCGAGTCAACGATATCGGTGTCGGTGCAATCGAACTCCCCGATATCGAAAAACCCACCACCTTAACTTTTTCTATCTTATGCACATGCAAGTTTATTCGTAAATACACAAAACCGAGCCGTAGCTCCCCGGACCAAAACGTCCGTCTCCAAACCAACCGAGCCGAAGCTCCCCGAACCAACACGTCCGTCTCCAAACCAACCGAGCCGAAGCTCCCCGAACCAAAACGTCCGTCTCCAAACCAACCGAGCCGAAGCTCCCATCAATCTTCCTGTGCCAACGGTGTTTGTGAAAGGTGCAGCCCTAGTTACTAGGTTACTCTTGTCGGTTTGTTATTATAGTTTACGTTAGCCTAGGACTGCCCCCGGTATTCCCCGTGAAGGGCTCTCAAGGGGCACTAGGAACCAAGACGGCGGCATTACGGCCCGAAGTTCCCTTTCGCAAGGCACTTATTATTATTGGTTTATCTCCCTTAGCCCAATTCCCTTCTCATATTACGATAGACTATCCTAGGGTGATTTTTAACCTTCCTCTCTTCGGGAAAAGCGATCTTTCGCCGAACCCGAACACCTCTTAACTCTAGCTACCACCACTTCTCGCTACTCTTTTTATCTTCCTATTGCGATTTCCTCCACTATTGCCTACCCAGACAATATGATTAACTCCAATGTCTTCCTCAGATCAAGTCCTATTGCATTTCACAATTGCTATATGCAGACCGACCTAGATTTCATGTCGAACCGGTTATGCAATGATTCAATACTCATCCAATTGCCCTAAATTATTTACTGGAGACTCACCATGATATAAATGACCTAAATCCAGAAAATGGAAATTTTCCTAATCTATTTGGCATTTAATTAAATTCCTCGAAAATCCCAAGGGCTACCGGTTTGAACATGAACTACCCTAAGTAATCATGCAAGATGTCCACCAAATTTATGATAAATAGTAAGTTATCTCAATAGGTTAAATCCTAAGTATCATAATTTTTCTATCATTAAAAGGGCATGAAAACTATTTTAGAAATAATCTCTAACTTCTGTTGTTTATGAGTCAAGTACAGAAAATATTCTTCCAAAAATTATAAATAATTTATTCCATGCAGATAAAGGCCTAAAATTAGCACTGGCCAAGTTTCATAATTTTCCAGCAAGTATTTTATCCATAATTAATTTTTAAACAATAAAACCCCTTTCAATTATCTGTGAACAAAGTACCAGATTTATTCAACATAAAATTCTATAAAAATCCAGGGATCAATGTTCTACTGGTCAAGATCTAAATCCAGAATTTTAACTGATTATAATTAATTTAAAACCTCCAAATATTTGAAACAATAAATCGGGCTAATAATCCTTTAACACATGAAGTATGATATTTATTAATCATAAAATTTCAGGAAAATTACCATAAGTCTAAAACATCCTAAAACTCCCTCCTCCCGAGTTTCATGATTTTTGGATTAGATTTAGTGCTTAAAATAACTGAATTACATTTCTATCCTAATTCAAACTCTCAACTTCCGAGGTACCCAATTACCTCCAATTCCTTCACTATTTCAACCAGAGGATTTTCAGCATATCATGCCACTCTCCTCCAAATTTCAAGGGCATACAAGAGCTTTTGCTCCTATGTCCTTCACAAACCTCTAAACCCTTCATTTAAGATTTGAGCTTGGATCCTAGGGTAAATCAACCCTAAATCACTCCATTTTCTCCAAGCGGGTTATAACACCATTCTAAGTTAGAGATCAGAAAATCAGCCTCTATTGAGGTGATTGACCTTTCCAAACTCTCAGTGCACTTTTTATTAAAAGGTGTCTCATTAGTGCCTAGTTAAGGGTAGAAGATTTCTCACCCAAAACTCCTCCAAATCAATTGGAATTTTACACAGACCTAGGTTTTATAGCCAGGGACCACTCACCAAAATTTGGGAGGGTTTGGAGGTCATTTGACCATCTAAATAAATTCTTCTAAGTTTATTAAATTAAAACAAAAACTTTAGGCAAAGTATCTCCAAAAATTCCCATTTTTGGTCTGCCTTTAGGTATAACCAAGGTTAAGCCCCTGCCCAAATTTCAAATCATTTGGACAAGGGACGAAGAGTGGGCATCCATTTTAATTTCTGCCCAACTCTAGGTACAGCCCCCACTAAAACGGGTGCTGCGGCCGAACCGCTTACCCAAACCAGTTGAAACCAATTTTAGATTTATCTAGACTCGAAGGGCTTCGACTTTCGTGTCTGGTCATTTTTCCTAAAACGGCCTCTAAGTGCCTCATTTTGCAGCCCCAAAATATATTCAAATAATACATTTTCCACTTTGTAATATATAATAATCTATATATTATAAAGTTTATTCTACTGTTCATCTTCTTCATGAAACCGAAAACAGATACAGAAAAACCATTTTTCCTGTAAGCATTCCGTGATCCGTCGCCGGCCGTCCGGTCACTTCCCTGGCCAGTCACCACCACCACCACCTCCGTTGAGGCGATGGCAAGCGGTCGGTGGTGGTTTGGCCCCCGGAGGTGGCGGTTTCTGGCGAACTCAAAAAATACCTTTTTCATGGTTTTCCCATGAAAATGAGAGATGGGTCCGGCTCCGTTGAGCGCGAACTTCCTTTCTAAGAATCCTAAGATCTACCCATGAAAGAGACGGAGTAGAGGAGGACCTTGTTCGCGGTTTGGAGGCGAGACGAACGACAGGGTGCCATGGCGCAGTGGTGGCGTAGCCGAACTTCTCCTACAGCAAGAACAAGGATCTGATCCATTTACTTGAGCGTGTAAACTTCTCCTCTTGCCCCAAGTGGGCTTTTATAAGTCAGAAAGTGGGGAGGTGAAAGGGTAAAGCCGTAATGGCCATGAAGGCTCCTCTTAATAGCCTTTTTCGGTTACAGTGAAGGGATAGGAAACTGTGGGAGATGAACAGGTGTGTCCAGTTGGCGGTTTCCTATTGGACCAACACTTCCTCCTTTATTATATAATTATAGAAGGAAAAACGGCCCGTAATTACTCCTGGTGTAACTTCCTACACCAGCATTTATTTCCACGCGTGTTAGAATAATTTCGGCCCTGAACCGTCGTTTCGGCCAATGTCACGGGCGTGACACATAGGTCACGGGCGTGACAGGCCCGGATAGCCAATTCTGGGCTCGACGATCGTCGAACTGAGATCGACGATCGTCGAAGGATGGTCACGGGCGTGACACTTGGGTCACGGGCGTGACAGGCCCGTATGGTTAATTCTGGGCCGACGATCGTCGATTTGAGATCGACGGTCATCGAATGGTGGTCACTCCCTAGGTCACGGGCGTGACACCTAGGTCACGGGCGTGACAGGCCCGAACGGCAAATTCTGAGGTCGACGAGCGTCGAACTGAGATCGACAGTCGTCGAAGGCTGGTCACGCCCTAGGTCACGGGCGTGACACTTAGGTCACGAGCGTGACAGGCCCGAGTTCAATTTCGGCGATCGTTTTACGGAGATTGACGATCGTCGAAGGAGTCATGCCCATGGTCACGGGGGTGACACTTTGGTCACGGGCGTGACATGCCCCGGCAGCATGTTCGACGATCGTCTCACGGAGATCGGCGATCGTCGAAGGAGTCACGCCCAGAGTCACGGGCGTGACGGGTCGGTCACGGGCGTGACCAACCCGTGACCCGAAATCTCGATCGATTTATTTCAGTTTTTTGGGCTTCCTAGGGTTCCGTGACGACCAAACGACTCCTAGGGGTCTAGCCGAAAATGGGATGTTATAATTCCCAATAAACAAAACAAAAATTTCGTCCCCGAAATTGAGGTTGAGCCTACGGGGATTTCTATCGGAATAAGTTAAACTTGTAACATCCCATATGATCTTTCTATTGGTTTTAGGCGACTATTCGTTTGATAAACGAAGACAATCTCCCCAATAAACAAAAGATTAGCCCCTACCTTTCTGATTAAGTGCGCATGCCTAGGTCCTGGATTTTTTTCCTTATCTAGTCTTAACTGTCCAAATCAAGAAACAATCTATAGAATACCGAGAGGTGGTGAGATGTACCTGACTGAACAACTCCGGGTATCTTTGCCTCATCAGGTCCTGCGGTTCCCAAGTGTGCTCCTCCTAACCGTGGTTTCTCCACAGAACCTTGACTAAGGGGATCTTTTTGCGGCGCAAGATCCGTACTCCTTTGTCGTCGATCCGAACCGGCTCCAAGTGAATAGATCGGTCTGAAGCTACCGGCCCATCGGTGGTCGAAATCCGCTGCTCCGGGCGCAGTAAAGACCTCCTAAGTGAAGAAACGTAGAATACGTCGTGCAGAGCTGCCAGCTCTGGTGGCAACTCCAGCCTGTAAGCTAGGGCCCGATCCGCTCTAGGATCCCGTAAGGGCCCATCTACCTAGGGCTGAACTTCTTCCTCCGACCACGCACCTGTGAAACTCCATGCATGGGCCGGATCTTCAAAAACACTCTGTCTCCCCACCTGAACCCCACCTGACGATGTCGGGCGTCATAATACTTAGCCTGTCTGCTCCGCGCTTCTAACATTCTGTCTCTGATTAGTCTCACCTGAGCCTCGGCGTCTTCGACAAAATCCGATCCCAATGCCTTCGGATCTTCGTCCTGAATCCAGGGAAACACAAGCCAATACTAATTTGCCCAATAAACAAAGGTTTAGCCCCCAATAAACAAAAGATCAGCCCCTATCTATCTTGGGCTAAGTATCCTGGATATCACCCTCTTATATCTGTCCTAGCTGGGTGCACAATTTCTAGGGCATCAATCTTCGACTTGGGGTTCCACCCTGAAACTCGTTAACATACTCCATACTTTAAACTCTCTGAGTCACATTTACGACAACTTTATCCGGGTCAAAATGTTCCCAATCCCACATGGGTATCTTCCGAACTTGCATTCCTATCTGACCCTCAGTGTTTGTCTTGGTGGTTGTCTTCGAGTAATCTTATTACCAGTACGAAGGTTAAGACTACTTGTCTTCTACCATTCTGCTAAAGTATTATTGATCTCAATTCTCCTTTAAGCAGTCTACTGATTTGAGTAATTCTGATAGGGACCGTAGGGTCACCCGAGTTTATCTATTAGGTTGTCATCCTCGTGATAAAATCCTCCCTTTATTCCGTTTGGGTATCTCCTTACCTTAAACAAGTTCATACTTAGGGTATATTTCGAACTAGGGCATGTTATAAGTCGTCATGGTTAGTCATGTGCGCTAATGGGTTGAGTCTAACTTATTGACTAAAGAATTATAAGATGAGGTCTTTACAGCCGGAGGTGCTCCCTACTGGGGGCAGGGTTTGCCTCAAGCTACAAAGAAGAATTCCATTTGTTGGAGAAGTGGACAATTTATATGTGATCACCATATGGGCACACCACTGCTTCCGCTGCTTAGTTTGTCCACAAACTAAACTCGAGCGGGAGTGACCCAGGGTTTGTGGACTGCTACTTCCTTCTGATCGATGTTTGCCTCTGATACCACTTGTAAGACCCCCTTTTTTTTTTCTTTTTCAACCACCGGGGTCTTAGCCCAGAACTGCCGCTTTGCGGTGGCACCGACTCACGGGAAGGTCGCCACTACAAAACGCCAATTCTGCCGGCCCTTTTCGATCACAGAAAAGTAGCACAATAATTGAAGTAAGAACAATGCAGTCCACAAGGATAAATCACATGTAAATAAGGTAAAATCTCCACGAAGGGAGTGTCCACAGAAATCATCAGAGTACTATAAATGCGAGCTTATGCCCGGTACAAAATGTCCTCACTACAAGTCTCTCATGCGGAAACGAAACAGAAACTACTCAAGGTCGAGACTCACGGTCCCGGCTGTATGAACTCCGGAGCTAGACTGCCCCATCTCCAGGCGCACCGATCTCTGGGGCTGCTCCTCCATGCTGGGCTCCACGATCCCCTAAATGATGCGGTTCGAAAACCGTTAGTCATAAAGACTAAGCCCTATAATCCCCCACCCCTTCCCCCATGGCTCCTAGGTACCGAGCGGAGAGGAAGAAAGGGGAGGACATAATTGTGGAGAAATAAAAGTAAACAGATGGCATCGGAACTAATCTACAAGTTGTATTCGGTGAGCAGTTAATATAATTGTTATAATAGGTCTAGCGGTAAGAAAAGCAAATATATGAATTTAACCTTCACTTATGCGGGAACACATAAGCAAAAGGGATCTTTAGCAAGGCTCCCATCGTATAAGTGTCCCATACCACTTATACCTTGGGGTGTCGGTTATCAAACAGCAATGGTTGTTATATATTGAAATTAACCTTTGATTTATAAACTTGCCCACACAAGCTTATAGACCAAGGGGTCGTTTTGCAGGTCCTAATGTATAAGCGTCCCATACCACTTATACTTTAGGTGTCAGGGTTAAATGAATCGATTATGCTATGACATGCCAGTGGGTATGATGAAACATGCAAGTGCAACTCACACACCCGACTCTGTGCACACAGACCTTTAGTTCCCCCTTTCGGAGCCGTTACCTCCCAGGATACTTCCATAGTGGCGGACGAAAGCGGTGGGTTGGGCCTCGCCCACCTCAAAACCAGTAAAAGCACCACTGGTCTGACTTATCGTACGCCTCAACGCTTGGTGCACTAAGCGGACGCCTGCGTACTCTTGCCGGCTGGCGCACCGGACTTCTGTTGGCGAAGTGCTAATCACCCCGCCGAGTCAACGATATCGGTGTCAGTGCAATCGGACTCCCCGATATCGAAAAACCCACCACCTTAACTTTTCCTATCTTATGCACATGCAAGTTTATTCGTAAACACACAAAACCGAGTCGTAGCTCCCCGGACCAAAACGTCCGTCTCCAAACCAGCCGAGCTGAAGCTCCCCGGACCAACACGTCCGTCTCCAAACCAACCGAGCCGAAGCTCCCCGAACCAAAACGTCCGTCTCCAAACCAACCGAGCCGAAGCTCCCATCAATCTTCCTGTGCCAACGGTGTTTGTGAAAGTTGCAGCCCTAGTTACTAGGTTACTCTTGTCGGTTTGTTATTACAGTTTACGTTAGCCCAGGACTGCCCCCGGTATTCCCCGTGAAGGGCTCTCAAGGGGCACTAGGAACCAAGACAGCGACATTACGGCCCGAAGTTCCCTTTCGCAAGGCACTTATTATTATTGGTTTATCTCCCTTAGCCCGATTCCCTTCTCATATTACGATAGACTATCCTAGGGTGATTTTTAACCTTCCTCTCTTCGGGAAAAGCGATCTTTCGCCGAACCCGAACACCTCTTAACTCTAGCTACCACCACTTCTCGCTACTCTTTTTATCTTCCTATTGCGATTTCCTCCACTATTGCCTACCCAGACAATATGATTAACTCCAATGCCTTCCTCAGATCAAGTCCTATTGCATTTCACAATTGCTATATGCAGACCGACCTAGACTTCATGTCGAACCGGTTATGCAATGATTCAATACTCATCCAATTGCCCTAAATTATTTACTGGAGACTCACCATGATATAAATGACCTAAATCCAGAAAATGGAAATTTTCCTAATCTATTCGGCATTTAATTAAATTCCTCGAAAATCCCAAGGGCTACCGGTTTGAACATGAACTACCCTAAGTAATCATGCAAGATGTCCAGCAAATTTATGATAAATAGTAGGTTATCTCAATAGGTTAAATCCTAAGTATCATAATTTTTCTATCATTAAAAGGGCATGAAAACTATTTTAGAAATAATCTCTAACTTCTGTTGTTTATGAATCAAGTACAGAAAATATTCTTCCAAAAATTATAAATAATTTATTCCATGCAGATAAAGGCCTAAAATTAGCACTGGCCAAGTTTCATAATTTTCCAGCAAGTGTTTTATCCATAATTAATTTTTAAACAATAAAACCTCTTTCAATTATCTGTGAACAAAGTACCAGATTTATTCAACATAAAATTTTATAAAAATCCAGGGATCAATGTTCTACTGGTCAAGATCTAAATCCAGAATTTTAACTGATTATAATTAATTTAAAACCTCCAAATATTTGAAACAACAAATCGGGCTAATAATCCTTTAACACATGAAGTATGATATTTATCAATCATAAAATTCCAGGAAAATTATCATAAGTCTAAAACATCCTAAAACTCCCTCCTCCCGAGTTTCATGATTTTTGGATTAGATTTAGTGCTTAAAATAACTGAATTACATTTCTATCCTAATTCAAACTCTCAACTTCCGAGGTACCCAATTACCTCCAATTCCTTCACTATTTCAACCAGAGGGTTTTCAGCATATCATGCCACTCTCCTCCAAATTTCAAGGGCATACAAGAGCTTTTGCTCCTATGTCCTTCACAAACCTCAAAACCCTTCATTTAAGATTTGAGCTTGGATCCTAGGGTAAATCAACCCTAAATCACTCCATTTTCTCCAAGCGGGTTATAACACCATTCTAAGTCAGAGATCAGAAAATCAGCCTCTATTGAGGTGATTGACCTTTCCAAACTCTCAGTGCACTTTTTATTAAAAGGTGTCTCATTAGTGCCTAGTTAAGGGTAGAAGATTTCTCACCCAAAACTCCTCCAAATCAATTGGAATTTTACACAGACCTAGGTTTTATAGCCAGGGACCACTCACCAAAATTTGGGAGGGTTTGGAGGTCATTTGACCATCTAAATAAATTCTTCTAAGTTTATTAAATTAAAACAAAAACTTTAGGCAAAGTATCTCCAAAAATTCCCATTTTTAAGCTGCCTTTAGGTATAACCAAGGTTAACCCCCTGCCCAAATTTCAGGTCATTTGGACAAGGGACGAAGAGTGGGCATCCTATTTAATTTATGCCCAACTCTAGGTACAGCCCCCACTAAAACGGGTGCTGCGGCCGAACCGCTTACCCAAACGAGTTGAAACCAATTTTAGATTTATCTAGACTCGAAGGGCTATGACTTTTGTGTCTGGTCATTTTTCCTAAAACGGCCTCTAAGTGCCTCATTTTGCAGCCCCAAAATATATTCAAATAATACATTTTTCCATTTTGTAATATATAATAATCTATATATTATAAAGTTTATTCTACTGTTCATCTTCTTCATGAAACCGAAAACAGATACAGAAAAACCATTTTTCCTGTAAGCATTCCGTGATCCGTCGCCGGCCGTCCGGTCACTTCCCTGGCCAGTCACCACCACCACCACCTCCGTTGAGGCGATGGCAAGCGGTCGGTGGTGGTTTGGCCGCCGGAGGTGGCGGTTTCCGACGAACTCAAAAAATACCTTTTTCGTGGTTTTCCCATGAAAATGAGAGATGGGTCCGGCTCCGTTGAGCGCGAACTTCCTTTCTAAGAATCCTAAGATCTACCCATGAAAGAGAAGGAGTAGAGGAGGACCTTGTTCGCGGTTTGGAGGCGAGACGAACGACGGGGTGCCATGGCGCAGTGGTGGCATAGCCGAACTTCTCCTACAGCAAGAACAAGGATCTGATCCGTTTACTTGAGCGTGTAAACTTCTCCTCTTGCCCCAAGTGGGCTTTTATAAGTCAGAAAGTGGGGAGGTGAAAGGGTAAAGCCGTAATGGCCATGAAGGCTCCTCTTAATAGCCTTTTTCGGTTACAGTGAAGGGATAGGAAACGGTGGAAGATGAACAGGTGTGTCCAGTTGGCGGTTTCCTATTGGACCAACACTTCCTCCTTTATTATATAATTATAGAAGGAAAAACGGCCCGTAATTACTCCTGGTGTAACTTCCCACACCAGCATTTATTTCCACGCGTGTTAGAATAATTTCGGCCCTGAACCGTCGTTTCGGCCAATGTCACGGGCGTGACACATAGGTCACGGGCGTGACAGGCCCGGATAGCCAATTCTGGGCTCGACGATCGTCGAACTGAGATCGACGATCGTCGAAGGATGGTCACGGGCGTGACACTTGGGTCACGGGCGTGACAGGCCCGTGTGGTTAATTCTGGGCCGACGATCGTCGATTTGAGATCGACGGTCATCGAATGGTGGTCACGCCCTAGGTCACGGGCGTGACGCCTAGGTCACGGGCGTGACAGGCCCGAACGACAAATTCTGAGGTCGACGAGCGTCGAACTGAGATCGACGGTCGTCGAAGGCTGGTCACGCCCTAGGTCACGGGCGTGACACTTAGGTCACGGGCATGACAGGCCCGAGTTCAATTTCGGCGATCGTTTTACGGAGATCGACGATCGTCGAAGGAGTCACGCCCATGGTCACGGGCGTGACACTTTGGTCACGGGCGTGACATGCCCCGGCAGCATGTTCTACGATCGTCTCACGGGAGATCGGCGATCGTCGAAGGAGTCACGCCCAGAGTCACGGGGTGACGGGTCGGTCACGGGCGTGACCAACCCGTGACCCGAAATCTCGATCGATTTATTTCAGTTTTTTGGGCTTCCTAGGGTTCCGTGACGACCAAACGACTCCTAGGGGTCTAGCCGGAAATGGGATGTTACAATTCCCAATAAACAAAACAAAAATTTCGTCCCCGAAATTGAGGTTGAGCCTACGGGGATTTCTATCGGAATAAGTTAAACTTGTAACATCCCATACGATCTTTCTATTTGTTTTAGGCGACTATTCGTTTGATAAACGAAGACAATCTCCCCAATAAACAAAAGATTTGCCCCTACCTTTCTGATTATGTGCGCATGCCTAGGTCCTGGATTTTTTTCCTTATCTAGTCTTAACTGTCCAAATCAAGAAACAATCTATAGAATACCGAGAGGTGGTGAGATGTACCTGACTGAACAACTCCGGGTATCTTTGCCTCATCAGGTCCTGCGGTTCCCAAGTGTGCTCCTCCTGACCGTGGTTTCTCCACAGAACCTTGACTAAGGGGATCTTTTTGCGGCGCAAGATCCGTACTCCTTTGTCGTCGATCCGAACCGGCTCCAAGTGAACAGATCGGTCTGAAGCTACCGGCCCTTCGGTGGTCGAAATCCGCTGCTCCGGGCGCAGTAAAGACCTCCTAAGTGAAAAACGTAGAATACGTCGTGCAGAGCTACCAGCTCTGGTGGCAACTCCAGCCTGTAAGCTAGGGCCCGATCCGCTCTAGGATCCCGTAAGGGCCCATCTACCTAGGGCTGAACTTCTTCCTCCGACCACGCACCTGTGAAACTCCATGCATGGGCCGGATCTTCAAAAACACTCGGTCTCCCCACATAAATCCCACCTGACGATGTCGGGCATCATAATACTTAGCCTGTCTGCTCCGCGCTTCTAACATTCTGTCTCTGATTAGTCTCACCTGAGCCTCGGCATCTTCGACAAAATCCGATCCCAATGCCTTCGGATCTTCGTCCTGAATCCAGGGAAACACAAGCCAATACTAATTTGCCCAATAAACAAAGGTTTAGCCCCCAATAAACAAAAGATCAGCCCCTACCTATCTTGGGCTAAGTATCCTGGATATCACCCTGTTACATCTGTCCTAGCTGGGTGCACAATTTCTAGGGCATCAATCTTCGACTTGGGGTTCCACCCTGAAACTCGTTAATATACTCCATACTTTAAACTCTCTGAGTCACATTTTCGACAACTTTATCCGGGTCAAAATGTTCCCAATCCCACATGGGTATCTTCCGAACTTGTATTCCTATCTGACCCTCAGTGTTTGTCTTGGTGGTTGTCTCCGAGTAATCTTATTACCAGTACGAAGGTTAAGACTACTTGTCTTCTACCATTCTGCTAAAGTATTATTGATCTCAATTCTCCTTTAAGCAGTCTACTGATTTGAGTAATTCTGATAGGGACCGTAGGGTCACCCGAGTTTATCTATTAGGTTGTCATCCTCGTGATAAAATCCTCCCTTTATTCCGTTTGGGTATCTCCTTACCTTAAACAAGTTCATACTTAGGGTATATTTCGAACTAGGGCATGTTACAAGTCGTCATGGTTAGTCATGTGCGCTAATGGGTTGAGTCTAACTTATTGACTAAAGAATTATAAGATGAGGTCTTTACAGCCGGAGGTGCTCCCTGCTGGGGGCAGGGTTTGCCTCAAGCTACAAAGAAGAATTCCATTTGTTGGAGAAGTGGACAATTTATATGTGATCACCATATGGGCACACCACTGCTTCCGCTGCTTAGTTTGTCCCCAAACTAAACTCGAGCGGGAGTGACCCAGGGTTTGTGGACTGCTACTTCCTTCTGATCGATGTTTGCCTCTGATACCACTTGTAAGACCCCTTTTTTTTCTTTTTCAACCACCGGGGTCTTAGCCCAGAACTGCCGCTTTGCGGTGGCACCGACTCACGGGAAGGTCGCCACTACAAAACGCCAATTCTGCCGGCCCTTTTCAATCACAGAAAAGTAGCACAATAATTGAAGTAAGAACAATGCAGTCGACAAGGATAAATCACATGTAAATAAGGTAAAATCTCCACGAAGGGAGTGTCCACAGAAATCATCAGAGTACTATAAATGCGAGCTTATGCCCGGTACAAAATGTCCTCACTACAAGTCGCTCATGCGGAAGCGAAACAGAAACTACTCAAGGTCGAGACTCACGGTCCCGGCTGTATGAACTCCGGAGCTAGACTGCCCCATCTCCAGGCGCACCGATCTCTGGGGCTGCTCCTCCATGCTGGGCTCCACGATCCCCTAAATGATGCGGTTCGAAAACCGTTAGTCATAAAGACTAAGCCCTATCATCCCCCACCCCTTCCCCCAAGGCTCCTAGGTACCGAGCGGAGAGGAAGAAAGGGGAGGACATAATTGTGGAGAAATAAAAGTAAACAGATGGCAGCGGAACTAATCTACAAGTTGTATTCGGTGAGCAGTTAATATAATTGTTATAATAGGTCTAGCGGTAAGAAAAGCAAATATATGAATTTAACCTTCACTTATGCGGGAACACATAAGCAAAAGGGATCTTTAGCAAGGTTCCCATCGTATAAGTGTCCCATACCACTTATACCTTGGGGTGTCGGTTATCAAACAGCAATGGTTGTTATATATTGAAATTAACCTTTGATTTATAAACTTGCCCACACAAGCTTATAGACCAAGGGGTCGTTTTGCAGGTCCTAATGTATAAGCGTCCCATACCACTTATACTTTAGGTGTCAGGGTTAAATGAATCGATTATGCTTTAACATGCCAGTGGGTATGATGAAACATGCAAGTGCAACTCACACACCCGACTCTGTGCACACAGACCTTTAGTTCCCCCTTTCGGAGCCGTTACCTCCCAGGATACTTCCATAGTGGCGGACGGAAGTGGTGGGTTGGGCCTCGCCCACCTCAAAACCAGTAAAAGCACCACTGGTCTGACCTATCGTACGCCTCAACGCTTGGTTCACTAAGCGGACGCCTGCGTACTCTTGCCGGCTGGCGCACCGGACTTCTGTTGGCGAAGTGCTAATCACCCCGCCGAGTCAACGATATCGGTGTCGGTGCAATCGAACTCCCCGATATCGAAAAACCCACCACCTTAAATTTTCCTATCTTATGCACATGCAAGTTTATTCGTAAACACACAAAACCGAGCCGTAGCTCCCCGGACCAAAACGTCCGTCTCCAAACCAACCGAGCCGAAGCTCCCCGGACCAACACGTCCGTCTCCAAACCAACCGAGCCGAAGCTCCCCTAACCAAAACGTCCGTCTCCAAACCAACCGAGCCGAAGCTCCCATCAATCTTCCTGTGCCAACGGTGTTTGTGAAAGGTGCAGCCCTAGTTACTAGGTTACTCTTGTCGGTTTGTTATTACAGTTTACGTTAGCCCAGGACTGCCCCCGGTATTCCCCGTGAAGGGCTCTCATGGGGCACTAGGAACCAAGACGGCGACATTACGGCCCGAAGTTCCCTTTCACAAGGCACTTATTATTATTGGTTTATCTCCCTTAGCCCGATTCCCTTCTCATATTACGATAGACTATCCTAGGGTGATTTTTAACCTTCCTCTTTTCGGGAAAAGCGATCTTTCGCCGAACCCGAACACCTCTTAACTCTAGCTACCACCACTTCTCGCTACTCTTTTTATCTTCCTATTACGATTTCCTCCACTATTGCCTACCCAGACAATATGATTAACTCCAATGCCTTCCTCAGATCAAGTCCTATTGCATTTCACAATTGCTATATGCAGACCGACCTAGACTTCATGTCGAACCGGTTATGCAATGATTCAATACTCATCCAATTGCCCTAAATTATTTACTGGAGACTCACCATGATATAAATGACCTAAATCCAGAAAAAGGAAATTTTCCTAATCTATTTGGCATTTAATTAAATTCCTCGAATATCCCAAGGGCTACCGGTTTGAACATGAACTACCCTAAGTAGTCATGCAAGATGTCCAGAAAATTTATGATAAATAGTAGGTTATCTCAATAGGTTAAATCCTAAGTATCATAATTTTTCTATCATTAAAAGGGCATGAAAACTATTTTAGAAATAATCTCTAACTTCTGTTGTTTATGAATCAAGTACAGAAAATATTCTTCCAAAAATTATAAATAATTTATTCCATGTAGATAAAGGCCAAAAATTAGCACTGGCCAAGTTTCATAATTTTCCAGCAAGTATTTTATCCATAATTAAGTTTTAAACAATAAAACCCTTTCAATTATCTGTGAACAAAGTACCAGATTTATTCAACATAAAATTCTATAAAAATCCAGGGATCAATGTTCTACTGGTCAAGATCTAAATCCAGAATTTTAACTGATTATAATTAATTTAAAACCTCCAAATATTTGAAACAACAAATCGGGCTAATAATCCTTTAACACATGAAGTATGATATTTATCAATCATAAAATTCCAGGAAAATTACCATAAGTCTAATACATTCTAAAACTCCCTCCTCCCAAGTTTCATGATTTTTGGATTAGATTTAGTGCTTAAAATAACTGAATTACATTTCTATCCTAATTCAAACTCTCAACTTCCGAGGTACCCAATTACCTCCAATTCCTTCACTATTTCAACCAGAGGGTTTTCAACATATCATGCCACTCTCCTCCAAATTTCAAGGGCATACAAGAGCTTTTGCTCCTATGTCCTTCACAAACCTCAAAACCCTTCATTTAAGATTTGAGCTTGGATCCTAGGGTAAATCAACCCTAAATCACTCCATTTTCTCCAAGCGGGTTATAACACCATTCTAAGTCAGAGATCAGAAAATCAGCCTCTATTGAGGTGATTGACCTTTCCAAACTCTCAGTGCACTTTTTATTAAAAGGTGTCTCATTAGTGCCTAGTTAAGGGTAGAAGATTTCTCACCCAAAACTCCTCCAAATCAATTGGAATTTTACACAGACCTAGGTTTTATAGCCAGGGACCACTCACCAAAATTTGGGAGGGTTTGGAGGTCATTTGACCATCTAAATAAATTCTTCTAAGTTTATTAAATTAAAACAAAAACTTTAGGCAAAGTATCTCCAAAAATTCCCATTTTTGATCTGCCTTTAGGTATAACCAAGGTTAACCCCCTGCCCAAATTTCAGGTCATTTGGATAAGGGACGAAGAGTGGGCATCCATTTTAATTTCTGCCCAACTCTAGGTACAGCCCCCACTAAAACGGGTGCTGCGGCCGAACCGCTTACCCAAACGAGTTGAAACAAATTTTAGATTTATATAGACTCGAAGGGCTATGACTTTTGTGTCTGGTCATTTTTCCTAAAACGGCCTCTAAGTGCCTCATTTTGCAGCCCCAAAATATATTCAAATAATACATTTTTCCATTTTGTAATATATAATAATCTATATATTATAAAGTTTATTCTACTGTTCATCTTCTTCATGAAACCGAAAACAGATACAGAAAAACCATTTTTCCTGTAAGCATTCCGTGATCCGTCGCCGGCCGTCCGGTCACTTCCCTGGCCAGTCACCACCACCACCACCTCCGTTGAGGCGATGGCAAGCGGTCGGTGGTGGTTTGGCCGCCGGAGGTGGCGGTTTCCGGCGAACTCAAAAAAATACCTTTTTCATGGTTTTCCCATGAAAACGAGAGATGGGTCCGGCTCCGTTGAGCGCAAACTTCCTTTCTAAGAATCCTAAGATCTACCCATGAAAGAGAAGGAGCAGAGGAGGACCTTGTTCGCGGTTTGGAGGCGAGACGAACGACGGGGTGCCATGGCGCAGTGGTGGCGTAGCCGAACTTCTCCTACAGCAAGAACAAGGATCTGATCCGTTTACTTGAGCGTGTAAACTTCTCCTCTTGCCCCAAGTGGGCTTTTATAAGTCAGAAAGTGGGGAGGTGAAAGGGTAAAGCCGTAATGGCCATGAAGGCTCCTCTTAATAGCCTTTTTCGGTTACAGTGAAGGGATAGGAAACGGTGGAAGATGAACAGGTGTGTCCAGTTGGCGGTTTCCTATTGGACCAACACTTCCTCCTTTATTATATAATTATAGAAGGAAAAACGGCCCGTAATTACTCCTGGTGTAACTTCCCACACCAGCATTTATTTCCACGCGTGTTAGAATAATTTCGGCCCTGAACCGTCGTTTCGGCCAATGTCACGGGCGTGACACATAGGTCACGGGCGTGACAGGCCCGGATAGCCAATTCTGGGCTCGACGATCGTCGAACTGAGATCGACGATCGTCGAAGGATGGTCACGGGCGTGACACTTGGGTCACGGGCGTGACAGGCCCGTGTGGTTAATTCTGGGCCGACGATCGTCGATTTGAGATCGACGGTCATCGAATGGTGGTCACGCCCTAGGTCACGGGCGTGACGCCTAGGTCACGGGCGTGACAGGCCCGAACGACAAATTCTGAGGTCGACGAGCGTCGAACTGAGATCGACGGTCGTCGAAGGCTGGTCACGCCCTAGGTCACGGGCGTGACACTTAGGTCACGGGCATGACAGGCCCGAGTTCAATTTCGGCGATCGTTTTACGGAGATCGACGATCATCGAAGGAGTCACGCCCATGGTCACGGGCGTGACACTTTGGTCACGGGCGTGACATGCCCCGGCAGCATGTTCTACGATCGTCTCACGGGGATCGGCGATCGTCGAAGGAGTCACGCCCAGAGTCACGGGCGTGACGGGTCGGTCACGGGCGTGACCAACCCGTGACCCGAAATCTCGATCGATTTATTTCAGTTTTTTGGGCTTCCTAGGGTTCCGTGACGACCAAACGACTCCTAGGGGTCTAGCCGGAAATGGGATGTTACAATTCCCAATAAACAAAACAAAAATTTCGTCCCCGAAATTGAGGTTGAGCCTACGGGGATTTCTATCGGAATAAGTTAAACTTGTAACATCCCATACGATCTTTCTATTTGTTTTAGGCGACTATTCGTTTGATAAACGAAGACAATCTCCCCAATAAACAAAAGATTTGCCCCTACCTTTCTGATTATGTGCGCATGCCTAGGTCCTGGATTTTTTTCCTTATCTAGTCTTAACTGTCCAAATCAAGAAACAATCTATAGAATACCGAGAGGTGGTGAGATGTACCTGACTGAACAACTCCGGGTATCTTTGCCTCATCAGGTCCTGCGGTTCCCAAGTGTGCTCCTCCTGACCGTGGTTTCTCCACAGAACCTTGACTAAGGGGATCTTTTTGCGGCGCAAGATCCGTACTCCTTTGTCGTCGATCCGAACCGGCTCCAAGTGAACAGATCGGTCTGAAGCTACCGGCCCTTCGGTGGTCGAAATCCGCTGCTCCGGGCGCAGTAAAGACCTCCTAAGTGAAAAACGTAGAATACGTCGTGCAGAGCTACCAGCTCTGGTGGCAACTCCAGCCTGTAAGCTAGGGCCCGATCCGCTCTAGGATCCCGTAAGGGCCCATCTACCTAGGGCTGAACTTCTTCTCCGACCACGCACCTGTGAAACTCCATGCATGGGCCGGATCTTCAAAAACACTCGGTCTCCCCACATAAATCCCACCTGACGATGTCGGGCATCATAATACTTAGCCTGTCTGCTCCGCGCTTCTAACATTCTGTCTCTGATTAGTCTCACCTGAGCCTCGGCATCTTCGACAAAATCCGATCCTCAATGCCTTCGGATCTTCGTCCTGAATCCAGGGAAACACAAGCCAATACTAATTTGCCCAATAAACAAAGGTTTAGCCCCCAATAAACAAAAGATCAGCCCCTACCTATCTTGGGCTAAGTATCCTGGATATCACCCTGTTACATCTGTCCTAGCTGGGTGCACAATTTCTAGGGCATCAATCTTCGACTTGGGGTTCCACCCTGAAACTCGTTAATATACTCCATACTTTAAACTCTCTGAGTCACATTTTCGACAACTTTATCCGGGTCAAAATGTTCCCAATCCCACATGGGTATCTTCCGAACTTGTATTCCTATCTGACCCTCAGTGTTTGTCTTGGTGGTTGTCTCCGAGTAATCTTATTACCAGTACGAAGGTTAAGACTACTTGTCTTCTACCATTCTGCTAAAGTATTATTGATCTCAATTCTCCTTTAAGCAGTCTACTGATTTGAGTAATTCTGATAGGGACCGTAGGGTCACCCGAGTTTATCTATTAGGTTGTCATCCTCGTGATAAAATCCTCCCTTTATTCCGTTTGGGTATCTCCTTACCTTAAACAAGTTCATACTTAGGGTATATTTCGAACTAGGGCATGTTACAAGTCGTCATGGTTAGTCATGTGCGCTAATGGGTTGAGTCTAACTTATTGACTAAAGAATTATAAGATGAGGTCTTTACAGCCGGAGGTGCTCCCTGCTGGGGGCAGGGTTTGCCTCAAGCTACAAAGAAGAATTCCATTTGTTGGAGAAGTGGACAATTTATATGTGATCACCATATGGGCACACCACTGCTTCCGCTGCTTAGTTTGTCCCCAAACTAAACTCGAGCGGGAGTGACCCAGGGTTTGTGGACTGCTACTTCCTTCTGATCGATGTTTGCCTCTGATACCACTTGTAAGACCCCTTTTTTTTCTTTTTCAACCACCGGGGTCTTAGCCCAGAACTGCCGCTTTGCGGTGGCACCGACTCACGGGAAGGTCGCCACTACAAAACGCCAATTCTGCCGGCCCTTTTCAATCACAGAAAAGTAGCACAATAATTGAAGTAAGAACAATGCAGTCGACAAGGATAAATCACATGTAAATAAGGTAAAATCTCCACGAAGGGAGTGTCCACAGAAATCATCAGAGTACTATAAATGCGAGCTTATGCCCGGTACAAAATGTCCTCACTACAAGTCGCTCATGCGGAAGCGAAACAGAAACTACTCAAGGTCGAGACTCACGGTCCCGGCTGTATGAACTCCGGAGCTAGACTGCCCCATCTCCAGGCGCACCGATCTCTGGGGCTGCTCCTCCATGCTGGGCTCCACGATCCCCTAAATGATGCGGTTCGAAAACCGTTAGTCATAAAGACTAAGCCCTATCATCCCCCACCCCTTCCCCAAGGCTCCTAGGTACCGAGCGGAGAGGAAGAAAGGGGAGGACATAATTGTGGAGAAATAAAAGTAAACAGATGGCAGCGGAACTAATCTACAAGTTGTATTCGGTGAGCAGTTAATATAATTGTTATAATAGGTCTAGCGGTAAGAAAAGCAAATATATGAATTTAACCTTCACTTATGCGGGAACACATAAGCAAAAGGGATCTTTAGCAAGGTTCCCATCGTATAAGTGTCCCATACCACTTATACCTTGGGGTGTCGGTTATCAAACAGCAATGGTTGTTATATATTGAAATTAACCTTTGATTTATAAACTTGCCCACACAAGCTTATAGACCAAGGGGTCGTTTTGCAGGTCCTAATGTATAAGCGTCCCATACCACTTATACTTTAGGTGTCAGGGTTAAATGAATCGATTATGCTTTAACATGCCAGTGGGTATGATGAAACATGCAAGTGCAACTCACACACCCGACTCTGTGCACACAGACCTTTAGTTCCCCCTTTCGGAGCCGTTACCTCCCAGGATACTTCCATAGTGGCGGACGGAAGTGGTGGGTTGGGCCTCGCCCACCTCAAAACCAGTAAAAGCACCACTGGTCTGACCTATCGTACGCCTCAACGCTTGGTTCACTAAGCGGACGCCTGCGTACTCTTGCCGGCTGGCGCACCGGACTTCTGTTGGCGAAGTGCTAATCACCCCGCCGAGTCAACGATATCGGTGTCGGTGCAATCGAACTCCCCGATATCGAAAAACCCACCACCTTAAATTTTCCTATCTTATGCACATGCAAGTTTATTCGTAAACACACAAAACCGAGCCGTAGCTCCCCGGACCAAAACGTCCGTCTCCAAACCAACCGAGCCGAAGCTCCCCGGACCAACACGTCCGTCTCCAAACCAACCGAGCCGAAGCTCCCCTAACCAAAACGTCCGTCTCCAAACCAACCGAGCCGAAGCTCCCATCAATCTTCCTGTGCCAACGGTGTTTGTGAAAGGTGCAGCCCTAGTTACTAGGTTACTCTTGTCGGTTTGTTATTACAGTTTACGTTAGCCCAGGACTGCCCCCGGTATTCCCCGTGAAGGGCTCTCATGGGGCACTAGGAACCAAGACGGCGACATTACGGCCCGAAGTTCCCTTTCACAAGGCACTTATTATTATTGGTTTATCTCCCTTAGCCCGATTCCCTTCTCATATTACGATAGACTATCCTAGGGTGATTTTTAACCTTCCTCTTTTCGGGAAAAGCGATCTTTCGCCGAACCCGAACACCTCTTAACTCTAGCTACCACCACTTCTCGCTACTCTTTTTATCTTCCTATTACGATTTCCTCCACTATTGCCTACCCAGACAATATGATTAACTCCAATGCCTTCCTCAGATCAAGTCCTATTGCATTTCACAATTGCTATATGCAGACCGACCTAGACTTCATGTCGAACCGGTTATGCAATGATTCAATACTCATCCAATTGCCCTAAATTATTTACTGGAGACTCACCATGATATAAATGACCTAAATCCAGAAAAAGGAAATTTTCCTAATCTATTTGGCATTTAATTAAATTCCTCGAATATCCCAAGGGCTACCGGTTTGAACATGAACTACCCTAAGTAGTCATGCAAGATGTCCAGAAAATTTATGATAAATAGTAGGTTATCTCAATAGGTTAAATCCTAAGTATCATAATTTTTCTATCATTAAAAGGGCATGAAAACTATTTTAGAAATAATCTCTAACTTCTGTTGTTTATGAATCAAGTACAGAAAATATTCTTCCAAAAATTATAAATAATTTATTCCATGTAGATAAAGGCCAAAAATTAGCACTGGCCAAGTTTCATAATTTTCCAGCAAGTATTTTATCCATAATTAAGTTTTAAACAATAAAACCCCTTTCAATTATCTGTGAACAAAGTACCAGATTTATTCAACATAAAATTCTATAAAAATCCAGGGATCAATGTTCTACTGGTCAAGATCTAAATCCAGAATTTTAACTGATTATAATTAATTTAAAACCTCCAAATATTTGAAACAACAAATCGGGCTAATAATCCTTTAACACATGAAGTATGATATTTATCAATCATAAAATTCCAGGAAAATTACCATAAGTCTAATACATTCTAAAACTCCCTCCTCCCAAGTTTCATGATTTTTGGATTAGATTTAGTGCTTAAAATAACTGAATTACATTTCTATCCTAATTCAAACTCTCAACTTCCGAGGTACCCAATTACCTCCAATTCCTTCACTATTTCAACCAGAGGGTTTTCAACATATCATGCCACTCTCCTCCAAATTTCAAGGGCATACAAGAGCTTTTGCTCCTATGTCCTTCACAAACCTCAAAACCCTTCATTTAAGATTTGAGCTTGGATCCTAGGGTAAATCAACCCTAAATCACTCCATTTTCTCCAAGCGGGTTATAACACCATTCTAAGTCAGAGATCAGAAAATCAGCCTCTATTGAGGTGATTGACCTTTCCAAACTCTCAGTGCACTTTTTATTAAAAGGTGTCTCATTAGTGCCTAGTTAAGGGTAGAAGATTTCTCACCCAAAACTCCTCCAAATCAATTGGAATTTTACACAGACCTAGGTTTTATAGCCAGGGACCACTCACCAAAATTTGGGAGGGTTTGGAGGTCATTTGACCATCTAAATAAATTCTTCTAAGTTTATTAAATTAAAACAAAAACTTTAGGCAAAGTATCTCCAAAAATTCCCATTTTTGATCTGCCTTTAGGTATAACCAAGGTTAACCCCCTGCCCAAATTTCAGGTCATTTGGATAAGGGACGAAGAGTGGGCATCCATTTTAATTTCTGCCCAACTCTAGGTACAGCCCCCACTAAAACGGGTGCTGCGGCCGAACCGCTTACCCAAACGAGTTGAAACAAATTTTAGATTTATATAGACTCGAAGGGCTATGACTTTTGTGTCTGGTCATTTTTCCTAAAACGGCCTCTAAGTGCCTCATTTTGCAGCCCCAAAATATATTCAAATAATACATTTTTCCATTTTGTAATATATAATAATCTATATATTATAAAGTTTATTCTACTGTTCATCTTCTTCATGAAACCGAAAACAGATACAGAAAAACCATTTTTCCTGTAAGCATTCCGTGATCCGTCGCCGGCCGTCCGGTCACTTCCCTGGCCAGTCACCACCACCACCACCTCCGTTGAGGCGATGGCAAGCGGTCGGTGGTGGTTTGGCCGCCGGAGGTGGCGGTTTCCGGCGAACTCAAAAAAATACCTTTTTCATGGTTTTCCCATGAAAACGAGAGATGGGTCCGGCTCCGTTGAGCGCAAACTTCCTTTCTAAGAATCCTAAGATCTACCCATGAAAGAGAAGGAGCAGAGGAGGACCTTGTTCGCGGTTTGGAGGCGAGACGAACGACGGGGTGCCATGGCGCAGTGGTGGCGTAGCCGAACTTCTCCTACAGCAAGAACAAGGATCTGATCCGTTTACTTGAGCGTGTAAACTTCTCCTCTTGCCCCAAGTGGGCTTTTATAAGTCAGAAAGTGGGGAGGTGAAAGGGTAAAGCCGTAATGGCCATGAAGGCTCCTCTTAATAGCCTTTTTCGGTTACAGTGAAGGGATAGGAAACGGTGGAAGATGAACAGGTGTGTCCAGTTGGCGGTTTCCTATTGGACCAACACTTCCTCCTTTATTATATAATTATAGAAGGAAAAACGGCCCGTAATTACTCCTGGTGTAACTTCCCACACCAGCATTTATTTCCACGCGTGTTAGAATAATTTCGGCCCTGAACCGTCGTTTTGGCCAATGTCACGGGCGTGACACATAGGTCACGGGCGTGATAGGCCCGGATAGCCAATTCTGGGCTCGACGATCGTCGAACTGAGATCGACGATCGTCGAAGGATGGTCACGGGCGTGACACTTGGGTCACGGGCGTGACAGGCCCGTGTGGTTAATTCTGGGCCGATGATCGTCGATTTGAGATCGACGGTCATCGAATGGTGGTCACGCCCTAGGTCACGGGCGTGACACCTAGGTCACGGGCGTGACAGGCCCGAACGGCAAATTCTGTGGTCGACGAGCGTCGAACTGAGATCGACGGTCGTCGAAGGCTGGTCACGCCCTAGGTCACGGGCGTGACACTTAGGTCACGGGCGTGACATGCCCGAGTTCAATTTCGGCGATCGTTTTATGGAGATCGACGATCGTCGAAGGAGTCACGCCCATGGTCACGGGCGTGACACTTTGGTCACGGGCGTGACATGCCCCGGCAGCATGTTCGACGATCGTCTCACGGAGATCGGCGATCGTCGAAGGAGTCACGCCCAGAGTCACGGGTGTGACGGGTCAGTCACGGGCGTGACGGGTCGGTCACGGGCGTGACCAACCCGTGACCCGAAATCTCGATCGATTTATTTCAGTTTTTTGGGCTTCCTAGGGTTCCGTGACGACCAAACGACTCCTAGGGGTCTAGCCGGAAATGGGATGTTACAATTCCCAATAAACAAAACAAAAATTTCGTCCCCGAAATTGAGGTTGAGCCTACGGGGATTTCTATCGGAATAAGTTAAACTTGTAACATCCCATACGATCTTTCTATTGGTTTTAGGCGACTATTCGTTTGATAAACGAAGACAATCTCCCCAATAAACAAAAGATTAGCCCCTACCTTTCTGATTAAGTGCGCATGCCTAGGTCCTGGATTTTTTTCCTTATCTAGTCTTAACTGTCCAAATCAAGAAACAATCTATAGAATACCGAGAGGTGGTGAGATGTACCTGACTGAACAACTCCGGGTATCTTTGCCTCATCAGGTCCTGCGGTTCCCAAGTGTGCTCCTCCTGACCGTGGTTTCTCCACAAAACCTTGACTAAGGGGATCTTTTTGCGGCGCAAGATCCGTACTCCTTTGTCGTCGATCCGAACCGGCTCCAAGTGAACAGATCGGTCTGAAGCTACCGGCCCTTCGGTGGTCGAAATCCGCTGCTCCGGGCGCAGTAAAGACCTCCTAAGTGAAGAAACGTAGAATACGTCGTGCAGAGCTGCCAGCTCTGGTGGCAACTCCAGCCTGTAAGCTAGGGCCCGATCCGCTCTAGGATCCCGTAAGGGCCATCTACCTAGGGCTGAACTTCTTCCTCCGACCACGCACCTATGAAACTCCATGCATGGGCCGGATCTTCAAAAACACTCGGTCTCCCCACCTGAACCCCACCTGATGATGTCGGGCGTCATAATACTTAGCCTGTCTGCTCCGCGCTTCTAACATTCTGTCTCTGATTAGTCTCATCTGAGCCTCGGCGTCTTCGACAAAATCCGATCCCAATGCCTTCGGATCTTCGTCCTGAATCCAGGGAAACACAAGCCAATACTAATTTTCCCAATAAACAAAGGTTTAGCCCCCAATAAACAAAAGATCAGCCCCTACCTATCTTGGGCTAAGTATCCTGGATACCACCCTATTACATCTGTCCTAGCTAGGTGCATAATTTCTAGGGCATCAATCTTCGACTTAGGGTTCCACCCTTAAACTCGTTAATATACTCCATACATTAAACTCTCTGAGTCACATTTACGACAACTTTATCCGGGTCAAAATGTTCCCAATCCCACATGGGTATCTTCCGAACTTGCATTCCTATCTGACCCTCAGTGTTTGTCTTGGTGGTTGTCTCCGAGTAATCTTATTACCAGTACGAAGGTTAAGACTACTTGTCTTCTACCATTCTGCTAAAGTATTATTGATCTCAATTCTCCTTTAAGCAGTCTACTGATTTGAGTAATTCTGATAGGGACCGTAGGGTCACCCGAGTTTATCTATTAGGTTGTCATCCTCGTGATAAAATCCTCCCTTTATTCAGTTTGGGTATCTCCTTACCTTAAACAAGTTCATACTTAGGGTATATTTCGAACTAGGGCATGTTACAAGTCGTCATGGTTAGTCATGTGCGCTAATGGGTTGAGTCTAACTTATTGACTAAAGAATTATAAGATGAGGTCTTTACAGTCGGAGGTGCTCCCTGCTGGGGGCAGGGTTTGCCTCAGGCTACAAAGAAGAATTCCATTTGTTGGAGAAGTGGACAATTTATATGTGATCACCATATGGGCACACCACTGCTTCCGCTGCTTAGTTTGTCCACAAACTAAACTCGAGCGGGAGTGACCCAGGGTTTGTGGACTGCTACTTCCTTCTGATCGATGTTTGCCTCTGATACCACTTGTAAGACCCCCTTTTTTTTTTCTTTTTCAACCACCGGGGTCTTAGCCCAGAACTGCCGCATTGCGGTGGCACCGACTCACGGGAAGGTCGCCACTACAAAATGCCAATTCTGCCGGCCCTTTTCGATCACAGAAAAGTAGCACAATAATTGAAGTAAGAACAATGCAGTCCACAAGGATAAATCACATGTAAATAAGGTAAAATCTCCACGAAGGGAGTGTCCACAGAAATCATCAGAGTACTATAAATGCGAGCTTATGCCCGGTACAAAATGTCCTCACTACAAGTCTCTCATGTGGAAGCGAAACAGAAACTACTCAAGGTCGAGACTCACGGTCCCGGCTGTATGAACTCCGGAGCTAGACTGCCCCATCTCCAGGCGCACCGATCTCTGGGGCTGCTTCTCCATGCTGGGCTCCACGATCCCCTAAATGATGCGGTTCGAAAACCGTTAGTCATAAAGACTAAGCCCTATCATCCCCCACCCCTTCCGCCATGGCTCCTAGGTACCGAGCGGAGAGGAAGAAGGGGGAGGACATAATTGTGGAGAAATAAAAGTAAACAGATGGCAGCGGAACTAATCTACAAGTTGTATTCGGTGAGCAGTTAATATAATTGTTATAATAGGTCTAGCGGTAAGAAAAGCAAATATATGAATTTAACCTTCACTTATGCGAGAACACATAAGCAAAAGGGATCTTTAGCAAGGCTCCCATCGTATAAGTGTCCCATACCACTTATATTTTGGGGTGTCGGTTATCAAACAGCAATGGTTGTTATATATTGAAATTAACCTTTGATTTATAAACTTGCCCACACAAGCTTATAGACCAAGGGGTCATTTTGCAGGTCCTAATGTATAAGCGTCCCATACCACTTATACTTTAGGTGTCAGGGTTAAATGAATCGATTATGCTATGACATGCCAGTGGGTATGATGAAACATGCAAGTGCAACTCACACACCCGACTCTGTGCACACAGACCTTTAGTTCCCCCTTTCGGAGCCGTTACCTCCCAGGATACTTCCGTAGTGGCGGACGGAAGCGATGGGTTGGGCCTCGCCCATCTCAAAACCAGTAAAAGCACCACTGGTCTGACCTATCGTACGCCTCAACGCTTGGTGCACTAAGCGGACGCCTGCATACTCTTGCCGGCTGGCGCACCGGACTTCTGTTGGCGAAGTGCTAATCACCCCGTCGAGTCAACGATATCGGTGTCGGTGCAATCGAACTCCCCGATATCGAAAAACCCACCACCTTAACTTTTCCTATCTTATGCACATGCAAGTTTATTCGTAAACACACAAAACCGAGCCGTAGCTCCCCAGACCAAAACGTCCGTCTCCAAACCAACCGAGCCGAAGCTCCCCGGACCAACACGTCCGTCTCCAAACCAACCGAGCCGAAGATCCCCGAACCAAAACGTCCGTCTCCAAACCAACCGAGCCGAAGCTCCCATCAATCTTCCTGTGCCAACGGTGTTTGTGAAAGGTGCAGCCCTAGTTACTAGGTTACTCTTGTCGGTTTGTTATTACAGTTTACGTTAGCCCAGGACTGCACCGGGTATTCCCCGTGAAGGGCTCTCAAGGGGCACTAGGAACCAAGACGGCGGCATTACGGCCCGAAGTTCCCTTTCGCAAGACACTTATTATTATTGGTTTATCTCCCTTAGCCCGATTCCCTTCTCATATTACGATAGACTATCCTAGGGTGATTTTTAACCTTCCTCTCTTCGGGAAAAGCGATCTTTCGCCGAACCCGAACACCTCTTAACTCTAGCTACCACCACTTCTCGCTACTCTTTTTATCTTCCTATTGCGATTTCCTCCACTATTGCCTACCCAGACAATATGATTAACTCCAATGTCTTCCTCAGATCAAGTCCTATTGCATTTCACAATTGCTATATGCAGACCGACCTAGACTTCATGTCGAACCGGTTATGCAATGATTCAATACTCATCCAATTGCCCTAAATTATTTACTGGAGACTCACCATGATATAAATGACCTAAATCCAGAAAATGGAAATTTTCCTAATCTATTTGGCATTTAATTAAATTCCTCGAAAATCCCAAGGGCTACCGGTTTGAACATGAACTACCCTAAGTAATCATGCAAGATGTCCAACAAATTTATGATAAATAGTAGGTTATCTCAATAGGTTAAATCATAAGTATCATAATTTTTCTATCATTAAAAGGGCATGAAAACTATTTTAGAAATAATCTCTAACTTCTGTTGTTTATGAATCAAGTACAGAAAATATTCTTCCAAAAATTATAAATAATTTATTCCATGCAGATAAAGGCCTAAAATTAGCACTGGCCAAGTTTCATAATTTTCCAGCAAGCATTTTATCCATAATTAATTTTTAAACAATAAAACCCCTTTCAATTATCTGTGAACAAAGTATCAGATTTATTCAACATAAAATTCTATAAAAATCCAAGGATCAATGTTCTACTGGTCAAGATCTAAATCCAGAATTTTAACTGATTATAATTAATTTAAAACCTCCAAATATTTGAAACAACAAATCGGGCTAATAATCTTTTAACACATGAAGTATGATATTTATTAATCATAAAATTCCAGGAAAATTACCATAAGTCTAAAACATCCTAAAACTCCCTCCTCCCGAGTTTCATGATTTTTGGATTAGATTTAGTGCTTAAAATAACTGAATTACATTTCTATCCTAATTCAAACTCTCAACTTCCGAGGTACCCAATTACCTCCAATTCCTTCACTATTTCAACCAGAGGGTTTTTAGCATATCATGCCACTCTCCTCCAAATTTCAAGGGCATATAAGAGCTTTTGCTCCTATGTCCTTCACAAACCTCAAAACCCTTCATTTAAGATTTGAGCTTGGATCCTAGGGTAAATCAACCCTAAATCACTCCATTTTCTCCAAGCGGGTTATAACACCATTCTAAGTCAGAGATCAGAAAATCATCCTCTATTGATGTGATTGACCTTTCCAAACTCTCAGTGCACTTTTTATTAAAAGGTGTCTCATTAGTGCCTAGTTAAGGGTAGAAGATTTCTCACCCAAAACTCCTCCAAATCAATTGGAATTTTACACAGACCTAGGTTTTATAGTCAGGGACCACTCACCAAAATTTGGGAGGGTTTGGAGGTCATTTGACCATCTAAATAAATTCTTCTAAGTTTATTAAATTAAAACAAAAACTTTAGGCAAAGTATCTCCAAAAATTCCGATTTTTGGTCTGCCTTTAGCTATAACCAAGGTTAACCTCCTGCCCAAATTTCAGGTCATTTGGATAAGGGACGAAGAGTGGGCATCCATTTTAATTTCTGCCCAACTCTAGGTACAGCCCCCACTAAAACGGGTGCTGCGGCCGAACCGCTTACCCAAACGAGTTGAAACCAATTTTAGATTTATCTAGACTCGAAGGGCTATGACTTTCATGCCTGGTCATTTTTCCTAAAATGGCCTCTAAGTGCCTCATTTTGCAGCCCCAAAATATATTCAAATAATACATTTTTCCATTTTGTAATATATAATAATCTATATATTATAAAGTTTATTCTACTGTTCATCTTCTTCATGAAACCGAAAACAGATACAGAAAAACCATTTTTCCTGTAGGCATTCCGTGATCCGTCGCCGGCCGTCCGGTCACTTCCCTGGCCAGTCACCACCACCACCACCTCCGTTGAGGCGATGGCAAGCGGTCGGTGGTGGTTTGGCCGCCGAAGGTGGCGGTTTCCGGCGAACTCAAAAAAATACCTTTTTCATGGTTTTCCCATGAAAATGAGAGATGGGTCCGGCTCCGTTGAGCGCGAACTTCCTTTCTAAGAATCCTAAGATCTACCCATGAAAGAGAAGGAGCAGAGGAGGACCTTGTTCGCGGTTTGGAGGCGAGACGAACGACGGGGTGCCATGGCGCAGTGGTGGCGTAGCCGAACTTCTCCTACAACAAGAACAAGGATCTGATCCGTTTACTTGAGCGTGTAAACTTCTCCTCTTGCCCCAAGTGGGCTTTTATAAGTCAGAAAGTGGGGAGGTGAAAGGGTAAAGCCGTAATGGCCATGAAGGCTCCTCTTAATAGCCTTTTTCGGTTACAGTGAAGGGATATGAAACGGTGGGAGATGAACAGGTGTGTCCAGTTGGCGGTTTCCTATTGGACCAACACTTCCTCCTTTATTATATAATTATAGAAGGAAAAACGGCCCGTAATTACTCCTGATGTATCTTCCCACACCAGCATTTATTTCCACGCGTGTTAGAATAATTTCGGCCCTGAACCATCGTTTCGGCTAATGTCACGGGCGTGACACATAGGTCACGGGCGTGACAGGCCCGGATAGCCAATTCTGGGCTCGATGATCGTCGAACTGAGATCGATGATCGTCGAAGGATGGTCACGGGCGTGACACTTGGGCCACGGGCGTGACAGGCCCGTATGGTTAATTCTGGGCCGACGATCGTCGATTTGAGATCGACGGTCATTGAATGGTGGTGACGCCCTAGGTCACGGGCGTGACACCTAGGTCACGGGCGTGACAGGCCCGAACGGCAAATTCTGAGGTCGATGAGCGTCGAACTGAGATCGACGGTCGTCGAAGGCTGGTCACGCCCTAGGTCACGGGCGTGACACTTAGGTCACGGGCGTGGCAGGCCCGAGTTCAATTTCGGCGATCGTTTTACGGAGATCGACGATCGTCGAAGGAGTCACGCCCATGGTCACGGGCGTGACACTTTGGTCACGGGCGTGACATGCCCCGACAGCATGTTCGACGATCGTCTCACGGAGATCGGCGATCGTCGAAGTAGTCGCGCCCAGAGTCACGGGCGTGACGGGTCGGTCACGGGCGTGACCAACCCGTGACCCGAAATCTCGATCGATTTATTTCAGTTTTTTGGGCTTCCTAGGGTTCCGTGATGACCAAACGACTCCTAGGGGTCTAGCCGGAAATGGGATGTTACACGTGACACGGGCGTGTCACGGGCATGACACGGGAGTGTTACGAGCGTGTTCGGCCACGGGTCATGTGGTCGACGTTTTGACGATCAGCGATCGTCGAGTTGAGGCACACGGCCTGGGACACAGGCGTGTCACGCTAGGGAGATTTCTGAGTCATGCACACGAGCCATGACACGGGCATAGACACGGGCGTGTCACATGTGACACGGGCGTGTCGAGTGCCGTATTGCAGGCCGTGTCCTCCTCGGGAAACAAGTGTTGGAAGTTGCACACGGGGCGTGACACGGGTTGTGATACGGCCGTGTTGCATGCTACACGGGCGTATCGGAGGCCGTGTCGAATGCCGTGTGTTGTTTATCATGTCGGTCAAGACGGCGAATGGGCGACACAGCCTTGGACACGGGCGTGTCGCAGGCCGTGTTCGGCCCAGATTTTGTAAAATTGGGCATAATCGCAGCCGTTCGATTTCTTGATTTAGGATCCGACGGCTCAGGGCTGTTGCTGGTATGTTTTATCAGGGTAATAGGGTTTAGAAGCCCTCATTTCACTTGGGCTTTATCTCTCTAAGATCTAGAGAGAAGGGAGAGCTAGGAGGAGGAAGAAGACAAAAGATCCGGTCACCAGCGGAGCTTCGGAGCTCCAAATCACGATCCGAGTCCGGATCCGCAAAGGATAGGCCGATACGGTGCTTTACATCCGACTAGATCGTCATGGCATCGAGGAAAAGCGCAAGGGTAACGATTCTCTTCTTGAGCATGTGAAGCTCTTCTTCTTTTGCATTGGAAAACCCTTCTACCGCGAGTGAGCGGCGAGATTGCAGTATTCCTTGGGGTAGATATGTAAAGTCCCGCTTGTTAGAGTCCGGAATCGTAGTACGGACATAGGCATGATGTGTGAAGCCTACCCGGACGTGTTGGTCCGGATCGGTGATGATTTGCTATGCATTGTTAGTAGGAGAAGACTCCGAGCATTTTGTTTATTTTCGGGTTGCTATGCGGTAGAATACATCAGTAAATCTGGGGGATTAACCACGAGGTGCACCTGGAAATCTGGACGGAAACACATTTATGTCATATCGGTGGCCTGGGAGCCAACCGGGTACATAGCGGGGCTATGTACCATGTTTGATCGTTATTTGGGATTGGGGAAGCTTAGTCCACGTCAAAGGCCAAATGGCAATGGAGGGGTGAGCAACGGGCTCGTGTACCCCTAACCGCTCCACCTCCTCGGTTAAAGCGACCTAAAGTTTTACGTGGGACTTACCGAGGTTTGGAGATCGAGTCTAGGTTGCGGCTGAGAAGACTAAATGCTCACAAGATTGCCACCCTGGGGGTGGTGGTGGAGTCGAGGACCGGATGGGGTTCGAACTAGCTTCGCCGAGTAAGTTCCCTGAGAGCACGGGGTGTACGGCCGTGTTAGCATACACCTGTGATGTGATGCTTATTTCTTTACGTTGCTTGTTTTGCTAACAAGTGCAGGGAAGAAGCTTTGCCGCCCTGGATTGGGGGCGAATTCGTTATAATTTGGTCAGCATAGCTGACCGTTGCCTTTGTTTACCACCGTGCGGTGGGTTGTTGCTTGCAGGTGCTGCGGAGCCGAGAGGTAAATAGCGGGCTAAAGCCCAAGTTGTTGTGCCGGCCCTCGAAGGCCAAGTTTTGAGTGTTTTCCTTTTGTACTCACGTGTGACCGGTCTGCGTGTCGAGGTTTGGAAGACACTTTTTATTAAGCAAACTCTTGTAAGGCTATAAGGCCGTTATTCGTGTATTAAACATTCCTATTTTATTTGCTTAGTGGACATTCATGTTTGCTGGGTTCTTAATTGTGCAACTTAATAATTGCTTCCGCTAGGTGCTATGTAGGACGTTGTGATTGGTTGATTGGTTTCAATACGTAACCAACCGGTCTGTCCATAGTATATAGAGTCGGGCCCCGGCCGGACCTACTGTTATATGCTATGTGACGGATAGGGGTGTTACAAATTGGTATCAGACTACTGGTTTCGGTCAAGCTTAAATGAATTCGTAGGCGAATTCACTTTAAGGGGTGGTGAGCACATGTGTGTGCGTCATCGTTATAACATGAAAAGAACCCATGAATGTCCACTTAGGAATGAAAATACACATGTTTGAGGAACCTGCGTGTTCTTATAATTGCTTTTTTCAATTTTGTTCAGTCACTTATGGTGTTTTGAACGGATATAGGTGTCCGGAAGTGGAGCATGGCAGTCGGAACACACGTTTGCTAAGCAAAGTGCTGCACCAAGTAACATTCCTGAGACCCCTACGTCTTTGGAAACCATAAGAAGGGTGGTTGAAGCGGTGTTCGCTGTGACCAACGCAAAACATGGGAGTAATGTTCAACCCTTTGTCCCTGAGATGGCCCCAACATCGGGCGGTATGTTGGAGCAAAGGGCATTTGGAGGTCAATTAGAGCAGCAGATGAGCATGATTGTGGTGCAGGGAGCGCATTCAGTTGACACATATTTGCAGACGTTCCTTATGATAAGGCGCTACCCAGGCTTTGAATGGGAAAGCGAGCAATCTATAGTTGATAGATTTTATAACGGTCTGCACAGCGAGTTGCGTATCCTACTGCTAGGACCAAAGTTATTGGGATTCCGAGATTTGGTGGAATCTGCAAGAGCTTTGGAGGTGGAGTTGGGTAAAACTCACCAAGTACCAATGAATAGGGTACCAAACCCTACAGATCCTATAAGGATTGTCTATCGAAAGACGTTGAGTAAAGAGGCTAAATCATCTACTAGCCAAACCACTTACAAATGTTATTCTTGTGGCAAGAAAGGGCACTTTGCCAGAGAGTGTTGGGTGGATGTTCAGAAGACAACGAAATTTTTGATAGGAGCAGTCGAAGATGCTATGGCAATGGATTCGGTGGTCAAGTTGACAACCTCAAAATCTGGGTACCGTAGGTGGTACAAGAAGGCTAGGAGGTCGGGTCTAGTCCCTTCCTCTAGCAAATCCGGAGCGACTACAGTTCAAACCCCGTATGCATGCTTTGCTTGTGGAAAGCCGGGGCACTATGCCCAGGATTGTTGGAGTGGACGCCCAATGTCGAAAAAGAAGCCGGGGGAGATATCTGTAGAGAAAGGCAAGGCGGTGGCGTCCACCGCATCACTGTTTACTCTGGCCCAACCGGGAGTGATCATCCTTGGCCAGCAGGAGGCCATGTGGCCGACCGTCGGGATGTCAGGTATGGTTCTTATTGGTAGCAAACTAGTTCCTTATGTCGGATACCTTATGCGTGGTAACTTAGAACTAGAAGTTCTAGCCTTTATTTTGGAATCTTGGTAATCCGGAGAGAGCATAGTTTCGATACGGGAACTTCGCATTCCTTTTATCCGAAGAATCTGTATGGCGCATCAGATTCTTACCTTCGATGGTAAAGTGAGCAATCCGGATGGGTTATTTCCCAATAGTCGTCTAGTGCACGCGGAGATACAGTTTGTGCAGTAAGAGTCTTATTGAAAGTCAAGGATTCGACTTGCTAGCGTCGCTGTTGCCATTAGTAGAGTTTGACGTCATCTTTGGTATGGACTAGCTTTCGGAGCAGAAGGCTTTTATCATTTGCAACCATAAAGAGGCCTAGCTGGGTGTTGGGCAGGAGACAACGTTTGCAGAACTGAAGGGATCGAGAAGGACACTGATGTCTGCCCTCCCGATGGTCAAGACAGTTCATTCTGGCGCAGAGCTATTCTTCACGTTAGTGGAGGCTGTAACGCCTAAGGCCAATCTGGGTAATATCCTAGTGGTTTGTGAGTATCCCGATGTGTTCCTGAACAATCTCCCTGGAGCCCCACCATAGCGAGAGATCGATGTAACGATTGAGTGGTGCCAGGTGCCAAACCCGTGTCACGCTCTCCTTATAGGCTGTTGTCTAAGGTGATGGCGTAGTTAAAGGTTCAATTAGAAAAGTTGTTGGAGCAAGGGTACGTGCATCCAATCTCGTTGCCTTGGAGCGCACCGGTCCTTTTTACCAGGAAGAAGGACGGGAGCTTGCAATTGTGTATCTGTTGCAGAGAGCTGTATAAGTTTTGCAGAAATAGGACAAGTACTCGATCCAAATGATCGATGATCTTTTGATCAATTAGTCGGGTCTTCGGTGGACTCAATAGTGGAACATAAGTCCGGTTACCCTCAACTGAGAATAATGGTAAGTGATATCGCAAAGACGGCGTTGAGTATGAGGAATGAGCAATCCGAGTCTACGATCGTGCCTTCTTGGCAGTCAAATACGCCATCAGTGTTCATAGACCGGATGAACGGAACGTTCATGGAGTACCTTGTCCAATTTGTGATCGTCTTCATCGACGACACATTGGGGGTAATTGTAGTGTGAAGGGTATCGCTTCTGAATATCTACTTTTGGTTCTGTGGACGCTAAGGAGGAACCATGTATACACCAAGTTCTCCAAACACGAGTCCTGGGTTATCCTCGTAGCGCTCCTCGGTCCTATAGTTGGTAGAGTGAGAGTGTGTGGGTCCAGCATTATTAGTCGCAATACGAGGGTGGCCTGTGTCGTCTCGGTAGCGGAAGTCCAGAGTTTCTTGTGTGGTTGGCTACCACAGGCGCTTCGTATAGGACTTCTCGCGGATAGATTTACCCCTCACAACATTGTTAAGGAAAAGCTTAAAAGGATTGCTTAGATGCGCGAGTGCGCCCAAGCTGTGAAGGGTTAAAGAGTTGGTCAACCATAGCGCCAGTGTTAAGTTTGCCGAGTGGAACCAAAAGCTATGAGATCTACGGCACTGCCTTAGGCAGTGGATTGGACTACGTGCTGCTGCAGTGTGGTAATGTTGTGGCTTATGGCTCGCATTAGATGAAAGAGCACGAGGGGAATTGTCTAGTCCGTTATCTTGAGTTTGTGGCCGTGTGTTTTGCACGAAAACTAGGGAGGCTTTTTGTGTATGGTGCAAAAGTCGGTGTCTGTACCGATCATAAGGGCCTGATACATCGGTTGGATCGAAAGGATCTGAAATTGAGGCAGCAAAATGGTTGGAGTTCCTGGGGTACTATACGTTCGAAAGTTATTGTGTGCTCGTTTTAAGGCAATGTAGTTGCGGATGCGTTGAGACGCAGGGCTTCCGCCCAAGCCAACTAGTTGTAGGTTCATGTTGAGGGTTTGACCCAGGAGTTGGAGATGTTAGCTATCTCTTGCGTTGACAAGCAGACTAGCGTCGAAGCGTATTTGAACTGGTCGAAAGTCCAGTATGACCTGGCTGATTGTAGTTGGCAGACTATGGTTTGTGTAGCTGCATGAAGGAAATCATGGGTGCGACTCGGTGGGTCAAAATCCCAAATCGACGGTTGTAGGTGGGCTACCAAGGAAAGACAACCATTTGTGCGGCCCAAGCGTGGGCAATTGATGGGTGGAGTTGTGGTATGTTATACCAAGTACTCAATTAACTTAGGAAGCACGAAGTTGTGTCGTTATCTGAAGAAATTGCTTTGGTGGCCAGGGCTCAAGAGAGTCGTAGCGTTGTTTGTGGCTAAGTGCCAGCCTTGCGCCTTAGTGAAGGCAGAGTGCCAAGTGCCAGGGGATTCTTGAATCCTTGCCTAGTTCGGAATAGAAGTTCGACTTGACTGTGTGCATGGTTTGCCAAAGTCACAGTGGGGTAGCGACGCCGTGTGGGTGATCCTAATTATGTTAACTTTAGTGTCGCACTTCATTCCACATAGGAAGGATAATTCGGCGGAGTAGCTGGAAAATGTGTTTGGATAACATAGTTAGACTGCACGGTGTGCACCGCAACATCGTGAGCAATCGAGGTGGGCGTTCTACATCCAATGATTGGAGGTGGTTACAGAAAGTGCTGGAGACTAAGGTATAGTTTAGCCCAGTCTTGCATCCGCGGATGGATGAGCAGACTGAGTGGGTCAACAGGATGTTGGAGGACGTGCTTCGCATGTGCGTTCTGGACTCCGGGAAGCAGTGGGAAGGCCATCTGTTTTGGAAAAGTTTGTGTACAACTTTAACTACCGAGCGAGCATATAAATGGCACCCTTCGAGGCCCTATAAGGTTGAAGTTGTCGCATGCCATTGTCGTGGCTAGAAACGGATGACACGAAGTTGTATTTAAAGCAAGAGATGGTAAACACTACCCCTTTGGTGCGAACCATATGAGAACTATTGCTAATCGCTCAAGGGAGGCAAACTAAGTGATTTAACGCCACGTATCGGAATGTGGAGTTATCGGATGGCGTATAGGAAGTTATAGTCGTTCAAGAGTGTTTCACGGGAGCGACGCTTGGGGAAGATGAGCCCGGTATACCTTGGACCACTTGAGATTTCTAGAGCGGTTTGGTGAGGCGGCGCAAGAGCCTTCAAACTTGATCATGAGTGATCAAGTTTTGGTGGACGAAAGGTTGACGTCTAGGGTCAAACCTGTTCGTTTTGGAGACCGTGAAGTCGAGCGACTTTGTCTCAAGGAGATCAAGATAGTCGTGGTCCGGTGGGGCAATTGCGATAGCAAGGAGCTCTCTTAGGAATGAGAGCAATCTATGCTGGATGTGTACCCGGAGCTGTTCCGCCTGGGTACCACTGAGAGTTTTTGTTTTCTCTCCTTTAGTAATTTCGTGGACGAAATTCTTTTAAGGGGGGAGAGTTGTAACACCCCCGAAACTCAAAAGAGGGACGGGTGACGTTTTAAGCCAAGTCTGGGTTTTGGAGAAGGTGTCACGAACGTGACACGGGCGTGTTCGGCAACGGGTCATGTGGTCGACGTTTTGACGATCGGCGATCGTCGAGTTGAGGCACACGGCCTGGGACACGGGCGTGTCCCAGGGCGTGTCACGCTAGGTAGTTTTCTGAGTCATGCACACGGGCCATTACACAGGCACAGACACGGGCGTGTCACATGTGACACGGGCGTGTTGGGTGCCGTGTCGTAGGCCGTGTCCTCCTCTGTAAACAAGTGTTGGCAGTTGCACACGGGGCGTGACACGGGTCGTGACACGGTTGTGTCGCATGCGACATGGGCGTGTCAGAGGCCGTGTCGAATGCCGTGTGCTGGTTATCTCGTCGGTCGAGACGGTGAATGGGCGACACGGCCCTGGACACGGGCATGTCGCAGGCCGTGTTCGGCCCAGATTTTGTAAAATTTGGCTGAATCGCAGTCGTTCGATTTCTTGATTTGGGATCCGAAGGCTCAGGGCTGTTGCTGGTATGTTTTATCCGGGGAATAGGGTTTATAAGCCCTCATTTCACTTGGGCTTTATCTCTCTAAGATCTAGAGAGAAGGGAGAGCTAGTAGGAGGAAGAAGACCAAAGATCCAGTCACCGTCGGAGCTTCGGAGCTCCAAATCACGATCCGAGTCCGGATCCACGAAGGCGAGGCCGATACGGTGCTTTCCATCCGACTAGATCGTCATGGCGCCGAGGAAAAGTGCAAGGGTAACGATTCTCTTCTTGAGCATGTGAAGATCTTCTTCTTTTGCATGGGAAAACCCTTCTCCCGCGAGTGAGCGGCGAGATTGCGGTATTCCTTGGTGTAGATATGTAAAGTCCCCCTTATTAGAGTCCGGAATCATAGTACGGACATAGGCATGATGTGTGAAGCCTACCCAGACGTGTTGGTCCGGATCGGTGATGATTTGCTATGTATTGTTGGCTGGAGAAGACTCCGAGCGTTTTGTTTGTTTTCGGGTTGCTATGCGGTAGAATGTGTAAGACCCCCATTTTTTTTCTTTTTCGACACCGAGGTCTTAGGCCCAGAACCGCCGCCTTGCGGTGATACCTTCTCACCCGGGAAGGTCATCACTACAAGACGCCGATTCTGCCGGCCAAATCGATCTCTACAGTAGCATAAGTATAAAAGCAAGTCCACAGAAATCACATATATAGAAAAATAAACTCCACGAAGGGAGTGTCCACAGATAGTACATATAATGAAAAATCTCGGGCTTATGCCCGGTACATCAAGTCCTCACTACAAATCACTCATCGTGGAAGCAAACTAATACAACTATTGGTGTTCGGGACTCACAGTCCCTGCTGTCTGGACTCCAGTGCTAGACTGTCTGATCTCCAAGCGTGCCGACCTCCGGGGCTGCCCCTCCATGCTGGGCTCCGTGGTCCCCTAAATGATGTGGTTCGAAAACCGTAAGTCTAAAAGACTAAGTCCTATCGTCCCCCACCCCTTCCCCCATGGATCCTAAGCACCGAGCGGGGAGAAGGAATGGAAAGGACATGAAGGTGGAGAATGTCAAATTGCAGATGGCAGCGGACTAAACTAACAGTGTTAAGTGTGATAATAATTATACAAAATCTAAATAAGTAACCTTAACTTATGTGAAAACACATAAGCTAAGGGATCTCTTGCAGGGCTCCTATCGTATAAAAAGTCCCATACCGATTTATACGATAGGGTGTTGGTTTTACTAGCAGGCATAACATATAAATAATACTGAAAGAGGACCTTGACTTATAAGCACGCTCGCACGTACTTATAGGCCAAGGGGTCGTTTTACAAGGCCTAATGTATAGAGCGTCCCATACCGCTTATACATTAGGTGTCAAGTTATATGCAATGGTTATGCTATGAAATGCAAATATGCTATGATGTGAACATGCAAGTGCAACACACCCACTCGACTCTGTGTACACAGACCTTTAGTTCCCCCTTTCGGAGCCGTTACCTCCCAGGATACCTCCGTAGTGGCAGACGGAAGCGGTGGGTTGGGCCTCGCCCACCTCTAAACCAGTAAAGCACTACCGGTCAGCCCTATCGTACGCCTCAACTCTTGGTGCATTAAGCGGACGCCTGCGTACTCTTGCCGGCTGGCGCACCGGACTTCTGTTGGCGAAGTACTAACCACACTTGCCGAGCCAACGATATTGGTGTCGGTGCATCGAACTCCCCAATATCAAAGACCCACCACCTTAAACCTTTTATGCACATACAATAGTTATGAGTCAAACAAACAACCGAGCCGAAGTTCCCCGGACTATCCAGTCCGTCATAATCTACTACCGAGCCGAAGCTCCCCGGACTATCCCGTCCGTCATAACCCTCAACCGAGCCAAAGCTCACCGGAAAATCCCGTCCGTCATAATCTACAACCGAGCCAACGCTCCCCGGACTATCCCGTCCGTCATAATCAACAACTGAGCCGAAGCTCGCCAGGCTATCATACCCAATACCATAACCACTGGGCTTATTGCCCGAGTAACCCAAACTATCTCCCGGGACACTGGAGTGTGAGAGTGTGAAACCCTAAGTTTACTATTTACTCCTCAATTTACTTTATGCCCACGACTTAGGTTTTACCCATTTCATTCCCATATTACAGTAAACTAAACCTAAGGTGATTTTGACCTTCCACTCTATGGGGAAGACGATCTTTTGTCGATCCCAACACCACCTAACCTTTAGTCAAACTCATTCCTAGCTCATCCAACCCTGAGTGATGAACTCATTCCACTACTTTTGACTTATGTGCCTAACTTGTACTCCAGATTATTTTTGAAGATTTACTATATGCAGACCACCAAGGTTTAATGTTATGTAAAATGGGAAGTATATCAAGTAATCATCCAATACTCCTATAATAATTAATGGAGGTCTATTATGACCTTTAAATCCTAAATCCAGAGTTCCAAAATTTTCCTTATTTAATAATTTATTTAATTATTTTAATGTCTAAAATTTCCAATCCTATCCCACCACATTTATGCCTAAACTAGGGTTAGGGTTTTGAGGGTCCTAAACCTTCCAAAATACCCTAATATTTTCACCAGAGGGTTATAGTTACCATAATACCATCCCTACAAAATTTCATAGCCATACAAGGTGTTTTGGCCATATGCCCTTCACAAGATACAAAAGCCCTTCCTTAGGGTTTGACCTAGGATCTTGGGCCAAACCAACTCCAATGCCCCCAATTTTTCTTTGGAAGGTGTATAATGTCATGCCAAACCAGTGTACCAAATTCGAACCTCTGTTGAGGTGAATTGGACACTATAAGCCAAAATTACATTTTGGACCAAAATGCCCTTCTTAGGGCAAGGTTAGGGTTTGCTTGATTCCCATTCCAATCTCCTCCAAACTTAATGAATTTTAACCAGAGGTCTATAATAATCTCATATACCTCCCACCAAAATTTGGATGAATTTGGGGTTCATTTGACCCACAAATTAATTTACCATAGAATAATTAAATTATTTAGAAAACTATAGGAAAATTATTCCCAAAAATTCCCATTTTTGGGAAGGGTTTAGCTATAGGGTAGGGTGACTCCCTGCCAAAATTTCAGCTCATTTGGACCAAGGATGAAGTGTGGGCACTTAGTTTAATTACTGCCTAGTCATTTGTATAGACCCCACCAAAATGAGTGCCCTGGTCAAACCAGTCACTCAAATTGGTTCAAACCAATTTTGTTTGATAGTAGACCCATAGGGCTACATTTCTTGTGTTGACCATATTCTCTGAAAAAGGCTCTAACTATTTTTAATAATTAAAACCAATAAATACAAAATCTGTGACAAAATGAAATAAATCAAATCCTTTAATCCATAGTTTAATATCATCAACCGCACGAATCTTGACGCAAGATGGACGGAATCTAGTCATCGTCTTCCTCCCGCTGACGGCCTGGATTCATCCCGCCTGGGCCAACTTCCAGCGGCTGCCGCCATCGCTCCAGCCACCTCCCCAGCCTGCCACCGCCGCCGACACCTTCGTGGTGGTCGGGGCTATCTCCAGACGGCGGCTAGGCCGCCGGAATGCACTATTCCGGCGATCCCAGCAATCGGAAAAATAGTGGAAAATCTATGGTTTTGAATTTTTGATTGGGCTCAATTGAGCTCCAATCTTGGTTCTACTGATTCCTATGATCTACCCATGAGAGAAGGAATGGAGGAGGACCTATGATGGCGGCTGTAGCCGTGCTGATCGCCGGATTGGCATGGTGGTGGCCGGTGGTGGTCGGATTGTTCAAAAATGGAGGAAAGGGCTTGGCTTCTTCAGGAAAAGAGTGGGAAATACTCCTTGGACCTCACTGAAGCTTTTAAAGAGGGAGAGGAGGGAGTTAGGTGGCTGAATTGCCATGTGCCATTTTTGGCCATGGTCAATCTTGGCGGCAAGGTTGGTAGGGGGGGGGGTGGTGCTTGCTCTAACCAGTCCACAATGGCTGCTGCACTCCCCCTTGTCCTTCTGAAATGAATGGGGAGGTTGGGGAGGGGGAAGGAGGAGCACAAAGTCCTCCTTCCTTCTTCTTTCTTCTCTTTCTCTCTCCTCCATGGGTGACTTTCTCTCTCCTAGTCACCAAGCCTGAATTTTTGGCTCCTACATGTCCCATGGCCGCCCACAAGTCCATTTGGTCACTTAAGTCATGGTTAGCCCAATTGAAATGGGCTTGAGCTTGAGTTAGCCCATTTGGGCTAACTTGACCCAAAGTTGGACTAGGGCCCACCTAGGTCAATTTGGTCCTTGAGATTTCATTAATGGGTCCTTGGTGACTCATTAGCCTCCCCTAGGGTCAAGGTGGGGTTGGATTGGCCCTTGGAGGTCACTTGGCCCTTAACTAGGGCACTTTGACCATTTTAGGTCAAGAGTTGACTTTGGTCAACCTAGTCTTTATGATTGGTCCCAATGAGTCCTTGGTGACCTATTGGACTCTCACTAGGACTATGAGGGTAGGGGTGGGGTCCTTTTGGCTAAGGGACTGCAATTGACCCTTGTGTAGGTCAATTTGACCTATTTAGGTTTAGAGTTGACTTTGGTCAACTTAGCTCCCTTGACTACCCTCCATGGGTCCTTAGTGACCAATTGACCCCTACCTAGGATTATGGAGGTATGGGTGGGGTATATTTGGCTAATAGACTGCAATGGACCCTTGTGTAGGTCAGTTTGACCTAGCTAGGGTTATAGTTGACTTTGGTCAACTTAAGTCCTTTGATTGCTCTCTATGGGTCCTTAGTGACCCATTGACCCCCTTCTAGGGTTATAAGGGTATGGGTGGGGTCTTGGAGTCTTGGTGAAGCCCCATGATCACCTTTTACCAAGGTTTAGAAATCTGCTAAGTGCAGACCATAGTGGCCCTATCCACACCACCAGGTCCACTTGACTCTTTCTTGGGCTTCCTAGGGTTTTGTCATGACAAAACCACTCTTAGGGGTTTAGTTGGAAATGGGATGTTACAGAATGCATCAGGGAATCTTGGGGATTAACCCCGAGGTGCACCCGGAAATCTGGACGGAAACGCATTTCTGTCATATCGGTGGCCTGGGAGCCAACCGGGTACATAACGGGGCTATGTACCATGTTTGATCGTTATTTGGGACTGGGGAAGCTTAGTCCGCGTGAAAGGCCAAATGACAATGGTGGGGTGAGCAACGGGTTGGTGTACCCCTAATCGCTCCACCTGCTCGGTTAAAGCAACCTAAAGTTTTACGTGGGACTTACCGAGGTTTGGAGATCGAGTCTAGGCTGCGGCTGAGAAGACTAAATGCTCACAAGATTGCCACCCTAGGGGTGGTGGTGGAGTCGAGGACCGAACGGGTTTCGTACTGGCTTCGCCGAGTAAGTGCCCTGAGAGCACGGGGTGTACGGCCGTGTGAGCGTACACCTGTGATGTGATGCTTATTTCGCTACGTTGCTTGTTTTGCTAACAAGTGCAAGGAAGAAGCTTTGTCGCCCCGGATTGGGGGCGGAATCGTCATAATTTGGTCAGCATAGCTGACCGTTGCCTTTGTTTACCACCGTGCGGTGGGTTGTTGCTTGCAGGTGCTGCGGAGGCGAGAGGTAAATAGCAGGCTAAAGGCCAAGTTACTGTGCCGGCCCTCGAAGGCCAAGTTTTGAGTGTTTTCCTTTTATACTCACGTGTGACCGGCCTGCGTGCCGAGGTTTGGAAGACACTTTTTATTAAGCAAACTCTTGTAAGGCTATAAGGCCATTATTCGTGTATTAAACATTCCTATTTTATTTGCGTAGTGGACATTCATGTTAGATGGGTTCTTAATTGTGCAACTTAATAATTGCTTCCGCTAAGTGTTGTGTAGGACGTTGTGATTGGTTGATTGGTTTCCATACGTAACCAACCGATCTGTCCGTAGTATATGGCATCGGGCCCCGGCCGGACCTAATTTTATATGCTATGTGACGGATTGGGGTGTTACAGCTGTCCTCACTCAACGCTTCCTGCCTTAGCCTCATCTTTTGACTAGGCGTCTAGTGAACTGGCTTCACTCAACTCTTCTAGACTTAGTCAAATTCTAGTTTCTTCTTAGGCTTTGACTGTCCAGGCTTGTCTCAACGCTTCTTATCATTTGACATTGAGTGAACTGGCTTCACTCAATGCTTTTGTACTTAGATAGATTTTTCCAGTCATTCTACCAAGGCTTTGATAGAATCAGCATGACGTTGAGTGAACTTGCTTCACTCAAAGCTTTTGGACTTAGAAACTTTTCCTTTGATAGAATCTCTCTGGCTTTGACTGATGCAGCTTTACTCAAAAAATTTGCTATATAGGGTTGAGTGAGTTTACATCACTCAACGCCGGTGGACTTAGTCGATCTTTCTGCTTGCAGAAGCTTGGATTTGACTATCCACACCGGACTCACCGCTTTATCTCATCTGGCATTGAGTAAGCTATCCTCACTCAATACTTCTGGACTTTATCAGAATCCTGCCTTTTGTCAGCATTCTCCCTGACCTCTGGCATTGAGTGAATTTTCTTTACTCAACGCCTATGGACTTAGACAATTTCCTGCCTTTCCAGCATCCTTCTTTGTGTCCACCTATCCAATCAATGTGACAAGGACTATCCTGCATGCATGAACTTAAACACACATCAAATACAACTATGTGTATGTCATTAACTTATCCAACTTCTTACAAATCTTGGACATTGAGATCAATGGACCCAACAATCTCCCTATATTTGAAAAAGTTAAAACCCACTATCAACTTTCTTAGTCAATGACATGCACATCTATACAATAACAAAATATACTATAATGATAGAACAGATCTAGGAAGATTACAACATTCTTTGTGTGTATGGTGAGCATCACCTACTCCCCTTGAATTGCTGCAAGGTATGTGATACCACTTGAAGGCTGTCACAACCCGCATTTTCTCCGAGGAAAACGGATTATAAGAGTAGGAGAAAACACGTGTCATGATGCCACGTCGAGCAGGGAATAACTTCCGACGCTCAGGCAAACCACTATCAACTATACTTTATTAAAATTCATAAGTTATATGATTAGAAAATCAGTTATATTTTTAAAGGCTGTATCCCTCGGCTCGGTGGATCACCTAGTCCACAATTTTAAAACTATACTTATACGCTGCGGAAAGTACTTTATTCAGGTTTGACATCCTAAAAGAGTGCATAAGTGCCCCTGGAGGACATCTTATACCATGCAGGACCCTACATTTAGTTTATACTATACATAGGAAAACGATATTTTTACGTTATTTGGAAAATAGTGTTGAGTTTTATAAAACATGCTGATCATGAGATATACTTATAAAAGTGTTTTTAGGTTTAAAAGTAACTAGCAACCTAACATAAATCATCCCAAGAGCAAGTAGACTATCTCCAGAAAAAGGTAGCAGCAAAAAGTTAACATATCTAGTATCATGGTAAAACTACCAGTGGGCGCCAACAAACTGACACGAACCCACTGGCAAGTATGTATATCTGTAAGAAAGAAGTACAAAACTACCTCACAAGCCCAAGGAACTAATCTCCACAGTACGAGACACCACCAGCAAAAGCACAACACAACTAGCCGCCTAACCGGCTACTAACCAGAACCCGAGGCATTCAAAGAAGAAAAGAATGCCTCAGCAAGCTAAACAAGTAAAAGCTGTATGGAAATGTTAGGTTATAAGGTAAGCAAGAAGAGTAAGCAAACTGAAACAAGCACCACTATCCAAGGTAAGAAAAAAAGAAAAGCACTAAGTGCGAGGAAATAGCAACAATCCTGCCAAAAAATAAATCCTACAGAGTTTACCAGGCTACCATGAGCCCAAACATTGCAAATTTACAAAGGAAGAAACGTCTAACACCCTAAGCTGTGAGAGATGGTAGTAGCAAAAACAACGCGGATCCGGGTTGAAGGAAAACTCAGTCCCCCAACCACAATTTCCAAGAAACAAAGCTCAAGGGTCTACATGTGAAAGCACTAGGGACCTCCCACCCCCTTGCCCAGCCCGTTCCTGGAGCAAGATAAAAGAAAAGGGTGGCCACGGCTAAATTACACAACACCACCCCCATTAAGAGCTTCAAACCACCACTACTAACCACGACCCACGATTCGGCCTTTTTGGAAAAAAAAATATAGCCGACAAGGAACCTCAAAATCAAGGAATTCACTCGGGGGAGAAAATCAAGGTAAGGGAAAAGCGTTGAGATGACTCAACACGACATGACGTTGAGTGAGCCCCACTCATTCAACGCCTAAACATACGGTGGCGTTGAGTGAGCTAACCTCACTCAATGCCAAAATAGCTATGACATTGAGTGAGGTCCACTCCCTCAACGCCTTCAGCTAAACAGGCTGTGGCGTTGAGTGAGCTAACCTCACTCAGCGCCAAAAAATCTACGGCGTTGAGTGAGGTCCACTCCCTCAACGCCTTCAGCAACACAGGCTGTTGCGTTGAGTGAGCTAACCTCACTCAACGCCAAAACACCTACGACGTTGAGTAAGGTCCACTCACTCAACGCCTTAGCACTTAGCCACAAAAAACTAACTGTGGCGTTGAGTGTGTCCACCACTCTCAATGACAAAACGGCTTTGGCATTGAGTGAGGTCGACTCACTCAATGCCAAAGTATTTGGCCACCAAAAAAAACTGCGGCGTTGAGTGTGTCTACCACTCTCAATGACAAAACGACTTTAGCGTTGAGTGAGGTCGACTCACTCAACGCCAAAGTACTTAGCCGCGAAAAAAAAACTGCGGCGTAGAGTGTGTCAACCACTCTCAACGACAAAACGGCTTTGGCGTTGAGTGAGGTCGACTCACTCAATGCCAAAGTACTTAGCCGCGAAAAACAAACTGTGGCGTTGAGTGTGTCCACCACTCTAAACGACAAAACGTCTTTGGCGTTGAGTGAGGTCGAATCACTCAATACAAAAGTACTTAGCTGCCAGAACAGGCCAAGCAGACCCGACATTGAGTGTTTGCACCACACTCAATGCCAAATCCAGAAAGACTCGGCGTTGAGTGTGTGCACCACACTCAATGCCAAGTCCAAGTAGACTCGGTGTTTAGTGTGTGCACCACACTCAACGCCAAGTCCAAGCAGACCTGGCATTGAGTGTGTGCACCACACTCAACGCCAAATCCAAGCAGACCCGGCGTTGAGTGTGTGCACCACACTCAACGCCAAGTCCTGGAAGACTCGGTATTGAGTGTGTGCACCACACTCAACGCTAAGTCCAAGCAGACCCGGCGTTGAGTGTATGCACCACACTCAACGCCAAATCCAAGCAGACCCGGCTTTGAGTGTGTGCACCACACTCAATGCCAAATCCTGAAAGACTCGACGTTGAGTGTGTGTACCACACTCAACGCCAAGTCCAAGCAAACCCGGCGTTGAGTGTGTGCACCATACTCAACGCCAAATCCAAGAAGACCCGACATTGAGTGCGTGCACCACACTCAACGCCAAATCCAAGCAGACCCGGCATTGAGTGCGTGCACCACACTCAACGCCAAATCCTGAAATCTCCAATGCTTGAACCAGCAATCATTTCTCTACTCCCAACCCGAGAACTAGCCAACTTAACAGCAGGAAGGAAAAAATTAATAGCAAGGCTGATTTCGGAAAAAAATAAAATCTGCACAGGAAACTATCTACAGGCTTAAGCAAAACTTGGTCATAACAAAAGGAGATTGGACCTTTTAGCAAGAGAAATTTGGAAAACCATTAATAGTAAGGAACCAAATGAATAAGAAAAACTACATGGCAAGTGCAAGAGCACCACTTTCCTCGATCTCCAGCGAAGCTTGGTCGGCCTCCCTTACTCTCACTCGGCACCAGCAGCAACGACACCTAAAGAAGAAATTTGGAGATTTAATGGCGGAAACTGACAACCCTAGAAAATCGAGACCCCTAGAAACACCACGAAAACTGAATTTCTTACCATAGGAATGAAGGTCTAGGCGAGAGCAATCCAAATCCGCTTTCGGAATCGAATTCCGTCCACAAACGCTCCCAAAATCGGCGTCCGAAGGTAGCGGTTCCAGCGGTTTCTCCGCTTCTTTTCGCGAACAAGCGCAGACTGGTTTGGGAAGATGAACAGGAACGGTTCTCTTAAGTCTTAACTATCCTATATATATCATCCTCTTAATCTTAATAGCTAATTAATTAAAGAATGAACAAAAAGGCAAGGCAAAACCGCCAAGTACCCGCACCCTTTCATAATAATATTTAATATAATATTTATTAAATAGTTTTATTTTTCATAAAATACAAAACGACGTGAATACCGAACATCCTCGGAATTCGACGAAATTCGCACCGTAGCTAAATATCCATGCTACAAACACAACGGCGAAGTCGAAATTAATTTTCGACAAACATAACTCGAGTTATACCCAACACAAGCATCCCCCGAGAGTCCACACAGGGTCACCCAAAACGACCCGGATTGCTAGGGAGATCTTGCTAATAGACTACAAAATAGGCCACTCAGTTCTAAGGAGTTAATACCACACTCCACAGATGTCACAAGCTAAGAAAACGCGTCGACGTAACGCCAAGCAAGAATTAAATAATCGCAGAAAATCGGGGGCGTTACAGTCACTCCCCCTAAAAGAAAGTTTTGTCTCGAAACTTTACGCACAACACTTCCACTATAGATAGAAAAGTAACAAGCCAAATATTACAAGAAGAAAACATACCAAACCAATTAGAGAAACAGTTGAGGGTGAGCCTCCCTCATAGCCGACTCTAACTCCCAAGTCGCGCTTTCCAAATCCTGATTCTTCCATTGAACTTTGACCATCGGGATGGAATTCCTTCACAGTACCCGATCTTGAGTATCCAAAATGCAGACCGACACTTCAACAAAAGAGAGATTAGGCTCCAACTGGGGCACAACTTCCAAGACTTGCCCACTACTGCGCACACACTTCCGCAATTGGCTGACATGAAATACATTATGAACACCTGGGAAGTTGGCTGGCAAATCCAACCTATATGCTGACACGCCAATCCGTTCAACAACCTTAAATGGGCCCACATACCTCGGGTCCAATTTCCTGTTCTTATCGAACCTCTTAACTCCAACCATTGGGGAAACCTTAAGAAACACAAGGTCCCCTACAGAAAACTCCAAGTTAGACCTACGCCGATTGACGTTCTTTTCATATCTCTCCTGAGCTATACGAAGCTTTTTTCGAATAAGCTTCACCAAGACTTCCATCTCCTCGAGCGCATCCGGACCCAACAAGGGTCTCTCACCTGTCTCAGCCCAAAACAGGGGGGTTCTACAGCGCCTCCCATACAAAGCTTCAAACGGGCCATTTGTAAACTTTCTTGATAACTATTATTGTATGCAAACTCCATCAGTCGCAATCTCTCATCCCACGCTCCACCGTGGTCTAGAATGTAGCATCTGATCATATCCTCAACTATCTGGTTCACCCGCTCTGTCTGCCCATTGATGTGTGGGTAGTAAGCAGTAGAATACCTCAGATCTGTACCCAAACCCTCCTGCAGACTCTGCCAAAAGCGAGAAGTAAACTGGGAGTCTCGATCAAAAATGATGCTAATAGACACACCGTGCAATCTGATGACCTCATTCAAGTACAACTCTGCTATCTTCTTCATCGGATAGTCAATCTTATACAGTATGAAGTGAGCACACTTCATCAGTCTATCCACTATAACCCAAACAGAATCAAATCCCCTTGGAGATTTCAGTAAGCCCGTGATGAAGTCCATAGAAATACTTTCCCACTTCCAAGTCGGGATCTCTAGCGGAGTCAACTTGCCACCAGGCCTTCCGTGATCGGCCTTCACACGCTTGTAAGTGTGGCACTCAGCAACAAATCGGGCTATATCACTCTTCATCCCATACCACCAGGCAATTTGCTTCAAATCACGATACATCTTTGTAGATTCCGGATGGTAGGCAACACTGGATCCATGAGCCTCTCTGCATAACATACCCCTGATGTCTTCAACAGCGGGGATGCAAAATCTGCCACGGTACTTCAAAGTACCCGCATCATCGATAGAAAAATCTGGCAACTCCCCCCTCTCAGTCCTGGAGTATAAGTGCAGAAGGTCCGGATCATCCTTCTGGTGTAACCTAGTAAGAGAAATCCAAGACGGCTCTACCACTGCCAAACTACTCTGCATGCCACCGCATCCCACCGAGATATCCATAAGGAGGAACTCTTCCACTAAATGATTGGTAGAGAGATTAATGATCTTCCCCCTCTTCCGGTTTAGGGCGTCGGCCACTACATTGGCCTTGCCTGGATGATACTAGATATCCACGTCATAATCGGCCACATACTCTAGCCACCACCGCTGGCGCAGATTCAACTCCTTTTGCGTGAACACATACTTCAGGCTCTTATAATCAGTGAAGATCTTGCACTGAGCCCCATAAAGTAGATGCCTCCACAGCTTCAACGCATAAATCTCCGCTGCAAACTCAAGGTCATGCGTAGGGTAATTTCTCTCATGAGTCTTTAATTTCCTTGACCCATACGCAATCACTTTTCAAACCTGCATCAACACGCAACCCAGACTAACATGCGAAGCATCCACGTACACATCATACTCCACACCCTCAGTAGGTAGAGTCAGGATGGGAGCAGTGCATAATCTGTTCTTTAGCTCCAAGAAGGCTTCTTCGCACTTCTCACTCCAAATAAAGGCCGCGCTCTTCTGAGTCAACCTGGTCAAAGGTGCAGCCAGGGTAGAGAAACCCTCCACGAACCTCCAGTAGTAGCCGACCAACCCTAGGAAGCTTCTGATCTCCTTGTGTGTGCCCGGCCTGCTCCAATCCATCACTGCTGCGATCTTTTCTGGGTCGACCGAGATCCCATCCTTGTTCACTACATGGCCCAGAAACGAGACCTGAGGCAACCAAAATTGGCACTTGCTCAACTTGGCGAATAACTTGTGATTCCTCAACTCCGATAGAACCAAGCGCAGATACTGCTCATGCTCCTCAGCGTTGCGGGAATAGACAAACACGTAATCGATGAAAACCACAACGAACTTGTCTAGGAAATCCTTGAACACCCTGTTCATCATATCCATGAAAGCTGATGGTGCATTGGTCAGACCAAACGACATCACAAAGAACTCAAAATGTCCATGCCTCGATCTAAATGTAGTCAGTGGGATATCTTCCTCACAGATCCTGAGCTGATGATAGCCAGAACGAAGATCGATCTTGGAGAACACCGTGCTACCACGCAATTGATCAAATAAGTCATCGATCCTCGGCAGAGGGTACCTGTTCTTAATAGTGACTTTGTTCAACTCCCTATAGTCGATGCAAAGCCGCATCGACCCATCTTTCTTATTTACAAACAAAACAGGAGCACCCCAAGGCGACGAACTCTGTCTGATAAACCCTTTTTCCAATAACTCATCCAACTGGACTCGCAACTCCTCTAACTCATGAGGGGCCATCCGGTATGGCGCCTTAGCAATAGGACGCGTACCCGGTTCCAAATCAATCACAAATTTGACATCCCGATCGGGAGGAAGACCAGGAAGGTCATCAGGAAAAACATCAGCTAAACCATGAACAACGGGAATCTCCTCTAAGCGCGGTACACTAACAGCAGTCCCCACCACTGAGACTAAACAAGCAAAACAATCAGAAAGAAACAACTTCTGAGCACATACCGCAGAAAAGACTGGAGAATCTTGGCACAGATCAACATACACGCTTCCCGGATGACCATTTTCCTTGATGAAGTCCAAGCGCTTCCCTTTGCACTGAATGACCGCATCATACTTAAACAGCCAGTCCATGCCCAGAATAACATCGAAGTCTTCCAGATCAATCATCTTCAAGTCTGCCTTCGCAAGAAAGTCCCCCAACAAAACAGGGCAATCTAGAATGCCCAAATCTGATAACACAAATTCACCAGAAGGGAACTTGATGCGGAAGGTATCACGAACTCGATCTAGAGTTAACCAATGTCGCTCCACAAAGGCTCTAGCCACAAATGAGTGGGTAGCGCCGGAGTCGAACAAAACACGCGCCCAGCGGTTCTTCACCTTAAATTTCCCTTTAGGAGTATATACAACTAAGGAACTACCAAAACAAAACTATAACCATTCTAGTAAATAAAGCCTTCAAGCTGGAAAAAAAATAACTAACCTGAGATGACCTGAGTCAAAGCTTGAGCCTCCTCGGAAGAGATCACGTTCAGCTTTCCTTTGCCCTTGTCCACACGCTGAGGCGGAGGTAGGCCTGAAGTGGAACTGCATGAAGAGCAGGCTGGACCTGAGGACACCTAGACTTGATATGACCCTTCTTCCCGTACTGATAGAGGACTTTATCCTTGGACCAGCACTGGTAAGCATCATGCACGGGTCGCTTGCAAACAGAACAGGAAACATCCCTCCTAGGAGTACCCTGAATAGCATGAACTTGCTCCTTCTTCTGAGCTGCTGCCTTTTTGAAACACCTCTCAACAGGGTGGCCTGACCGACCACAGAAGCTACACACCACCTTGCTCTTCTTTCCCGAAGCAGCACCGGGTACCTGGGGTTTCTTCTCCTCAATAGACTTCCTCTTGTCCTTCCTCATTTGCTGGCCTCTACTCTTTGCGGTCTTGATAGCCTCCACCTTCAGAGCAGCCTCCACTACCCCTGCATAAGTCTCTTATCCATAAGCACTGGTCAATTGCTGAACCTCGCTCCTCAAGCCACCAAGAAATCGCTTGACTCGATCAGCCTCATCACTTACCAACCCAGGAGCAAACCGGCTCAACTTGCTGAACTCTATCTCTTACTCACCGACCGTGAGTTGCTTTTGCTTCAGGTGGAGGAAGTAGTTCATAAGACGGTCACGCTTGACCGAAGGCAAGAACTTCCTCAACAGCATTTCCTTGAATACTTCCCAAGAGCAACAAACTACCAAGCTATCCTTTTCTTTAAGCCACAAACTCTTAGCCAAACCCTTGAGCTGATAGGGGGCTATCATCACTCTCTGATCATCTGCAATATCGGAATACGAGAACATCTCCTCCATGGAGATCAGCAAATCGTCTATGACCATAAAATCCGCCTTCCCATCATAAGTAGGAGGGCCAAGTCTCTAAAACTGCGAGATAAATGCCATCTCCGCTGGCACCACCACTGGAGCTCTCAGGGGTGCAGGAGGAGGAGGAACAGCTAACACCCCTGCAGGGCCTTACACTCCCTAAGTCTGTCCCGCCACAACTGCCACCAAAGACTGGATCTGGGCCTGCATCTCCACCATCTGCCTACTCAAGGAATCACTACTCTATCGAAGGCTCTCGATCACCGCATCATTCTGCGCTCCCGATGACTCACCCTCAGATAGGGGGGTCGATCTAGTCGAAGGGCATCTCGCCATCCTAAAATCATAATAACATTAGTCAGATCCTAGTATAATAGCTGCTACTAACTACAAGTACAGACAATACATACATCAATATGAACTTAAAGCTGCTAAACTTGCTCTGAGAGTTTATTTTTATAAGAATTGATGTTATGCCTTAACCTAGGATTGTTAACCACCACCATACTAACTATTATGCCTAGATCGGGAATGCATGACTTTATATTATTTTTGACTCGAAAACTAATGTGTGTACATATGTCATCCTGCCAGTCTTTAGCTTGGCATGTTGTGCTTATGCAATGTTATGCTATGCATGTTTGTGCTATGCATTCTAAAAAGGCCCTAATACATGTTATGAGCGGCGTACACATGAAAATGTTATGCATCCCATACTACATTACATTTTAATGCAACAAAAAGAAAACGAGCTAGTCACAGCCATGTGGTGAGGTTATGCATCCCATACTACATAACCCTCACATGTTGCCCCTATGGTGGATCCATATACGAACACATATTATGCATCCCATACTACATAATATGCCCCGTATACTTCGTGTTATGCGATGAGTGTAGTGTTCGTACTGTTGCCAATACGTGCTGATGACATATCGGTGTGTGAATGACATGATGCTGAACTACTAATGCAATCAAAAGGGAAGGTTGCCTGACTAACTTGTCAAGCAACCTCCCTCTGATACCAACTATCACAAACTGCATTTTCTCCGAGGAAAACGGATTATCAGAGTAGGAGAAAACACATGTCATGATGCCACGTCGAGCAGGGGATAACTGTCGATGCTCAGGCAGACCACTATCAACTATACTTTATAAAAATTCATAAGTTATATGATTAGAAAATAAGTTATATTTTTAAAGACCGTATCCCTCGGCTCGGTGGATCACCTCGTCCACAATTTAAAAACTATACTTATATGCTGTAGAAAATACTTTATTCAGGTTTGACATCCTAAAAGAGTGCATAAGTGCCCCTGGAGGACATCTTATACCATGCAGGACCCTACATTTAGTTTATACTATACATAGGAAAACGATGTTTTTAGGTTATTTGGAAGGTAGTGTTGAGTTTTATAAAACATGCAGATCATGAGATATACTTATAATAGTGTTTTTAGGTTTAAAAATAACTAGCAACCTAGCATAAATCATCTCAAGAGCAAGTAGACTATCTCTAGAAAAAGATAGCAGCAAAAAGTTAACATATCTAGTATCAGGGTAAAACTACCAGTGGGCGCCAACAAACTGACACGAACCCACTGACAAGTATGTATGTCTGCAAGAAAGAAGTACAAAACTACCTCACAAGCCCAAGGAACTAATCTCCACAGTACGAGAGACCACCAACAACAGCACAGCACAACTAGCTGCCTAATCAGCTACTAACCAGAACCTGAGGCATTCAAAGAAGAAAAGAATACCTCAGCAAGCTAAACAAGTAAAAGCTGTACGAAAATGTTATGTTATAAGGTAAACAAGAAGAGTAAGCAAACCGAAACAAGCACCACTGTCCAAGGCAAGACAAAAAGAAAAGCACTAAGTGCGAGGAAACAGCAACAACCCTGCCCAAAAATAAATCCTGCAGAGTTTACAAGGCTACCATGAGCCCAAACGTTGCAAATTTACAAAGGAAGAAACGTCTAACACCCTAAGTTATGAGAGATGGTAGTAACAAAAACAACGCGGATTCGGGTTGGAGGCAAACTCAGTCCCCCAACCACCATTTCCAAGAAACAAAGCTCAAGGGTCTACATGTGAAAGCACTAAGGACCTCCCACCCCCTTGCCCAGCCCGTACCTGGAGCAAGATAAAAGAAAAGGGTGGCCACGACTAAATTACACAACACCACCCCCATTAAGAGCTTCAAACCACCACTACTAACCACGACCCACGATTCGGCCTTTTTGGAAAACAAATATAGCCAACAAGGAACCTCAAAATCAAGGAATTCACTCGGGGGAGAAAATCAAGGTAAGGGAAAAACGTTGAGATGACTCAACACGGCAGTGCGTTGAGTGAGCCCCACTCACTTAACGCCTAAACAGACGGTGGCGTTGAGTAAGCTAACCTCACTCAATGCCAAAACAGCTATGGAGTTGAGTGAGTTCCACTCCCTCAACGCCTTCAGCTAAATAGGCTATGGCGTTGAGTGTGCTAACCTCACTCAGCGCCAAAACAGCTACGGCATTGAGTGAGGTCCACTCCCTCAACGCCTTCAGCAATACAAGCTATGGCGTTGAGTGAGCTAACCTCACTCAATGCTAAAACAGCTACGGTGTTGAGTGAGGTCCACTCACTCAACGCCTTAGCACTTAGCCGCAAAAAACCAACTATGGCATTGAGTGTGTCCACCACTCTCAACGACAAAATGGCTTTGGTGTTGAGTGAGGTCGACTCACTCAATGCCAAAGTACTTGGCTGCCAAAAACAAACTGCGGCATTGAGTGTGTCCACCACTCTCAACGACAAAACGCCTTTGGCATTGAGTGAGGTCGTGTAAGACCCCTTTTTTTTTCTTTCCAAACACCGGGGTCTTAGGACCAGAAACACCGCTTTGCGGTGAAACCTTCACGTCCTGAAGGGTCATCGCAACAAGGCGCCGATTCTGCCGGCCAATTCAATCACAGAAAGGTAGCACAGTAAATGAAGTAAGAATAAGTCCAGTGAAAGTAAATCACATATATAGAATAAAATCTCCACGAAGGGAGTGTCCACAGAATAAAAATAATCAGAGTACTATAAATGCGGGCTTATGCCCGGTACATCATGTCCTCACTATAATCTCTCATGCGGAAGCAAAAACAAAACTACTCAAGGTCGAGACTCACGGCCCCGACTGTATGAACTCCGGAGCTAGACTGCCCCATCTCCAAGCGCACCGGTCTCTGGGGCTGCTCCTCCATGCTGGGCTCCGCGATGCCCTAAATGATGCGGTTCGAAAACCGTTAGTCATAAAGACTAAGCCCTATCATCCCCTACCCCTTCCCCCATGGCTCCTAAAGTACCGAGCGGAGAGGAAGAAAGGGAAGGACATGAAGGTGGAGATTTAATCAAGAAATAGATGGCAGCGGAACTAATCTAGCAATTCTATAATAAATATGATAGAAACAGAAGGTAGGAAAAGTAACCTTAACTTATGTGCGAAAGCGCATAAGCCAAGAGATCTTCTGCAAGTCTCCCATCGTATAGAGTGTCCCACACCACTTATACGTTGGGGTGTCGGTTATCAAACAACAACATATATTGATATTGAAATTAACCTTAATTTATAAACTTGCCCACACAAGCTTATAGACCAAGGGGTCATTTTGCAGGTCCTAATGTATAAGTGTCCCATACCACTTATACTTTAGGTGTCAGGGTTAAATGAATCGATTATGCTATGACATGCAAGTGGGTATGATGAAACATGCAAGTGCAACTCACACACCCGACTCTGTGCACACAGACCTTTAGTTCCCCCTTTCGGAGCCGTTACCTCCCAGGATACCTCCGTAGTGGCAGACGGAAGCGGTGGGTTGGGCCTCGCCCACCTCTAAACCAGTAAAGCACTACCGGTCAGACCTATCATACGCCTCAACGCTTGGTGCACTAAGCGGACGTCCGCGTACTCTTGCCGGCTGGCGCACCGGACTTCTGTTGGCAAAGTGCTAACCACACTTGCCGAGTCAGCGTATTGGCATCGGTGCACCGACCCTCCAATACCGAAGACCCACCACCTTAATTTTCATTCCTTTTTATGCACATGCAAGTTTAATCGTAAACACACAAAAACCGAGCCGAAGCTCCCCGGACCAAAACGTCCGTCTCTTAACCAACCGAGCTGAAGCTCTCATCAATCTTCCTGTGCCAATAGTGGTTGTGAAAGGTGCAGCCCTAATTACTAAGTTACTCTTGTCAGTTTCTTATTACAGTTTACGTTAACCCAGGACTGCCCCCGGTATTCCCTGTAAAGGGCTTTCAAAGGGCACTAGGAACTATGATGGTAGCTGAAGCTCATCGTTCCCTTTCACGAGGCACTTATTGTTATTGGTTGATCCCCTTTACACATTCCCTTCTCATATTACGATAGACTATCTTAGAGTGATTTTTAACCTTCCTCTCTTCGGGAAAGACGATCCTTCGTCGAACCCGAGCACCTCTTAACTCCAGCTATCACTACTTCTCTCTACTCTTCATATCATCCTATTGTGATATCATCCACAATTATCCATCCAGACAAAATGACTAACTCCAATGACTTTCTCAGACCATGTCCTATTGCAATTCACAAATTTGCTATATGTAGACCAACCTAGACTATATGTCGAACCGGTTATGCAATGATCCCAAAACTTATCCAAATGCTATAAATTATTTACTGGAGACTTATCATGATAAAAATAGTCTAAGTCCAGAATGTGGTAATTTTCCTAATTTATCTGGCATTTAATTAATTTCCTCGAAAATCCCAAGGGCTGCCGGTTGAACATGAACTACCCAAAGTTCTCATGCAAGATGTCCAGCAAATTTATGATAAATAGTAGGTTATCTCAATAGGGTAAATCCAAAGTATCATAATTTTTCTATCATCAAAAGGATAACAAAACTGTTTTAGCAATATTTACTATCTTCCATTATTTATGAACCAAGTATAGAGAATATTCTTCCAAAAAATTTTAAATAATTTATAATATGCAGATAAAAGCTTAAAAATAGCACTGGCCTAGTTTCATAATTTTTCAGTAATAAAATCATCCCTAAATAATTTTCAAAGCATAGAACCCCTTTTTAACATTTGTGAAGGAAGTACTGGATTTACTCAACTAAAAATTATACAAAAATTCAAGGGTAACCATTCTGTCCTAAAACATTTATTTCCAAGATTTCATGAGATTTCCATAAACAGAAAGGTACAAATAATTAAAACATCAATTGGGGTTATAATCAACTTTACAAACGAAGTACTGGAAATAAACATCATAAAATTCCAGTAAAATTTCTATAAATTCTACCCACATCAAAACTAACTCTACCCGAGTTTCACAGCCTTTAGATGATTATTAGTGATGGATTGTGCTTAATTAGTATTTTAACCTAAAGCTAAGATTATGGTTTTGAGGCATCTACTTGTCTCCAAATTCTCCAAGATTCCATCCAGACGATTATTATCATGCTAATATCAAATCTACAGAGTTTCATGGCAATACGAGAGCAATTGCCCCCATATCCTTCACAACCCTCAAAACCCTCCATTTAGGGTTTGAGTTTGGATCCTAGGGTAAACCAACCCTAAATCACACCATTTTCTCCAAGTGGGTTATAATAACCCTTTCAAGTCAGTGGTCAAGATATCAGCCTCAGTTGAGGTGATTTGACCGTTCCAACCTCTCGTGCACTTTTTACTCAAAAATGCCTCACTTTTGCCTAGTTAAGAATAGGTGACTCCCTATCCTAAACTCATCCAAATGAGTTGAAACTTTGTACAAAAGCTATGTTTTATAGCCAGGGACCACTCACCAAAATTTGGGAGGGTTTTGGAGATTATTTGACTACATAAATAAATTCCTCTATCTTTATTAAATTAAAACAAAAACTTTAGGCAAAGTGTCTCCAAAAATTCCCATTTTTGGATTGCCTTTAGATATTGCTAAGTTTAACCCCTTGCCCAAATTTCAGGTCATTTGGACAAGGGATGAAGCGTGGGCATCCATTTTAGTTTCTACCCTACCCTAGGTACAGACCCCATTAAAACGGGTGCTGCGGTCAAACCGCTTACCCAAACGAGTTGAAAATAATTTTAAATTAATCTAGACTCGCAGGGCTATGACTTCCGTGACAGGTCATTTTTCCTAAATCGGCCTCTAAGTACCTCAATTTGTAGCCTAAAAATATACTCAAATAATTTAACTTTTCATTATGTACTATATACATAATTTATATATTTTAAATTGATTTTATTGTTCATCTTCTACAGAAACCCGAAAACCAGAACACAGAAAACCCATATTTCCTGTAGCTCTTTCGTGATCTGTCGCCGGCTATCCGGTCACTTCCCTGGCCAACCTCCACCACCACCACCTCCGTTGAGGCGATGGCTATCGGTCAGCGGTGGTTTGGCCGCCGGAGGTGGCGGTTTCCGGCGAACTCAAAACATTATTTTTCCATGGTTTTCCATGAAAACATGAGGTAGGTCCGGCTCCTTTGAGCACATACTTCATTTCTAAGAACCTAAGATCTACCCATAAGAGAAGAAGTAGAGGAGGACCTTGTTCGCGGTTTGAAGGCGAGATGAACGTCGGATTATCATGGCGCGGTGATGGCGTTCCCGAACTTCTCCTACAACAAGAGCAAAAGTCTGAATCCGTTTGGTCAAGAGTGTAACCTTCTCATCTTGCTCTAAGGGGTCTTTTATAGATCAGCAAGTGGGGAGGGGAAAGAGGTAAGCAATTATGGTCATGAAGGCTCCTCTTAATGGTGTTTTCGGTTATGGTAGAGGCAGTTGAAACGCTGGAAACAAAGAGGTGTTTGCCAGGTGGCGATTTCCTATTGGACCATAATTTCCTTATTTTATTAAATAATTAGAGTAGGAAACGGCCCATAAATACTCCTGGTGTAACTTCCCATACCAGGATTTATTACCACGCATGTTAGAATAATTTCTGGCCTGAACCGGCATTTCGGCCTCTTTCACGGGCGTGACATGTCGGTCACGGGCGTGACAGACCTGAGTGGAAAACTCTGAGTTCGACGATCGTTTTCCTGAGATCGACGATCATCGAAGGGGGTCATGCCCTTGGTCACGGGCGTGACACATGGGTCACGGGCGTGACAGGGGCAAGAAGCAAATTTCACGCTCGGCTATCGTCTAGCTGAGATCGCCGATCGCCGAAGGGGGTCACGCCCTAGGTCACGGGCGTGACACCTTGGTCACGGGCGTGACACCTTGGTCACGGGCGTGACACCTTGGTCACAGGCGTGACAGGGTCAAGTATGCAAATTCCTTGCTCGGCGATCGTCTATCTGAGATCGATGATCGCCGAAGGGGGTCACGCCCTAGGTCACAGGCGTGATACCTGGGTCACGGGCATGACAGGCCCGGGCTGCAAGTTCGACGATCGTCTCACGGAGATCGACGATCGTCGAAGGAGTCACGCCCTAGGTCACGAGCGTGACACATAGGTCACGGGCATGACATGCCCGGGTTTCAAATTCGACGATCGTCTCACGGAGATCGGCGATCGTCGAAGGAGTCACGCCCTATGTCACGGGCATGACACATAGGTCACGGGCGTGACCAACCCGTGACCCGAAATCTCAGTTGATGTACTTCAATTCTTGGGCTTCTAGGGTTCTCTCACGACAGACCGACTCCTAGGGGTATAGCCGGAAATGGGATGTTACAGGTCAACTCACTCAACGCCAAAGTACTTAGCCGCGAAAAACAAACTGCGGCGTTGAGTGTGTCCATCACTCTCAATGACAAAATGGCTTTGGTGTTGAGTGAGGTTGACTCACTCAACACCAAAGTACTTAGCTGTGAAAAACAAACTACGGCATTGAGTGTGTCCACCACTCTCAACGACAAAATGGCTTTGGCGTTGAGTGAGGTCGACTCACTCAATGCCAAAGTACTTAGCCGCCAGAACAGGCCAAGCAGACCCAGCGTTTAGTGTGTGCACCACACTCAACGCCAAATCCTGAAAGACCCGGCGTTGAGTGTGTGCACCACACTCAACGCCAAGTCCAAGCAGACCCAGCGTTGAGTGTGTGCACCACACTCAACGCCAAATCCAAGCAGACCCGACGTTGAGTGTGTGCAACACACTCAACGCCAAATCCTAAAAGACCCAACATTGAGTGTGTGCACTACACTCAACGCCAAGTACAAGCAGACCCGGCGTTGAGTGTGTGCACCACACTCAACGCCAAATCCAAGCAGACCCGGCGTTGAGTGTGTGCACCACACTCAACGCCAAATCCTGAAAGACCCGTCGTTGAGTGTGTGCACCACACTCAACGCCAAGTCCAAGCAGACCCGATGTTGAGTGTGTGCACCACACTCAACGCCAAATCCAAGTAGCCCTGGCGTTGAGTGTGTGCACCACACTCAATGCCAAATCCTGAAATCTCCAATGCTTGAACCAACAATCATTTCTCTACTCCCAACCCGAGAACTAGCCAACTTAACAGCAGGAAGGAAAAAATTAATAGCAAGGCTGATTTCGGAAAAAAATTAAATCTACACAGGAAACTATTTACAGGCTTAAGCAAAACTTGGTCATAATCAAAAGGAGATTGGACCTTTCAGCAAGAGAAATTTGGAAAACCAATAACAGTAAGGAACCAAATGAACACGAAAAACTACATGGCAAGGGCAAGAGCACCACTTGCCTTGATCTCCAGCAAAGATTGGTCGGCCTCCCTTACTCTCACTCGGCACCAGCAGCAACGACACCTAAAGCAGAAATCTTGAGCTTTAATGGCGGAAATGGACAACCCTAGAAAATCGAGACCCCTAGAAACACCATGAAAACTTAATTTCTTACCGTTGGAATGAAGGTCTAGGCGAGAGCAATCGAAATCCGCTTTCGGAATCAAATTCTGTCACAAAACGCTCCCAAAATTGGCGTCCGAAGGTAGCGGTTCCGGCGGTTTCTCCGCTTCTTTTCGCGAACAGGCATAGACTGGTTCGGGAAGATGAACAGGAACGGTTCTCTTAAGTCTTAACTATCCTATATATAGCATCCTCTAGATCTTAATAGCTAATTAATTAAATAATGAACAAAAAGGCAAGGCAAAACCGCCATGTACCCGCACCCTTTCATAATAATATTTAATATAATATTTATTAAATAGTTTTATTTTTCATAAAATACAAAACGACGAGAAAACCGAACATCCTCGGAATTCGACGAAATTTGTTCCGTAGCTAAATATCCACGCTACGAACACAACGACGAAGTCGAAATTAATTTTCGATGAACAAAACTCGAGTTATACCCACCCAAAGCCAAAATATAAGCATCCCCCGAGAGGCCACACCGGGTCACCCAAAACGACCCGGTTGTCTAGGGAGATCTTGCTAATAGACTACAAAATAGGCCACTCAGTTATAAGGAGTTAATACCACACTTCATAGATGGCAAAAGCCAAGAAAACGCGTCGATGTAACGCCAAGCAAGAATTAAATAATCGCTAAAAATCAGGGGTGTTACAAAGGCCTTGATCACCTTCACCACATTATCCTATATGGGGACATCTGTTTCTCCCCCCGCATTTGCTGCATTACATTGCTCATCTGCTTTTTCCTTCAATGCACTTGATTACTTGATCAAACTCTGATGTTACTTGATCAATCTCTTCTCTCCCCCTTTTTGACTTCTGAATAGTCAGGGAGGAGCTGGTATACAAGGTTGTCTTCTCCCCTTAGCTGTTTGTAGATGAAACCACTGGTACAGCTGTCAGCTTCCTCTCTTCATAAGGCTGATTTTGCTCCTGCAGCTGCTGGACTTGCTCCCCCTCAATAGGAGCATCTTCTTTCATCATGTTCCTGATAGACAATTTTGTCTCCATTTCTACTTTAGGTCTTCATCACCTGAATGAAGAACAAATCCTGCACCAAAAATATCCTAGGGAGCAACTGAAGCTATGCTAAGTTCAACATTCCCAACTCAAACTTGAAGGTGTTGAACTTTGCTTCATTTTGTGGCTTAGTAAAGATATCTGCCACTTGCCTATCTATGAGGACAAACTCTAGACTGATGTCTTCCTTTTCTACATGCTCCCTAATAAAATGATACATAATTTCTATGTGTTTAGTCCTACTATGTGAGACAGGATTCCTAGCAACAAAAATAGCACTAGTAGAATCACAATAAAGAGGAGTTCTACTTATCTGGAGGTTATAATCCTGGAGCTAATGCTGGATCTATAGCAACTGAGCACAACAGCTACCTGTTAAAGTGTACTCTGACTCTACAGTTGATATTGCAACACTTGTTTGCTTCTTGCTTCTCTAAGACACTAGTCTACCTCCCAAGAACTGACAGGTGCTTGAAGTGCTTTTCCTGTCCTCTTTGCAACCTGCAAAATCTGCATCTGAATATCCTGTTAGTTTAAAATCCTTATTTTTATGGTACCATAGGCCAAGATCTGGTGTGCCCTTAAGATATCTCGAGATCCTCTTTGTAGCAGTGTAGTGAGATTTGATCATCAATCCATTCCATCTCAAGATTTTTCCGCTTTTTCTCCGCAAGTTTACGCGCCTCCCGTTTTTGATTCTAGCGAAAATGAAGTCATTTTTGATGGTGTAGCATTTGATGCACGCATCAATGCTCACTTCAAAGTGATTTTTGACGCTTTGGCTGCTGAGGCCACATCTTTTTCTTCCCCTCCTCCTCCTATTTATCTTTCGAATGATGAATCTTCGGATATTCCGCAGTGCCTTCAATCACTTGCGGAAGACGATTATTCAGAAATTCCATTATGCCTTCAACCTCTCGAGGAGGAAATTTCCCCCGATATTCCGATTTTTTTTCAAGTTTCCGAGGAAGTCGAACTTTCTTGTGTTCGATCTTCTGAAGAGATTGATTTTTCGGATATCCCTGTTTGCTCCGAATCTACCGAAATGATTGCCATTCAGGTGGAGCAACCGGATTTTTCTATCCAACCATTCCCTTGTAATCAACCGTCGTCGCCTTCTTCATTTTCTTCTTTTCCCCCTCCTTGCGAAAAGTTTGTTTTCTTTTCTTGTTTTATTTTTCCTTCTAGTTTAGTTTCTACTTCTTCTTCGCCCCCTTCTAATAGTATAGTTTCTTTTTCTAGTTTTTTTCTTTTTCTAAATCTTCTTGTTTTTTGTTTTATTTAAAAAATAAAAAATTACAAAAAAATATTTTTATTTACTTAAAAAATGTTTTGGCACTCGCGCCAAAACGCGTTTTGCGCGAGCTGCCATTACATTTCTCTTTTTATTTTCCTTTTAGCTAACAAAAAACGTCGAGCTCAACGACGTTTTAAACAAAGAGCGCTCTTGGGAGGCACCCCTTGCTTATCTTTTTCTTTTTTTGTTTTTCCATTTTTTTTATTTTTTGTTTTGTGCAGGAATAAGCTCCCGCGTGTTTGTGCAGCTTATCACCTCGCAACTTGGACTGAAGCCGATCTTTAGCTCAAGTTTGGGGGACGCAACTTCAAACGTCTGGGCATCAAACGCTAGGGAAGCATCTTTTCCCTCTCTTTGCATTTTTTTTCTCTTCTCTTTTCTCTCTTTTCTCACTCTCTTTATACTTAACTTTAAACATTGGGGACAATGTTTAACTTTAAGTATGGGGGAGTGTTCCCTTAATATTTTACTTTAGAAAAAAAAATTGTATATATAATATTTTTAAAAAAAAATCCAAAAAAAAAAATATAAATATTTTTGAAAAAAAAATCCCAAATTAAATTGAGTTAATTTTTGCCAAATCAATTAGTACCCCGCTACATTGCTTTTTATTGTTTTTTTCAAGCTCATGTCTACTTGCTTAGTTAGAATAAATTTGATTAACTTTCTGTTTAAATATGTTTAGCGAGTAGTATGTTGACTAATGCAGTGTTCCTATTTAGGGTAGTATGCTATTTTTGAAATTTTTTTGAATTTTTCTTTACTTTTCCATAGCCTTTCTTTTATTTCTTTTACTTTTATAAAACCCAACATCCCTTATTTTTCATTATTAAAATCTTTTTAAACGTTAATTTGTATTAAGTGTAGTAGACACAAACCGGTCTAGACGCTTATTATCATTATTTTCATGAAAGCAAATTCTCTATTTTTTTGTGTGCTTATCCTCTTTTGAAATTTCAAAGCTTTACTTTGAGTAAATTTAGGAAGCATGAAAATGATTTAGGCATTTCTTTTGTAATGCTTGAGCCTTTGCACCTCGCCTAACAATAACCATTGCTAGCCATTTTTGTGCCTTTTCCTTTCCTTTTTGTAGCCCCACTTTTTATTTCACCACGGCCAAATAGCCTACCTACATGCACACTTTAAAATTATTTTTGAGCTTTAATTGCAAATGTGCATCTTTTTGAAAAAATTAGTGGAAAATCTTTGTGTTATCTTTTGCTACAAAAGTGAAAAGTTTTGAGTATAAAAAAAAATGAAAAAAAAATGATGAAAATTATTGAAAAAAAAGTAAAAGAAAAGAAAAGTATTTATTTTGGCTAGTTTTATTTTGGGAAAGTTCATTTTTTTTTGTTTTAAATGTGCAAATATCCCTCGTGTTTATCTTTTTGAATATCGCACCCTTAAAAACCTAAGCCTAATTACGCCTAATTAAAGCCCTAATGATTCATGCTTTCTACGTTTACTTTTTAGTATAGTAGCGAGAAACTAGATTGAGTAAGTATTTTTGATAGAAATATTGAATTTTGTCTTGATTGACTATGATTTTAATTTGTCTCTTAGACTTTAGTAGTGACTCAATGCACTTTTTACTCGTTACTTTATTAAGTTTTAATTCTGTAAAAAATTAGGATGATTTGTTTTTATATTTAGTAAAATTTATAAAATTCTGTGCTAAGTTAAAGTAGGACTTTTTGGTTCTTTTTCAAAAATTTTCTACCTCTAAATTCCCGTCTTACTCGTTTATAGCATTTTTAAACTTTTCAATTAATCCTCTTTATTTTCTCTAACTCGTAGTCTTTGCTTGAGGGCAAGCAAAATAATAAGTATGGGGGAATTTGATGATGCATATTTTAGCTTAATTTATTAGGGTAAAAATATGTTATTTTCGTTTTAAATCTCTTTCTTTATGTTATTTTATGCTTATTTTTATGTAAATATTATAAATAATATTTATTTTCTATTTTTGCAGGTTTCAAAAAATTTCCAGAACAAATCCCCTGACACGCCCCCCTGTCACGCCCTCCCCGGGCATGACCAAGGGCATGTCACCTGCTCCCGATGTTGAAAGTCGCCAGATGAAGTTCCCGCCAAAAATCACCTGTCACGCCCCATCGACACGCCCTCCCCGGGCGTGTCCCAGGGTGTGACACGGGGCGTGTCGCCCTCTGCCCCAAGTCTACCGCCTCCTTCAATGCATTCTACAACGCTGCACGCAACAGTACTATCACGCCCCATGTCACGGGCGTGACCTGGGGCGTGACTGCTCCGATTCCGACGTCTGATGGACCTGCGATTGCTGACTTTGACTTGACATGCCTGTCACGCCCCACTATCACGGGCGTGACCTAGGGCGTGACCACCATCATACCGAAATAATCATCATTCCTGCCAGAATTCAGCTCCCGAGGTCAACATAGTACTGTCACGCCCCTTGACACGCCCCCCCTAGGGCGTGTCGCCGGGCGTGACCAACCCGTGGGAAAAATCTATAAATATAGGACCCCCCCTTCCATTTCAGCAACTTTTGGGGAGAGGGGGAGGTGCTGCCCCTCTATTTCTTGGCCCCTCTTATGCTTTCTCTCTCTCTCCCTCTCTCTCTCTCTTATTTTGTAATTATTTTCTTAACCTAGCTTAGTGTTTTGCTTTTAGCTCTTGCATTTCTTCTGAGTAGCTTGTTGTAGGGCTAGAATAGGTTTTACTTTGATGCACCTGTAATTTCCATTTCGTAGCTGTAGCTCTCTTTTTCATTAATAAAAGTGCTCCTTTCTTATTCCTGTATTTTTATGCTCTACTACTCATCCCCCTCCTCCACTCCATTATGATTAACTAATCCTCCTTGTACTCGATCTTGATGATCCGAGGTTAGGGCGATTAAGTTATGATGTTTTAATTAACCTTTTCTTTTTTAGGTTCTGGACCTTGAATTACTTTTGATTAATCACAGGTTGGAGGTATATTATCGATATATACTCTCCACCTTTGCTTTCATTCTGGGCTAGCCGAGAGGCCGATAGAATGAAGGCAAAGGTGGAGAGTATATATCGATAATATACCTCCAACCCGTGATTAATCAAAAGTAATTCAAGGTCCAGAACCTAAAAAAGAAAAGGTTAATTAAAACATCATAACTTAATCGCTCTAACCTCGGATCATCAAGATCGAGTACAAGGAGGATTAGTTAATCATAATGGAGTGGAGGAGGGGGGATGAGTAGTAGAGCATAAAAATACAGGAATAAGAAAGGAGCACTTTTATTAATGAAAAAGAGAGCTACATCTATGAAATGGAAATTACAGGTGCATCAAAGTAAAACCTATTCTCGCCCTACAACAAGCTACTCAGAAGAAATGCAAGAGCTAAAAGCAAAACACTAAGCTAGGTTAAGAAAATAATTACAAAATAAGAGAGAGAGAGAGAGAGAGGGAGAGAGAGAGAAAGCATAAGAGGGGCCAAGAAATAGAGGGGCAGTACCTCCCCCTCTCCCCAAAAGTTGCTGAAATGGAAGGGGGGGGTCCTGTATTTATAGATTTTTCCCACTGGTTGGTCATGCCCGGCGACACGCCCTAGGGGGGCGTGTCAAGGGGCGTGACAGTACTATGTTGACCTCGGGAGCTGAATTCTAGCGGGAATGATGATTATTTCGGTACGATGGTGATCACGCCTTAGGTCACGCCCGTGATAGTGTGGCGTGACAGGCGTGTCAAGTCAAAGTCAGCAGTCGCAGGTCCATCAAACGTCGGAATCGGGGCAGTCACGCCCCAGGTCACACCCGTGATATGGGGCGTGACAGTACTGTTGCGTGCAGCGTTGTAGAATGCATTGAAGGAGGCGGCAGACTTGGGGCAGAGGGCGACACGCCCCGTATCACACCCTGGGACACGCCCGGGGAGGGCGTGTCGATGGGGCGTGACAGGTGATTTTTGGCGGGAACTTCATCTGGTGGCTTTCAACATCGGGAGCAGGTGACATGCCCTTGGTCACGCCCGGGGAGGGCGTGACAGGGGGGCGTGTCAGGGGATTTTTTCTAGAAATTTATTGAAACCTGCAAAAACAGAAAATAAATATTATTTATAATATTTACGTAAAAATAAGCATAACATAACATAAAGAAAGAGATTTAAAACGAAAATAACATATTTTTACCCTAATAAATTAAGCTAAAATATGCATCATCAAGATTCTTTAGGGCAGACCTGATACCTAGCATAGACACTTGTGGCATATATGATGTCAGACCTACTAGTAGTGAGGTATAGAAGTGACCCAATTATCCAGTAATACAAAGTTTCATCAACAAGTTTCCTTTCTTCATCTTTGTTTATAGGCATACTTGATCCCATGAGAGTTTTCATGGTGGAGGCATTCTCCATACCATATTTTAATCAACTCCCTGGTGAATTTGGACTAGGATATGGACAAGCCATTATCAGTCTGTCTAACTTGGAGTCTCAAGAAGAACTTGAGCTCACTCAAACTACTCATCTCAAAATTTCCTTGCATAAGTTTAGCAAACTTCCTGCAAAGGTTGTCATCAGTAGATCCAAAGATAATGTCATCAACATAAATCTAGACTAGGATGATCTTGCCCTTAGATTCCCTTAGAAATAGGGTCTTGTCTATTTTCCCCCTTGAGAATTTGTTCTCAATGAGGAAACTAAACAAAGTCTCATAACATGCTCTAAGGGCTTGCTTCAAACCATATAGAGATTTCCTAAGTCTAAAAAAAATCAGGAGAGTTAGAGTCAACAAAACCTGAAGGCTATTCAACATACACCTCTTCTTTTAAGTCCCCATTCAGGAAAGCTGACTTCACATCCATCTGGTAGACTTTGAATCTTTGGTAGGCAGTAAATGTAAGGAAGAGACTTATAACTTCCAATCTGGCTACTGAGGCAAATGCCTGATCAAAATCGATCCCTTCTTCTTGCATGTATCCTTTAGCCACCATTCTTGCCTTGTTCTTCACTATAATGCCATTTTCATAAAGTTTATTCCTATAGATCCACTTGACTCCAATGATATTATGTCCTTTTGGTCTAGGAACCAGCTTCCATACCTTACATCTCTTGAACTAGTTAAGTTCCTCTTGCATTACTCCAATCCAGAATCGGTCTATGTTGGTCTCTTCAAATTTCTTGGGCTCTACTTGTGACAGAAAACTTGAGTCGAGTGTTGTGTTGAAACTCTTGATTCTAGTTTGGACTCCTTGGTTTGCCTCACCAATGATCTGGTGTGGTGGATTGTCCCTTAGATACCTGATAGCTGGATGCAACCTTGCTTCACCTTTATGAGCATCAGTGGCTCCATATGGCTGAACTTCATCTAAAACTTCTATGTCTTGTGCACCCTCTAGACAACACATATTTTTATCCTTATCCTGGACTGTTGGATTATCTTCCTTAATGGTGAGCTTGTCCATTACCTTCTCTATCCCTGCAAAACTAGAAGAAGATCTAAACAACTCACAGTTAATCATGTTTGATTCATCAAAGATAACATAAACTGACTCTTATACAACTTGACTTGTCAAGTTGTATATTCTATATGCTCTACTGTGGTTGTTGTACCCAACAATGATCCCTTCATAGGATTTGGCAGCAAACTTAGTCACATAGGACTCTCCATTGTTCTGCATATAACACTTGCTACCAAAAATCCTGAAATAAGATAAGTTTGGTTTTTTGTCTTTCAAGATCTCATAGGAAGTCTTCTTGTGGCTTTTGGTGATAGAAGCCCTATTAAGGACATGAAAGGCAGTGTTTACTGCCATAGCCCAGAAATATTCTGGGAGAGTTGTGTCACTCAGTAAGGTCCTTCCAGCTTCTATGAGAGTCCTGTTTTTCCTCTCAGCAATTCCATTTTACTGGAGTGTTCTTGGAGAGGAGCATTCTTGGTGAATTCCTTGCTCTTCACAGAAACTTGTCATGCTTGCAGACTAAAATTCAGTTCAATGGTCACTACTGACTTTGACCATAGAAATGTCTAGTTCATTCTATATCTGCTTGACAAAGGTCTTGAAGACATCAAGGGTTTCATCCTTTCTCTTAAGAAAGAACACCCAGGCAAACCTAGAATAGTCATCAACCACCACAAGAGTGTAGACTTTCCTACCAAGACTATGAACTGGTATAAGACCAAATAGGTCCATATATAGGAGGTACAAGCACCTCACTGAGTCTTTGGTCTCAATGCTCTTGAAAGAGCTCTTGGTCTGTTTGCCTTTTTTACATGCAGAGTAGATACCCTCCTTAGTGCATTTCAACTTGGGACCATTTCTAACTATCTCTTCACTAAAGAGCTTCCCAATGGTCTTGTAGTTCAAATGAGCTAATCTCTTGTGCCATTGTACATAATATGAGATTTTCTCACTAGCCACTAGGAATATAGGAGAGTTCTTATCTAAGCATAGGAAATTTAAGCAATAAACATTTCCACTCCTAGTGCTTGTTAAGATGACCTCTTGGCCACTTAACCTCTAAATGTGTCACTTATCCTTGTCGAAAACTATGTCATAACTAAGATCACTGAGTTGGCTAATGCTTATCAGGTTGTGTTGCAACCCTTCTATATTGGCTACTTTTGTGATAGTGACTATGCTATTAGAGATCTTACCATAACCTCTTATCACTCCCCTATCTGATCCATCAAAGATGACTTTGGGTCTATTCTTTACTGGAGAGTAATCCTTCAGCAAGCTCTTTGTTCTAGTCATGTGCCTAGAACATCCACTGTCCAAGTACCATCTTGTGGTATGGCAACTTGGACTAACCTACAAGACATAAATCAGTTAACCTTTGGACCCCAATTCTTATTGGGTCCTAGGTGCAAGTTAGTCTGATAATAAACCTGTCTACCTACAGTTCTTCTGACAGGTAAACTCTCTCATACTCTTGGCACACTAGGATTGTGCCAGCAATCAATAGCATAGTGGCCCACCTTGCCACCGCACTAGCACTCATGGATATTATACCTTCTTTTTAGAGCTGGTCTAGTAGCTGTGCTGACAGTAGCTCTTAATGCAGAAGGTACAACAGTAGTCTTATTCTTGTATCTTCCAGGCATTGTTTGACTTGGGGTGTATCTAACACTAGAAGTACTTGGAATATCTTGAGCCCTGCCAGCAGTAGTCTTCTTTTTAGAAAATATACTCTTGACGGCCTCAGATATGCCCAAGTATGGCTTGCTAACAGACTTGCCCCTAGTCTGATTTTGGGTAGGGAGATCCTGAGAACAGGCAGCTGCCTTGTTCTTGAGTGTAGGGGCTGGTGCATAAAACACAAATAGTCCATGCTGGGCCATTTGGATTTACTCATGGGGGGGCCTTGAAGACACTTATACCCCTACTATAGCTTCCACCATAGTGGTGAACATCTTTGTTACCTTTGGTGGATCTACCATTCATCCAGTGACCATAGATGTTTTCTTGGTTATACCTATTTGAAGGTAACAACAATCTCTTGAATGGAATAGGAGGCTTGTAGGCTAGTGGATGTATTGGTGCTTTGCCCTTTCCTTTGGGATTGCCAACACTTGTAGGTCCCATGAATCCCAACCCCTTCTTGCCCTTTTAGGAGGAGAAGGAATCTATCAAGGGCAGTACTGAATTGGGCTTGGAGTAGCTAGCCACTATCCTTTTATCCCTCTCGAGCAATACTTCCAGGTCCCTTATTGGGTTTTCCTCGTACTCTATGGTGCCTAACTGGATGAATCAAATAGTTTCTAATTCACTAATTTCCCTCATTTTCAGATCCAGCAGGGAAAATGAGTCTTCATGCTGGGAAGCAGCAAGCTGAAGAGTGGAAATCTCCTTAGCCTGCTTCTTAGTCAACAACTTGTTTTCTTGAATGCATTCAATAAGACACCATATTTGTCAATTAGAGAATTGAAATCTTACTCAGATTCAGAGTCTCCTTCATCTCTTGATGAATGAGCTTCAGAATCTCGGCTGGTCTCATAGCCTGACTCAGAAGAGGACTTAGACAGAGAATGTACCTTTTGTTGACCAGGCTGATCCTAGTTGCATTCTTCATCAGTCATAGCCATCAGTCCAAAGCAGTTGCTGTCTTCTTCTTCTTCTTCATCCACCTCTGAATCACTATTTGACTGTGATAGAGGGGCCCTGATTTCTATCCTATTAGCAGGATAGTCTTTATCTTCTGCAACAGCAGCTAGCCCAAAGTAGGCTTTCTCTTTTTGTTCGGATTCTGAAGAAGATGACTCACTATCAGTCTAGCTCTTCTACTTCTTAGCCACAAAGGACTTTTATTTCTTTTCCTTGTGCTGATGGTAGTGCTTCTTTTCTCCATCCTCTCTTCTCTTAACTGGGCAGTCGACTATAATATGCCCTTGCTGGTTGCAGCAATAATAGATAACATTATTGGAAATCTGTTTACTAGGTTTGGATCCATACATGTCCTCCTTGGAGGATTTCTTCCTGTGGTGAGAGGAGGAAGGCCTGCTCTTCCATTGCTTCTTCTTCATGAACTTCTGGAACTGTCTGGGCAAGACAGCAAAGTCTTCATCAGACATGTGGCAGTTTGATGTACTTGTCTCTAAGTCATCTGAGTCAGACTCAACATCCCTCCCTGGTGGAGATGGAGTCTTTCTTCTACTTCTCCTTATGGCCTCAGTTTTGAATGCCACAGACTTCCCTTTGGCCTGGGACTTGCTGTTGGTTTCCTCTTCTTTCATGACAGACAGCTGCATCTCATATGACAATAACTTTCTAAATAGGGTGTGAGGTGGAGTATCACCCAGCTTTGCCACCTCTCTGATGGAACATATTTTTGTGTCCTAGTCTCTAGTGAGAGATCTTAAGAACTTGTCATTGAGCTCATAATGACTGAAGACCCTCCCATAGGTCTTCAACTCATTCATAATCCTAAAGAACTTTTCATAGAAGGTGGCTATGTTGTCTCCTTTGGACTGCCTGAGAGCCTCATACTCCTAGCTGAGCATGGGCTTCCTATCATCTCTTACTTCCTCTGTCCCCTCCATATAGATCACAAGTGTGTCCCATATTTCCTTTGTAGTTGTGTAGTGGATTAGATTCTGAAGGGTAGAATCATCAATAACACTAATATGATATTTTGAGCCCTCTTGTCCATGGTGGCAAGGATGACTTCATCCTTTATCATCTCTACATAAGTCTTAGGTGTCTGATCATTTGCATTCAGAACTGACACTTTAAGGGGGATGAAAGGTCCCTCCTTTATGGTAATAAAGATCCTAGGGTCAGCTACTTCCATGAACGTCCTAACCCTCTCCTTCCAGATGCTAAACCATTCCTTCTTGTAGATTGGAAGCTTCATGGAACCCAGCTCCTTATAGTTCACTCTTGAACCCATAAGGGCAATCTTTTTGCTGACCATGGAGATCTACTCAGACAGTTAAGCTTTCTTTGAGTAACCTCCCTCTGATACCACTTGAAAGACTTTGTTTTCAAGGCCAACTAACACCTAGAGGGGGGGGGGGTGAATTGATTTTAGACCTCTTTAAAATTATCTAGACCTAACCCCGATTAAACTGTGCTTATTTTTAGTTTGTTTGGCTTTCAAGATACACACACAGAAGACACATATATTTTATAGTAGTTCCCCAGATTATGGGTACATCCACTGTCCCTCTCCGCCTTTCTAACATCTTGTTAGACAAGGCACTTCACCAATTTCTCGGCTCCAATGAGCTTACAACTCGATCCCGCAGGACCACTCAATCTCTTTCAAAACTTACAACTCGGGCACTAAGCCCTACCACTCAGTGATTAAATAATCACCTACCTCAGACACAAATTCCCTACAACTCATGCTGGAAGGACAGCCCTACAAACTCAGAGAGATAACTCTCCTATAGCTCATGCCAATGACCCTACCTTAGATCTATAACAGAGATCATATACTTGGCCTTTATAATATAGGCCTACAATCTCATATCTAAAAGATCCTACACTCAGATCCAAGACTGGATCCTAAAGAAATAATTAGGTTGAGATGATTTGACACTAGAGATTTTACTCTGTGTCTGCTTCCTAGGCTAAGAATGAATCTGCCCATCTTCTTCTCAACAACAAGATGAATGTATCTTTAGTGGACTACTGCTGGTGCTGGAAGTAACTGCTGTTGAAGATTGTAGATTCGACAATGCTCTTCTTCTTCAATCAGCAACTGGACTTGCAGAATCTGACAGTTCTGCCACTCTTCTCTATCAGAAAGTTTTTTTGAACTGTTGTCGCTGGTAAAGATTGCAATTACTAACTCTTGTTGCTTTCAGGTTAACTGATCAGAACTTGTTCTTCAGGCTCGATGTTAATGGCGAGGAAGAAGATGAAGTTCTGACGCTATGTGTAATCAGAAAACCATAATTGCTTCTTTCCTTTCAGCCAATCTTATCCTTTTATAGTCCGCTAATCAACGACTCTTTATACTGTGGGCCCAGCCTAAAAAGGACAAGTTAACACCTTCCATTTGTAGAAAACGACAAAAACTATCCGTCGGCGCCATTAAAGGCATACTGCAGCTTTCCCGGGAACGTTTAGTGGTTGGCCTTCACTCAATGCCATTTGCCATAATTCCTTCTGAACTCTGCCAACTACTGAGGCGTTGAGTGAACTAGCTTCACTGAACGCTTCTGTACTTAGAAACTTTTCTTCTGAATGGAGGCGTTGAGTGTGTTATCATCACTCAATGCTTCCTGCCTTAGCCTCATCTTTTGACTAGGCGTTGTGTGAAATTTCTTAACTCAACGTTTTTGGAATTAGTCAAATTCCGATTTCTTCTTAGGCTTTGGCTGTCCAGGCTTGTCGCAATGCTTTATGTCATTTGGCGTTGAGTGAACTGTCTTCACTCAACTCTTTTGTACTTAGACAGATTTTTCCTATCATTCTACCAAGGCTTTGATAGAATCAGCATGGCGTTGAGTGAACTGGCTTCACTCAATGCTTTTTGACTTACAAACTTTTCCTTTGTTAGAATCTCTAGCTTTGACTGAGATAGCTTTACTCAACAAATTTGCTGCATGGCGTTGAGTGAGTTGACATCACTCAAAGCCTATGAACTTAGTCAATCATTCTTCTTGCTGAAGCTTGGATTTGACTATCCATACCTGGCTCACCGCTTTAGCTTATCTGGCGTTGAGTGAGCTATCCTCACTCAATGCTTCTGTACTTAACCAGAATCCTGCCTTTTTTCAGTATTCTCCTTGACCACTATCGTTGAGTGAATTGGCTTTACTCAACACATGTGGACTTAGGCAACTTCCTGCCTTTCTAGAATCCTTCTTTGTGTCCACCTATCCAATCAATATGACAAGGACTATCCTGCATGCATGAACTTAAACACATATCAAATACTACTATGTGTATGTTATTGACTTGTTTGACTTCTTACAAATCTTGGACATTGGGATCAATGAACCTAACATATGGATTCCTTTTTGCCTTGCTTGAAGGCCTCATACTACTGGTTAAAGAGAGATTTCCTGTCATCCCTCACCTCCTCTGTCCCTTTGAAATACATAATTAGAATATCCCACATCTCCTTAGCAGTTCTGTAGTGGACCAAGTTCTAAAATATAGAATTATCTATGACACTTATAATAATATTCTGGGCCCTCTTGTCCATAGTGTCCAGAATTACTTCATCCTTGGTTATCCTAGTGTATTTCTTAGGAGTCTGAACATTAGAATCTATAGAATAGAACTTCACAGGAATGAAAGGTCCCTCTTGAATAGTTATCTATATCATAGTGTTTGAGGCTTCCATGAATAACCTTACCCTCTCCTTCTAGATCCCATCCTTCCTATAAAGCAGAAGTTTCATAAAACCCAACTCTTTGTAGTTCTCACCTAAAGCCATGAAGATAAGCTTTAACTACCCTTAGAGATCTTATTCAGACTGTTAAGTCTTTCATGAACAACCTCCCTCAGATATCACTTGAAAGTCTTTGTTCAAGGGTTGCTAAACACCTAGGGGGTGAATAGGTTTTAGAAATTGCATATAGAATCCGGAATCAAAGTACAGAATAGACATGCTCTGTGAAGCCCATTTGGACAGGTTGGTCTGGATTGATGATGATTTATTTGCATGCCAGAGAAGACTTAGTTGATAAACATGTAGTTTTTGGGGTCAGGGGGTGTGCAGGATGATGTAGTGATAGTATTGAAGGTTTCCTCTAGGAAAACACCAAAAATTGAAGAAGAAACGAGATTCTGTCCCATACCGCGCGGTGGTTGCGCTACTGCCGATGATAGCTCCCAGTGAGCTATGAGAGGCCTATCTCTTGGAGAGCACAACTAAGGTGGCCTGTCCCAGTGAGCTATGCGGGCCATATTTTGAAGCTAAAAGGCTTAAAAGCACAGCTAAGGTGGCCGTGAGAGCCAACCTGATTGTGGTTGTGAAGCCTGTGTTCGCGAGACAAGGTGCGTAGTATGAGAAGCTGTTGAGCCTGGAGAGCCCAAGTATTATGACCGTGAGAGCCATTGATATGATCATTATGATCTCAGATCCTGGGGACAAGGTGAGTGGCAATTGAAGCTGAGAGCATGAAGTGCCCAACCAAAAAGGCCAGAGAGAAAAATGGGCAAGGGGAGGCTGACCCGTGTATTGTCATTCGCCTTGATGGTATTTACCGTCGGCGTTGGCATGATAATTTGAGCAACGGGCTATATCTGAACCGTACTTATGTTATGTTGTTCAGGCATAATGAGACTCTTAGGCTACGGGCCGAAAAGACTAGAATGCTCAAGTATGAACCATCAAGTTTGGGACTGTAAATGGTGGTGGGACCCGAAGAAGTCCGGTGTACTGAGAAGGTGCCCTGAGTGCACCGGGCGTGTTGTAACATCTCATTTCCTACTAAACACCTAAACTTAGATTAGGTTAGGACATGTGGTGGATGAATGGGGTTAGGCTAGGTTTGACCCATGGAGTTAGTATGGATTTACATAGGGCCCACTATAGGGTTCGAGTCAAATCAGGTCAAACTAGCCCAAAATGGAATCATAGGTACACATTGACCCCACCACTGTGCCCCTAACCTTAAAAGCAATCTAAGTGAACCAAAAGCCACATCTGGGTAAACATTGACCCATGTTGACTCAAGTCAACCATAACCCAAATTTGGTCAAATCCATACATATAGGCCTAATTAGCCCAAGTGGGGGCATCACTGTAAGACCCCCCCTTTTTTTTTCTTTTTCACCCACCGGGGTCTTAGCCCAGAATTGCCGCTTTGCGGTGGCACCGACTCACGGGAAGGCAACCACTACAAAACGCCAATTCTGCCGGCCCTTTTCGATCGCAGAATAGTAGCATAATAAAGAAGAGCAAGTCCACAATAATCACTTGTGTATAAATAAATCTCCACGAAGGGAGTGTCCACAATATATCAGAGTACTGCAAATACGGGCTTACGCCCGGTACATCATATCCTCACTACAAGTCACTCGCGGAAGCAAAGCTAAAACTAAGCGTCACCGTAACTGTCACTGAACTGAGAGCACCCAAGCTGGACTGGCCCATCTCCACCGACTCTGTACTCCGCTGTTGCTGCATCTCTGGGTGCTTCTTCCTTTTCGGCCTACCGTCGCCGCCTCGTAATCCACGTCTACGTCTACGTCTTCGGCCTCCTGGGTGCTGAGCTGGTGGAGTCCCACCCATCAAGGGGCATTTAACCCGTGTATGTCCCAGCTGGTGACAATGGTAACACGGTCGCGGGGTCAACTCTGTCAGGAACTGCAAAAGCCGTGACCCTTCCAAATGGTACACCTAAAATGTTGTGGTTCGAAAACCATTAGTCATAAAGACTAAGCCCTATCATCCCCTACCCCTTCCCCCATGGCTCCTAGGTACCGAGCGGAGAGGGAGAAAGGAAAGGACAAGAAGGTGGAGATTAAACCAAATAAACAGGTGACAGCGGACCTTATGCTAGCAAGTTATAATAGGTGAACAGTTTAAATGTTGTAATAGGTAGAACAATTAATAAGTAGCAGTTTATATAAAAAGGCAGCTAGAGAACAGTAAGTAAACAACAAGTAAATAAGTATGTAACCTTAACTTATATGAATGCCCATACAAACTTATAAGTTAAGGGGTCTTCTGCAAGGCTCCCATCGTATAAAAAGTCCCATACCGATTTATACGTTGGGGTGTCGGTTGTATGCAAATATGAGTGTAGTGATATGCTATGCCATGATTCATGCAAGTGCAACTCACGCACACGACTCTATGCGCACAGACCTTTAGTTCCCCCTGTTCGGGAGGCTAGCTTCACCCCTAGGAACCTCCGTTGTGGCAAACGGAGACAGTGAGTCGGGCCCCCCACTCCTAGGTGGGTAACCACACTACCAGGCCTAGCCCTTCCGTACGCCCCTAGAAGAACACAACCTAGAGTATTCGCGTACTGCTGCTGGATGTACCCTCCAGACTTTTCGCCGAGTCATCGTACCGCTGTCGGTGTGATCGATCGCCTAGTACCGATGACCCACCACTTTTATTCCGTACTCCAACCCTCGAGCCCGCGGCCCCCCGGACAGTCCTGTCCGTGCATCTACCTTCAGAGCTACTGTCTGAATGGCAAGTAATCCTATAATTCTACTTTCCTAGCTATCAGGGAGTGTAAATGTGCAACTCTAGTTATACTAGTTGCTCTTTTAATTTATTATTCCTATGGTTTACGTTAGCCCAGGACTGCCCCCGGTATACCCCGTGAAGGGCTCTCAAGGGGCACTAGGAACCAAGACGGCGGCATTACGGCCCGAAGTTCCCTTTCGCAAGGCACTTATTATTATTGGTTGATCTCCCTTAACCCGATCCCCTTTTAGTTACTTTAGTTCTAACCCTAGAGTATTAAACTCTTCCTCCTCTTCCCGGGATGGACGATCTTTCGTCGTTCCCGTACTCCCTTATCCTAACCGGTCTCTCACTCCACTTATCCTGACTTCCAATGATGAACTCAACCTTAATTTGCCCTACCAACCATCAACTACCAAAATTCCATGGCTTACTATATGCAGACCATCCTAAGCTATATGAGGTACACAAGTGGAGGTACACCAAATTATCTTCCAAATCTCCTATAATATTTACTGGAGGTCTACCATATCATAATTTGTCTAAACCCAGAAACTTATAATTTTCCTAATTAATCTGATATTTATTTAATTTTCCCAAAGGACGTGCCATGGGTCATTTTAAACATGAACTACATGATCTTCCTAAGTAATAGCTACTCAAAAATCATGATCATTAAATAACAGCAAAATAACCTCAAATACAAATTCTCAGAATTTTATAGGAAGTATTTAACCTCTAAATAATTTATTCCGTATAATCACGATAATTCTACGTAATGAAGGAAGTACTGAAATTATTCATCTAAAAATTATAGAAAAATCACTAGTCAGTAGTATGATATATAAAAGATCTTTGTGCAGAGAATCATAATTTTACTAACTTGCTAAACACCACTAAAGATTTAATCAAATAATCAAGGTAAAACATACTTAAAGAAGCAAGCCTTGGAATTAATCTTCCAAAAGTCCCATAAAAATTCACAGAGATTTAAAATCATAATAAACGTTCTCTGCTTAAATTTCATCACTTTCCAGAGAGTGTGTATCCCCTAATAAATTTTCAAAGCAAATCATACTACTACTACATCATTAAAGGAAGTATCCAAAATAATGAACATAAAATTCATAGAAAAATATCCAGAGCTTGTACCATCCCTATAATTCACTCTACCCAATTCTTATCACTTTTCAATGAGATTTTGTCATTTCCTATCTCTACAAGTTTTGCGCCCTAAACTAGGGTTAGACTTTCAAGTATCTCAACGGTCTCCAAATTTACTAAGATTTCATCCAGAGAACTATATTGACCCTATGGTTCTCTTCACCCAATTTCGGGTCAATCCAAGGTCATTTGACCACATGACCTTCACAAACCACCAAGATCCATCCTTATGGTTTGGCCTTGGTCCTTAGGGTAAACTCACCCCGATCCACCTCAAACTCCATGAGTGGGTGCTAGAGAATATCACTAGCCAGTGGTAAAAATCTCAGCCTCTGTTGAGGTGATCTCACCACTCAAACTTCAAAAGTGCACTTTTAACCTAAGACCCCTTATTAGGGCAAAACTTAGGGTTGATCATTTCCAGTCCAAACCATCTACAAATGAGATGGAAAATTATTCAGAACCTTATGGTGACCCCAGGGACCACTCACCAGAATTTGGGAGGGTTTGGAAATTATTTATTTATCTAATTAAATTCGGCTATGATTATTGAATTTTTCTAAAAACTATAGAAAAATATTCTCCAAAAATTCTCATTTTTGGATAGCACCTAGATATATATAAGATTAGACCACACCACAAATTTCAAGTCATTTTGATGACTGGTTTAGAGTGGGGAATTTTTCTATGGTCCAGACGGCCCTCTGGATAGACCTCACCAAAAAGGGTGCTGTGGTCTAACCAGGATTCCGAATCGAGTAAAATTAATTTTTAATAAAACTAAACTTCAAGGGCTACAGTTTCTATGTTGACCACTTTTCCCGTAGGAGCCTCTAGGTATTTTTCCCAAAATATTTAAAGTGACAGATATTTTCATTCAAAAATTGTTTTAAAAATAGAATCCAATTTTCATGGCACTGTTCATCTTCTTCAAAGCCCGAACCAGAGGCCTGAGGACTCATTTTCCTGTAGCTTTTCCAAAGCTATTTCCCGGCCATCCAGCCATCTCCCTGGCCGGCCACCTCCACCACCACCTCTGTTGAGGTGAGGGCTATCGTCGGGCGGCGGCACGGCCGCCGGAGAGGCGGTTTCCGGCGAACCCGCCATCATGTAATTTTCGGAAAGGCACGAATACGCTCACCCGATCTGGCTCTTTTGAGCCCGATATCTCTCCTAACGATTCCTAAGATCTATCCGCAGAAGAAGAGGGAGGGGAGTACCTTATTCATGGTTTGACGGCGAGATGGACGTTGGACTGTCATGGCGCGGTGGTGGCGTCGTCGGAATTCTTCTACAGCAAGACGGAGGTCTGAAACAGTTTGAGGGAGTGTAACCTTTTACTCTTGCTCTTAGGAGTCTTTTATAGATCAGCAAATGGGGAGGGGAAAAGATGAAACGTTGGAGATGAAACGTTGGCGGTCATTAATAACACCCTTATGACGTTTCGGTTATGACGAATGGCAGTTGAAAAGTTGGAGATGAAGAGGTGTTTGCCAGGTGGCAATTTCCTATTGGAACTATTTTTCCTTAATTATTAATATAATTAAAGTAGGCAACGACCCATAAATACTCTTGATTTTCATTCCCATGGTCAGAATTTATTATGGCGTCGGTTACCGAAATTTCCAACCTGGCTGTCATTTCGGCCTTGGTCACGGGCGTGACACATAGGTCACGGGCATGACAGGCCCGGTTAGCCAGTTCTGGGTTCGACGATCGTCGAACTGAGATCGACGATCGTCGAAGGGTGGTCACGGGCGTGACACCCGGGTCACGGGTGTGACTGGCCCGTGTGGCCAAATTCTGGGTCGGCGAGCGTCGAACTGAGATCGACGCTCGTCCAGCGTGGTCACGCCCTATGTCACGGGCGTGACATTGAGGGTCACGGGCATGACTGGCCCGTGTGGCCAAATTCTGGGTCGGCGAGCGTCAAACTGAGATCGACGCTCGTCAAGCGTGGTCACGCCCTATGTCACGGGCGTGACACCTGGGTCACGGGCGTGACAGGGTCATGAGGCAAATTCCGCGCTGGCGATCGTCGCGCTGAGATCGACGATCGCCGAAGGGGGGGTCACGCCCTTGGTCACGGGCGTGACACCCGGGGTCACGGGCGTGACAGGGCCGGGTTGAAAATTCTGCGCCCGACGATCGTCTCCCTGAGGTCGACGATCGTCGAAGGAGTCACGCCCTAGGTCACGGGCGTGACTGGTCGGTCACGGGCGTGACTGCCCCTTTACTCAAAATTAGGGTCGGCAAACTTCAATTTCCTGGGCTTCCTAGGGTTCTGTTAAGACACAACCACTCCCAGGGTCTAGCCGGAAATGGGATGTTACAAATCCCAATAAACAAAACAAAGATTTCGTCCCCGAAATCCAGGTTAAGTCTACGGGGCTCCAATCGAGAGGGGAAGCTTGTAACATCCCATGAGAGTTGAAAGGTCTACATCTTTGCGTTACGTTTGCAGTGTGCAGTTTTGATTCTAAGAACCACCCGTCCAATTGTCAAGGTATATACCCCCAATAAACAAAGGGTTAGCCCTTATTCTTGAAATTTCGGTCTTATTGGTTTAGAATAGGAACGCAGATTGATTGTCCAGAGGGGTAGTGAGGTATACCCGACCGAAAAGTTCTGGATACCTTTGTCGCATCGAGTCCTGTGGCTCCCCTGTATGCTTCTCCTGTCCATGCTTGTTCTACCGAACCCTGACTAACGGAACCTTCTTCCGTCGCAAGACCCACATTATCGTGTCATCGATCTTGATAGGCTCCAAGTTGGCTGACCGATTCAACACAATCGTCTTGGGCACCCCGTGCTGACGAACAGCTACTCACCATTCTTATGAAACACCCACAAGAGTTTTCTTTCGGGTCGAGGTAACGCCAACTACCTCGTCCAGTCTATCCTCGAAGCTCCCTTTAATATTGTGCCTGGGGTGGGGACGACGAATCTTGTGCATGAAATCTCCAATTATACCTTCGTACTTCCATTATATCTCGGGCTGTGGCTGTAATAGTTTCCCAAAAATTATTTCACTTAGCCTTCCACAACTGAAGGACCTCACCGTGCATCACAAAATCCATGACACTTATATTCACTCCAGGGGGTAGATGTTCTGAGATACACTACACTTCCGGTAATTTAATTTCCCATTTGTGTGTGTAGGCAATAGATCTATAAAATCTCCACACGATGATTGTTCTATTCCTTCGAGTACGCCCAAAATCAATCAATTCAACCTTACGAGTTATATTTAAGGTATCCGTCTTTCAATATATTGTTTGCTCACATCGTGTAGTTTCCTAGAGTCATCGTACTTCCGATGATATAACATAGCGATCTAGTCTTATCTTTGCCCGAACAATGTCAAATTATGTCAAATTCAATCTCACTATTCCAAAATTCGGGCTAAGAAAACCTAAGTCAATCCTATTTGCCCAATAAACAAAAGTTTAGCCCCCAATAAACAAAAGATAAGCCCCTACCTACCTTGGGCTAAGCATCTTTTATATTACCATGTTATCTCTGTCCCAGTTGGGTGCACAATCCCTAGGGCATCAATCTTCGACTTGGGGTTCCACCCTGAAATTCGTCGATATACCCCGTACTTCAAACACTTTGAGTCACATTTTCGACAACCTTGTCCGAGTCAAGATGTTCCCAATCCCAAATGGGTATCTTCCGAACTTGTATTCCTATCCGACCCTCAGTGTTTGTCTCAGTGGTTGCCTTTAGGTAATTTTGTTCCTGGTGTTGAGGGTTAAGACTACTTGTATTTTACCATTCTGCTAAAGTATATTGGTCTCAATTCTCCTTAAAGTAGTCTACCGCTTCGAATAATCGTTGATTGGGATAGTAGGGACACCAGAGTTTTACGTCTTAGGTAGTCATTCTCGTGCTAAACTCCTCCTTTATTCTCTTTGGGTATCTCCTTACCTTAACCAAATTCATACCCAAGGTCTATTTTGAACTAGGGTATACTACAGACTGTCCTGGTTAGTCACGAGTCCTAGTTGGTTGAGTCTAAATCGTAGTCTAGAGAGTTATGTGAAATGTTCTTTGCCGCCGGAGGTGTTCCCTGCTGGGGGCAGGGTAGGCCACAGGCTACAAAGAAGGATTCCAACTAACGATAAAGTGGACTTTCACATGTGATTTCCCTTATGGGCACACCACTGCTTCCGCTGCTTAGTTTGTCCACAAACTAAACTCGAGCGGGGGTGACCTAGGGTTAGTGGATTGCTACTTTTCCGATCGAGGTTCCCTCTGATACCACTTGTAAGACCCCCCCCTTTTTTTTTCTTTTTCACCCACCGGGGTCTTAGCCCAGAATTGCCGCTTTGCGGTGGCACCGACTCACGGGAAGGCAACCACTACAAAACGCCAATTCTGCCGGCCCTTTTCGATCGCAGAATAGTAGCATAATAAAGAAGAGCAAGTCCACAATAATCACTTGTGTATAAATAAATCTCCACGAAGGGAGTGTCCACAATATATCAGAGTACTGCAAATACGGGCTTACGCCCGGTACATCATATCCTCACTACCAGTCACTCACAGAAGCAAAGCTAAAACTAAGCGTCACCGTAACTGTCACTGAACTGAGAGCACCCAAGCTGGACTGGCCCATCTCCACCGACTCTGTACTCCGCTGTTGCTGCATCTCTGGGTGCTTCTTCCTTTTCGGCCTACCGTCGCCGCCTCGCGATCCACGTCTACGTCTACGTCTTCGGCCTCCTGGGTACTGAGCTGGTGGAGTCCCACCCATCAAGGGGCATTTAACCCGTGTATGTCCCGGCTGGTGACAATAGTAACACGGTCGCGGGGTCAACTCTGTCAGGAACTGCAAAAGCCGTGACCCTTCCAAATGGTACACCTAAAATGTTGTGGTTCGAAAACCATTAGTCATAAAGACTAAGCCCTATCATCCCCTACCCCTTCCCCCATGGCTCCTAGGTACCGAGCAGAGAGGGAGAAAGGAAAGGACAAGAAGGTGGAGATTAAACCAAATAAATAGGTGACAGCGGACCTTATGCTAGCAAGTTATAATAGGTGAACAGTTTAAATGTTGTAATAGGTAAAACAATTAATAAGTAGCAGTTTATATAAAAAGGCAGCTAGAGAACAGTAAGTAAACAACAAGTAAATAAGTATGTAACCTTAACTTATATGAATGCCCATACAAACTTATAAGTTAAGGGGTCTTCTGCAAGGCTCCCATCGTATAAAAAGTCCCATACCGATTTATACGTTGGGGTGTCGGTTGTATGCAAATATGAGTGTAGTGATATGCTATGCCATGATTCATGCAAGTGCAACTCACGCACACGACTCTATGCGCACAGACCTTTAGTTCCCCCTGTTCGGGAGGCTAGCTTCACCCCCAGGAACCTCCGTTGTGGCAAACGGAGACAGTGAGTCGGGCCCCCCACTCCTAGGCGGGTAACCACACTACCAGGCCTAGCCCTTCCGTACGCCCCTAGAAGAACACAACCTAGAGTATCCGCGTACTGCTGCTGGATGTACCCTCCAGACTTTTCGCCGAGTCATCGTACCGCTGTCGGTGTGATCGATCGCCTAGTACCGATGACCCACCACTTTTATTCCGTACTCCAACCCTCGAGCCCGCGGCCCCCCGAACAGTCCTGTCCGTGCATCTACCTTCAGAGCTACTGTCTGAATGGCAAGTAATCCTATAATTCTACTTTCCTAGCTATCAGGGAGTGTAAATGTGCAACCCTAGTTATACTAGTTGCTCTTTTAATTTATTATTCCTATGGTTTACGTTAGCCCAGGACTGCCCCCGGTATACCCCGTGAAGGGCTCTCAAGGGGCACTAGGAACCAAGACGGCGGCATTACGGCCCGAAGTTCCCTTTCGCAAGGCACTTATTATTATTGGTTGATCTCCCTTAACCCGATCCCCTTTTAGTTACTTTAGTTCTAACCCTAGAGTATTAAACTCTTCCTCCTCTTCCCGGGATGGACGATCTTTCGTCGTTCCCGTACTCCCTTATCCTAACCAGTCTCTCACTCCACTTATCCTGACTTCCAATGATGAACTCAACCTTAATTTGCCCTACCAACCATCAATTACCAAAATTCCATGGCTTACTATATGCAGACCATCCTAAGCTATATGAGGTACACAAGTGGAGGTACACCAAATTATCTTCCAAATCTCCTATAATATTTACTGGAGGTCTACCATATCATAATTTGTCTAAACCCAGAAACTTATAATTTTCCTAATTAATCTGATATTTATTTAATTTTCCGAAAGGACGTGCCATGGGTCATTTTAAACATGAACTACATGATCTTCCTAAGTAATGGATACTCAAAAATCATGATCATTAAATAACAGAAAAATAACCTCAAATACAAATTCTCAGAATTTTATAGGAAGTATTTAACCTCTAAATAATTTATTCCGTATAATCACGATAATTCTACGTAATGAAGGAAGTACTGAAATTATTCATCTAAAAATTATAGAAAAATCACTAGTCAGTAGTATGATATATAAAAGATCTTTGTGCAGAGAATCATAATTTTACTAACTTGCTAAACACCACTAAAGATTTAATCAAATAATCAAGGTAAAACATACTTAAAGAAGCAAGCCTTAGAATTAATCTTCCAAAAGTCCCATAAAAATTCACAGAGATTTAAAATCATAATAAACGTTCTCTGCTTAAATTTCATCACTTTCCAGAGAGTGTGTATCCCCTAATAAATTTTCAAAGCAAATCATACTACTACTACATCATTAAAGGAAGTATCCAAAATAATGAACATAAAATTCATAGAAAAATATCCAGAGCTTGTACCATCCCTATAATTCACTCTACCTAATTCTTATCACTTTTCAATGGGATTTTGTGTCATTTCCTATCTCTACAAGTTTTGCGCCCTAAACTAGGGTTAGACTTTCAGGTATCTCAACGGTCTCCAAATTTACTAAGATTTCATCCAGAGAACTATATTGACCCTATGGTTCTCTTCACCCAATTTCGAATCAATCCAAGGTCATTTGACCACATGACCTTCACAAACCACCAAGATCCATCCTTATGGTTTGGCCTTGGTCCTTAGGGTAAACTCACCCCGATCCACCTCAAACTCCATGAGTGGGTGCTAGAAAATATCACTAGCCAGTGGTAAAAATCTCAGCCTCTGTTGAGGTGATCTCACCACTCAAACTTCAAAAGTGCACTTTTAACCTAAGACCCCTTATTAGGGCAAAACTTAGGGTTGATCATTTCCAGTCCAAACCATCTACAAATGAGATGGAAAATTATTCAGAACCTTATGGTGACCCCAGGGACCACTCACCAGAATTTGGGAGGGTTTGGAAATTATTTATTTATCTAATTAAATTCGGCTAGGATTATTGAATTTTTCTAAAAACTATAGAAAAATATTCTCCAAAAATTCTCATTTTTGGATAGCACCTAGATATATGTAAGATTAGACCACACCCCAAATTTCAAGTCATTTTGATGACTGGTTTAGAGTGGGGAATTTTTCTAAGGTCCAGACGGCCCTCTGGATAGACCTCACCAAAAAGGGTGCTGTGGTCTAACCAGGATTCCGAATCGAGTAAAATTAATTTTGAATAAAACTAAACTTCAAGGGCTACAGTTTCTATGTTGACCACTTTTCCCGTAGGAGCCTCTAGGTATTTTTCCCAAAATATTTAAGGTGACAGATATTTTCATTCAAAAATTGTTTTAAAAATAGAATCCAATTTTCATGGCACTGTTCATCTTCTTCAGAGCCCGAACCAGAGGCCTGAGGACTCATTTTCCTGTAGCTTTTCCAAAGCTATTTCCTGGCCATCCAGCCATCTCCCTGGCCGGCCACCTCCACCACCACCTCTGTTGAGGTGAGGGCTATCGTCGGGCGGCGGCACGGCCGCCGGAGAGGCGGTTTCCGGCGAACCCGCCACCATGTAATTTTCAGAAAGGCACGAATACGCTCACCCGATCTGGCTCTTTTGAGCCCGATATCTCTCCTAACGATTCCTAAGATCTATCCGCAGAAGAAGAGGGAGGGGAGGACCTTATTCATGGTTTGATGGCGAGATGGACGTTGGACTGTCATGGCACGGTGGTGGCGTCGTCGGAATTCTTCTACAGCAAGGCGGAGGTCTGAAACAGTTTGAGGGAGTGTAACCTTTTCCTCTTGCTCTTAGGAGTCTTTTATAGATCAGCAAATGGGGAGGGGAAAAGATGAAACGTTGGAGATGAAACGTTGGCGGTCATTAATAACACCCTTATGACGTTTCGGTTATGACGAATGGCAGTTGAAAAGTTGGAGATGAAGAGGTGTTTGCCAGGTGGCAATTTCCTATTGGAACTATTTTTCCTTAATTATTAACATAATTAAAGTAGGGAACGACCCATAAATACTCTTGATTTTCATTCCCATGGTCAGAATTTATTATGGCGTCGGTTACCGAAATTTCCAACCTGGCTGTCATTTCGGCCTTGGTCACGGGCGTGACACATAGGTCACGGGCGTGACAGGCCCGGTTAGCCAGTTCTGGGTTCGACGATCGTCGAACTGAGATCGACGATCGTCGAAGGGTGGTCACGGGTGTGACACCCGGGTCACAGGCGTGACTGGCCCGTGTGGCCAAATTCTGGGTCGGCGAGCGTCGAACTGAGATCGACGCTCGTCCAGCGTGGTCACGCCCTATGTCACGGGCGTGACATTGAGGGTCACGGGCATGACTGGCCCGTGTGGCCAAATTCTGGGTCGGCGAGCGTCGAACTGAGATCGACGCTCGTCAAGCGTGGTCACGCCCTATGTCACGGGCGTGACACCTGGGTCACGGGCGTGACAGGGTCATGAGGCAAATTCCGCACTAGCGATCGTCGCGCTGAGATCGACGATCGCCGAAGGGGGGGTCACGCCCTTGGTCACGGGCGTGACACCCGGGGTCACGGGCGTGACAGGGCCGGGTTGAAAATTCTGCACCCGACGATCGTCTCCCTGAGGTCGACGATCGTCGAAGGAGTCACGCCCTAGGTCACGGGCGTGACTGGTCGGTCACGGGCGTGACTGCCCCTTTACTCAAAATTAGGGTCGGCAAACTTCAATTTCCTGGGCTTCCTAGGGTTCTGTTAAGACACAACCACTCCCAGGGTCTAGCCGGAAATGGGATATTACAATCACCATGGCCCAACCCATGTTGGGTGATGCCATAGGGCACATGATCATCAAGTGAGGTCAGCCCACTCATCAAGTTGACCAAGTCATCCCTAAAAGTCAACTCGACCAACCTTACGCCCATTTAAGTAAATTTGAAGACCAAGCTCATTCCTAATGGGCTAAGGCCTTGAGCTATGACCCAACCCATGTTGGGTGATGATATGGGGTTCATGACCATCAAGTGGGGCCAACGCACTCATAAAGTTGACCAAGTCAACCCTATAAGTCAACAAATGGCCTAAAGGATGAAAAAAGGCCAAGCCCATTCCCAACGGGCAAAGCCCATGAGCAAAGGCCCATGACCAGCCTAAATGGTCAATGATAGCCCATACCCCCTTAAATTGGAGAGAGATTGCATGCAAGGGGATAGTTTTGGAAATTTTGGGAAAAAGAGGAGAGAGAAGAGAGGGAAAATTGGGATGAAGGTCATGTGGCCCTCCTCCTCTCTTCCCAAGCCCTCCACTGAACTCTGGCAATAATTCTCAGCCTTTCCAGCCCAACTCCATGACACATGGTAGCCATGGTGAAGCATCCAATGCTTGGCCGAAATCCCCTCTCTTCAAAACTATATAACCAGCCAACCCCACCCCATTTGACCTCACTATCAGCATCAGAAGGACGAGAGGAGTGGAATTCGATATCTAGATATAAGCTTTTGGTGGATAAACGAGTTCGGGAGAAGCTCGTTGGAGAGGAGAAATTCCATGGCCAACCACCGTCGCTGCCGCCTTCGGGCTTCGATTAAGGTCCGTTTCTACTCCTCTCCCTCCATTCTAGTTTCCTAGATCATTTAGGAGAGATTTCGAGCTCAATTGAGCTTGGATCCATGTGAGGTGTGGGACAAAATTCATGGTTTTGATGTAGCTTGGGTTCGCCGGAAACTGCCGCCTCCAGCGGCCAAGTCACCGTCAAACGTTAGCCATCACCTCAATGGAGGTGGTTGTGGTGGCGGCTGAGGAGGTGGTTGAATGTTCGGGAAACACCAGATCAAGGTTCTACAGGTCTGTGCAATCATGTCCGTCGGCTGGAGGAAGAAGACGCATAGATGTCGTCCATCTTGATGTATTAAAATATAGCTTATTTTATATTCTGTCAAACTTTATCCTGTACTTTGCGGGCTGATTGTAGGCCTCTTAGAGGAAGATTCAGAAAACGTGTTCAACATATAAAATGTAGCCCTAGGTCGTAACTTTAAAATTACACCCTAAAGTTATAATTTGGGGCACTACAACCCCTTATTGGGCCATTCTACTAAGACTGGACTTAGGCTAGGGCAGATCTTGAAATGAGTGCCCAAGCCAAACCCTAGGTCCACATGACTTGAGATTTTGGTCATGCATGTGACTAGGTCATACTTACGTACTGAAAAAAATGGGAATTTTTGGAAAGTGTTTTTCCATATTTTTTGGAGAAATATTATTTATTGATTTAATTGAATTTTTGGAGATCTACAACTCCAAATGCACTCAAATTTGGGTGGCATGGCCATTGGGTCATTAGATGACCATGGTAGAAATTTTAGGCCATTTTTATCTCTGCATGTTTTGGAAATCCAACATGCATGATGAATGTTTATTGAAATTTGGTGTGCCTATAGTATAAATGGGAAAATGAGAATTTAGCCAATTTGGAACCATACATGTCCATGAAACTCTGGACAGAGGCTTATAGAAATGAAATACACCTCCCATAGGAAGGATGGGATTTTTGGGATCAAAAATCCCATTAAATAGATTTATTGGAAATAAGGTCCATTTGGAAATATAAATTTTAAAATAGGAAAATTACTTTATTAAATTCTGAAACTCTGTCACAAGCCCTATTAGGACATTATACACCTCTATAAAATTTTATAAGCTTGTTTGAAAATTTTATCTTGAGTTTTTAGTAGAATTACCTTATTGACCCTTTTTGGAAACTAATTAAAAGTAAAGGAAATTATTGCTAAACAATTATGGAAAGGTTTATAGAATCTTAATTCTATGATTAGAAATCTTAGGCAATTCTACCAAGACTTGTCCAAGGCTAGGGAAGATCTTTAAATGAGTGCCCAAGACAAATCCTAGGTCCACTTGACTTGGGATTTTGGTCATGCATGTGACTAGGTCATACTTAGGTACTGAACAAAAATGAGAATTTTTGATAGTTTTTGGAGAAATATTATTTATTAAATTAATTAAATTTTTGGAGATCTACAACTCCAAATGCCCCCAAATTTGGGTTGCAAGGCCGTTGGTTCATTAGATGACCATGGTAGAAATCTTAGGCCATTTTGACATCTGAATGTTTGGGAAATCAAACATGCATGATGAAGGTATATTGAAATTTGGTGTGCCTATAGTAGAAATGGGAAAATGGGAATTTAACCCATTTGGCCAAATGAATGTCCATGAAACTCTGGACAGAGGCTTATAGCAATTAAATACACCTCCCATAGGAAGGAGGATGGGATTTTTGGGATCAAAAATCCCATTAAATAGATTTATTGGAATTAAGGTCCATTTGGAAATATAAATTTTAAAATAGGGAAATTACTTTATTAAATTTTGAAACTCTGTCACAAGCCCTATTAGGACATTATACACCTCTATAAAATTTTATAAGCTTGTTTGGAAATTTTATCTTGAGTTTTTAGTAGAATTATATTATTGCCCATTTTTGGAAATTAATTAATAGTAAAGGAAATTATTGCTGAACAATTATGGAAAAATTTATAGAATCTTAATTCTTTGATTAGAACCTTATGTATTTATTTGAGAATTTATGGGTGAATATGTATGTAAAAAACTCAAGTAGTGGCATTTTGGTTATATCATTATTATGGAATTTTGTTATGTCAAATCACTGGATTGGATAATGAAATTCTGTATTTTGTGTTACTATATCAATATTGATCTCCAGTAATTTTCTAAGAATTTTTGGTTGGATAGTTGAAGTACTTCATTTGGAAAAGGATTAATTATGGTTTTATATTAATTAAAGAATATATAGAAATTTAAATGGAAAAATTATGATACTTTTTAGGCAGTCATAGTTAACCTAGTTGAACATCAAGAAAGTTTATTAGGCTTGTGAGATCGTTGGATATAGTACATCATGCACAAAATGACTTAGGTCACTTAATTAAAAGATTTAATTTAGGGTCTTAATTACTTAAAAAATGGTGAAATCCTAAGTGGTCAACACCATACACCATACCAACCCATGATAATTAATTAGGGGCATTTGGCCCAAGGAATTGGAAGTCCTATTATATGGGTTAGTATTAGGTCATGAGTTGCGCTTATCAAAAGTAGCAGGTATTACTAGGACCCATAGGGGATACAATAGAAGGTTGAGTTGATAACTATATTGGGAAGATAAACCCTGGTTGGTTTCTAGTAGGTCACTCCATAGTATCGAGTGATAGAGTTCAAAATCCCAAGGACAGTAGCTAGAATGGAGACCAACGGAAGACCGCCGATTCCCCAATTATATCCTAAGTCATTGGTTCGTTCCAGAGTAACAACGAGAGCTGGGTATGGATCATGGGTAGATATTAATAAAAGTAAGTATCCTTGCGAAAGGGAACTTTGGGCTTTCAATCCCATCTTTGTTCCTAGTGCCCCCGAGACCCCTTCATTGGGCATATCCTGGGCAGTCCTGGGATTAACCCTAAATTTCTAGGTATAACAAACACTAGACAAGAGTAGTCTAATAGGATAAGAGAACTTGGTAACATTCTCACCCATGAAGGGTTAGAGGGATTAAGGATTAAGAGAATGATGTGACAATCTCACCCGTGAAGGGTTGGAGGGTTTCGTGACAGTTTGTCCTGCGAGATGGAGGCTCGAGAGTTTGAAATCAGGACGGGTTTGGTCCTACGAGCTTGAGGCTCAGGTTGAGATACCTTGCACGTGCATAGAAAAAAAAATAGTGTCCGGTCAAGCGGTACTGGGCCAATCATCTCACTAATGGTAGTACGGTGACTCTGGTGAGGTGTGAAGGTTTGAGGGGCCAGTAGGTTGTTTATACTGCGGTCTGGAGGACAATCCCCGAAAACGCACACCCGACCAAGAAAGTCTGGCAGTTGGCCAGAACTATTACGTAGAGACTCTAGAGTTCACCTAGGGCGTGTATAAAGGAGTACGAAGGGTCTGGGCTTGGTAGTGTGTATACTTGCCAAGGAAGCGGAAGCACCGATTCCGCTACTTTCGTAGCCACAACGGTGGTACCAGAGAGTGATGCTAGCTCCAAAAAGCGGGAACTAAAGGTCTGTGATCACAGAGTAGCGTGTGTGAGTTGTACTTTTATGAATCATAACCTGCATACCATATCATACATACATACTTAGGACATACACACTATAGATACTTATCATATAAATTAGTATGGGCTCTTTTATATGATAAGTTGCATTTGTGAAACCTTAACTTATAAGTTTGTATGAGCATTCATATAAGTTAAGGTACTTCTGTGATGATAGTTTAGCAGTATATAGTTTACTTTCTCCTCTGCTCTTTACTTTTCTTACCACACTTCTTTTCAGTATTGTTTTTACTTACCTTACTTGTACTATATAGAACTGCTAAAGTAGAGATATACTTGCTACTAAATAATCTTGATAAACTAAATCCACTCTCACATGCTATACTTTTTCTACACTTTGTTGTCCTCTGCTTTATTCCTCCCGCTCGGTGCCTAGGAGTCACGGGGGTGAGGCTAGGACAAAATGGCTTAGTCTTTATGACTAACGGTCGGTTGTGACTGTATAATTTTAGGAGCTCGAGGAAATGGAGCACCGGGACGACCAGCAAGATGAGGTGGCAGGACATGTAGAGCTGATATCACCACCACCTACTACTACTATAGCCCACCGTCAGGTGATGACGAGTGTACTATTGATTGATTAGCTTTCGCTTAGTTTACTTTGTATGAGAGAAATTTGATGGATATGTACAAGGCATAAGCCCTTTTCTCTTTTTATACTCATTGTGGACTATTGTTGTACCTTTCATTTTCATATATATATGATTTGTATTGTGATCTTTGTTGACTTGTTATTTATTACTACTTGTTTTACTTCTATTCTCGATTGGCTGAAACTTGTTGAATGATCGTACTCACCGGCAAGATCGACGTCTTACGGTGTCGACTAACCCGTGAGTTAGTGTTACCGTAAGTGGCGGTTCTGGGCATGAGACCAGGTTACCTCCTTGGTAAGGGGAGAGGGGTCTGTTGGATCCCTAGTTTGGATTTGGACTAAGGTTCACAATTAGGATTGATGATCCACCTTGTATAGCCAGGGTCAAGTTTGTTAGTCCTAGGGTTTAGGCTATTCATTAGAATCAAACTTCATGGACCAGCCTGCAGTGGACTTCAGGAGACTCAAGACTTAGAAGATTTTAGAGTTTATTTTATTTGTTCGAAGTTCGTCAAACTCAGCTCGACGATCGTCGATCTCAGATCGACGAACTAAGAGTTCCTTCTCTGAGTTGAGCTTGACAAAATTCGAGCTCAGGTCGATGAATTCTTCCCACAAGACAGATTCTCTGATCGACGAACATGAAGAGCAGAATTAACAAGATATTTCCAGATTAATGTTCGTTGAGCTCAGGTCGATGAAATCTTCCCAGAGGTCGACGAACTCTATTCAGAGTCAGAATGATAAGTTTTCCATATTTCTGTCCCAAATTCATGCTGTTCTTTGGCAGTAATTCTCTGAATAATTAATGCTTATATTCTCAAGAATATATCCGTTAAGGGCATCATTAATTATGGATTTCATCAGAGTTAATTACTTGCTCATTTTACTGGGGTAGTTGGGGAAACTCATTAAATACCATTTCAGCCGTTTTCTTCTCCAGAATCTAAGAAGAAATTAATGCATATAATTCAAAATTCAAAAGCAGAATTATATAGCAGAATATAAAAGAGATTTTGAAGCGGCTATCGACAGCAAGAACAAGAAGAAGAATATATACACAAGGATATACACAAAACAATATACAGAACAACACCTGCTTTCACTATGTAGAAAAAGAAGATGTTTTCCCTTGATCTTATAGAAGAATAAAGAAGAACATCAAACAAATATCAATTGTCCTCTTCAACTTCTACTCCAGGAATCCTCAAAGACAACACTTCTAGATCTGTCTACAAGTTCCTGGACTTCAACAAGTCAAGGCTGAAGACCTACACCCTGAGCAAAGATCCAGTCTTCCTGAACATTTCAACATCTCATGGGGAGTTTTGACACCAGAAATCCACTGAAGTCTTCTCTGTTGTTTAGAGAAAGAGAAGACAACCTCACCTTCTTAACCCACGGTATAAAGAGTTAATTAAATCCCTTCAAAAGTTCTTTGTTGGTTTTTGGGCACCTGATCAAAAGCCTAAAGGGTTGTGAGATCTCCCTACAAATAGATCTTGTGGTGACAGGTCACCTGAGCAAAAACCTGTGGTGATAGGGCACCTGAGCAGAAACCTATGGTGGCAGTCACCTGAGAAAAAATCTGTAGTGGATTCCTACTAAGGTCGTAGAAGAGGGGATGTACCCAGATTTGGGGAACTACTATAACTTCTTGTGTTGTTTATGTGTTCATTTTTCCTTGCTTTGCTATGCTATGGTTGTGTAGTTTAGCTTACTTTCTTTTTCATTTTATATAACTACTACTATTACTAATTTTACTGATAGATTAAAAAAAAGTAAAAAGATTTAAATCACTCTATTCACCCCCCCTCTAGAGTAAATCAGATCTATCCCCTAACTTTCAATTGGTATTAGAGGGGTATTCCTTTGGTTTTACAATCTAACACTTGAACAAAAAGATCGTAGATAGATCTGACCTTTTCCCTAGTTATTTTTGTTTATTTTATATCATGTCACATAACATGGATTATGCAAGAACCAGACCTCTAGTTTACAACCTGAATAAGTTTGCAATCTAGAAGGCAAGAATTAGGCTATATATGAACTCTATTGATAAAGACATATACAACTCTATTTTGATAGGTTCACCAACTCTAGAGGCTACCACTACTGCATCTTCCAGCACATATGTTGTTCCACCACCTGAGTGGACAGATACACAAAAGAAGGCCAAGATAGCAGATGTCAAGACCATGAACATCTTAGCACAGACAATGTCAGATGACATATTCCAAAAGGTGGCTGAATGCACCTTTTCTAAAACCATCTAGGGCTCTCTCAATCAGATGGTTGCTGGATATGCAGATGAAAGAAAATAGAGAAGGTCTAATCTCATCTACCAGTATGAGAACTTCAATAAGGAAGAATCAGAGTCAGTGGGTGATATGTATAATATACTTAGCTCAATTGTCAATGAGCTGAAAAACCTTGGACAAGGACATAACCCTGACTGAGATCAATGAAAAGATTCTTATGTGCTTCCCCAACTCAAGGGATTCCAGGATCTGACCAATCAAGGAGGTCAGAAGCCTGAATGAGATCACTACTGAATCTCTATTGGGAAAGCTCAAATCTTATGAGCAGCTGATGAAGACCAGATAAGTTGTTGAGCCGAAGACCTCCACACCAAGGAGAAAAGAGCCAAGCATTGAATTCAAAGCAATTGAAGAATCAAAAGATCCACCTTCCAATGATGATCTTATAGGGCTACTGGCAAGAAGATTCTACAAGATAGCTAGAAAGGACTTCAGAAGAAAGTCATCCAGACAGGATGACAAACAAAGGTATGACAAAATACTTACTAAAGAGATTGTTTTCTTTGGATGCAGGAAACCTTGACATATCATTTCAGAGTGTCCAGGGAATCAGAATAAGGAGAAAAGAAATCTAAAAGTTACTACAGCATGCCCTCCTCCAGCAAGTACAAAAGAAATGACAAGGGCTTTGTTGCTGAAACCTGGAGTGATTCAGAAGAAGAATCCTCATCTTCCAAGTCAAGTGAAGATGAAGAGGAACCAAAAGCAAGAGAAGTTTGCTTGATGGCTATCAATGCATCAGGAAGCCTTTCTGAAAATGAGCAATCTGAAAAGGAATCTAAATCTGAAGAGGACCAGGTAATCCTTTAATTTGATTTTAATTCAGATAGTTTTAGAACTAAATTCAAATTATTATGTAATGATTTGATTAATTCTGAGAAGGAAATCAAACTACTCAGAGATAAGATAATTGAACAAGACAATCTTCAATCTGAAAACATCAAGTTAAAGGATGAACTAACTATTGCAACTGAACAAATCATGTCACTAAAATTAGAATTAGCTGAGGCAAAGCAACTTGAAGAATACCTAAATGGGAGAAGCCGCAAGCTGATGGACATCACAAGTACAGTAAATACAAGACTAAATGGCAAGCTGGGCTTAGGTGCTTCATCAAGCCAACCTCATCTCCTTCAGAAAAACATTCTGTCAACCCCTATAAAATTCATAACAAAAAAGGGTAAAGAAAAGCTAAATGAAGATAATCAACAAATTAAAGTCATTCAGAAAACCAAGAAAAAGAGAAAGAAAAATAAGAAATCTAATAAAAACTATGTTCAACAGGTTTCATCGAACTCAGACCGACGAAATGGTTACAGTTCATCGAACTCCGATCGACGAACTCTAAACGCAGAATTCTCTTATAGTTATTCATCGAACTACGATCGACGAAACCAATACAGTTCTTCGAACTGTGATCGACGTTATTGGGGCACAGAAAATGAATACCTTCATTCTCTGAGCGAAGTTCGACAAACTCATCCCTATTTGTCGAATGTAGATCGATGAACTTATCAAGATTCGTCGTTCCTTGTTCAATTTAATAGAAACTTAAATTTTCCTGAAAATTATAGTCAACGAAGATCTTTCATTAACCCATTTAATTAGTGGATAATTCCACCAAGAAAATTTCATCCCCTAGAATATAAGAACCAACCTGAATATTCTTATATTTCCAGTTTTAACTATGAAAAGAATCAATGACCCAAGGTAACCTAGGTCAAGAAAATCTAATTTGTCTAAATGCAGGTGAAAGACTATCCCACCATAGAGGAACAGTGGTACCTGGATAGTGGCTGTTCAAAGCACATGACTGGCAGTAAGGACAACCTAACCAACTACAAGTCCAAGCTAGGTCCAAAAGTAATATTTGGTGACTCCAATTGTGGCCAAACTAAAGGCTATGGGAAGGTTAAAATTGGAGCTGTCACTTTCAGGAAGGTAGCATATGTAAGTGGACTGAAGCATAACCTAATATCCATAAGTCAATTATGTGATGAAAGGTTTCAGTTATCATTTAATAAATCCTCCTGCATTATTAGTTCAGTAGATAACAAAGTTGTTTTAATTGGAACTAGGGTAGGAAACATTTATGTAGTAAACTTTAAGTCTGCTAGGACAAAAATATGTCTGTTTAATCAAACTAGCAACAACAATGAACTATGGCATAAGAGATTAAGACATATTAATTTGTAAAATTTTGCTAAACTCTTTAGGGACAACCTTATTAGAGGATTGCCTTCTTGCCCCTACAAGAAGGAAAGCCTTTGCAGGGCTTGTCAATTAGGCAAGCAAACAAAAAATAGTTTTAAATCTATTAATAAGAGTGATTCACCTAGGATTCTGTATTTGCTCCATATGGATCTTTTTGGAACCATTACTGTACAGAGCCTGAGAGGGAAATCTTACACCTTAGTGATTGTAGATGACTTCTCTAGGTTCACTTTGGTGTTCTTCTTGAGGAACAAGTCTGATAACTTTAAGGTTCTTATAGATTTTATTAAGAGCATAAGGATTGAGTATCCTACTCCAGTTGCATTGATCAGAAGTGATCATGGTACTGAGTTTGAGACTCTTCCCATGCATGAATTTTGTGAGAAGGAAGGTATCAGACATTTCTTCTCTGCTCTTAGAACTCCTCAACAAAATGAGGTAGCTAAAAGGAAAAATAGGACCCTAATTGAAGTTGCAGGAACATTACTTAAAGATGCTTACTTGCCCCTATCCTTTTGGGCAGAGGTTGTAAGCACATAAAATTATGTACTTAATAAGAGTCTGATTCATAAGCTTAAGGGCAAGAGTCCTTATGAACTAATCAAAGGGAAGTAACCTAAAGTAGACTATTTTAGAATTTTTTGGTTGTATTTTTTACATACACAATAACAATAAGAAACACCTTAGAAAATTTTAAGTCAATGCTGAAATGGGAATTTTTCTTGGATATTCCCAAGTCAGCAAGGCCTATAGGGTTTATAAAAAATCAACTATGAAAATGGAGGAAACTGTACATATTTCATTTGATGAAACTAACATGTTTTACAAGGAGAAGAATCCTTATACTAATGAAACTTTGCAAGTACCATATCTGTGGGAGAAGTTGGATGAGTTGACCCTCAACAATGAGGTTGTTGCACATCCCTCTCCACATATTGTTGAAGATAGTGAAGATGATCTCACTGAGTTTAGTGAAGAGCCAACAACAGCTACTTTAATTCCACAAGAGGAATGAATTCCCCAAGCTATTACTGAACCAACTCCTCTTACTAAATTTGTCACACTTAGAGATCACCCTGCATCTCAAGTGATTGAAGACATATCAGTGGGTGTGCAGACAAGGCATCAACTCCACCAAGACTTAATGCATGCCTACTTCATATCTCAAACTGAGCCCAAATCCATAAAAGATGTAACGTCCCAATTCGCGCTAGGCCCCTTGATTGCGTATTTGAGTCTAGGGGGCTGTGGTGAGCCCAATGGGGGTGTGGGGGAACAGGTGCGAACGTACGGGAAATGAGGAAAACAAGGCAAAATGGCAATTCTGGCTGACACGGGTATGGACACGGCCGTGTCCATACCCGTGTGCCTCATAAATTAGGCTTACCTGTCAGAGAGGTACACGGGTATTGGGACACGGGCGTGTCCCTAGCCGTGTGCCAAGGACACGGGTCGAGACACGGCCGTGTCTCTACCCGTGTGCCGCAACCCCGACCAGGCAGGAAGATGTTCTGGGATGAACACGGCCTTGAACACGGCAGGCAACACGGCCGTGTCACCTGCACACGGGTAGGAACACGGCCGTGTGCCTACCCGTGTCTGCGATGTATAAAAAGGAAAAAGTTGTGAAACCCTAGCATTCATTCTCCTTTCTTCTGCCCCGAAATTTCTGAGAGAGTTCTTGGCTGGAGGAGGAGGAAGAGCTTGCCGGAGCCATCCTTGGAGGAATCAAAACGCCGCCACCGTCAAGGGAAAAACAATGCCGCCGCGAAGGAGTGCGAGGCTCATGGCCGGCCATGGTGGTACCGCTGGACTTGAGGTGAGCTTCCTCCCCTCTCCCTTGGTGCTAGATCTATAGCTATTTTAGGAGAGACATCGACTCCATAGAGTCTTGATGGTGAGGAGGAGAGTTCTTAGGGTAAGCCATGCCTAGGTTTTCTAGGCTTAGTCTCCCTCAACCTTCTCATCATTCAAGTGGAGATGAGAGGGGTTTTCGTTGAGGGTTTGGCTTTGAAAGGAGAAATAAGGTTGGGTGTGATTTCTGGAGAAGTTTATGCGAGGTCGTTGCAAGGAAGAAGATGAACGGATGCCGTTCTTCTCGCCTTAAGATGCGTGCAGAAATCTGATTTCTGCATGCAGCGACCTTCGTGGCCAATTTCGGAGGTGTTCTGGCCAGATCTGGGTGAACGACTCAACACGAAAGTCGTAGCCCTTGAAATTACCTTTCCAACGAGTGGTTGCTCGTTTCCATGCGATACCTGTAGCCACGGAAAAGCTGGTTCGAGTCCGCTGCGTTCGGGAAAATTCCTGTACAGGAAACTGTTTCCTGTACGTATTCGAGTTGAATTTCTGGTATGATGCGACCAGATCTGGACGATCGACTCAACACGAAAGTCGTAGCCCTCGTGAATACCTTTCCAACGAAGGGTTGTGCATTGTGATCGGATTCCTGTAGCTCCGGGAATCCTAGTTTTAGTATTGGGCTATCCTATGTTAATGCACTTGTTAATTTATAATGTTAGCACTCTTGCAATGATTGTGATTTGCTCATTTGATATCTTGCTCCCATATATCTATAATGTTGTTGTTACTATAATTTAGCATGGTTACTCATTTGGTTGTGTAATAAGGTATAACCATGTATTGGTAAAGAAATGGATTGGATGGGAAGGCTAGATATTAGGAGTTGAGATTGGTATAGGATATATTTATACAATTTGGTGTTGAACATATCTATTATGCGTAGTGTTGAGGTGAATTTATTGAATAGGTGGGCGTGAAAATGATGAACACTATGTGAGGAGTATTTTGTAACCGTAATCCGAGCCCAAGGGGTTATTAATAACCGATGCTTAGAGTTGAAGTCTCCCTACGGGTAGCATCGAGTGAGTTGTTTTGGGGCATGTAATGTGCGACGATTCATCGTGTCGCGATATGGGGATAATGACTGTGGCAGGTCTACGGGTTCGCCAGTCATCACACCGATGGGAGCCAATGGGTAGACCTTGGGCGGTAGGGTTAGATACTTGGTGTCCATAAACCGAGATCTCCTCCGCGCCATGAGAACGGTTGGGCTTGCACCTCGTGCGTTTCCGAGGTTCCATCCGGTTCGAATTCAAAGGCCAGGTTGGGCTGTGTTCTTGGTGCACATTTACCCAAGACCCCTTCTGAGCCGTAGTACGCATGTGAGCTCCACTGTTGTGTTCTTAGCGTTGAGGCGTACGGGGGCCTAGGATAGGTAGTGTGATACCACCTAGTAGTGGAGACGCCCGCTCCATTGTCGCCGTCTGGCCACGACGGACGACGCCTGAGAGGTTAGCTACCTGCTCGAAAAGTGGGAACTTCAAGTCTGTGTCGACATAGCAACTTGCATGTGCGTGCGCATGATTCGGTCATAGCATAACATTCATATCATGTCATTCATTGCATACACAAGATCCTCATCGTATAAGTTTGTATGGGCACTCTTATACGATGAGTTACTTTTCTGTTAAGCCGATCCTTAACTTATAAGTTTGTATGGGCACTCTTATAAGTTAAGTTACTATTCTGATTAATTATACCTGCTGTCATATATTATTGATATTTGTAGAACTGCTAGTTGTGTAGCGTAGTTTATACTCCACTATATGTACAGTCACCTGCTTGTTTACTTGCTTATATATATACATATTGTACCATGTTCCTTTCTCCGCCCGGTGCCGAGGAGTCGCCGGGGGAGCGGATGTGAAGCCACTTAGTCTTATGACTAACGGTTGCTACGTCTTCCTTTTTAGGAGGAAACCCCGCAGGTAGAGCAGCGACGGACTATGCAGCAGGACAGCCAGGCCCGGATGATAGGACCTGAGGTGGTGGTGCCATCGGCACCGTCAGTGACAGTCGTGAGTGTTTTCATGTAGCCGTTTGGCAAAGCATTTCTAGACTCTTGTTCTTTTTGTACAAGCCTGTTGTGCTTGTTATCTTCCGCTACTTTTGGACTTTAACTTAGCTGTGAACTGAACTGCTCTTGCTTTTACTTTTCTATTATGGTTGGGTTGGCATAATTGTTGTGATATGGATTGTAGCCGGCGGAATAGGCGTCTTGTGGTAAAGGCTAACCCGTGTGTTAGTGCTACCGCAAGGCGGCTATTTCGGGCATAAGACTCCCCTCGTGCCGTGTGTTGTGTTCCGGGAGGGGGGTCTTACAAATGGTATCAGACTTAGCCGATCTTCACCTACAGCAGTCAGGTAACAATGGGCAACTCCCGTTCGATTAGTCGGTTTGGGGACAAACCGACTTAGCGGAAGCAGTGGTGTGCCCATATGTAATTCACACTAAGTTGTCCAACTTTGACATTAGTTTTAGCCAACCTGACCCTAGTTTGTACTTTATGTATAGGTCCCAGCACAGGTGGAGCCGGTTGGGGGCACTCCTACCCCTTCCGTCCCTTCACAATTCCAGCAGTCGGAGCTGGGACAAACGCTGTCAGCCATATTGGATGCATTTAAAGCCCAGCAAGCTCCGGTGCAACAACAAGCGCCAAGCTCCAACTGGTTGAGCACCTTCCGTGCCCTGTCCCCTCCTGCCTATCTTGGGACAGAATCGCCGGTGCGCACCGAGGAATGGCTTGATACCGTGCAGGAATTGATGGCTGGCATAAGATGTCCGAACAGCATGGCGGTGACATTGGTAGTGACGCTGCTAGAGCTGCACGCCAAAAGGTGGTGGAAGTCCCTCATGGGCTCCATCTTCCAAGGGCGGTTGTATACGGACATCAGTTGGAACGAGTTCGCCGAGGCTTTTCTGGATCACTTCATCCCTTCTTCTGCTCGGGATGGACTTGAAGAAAAATTTCTGCAGCTGAAGCAGGGATCGAATTCGGTAACGGAGTACCAGAGGGAGTTCCAACACCTCGCTAGGTTTGCTGATTCCTATGAGTTGGACGATAGAGGCTACGCGAAGCGCTTCTACAAAGGGTTGAGGGACCCCCTGAGGCAGGCCCTTTTGTTTATAGCCGATGGAAGCCTGGCAGAAATCATCGACATGGCAAAGAGACTGGAGGCGGACCACATGGGATGTGGCAAGAGACCCGCGGAAGGAGTAATTGAAGTCGGCCCTAGTAATAGAAGGCGGAATGATCATGGCAGAGGAAGGGGAAACCACAGAGGCGGTCGGTGGGTCAACCGGAACTATCGGGTGGAGTACCCAATTCCGCAACCACTAGCTTTACCTCCACCACCGCAGCAGCAATATTATCAACAACCTGGGGGCCGACGTGAGGTGATATGTTTTGAGTGCAACCAACCGGGGCATGTCCGACGAGTTTGCCCGCGATTGATCGGGGATGCTCCTATTGCTCCCCCTCCAGTAGCTCCACGGGGGCGAGGGCACATGCGTGGCCGAGGAAGAGGACCACCAGGGAGAAATCAAGGACATGCACGGGAGCATGTATTCGCATTGGATATGACTCAGGAGAGAAATCCGCAGGAAGTCATCACCGGTACGTGCAAAAAATTTATTAATGTTATATGACTTGTTAGATTTATGATACAAATGATACGCGCTATTCTGAATAGTGATTACCCTTTTGGAACCTAGGCACTGTCGTGGTTAGCGGGAGACCCGCCTATACGTTATTTGACACGGGTGCGTCTCACTCGTTCATTTCGGAGGACTTCGTGAAGGACTTGGAGGGAGTGCAACACTTCACGGGCATTAAAAGAAGGGTGTGCCGTTTGAATGGACACCCCAGTGTGAAGCTGCATTCCAAGAGTTGAAGGACAGATTGACGACTGCACCCATCCTAACTCTTCCATCTGGGAAGGAGGGCTTTCAAGTTTACACGGATGCGTCGTATCAAGGGATGGGAGCTGTGTTGATGCAGAATGGGCATGTGATCGCTTATGCTTCAAGACAGTTGAAGAAGCATGAAGCCAGCTACCCGGTGCATGATCTAGAGTTGGGAGCGGTGGTGTTCGCCTTGAAGATTTGGAGACATTATTTATATGGCGTCCACTGCGAGATCTACTCGGATCACAAAAATCTGAAGTACGTTCACACCCAAAAGGAGTTAAACTTGAGACAGCGGCGGTGGTTGGAGTTCTTGTGCGACTATGAATTCACCTTGAACTACCACCCCGGGAAGGTTAATTCCGTAGCTGATGCCTTGAGCCGAAAGGCACCGGGAACGAGCACGGAATCCCACTTGATGAGGATGGAGTTAATCCGAACACTGCAAGAGATGGAAATCACTTTGGTCTTTAAGAATCAACCGGAAGAGCATACAGAATATTTGGCCGCGATGAGTATAGTTTGCAACATACGAGACCGGATCCGGACGGAACAAAAGAAGGATGCGGCTTTAACCCCGGCTTTCAAGTCGATGGAGGATGGGACTACGGAAGAATACTCCCTAAAAGACGGCCTCGTCCATTTTCGTGGCCGGCTTTACATCCCCGAAGGCGACAACATTCGGGAGGATATTCTAAAGGAGGCCCATTGCTCCAAGTACTCGGTGCACCCGGGGATCGCGAAGATGTATACCGATTTGAGAAAAACAATGTGTTGGCCGGGCATGAAGAGGGATGTCAAGTACTTTGTTACTCATTGTGTGGCCTGTCAAATGGTGAAGGCGGAGTGCAGAAGCCCCGGTGGAATGCTACAGTCGTTGCCCATCCCCGAATGGAAATTTGAGGACATCTCCATGGACTTCGTCCACGGGTTACCTCGCTCGCACTCGGGGAATGACTCTGTGTGGGTGATAGTTGACCGGTTGACCAAGGTAGCCCGATTTATCCCAATGAAGAAGGAGGCGCAGGTGGGCGTCCTAGTGCGTCTCTTTGTGGAGCAATTTGTGCGGTACCATGGTGTGCCGAAGACGATCGTCTCCGATCGGGATGGTCGGTTTACTTCAAGAGAATGGAGGGCTGTACAGGCTTATTTGGGCTCGCGCCTCACCTTTAGCACGACCTTTCACCCCCAAACGGACGGGCAATCTGAACGAACCATCCGAACATTGGAGGACCTTCTGCGGTTGTGTGTGCTAGATAAAGGAGAACCATGGGAGAGACTCTTACCTCTCGTGGAGTTCTCTTATAATAACAATCATCAAGCCAGTATTGGAATGACACCTCATGAAGCTTTGTATGGAAGGAGGTGTAGAACACCCTTGTCCTGGGTGCAAGACGAAGATCCGAAGACATTGGGAAATGAGTACATTGATGACACGGACGCGGTGGTTAGGTTGATCCGGGATCGAATGCTAGAGGCTCAAAGCCGACAGGCGAAATATTACAACGCAAGGCACCGTATGGTGGAGTTTCAAGTGGGTGATAAGGTGTTCCTGAAGATTCGACCGATGCACGGAGTGTCGCGGGTACGTGGAGTCAAGAAGCTCAGCCCAAGGTATGTCGGGCCCTATGTCGTAGTGGAAAGGATTGGCCCTCTGGCCTATCGATTGGAGTTACCACCGGAGCTGGAGAACCTTCACGACGTGTTCCATGTATCGTCGCTTCGGAAGGCTTTGTTGTGGCCTGAACAATATACCCCCACGGCGGATGGTGCCGTGGCGTCTGATAGGTCTGTGCGACTGGAGCCGGTGCTGATCGTTGATAACGAGACAAGAACCTTGCGCCGTAAAAGTGTTCCCTTGGTGAAAGTACTATGGTCTAATCATGGGAAGGAGGAGTTCACATGGGAGCCAAAGGACTTAATGCAAGGGCGCTACCCGGAGTTGTTTACTCCAGGTAAGAATTTTATTTGAAGGCATAGTTCCCTTTTATGTGTTTCACTCCCATAGCCTTACCCTGATTTCGGGGACGAAATCTTTTATTTTGTTTATAGGATTTGTAACGTCCCAATTCGCGCTAGGCCCCTTGATTGCGTATTTGAGTCTAGGGGCTGTGGTGAGCCCAATGGGGGTGTGGGGGAACAGGTGCGAACGTACGGGAAATGAGGAAAACAAGGCAAAATGGCAATTCTGGCTGACACGGGTATGGACACGGCCGTGTCCATACCCGTGTGCCTCATAAATTAGGCTTACCAGTCAGAGAGGTACACGGGTATTGGGACACGGGCGTGTCCCTAGCCGTGTGCCAAGGACACGGGTCGAGACACGGCCGTGTCTCTACCCGTGTGCCGCAACCCCGACCCGGCAGGAAGATGTTCTGGGATGAACACGGCCTTGAACACGGCAGGCAACACGGCCGTGTCACCTGCACACGGGTAGGAACACGGCCGTGTGCCTACCCGTGTCTGCGATGTATAAAAAGGAAAAAGTTGTGAAACCCTAGCATTCATTCTCCTTTCTTCTGCCCCGAAATTTCTGAGAGAGTTCTTGGCTGGAGGAGGAGGAAGAGCTTGCCGGAGCCATCATTGGAGGAATCAAAACGCCGCCACCGTCAAGGGAAAAACAATGCCGCCGCGAAGGAGTGCGAGGCTCATGGCCGGCCATGGTGGTACCGCTGGACTTGAGGTGAGCTTCCTCCCCTCTCCCTTGGTGCTAGATCTATAGCTATTTTAGGAGAGACATCGACTCCATATAGTCTTGATGGTGAGGAGGAGAGTTCTTAGGGTAAGCCATGCCTAGGTTTTCTAGGCTTAGTCTCCCTCAACCTTCTCATCATTCAAGTGGAGATGAGAGGGGTTTTCGTTGAGGGTTTGGCTTTGAAAGGAGAAATAAGGTTGGGTGTGATTTCTGGAGAAGTTTATGCGAGGTCGTTGCAAGGAAGAAGATGAACGGATGTCGTTCATCTCGCCTTAAGATGCGTGCAGAAATCTGATTTCTGCACGCAGCGACCTTCGTGGCCAATTTCGGAGGTGTTCTGGCCAGATCTGGGTAAACAAATCAACACGAAAGTCGTAGCCCTTGAAATTACCTTTCCAACGAGTGGTTGCTCGTTTCCATGCGATACCTGTAGCCACGGGAAAGCTGGTTCGAGTCCGCTGCGTTCGGGAAAATTCCTGTACAGGAAACTGTTTCCTGTACGTATTCGAGTTGAATTTCTGGTATGATGCGACCAGATCTGGGCGATCGACTCAACACGAAAGTCGTAGCCCTCGCGAATACCTTTCCAACGATGGGTTGTGCATTATGATCGGATTCCTGTAGCTCCGGGAATCCCAGTTTTAGTATTGGGCTATCCTATGTTAATGCACTTGTTAATTTATAATGTTAGCACTCTTGCAATGATTGTGATTTGCTCATTTGATATCTTGCTCCCATATATCTATAATGTTGTTGTTACTATAATTTAGCATGGTTACTCATTTGGTTGTGTAATAAGGTATAACCATGTATTGGTAGAGAAATGGATTGGATGGGAAGGCTAGATATTAGGAGTTGAGATTGGTATAGGATATATTTATACAATTTGGTGTTGAACATATCTATTATGCGTAGTGTTGAGGTGAATTTATTGAATAGGTGGGCGTGAAAATGATGAACACTATGTGAGGAGTATTTTGTAACCGTAATCCGAGCCCAAGGGGTTATTAATAACCGATGCTTAGAGTTGAAGTCTCCCTACGGGTAGCATCGAGTGAGTTGTTTTGGGGCATGTAATGTGCGACGATTCATCGTGTCGCGATATGGGGATAATGACTGTGGCAGGTCTACGGGTTCGCCAGTCGTCACACCGATGGGAGCCAATGGGTAGACCTTGGGCGGTAGGGTTAGATACTTGGTGTCCATAAACCGAGATCTCCTCCGCGCCATGAGAACGGTTGGGCTTGCACCTCGTGCGTTTCCGAGGTTCCATCCGGTTCGAATTCAAAGGCCAGGTTGGGTTGTGTTCTTGGTGCACATTTACCCAAGACCCCTTCTGAGCCGTAGTACGCATGTGAGCTCCGCTATTGTGTTCTTAGCGTTGAGGCGTACGGGGGCCTAGGATAGGTAGTGTGATACCACCTAGTAGTGGAGACGCCCGCTCCACTGTCGCCGTCTGGCCACGACGGACGACGCCTGAGAGGTTAGCTACCTGCTCGAAAAGTGGGAACTTCAAGTCTGTGTCGACATAGCAACTTGCATGTGCGTGCGCATGATTCGGTCATAGCATAACATTCATATCATGTCATTCATTGTATACACAAGATCCTCATCGTATAAGTTTGTATGGGCACTCCTATACGATGAGTTACTTTTCTGTTAAGCCGATCCTTAACTTATAAGTTTGTATGGGCACTCTTATAAGTTAAGTTACTATTCTGATTAATTATACCTGCTGTCATATATTATTGATATTTGTAGAACTGCTAGTTGTGTAGCGTAGTTTATACTCCACTATATGTACAGTCACCTGCTTATTTACTTGCTTATATATATACATATTGTACCATGTTCCTTTCTCCGCCCGGTGCCGAGGAGTCGCCGGGGGAGCGGATGTGAAGCCACTTAGTCTTATGACTAACGGTTGCTACGTCTTCCTTTTTAGGAGGAAACCCCGCAGGTAGAGCAGCGACGGACTATGCAGCAGGACAGCCAGGCCCGGATGATAGGACCTGAGGTGGTGGTGCCATCGGCACCGTCAGTGACAGTCGTGAGTGTTTTTATGTAGCCGTTTGGCAAAGCATTTCTAGACTCTTGTTCTTTTTGTACAAGCCTGTTGTGCTTGTTATCTTCCGCTACTTTTGGACTTTAACTTAGCTGTGAACTGAACTGCTCTTGCTTTTACTTTTCTGTTATGGTTGGGTTGGCATAATTGTTGTGATATGGATTGTAGCCGGCGGAATAGGCATCTTGTGGTAAAGGCTAACCCGTGTGTTAGTGCTACCGCAAGGCGGCTATTTCGGGCATAAGACTCCCCTCGTGCCGTGTGTTGTGTTCCGGGAGGGGGGTCTTACAAAAGATGTTGAGCAAGATCCACACTGTATTATTGCAATGCAAGAGGAGCTCAACCAGTTTGAGAGATGTAGAGTTTGAGATTTAGTTCCAAGACCCAAAGACTACCCAGTCATTGGAATTAAATGGTTATTAAGAAATAAACTAGTGCCAAAGGCATTATCATCAGGAATAAGGCAAGGCTAGTGGCTCAAGGCTATAGAAAAGAGGAATGCATTGAATATGATCAAACATTTGCTCCTGTTGCAAGGCTTGAGGCTATCCGAATATTTCTTGCATATGTTGCTTACAAAAAGTTCACTGTATACCAAATGTATATCAAGAGTGCATTCCTCAATGGTGAACTTAAAGAAGAAGTTTATGTGGAGCAACCACCAGGTTTTATCTCTCCGGCTCATCCCTCTTATGTTTTTAAATTGCATAAGGCTCTCTATGGTCTAAAGCAAGCTCCAAGAGCTTGGTATGAGACCTTAGCTAGCTTTCTCCTAGAGCATAATTTTACTAGAGGCGTTATAGATAGGACTTTATTCACTAAGCATCATAATGATAAAATTTTATTAGTACAATATATGTAAATGACATCATCTTTGGCTCTACTGATTCCAAACTATGCAAAAGGTTCTCTGACCTTATGCATTCCAAGTTTGAAATGAGTTACATGGGTGAAATTTTCTACTTCCTTGGTCTCCAAGTGAAGCAATCACCTGATGTGATCTTCATATCCCAATCCAAATATGCTAAGGAGCTAATAAAAAGGTTTGGGATGGTTGATGCCTCAGCTAAGAAAACATAAATGGCTTCAAATGTTGTGATTGACTCTGATGAACATGGCAAGCCTGTTGATCAGAAATTATATAGGGGCATTGTTGGGTCCCTATTGTATCTCACAGTAAGTAGGCCAGACATAATGTTTGATACATGCCTTTGTACTAGGTTCCAGGTGAAACCTAAAGAATCTCACCTTATTTTCCTTAAAAGAATTTTGAGATATATAAAGAGTTGCCCAAATTTAGGACTATGGTATCCAACTGTGTCAGGATTTGAGTTGACTTGATCCTCAGATGCTGACTTTGTTGGATGTAGAGTGGACAGAAAAAGAACATCAGGGACATGTCAGTTTCTTGGTGTTAGGCTAGTGTCCTGGTTTTGCAAAAAGCAGACATCTGTGTCTACTTCAACTATAGAAGCTGAATACATAGCAGCTTGCAGTTGTTGTTCACAGATACTGTGGATTCAGAACCAACTCCTAGATTAGGGTATCAACTTAAATAATACAACCTTATAGTGTGATAATACAAGTGTAATTTTTATTGCACAAAATCCAGTGAATCATAATAGGACAAAGCATATTGATATTAGACATCATTTTATTAGAGATTGCGTAGACAAAAAGAAAATTAATCTTGTCTTTGTCTCTACTGATTTACAAAGACCAGACATCTTCACCAGCCATTGGATGATAAGAAACATCTGTTCTTCTTAAATCAGCTAGGTATGATAAATGGGGAGATTTAACTTAATTTTTGTTTGTGGTCAACGATTTGGCACAGTTCGTCGAACGGAGATCGACGATCTGTGAACTCTTCGTGAAGAGTTCGTCGAACGGAGATTGACGAACACTTCTTAGTGAAACAGGTTTTGTCAAACTAAGATCAACGATCCCTGCTTCAGTGAGTACTTCATCGAACGGAGATCGATGATTTATTCTTGATCTTCAGACTGAGATCGACGAACTCATTTATCAATAAAATATTTCATCGAACTCAGATCGAAGATCTTTTTATTTTTCGCTGGATGGAGTCTACCTCTTCGCATTCTGAAAACCTTATAACTAGGTTTTCTTCGATATCCATCCAACACTTTCTGTTCTCTTGCACTTAATCTTTTTTTCATTTTGTAGGACAATAATGGCGATTCCAGCACTTTCTCTCATAAGCATGAAGTTTGACACTAGCTTTGACATCGAACTCGACTCCTTTCGACATACCGTTCAAATCTTTATAGATATTCTGCAATTATGTGAAGATAAAGATCTGAAGAAATTCATGATATCCAGGATCAAACTGCTGGCAGTAGAGATAAAGGAATGGGTTTTCACTTCAACCTCACCAGATGCAGAGACCATTATTGTTACCATTTCAGGAACTCTGATTACTCTGAACCCTGCTATGTTATCTGAAATTTTTTGGGTTAATAAATGGAGAAGATGATATTGAGTTATATGGTTCTGAATACGATAATATGCTGATTATATTGGGTCTCTCTGAAGGAAACCCTAATAAGTTATTAAAGAAGGACTTATCTGTAGAGTACAAGTTCTTGGCTGATGTAGTTGGAAAGGTATTGTTTGAAAAACATACTGCCCATGACTACATAACCAGGCATCAATTTCTGGTTATGTGTGCCTTGGTAAACAAGAAATAGGTGAATTGGCGAAAGATTTTATTTGAGGTGATTAAAAAGAAAAATAAAAAGAAAGAGGTTTGTTTTGCGAGGATTCTAGGAATCTTTCTTTAGGAGAAGGCACATGAACTACTAGTCTCCTCGACAGTGTTCATCAATGCCTCAAAGAGGCTTACATCTACACACTTCGACAGATGGGAGAGGACAATCTCTAAGCCATCCAGGGCTTCATCCTCTTCCACAGCTTCTGAGAGCACAAGGGCTGTACCAGCCACTCCCCAACCTGTATAAGAAGTTTCCATTCCACCTCCTCCACCCTCAACACTACTTACAACAACAACTCCTTCACCGTAATAGCTGCTGCCTCACGAATGCATCAACCAACACCCCCTACCCATGTGTAAAAATTCACAGAAAATAGACCATTTAAACAATGAGTTAGGACAATCCAATTAGGACACCACCTTAGTTTTACTTACCAAGAGGATTTCGTGGTGTATCCGAGCCTAAAATTGACTTCGGAGATAGATTATTTAAGGTACGAGGATACCAAAATTTACCAAGGGAAGAATTTGACGCAAGAGTCACTTCTTAAGGCTTAAATTCTGATGTCCCTACTCCACCTATTGAGTGATTTTATCACTTCTTGCCCAAGTTGATAGAACCGCCTTAAGGAGAATTGGTGCATATAATCTATTAGTGGAATAGTAGGGTACTCATAAACTTAACCCTCATACTGATGACTTGATTACACGGAGACAACCATCGTGAAAAATACCAAAGGTCGAATAAGAATTCAAGTCTCAAAAGAGACCCATTTTTGTTGGGTCACATGTTGACCTTGAGAAGATTGTCATAAATAGTAACCTTAAGGGCTTAAGGTATGTAGCATATCAATAAGTCTCAAGGTGGAACTCTAGGTCTAAGATTGTTAGACCTCAGGATTGAGTGCACATATAAGAGGAATGCACTATAGATATTAAGGGAATTTAGCCCAAAAAGGTATGGGGGCTTATCCTTTTGTTTATTGGGCTAAATTGATAGCGATTTGATTTCTTTATACCCTTTTTATAAACGTGTTTCGCAAACATAATAATATGGAAGACTTTATTTATTCAAATGTTGCTCAAAAAAATATAAGGTTCTGTATACGCATAATCGACAAGATGATCAACCCTGCCTAGAGATTTGAAATATATATAGAGGGTTGCCTGCTTGGATATATTACAACCCTAGAACATGGAAAGTCTCCATGAGAAGTTAAAAACTTTCACGGTCTTGTGAATCAGATGATTACTTGACACAACTTAAAGAGAGATCGTAATTCCATCAATGCATAATGGCATGCTATATCCCAAGGAATAAAACAAGTGTGTACAATCACACGAATTCGAATACCGAGATTTCCGAAAAACTAAATTCAAAGCAGTTTCGACGACACAAAGGCTATATATATAACAAAAGGAGGGTGTTACCTCAACAAAGCATGTCCCCAGATGCTCTAACCCCTTAAACCAATCGAAGTAACAGACGATTAATGAATATATTGTCGGTTAAAGATTTGATTAATGAACTCAGATATATCGCAAGGGAGAGCCAATGTAAATTGAGAATCCAGTACAAGTCAGAAGGATAATTGGAAATTTTGCATAGCTAGGGCTCTTAGGAAATTTTGCATAGTAACCCGCGCCTACCTAACAAAATGTTGGAAATTGTCTCCACAACACGTCAAATTTGTAGGAAGTTAGACCTTGAACTAAGATGAATTAAGTTGTAATTTATATTGTGTTTGAGTTGTATGTATGCAGGACCTTATTGCCAAGTGTATACCAATGTAAGTCTATAGTGGGTCACCAAACACAGGACCATACAATGTAATCCCTCATTGTGTGATCTAAGGTGTTGACTCAGGTATAGCCTCTCTATTGGGATACACTTCATCTACATGCATTTGTACTATGGAGTATTGAAGATTATTTCAGTCTGAAATTTTTCTAAGTCCACATACTCAAGTAGTATCCTTCACACACTCGAGTGAGTGACTTAGTACTTGAGTAGTTCCTTGGACATACTCGAGAAGACTCTGTATACTCGAGTATACGATCTTTTACTTGAGTAGATTTCTTTTACTCGAGTAGGTGATATTTTATACTCGAGTAGATGGTTAGTCACTCGAGTAGGCTATGTATTATACTCGAGTAGAGCTTTCTGTATTCAGTCTGAACTTTTCCAAGTCCATATACTCGAGTACTTCCCTGATATACTCGAGTAAGTGACTTAGTACTCGAGTAGATTTATTTTATACTCGAGTAGTTGCTCAGGTACTCGAGTGGATCCTTTGTTTTAATTCGAGTAGGTTATCTTCTATATACTCGAGTATTTTCAATTCTTGTACTTGAGTATGTTCTTCAAGTTTTCTTTTCTGAGAAGTATTTTCGTTCTTACACTCGAGTATATTTTCCCATACTAGAGTAGGTCTTATCTTACTAGAGTAGTTTCTCTAGTCACTCGAGTAGTTCTTCCCAAGATACTCGAGTAGTTTCACTCCTTGTACTCGAGTATATTCCTCTCTTATCTACTCGAGTAGCAGACCTCTTATACTCGAGTATATCATTTCTCTCGGGTATATTGGTTCAGATTTCCTGGAATATTTCTAAGTCCAGATTTAACGGGTATTTTAAATTACTCTTTTCTGATTGGTCCACGTTTCGTCAGTAAAGATTAGTATGACCGTTGGAGCTCGCCTATAAATAGGTCCTTTCCGATTTGACCTATATAACAACATTTTTTTCTTTTAAGAATACAGAGAATATTAAGAAAGAAATTTTTCTGAAAACCTAATTTCTCTCAGCCGTCATTACTGGTTTTGGGAAGAGCTCTGGATCGTCCTTCTTCCAGCCGCTGCTGCCGATCTCTAAGTCTCAAGCGATCCAGAATTAAGAAGAATCATCCGATCACTTCGTGATTCATTGATCTCTGATATTTTTATTTGATCGTGGTGATTTCAGATCTCAGATCCGTAGATTTTTGTCTAGACTTCTTCAACATTTTCTGTCCAAGCCGAAAGATTTCAACGAATAAGAACAAGTCAAAGATCCAGATCTATGTTATTTTGTTTGTATTTTTCCTCAAACAATTATTTTTGTAGGATATTTATGTCCGAGTGGTAGGAAGTTCTATCTTCCGAGTGTAGATCCGTTTGGGATCGAGTTTTATAGGAACGTGGTTCTAAGGTGTAGGATTGGTTTGCAATCCGAGATAGTGCAGTAGCCGAGTCTAGTGATTTGCTAGATCGGTGAGGAAAGTGGATGTACCCAAGATTAGGGAACCACTATAAATCTCTTGTCGTCTGTGTGATTGCTTGCTTACTTATTTGTGCTAGTTGCTAAATTTTTTATTCCGCATTAGACGCACATCTCACCTATTCACCTCCTCTAGGTGATTTAGGTAGATAACTTATATCTTTCAATTGGTATCAGAGGGAGGTTAATCGTTAAAAAGGTTAACACCTTGATCTGATCCTTCCCAAGGATTCTTTAGAGAAGTATCAAGCATGAGTAAGACCAAGGATTTTGCCAAGCTCCCTATATGCACCAAGAACAATTTTCCTATGTGGAAGGAAAGAGTTAAACTCTTCATGGAAGCAGTGGACCCTCGGATCTTCATGATTGTTGAAGAAGGTCCGTATGTTCCTATGATTGCATCTACAATAGATCCAACCAGACAAGTCCCAAAGAAGTTGATGGACTTTGATAAGGATGAGATTGCACTTGTCTCCCTGGACAAGAAAGCTAAAAATATTATAGCAAGTGCAGTCGATGACTCGATGCTGCAAAATCTGATTCATTGCCAGTCTTCCAAGGAGATGTGACAATCCCTGGTGACTCTGATGGAAGGCACTGAAGAAGTTGGGGATGATTAGAGATCCCTTCTAAATCAGAAGTATGAAGCCTTCAGGCAAGGTCACAAGAAAGCTATAGCTGATACCTTTGAGAACTTTTTCAAGATAGTCAATGGCCTAAGAGTTTATGGACGAGTCTTCACAAATGGGGAACTGAATGACAAATTCTTAAGATCCCTGTCCAAGGAATGTGATAATAAGGTATGCGCCGTTCGGGAGTTCGGAAGGTTAACCGAGATGGACCCGCAGAATCTATTCGGAAAGCTTATGTCTTACGAGCTCCAAATCAACTCAAGAAAAGATGAAGAAGAGATGAGCAGGTCTGCATCCAAGGAGAAGTCTGTCGCTCTAAAGGCAGATAGCTCAAGGAAGACAAAGGCTAGATCTCCTGCCCTAGCTCCTGAAGCTGATGAAGAAGAATCATCTGAGCCAAGATCCTCTGGCTCAGAGCTATCTAATAGAGAGTTTTCTCTACTCTCAAGGCAGTTCAAGAGATTTTTTAACAAGAAGAAGCAATGGAAAGGCAAGGATGCCACCTATAGAAAATCACGCAATGATGGTGATCACAATAGAAAAGGCTCAAGCAGCCATAATAGGTATGGTTCTAAACCGAATAAACATTATTAGACTGACATCGTTTGTTATTGCTGTAATAAGCTAGGTCACATCATTGCGGATTGCCCCCACAAGAAGAACGAGGGTGGCAAAAGAGAAGAAAAGAAGTCCAACAGTAAAAAGAGGACAAAAAAGAGCCTGTTGGCCAAGAAGGGCAAAACCCTCAATGACTCTGACTCATCTGAGTCGAGTGCAGAAGAGGAAGAAGCCTACTTTGGGCTAATGGATCCAACTGATGATGAACAAGTCCCCCAGTTCACTGGGGAGGCAAAATCTCACACCCCTCTTTCAGAATCTGGTGATGATGATGAGCAAGAGGGCTATCCCTCTTAGGATGAATCTGAACTCATGGGATAATATAAGGAGTTACTCGAGGCTTACGACAAATGTCGCTGAGTTGTGAAAACTCAAGCTAAAGAGATAAAGCCTCTAAAAGCTACAGAGAGCGCCTTAAGAGAAGAAGTCTCAAAGACTGACTCTCTCAAGGAAGACTTCAATAAATCTATTGAAGAATATAACAAGGCTCTTGAGCACCTTTACCTTAAGGAGAAAATCATCAAGGAGTTGGAAGAACAACTCTCGACTGAAAAGAAACTTGTAGAAGGTTTCTCTAAGCCTAAGACTGTACTTCCTCTGATTGCTGAATTCTCAGCTAAGGGCAAGGGTGCTGGTCTAGGCCACAAAGGTGCTCCTAGTAAATCCTCAAGGAGAAGGAAGGCCAAGAGAAAGAATAAGGATGCCAAGAAGGCCTCGGCCGAGGAAAAAGGGAAAGCTCCTTTGGAGCCAGTCTCGTTCAAGAAAGTTATCTTTCCTGCGAACGAATTTGACTTTGAGTCCACCTATGGACACTTCACTAGGCCGATCCCGGAGAAGCCTAAGTCAAGGTACCAAGGTTGGACTCGCCCTCATAACTTTGGCGAGAGTGTCTTCAAGGCACCTTATGAAGAGATTCAACTTCAGAGCTATGGACCTTATGTTTATGGTCATAACATCAAGAAGGCACCAAAAGTAAAACCTATTGTGGAAAAGCCTATGAAGGAAAAGACTTCATGTAGCTGCCATCATCCTGAAGCTTCTTCCTCAAAGAATGCTGCCCCTGCTGGACCTCCTCTCAAGAAGGTCAAGCAGGAGATCATAAGGCAGAGATACAACAGATTCGACTGTTGGTGCTGTGGTAGAGTTGGTCACTTTGCCATAGATTGTTGGTTCAATCCTAAAAATGTTGCAACTCCTCAAGTTAGTAACGTGAGAATGACCACTCATGAGGCTAATACTCGTAGGGGGAGTATTCTAACTCGAGACCAAGGACCCAAACATGTTTGGGTTCCTAAGGCTAAGTGATTATAATTGCAGGTACGTCAAAAGGCCATTAAAACGCTAATCTAGTATTTGGATAGTGGATGTTCCCGGCATATGACCGGGATAAGGAGCCTACTCCAGAACTTTTCACTGGTGTTGAACGTACCAAAGGTCATCTTTGGAGGTTCATACCGAGGAATTACCAAAGGCTACGATATGATTACTAATGGTAACGTATCCTTTTCGGATGTAGCCTATGTTGAAGGATTTGAACACAATCTCATCAGCATAAGCCAACTATGCGACAAAGGATACGTGGTTGAATTCCATGCTGACAAGTGTTTGATAAAATCAGTTGACAACATGGAAACTATTTTATCAGACACTCGAAGCAGAAATATTTTTTGTTTAAATTTCATTGGTATTGACTCTACACTAGTATGTCTTTTAGCAAAAAGTAGTGCATCTCTTGCTGACCAATGACACAAGAGACTAGCACATATTAATTTCAAAACTATTAATAAACTATTCTCTCAGAACTTAGTACGTGATGCCCCTAATGTCAAGTGCATTAAGGACATCCCTTATCATGCCTGTATAAAAGGCAAGCAAACAAGGAGTTCATTTAAAAGCATTATAGGCAAGGATTCTAATAGAAGCTTACAACTTCTTCATATGGACTTGTTCGGTCCACTGCAAGTTATAAGTTTGGGAGGTAAGGAATATACGTTGGTTATTGTGGATGATTACTCGCGCTTTGCGTGGGTGTTTTTTTTCTGAAACACAAGTCAGATACCTTCAATATTTTCACTAATTTTGTTAGGCAAGTCCAGAATGAATACAAATGCTCCATAGTCAAAATCAGAAGTGACAATGGAACGGAATTCAAGTCTGGGGCCATGACAGAATACTGTGAAAGTCAAGGTATCTTTCATGAGTTTTCCTCTCCTCTCACTCCACAGCAAAATGGAGTAGCTGAGAGAAGGAATAGAACACTCATAGAGGCTTGCCGGACTATGTTGAGTGATGCCTCACTTCCAAAGTACTTCTTGGCTGAAGCTGTCAACACCGCTTGTCACGTGCAAAATCGAGCTCTCATCAACAAGAACCATGATAAGGCTCCTGAAAAACTTCTAAAAGACAGGAAACCAACTATTTCATATTTTAGAATCTTTGGCTGTAAGTGCTTCGTACTTAACAACGACAAGTATCACCTACCAAGTTTAGCGAGAAAAGCTTTGAAGGTATTTTTGTAGGTTATAGTAGCCATAGTAAGGCCTATAGAGTATTTAATAGAAAAACTCTGGTGGTAGAAGAATCGATACACATTGTATTTGATGAGACGAGTTTGCTGCAAAGCAACTCTTCTAGTGTGCTCATTGAAGATGCATGTATAAAGATAAAGAAACTCAGCCTGGATGAACCTACTAAGGATAAAGATGAAAAGTTCATCAAGATCACCTCTACAACCCCTAATGGAGAGGTATATTATCAAGATGAAGAATTCATCCCATCTGAAGATGCAACTCTAGTGGCTGAAGAGATCCCAGATGCAAGGACTCTAGAGCTCCGACACCTGAAGGATCATCCCTTGGACCAAATCATAGGAGATCCCCGGGATGGTGTCAAGACTCGGAGAGGTACAACTAACGAGAATTTATTCTTAAGTTTTCTATCACAGGTTGAACCTAAGAAGTTCGAGGAAGCAAACTCGGATGCATCCTGCATTCTAGCTATGGAGGAAGAGTTAAATCAGTTTAAATGTTGCAAAGTTTGGACACTTGGTCCTAGACCCAAAAGTAAGAACGTCATCGGGACGAAATGGGTCTACCGGAACAAGATGGACGAAGATGGAACTATTATAAAGAACAAAGCCAGACTCGTTGCCAAGGGCTATCGTCAAGAAGAAGGAATTGACTTCGATCAAACGTATGCTCCAGTGGCAAGACTGGAGGTGATCAAGTTATTCCTTGCTTTTGCTGCACTTAAGGGCTTTACCGTCTATCAGATGGATGTAAAATCCTCCTTCCTGAATGGTGACATAAAGGAATAAGTGTATGTAGAGCAACCACCAGGTTTTGTTGACTCAACTTTTCCTAATTATGTTTATTTACTGCAAAAAGCGTTATATGGTCTTAAACAAGCTCCTCGAGCATGGTATGAGACGTTGTCTAGCTTTTTTCTTGAGAACAAGTTCACAAGAGGAAAGATAGACAAGATATTATTTCTTAGGGAAATAAATTGCAAGATTTTGCTAGTGCAAATCTATGTCGATAACATTATTTTTGGCTCTATGGATAACAACCTCTGCAAAAAGTTTTCTAAACTTATGCAAGGGAAGTTTGAAATGAGTAGTATGGGAGAGCTGAAGTATTTCTTATGGCTTCAGGTGAAACAATCTGAGGATGGAATCTTCGTCTCACAGACCAAGTTCACCAAAGAGCTACTTAAGAAATTCGGAATGGAGAATGCAACCTCTATGAGGACTCCAATGGCTTCAGCTGTGTCTCTGGACAAGAATGAGAAAGGGAAACCTTTTGATGAAACCAAGTACAGAAGCATAATTGGGTCATTGCTCTACCTTATAGCAAGTAGACTAGATATAATGTTCTCAACATGTGTATGAGCTAGATTCCAGGTTAACTCTAAGGAATCTCACTATATTGCTGCAAAGCGAATTTTGAGATACCTTAAAGGTACACCAAATCTTGGCTTATGGTACCCAAGAAGTAATGATAGTGAACTGATTGGATTTTCATATACAGATTTTACAGGAAGTAAAGACGATAAGAAAAGCACTTCTGGGACATGCCAATTCCTAGGAAGGAGACTTATTTCCTGGAGCAGTAAGAAGAAGAACTATGTAGCTATCTCAACGGCTGAATCAGAGTATATCTTTGCAGGTAGCTATTGTGCACAACTTCTGTGGATCAAGAATCAATTTGAAGACTACAATATGAAGTTCCAGAACATTCCTCTATTTTGCGACTCGTCCAGCGCAGTAGCGATCGCCAACAACCCAGTCTCCCACAGCCAGAAAAGCACATAAAGCTTCGATATCATTTCATCTGGGAGCATGTGGAGAATGGAGACATAGATCTATAATATGTCTCCACACACAGGCAAGTTGCAGATATATTCACTAAACCGCTGGATGAGACCAAGTTTTCATTCTTCAAAACGGAACTCGGGATGCTCAACAAAGAAGAATAGTGATGGTGGATTCATTCAAAGGCTCGGAGTTGAAGAAATCGGTGAAGGTAAAAAAAAAATTTTCTCCAAGAAAAATATTTTTCAAAGTGATATACTCGAGTAAGTGCACTCACATACTCGAGTACTGGGTAATTTACCCGAGTAGATAAACTTACATGCTCGAGTAAATAAAAATATACTCGAGTACTAGAATTATATACTCGTGTAAGTAAAACTATACTCGAGTACCAACTTTACATACTCTATTACATGGAAACATACTCATGTATGACGAAATATACTCGAGTATACGGGATTTCAGAACTTTGAAAATTTTATTTTTCTATATTCGCACACTGAGACTCTTGCCGCTCCCTCGCAGGTATGATTTAAACTTTAAATGTCTCCTTAAACCTAATTAGGTTTACATATAAATAGAAAAATTGGAAAATCCTTTCCACGGTTTCCATTCTCTCGAGTAAGCCGTCGACGATTCGTCTTCCAGAGCCCGCAGAGCTTTGTCTTCCCCGTTTCAGTTTTATAGAATTTCAGTGATGGCTCCCACCTCGAAGATTGGGATCGGCTCGGAGCTTGCTCCTGAAGGGATAGCAGAACTCTCGGATGACTTCCGTAATCTCCTTATCCTATTCGATACCGCCGGACTCACCTTCCTCCTGCAGTCTCCGTGTAAGGTTCTTCTTCCCGATGTTGAAGAATTCTACAATAATCTGAAGATAAAGAGAAATGGTACAGTACTGAAATCCAAGGTAAAAGGGATAAAAATCCGTCTGGACAAGACCTCCATAGCTACTCTGTTACGACTGCCCGTGGTAGATGTAGAGGATGGCTTAGGTCCTGAAGATTCAAACAGAACAAGCTTATTCTGTGGAGTAGATCCTGAAGCAAACTCCTTTAACAGAGCAGATTTCAATACAGAAGGTAAATTCCTGGTGGATGTAATTTCTAAGGTTATTCTGTACAAAACCTATTCGATCCGAGAGATATCCATGCATATGTTTGACATTATGCAAGCTATCGTCTGTCGAAAGAAGTTCCAGTTTGGAATGTTGCTACTGGACAAAATCAAGGACAGTGTAAAACACCCTAATTTTGCTAGGATTATTTCTCTACTCCTCCATGAGATTAATCCCAAAGTTTTCAATTTATCCAAAGGAACTCCCCTCCACCACATGAAAAAGGTCTCCATTTCTTCTATCCATAGATATGAGATAAAACTTCAGAACACTGCTCAAGCATCCAAAGCTCTTGTTATCAAAGAAGATATCCCCAGAGAACCCAATGTCTTAGATGACAGGATTTCATCTCCTCCTTTACATCAAACTAGTAACACCTTGGGTGCAATAGTTGAGGGGGAGCCTGCTTCATCTAGCCTTCAGCATCAGAATTCAATATCTCCATCTCAGCAAGCTCAGATCAGAGATCCATCCCCTTCTCCAGCAGATATTCTCTCAGATGTACAAGTTTAATAGGACATCCTCTTAACTGCTACAGATATAGACATATTCATTGAAGAGCAAAGATCAGATGATCCCTTGCATCCAGAAGTATTAGTTGTTGTCTCTCCTGAGCATCAACTACCTGAAGATCAGATTCTTGAAAAGGACCCATTGCTATCAAAGCAGCCATATCCATCTCCCTCTCCCTCCCCTGCTCAGTCTCCTGCTGAAGACCCAGATCAGCATAAGAGTTTCCTCCTGTCCGATGACGAGGATATATACCCAAAGCATGTTGATCCACCTCTGAGAACACTGAATTTCTCTCTCCCTTCTTTCATCAATCAAAAAGATTCAGTTGAGATAGTACCTACAAAGAGAGATGTAAGCTCAGTTGTGATTGAAGAACTTCCTCCATGGGTAGCCCATGTTCCTCAAGCCCCTATTTCATCCTCTACTCCAGCCTCTACTCCCCCCAGTTCTTCTGAAATTATAAGTAAGATTGAGCAGATGCTCCTAGAATAGAGAAATTACTTTGATGATTCTCCGAAATCAGTAAAAGACAAGGTCTCTACTCTTGAATCTGAAATGAGTAGAGGCTTTGCAGAAATTCAAGCCAATACTAATGAGTTGAGAAGACTATTTCAGTTGGGTAGAAAAGCAATAGAACATACTATCACTAGTATAGGTGAAGTAAGGAACCAAGATGAAACAGTGGCATACAATAAAATTTAGTTGGACAAAAGGGCTGAAGCAAACGTTATGAAGGTTTGTGAGAAAGTTGGAACTTTCAGATATGAAGCTATTGCTCAGCTATCTGTAGAAATCAGCAAGGGGGAGAAAATAGTGAAAGAACAAGTTGAAAAATCTCTACCCAGTTCTCTGCCCAATCTCAAGCTACTTTGGATGGAAAAGTTAAAGAAATGAAAGCAGATAATCAAGCCCAACTTCAGTCAGTTAAATTATATATATATGATACTGCAGTCTGGGTGCAGAATCAGAACTTCCCAGATTTCCAGCTTGATCCTACCATCATTCCCAAAAGTTTAGATCCTCTTGAGGGAAATCCTCCTTCAGATGCTCAGGTTCATGTTAACATTTCAGAGGGTGTGCCAGTCTTCTCTCCCAGACCTGCTGGTGAGATGTCTGAGCCTCCTCTATCTTATTCTGATGTTTGGAAAGATGATATTCCCGGTAGCTCTCAAGGACACTTTGATCAAGGTGCTTCCTCATCTAGAAGACCTGCTGGTCAGGGTGCTCCGAGCAAGAAAAGAAAGTATGGTGACGGCGCTTCTGCCAGCCATTCTGCACCTAGGAAAGAGCCAGCCCTAGTTCTAGAGGAAAGACCTGAAGTAGTGCATGCTGAAGTCTGGAGTCCTACCTCCAAGTCTCTGATTTTTGATACCTTGAAGCTGGTGACAGATTTTGGAGAACATATAGATCAGTTCTACAGTTCCTCTGAATGGAAAGCCTATGACGTATCCCAGATAAAAATCAGATTGCATGACAAGTGATGGGGATACAATAATCCAGCTGCTCCTCCAAGGCCCAGAACTTACTTTCCTAAACCTTTTAGCTACTTGGAGAGGCAAAAGCTAAAAAGAGAAAAATTGCATAGAGATGCTTATCCTTGAGTGAATGATGATGTGGAAACGGAAATCTCTATTATATATAACTCTGATTATGGTTATCCTTAATTATTATTTCTTTGATAAAGTAGTTTACTGCTTTATTTATCATTGATATATGCTATCATTGTTCTTTTTACTCTAAGTAATTCACCTTGGTGTAGAGTATGCTGACTTCTACAAATTGGGGAAGATTGTTGGAAATTATCTCCACAACACCTCAGATTTGTAGGAAGTCAGACCTTGAACTAAAATGAATTAAGTTGTATTTGATATTGTGTTTGAGTTGTATGTATGCAGGACCTTATTGCCAAGTGTATACCAATGTCAGTCTATAGTGGGTCACCAAACACAGGACCATACAATGTAATCCCTCATTGTGTGATCCAAGGTGTTGACTCAGGTATAACCTCTCTATTTGGATACACTTCATCTACATGCATTTGGACTTTTGGACTATGGAGTATTGAAGATTATTTAAGTATGAAATTTTTCTAAGTCAACATACTCGAGTAGTATCCTTCACATACTCGAGTGAGTGACTTAGTACTCGAGTAGTTCCTTGGACATACTCGAGAAGACTCTGTATACTCGAGTACATGAGCTTTTACTCGAGTAGATTTCTTTTACTCGAGTAGGTGATATTTTATACTCGAGTAGATGGTTAGTCACTCGAGTAGGCTATGTATTATACTCGAGTAGAGCTTTCTGTATTCAGTCTGAACTTTTCCAAGTCCACATACTCGAGTATTTCCTTGATATACTCGAGTAAGTGACTTAGTACTCGAGTAGATTTATTTTATACTCGAGTAGTTGCTCAGGTACTCAAGTGGATCCTTTGTTTCGATTCGAGTAGGTTGTCTTCTCTGTACTCGAGTATTTTCAATTCTTGTACTCGAGTATGTTCTTCAAGTTTTCTTTTCTGAGAAGTATTTTCGTGCTTACACTCGAGTATATTTTCCCATATTCGAGTAGGTCTTATCTTACTAGAGTAGTTTCTCTAGTCACTCGAGTAGTTCTTCCCAAGATACTCAAGTAGTTTCACTCCTTATACTCGAGTATATTCCTCTCTTATCTACTCGAGTAGCAGACCTCTTATACTCGAGTATATCATTTCTCTCGGGTATATTGGTTCAGATTTCCTGGAATATTTCTAAGTCCAGATTCAACGGGTATTTTAAATTACTCTTTTCTGATTGGTCCACGTGTCGTCAGTAAAGATTAGTATGACCGTTGCAGCTCGCCTATAAATAGGTCCTTTCCGATTTGACCTATATAACAACATTTTTTTTAAGAATACAGAGAATATTAAGAAAGAAATTTTCCCGAAAACCTAATTTCTCTCAGCCGCCATTACTGGTTTCAGGAAGAGCTCTAGATCGTCCTTCTTCCAGCCACTACTGCCGATCTCTAAGTCTCAAGCGATCCAGAATCAAGAAGAATCATCTGATCACTTCGTACTTCATCGATCTCTGATATTTTTATTTGATCGTAGTGATTTCAGATCTCAGATCTGTGGATTTCTATCTAGACTTCTTCAACATTTTATGTCCAAGCTGAAAACTTTCAACGAAGAAGACAAAGCCAAAGATCCAGATCTGTGTTATTTTGTTTGTATTTTCCTCAAACAATTATTTTTGTAGGAGATTTATCTCTGAGTGGTAGGAAGTTCTATCTTCCGAGTGTAGATCCATTTGGGATCGAGTTTTGTTGGAACGTGGTTCCAAGGTATAGGATTGGTTTGCAATCCGAGATAGTGGAGTAGCCGAGTCTAGTGATTTGCTAGATTGGTGAGGAAAGTGGATGTACCCAAGATCGGGGAACCACTATAAATCTCTTGTCATCTGTGTGATTGCTTAATTACTTATTTGTGCTAGTTGTTAAATTTTTTATTCCGTATTAGACGCACATCTCACCTATTCACCCCCCTCTAGGTGATTTAGGTAGACAACTTATATCTTTCATATAATCAGGTCATTAGGTTGGAAACATACAGATTAGGATAGGGTAAAATCATGGTAACAAGAAGGAGTGATCACGGGTCTTAAGTTTTATATGATTAGAACCCATAAGTGAGAATTCAAAGTTATGAATAATTTTGTTTATGACATTGGGAGTATAGAGACCCTAAAAAAATTAAGATCAAGTGAAAAACCATACTGAATTGGAAGATATATATTATAGGTATGATCCTTTGGATGTGACTCTGATGATCACAATAATCAAAATAAAAGGGTTCGATGATATAATAATGGCCTTTAAAAAGATTCTGGATTTTGAGAACAAACTCATGATTATGAATATGATGTTATCCTTAGAATCAAGTATTATAATAATTTGGAGGATTTGAAACGCCCACTTTGTGGGTTACAAATGCACCATCATGCCTAATGAACTTAGAAAAATGATAGTCACTACAATTCCATAATTTTTGGATGATTTGTTGAAGCGTGCATACTCATATGTATGACCCCTTGATTATGATAGCATCAAGAACCGGGACACATAAGTTGATAACATTATAACCACCGTTAGGAGGATTCATGACTATGAAATATAGATTTTGACTATCAAAGGTGTATACGGTGCAATTACACGAGAATTAATGAGTGTTTAATCAGATTCTTTCTTATGATGAAATCGACTCGTGACAAATCTTATTATTTTACAAGAATTCCTTATATCTTATCAATCAGAATCCATTTGGAAAAGCGATTGGGTGTCATTTTGTGAACATCAATATTAATAATGATCGCTTGATGTATATATGAAGAATTCACTCTACAAATTATGTATTGTTAGTTAAGTAGAGATGTAATAAGTCATGAATTATGAAGAAAAAAAAGGGGGTGATAGTCTTTTCATCAAATCTTAAGTTTGGAGGCTGGTTAATTACTATACATAAGTTGGATTTTCATCATAAATAATATCACGATAACTTGCATTTGAAGAATCAATATGGTATAAGCCATAAGAAATGATGAGATTCTGGAAGAGAAATATGAGATTTATGGGCTCAATTCTATATATAAGAGTATTGATTCTCACGTACTTGGCGATCATTGGTCGTAAGGGACTCCAAATCTAATGTGTGATCAAGGTCATTTTAATGATAATATGTCGGGAGACTTGAAAATATGTCCACATAATTTTGATGGTAAGTATCACAAAATATAACTAAAGTACATTTGGAAGGAGACTGTTACCTCTAATAGAGTTTCTTATAACAACAACCACGAGGCTCTATAGGATAATAAGTGCTGTACGCCGCTATCTTAGGTCGAAGATGAGGATCCACAAGTACTCATATCAGATTCTATTAAGGATACTGACACACACATACGGCTGATCAGGGACAGGTTGCTAGAGGATCAGAGTCGACAAGCCAAGTATTATGATACGAGGCACCGAAAGGTAGAGATCCTGGTGGGAGATAGAGTTTTCTTAAAGATACGTCTGGTGCATGGTGTCTCGCGGGTGCGGAGGCACAAGAAGCTAAACCATCGATTTATGGGACCATACTTGATCTTGGACTACAGCTAGAGTTGGGGACTCTGCACGACAATTTCCACATCTCCTCGCTTCAGAGAGCTCTCCTTCGGCCGGAGCAGCATATTACCGCTACAGCAGAACTAATAGCACTTGATAGATCAGTTCGTTAAGAGCCAGTCCAGATCGATGATACCGCGGTCCAAGTGTTGCAGAAGAAGAAGGTTCCCTTGGTAAAGGTATTGAGGTCCAACCACGGATAGGAGGAGTACACCTTAAAGCTGATGGATCTGATGAGAGAACGGTACTCGGAGCTTTTCGCCTCAGGTATACTTTAATTATGTTTAAGTTTCTTGAAATTCTTGTGCACAAAAACCCCATAGACCCGAACTTGAATTTCGGGGACGAAATTATTTTTTTGTATATTGAGATTTATAACATCCCATTTCCTACTAGATCCCTAAACTTAGATTAAGTTAAGACATGTGGTAGATGAATGGGGTTAGGCTAGGTTTGACCCATGGAGTTAGAGTTGATTTACATAGGGCCCACTATAGGGTTCGAGTCAAATCAGGTCAAACTAGCCCAAAATGGAATCATAGGTACACATTGACCCTGCCACTATGCCCCTAACCCTAAAAGCAATCTAAGTGAACCAAAAGCCACATAATTGCGTCAACAATTGACCCAAGTTGATTCAAGTCAACCATAACCCTAATTTGGTCAAATCCACACATATAGGCCCAATTAGCCCAAGTGGGGCATCACCATGGCCCAACCTATGTTGGGTGATGCCATAGGGCACATGATCATCAAGTCGGGTTAGCCCACTCATCAAGTTGACCAAGTCAACCCTAAAAGTCAACTCGGCTAACCTTATGCCTATTTAAGAAAATTTGAAGACCAAGCTCATTCCTAATTTGCTAAGTCCATGTGCCATGGCCCAACCCATGTTGGGTGATGACATGGGGTTCATGACCATCAAGTGGGGCCAGCCCATCATCAAGTTGACCAAGTCAACCCTATAAGTAAACAAGTCAACAAATGGCCTAAAGGAAGAAAAAGGAAGGCCAAGCCCATTCCCAATGGGCAAAGCCCATGAGCCAAGGCCCATGACAAACCTAAATGGTCAATGACAACCCCTACCCCCATGAAATTGGAGAGAGATTGCATGCAAGGGGGTAGTTTTGGAAATTTTGGGAAAAAGAAGAGAGAGAAGTGAGGGAAAGTGGGGATGAAGGCCATGTGGCCCTCCTCCTCTCTTCCTAAGCCCTCCTCTGAGCTCCAACAATAATTCCTAGCCTTTCCAGCCCAAATTTATGGCACATGGCAGCCATGGTGAAGCATCCAATGCTTGGAAAAAATCCCCCCCCCCACTTCAAAATACACAACCAGCCAAACCACCCCCATTTGACCTCACCATCAACTTCAGAAGGCCGAGAGGAGTGGAATTCGATATCTAGATCGAAGCTTTTGGTGGATAAATGAGTTCAGGAGCAAGCTCGTCGGAGAGGAGAAATTCCATGGCCAACCACCATCGTTTCCGCCTTCGGGCTCCTATTAAGGTCCGTTTCTCCTCCTCTCCCTTAGCGCTAGCTTCCTAGATCATTTAGGAGAGATTTCAAGCTTAATTAAGCTTGGATCCATGTGAGCTGTGGGAGAAAATTCATGGTTTTGAAGGAGCTCGGTTTTACCGGAAACCGCCGCCTCCGGCGGCCAAGTCGCCGCCAAATGTTAGCCCTCACCTCAATGGAGGTGGTGGTGGTGGAGGCCGACCAGGTAGGTGGCTGGATGGCCGAGAAACACCAGATCAATGTGCTATAGGTCGGTGCAATCGTGGTCGTCGGCTAGAGGAAGAAGACGCATAGATGTCGTCCATCTTGATGTATAAAACTATAGCTTATTTCATATTCTGTCAAACTTTATCCTATACTTTGCGGGCTAATTGTAGGCCTCTTAGAGGCAGATTCAATAAACATGTTAAACATATAAAATGTAGCACTAGGTCGTAACTTTAAAATTACACCCTAAAGTTATAATTTGGGGCACTACAACCCCCTGTTGGGCCATTCTACTAAGACTGGTCTTAGGCTAGGGCAGATCTTGAAATGAGTGCCCAAGCCAAACCCTAGGTCCACATGACTTGAGATTTTGGTCATGCATGTGACTAGGTCATACTTACGTACTGGAATAAAGTGGGAATTTTTGGAAAGTGTTTTTCCATATTTTTTTGAGAAATATTATTTATTGATTTAATTGAATTTTTGGAGATCTACAACTCCAAATGCCCTCCAATTTGGGTGGCATGGCCATTGAGTCATTAGATGACCATGGTAGAAATTTTATGACATTTTGACCTCTGCATGTTTGGGAAATCCAACATGCATGATGAATGTTTATTGAAATTTGGTGTGCCTATAGTATAAATGTGAAAATCAGAATTTAGCCAATTTGGAACAATACATGTCCATTAAACTCTGGACAGAGTCTTATAGGGATGAAATACACCTCCCATAGGAAGGATGGGATTTTTGGGATAAAAAATCCCATTAAATAGATTTATTGGAAATTAGGTCCATTTGGAAATATAAATTTTAAAATAAGGAAGTTACTTTATTAAATTCTGAAACTCTGTCACAAGCCCTATTAGGACATTATACACCTCTATATAATTTTATAAGCTTGTTTGAAAATTTTATCTTGAGTTTTTAGTAGAATTACATTATTGCCCCTTTTTGGAAACTAATTAAAAGTAAAGGAAATTATTGCTGAACAATTATGGAAAGGTTTATAGAATCTTAATTCTATGATTAGAACCTTGTGTATTTATTTGAGAATTTATGGGTGAATATGTATGTTAAAAACTCAAGTAGTGGCATTTTGGTAATATCATTATTATGGCATTTTGTGAAGTCAAATCACTAGATTTGATCATGAAATTCTGTATTTTGTGTTATTATATTAATATTGATCACTAGTAATTTTCTAAGAATTTTTGGTTGGATAGTTAAAGTACTTCATTTGGAAAATGGATTAATTATGGTTTTAATATTAATTAGAGAATATATAGAAATTTAAATGGAAAAATTATGATCCTTGTTAGGCAGTCATACTTAACATAGTTGAACATTAGGAAATTTTTTTACGCTTGTGGGATCATATGATATAGTACATTATGCACAAAATGACTTAGGTCACTTAATTAAAAGATTTAATTTAGGTTCTTAATTACTTATAAAAATTATGAAATCCTAAAAGGTCAATACCATACATCATACCAACCCATGATAATTAATTAAGGGCATTTGTCCTAAGGAATTGGAAGTCCTATTATATGGGTTAGTATTAGGTCATGGGTTCCGCTTAGCAAAAGTAGCAGGTATTACTGGGACCCACAAGGGATACGATAAAAGGTTGAGTTGATAACTATATTGGAAAGATAAACCCTGGTTGGTGTCTAGTAGGTCACTTCATAGTATCGAGTGATCGAGTGCAAAACCCTATAGACAGTAGCTAGAACGGAGACCAGCGGAAGACCGCCGATTCCCCAATAATATCCTATATAATTAGATTCGTTCCAGAGTAACAATGAGAGCAGGGTATGGATCATGGGTAGACATTAATAAAAGTAAGTATCCTTGCGAAATGGAACTTTGGGCTTTCAATCCCATCTTGGTTTCTAGTGCCCCCGAGACCCCTTCATTGGGCATACCCTAGGTAGTCCTAGGATTAACCCTAAATTGCTAGGTATAACAAACACTAGACAAGAGTAGTCTTATAGGTTTAGAGAACATGGTAACATTCTCACCCGTGAAGGGTTGGAGGGATTAAGGATTAAGAGAATGATATGACAATCTCACCTGTGAAGGGTTGGAGGGTTTCAGGACAGTTAGTCCTGCGAGCTGGAGGCTCGAGAGTTTGACATCAGGACGTGTTTGGTACTGCGAGCTGGAGGCTCGGGTTGAGATACTTTGTATGTGCATAGAAACAAAACTAGTGGCGGGTAATGCAGTACTGGGCTAATCATCACACCGATGGCAGTACGGTGACTCTGGTGTGGTGTGAAGGTTTAAGGGGCCAGTAGGTTGTTTATACTGCGGTCTGGAGGACAATCTCCGAAAATGCACACCCGACCAAGAAAGTCTGGCAGTTGGCCAGCATTAGTACGCAAAGACTCTAGAGTGCACCTAGGACGTGTACAGAGGTGTACGAAGGGTCTGAGCTTGGTAGTTTGTATACCCGCCTAGGAAGCGGAAGCGCCCATTCCGCTACTATCGTAGCCACAACTGTGGTACTAGAGAGTGATGCTAGCTCCAAAAAGCAGGAACTAAAGGTCTGTGATCACATAGTCGCGTGTATGAGTTGCAATTGTATGAATCATAACATACATACTATATCATACATATATACTTAGGACATACGCACCATAGATCCTTATCATATAAATTAGTATGGGCTCTTTTATATGATAAGTTACATTTGTGAAACCTTAACTTATAAGTTTGTATGGGCATTCATATAAGTTAAGGTACTTCTATGATGATAGTTTAGCAGTATATAGTTTACTTTCTACTCTGCTCTTTATTTTACTTACCACACTTTTTTCAGTACTGTTTTTACTTACCTTACTTGTACTATATAGAATTGCTAAAGTAGAGATATACTTGCTATTACATAATCTTGATAGATTAGATACACTGTCACCTGCTATAATTTTTTTACCCCTTGTTGTCCTCCGCTTTCGTTCTCCCGCTCGGTGCCTAGGAGTCACGGGGGTGAGGCGAGGACAAAATGGCTTAGTCTTTAAGACTAATGGTCGGTTGTGACCGTATCATTTTAGGAGCTCGAGGAGATGGAGCACCAGGACGACCAGCAGGACGAGGTGGCAGGATGTGAGGAGCTAATACCACCACCTACTACTACTGCAGCCCAGTGTCAGGTGATGATGAGTGTACTGATGATAGATTAGCTTCCGCTTAGTTTACTTTGTGATAGAGAGATTTGATGGATATTTATAGGGAATAAGCCCTTTTCTCTTTTTGTACACATTGTGGACTTTTATTGTACCTTTCATTTTCATATATATATGAAATGTACTGTGATCTTTGTGGACTTGTTAGTTATTACTACTTGTTTTACTTCTATTCTCGATTGGCCGAAACTGGTTGAATGACCATACTCGGCGGCAGGATCGGCGTCTTGCGGTGTCGACTAACCCGTGAGTTAGTGTCACCGTAAGGCGGCGGTTCTGGGCATAAGACCGGGTTACCTCCTTGGTAAGGGGAGAGGGGTATTACACGTGTGGCCGATCGAGCCTATGTCCAAAGAGAGTGGTGCTTAAATGCGCATTTATATTTCCAAATGATGTGTATGCTGTTATTTGCAAGGAAGGAGAACCACTGCCCCAAGTAAGGGGTGGGGTCGTTATAATATGGTCATCTAATGATGACCATTGCTTTATTTTGCAACATTTTGTTGGGGCATGCTATATAGGTATTGGAGAGCCAAGTGGAAGTAGAGGGCTAAAGTCCCTTGTGCTGCGATTGGCTGGCCTCGAAGGCTCAAAGGCAAACGTTTACTATTTTCATGTGTGGCTGGCCTGTGTGCCGATGTATGGAATAAATTTTTTGTAATGAAAACAGTTGTAAGGCCTTAGTGCAAGAACATCTTGTGTATTATATATTATTCCTATATTTTGTAGTGGATATTCCTGTCTTTTGGGTTCTACAAATTTTAACTGCTTCCATTATAATGCACTTTGAGTTAGGATGCGTGAATGAATTGCTTTCAATAAGTAACTCCACTAACTGTCTGTAGAATATGGCGTGGGGCCACGGCCGGACCTTCTATTACACCCTACGTGACGGATGTATGTGTTATAATTTGGTATCATCTTCTAGTTTCGGTCTTTCTTATTCGAATACGTGGTCGAATTCTTTTAAGGGGTAGTGAGCACGTGTATGTGCCTTACTGTTATAACAAGAACAAACCAATGAGTGTCCACTTAGTAATGAAAATACACATATTTGTGGAACCCACGTGTTCTTATAATTGCTTTTTGCAATAATATTAGATGCTTAATTGTGTCTTTCACGATTATATGCAACTAGAAGTGGTGCGGGGCAAAGTGAACCCCAGCGCTCGATGGAGAGTAGTGCAACAACTAAGGTGCCAACACCTCCTCCTATAGAAACAATACAGTTGGTTTCTGAATCCTTGTTCACATTAATCAATGCGCAACCATGAAGGAAAAGACAACCTCTTACCACTGCGGTGGTATAGGAGCTGATTGGCATAGTTAAGCATTTGTCGGTGAGACAATTGGAAGTTGAGCTAGTGGTCGCAAGGCGAGCGACGTAAAAGCAATTGAAACACTTGATGAGTTTCAATCCTCCTGTGTTTACAGGTACTGGAACCCCAACACAAGCTGAAGGATGGCTCTCGAGAATAAAGAGAACCATATCAGCAACAAAAATAGAGGAGTGGATGAAAGTAACTGTAGCTACCTTCTTATTAGAAGGAGATGCGAGGCTATGGTGGGATGAGTTAGAGAATTACCACTTTGCTGGTCGTCATTGGTTGAGATCGCGATAGAGGAATTCTCGAGACTTTTTCTGGCGAGATATCTTCCATCTGCACAATGGATTGCAATGGAAAATCAATTCCAAAGGTTAACTCAAGGCGAGAGTTTTGTGGATGACTACTTTCATAAGTTTACGAGGTTAAGACATTATGCGGGCTTTACGTTTATAGACGAGGAACAAAAGACAAATCAGTTCTATGAAGGACTGTGAGATGACCTGCGATTACTTCTCTCAGGTCCAATGAGGCAAGGTTTTCTGACCTTGGTCAATACGACATGTTCCTTAGAACAAGACATGAAGCTCAAGTAACGTAAGAATGACTTGACAGTAAAGAGGCCAGAGTTTAAAGTGTCGAGTTCAACAAGGTCTGGACAAGGAAAATGGAGGAAGAAGGAAAAGTTTTCGGGACCAGCTTCCTCTATTATGTCAAATGCGATGACATGGCGAAGTCCGTTTACTTATAAACTTGTGGCAAGCCGGGACACATGGCCCAAAAGTGTTGCAGTGGCCCTCCAAGGATGGAGAAAAAGACGGGTGCGATGTATGCTAAAAAGGAAAAATAGTGGTGAGTCAACTGCATACCAAGAGCAGCCCCGACTTTCTAATCTTGGCCGACAAGATGCCATAAAACAAAGTGACGTCATAACAGGTATGAGTTAAGATACATTTTTTTATTGCTTTTTATACTTGGTACCGTGTAAGTTGCTTGTGTATAATTTGTTTGTATTAGGCTTTATCCTGATTTCGGATTATTCGGCGAGAGCACTGTTTGATACAGGAGCCTCTCATTCCTTTCTGTCTAAGGACTTCATAATGTGTATCAGAGTGCCATCTTTTTTACCGATAGATCGAGTGAATGTGTTGCTACCTAACGGGCGCTTGATGCACACGGATAAATCCTGCAGTGTTAAGGTCTGGATAGGAAGTCATGATTTTGGCTTGGAAGCATCTGTGCTGCTGATATCCGAGTTTTATGTAATCTTTGGTATGGACTGGCTCTCGGAGCAAAGTGCCTATATTGATTACAACTCTAAGGAAGTCATACTGAGGAAAAACACCGAACGAAAGACTAAGTTTGCTGGTATGCGAGGATCGAGCAAGATATTGATGTCTTCTCTCCAAGTAGTCAAAGCGATTTGGAAGGGCACGAAATTATTTTTGATGCTATTAGAGGTTGTAGAGCCAAAGGACAGTTTCAGTGACGTTCATGTTGTATTGGAGATTGCGGATGTGTTTCCTAATGATCTCCCTGGGATTCCACCTCAGCGAGAGATCGAATTCACTTTGAGCTGGTGCCAAGTGCAAAACCCGTATCACACTCACCGTACTTACTAGCGCCAAAGGAGATGGCAGAACTGAAAGTTCAGTTGTAAGTGTTGCAAGAGCAAGGCTATATAGGTCCAAGTATGTCACCTTGGAGTGCACCAATTCTTTTTGTGAAGAAGAAGGACAAAGGCTTGTGTCTATGCATTGATTATCATGAACTGAACAAGCTGATAGAAAAGAACAAGTATCTGATTCCAAGAATCAATGATTTATTTGATTAGATGGTTGGATCGACTGTTTATTTTAAGTCTGATTTGAAGTCCAGCTATTGGTAGTTGAAAATCCGAGAAAGTGATATTCCATGACAACATTTGGTACACGCTATGGGTATTATGAATTTACTTTGATGCCTTTTGGGCTCTCTAATGCGCCAATAGTGTTTATGGATTTGATGCACATGACCTTTCAAGAGTATTTAGACTTGTTTGTGATTGTCTTTATTGATGACCTATTAGTATACTCTCAGTCATAAGAGGATCATATGAATCATTAGAGATGGGTTCTACATACCTTGAGGAGGAATCGCCTTTATGCCAAGTTCTCTAAGTGTGAGTTTTGGTGATCTTCAGTAGCTTTACTTGGTCATGTCATTAGTGGAGAGGGTATTACAGTGGATCCAACAAAGATAATTGTGATATGAGAGTGGCATGCACTTATTTCAGTAGCGTTAGTCAGGAGTTTCCTATTACTTGCTGGCTATTATAGGCACTTCGTAGAGAGCTTTTCAAGTATTTCTTTACCTCTCACGACATTGACAAGAAAGAATCAGAAGTTCACTTGGACGCCAGAGTGCGCACGAGCTTTTGAGGAGTTGAAGATTCGTCTGACCACGACGCCTATTTTGTGTTCGCCATGTGGAATAGAAGGCTTTGAAATATATATTGATGCATCAGGGAGCGGCTTAGGATGCATTTTCTGTAATATGGGCATGTGATTGCTTATGTCTCTCGCCAACTAAAACTACATGAGAGGAATTATCCGGTTCATGACTTGGAATTGGCAGCCATGATATTCTCTCTTAATTTATGGTAATACTATTTGTATGGCATGAATATTGATAACTTTACAGACCATAAGATCCTTAAATATTTGCTGCATCAGATGGTTCTGAAAATGCGATAGTGGAGGTAGATGGAGTTCCTTGGGACTACACCTTTGAGATTCATTATACTCTCGCAAAAGGAAATGTAGTCACTGATGCACTGAGTCGCAACACTCCAACCCAAGAAAATTGATTATAAATGCATGATGTGTAATGTCCTGATTCGTGCTAGACCCCTCACACGTGTTTTGAGTAAGGAAAGTTGACTCAGGCTTGGGGTGCACTGGTAACAGGCGTCGAGTGGTACTCGACTAATAGGGAAAATTTCACTTAGAAGAATTCTAGACTCAACGAAGCATTGAGTGCGGTGACTGGAGGGCAAGTGTCGAGTGCGTTGAGTGGTCTCAGCGCCATTCAAAGAGGCGTTGAGTTATACTCAACACATAAGAAGAATTTTACTTAGAATAATTCTGGATTTGGGAAACGTCGAGTGCATTGAGTGGTCTCAATGCCATTCGACGAGGCGTTGAGTGATACTCAATGTATAAGGAGAAAATGGACTTAGAATAATTCTGGACTCTGGAAGCATCGAGTGAATTGAGTGGCCTCAATGCCATTCGACGAATCATCGAGTGATACTTGACGAATTATACTTTAACTTAGAAAAATGTTCTGGATTCAAAAGGCGTTGAATGCATTGAGTGGTCTCAAAACCATTCGAAGAATCGTCGAATAATACTCGACGAATGAAAGTTTAATTAAGAATAATTCTAGATTCTGTAGGCGTTGAGTGGTCTCGATGCCATTCGATGAAGCGTCGAGTGCGTTGAGTAAAATCGACGCCATTCGATGAAGCGTCGAGTGATCTCGATGATTTTGACTTGGAACATTTTCGGCAAAAACTGTGTTTACTGGTTCATATTTACGGGCTAAACCAGTTTTTCAAGATAAGCATTGATGGCTCATTTGGACCCGGTCTCTTCAACAAGACTTGTTTTAAGTAATAACGGGCAGTCCAATGTTAGGGTGACACGTGGCAAAGCAATCTAACCCTAACTCTTCTTATAAAAGGAGACTTACAGGAAACCCAAGCCGTCACTTCCATTTCTTTCCGAGCCGTTACTTGTGCCGAAACTATCAGAGGAGAGGAAGTTGTCGGAGTCGGATTTTCTGGAGGAAGAACTTTTCCGTTCCGTGAAGAACAAAGCCGACGAGGAAGGAGATGTCTCTAAGAAGGATAACAAGATCCATGGCCGGAAATGAGGTGAGCTTCCTACCCTCTCCCTTGGTGCTAGATCTATAGTTATAATATAGGAGAAATGTCGACTCAAAAGAGCTGGACTTGTGCGAGATGAAGATCTCCTGGGAAGTGACCATGGTAAGACCTTGTCCTAGAGATTTGATGTCTTCGACCTCTCCACTCTTCGTGTGAAGATTATGGACTTGTTTTCGTGAAGAGGAATGATCTATTGACGGTGAATAAGGGGGAAGGAAGTGTTGTAGGTTGTTTTGAACAAATAGCTTGAGGAAGAAGACGAATGGATGATATTCGTTTGGCTTTAAGATGCGTGTAAAAATCTATTTTCTGTGCACAACGAACTTCGTTGCCATTTTTGAGCGTGATGCGGCCGGATCTAGGTCTTGGGCTGAACACAAAAGTTATAGTCCTCATAAAGACCTTTCCAACAAATGGTAATATGTTTTCATAGGAGCTTTGTAGCTCCGGTATTGTCCAATCGAATTTGCTGCATGGTAATAACTTATGTGCAGGATGCTTTTTGGTTAGTGTATAATCGGGTTGGACTAAGTAGAAGAAACATAGCATGATGATGTTGAGGTTTGGATGAGCCTAGTTATATGTAGCCGAGATAAACTAGTGGTTTGGGGGAATTTAATAAACAAATGGTTTTGGAAATTAGCGAACAAATGGCTTTATAAGGTTTGGTTGTACAAATGGCTACTTGTGAAATCCGGTAAGGATGTGCGCGATTGTAATCGGATAACTAAATGTGTAATCTATGCTTATGTTATCATGCTTGATGAATACGTGAGGAGTTATTATGTTGTGGTGATAAATATTTGAAAGCATAAATGTTGTGAATGCTTGATTAAAAAGGAAGGAATCGGATGAGGTAAATCTCATGGCCATGAAATAGGTTGAATCATGATCTCAAGTATTGGATGGGATAATTTGTATAGTCCACTTCTTAGAGTGTGTCTCCCTGTAGGTAGCAATGTGGGATTGTATGTTATATGAGGTGGCTTTCCACCTATGTTGATGTTGAACCCTTGAGTGCTTGGGAGCACGGAAATGTGAAAGGGTGTAAGTGCGTGAGTATTTGACCGCACTGGATTGATGTGAATATAAAGGACTCGGTATGGAGACCTTGGGTGATATTAAGCACTAGATGGTTGATGGAAAGGCCATGTGAAATTGCATGCAGTGTGAGTTGACACGTGGTGTCATAATCCTGGGTTAAGGATAGTGTGGCAGGTCTACAGGCTCGCCAGTCATCACACTGACAGGAGTTGATAGATAGACTTTGGGCGGTTGGTCTTGGTCCTCGGTGCTCATTCCCGGGGCTCCTTCTATGCCAAGTGGATTGTTGGTCTTAGTCGTGTGTTGATACGCTCCCATAGGCTCCTTCCGTGCCACGACATAGGCTAGTTAGGCTTGGTCCTCGGTGCACATCTACCCGAGGCTCCTTCTAAGCCGTAGTACGCAGGAAGTCCGCTATTTTGTTCTTAGCATTGAGGCATATGGAAGCCTAGGCTTGGTAGTGTGGATGCCCGCCTAGTAGTTAAAAGCCCGTTTCACTATCACCATTTGACCACAATGGATGATACCTAAGAGGTTGGCTACCTTCTCAAAAAGTGGGAACCAAAAATCTGTGTCGACATAGCTGTGTGTGTGTGTGTGTATAAGCATGGGTGAGTCATCATATTGCATTCATATCATTGCATTGCACATCATAGATCCTTATCATATAAGTTTATAAGGACACTCTTATATGATGAGTTACTTTCTTGTTAAGCCGATCTGAAAGATAAATCTATGGGTAGTTGATCACCTAGAGGGGGGGGGGGGTGAATAGGTGTCTTTTAAATTTCTTTGTTACTTGGATTAACTGTTCAGCAGAATCTTAAACATAAACATTCACAAGTACACATCATAATAAATCCATAGAGTACACAGAAATTTTATAGTGGTTCCCCTATCTAGGGTACATCCACTTTACCACTTCTTCCTCACTAATAATGTGCTAGATAAGTTTATATCTCCTCCACTTTAACTCAGATTAAAAGATCTTACAGGTTCAGTTTCTGTTAAGAAACCTACAACTCAGATCCACTGGTCCCACCTCAGAGATCCACCCAATCTCCCACCTCAGGTCCCTCAAGAACCCTACCTCAGCCTTTATAATATAGGCTTACACCTCAGTGATCCCACATAAATCACCTACCTCAGGTCCCTCAAGAACCCTGCCTCAGCCTTTATAAATTAGGCTTACAACTCAGAGAATTAATCTCCTACCCACCCTTATCTCAAAGAGATCTAACAAAATAAAGAGGTAAATGAAAATAATCTCTAGAAAACAATAATCCCGTAATCTGATTTATCTGAGAATTCAGATTCTTCAATTCAACAGCAAAAAATTAATTCTTGATGAACAGACTGGCTGAAAAGATACTTCTCTGAACCTGTAATCTTCTTGATGATGATCAGCTTGATTTCTTTGAAGAACTTGTAGAACAGATCCACCTTAATCCTCTGATCAACTTGTTGAAAGGACAAAAATATTTTCTTGAAGACCTTCATCTTCCTTCTTCTTCTTGGGGTTGTCTTTCTCCCCTGGCTTGGAAAAAATTAGAATGAGAGAATTTATTTGTTGAATTGCTGATTCTGTGAAGACTATATAGCCTTCACGGATTGCTGGCTTCTGATTGATGACATCAACATGTGACATCATACTTCAAATTTTCCTTCAAACTAATTTTGATGTGATATCTCATTACTGTAGCTGGTATGACATTTCTAACTTGACTTGACACTTCTTTGTTGACTCTGTTCATCTTCAGAATCATAAGTGTCGAGATGTCCAAAGTGTCTCGACACTATATTACTTAAGTGTTCTTAGAAGTTGTCGAGACATCTTAACAGTCTTGACATAATATTACTTGGTAGAATTTTCAGTCTGAACTTGAAGTGTTGACTTGTCTCGACACAACTGTCGATTCTATCGACATCTTTAAATCTGCACTATGTCGAGACAGTTGAATTATCTCGACGCTACTGTCTGCCGGGTGTCGACCTTTGTTTTAATTCTTCACTATGTCGAGACAGTTGAATTGTATCGACACTACTGTCTGCCGGGTGTCGACAATTTAAGCATGTACTTCAATCTTCATTATGTTGAGACAATTATATTATCTCGACACATCTGTCTTGATATTCAAAGTGTCGAGATAACAGACTTGTCTTGACACAACAGTCTTGATCTTTTAAGTGTCGAGATAACTGACTTGTCTCGACACTACTTACTTGATCTTCAAAGTGTCGAGAAAACTGACTTGTCTTGACACAACTGACTTGATCTTCAAAGTGTCAAGATAACTGACTTGTCTCGACACAGCTCTTGCAAAGGTGTCGACATAGTTGAAGTGTGATTACACTTTTGTACTTAGCAATTTCTTTGAACTGCAAATTGCTAGGCGTTGACTATTCTAACTTCACTCAGCACTTTTAGATGTATGACGTTGAGTGAACTTGCTTCACTCGACACTTTTGGACTTAGGAAATTTTCTGTCTTTCCAATCAGCTTCTTTGAGTCCACCTGTCAATATAACTTGAACTACCTGTCAAATTAATATGATATTGGAAACCTACATGCATGAGCTGAAACATACATCAAATACATACATGTGTATATCATTGAGTTGAAAGGGCTTCTTCAAATAAAGTACATTGAAAATCTTGTGTTTAAGTCTAGCTAAACACCTAGGGGGTGAATAGGTTTGTGTCTCTATTTAAATCTTCTTAATTCTTAGCTGATTTTTGTGCTTATTGATTAGGTTAGTTTTAGATTTCTAGAACAATCACAGACGATACAGGAATTTTATAGTGGTTCCCCAATCTTGGGTACATCCACTGTCCCTCAGCTCCTTTCTAACAGTGTGTTCTAGGCTCTCTCCCCAAAACTCGGCTCTTTAAGAGCATACAACAAAGATCCTGCAGGACCTCACAGGTCACACAGACCTACCACTTAGGCACTAAGCCAAACCACAGATCACAAAGACTTTTCACTCGACACTAAGCCAAACCACAGGTCATAAAGACCTAAGCCTTTATAACACAGGCTTACAAAATCAGACTCACAAAGAATCTATACAAAAGAAATAAAAGGTGATTTGATTAGACACCATAGCAAGAACTCTTTGTCTACTTCTTCCTGGACTGAGCAGATATCTGCCCAAGCTTTTACTATTGAAGACAATGAAGTCGGCGGTTGAATCTTTCTTCAAACAGCTATCATTTATTTACAGAGCTTGTAGATCTGCTTCCTCAGAATTGCTTCTGAACTTGTTGTTGCAGATGGTGATTGCTTCAGCTATCTCTTTCCTCTGCTAAGTTTTCTATGCAGAACAGCTTCTTCAAGCCCGATAAGAAAGGCGAGGAAGAAGATGAAGTTCGGCCGCACTTTCATTTTCAGAAAACCTAGACAAGGATTCGATTTGATTCTTTGCTCTGGCCGATTTGCTTCTTTTTATTCCTTGATGGCCAATCGAGTAGTGCGCCTACCACTAGGATTGATGGCTGAGATTTAGCCATACAACACATTCTTTCCATTTACTCTTGATTCAACGACTCTTTGTTGTGTGTAGGCCCCATCACTTAAAGATGAAAATATTTCATTATAAGTGTAGAGGATGATGACAGCTGGCCACCAGTGCCTCTGGCAGCAATCCCGCAACATTTGAATTTTGGTTGACTTTTTGACTTTGCTAACATCAGCATGACTCAACATCCGTGGACTTAGAAAAAATTCAAGCATTAAAAGAAAAGGCGTTGAGTTAATGACAATCACTCAGCGCTAAAAGACTTCGACGAATGGAGAACTCAGTTTGACAAACTCAGAGTTCAGCTCGACGAAAAGTGAAAGCTCAGTTCGACGAACTTAGATATCAGTTCGACGAACTCAGAGCTCAGCTCGTCGAAAAGTCAAAGCTCAGTTTGACGAAAAGTCAAAGCTCAGTTCGACAAAAAGTCAAAGCTCAGTTCGACGAACTTGGAGCTCAGTTCGATGAAAGTAAAAGCAATCAACAAATTTGGACTTAGCCAAATTTTCTGAGCCTTGGCATTGAGAGAGTAAGCTCCACTCAATGCAAAACTACTTAACATAATTTCTCTGTGTGTTGAGTGAGTAAGCTACACTAAATACTTTTGGACTTAGCCAAATATCTATGTCTGAAAACACATAAGCAAGTATAGAGCCAATGTTATTGCTCTATTGAGTTGAGTGAGTAAGCTACACTCAACGCCTTGCTACTTACATAGATTTGTTATCATGGCATTGAGTGAGTAAGCTACACTCAATGCCTATGGACTTAGTTAAAATTTTGCCCAACTTTTCTGTTGCGTTGACAGACATAACAACATTCAATGCTAAAAGCTGTATGGTTTTGAGTGAGTAGACCACACTCAATGCATGTGTACTTAGCCACATTTTCAGCCTATTTCTTTAGGCTTTGACTGACTTAGCCTAACTCACAACTTTTTGTTGTATGGCGTTGCGTGAGTAGACAACACTCAACGAGTTTGTACTTAGCCAAATTTTTGGCTATCTAACAGGTAAGGCTAAGATAAACTCAGCGCTATTTGTTATATGGCGTTGAGAGAGCTCTACTCACTCAGCACCTGTGGACTTAGGCAAATTTCAAGCTAGATAATATTGATTCCTTACCTCTGGTGTTGAGTGAGCTTGCTCCACTCAACGCCTGTGGGCTTAGTGGATTTTTGCTATGTGCAGCAGCCAATTATTGTTTCCACTTGTCTAATCAATGTGATATGGACTAACCTACACTCATGACCTCAAATACACATCAAATACAGTTGATGTGTGTGCCATTGACCTGTTTGACTTCTCAGAAATAAGGGGCATTGAGAACAATGGACCCAACAATGTCCAATGTACACAACACGATCCTTAACTTATAAGTCTGTATGGGCATTCTTATAAGTTGAGTTACTTTCCTGTTGTAAAATATATATACATTGCTGTTGATAGTAGAAATGCTAGTATAGTTTGATAGAGTACTTATCGTACAATATTGGATACTCTGATATTGATTAGTCTTATACCACATGCTTGTACTACTGCTTATATATATTATACCTTATCTCTCGCTCAGTACCTAGGAGCTGCCGGGGTGAGAGGATGTGATAGCCACTTAGTCTTTATGACTAACGGTTTCTACGTCTTCCTTTCTAGGAAGAAACCCCACAGGTTGTGTAGGAGAGAAGCCAGTCTAGGGTGACAGGGCCTGATACGACATTACCTGTGCTACCATCAGTTATAGATGTGAGTTTTGATAGTCTTATGTTGCCCCTTTGGGCAGATTTTTTTGTACTCTAATATTATAGAAGCTGATGTTGCTTCTTATTATTGATGTACTAGTTGGTCTTTTATACTTGTGTGGATTTTGACTTCTGTTTATATTATTTTTGTTGGGTTGGCATTGATGATATTGGTTTTAGCCGGCAGGTTAGGCATCTTGTGGTACAGGCTGACCCGTATGTTGGGGCTACCACAAGGCGGCTATTCTGGGCATAAGGCTTCCCTCGGCCGTATCTTGTGTTCTGGGAGGGGTGGTCTTACAAATAGTATCAGCTTGCAACAATCCTCAACTAATGAAGTCATCGAATAATGGTGCCACCCATGCTCGATTGGTTAGTTTGGTGTCAAACTGACATAGCAAAAGCAGTGTTGTGCCCATGTGTAATTCACACTAAGTCTGTCCAGTTGTTAACCTACGATTAGCCAACCTGACCTTAGGTTTGTACATTTATGTATAGATCCCGGCACTTGTAGAGCTAGTAGTGGGCACTACCACCCCTTCTGTCCCTCCCCAGTTCCAGCAGTCGGAGTTGAGACAGACGCATACGACAATTCTGGATGCTTTCATGTCTCAACAGGCCCCAGTGCAGTAACAAGCCCCGGGCTCCAACTGGTTGAGCACCTTTCGAGCCCTCTCCCTGGATGCTTATCTTGTGACGGAGTCGAATGTCTATACTGAAGAATGGCTCGACACTATGTAAGAATTGATGCCTAGAATCAAATGTCCAGCCAATATGGCTGTGACCTTAGCAGTGTCAGTCTTGGAAATGCATGCAAAGAGGTGGTAGAAGTCCCTTATGGGTTCCACTTTTCAAGGCCGAGTGTACACGGAGATCAGTTGGAATGAGTTTTCTGGAGATTTCTTGGAGCATTTCATTCCCTTGACTGATCAAGATGAGCTTGAAGAAAGATTCCTGCAGTTGAAGCAAGGATCTAAGCCCGTGAAGTAATATCAAAGGGAGTTTCAACACCTCGTTAGGTTCGTTGAAGCCTGTGAGTTGTATGAGCGTGGTTATGCAAAGAGGTTTTATAAAGGCTTGCGAGATCCCCTAAGGCAAGCCCTTTTGTTTATAGCAGACTCGAGCTTGGTAGAGATAATATATATGGGGAAAATGTTGGAAGCGGATCATTTGGGAGTCCAAGATAGTGGTAAGAGACCCACTTAGGGAGTACTGGAAGCAAGCCCTAGTTATCGAAGGAGGCAGGACAACAGAGGAAGATGAAACAATAGAGGTGGAGGTCGCATTTGCAAAATTTTAGAATAGAGTGTCTGGCCCCACAGCCAGTACTACCTCCATCACAACAACTGTACCTGCAGCCTAGGGAGCAGTACAAGCGTGTTTGCTTCCAGTGCAATCAGCCAAGACACATCTAATGATATTGCCCACAACTAGGTAAAGATGCTCCCCTTATCTTCCTCTGGTAGCTGCATGAGGACGGGGACATGTGCGTGGTTGAGGACGAGGACCACGAGGAAGGAATCCTGGACCTTCTCGAGAGCAGATGTTTGCGGTGGATATGACATAGGAGCGGAATCCTCAGGATATGATTGCAGGTATATCGTGATTTGGTTAATACGTTATAAGCATTTCTCTTCAATTGCCTAAGTCATGCTAAGATTCTAGCTTTGAGTCTTTATAATTGATACTTAGGCACGGTGATGGTTAGTGGAGAACCAACTTATACTCTATTTAATATCGGTGCCACTCACTTGTTCATTTCGGCAAACTTTGTTAAAAACCTAGAAGGAGTGCAATACTTCACCGGTATTACACAGAGAGTATGCCTCCCAGACGGCTTTGAGATGACGTCAGCCGCCAAGTATGACTTGGAAGTACATATCGGGGGAAAGATTTTTGAAACCCCTACAATGGTGTTGGGAATCCTAGAATTTGATCTCATTCTAGCCATGTCATGGTTGTATTGGCACTATGCCAAGATAGATTGTTCAGTAAAGCAAATCACCTTGAGGCAAGGAGACTCGGAGGTCATTTTCTAAGGTATCAAATTTGCACCCCGTATGTTATTGTCTTCGATTCAGGCCCTTAAGGCCCATATGGAAGGGGACAAAGTATATATGATATGTTTTGAATTACAAGAGATGGCACCAAGTATGAAAGATGTGCGAGTAGTGTGGGATTTCCCTAAGGTATTTCCCGAGAAGCTGCCAGGACTACCCACACATAGAGAAGTGGACTTTCAAATTAAACTAGTACCGGGTGCCAAGCCTATCGCTCAGACCCCTTACATAATGGCCCCAAAAGAACTCGCTGATTTTAGGGTTCAATTGCAAGAATTAGTAGAGTCAGGGTTTGTTCGTCCAAGTTCATCTTTTTGAGGAGCCCCTGTTCTATTTGTTAAGTAGAAGGACAGAACATTATGATTGTGCATAGACTATCAGGAGCTCAACCGACTGACGGTGCGGAACACCTACCCATTACCCCGGATCAAGGAGTTATTCGATCAGTTGGTGGTAGCACGTTGGTTTTCCAAATTGGATCTGCGATCGGGGTATTATAAATTGAGGATACAAGAGGAAGATATTCAGATGACCGCATTTAATTCGAGATACGGTTTGTACGAGTTAACGATGATGCCGTTTGGACTCACGAACGCCCCTTCGGCCTTCATGAGTTTGATGAATAGGGTGTTCGAGCCGTATTTATATGTCTTTGTCATCATCTTCATCGATGACATTCTAGTTTATTCGAAGACATAAGAGGAGCATGATAAACACTTGGCCCTATTTTTGAAGAAGCTAAAAGAGCATTCCCTGTTTGCTAAGTTCATCAAATGCGAATTTTGGCTCCGATAAGTTGCCTTCTTGGGTCATGTGATTAGTGGAGCTGGGTTAGCAGTAGACCCGACTAAGGTGCGTGCCGTGAAGGAGTGGTCATTTTTGAAGTCGGCGGCCGATATACGGAGTTTCCTTGGACTTACCGAATATAATCGTAAGTTTGTGAAAGGATTTTCAAAGATAGCCCTTCCCCTCACTGCCCTAACAAAGAAAGGTGTGCCATATGAGTGGACACCTCAGTATGAAGCTGCGTTTCAAGAGCTGAAGGATCGACATACCACCACACCCATCCTAGCTCTTCCATCAGGGAAAGAAGGATTTAAAGTTTACACTGATGCGTCCTATTATGGGATGGGAGCAGTATTGATGCATCTTGGGCTCGTAATCACTTACGCATCAAGTAAGTTGAAGAAGAATGAGGTTAATTACCCAGTTTTTGATTTGGAGTTGGGAGCATTAATGTTTGCCTTAAAGGTTTGGAATCATTATTTATATGACATTCCACTGCGAGATCTTTTCGGATCATAAGAATTTGAAGTTTGTTTATACTCAAAAGGAGTTGAATTTGAGGCAGCGGCGGTGGTTAGAATTTTTGTGTGATTATGAGTTTACATTGAACTACCACCATGGGAAAGCAAACTCCGTAGAAGATGCTTTGAGCAGAAAAGTACCAGAGTCGAGCCCTGAGTCTCGAATGGTGAGTATGGAATTGGCTCGAGTGCTCGAGGAGATGGAGATTACATTGGTGTGCAAGGATTATTTCGAGACATATACTGAATATCTAACTGCCATGAGTATAATTTGTGACATTCAAGATCAAATTCAAATAGAGTAAGGGAAGGATGCTGCTATGGACCTTGTAATTAAATCTATTGAGGATAGATCTACTGAAGTGTATACTCTGAAAGATGGTCTCGTTCAATTCCGTGGCAGGCTCTACATTCCTAAGAGAGGTGAAATCCGGGAAGACATCTTGAGAGAGGCACATTATTCCAAGTATTTGGTGTATCCCGGGATTTCCAAGATGTATAGTGACTTACAAAAGAGCATGTTCTGGACAGGAATGAAAAGTGTTGTTAAGTACTATGTTATACACTGTAAGTCTTGCTAGAAGGTGAAGGTGGAGTGCAAGAGCCCTGGATGATTGTTACAATCGTTACCCATTTTAGAGTGGAAGTTTGAAGATATCTCCATGGAATTTTTTCAAAGCCTTCCCCGATCACGATTAGGGAATGAATCAGTTTTGATGATTGTGGATCGCTTGACTAAGGTTGCTAGATTTATCCCAATGAAGAAAGAGATTAATGTGGATGTATTTGTTTGTCTCTTTGTGGAATTATTTGTACGAAACCATGGAGTGCCTAAGACAATAGTCTTTGACTGTGATGGTCGCTTTACCTCCAAGGAATGGAAGATAGTTCAAGCGTATTTGGGTTCTCTCCTTACCTATAGCATGACCTTTCATCCTCAAATGGATGGTCAGTCTGAGAGGAGCTTCAGAACTATGGAGGATCTATTGAGATTGTGTGTATTGGATAGAGGAGAGCCATGTGAAAGGCTCTTGCCACTGGACAAATATTCATACAACAACAGTCATAAAGTTGGCATCGAGATGACACCTCACAAAGCGCTTTATGGAAGGAGGTGAAGAACGCCTTTATCATAGGTGCAGGATGAGGACCTGGAGGTTTTGGGGATCGAGTATATTGATGATACTGATGCTGTTGTTAGATTGATACAGGACCATATGCTTGAGGCTCATAGTCGACATGCAAAGTACTATAATGGAAAACATTGGATTGTGGAGTTTTAAGTGGGTGACAAACTGTTCTTAAAGATCAGGCCGATGCATGGAGTGTCACGAGTACGTGGCAGAAAGAAGCTCAGCCCGAGGTATGTGGGGCCTTACGTTATATTAGAAAGAATTGGCCCTTTGGACTATCGGATTGAGCTAACACAAGAGATGGAAAATGTGTACGACGTCTTCCACACGTCGTCGCTTCGAAAAGCACTTCTACAGCTCGATCAACATTTCCTCACCACAAATGGAATAGTGGCAACTGATAGGTCAGTTCGACTAGAGCCAGTGCGAATAGTGGACACCAAGACAAGGAACTTGCATATGAAGAGTGTTCCATTGGTGAAGGTCTTATGGTTTAATCATGGGAAAGAGGAATATACTTGGGAGTTGGTGGACTTGATGTGGAAGCACTATCCGAAGCTGTTTCGCCAAGGTAAACTTAAAAGCATACTTTGTATTTGAAAGTCTTTGTTTTCAAGGATAGCTAAATTACCTAGAGGGGGGGGGGGGTGTGAATAAGTTATTGGTCTCTTTTGCTATATTTTTAACTTAATTACTTATGTGAGTGATGTGAATATATTATTTGTGCTTTCAAGGCAATCACACAGACAACACAACAAATTTATAGTGGTTCCACACAATTATGGGTACATCCACTTTCCCTCCCACATTTTTAATAACTTGTTAGACAAGGCACTTCTCCAATCTCAGCTCCTAAGAGCTTACACCAAAGATCCCTTAGGATCTCTAAGTCTCCTTCAAGACTTACAACTCAAGCATTAAGCCCTACAAATCAGTGATCAACTGATCACCTACTTCTGGCCAAAGGCCCTATCTCTCAAGCTGGGAGGATAACCCTAACTCAGATCCATAAAGGATCCTACATCATAGAGAATGACTCTCCTACAGCTCAGGAACAAAGACCCTACCTTAGATCCAAAGGATCCTACAACTCAGGCATAAGTGCCCTACAACTCAGAGAGAATGAGTCTCCTACCTCAGGCTCAAAAGCCCTACAGCTCAGTGATCAACTGATCACCTACCTAAGATCCAAACTAGATCCAATATCTCAGATTCAAACTTGAATCCTACTACTTAGGCCAAAGCCCTACAATCAGATTCTCAATAAAATCCTACCTCAGATCAACAAGTGACCCTACACTCAGATCCATACTTGGATCCTACACTCAGCCTTTATATATTCAGGCATACAATTCAGATCTGTTAAGATCATATAGGGTGTATGTAGGTGTTGATGATTCTGACAATAGAGAAATTTCTCTTAGCCTTCTTCTTCCTGAGCTAAGATGTCATCAGCCCTAACTTCTTCACAACAACAAGAATCTTGAGTTGGAAGCAACTTTACAGATTTGCTGCTCTGCACCTTTGTGAACTGAACTAGAAACTCAGTCCTCTCTTCTTCACAACTCTAGAAATTTATCTTCAAGAAATGCTCTGCTTGCGCTGTGAAGTAACTGTAGCGAGGGTTGACCCTTTGTTTCAAATTAAGTCAGAAAGAGGACTATCTGATCTTGCTGTTGAAGATGATTTGATTCTTCAGTGAATAACATCTTCAACAGCTAACTGTTTGTGAGTCATAAATTAACTTGTTTTTTGCTCGTAGATAAGCACTTTGAACTGGTTCTGCAAGCTTTGCAACAATGGAGAGAAGGAAGATGAAGTCCCACTGTGTATTTTTCAAAAAACTTATTTTCCTTCATCGATCTCTGTCTTTTATTATTCGCCCATTAACGTCTCTTTGAGTAGTGGGCCCCACTTGGAATTGGTTGGCTAGTACATAGCTTTTGCATTAATAGCTGTACTGAAGGCAAGCGGACACATTTGTCGCGTACTGTAGCTTTCCCGCAACGAATTCAAATTCTGTTGACATGTTGACTTTGCTGACGTCACCATCTGTGAGCTTAGCCAAAATCAAACATCTTTAGTATAGGCATTGAGTGAGTAAGCATCACTCAATGCCAAAACTAAAAGATCTTATTTTCAAGGTAGCTAGCAACCTAGGGGAGGTGAATAGGTTTGTCTTGGTCTTTCGAGTTTCTTTTGTTTGTTCTTAAGTTTCTTTGTGGTTGAATAGATGAAAGCTTTTAAGAACCTGCAAACAAAAAACATTCACAGAAAAGCACACAAGTATTTTATAGTTGTTCCTCAAAATTATGGGTATATCCACTCTCCTCCCACCATGCTAACTTCCTGTTAGTCAAGGCACTTCTCCAAAACAATGCTCCAAGGAGCTTACACCTCAGATCTCTCGAGATCTATAAGTCTCCTCCAAGACTTTCACCTCAGCCACAAGGGCCTACACTCAGTGATACTTGTATTACCTATCTCCGGAAATTAAGCCCTACCACTCAGGCTATAGAGGATAGCCCTACCTCAGAGCAAACTTGCTCCTACAACTCAGAGAGATTCACTCTCTTATAGCTCAGGCAATACTGCCCTACTTCTCAGTGAGTAAAACTCATCTACCTCAGATCCCAGCAGGATCCTACACTCAGAGAGGAGCCCTCTCCTAGAGCTCAGGCAAATTTGTCCAACTCAGGCCCAAGGCCCCAAAACTAAAATCCAGAAGGATCCTACAATAAGAAGTAATTTACTTAACTTTGACTAAGAGAAATTTCTATGTGTCAACAACTAGAGCTAAGAAATTTCTGCTCTAACTCTCCTTATAGCAGAGAAAAATGTTGCCGGAGGAACTCAAAAGCTTACTCCTGAACTTACTATAGAAGACTAAAGATCTGTTGATCTTGAGTCTTCAAGCAGCTAACTGAACCTGCCGAAGGCTGAAGGTTCTTCTTTCTTCAGAATAATTTCTGATCCTGCCGTGCCAGATGGAGACGGCACAGCTATCTGAACTTTTCTTTGCTGGAAGGCTTCAAGCTTTTCTCGATAGAAAAATGGCATAGAAGATGAAGTTCCGCTTCTTTTTCTTTTCACAGGCAAAACCTTAAAAGTTGTTGCTTTTTGCCTTAGCCAAATTTCTGTGTTTAAAAACACTGGCTTTGACTGACTGAGTGTTACTCAACACTTATGAGGCTTTTTTGTTGAGTGAATGACCTTCACTCAATGCCTGTTGACTTAGCCACATTTCTGCCTCACACAACTCTAAACTGAGCTCGACGAATGTTGAACTGAGTTCGACGAACGGTGAGCTCAACTCGACGAACTCTGAACTTAGTTCGATGAATTCAGAATCCAGTTCAACTCACAGCCTTTTTGTTGTATGGCGTGAGTTGACTTCACTCAACACCTGCGGACTTAGCCACTTTCTTAGCTTGCCACTACTTTGGCTTTGACTGAATAGGCTTCACTCAGCGCTATAAGTCATCTGGCGTTGAGTGAGCCACCTTCACTCAACTCCTGTGGACTTAGACAGATTTCTGTCAGTCCATATCTTAGGTAAGTGTTTACCTAACTTGACCACTTAGGCTACCTGTCCCATCACTTTCAACTAAAACTATATGTATATCATTGACAAGATTGACTTCCTCAAATATAGGACATTTCTGGCAATGGACCCAACAATCTCCCCTATTTGAGGAAGTCAAAACTCTTAAGCAAGTGAGTCAATGAAATACACAGAACCGTGCAACAATAAGCATAAAAACTATATAATTGAGAAGTGATCTATAGTTACCACACTTCCCTGCTTGCCTACAGAGTGGATCATCACTGCACCTGCTTCCCCTGAATTATTGCTACCACACTAGAATATTAATCTGATCATCTTTTCCTCCCCCTTTTTTACTTCAGCAAATAGCTGGTAGGATTCATCTGATAATCTGATCATCTGATCATCTGCTCCCCCTCAATTAGGCAGCAGAGAATTCTTGGAATTGTGTTGGACATGCTCCCCCTCAATTAGAGAATCTTCATTTCTGTAAAGAATAATTCTATCTGCAAAATACCAAATAGCTTGCAACCAGGTGAGGAGCAGCTAAAGTTATACTAAGTTTAACATACCTAACTAAAATTTGAAGGTGTTAAACTTGGCTTCATCTAGTTGCTTAGTGAATATGTCAGCCACTTATTTATCTGGTTGAACAAACTCAAGGGTGATGTCTTCATATTCTACATGCTCCCTAATGAAATGATATCTAATCTCTATTTTCTTAGTCCTGCTATGGGAGACAGGATTCCTAGCAATTGAGATTGCACTAGTAGAATCACAGAATAGAGGAGTTCTACTTATCTAGAGGTTTTAGTCTTGAAGCTGGTGCTGGATCCACAACAACTGAGCACAGCAGCTACCTGCTGAGATGTACTCTGACTCTGTAGTTGATATTGTAACACTGATTTGTTTCTTGCTGCTCCAAGATACCAGTCTCCCTCCCAAGAATAGACAGGTGACAGATGTGCTCTTCCTGTCCTCTTTGCAGCTTGCAAAATCTACATCTTAATAGTCTGTTAGTTCAAACTCTCCATTCCTAGAGTACCATAGGCCAAGATCTGGAGTGCCCTTAAGATACCTTAAACTTCTCTTAGATGCAGAGTATTGATATTCTTTAGGGCAGGCCTGATACCTAGCACAAACACATGTAGCACACATGATGTCTGGCGTACTTGCAGTCAGATATAGAAGGGAGCCAATTATCCCTCTATACAAATTTTCATCAACAGGTTTCCCTGCCTCATCTTTGCCTACATGCACACTTGACCCCATGGGAGTTCTCATAAAGGAGGAGTTCTCCATGCCAAATTTCTTTATCAACTCACTAATGAACTTAGACTAGGATATGGACAAGCCATCATCAGTCTGTCTTACTTGGAGGCCCAAGTAGAAATTAAGTTCACCCATACTGCTCATCTCAAACTTCCCCTGCATAAGTTTAGCAAACTTTTTGATGAGGTTGTCATCAGTAGATCCGAAGATAATGTCATCTACATAGATCTGAACTAGGATGATCTTACCCTTAGATTCCCTTAGGAATAGGGTCTTGTCTATTTTCCCCCTTGAGAATTTATTCTCGATGAGGAAACTAGACAAAGTCTCATACCATGCTCTAGGGGCTTGCTTCAGCCCATATAGAGCTCACCTAAGTCTATAAACATTATTAGGTGAGTTAGGAACTATAAAACTTGGAGGCTGCTCAACATAGACTTCTTCTTTTAAGTCACCATTTAGGAAGGCTGACTTCACATCTATTTGGAAGACCATGAATCCCTTGTGTGCAGCATATATAAGGAATAATCTGATGGCCTCCAATCTTGCTACAGGGGAAAAAGTTTGATCAAAGTCAATGCCTTCTTCTTGCTTGCACCCCTTAGCCACTAGTCTGACTTTATTCTTGATTATAATTCCACTTTCATCAAGATTTTTTTAGTAGATCCACTTAACTTCAATGACATTATGTCCTTGTGGTCTGGGAACTAGCTTCCAGATATTACACCTCTTGAACTGGTTCTGTTCATCCTGCATAGCTCCAATCCAATGCTGATCTATGTTAGCCTCTTCAAACTTCTTGGGCTCTACTTGTGACAGAAAGCTTAAGTACATGGCTGTGTTCAGACTTCTGCTCCTAGTTATTACTCCATGGCTTGCCTCACCAATGATCTGGTGTGCTAAATGATCTCTTATATGTCTGACTGCTAGTGGCAATCTTCTTTCAGCAACATGTTCAGCTTTAGGTGCAGCCTCTTGTTAATCTTCATCCATTCCTAGTGTACCTGGTAGATTTTCTGGAGTATCCACTTCATCTTGTATAACTGGTGATGCTTCCTTGATGGTCAGATTGTCCATCATCTGTTTTGTACCTGCATTACTATTAGAGGAGCTAGGCAGCCTACTATTAATCATAGTAGACTCATCAAAGACTACATGAACTGATTCTTCTACAACTTGGTTTTTCAAGTTATAGATCCTATAAGCTTTTCTATGATTGTTGTACCCAACAAATATTCCATCAAAGGACTTGACAGCAAACTTAGTCACATAGGACTTGCCATTGTAAAGCACAAAGCACTTACTACCAAAGATTCTGAGATAGCCCAGATTTGGTTTTCTGCCCTTTAAGATCTCATAGGGAGTCTTCTTGTGGCTTTTGGTGATAGAGGCCCTATTGAGGACATGACATGCAATATTTACTGCCTCAGCCCAAAAATATTCTGGGAGAGATGTATCACTCAATTGTGTTCTACCAGCCTCTATGAGAGTCCTATTTTTTCTCTCAACTATCTCATTTTGTTGGGGTGTTCTAGGAGAAGAGAATTCTTGATGAATCTCATGCTCTTCATAGAACCTTGTCATGCCATCAGACTGGAATTCAGTCCCATGGTCACTTTTGATTTTGAGCACAGAACTGCCAAGCTCATTCTGAATTTGCTTGACAAACCTCATGAAGACATCAAGGGTCTCATTCTTTTTCTTAAGAAATAACACCCAGGTAAACTTGGAATAGTCATCAACTACCACAAGGGTATAGACTTTCCTTCCAAGACTGTGAACTGGCATAGGACCAAATAGGTCCATGTGCAAGAGGTATAAGCACCTCACAGAGTCTTTGGTCCCAATGCCCTTGAAGGAGACTTTTGTATGCTTGCCTTTTTGGCAAGCTAAGCAAGTGCCCTCCTTGGAGCACTTCACATTGGGCCCATTCCTAACTAGCTCTTAACTGAAGAGTTTGCCAATAGTCTTGTAATTCAAATGGGCTAGCCTCTTGTTCCACTGGACATAGTAGGATACTTTCTCATTTATCACTAGATAGATAGGAGAATCTGTATCTAGACATAGACAGTCTAAGCAATAAATATTTCCACTCCTAGTGCCTGTCAAGTTGTCCTCTTGGTCACTTGACCTCCTAATTAGACACTCATCCTTGTAGGAGACAATAACATAGCCAAGATCAGAGAGCTGGCTTATGCTTATCAGGTTGAGTTGCAACCCTTCAACATAAGCCACCTTGACGATGGTGACTATGCCATTGGTAATCTTACCATATACTCTGGTTACCCCTCTATCTGAATCACCAAAGATCACTTTGGGTCCATCTTTTACTGGAGTAAACTCCTTAAAGTTGCTCCTTGTTCAAGTCATGTGCCTGGAACAACCATTGTTCAAGTACCATATAGGAGTATGGCCTCTTGGACTAACCTGGAATATACAGTTTACTTGACCTTAGGACCCCAATATCTATTGGGTCTTAGGTGCATATTAGTATGAAACTGAACATGTCCACCAGCAAAATTTCTGACAGGTGGACTTACCCTAGCTCTAGCCATATTGGGATTGTGCTAGTAGTCAATTACAAAATGCCCCATCTTACCACAACACCAATAATCATGTATATTATATCTTCTCTTCTGTGTAGGCTATGTGGCTTGGTTAGCAGTAGCCCTAACAGGAGGAAGATGTGCTGCAACCTTTTTCTTATTTCTTTTTTCTAGAATTTGACTAAAGGAAAGTTTTTCAGCTGGTTTATTTGGTCTGCTCTGAGTGCCAGTAACAACATGCTTCTTTTCAGAAAGCATGCTTCTGATGGCTTCAGTTATGCCCAAATCATCCTAACTATTAGACTTGCCCTTAGTCTGAATCTTTGCTGTCAAATTCTGAGTCTTGACTACAACAACATTCTTGAGAGTTGGGACTGAAGCACAAAAAACAAATGGTCCAGATTAGGACATTTGAAATTTCTCATTGGAAGCCATGAAGGCACACACCCTGCTAAAATGTTCACCATGGCAGACTCTAGATGAACAACCCTTCTCCCAGTGACCATACGAGCTTTCTAGGTCATACCTGTTAGAAGGTAACAAAACTTTTATAAAAAGGATGGGAGGCTTGGAAGCAAAAGGTTGAGCTTGAGCTGGAGCTTTGCCCTTCCTTTTGGAAGGAGCAACTCTTATGCTTACCTTGAATCCAAACCCCTTCTTGCCCGTTTCAGATGAGAAGGTGTCTATCAAGGGGAGTACAGTACTTGGCTTAAAATAGCGAGCCACTATTTTTTTCTCCTTCTCAAGCCTATCTTCAAGTTCCCTGATGAGACAGTTCTTATGTAAAAGTTATTACTTCAAGATTAGCTAGTCACTAAGAGGGGGGGGGGGGTGAATAGGTCTTTGAAATTTCTTTAGTCTTTTGTTGTTTACTAACTAAGTGATCAAGAGCTTGTCCTTAATACCTACAATATAAAATAAGAACAAACAACACAGCACAACACACAAGTATTTATAGTGGTTCCCCAATTGAGTACATCCACTTTCACTCCCACCTTTCTAACTTATGTTAGACAAGACATAAAATCCACCAAAATGCTCCTCAGAGCTTACACCTCAGGCCCTCAGCCTTACACTCAGGTTCTCTTCAGAACCCTACCTAAGAACCACAAAGGTTCCTACCTCAGAGCCCTATAGTGCTCCTCCACTCAGTGGTCCGCAAACCACTTACCTCTGCCTTATCTCTAAGGCCTACAGCTCAGGCTCTTCAGCCCTACAACTTCAGGCACAAGGATCTACTCTCAGAGTGCTGCAACACTCCTATAGCTTAGTACCCTTCTAGGTACCTACCTTAGTGCCCTTCTAGGAACCTACAGCTACGTGACACACGTGTCACCAACCTCAGGCAAAAGGGCCCTACACTCAGTCTCCTCCAAGACCTACACTCAGTGACACACTTGTCACCTACAGTTTAGTGACTCAACAGTCACCTACCTCAGCCTTATCACTGAGGCCTACTACTCAGGCTGGGAGGAAAGCCCTACTCTCAGATCCACACTTGGATCCTACCTCACTACCCCAGCAGGACGCCTATCTTAGTGACTAATTAGTCACCTATAACTCAGGCACAAAGTATCATACAGCTCAGATTCAGACAAGCTGAATCCTTTAGGAAATTTAACAAGATATTGAAATAATATAAAACCTTGACTCTGAGAAAAATCTCAGAGTCTACCTTGCTGGACTGAGCAGATATCAGTCCAGCTCTCTTGTTGTAGAAGAAATTAGTCTTCTTCTACAGCTAGCTCCTTCTCTATTGCACTGATGAACAACTATCTGTTGTTGAAGGCTGACAACCCTTCACACAACTATCTCTTCTTGTTGATTGGATGAATTGGAATAAGTTTCAACTATCTTTATCTTCCTTTCTGGCTAGCTCCGTTAGACTTGGCTTTCAAGCTCATAAGAGAAGATGAAGTCCAGCCACCACTTTTTTCGTTTTTGTATTCATTAACCAAAATCCTCTTTTCTTATTTTCCTTTTATATCCATTGATTTGAATCAACGACACAATTTGAATATGGGCCCCACCAAGGATGGTTAGCGCCACCTCCCTCAGAAGAAGACAAACAGTAGCTTCCGTCGCTACTGTAGATTTCCCACAACGACATGAAATGCTTTGTCTGCGCTCGACAAAATGTGAGATGGGTTCGACGAATTTCTAATTCAGTTCGATGAAATCTGAACCGAGCTCGACAAAATCAGAATCTTCAGACTTTAACTTGAGCTTGACGAAAGGTGAGCTTGGTTCGACGAATTCTGAAATCTGTTCGACAAATTCTGAACTGAGCTCGACGAACTCATAATCTTCAAACTTTAACTTGAGCTCGACAAAAGGTGAGCTGGGTTCGACGAATTCTGAAATCTATTTGACGAATTCTAAACTGAGCTCGACGAACTCTGGATCTTCATACTTGAACTTGAGCTCGATGAAAGGTGAGCTCAGCTCGACGAACTAAGAATTCAGTTCAACGAATTCTGAACTGAGCTTTTATTTAGAAACATTGAGTGAGCTTGCCTCACTTAACGCTTTTGAACTTAGAGAAATTCAGTTGGCTCTGTCTCAGCGGTTCCTTCTAACCTATCTCAGCAGTTTCTTCTTCACAGCTAAGACTGTCTTCTATCTCAGCGGTTTATTCTCAACTGTCTCAGCGATTTCTTCTTCATAACTAAGACTGTCTTCTATCTCAGCGGTTTAGCTGAGACCAACACTTCTATCAACATTTTGTGTTGAGCTTAACAATTGTCTCAACGGTTATTCAAAGAAATTCTTCTCAGCTGTCTCGACGCTTTTGCCTCAGTCAAATAGTCTGACTTCCAGCTTCCTCTTCCTATTCACCCGTCCAATCAAGGACAACCTGCATGAAAGAACTCAAGCACACATCAAATACATTATTTCCCTTAGCATGATTGATGATGCCTCTTCAAATCCTAAGGAACATTGAAGGGCACAATTCCCAACAATATCCCCCTATTTGAAGAAGGTAGAACACCCATCCATGCTAAGGTGCATCAACACAAAAACATATCGTGATAGGCCTGAAGAGACATTATTATGACAACTAGTCATCCTAGTATAGTATAACTCCCCCTAGGTGGGATGGCATAACACTATGATCGACAAATAATTGCACTGGTGAATTATCAATCACTAACAGTGTAACAGTATGATTTAGCAGCAAAAGCTTTATTAATCATTTATAAGGTAAATTTTTTGATTAAGATCTACCTAATCATTAACTTTGCCAAACAATAGTAGCAAACTTGTGATTGCAAGATATCTATGAAAGAACATAATATTCATTAATTGCAAATATATAAATGAGAATTGCATTACACATTTATCACATCAATATAGTCAGGGCCAACTCATATTAATTTGATTGATAAAGATTTGATAATGCTATACTGTGATATTCATTACAAGACATTGAATACATATTTAGAGCACCCTAAGTCTTGCAGTCTCATCTAAGCTCTTCTTTGATGAACTTGAATCAACATCACTGGTAGCAGCGGTCTTCTTCAAGTTTTCAGCTTTGTTCTCCTGCCACTTGAAGTAAAGGAATGGCTTTAGAATATATCTGGGAGGAATTTTCTTAGGGAATTTCTTTCAAAATGCTTTATCCATTCCTCAGAAGTATATACACTATCAATATTCTTTAAAAGTTGTCCATGGCTTACCCAAGAATTGATAATGATGGATTCAGAGGCATCACTTAGCTATTCATGATCTGGATCATCTCTGTTCTCAGCTCTCCTCTTTGCCATGAACTCTTCAGCCAACTGAGTTCCTTCCCTCTTTCTTCTGGCAGCAAGTTGTGCATCCTGTGTAGCTCTAGCTTGTGTTGGAAAGTATAGGTCCTCTGGCTTCTTTTTATCCAGGAGGGGCACGTGTAGTGCCACCCTGGTGCCTTGAATTACATTGAAGGCTTGATCTTTAATGAGTGCTGCTATTTTAGCATGGCTGCTCTCCCCCTTTCTGCCTTCTTCATAGATGGTATTTTGAAGTAGGGTGGTGTTGGCTTCATTTTTGCTTGATATGGATTAGAATATTTTCTCATTGTCAGCAAGCAGCTCATTTTTCAGAAGTAGTGCCTCCTTCATAGAGTGGAAAGCAACATTGGTGACATGCAGATTTACATGATCTGCTGTACCCCTGATCACCTCATCAGTTGCACTCACATAATTCTTGACATATCCTATGTCAGCTGCAGAGATTTTTTGGCTTGTGTCCAAGGATTTCATGAGGGTGGTCAGTTTGATGCCAGCAAGTCTAGCCTTATCAAACTAGGTGGTGACCTATTTGTGTAAGTGAGGGATTTCTTCTTTATTTTCCTTGACTTTGGTTGACAATTCATCCCTCAGCCCTACAACCGATTGGTCAACATACTCCTTGAGGGTTGTAGTTTGGGCATCCAGGAGTGCTTTGATATTGTTTAGGAGTAACTCAGTAGAGATTTGGGTGGTGGTTGGTTGGCTTGATAGAGGAGGGTCATCTTCCTTAGCAGGGACCTGCGAAGACTCCCCCTCAACTATAACACCTATAGAAGGAAACATTTCCTTAGCATAAGATGTTTTAACACAACTAAATAAGAGGGTATGGGTATTACCTGTAGTGGGTGCAGACTCAACCACTCTATTGACTACTTGATCCAAAGTTGTTAGATCCATCTGATAATGCTCCCCCTCAGACTGATCATTCTTTTTTGGGATTTACCCATCAAGATAAGTATCTAAAGACTCAGTAGGCTCATGGTTATCTTTTGTTGCAGGGAAAGCTTCTACTGCAGCTACATCATCAGTATCAGCCATATCTGCCTCATCTTTTATAGCAACCACTTTTTCAGTAGCATTCTTTGAAACTTGTCCTGACTTAGGACTGATATGGATTTATCAACATGCATATCACTTACTTGGAGTTGAAAGTTAGAGGAGGTTTGACTGAGTGATAAGTCAACTTGCATACCAACATCAACTAGAGAGGAGGTTCCAATCTCTTGTTCAGAGCTAGCAATTCTTTCCTCCTCTACAGGTTTCTTCCTTGTGTCCCTAGAGGAGTCCTTTATTACTGAAGGTTGGCTCATTGGTAGGACCCTAGTGAATCTGTCCAAAGTTTTTATGTCCATTATTTTTAGGTAGTGAATCTTCACTCCTTGCCCCTACTTGAATGTATCAAGGTAGGTATTCAATAGGTATAAGGAAAGAATTCTTCCCATGTTTGGAGTGTGTAGGCAGTCAACTATTCTCTGGTAGATGATTGATGACCAAGAAGTCTGCTTATTGAAGATTATCCTAGTCATGACATCAAACATAAACCTGGAGATTGTGTCATGTGATCCAGGTTTATAGATGAGGGCTTTCCCTACTATATCTGCTAGCAGTTTGCCTCTCTGATTGAAGAATTTCCTCTTAAGAGACCTAGGTTTGGCATCACTGTATCCACACCATTTGAGAGAACTGTCTATATCCATGATGGTGGGTTCTTCTTCCTAGCTAGGGTTGACAGAGGGTAGATGAAGGGCTTTGCCTAGTCTCTTAGGTTTTACCTTAATCTTGATGTCCTCAATCTTAGACTTAAGTGAGTTTTGAGAGGACGACACCATGACGTTGGATAAGAATTCTACTACCTCTTCTCTAAGAATGGTAGAGGGTTCAGAAAGGGTGTACTCCAAAACTCTGGTTTCAATCATCCTTAACACTTTCTTAATCTCTGGCGCGGCATGACTAAATCCATTCCTCACAATTTCATAGCCCTCCTGGAGCTCCTTTGAGATCTTCGACGCCATTGAGTCAGTACGGCAAGACGCTGAGAAGATTTCGGTCTCGACAGCTAGGGTTAAAGATTTTAAGAGTGGTGTGGCTTTTTGTTTCTTATCTCTTTTATATATATAGTGAAAAAGTTTAATTACTTTATCATTAGATTAACTAATTAAACATTTTTAGACTTAAGTTAGTACTTTTAGGCTTTATAACTTGCTCTATGCTTCCTGTTATGATACAAGGTACTTAGTTCCTCTATTATACCTCTCAGCTTTTCTTTTATTCACTTAATGCCTGATTAATTTGTAGCTTCCCTCACTGTCTGGATGCACATTCTTTTTGTCTCACCATTATACAAATATTTTATCAATTCTAACTATAATGAAGACCTATCATGCTAATAAGCCAATTTTATTAGCAACATTATTATGCACTGATTTACAGGATATTAATCTAAAGGGTAAAAGCTACAAGTTTTAACAATGAAGATCATTTTGATAGATAAGAAAATTATTGTTTTACAACTTATGTGCTTGATTTGTTTTATCTTAAGCACATCCGTCTTAGTTTATAAATCTGCAAACTTAGTCTCTGTATAAAAGAGAGAGACTTTCCTTGAGGTTGTTAGCTTTAGACCTTGAGGATTTCACTCTTATCAACCTCAACCTTTGTTCCTTGCTCCACTTGGACCATATTCCTTGAGCAATCAACTTGTCCCAGACATTTGCCAGGAACATCCTTTATCCAAATACCAAGTCTTATCTAGACAGGTATTTAGACTATCCTGCAAAACAGAATTTACATTCCCTTAGGAACCCAATACTTATTGGGTTTTAGGTTCATGTTAGCTTTATATAACTTTTGCCCAACTCTCTGTCTGGGCTGAACAACCTTCTGTCCACTAGCCATATTCAGGTTATGCCAGCAGTCAATCGCAAAATGGCTCACTTTTCCACAGCACCAACATTTTTGAATGTTGTATCTTCTCTTCTGGACATCATAGAATTACTGTCCATGAGAGAAGTGAGAAGACCCAGATTTCGCTGGATGAGCATTGAATGTTGCTTCTTCCTTCTTCCTGAGTGAAGGTACTAAATAACTAAATACAACTTGTCTAGGACGGGCCAATTCTATTTTTGTAGCCTGTCATCTAGTGGTCTATTTCATCTCTTTAGATACAGGATATTTGGATCCAAATCTAAAGAGCTTATCCTGAGCTTTATGGCTAGAGTGGACAGAATCACTCCTTCTGAGATCATGTGTCTTTACCCCACTTGTAGAGCACAAATTTTATTGATCCTCATGGGGAGGGTCAAACTTGACAGTTTTAGAAGGTAAATTTGCCTTTTGAAACACTATCTTCTTATTAGGGAATTCAGGTTTGAATTGATGATTAATGTGATTAATACCCAGCTTCTCAGGAACTTGGCAGGTTGCAGCTTTTGGCAACTGACCCTGTGACTAAGAAGGGTTAATCAAAATCCCCAATTTCTCTGTGAACTTTTGTTCTAGATATCTAATATGCTTATTCTTCTCTTCTAGAAGCTTGGTCTGATACTCAAGACTTTTCTTGAGTTCATACACCTCATGACTTTTCTTATAAAAATCAATAGATTTATTGTTATAAAGAGTTTTATAAGGCTTCAGGACTTCAATCTCCTTGGCTTGCCTTTTGGCAAGAATTCTGCTCTTCTTTAGAGCATCTAGGAGCAGTCCATACTTATCAATCAATTGATTGAAATCAGTCTCAGATTCTTAGCAATCTTTATCACAAGATGAAGATACAACAGTATCTGGACTGGTTTCATAGTCAGAGGAAGATGTAGAAATGGAGAGAATGTGTACCTTGCTTTATTCTGAATCTTCTTGACTTCTTTCATCTTCAGTCATTGCCATTAAGCCATGACATCAAATATCTTCTTCATCCTTCTCATTTTCACTACAGAGTGTGATAGAGGGGCCCTGATTCATATCCTGGCAGCAGGATATTCCTCTTCTTCTTCTGGTTATGCAGCAATAAACATCAGCCCAATATAAGCTTCTTCCTCATTATCTTCAGATTCTGAGGAGGAAGAATCTGTCCAGCTTCTCTCCTTCTTATCCATGAAGGAATTCTCCTTCTTCTTCTCTTTGTGATGATGGTAATGCTTTTTCTTTTTCTTCTCATCTTCTTCCTTTCTTTTGACTGGGCAGTTAAAAATGACATGCCAAGCCTTGCTGCAATAATAACAGATGACATTAAAAGAAATCTATTTATTAGTTTTAGGGACAAACCTGTCATCCTTGGATGACTTCCTGTGATAAGAAGATGATGATGGCCTGCTCCTCCAGTCCCTCTTCTTCATGAACCTCTGAAATTGCCTGGAGAAGGCAGCTAGATCTTTATCAGACATGTGGTTGTCTGATAAGCTTGACTTAAATATTTCTGAGCTTGATTATGCTTCCCTCCTTGGTAATGAGGGTGTCTTTCTTCTGCACCTTCTTGGGGCCTCTGTTTTGAATGCTACAGACTTATCCTTGGACTTAGATTGGTTGCTCTTCTCCTCTTCTAGTCTAGCAGCCAATTATATTTCATAGGATAGCAGCTTTCCAAAGAGAGTTGGTGGAGGAGTGTTTGCCAGCTTAGCCATTTCCCTAATGGCACAAATCTTGGTGTTCATATCTCTAGTGAGACATCTAAGGAACTTGTAATTCAGCTCATAGTTGCTGAAGACCCTACCATAGGTTCTTAGTTCATTGACTGTCCTAAAGAACCTCTCAAAGCAGTCAGCTACTTTTTCAAATTTACTTTATCGGAAAGCTTTATACTCTTGGTTGAGCATGGTCTTCCTATCATCTCTAACTTCCTCAGAGCATTCCATGTAGACCACAAGAGTGTCCTACATTTCTTTGGAGGTCTTGCAGTGTACAAGATTTTGGAAGGTTGAGTCATCAATGGCACTAGCTATAATGTTTTGTGCCATTTTGTCTATGGTGTACATAATTACTTCATCTTTGTCCATCTCTGTGTATGCATTGGGATCTCTCAGAGTTGGATCTATGGTGGAAGCCTTTATGGGGATAAAAGGACCTTCCACTATTGTTACATAGATCCTAGGGTCAGATGCTTCCATGAACAGTCTGACCCTTTTCTTCTAGAGGCCAAATCCTTCCTTCCTGCAGATTGGTAGCTTCATAGCCCCTAGCTCCTTGTAGTTCATTCCTTACCCCATAATTATATCTTATAGCTAACCTTAGAGGTATACTCAGATTGTTAGATCCTTTTTGAGAAACCTCCCTCTGATACCACTTGAAAGTTATTACTTCAAGGTTAGCTAGTCACCTAGACGGGGGGGGGGGGGAATAGGTCTTTGAAATTTCTTTAGTCTTTTCGCTATTTACTAACTAAGTGATCTAGAGCTTGTCCTTAATACCTGCAATATAAAACAAGAACAAGTATTATAGCATAACACAAAAGTATTTATAGTGGTTCCCCAATTGGGTACATCCACTTTCCCTCCCACCTTTCTAACTTATGTTAGACAAGGCACAAACTCCACCAAAATGCTCCTCATAGCTTACACCTTAGGCCCTCAGCATTACACTCAGGTTCTCTTCAGAATCCTACCTCAGAACCACAAAGGTTCCTACCTCAGAGCCCTACAGTGCTCCTACACTCAGTGGTCCTCAAACAACCTACCTCAGCCTTATCTCTAAGGTCTATAGATTAGGCTCTTTAGTCCTACAACTTCAGGGACAAGGCCCTACTATAAGAGTTTTGCAACACTCCTACAGCTCAGTACCCTTCCAGGTACCTACCTCAGTGTCCTTCCAGGAACCTATAGCTTAGTGATACACTTGTAACCAACCTCAGGCCAAAGGGCCCTACACTCAGTCTCCTCCAAGACCAACACTCAGTGACACACTTGTCACCTACAGTTTAGTGAATCAACAGTCACCTGCCTTAGCCTTATCACTAAGGCCTACTACTCAGGCTGGGAGGACATCGCTACTCTCAGATCCACACTTGGATCCTACCTTAGTACCGCAGCAGGGCACCTACCTTAGTTACTAATTGTCACCTACAACTCAGGAACAAAGTGCCCTATAGCTCAGATTCAGATAAGTTGAATCCTATAGGAAATTAAATAAGATATTTAAATAATATAAAACCTTGACTCTGAGAAAAATCTCAGAGTCTACCTTTTTGTACTGAGAAGATATCAGTCCAGCTCTCTTGTTGTAGAAGGAATTAGTCTTCTTCTACAGCTAGCTTCTTCTCTGCTGCACTAATAAACAACTATCTGCTATTGAAGGCTGACATCCCTTCATACAGCTATCTCTTCTTGTTGATTGGATGAATCAGCTACCTTGTTCTACAATGAACAAACTTGCTGAACTGGAAGAAGCTTCAGCCATCTTTATCTGCATTTATGGCTAGCTCTGCTGGACTTGGCTTTCAAGCTCGTCGGAGAAGATGAAGTCCAACCGCCACTCTTTTCGTTGATGTATTTGTTAACCCAAATCCCCTTTTCTTCTTTTCCTTTTATTTCTGTTGATTTAAATCAATGAAACAATTTGAATGTGGGCCCCGCTAAGGATGGTCGGCGCCACCTCTCTCAGAAGAAGACAAACAGTAGCTTCTGACGCTACTGTATCTTTCCCGTAATGGCATGAAATGCTTTGTCTACGCTCGACGAAAGGTGAGCTGGGTTCGACGAATTTTGAATTCAGTTCGACAAAATCTGAACTAAGCTCGACTAAATCAGAATCTTTAGACTTTAACTTGAGCTCGACAAAAGGTGAGCTGGGTTCGACAAATTCTGAATTCTATTTGACGAATTCTAAACTGAGCTCGACGAACTCATAATCTTCAAACTTTAACTTGAGCTCGACGAAAGGTGAGCTGGGTTCGACGAATTCTTAAATCTGTTCGAAGAATTCTTAACTGAGCTCGACAAACTCTGGATCATCAAACTTGAACTTGAGCTCGACAAAAGGTGAGCTCAGCTCGACGAACTCAGAATTCAGTTCGATAAATTATGAACTGAGCTCTTCTATAGAAGCACTGAGTGAGCTTGCCTCAATAAATGCTTCTGGACTTAGATAAATTCTGCTCGCTTTGTCTCAGCGGTTCCTTCTCAACTGTCTCAGCGGTTTCTTCATCAAAGCTGAGATTGTCTTCTATCTCAACAGTATCTTCTCAACTGTCTCGGCGGTTTCTTCTTCTTAGTTGAGACTGTCTTCTGTCTCAGCTGTTTAGCCGAGACCAACACTTCTATCAACATTTTGTGTTGAGCTTCTCAGCTATCTCAGCGGTTATACTGAGACATTCTTCTCTGCTGTCTCAGTTGTCTCGACACTTTTGCCTTAGTCAAATAGTCTGACTTCCAGCTTCCTATTCCTGTTCACCTGTCCAATCAAGGACAACCTGCATGTAAGAACTCAAGCACACATCAAAATATATTATGCCCCTTAACATGATTGGTGATGCCTCTTCAAATCCTAAGGAACATTGAAGGGCACAATTCCCAACATTATGCTTGATGGAGGCTATCTGGATGTCCAAGAGGGACTTCAGTTGGCTTATTTCCCAAGCTTTTTGATCCAGTAGATTAGTTGTTACAGTCTGCTGGGCAACTTCAAGCTTAAGAGTTGAAATCTCTTTAGCTTGCTTCTTAGACAACTTCTTGACCTTCTTAAAGGCATCAAGAAGTTCTCCATACTTGTCAATCAGTTGAAGACATCTCCTTCAAATACAGAATCTTCTTCACCACTGGGTGAAGAGGTTTTTGAGCAAGGACTGGTCTCATACTGAGATATAGAAGCAAATTTGGTAAAGGATGTACCTTGCGTTGACCATGTTGATCCTGGCTATCCTCTCCATATTTCATTACCATCGGCCCTCTACAGCTATGGACATCATCTACATCCACCTCTGAATCACTGTCTGATAGTCTCAAAGGGGGCCTGATTCCTATCCTCACTAGAGGATTGACTTCTCCTGCTGCAACAGCTTTATCTTTAGCAGCAGCAACAACTAGCCCAATGTAGGCTTCCTCTTCTTCAGACTCAAAAGATGATGAGTCTGTCCAACTCTTTTCCTTCTTAGCAATGAAGGACTTCTACTTCTTCCCTTTGTATTGATGCTGCTTCTTCTCCTCAGCCTCCTTCCTCTTCTCTTGGCAGTAACCTATCATATGCCTAGGCTTGCTGCAATAGTAGCAAACTACTTTAGAAGAGTTATATTTATTAGGTTTGGAACCATACCTGTCAGTCTTGGACTGATTCTTCCAGTGATTAGTGGTATTGGAAGGCCTCTTCTTCTAATGCTTCTTCTTCATCATCCTCTGATGTTGTCTGGAGAAGGCTGCAAAGTCTTCATCAGACATGTTATTGTCTGAAGCCTCTGAGTCTGAGCTATCTGACTCAGCTGGTCTTCTTCGTGGAGAAGGAATCCTCTCCCTACCCTTCCTTGTGCTTTCTTATCTAAGGGCCAAGGAATTTTCCCTGGCCAGGGATTTGTTGGTGGCCTTCTCCTCCTTACTGGCAGCTAGCTGCATCTCATAGGAGAGCAACTTTCCAAATAATTTTTGGGGAGGAGTTTCAGCATGCTTGACCACCTCTCTTATGGCACAGATCTTAGTATCCCGGTCTCTAGTGAGAGATCTGAAAAACTTGTCAATTATTTCATAATTATTGAATACCCTCCCATTGGTCTTAAACTCATTTATGATCTTGAAAAATCTTTCATAGCAGGCATTTGTGTTCTCTTTTAGATTTTGCTTTAAAGCCTCATACTCCTGGTTGAGCAGAGACTTCCTATCATCCCTTACCTCTTCATTACCCTCCATGTAGACCACAAGAGTGTCCCACATCTCCTTTGAGGTATAGTAGTGAACCAAGTTCTGAAACGTTGAGTCATCTACTGCACTGGAAATGATGTGCTCTCTTGTCCAAGCCAGTTAAGATGACCTCATCTTTTGTCATTTCAGAGTATGTTTTTAGTGTCTTGATGTTGGCATTTAGAGCAGAGACCTTCATAGAAATGATAGGTCCCTCCCTGACTATTGCAAAGATCCTTGGATCATAGGCTTTCATAAATAGCCTCACCCTCTCTTTCCATATTCCAAAATACTCCTTCCTATAGATGGGGAGTTTCATGGAACTCAACTCTCTCTAGCTCACCCCAGAGCCCATAATCGCTTAACTGCAGTTACCTTTGGAGATCACTCAGATTGTTAAATCCCTTTTTTAGTAACCTCCCTTTGATACCACTTGAAAGATCTTATTTTCAAGGTAGCTTGCAACCTAGGGGGAGTAAATAGGTTTATCTAGGTCTTTTGAGTTTCTTTTGTTTCTTCTTAAGTTTCTTTGTGATTGAATAGATGAAAGCTTTTAAGAACCTACAAATAGAAAATAATTACGGAAAAGCACACAAGTATTTTATAGTGGTTCCCCAAAATTATGAGTACATCCAATCTCCTCCCACCTTGCTAACTTCATGTTAGTCAAGGCACTTCTCCAAAATAATTCTCCAAGGAGCTTACACCTCAGATTCCTCAGGATCTCTCAGTCTCCTCCAAGACTTAAACCTCATCCACAAGGGCCTACACTCAGTGATACAAGTATAACCTACCTTAGGCAATTAAGCCCTACCACTCAGGCTATGGAGGATATCACGACCTCAAAGCAAACTTGCTCCTACAACTCAAAGAGATTCACTCTCCTACAACTCAGGTAATACTGCCCTACTTCTCAGTGAGTAAAACTCACCTACCTCAAATACCAATAAGATCCTACACTAAGAGAGGAGCCCTCTCCTACAGCTCAGGCAAATTTGCCCTACCTTAGGCCCAAGGCCCTACAGCTCAGATCCAGAAGAATCCTACAATAAGAAATAATTTAATTAACTTTGACTCGGAGAAATTTCTCTGTGTCAACAACTAGAGTTGAGAAATTTTTTCTCTAACTCTCCTCATAGTAGAGAAAAACTTTGTTGGAGGAACTCAGAAGCTTACTCCTGAACTTATTATAGAAGACTAAAGATCTGTTGATCTTGAGTCTTCAAGTAGCTAACTGAACCTGCCAAAGGTTGAATGTTCTTCTTTCTTCAGAACAATTTCTGATCATGCCGTGTAAGATAGAGATGGCACAACTATCTGAACTTTTCTTTGTTGGAAGGCTTCAAGCTTTTTCTCGACAGAAAAATGGCGAGGAATATGAAGTTCCGCTTCTTTTTCTTTTCACAGGAAAAACCATAAAAGTTGTTGCTACTTGGCCCATCACTTCCTTTTGTAGTTCGCCGATCAACGGCTCTTAAAGAACAATGGGCCCCACCTGCAGCTTCCAGCTACTCCTTGCTTTAACGGAAGAAGACGTATAGTAGCTTCGTGGTATAGTTTGCCGTGTTCTGTAGCTTCGTCGTACCTGATTTGAACTTAGATAACTCTATCGATTTTGCTGAGGTCAGCACTTGTGGACTTAGAAAAAATCAAGCATCAGTAGAATAGGCATTGAGAGAATTATCTTCATTCAATGCAAAAACACTTTGATAGATTTCTGTCTATCTAGGCGTTGAGAGCGTTGAGTGAACAAGCCTCACTCAACATTTTTTGCCTTAGCAAAATCTTCCTGCTTCTCTGGAGTTGAGAGCGTTTAGCGAACAAGCCTCACTCAACGCTTTTTGCCTTAGCAAAATCTTCCTGCTTCTTTGGAGTTGAGAGCGTTGAGTGTGTCTTCATCACTCAATGTTGCTTGCCTTAGAAAATATTTCTGTAACTTAGGCGTTGAGAGTGTTGAGTGAGCACGCCTCACTCAACGTTTTTTCCTTAGCCAATATTCTGCCTCTCCAGAATCTTAGGCGTTAAGAGCATTGAGTGAGCACGCCTCACTCAACGCATTTTGCCTTATCCAAATTTTTGAGTTTAAAAGCACTGGCTTTGGCGGTCTGAGTGTTGCTCAACACATATGAGGCTATGGCGTTGAGTGAATGACCTTCACTCAACGCTTGTGGACATAGCCACATTTCTGCCTCACACAACTCTAAACTGAGTTCGACGAATGCTAACTGAGTTCGACGAACTGTGAGCTCAGCTCGACGAACTCTGAACTTAGTTCGATTAATTCAGAATCCAGTTTAACTCATAGCCTTTTTGCTGTATGGCGTTGAGTAAGTTGACTTCACTCAACGCCTATGGACTTAGCCACTTTCTCAGCTTGCCACAGCTTTGGCTTTGGATGAATAGGCTTCACTCAGAGATATATGTCAAATGGCGTTGAGTGATTCACCTTCACTCAACATCTGGGGACTTAGACAGATTTCTGTCAGTCCACATCTTAGGTAAGTGTTTACCTGACTTGGCCACTTAGGCTACTTGTCCCATCACTGTCAACTACAACTATATGTATATCATTGACAAGATAGACTTCTTCAAATCTAGGAGATTATGTGTAATGGATCCAACAAAAACACTTAGACAGATTTTCTTGTCACTAGGCGTTGAGTGATTAAGCTTCACACAACGCCAAACAACTTAGATAGTTTTTCTGTCACTAGGCATTGAGTGAGTAAGCTTCACTCAATGCCAATAAATTTAAAAAAGATTTCTGTCATTAGGAGTTGAATGAGTGATCATCACTTAATGCCAAAACACTTAGAAAAGATTTATGTCATTAGGCGTTGAGTGAGTGACCATCACTCAATAACAAAGAACTTTGACAGTTTTTCATCATAAGGCGTTGAGTGAATGATAATCACTAAACGCTATTGGACTTAGCCAATTCTCCTGCCAGGGAAGTATTGAGTGTAACTTCTTCACTCAACGCTTTTAACATCTATCAATTATATTGACGTTGCGTTGAGTGACTAAGCTTTACTCAACGCTATTGTCCTTAGACAAAATTCCACGCTTTTTATCACAAGGCGTTGAGTGAATAGGCTTCACTCAATGCCTGTGGACTTAGTCAAATATCCACACAGATTTCTTGTGGCTGAGCAATACTCAATGAATATAAAGTTATGGGGTTGAGTGAATAAACTTCACTCAATGCCTGTGGACTTGGCCATATTTCTGCTTGTTTCTTCTTAGGATATTACTCCCTTAGCCCGTCTCAAAGCTTTTTCCAGTATGGCGTTGAGTGAGTAGACTTCACTCAACATCTGTCGACTTAGCCACATTTTTTGCTAGCCAATAGTTGTGCTTTGACTATGCATGTTGTACTCACAACTTTTAGTCTTCTGACATTGAGTGAGCTTACTTCACTCAATGCCCGTGGACTGACAGATTTTCTATCTTTCCATAATCTTGCCCAAACATCACCTGTCCTAGCTACTTAGGCAATCTGTCCAAACCTGTTCCAAGGAACATCTTGCACATGATGAGTTTGAATAACATCAAATACAAAAATGTGTATACCATTGACTTTGTTTGACTTCTTGCAAGTCTGGGACATTGGGCACAATGGACCCAAAAGTATTCTTCAAACTTTACTTTCTCCATAGCCTTAGCTTGATTTCGGGAAGGAAATCTTTTATTTGGTTTATAGGATTTGTAACGTCCCGATTCATGCTAGAACCCTCACACGTGTTTTTAGTCAGGAAAGTTAACTCAGGCTAGGGGTGCACTTGTAACAGGCGTCGAGTGGTACTTTACTAATATGGAAAATTTCACTTAGAAGAATTCTGGACTCAACGAAGAGTTAAGTGTATCGACTGGTGGGCAAGCATCGAGTGCGTTGAGTGGTCTCAACGCCATTTGACGAGGTGTTGAGTGATACTCAACACATAAGAAGAATTTTACTTAGAATAATTCTGGAGTAGGGAAGCGTCGAGTGCGTTGAGTGCTCTCAACACCATTCAACGAGACATTGAGTGATACTCAACGCACAAGGAGAAAATGGACTTAGAATAATTCTGGATTCTGGAAGCGTCGAGTGTGTTGAGTGCTCTCAACTCCATTCGACAAATCTTCAAGTAATACTCGAGGAATGATACTTTAACTTAGAAAAATGTTCTGGATTCAAAAGGCATCGAGTGCATTGAGTGGTCTCAACGCCATTAGACGAATCTTCGAGTAATACTCGACGAATGGAAGTTTAACTTAGAATGATTTTGGATTCTATAGGCGTTGAGTTGTCTTGACTCCATTCGACAAAGCATCGAGTGCATTGAGTAAACTCGAGGTCATTCGACGAAGCGTTGAGTGATATCGACGATTTTGACTTAAAACATTTTTGGCATATTATGTGTTTAATTGTTTATATTTACGGGCTAAATCGGGTTTTTGGGATAAGCATTGATGGCTCATTTGGACCCAATCTCTTCGACAAGACTTGTTTTAAGTAATAATTTGCAATCCAATGTTAGGGTGACACATGGCAAAGCAATTTAACCCTAACTCTTCTTATAAAAGGAGACTTACGGGAAAACCTAGTCGTTACTTCCATTTCTTTCCGATCCGTTACCTATGCCGAAACTGTCGGAGGAGAGGAAGTTGTCGGAGTCGGATTTTCTTGAGGAAGAACTTTTTCGTTCCGTGAAGAGCAACACTGACGAGGAATGAGATGCCGCCGAGAAGGATAACAAGATCTATGGCCGGAAATGAGGTGGGATTCCTACCCTCTCCTATGGTACTAGCTTTATAGTTATAATATAGGAGAGATGTCGACTCAAAAGAGTTGGACTTGTGCAAGATGAAGATCTCCTAGGAAGAGACCATGCAAGGACCTTGTCCTAGAGATTTTATGTCTTCGACCTCTCCTCTATTCGTGTGAAGATGATGGACTTGGTTTCATGAAAAGGAATGATCTATTGAGGGTGAATAAGGGATGTTGAAGTACTGTAGGTTGTTTTGAACAAATAACTTGAGGAAGAAGACAAACGGATGACATTCGTTTGGCTTTAAGATGCATGCAGAAATCTGTTTTCTATGCGCAGTGAACTTTGAGTCTATTTTCGAGCATGATGCGTCGAATCTAGGTTTTGGGTTTAACATGAAAGTTGTATTCCTTGAAAATACCTTTCTAACGGATGGTAACATGTTTTTAAAGAAGCTTTGTAGATTCAGGAATGTCTAGTAGAATTTGTTGCATTGTAACAACTTATGTGCAAGATGCTTTTTGGTGAGTGTATAATCAGGTTGGACTAGGTAGAAAAAATGGAGCATAATGATGTTGAGGTTTGGATGAGCCTAGTTATATGTAGCCGAGATAAACAAGTGGTTTGGAGGAATTTAATAAATAGATGGTTTGGGAAATTTGCGAACAAATGGCTTGATAAGGTTTGGATATACAAATGGCTACTTGTGAAATTCAGTAAGGATGTGCGCGATTGTAATCCGATAACTGAATGTTTAATCTATGCTTATGTTATCATGCTTGATGAATACATGAGGACTTATTATGTTGTTGTGATAAATATTTGAAAGTATATGTGAAAGTAGCGAACAGGCGACTAAAAACAAGCTAGAACGTGAATAATTTAAAGTTTTATAATCCAAAAAGATAAGATTTACAAAGGTATGGCCTCCCTTTTATAGAATGGAGGAGAGAGGAGAGAGTACCAATAAATAATGTGGGACTAAAAAATTTACAGAGCTATGCGGCTAGACATAAAGAGACCGATCAGGCCACGCAGTTAAACAAATGGGCTAACCGCTCGGCAACACCATAAGGAAGAGAATAAGTCATTGTAGGAGACCGTAAGCCGCCTGGTCTCCAAGTCATCTGAGAGAAACCGCCAGACCGCTCGAACAACAAACATCAATAGTCTGGATATCAAACCGATGTAGAGAGACCGCCAGACCGCGCGGTCTACAACCCGCCAAGATTAGACCGCTAGACCGCTCAGTCTCCTACTTCAACACTCCCCCTCAAGCTGGAGCATAAATATCAATCATGCCCATCTTGTCACAAATGTGGAAGAAGGAAGTAGAAACCAGCTTGGTGAAGATATCCGCCAACTCTTTGTCGGAGGTGACGAACGGAGTATAAATCTGTTTCTTTAAGACCTCTTCCCGAATGAAATGACAGTCAACTTTTATATGTTTCGTTCTCTCATGGAAGACCGGATTTCTGGATATGTATATGACGACCTTGTTGTCACAGAACATAGGAAGAGGATAGTCGTAGACCTCTCCAAAGTCAAGCATGAGAGCACGCAACCATTTTTGACTCACAGGTGGTTGACGCCATACTCCGATATTCGGCTTCTGCACTGGATCTGGAGACACCAGACTGTTTCTTGCTCTTCCAGCTCACAAGAATTCCTCCAACAAATGTGCAAAAGCCCGATGTAGATTTGTGCTCACCTTTATCATCCGCATAACTTGAATCTGAGTAGGATTCAACCTTGAGATGACCATTCTTCTGAAAAAGTATCCCTTTTCCTGGCGCGACATTGACATACTCTAATATCCTCAAGGAAGACTGAAGATAGAATTACCTAGGAGCTTACATGAACTGACAAACCTTGCCTACAATATAGGAGATGTCGGGTTTGGTCACCGTGAGATAAATGAGTTTGCCCACTAGACGTCTGTACCTCGTGACATTGGATAGAAGAGGCGAGTCATCTATCCATGTTCTGTCTTTTCTAGTAGCCATGGGACACAGGGACGGTTTGGCACCAGTCAATCCTGCCTCTTGTAGCAGATCAAGGACATACTTTATTGAGAAATAACCAACGAGTCGGGCTTCCGAGATATTTCTATCCCCAAAAAGTATTTCGGGAAGAGCATATCCTTCGTGACCTGGTGTTGACGGAGGTGTTTCTTTGTCAAGTCCACCCCAGCCTGGTCATCACCAGTAAGAATAATATCATCCACATACACCGCCAAAACCACTAGTCCCGAGGCAATTTTGCGAATAAACTAGTCCAAGGCATTCTTATGATCGAATTCGCAAGTCAAAGCCAGATCCACGGAGAGGAAGCTATGGTGATCAGTTCCATCCTGATCAAGAGCAAGAAAATGGCTCCTAAGCAATCAATAGGGATAATGACCCTTATCCTTGGACAGGTGAAGTCCTCAATTTGCATAAGTGTGTGGAACCCCTCACCTAAAGGTGAAAAATGGTGGTTTCTAGCAGGTAGATCGTTATGATCCCCAGTAGAAATTGCATATAAAATCTGGAATAGAAGTACGAAATAAGCATGATATGTGAAGCCCATCTGGATAGGTTTTTCTGGATTGGTGATGATTGATTTGCATATCGGAGAAGACTCTATGGATAAACGTGTAGTTTCCGGGGTCAGGGGGTGTGCAGGATGCTGTAGTGATTGGACTAGAGGTTGACACTAGGAAAACACACAAAATTGTTGAAGAAATGTCGGAGTTACCATGGTGATTTAGAAGTGATCAAACATGTAGTCTCACAGCCAACGCAATATGAGCCTATGTGGTCGCACATAAGAGCATTTTAGAACTTGGAAAGGTTTGTGTTGGCCTTGCTCATATGTGATATGAGTGAAGGACCGAGTCTATGACATTCTGGATGTGAAGGATTTTCATTCCGGGACCTATATTGTGAATATGGGTCATTAGGCAAGTGGTCGCAAGACTCTAAGGTAAATTCGTCGAGTATCACTCAAGGTTTCAACGAATGAGTTGGAATTTGTCTAGTATCATCATGACAGACTGAACGAATCTGTTTTGGGTTTATCAAGTTACTTAATGACAGTTTCAAAGAATTAGACTTATTCGTCGTATATCGTCGATTCGTCAAGTACCATTGATTCATTGAGTATTGTCGATTCATCGTATATCGTATTAATACTTGGACTATTTGCTCTGTCTCGATTCATTGAGTATGTCCGTATTATTTCGACGAATAGTTTTTGATTCATCGAATATCGATGTGTATACTCGACGAATTCTATTTCCTTTGGTTTAATTCCTTTAAGTCCGGTTCGGCGTGTCCTGCAGGGATTGAATGCTTCGGTCTATTGTATATATATGATATTTATAGTAAACAGAGTACTTACTATTTTTCTCCTAACCTAACCGAGCGAGACAAGTGCGACGATCTTCTTCCCGACGGAACTATTCCACCTAGGGTGTGATCACTGCTACTTCCCGCCGACCACCCTACTTGTTGTCAATGCCGGAAATTGTTTCCTAAGCGTCGTATTCATCACCGCCGCCTCTCCTTTAACAGATCTAGTAGTCCGTGGAGAAGTTGAGCGAAAAACTTCTTCCAACATAGATCTTGTGTGACAAGAGTCTAAGGGTGCTCGTATGGATATCCGTAGAGGCATCGACACTATTCTATGCTCGGAACTCCGACCATTTGTGTTTGTTGGACTTCTTCGGAGCACCTAGGTTGAGTATTGACTCAATCCCTTATAGGTATAATTTATTTATAGCAATGTTACTTCTTGATCAATGTTCATCGCTAGATCCGTTTTTCTTTTGTGTTTTCTTGTTCCTAATTCCACTATACACAAGTGCTGTGACATATAGTAAAACCCTACAAGAAATGAGATTCTACCCCTACCGCACGGCGGTAGCACTACCGCTGGCGATAGCTCCAAGTAAGCTATGAAAGGACCGTCTCTTGGAGACCTGGGGGCCATTGTTTGAAGCTGAAAGGTTTAAAATCCCAGCTAAGGTGGCCATTAGAGCCAGCCTAATTGCGATTGTGAAGCTTGTGATCGTGATACAAGGAACGTAGCATGAGAAGCTGTTGAGTCTGGAGAGCTCGGCTATTATGGTCATGAGAGCCATTTATGTGATAATTGCGAGCTCAGATTCTGGGGACAATGTGAGCAGCAATTGCAGCTGAGAGCCTGAATTCTCCAGCCAAAAATGCCAGAGAGCCTAACAGGCAAGGGGAGGTTGACCCGGGTCATGTCGTTTGCCATGATGGCTTTGACCGTTGGTGTTGTCATGGCGATTTGAGCAATGCGCTATAGCTGAACCGTACCCACATTATGTCATTTGTACTAGATCGCTAAAAGTAACTGGCTTTTGTCATTGGCACGGTGAGAGTCTTAGGCTACGGGCCGAAAAGACTAGAATGTTCAAGTATGAACCATCAAGTTAGGGACTGTAGATGGTGGTAAGATCCGAAGAAGTTCGGTACACCGAGAATGTGCCCTGAGTGCTCGAGGCATATGACTGATCAAGCCTATATCTGTGGCAAATGGTGATTAAACTCACATTTATATTACTAAAAGATATGTATGTTGTTTTTTGCAGGGAAGGAGAACTTCAGCCCCAATTAAGGGGTGGGGTCGTTACACTTTGGTCAACTAATTCTGACTGTTTCTTTGTTTGCCAAATTTTGGTGGGTCATGCTATACAGGTGCTGAAGAGCAAAGTGAAAAGTAGCGGACTGAAGTCCCTTGTGCTGCGACTGACTTGCCCTTGAAGGCCCAAAGGAGAATGGTTACTATTTTCATGTGTGGCCGGTCTATGTGTCGATGTTTGTAAGATACATTTTGTAATAAAAATAGTTGTAAGGCCTTAAGGCCAGAACATCTTGTGTATTATATATAGTTCCTATGTTTTGTAGTGGACATTCTTGGCTTTTGGGTTCTACAACTTTTAACTGCTTTCGCTAGAATCCACTCTGAGTTAGGATGCAAGAATGAATGTGTTTCAATGAGTAACTCCACTGACTGTCCATGGAATATGGCGTGGGGCCCCGACCAGACCTTCTATTATATCTTATGTGACGGATGGAGGTGTTATAATTAACTGCACTATAGAATGCATGCAGTGCCATTTCTCCTTTAGCGAGCAAAACCCGCTTCATTTGAATTTGGGATGACATCAGCATGACTTAGTGTATGTGGACCTAACAACTTTCATCATATTGGCACTTGATGGGTACTTGGACCTACCTACAATCACAGATTAATTTACCTTAGGAACCCAAAAGGGTTTGGGTCCTTGGTTCATGTTAGCTTGAAAATTTCTATTTCTACTAGCAGTAGCCCTAACAGGAAGGCACATACTTTCCCTTGACACACTTTGGTTGTGCCAACAGTCTATGGCATAGTTACCCACCTTGACGCAGCACCAACACTCGTGGATATTATATCTCCTCTTTTGAACAACCTTTGATGTGTGTAAACCATCAGTCTTTATCTGTTCAGAGGGGAGAGCAGCAGCCTTATTCTTACTCCTTTCAGCAATAATTTGACTGAAAGTAATTTTGCCAGTAGGTGAACTTGGTATATTTTGATTTACACCAACATAAGTCTTCTTTATAGCTAACATGATGTTGATGGCATCAGAAATAGACAAGTATGGCTTACTAACTATCTTTCTCACAATCTTACTCTTTGTAGTAGGAACTTGGGGGTTGGCCTCTACCTCTTCCTTAAGAGTGGGTGCAGGAGCACCAAAGAAAAATGGTCCATGGTGGTCCATTTGAATTTCCTCATGGGGAGTCTTCAGTTCACTTAATCTCATACCCTTTCTTCATTTATTGGAAGTAGCATCAAATCTCTTGGAGGAAGAATTTCCATTCTTCTAGTGACCATACAAACAATCATGGTCATACCTATTAGAAGGGAGAATAACCTACTAAAAAGTGGTCTGAGGCACAACTAGAGCCTTGCCTTTCCCTTTGGAAAGGGAAACTTTAGTATTCCACTTGAAATCTAATCCCCTCTTATTATTTTTAGAGGAGAAAGAGTCAATTAGTGGCAGCATAGTCTTGGGCTTAGAAAACTCAGTCATTAGCATTCTAACTTTGAGGAGCTTCTCTTCAAGATCCTTGATGATCTTATTCTTTTGGCTAATGGTGCCTATTTGGATGATTGAGATTGTCTTTAGCTGACTAACTTCCCTCCTCATTTAGGCTAGCATAGGATCTTACTTATACTGTAGGGAAGTAACTTGCTGAAGAGAGGCAATCTCCTCAGCTTATCTTTAGACAAGCTTTTTGCTCTTCTTCAAAGCTTCCAGGATAACACCATACTTGTTAATCAATTAATTGACATCCTCATCAGATTCTGATCCATATCCCTCTGGATAAAGTAGATGCCTTAGAGTCTGAGCTAGTCTCATAGACATAAGGAGAGTTGGGAAGAGAGTGTACCTCATTAGGAATTTAATTATCCTAGTTATCTTTTGTTAATACCATGAGGCTGAATTCCTCATCATCTTCATAATCACTATTAACAGAGGATGGTGGTGCCCTGATGCTAATTATGGCTGCAGGAAGATCAACCTTCTCTTCAATATAAATGAGACAAATATAGGCCTCTTATTCTTCTAATTCTGAAGACTCAGAATCACTAACTTACAAGTTGATTTTCTTCTTTGCCAAGAAGCTCTTTTCAGCCTTCTTATCCTTGTAATGCTTCTTGTAATCTGATTTCTTTTTCTCCTTCCTCTTGGTTGGATAGTCAGCAATGATATGTCTAGATTTGTTTGAACAATAGCAAACAACAATAGTATTAAATTATTTGTTCTGTTTAGAAACATACCTTTCCCTAGAGGGGTCTTTTCTAGACTTCTCCATGTTGGTATAAGGCTTTCTTGAGCTAGAGCTAGAAGAACCTTTATTCTTCCACCATCTTCTCCTACTCAACATCTTATTGAACTGTTTGGAGAATAAGATAAGTTCTCCATCTGACAGTTCATTACCTGAGGAGCTGGGATCGGAGCACTCTGAATCCGTAGCTCTCCTTGGTGGAAAAGGAGTCTTTTCCCTACACTTCCTTGTGGATTCAGCTCAAAAGGCCACATTCTTTTCTCTATTGAGGGCTCTGGCAACATCTTCTTCTGCCCTTCTTGAGTTCAGTTATAGCTCATAAGAGAGCAGCTTCCCAAATAGGTTTTCGGGCAGAGTAGTGGCTAGGTTGCCAACCTCCCTGATGGCACAAATCTTGGTATCACATTCCTTGTTGAGGGATCTCAAGAACTTGTCATTTAGCTCATAGTTTGTGAATTTTTTCCCATAGGTAATCAGGTTATTCACAATCTTCAAAAAAAATTCATAGAATTCAACTATAGAATCCTTCTTGCCTAGCTTGAAGGCCTCATACTACTGATTAAGGAGGGATTTCCTGTCATCCCTCACATCCTCTGTCCCTTCCATATACACAATCGGAGAATCTCACATTTCCTTAGCAGTCTTGCAGTGGACCAAGTTCTTGAATGTAGAGTCATCTATGACACTTACAATAATATTCTGAGCCCTTTTGTCTATGGTGGCCAGAATGACTTTATCCTTTGTCATATCAGTGTCTTTCTTGGGAGTCTATATATTGGCATCTATAGCAGAGATCTTCGTGGCAATGAAAGGACTTTCTTGTACAGTTATGAATATCCTAGGGTCTAAGGCTTCCATAAACAGCCTTACCCTATCATTCTAGATCCCAAAATTTTCCTTCATACAAATAGAAAGTTTCATAGAACCCAACTCCTTATGGTTCTTAACTGAAGCCATGGAGATAAGCTTCTGCTACCCTTGGAGATTTGTTCAGACTATTAGGTCCTTTTTGAATAACCTCCCTTTGATATGACTTGAAAGTCTTTGCTCAAGGGTAGCTAAATACCTAGAGGGGGAGGTGAATAGGTTTGTTTTTGGCTCTTTTGAATTTATGAGCATAGAGTGTGCTGGGGTTAGTTATTAGCTTTCAAGAATCACAATAACACACAAAATTTATAGTGGTTCCCCTATCTATGGTACATTTGTCACACCCCAAAAACTGTAAAAAATAACTCACAGGTTGTTATTGCCGGGCGACAGTGGGTATCGTTGGCGATAGCACTCGGCATACTCGATACTTCTAACAAAGCATTCAGTGGACTCGACGAATCATTGAGTCGACTATCGCGTGGCGATAATGAGTATCGCTCGGCGATAGCACTCAATGCACTCGACGCTCTCAACGGTGTCAACCACTCGACGCTCTCGACGCATTCAACGAATCGTCGAGTGATCTATCAGATCGGCTTCAGTGGGTATCGCATGGCGATATCGCCACGTGGTGTCTAGACATGTGTCGGATGGCCGGACAGCGGCCGAAGAGCGGTGGTTGACTATGGTCAAAGCGGCTAACGACGATATCGCCCATACGATAGCGGATATCGCGTGGAAATAATGATAAATTTGACTTGTTAGCTGAGATCGTATCCATTCATTCCTATTGAAGAGAGGATCCTGTGACTGGGATAAATCCCGAGGTCACTTAAGCAGAGGAGTGGATAAAAGAGAAGCCATTTCTCTTCTCCCACTCTCTCTCCTCCCTTTCATCAAGAGCTTGAAAGAAATAGATAAGGGCTGAAGGCTGAGCTTTGAAAGCATGGAGAAGGAGATTCCGTGGTAAGAATCAAGAGCCAAGGAAATATCTATGAAGAGGAAAGCGAGGCTCTCCTTTCTTTATGGAAAAAAGACTTATCCATGGATCCAAAACAAACTACGAGGGTAACGATCTTCCTTCTTGGAGAAGTTAAGTCCTCCTTTTTGCATTTGCATGGAATCCCCCGCCAAAAGGTGGAAAAGCAAAGGGAGTTTCGATGGGTTGATACATGATATCCCAGACTAGTTTTGTATATATAATCCGGAAATTGTTGTACAAAATAGGCATGGTGTGTGAAGCCCATCCGGACAGGTTTGTCTATATTGGTGATGTTTTAATTTGCGTGCCGGAGAAGACTCCGAGTATAAATGGGTAGTTTATAGAGACTGAAGGGTTGTGCTTGTAAATGGGAGTAGAAGGAAGTAATGGAGCCACTCTCCAGTAAAATACCCAGAAAATACCATGGTTATGAGAATCGTTGGATATCGTCGGGCAACAGTGAATATCGCCGGCAATAGCTCTTGGTGAACTATATATTGTATGAAAGACCAGTTTTCTGGCACTGCAGGATGCTGCAGGGTTTTGGATGGAAAGATGTTCCAGTTATGGATGAGTATGGAGACAGAAGAGAGTTTTGTCTCTTAATTCCAGACGATAGTGACTATTGCTGGCGATACCTTCCAGATAGCATATTACTTGTAGGGCCTGTCTCGTGGAGATCGTGGGGCTTATAGGTAAGCCGTGTGCCTGGGTGCCCAGTTATGGTCGTGAGTGCCATTGTGTATTGATTGTGGGTCCTGGGGACCTGGTGGGTGTCAGTCAAAGCTGAGAGCTTGAAGAGCCCAGCTAAAGAAAGGCCAGTGAGCCGAACAGGAAAGGGGAGGCCGACCCACATCTTGTCGTTTTCCATGATGGCTGTGACCGTCGGCGTTGGCATGGCGATTTGAGAAACAGGATGTGGCTGAACTGTACTTCTGTTATGTCATTCAGACTAGAATGCCTAAAGTAACTGGCTTCATCGTTGGCATAATAAGAGTCTTAGGCCCCATGCCCTAAAGACTAGAATGCTCAAGTAAACCATCAAGTTCGGGACTGTGGATTGTGGTGGGACCTGGAGAAGTCTGGTACACCGAGAATGTGCCCTGAGTGCACAATGCATGTGGTCGGTCGAGCCTATGTCTGTGGCGAATGGTGCTTAGGTGCACGCTTTGTCTGCCTATATATATATATATATATATATATATATATATATATACAGGGAAGGAATACCACTGCCCTGGGAATTGGGTAGGGTCATTATAAATTGGTTAGCTAAAGCTGACCGTTGCCTTGTTTGCCATCCTTGTCGTGGATTGACCCTGTGTAGGTGCTGGAGAGCCGAGCGGGAAATAGCGGATTGCTGCCATTGTTATGCCGAACATCGAAGGCCAAGTGACGATCCTTTAGTGTTTTCTTTCATGTGTGGCCATCCTGCGCACCGATGTATGTAAACCACACTGTTGAATCATAACTATAAGGCCTTAAGGCCATAACATTTTGTGTATTTTGTAAAACATTCCTATTTTATATAATAGTGGACATTCACATGATTTGAGTTCGGGTAACCTTGAAGCTTTCGCTAGAATTCTCTGAGTTAGGATTCGTTTGGTCTTGTGATATTAACAGGTAACTCCGCCGACTATCTGTGGAATGTGGCGTGGGGCCCCTGCCAGACCCTCTATTATATTTCATATGACGGATGGAGGTGTTATAATTTGGTATAAGCTCATTTAGGTCTTCCTTCTACGAATTCGTGGTCGAATTCTTTTGCGGGGTGGCAAGTATGTGGTTGTGTTTATAATTATAACAAAAAAGGAACTCAAGAATGTCCACTTAGGAGTGAAAATACACGTGTTTGAGGAACCTGCGTATTTATAATGGTCATTGTTTACCTTTTGAGTAGTCACTAAATTGTGTATTTTACACTTATAGGTGACTATAGTGGTGCAGGGAAGTCTGAACCCCAACATTCTGTAGAGAGTGTGGCACCAGATGATGTGCCCACACCTCTTCCTTCTGCGAAAATAGTACGCTTAGTTGTTGAGGCAGTGTTTGCAATGATGAATGTACATCCAACTGGGCAGGTTCAACCTACGATGGTGCCAGTACAGGTTGGTGTAGCTGAGCCTATGACTGCTAGACAGGTGCCTACTAAGGCTTTGGTTGAAAAGCGAGTGACTTAACGACAGCTGAAGCACTTCATGAGCTTTATTCCTCCTACGTTTACGGGTGAAGGATCCCCAATAAAGGCAGAGGAATGGATTTCGCACGTCAAGAGGATATTGATGGTGATAGAGATAGAGGAGGGACAAAAGGTTACCTTGGCCACTTTCCTATTGGAAGGAGAGGCTCAGATTTGGTGGGATGAGTTGGATTTACACCACTTCGCGGACAGACGATGATCAGAGATCTTGATGGAGGAGTTTTTGAGATTGTTCTTGGAAAAGCATCTGTCGTCATCGCAGTGTATTGCCATGGAGAATGAGTTCCAACATTTGACTCAGGGCGAGAGTAGTGTGGATAACTACTTGCATGAGTTTAGCATGTTGGGACGTTATGCAGGGTCTAGTTTGCTAACGAAGTGCGTAAGACTAATAGGTTTTATGTAGGAATGCGGGATGAGCTGAGGTTACTGCTATCCATTCCAATGAATCAAGGATTTTAAGTGTTGTTTAATATGACTTGTTTGTTAGATAAGGGCATGAAGAGGGTGTAGAGGAAGAGGGACTTGGCTATGACAAATCCAGAGTTCAAAGTGCTGCATCCTGGAAAATTTGACTATCGCAAGAAATGGAATAAAAATTCCAAGTCTTCTGGACATGTTCTATCTACTGTTACTTCAAGAGTAATATTTGGGAAAGGCATGCGTACATGTTATACTTGTGGAACGCCAGGGCATTTTGCCCATGATTGTACCAGTGGCCTTCCAAGGAAGGATAAAAAGGCAGGAGAATCTTACTCTGAGAAGATAAAGGAGATGGAGTCCACTACGTCTCAATATGCTCCAGCTCAATCGAGAGTTTAGAATCTTGGCCAATAGGAGGCCATCAAACAGGCTGATGTCGTCATAGGTATGAGTAGCATATAATTTTCATGCTTTATATACTTTATACCTTATGAATTGCTTGTGTATAACTTGATAAGTGTAGGCTTTGTCCTTATTTGGGACTATCCGGTGAGAGCATTGTTTGATACAGGTGCTTCTCATCCGTTTCTATTTGAGGACTTCGTATCTTGGATCTAAGTGCCTACTCTTATGTTGATAGATAGAGTAAAGGTGTTGTTACTGAACGAATGTGTGATGCATGCAGATAGGTCTTGCTGTATTAAGGTGCAGATAGGAAGTCTGGATTTCGGATTGGAAGCATCTGTGCTGTCAATATCTGTGTTCGATGTAATCTTTGGTATGGACTGGCTCTCGGAGCAGCGTGTCTGTATAGATTGCAACTCTAAGGAATTCACACTAGGACAAAACACTGAATAAGAGACTAAGTTTGCTGGTATGCGAGGATCGAGCAAGATATTGATGTATGCTCTCTAGGTAGTCAAGGCTATTCAGAAGGGCGCGGAGTTATTCTTCACGCTGTTGGAGTCTATTGAGCCGAAGTCCAGTTTGAGTGACGTTCCTATTGTATCGTATTATGTAGATGTTTTTCATAAGGATCTCCCTGGGTTACCGCCCCAGCGGGAGATTGACATCACTATTGTGTTGGTGCTAGGTGCGAAGCCTGTGGCCCACTCACCGTACCGAGTAGAGCCAAAAGAGATGGTGGGACTAAAAGTTCTATTGCAAGAATTGCTAGAGAAAGGCTATATACGTCCATGTATGTTAGCTTGGAGTGCACTGGTCCTTTTTGTGAATAAGAAGGACAGAAGCTTGCGTTTATGCATTGACTATCGAGAATTTTCCGAGTTATTTTTGTAAAGTAGAGTTGAAATTGTTTTGTACTGTTTTCCTACAGATGAATAAAATTTTGTGATGAAATTTCTATAAGGAGGGGAGGTTTGCAACACCCTAAAAACTGTAAAACAAAACTCACGGGTTTATATCGCTAGGCGACAGTGGGTATATGTGGCGATAGCACTCGTCGCACTCGACGCTTTCAATGAAGCGTTGAGTAGACTCGACGAATCATTGAGTCGACTATCGCGTGTCAATAATGAGTATCACACGGCGATACCACTCAACACACTCGACGCTCTCAACGCACTCGACACTCTCAACGCACTCTACGAACTCGACGCTGTCAACGCATTCAATGAATTGTCGAGTGAGTTATAAGATGGGCGTTAGTGGGTATCGCATGGAGATATTGCCACATGGCGTCTAGACACGTGTCAGATGGCCAGATGGCTGCTGAAGAGCGGTGGTTTACGGGGGGTCAAAGCAGCTACCGATGATATCACCCAGGTGATAGCGAATATCGCGCGGCGATAGTGATAAATTTGACTGATCAGCTGAGATCGTACACATTCATTCCTATTGAAGAGAGGATCCTATGGCTGGGATAAATCCCGAGGTCACTTAAGCAGAGGAGTGGAGAAAAGAGAAGTCATTTCTCTTCTCTCACTCTCTCTCCTCCCTTTCTTCAAGAGCTTGAAAGAAATAGCTAAGGGCTGAAGGCTGAGCTTTGTAAGATTGGAGAAGGACATTCCTTGGTCAGAATCAAGAGCCGAGGCAAGATCCGTGAAGAGTAAAGCGAGGTGCTCCTTTCCATCCGGATAGTAGACTTATCCATGGATCCGAAATGAACTACGAGGGTAACGATCTTCCTTCTTGGACAAGTGAAGTCCTCTATTTTGCATATGCATGGAATACCCCACCAAAAGGTGGAAAAGCGAAGGGAGTTCCAATGGGTTGATACATGATATCCTCGGGTAGTTTTACATATAGAATCTGTAAACCGCGGTACGGAATAGGCATGTTGTGTGAAGCCCATCCAGATAGATTGTTCTGGATTTGTGATGTTTTAATTTGCATGCTGGTGAAGACTCCGAGTTTATGGTAGTATATGGAATCTGAAGGGTTGTGCCTTTGAATGGGAGTAGCAGGAAGTACTGGAGCCACTCTCAAGGAAAATACCCAAAAAATACCGCGATTGTAAGAATCATTCGATATTGCCGAGCAACTGTGAATATCGCTGGCAATAGCTCTTGGTGGCCTATATATTGTATGAAAGACCAGTTTTCTGGCACTGCAAGATGCTGTAGGGTTTTGGCTGGAAGGATTTTCCAGTTGTAGCTGAGCTTTGAGACAGAAGAGAGTTCTGTCGCTTAATGCCAGGCGATAGTGACTATCTCTAAGATCAGATTCTAGATAGCATATTACTTGTAGGGCCTGTCTCATGGAGACCGTGGGGCTAGCAGGTGAGCTGTGTGCCTAGGTGCCCAGCTATGGCTGTGAGTGCCATTATGTGTCAATTGCGGGCTATGGTGTTAGGGATCTGGTGGGAGGCAGTCGAAGCTTAGGGCTTGAAGAGCCCACTAAAGAAAGGACAGTGAGCCGAATGGGAAAGGGGAGGACAACCCGCATCTTGTCGTTCTCCATGATGGTTTTGATCGTCGGCGTTGGCATGTCGATTTGAGAAATGGGATATGGCTGAACTCTACCCGCATTATATCGTTCGGACTAGAATGCCTAAAGTAATTGGCTTCGGCATTGGCATAATAAGAGTCTTAGGCCCTGTTCTGGGAAGACTAGAATGCTCAAGTGAACCATTAAGTCTAGGACTATGGATGGTGGTGGGACCTGGAGAAGTCCCGTAAACCGAGAATGTGCCCTGAGTGTATGAGGCTTGTGGCCGATCGAGCCTATATCTGTGGCGATTGGTGCTTAAGTGCATGCTTTGTTTGCCAATATATAAATATATGTTATCCATGTAGGGAAGGAATACCGCTGCCCCGGGAATGGGGTAGGTTTGTTATAAATTGATCAGCTAAAGCTGACTGTTGCCTTGTTTTCCATCCTTGTGGTGGATTGTCCCTATGCCGGTGCTGGAGAGGTGAGCGGGAAATAGTGGGTTGCTGCCCTTGTTGTTATACCGGCCCTCGAAGGCCAAGTGAAGAGCCTTTAGTGTTTTCTTTCATGTATGGCTGGCCTGCGCGCCGATGTTTATAAACCACACTATTGAAGCATAACTGTTGTAACGGCCTCCCCAGCACCACGCTCGCAAGGACGGCCTCCGGCACCCCCAGCACCACATTCAAAAGGGTTCAGCCTAACCAGGTCTGCTGACCATCCACAGGTAGGTTGTTGAGGCCGAGGATCGAACCCGAGACCTCCTTGATAAGGATTTTTCAAACCACTCCTCATCACCAACTGAGCTCTGCCTATGGATGGAGAGGGGTTGGGGTGCATGGTCTGCAAACCTAGTTAGGCTAAACCCTTTCGAGCATAGTGCTGGGGGTGCCGGCAGCCATCCTTGCGATCATGGTGTTGGGGAGGGCGCTACAAAAATGCAAATTTATAAGCCAAGGGATCGTATTGCAGGGCCTATTGTATAAAACGTCCCATACCACTTTATACAATAGGTGTCAGGGTTATATGCAATGATGATGGTATGAAATACAAAATATGATATGCTGTGAACATGCAAGTGCAACTCACCCACTCGACTCTGTGTACACAGACGTTTAGTTCCCCCTTTCTGGAGCATAACCTCCCAGGATACCTCCGTAGTGGCAAACGAAAGATGTGGGTGGGCCTCGCCCACCTCTAAACCAGTAATTACACTACTAGTCAGACCTATCATACGCCTCAACACTGGTGCACTAAGCGGAGCTCCTGCTTACTCTTGCCGGCTGGCGTACCAGACTTTATTTGGCGAAGTGCTAAACCACACTTGCCGAGTCGGCGTATTGGCGTCGGTGCATCGACCCTCCAATACCGAAGACCCACCACCTTATACTCTATGCATATGCAACCTTATATACCACCAACCGAACCAAAGCTCCCCAGACCATCCCGTCCGTCACAACCAACAATAGAGCCAAAGCTCGCCGGGTCAACCTGCCCATCACCAAACCACCGAGCCTACTGCCCGTATTACCACCCCTAATATCCTGAGACATCGAGGTGAGTGAAAGTGAATCCCTAATTATTCTTGTTACTCTTGCAGTTTAGTTTGCCTACAGTTAAGGTTAGCCCAGGACTTCCCCTGGCATACCCCGTGAAGGGCTCTCAAAGGGCATTAGGAACTATGATGGCCTGAAGCTCAAAGCTCCCTTTCACAAGCTTATTATTATTGGTTAATAATCTTAGACAACTCTACAATCCTACTCTTCCCATCTTCCAATGGTATACTCCAATCCACTTACCAAAATTAGAAAACATAATCTCATCTCTCTACGACCATGCTCCTTGTTAACACGATTTCTATAGTTTTACTAAACGTAGACCATCCTAAGTTATATGATGTATACAATGTGAGGTACTCTAAATTATCATCATATATCCCTATAATAATTATTGGGGGTCTACCATAACATGATTAGCCTAAATCTAGAATTTCATAATTTTCCTAATTTACTTGATAATTTATTTAATTTCCTAAGGAATCCAAATATCTTAGTTTGAACATGAAGTACCTTTTTTAGGAATGAAAAATTCTCCACAAATTTATGATAAATACAAGATAACTATTTAATAGTAAATTCAAAGTCTTCTAATTTTTTAGTAAGGTTTGGGTCTTGATTCATAATTTTAAACATAATCACATAATTAACAGCTAATGAAGTAAATATTGTAAATAAGCTTCTAAAAATTATAATAAAATTCAAGCATGTCTAATATTCCCTAAAAACACTTCTGCCAAAATTTCCAAACTTTTTAGTGAATAATGAGCTCACATTTTAATTTAAAACAATAATTCTCATTCTTACATTTTTGAAACAACTACTATAAATATTCACCTAAAAATTATGGTAAAATTTCCTCAATTGTATATTGACTGAAATACATTTTTACATGAGTTCCACAAATTGAAAACTATTATTGAGCCCTGAATCTAATTTTGAATATAATTTTATTCTTAAAAGCTTGTGAAGAAAGTACTGAAAATACACATGTAAAAAATTATAATAAAATTCAAAGATGAGTATATTAACCTAAAATACCCTATGCCCAATTTTCATAACTTCTTATTAAACAGTGTGATCATAATAATTAAAATATTATCAAGGGCAATTCCATTTACTATAAAGGAGGTGCTAAATGTATTATTCCAAAATTACCAATAAAATCACCAGAGACTCTAACTAACTCTATAACCATGCTACCCAAGTTTCATGACTTTTCATTAAGTTTTGGTTGCCTACCTTGCATGTATAAGGTTTATGCCCTAAACTAGGGTTAGGGGTTTGAGGGGTTTATCCATCTCCAAATCCTCTAAGATTTTTACCAGAGGACCTTGGAGACCCTAGTATCCTCTCTACCAAATTTTAAGTCCATACAAGGGAATTTGACCCCATGCCCTTCTCAAACCCTCAAAGTCCAAACTTAGGGTTTGAATTTTGTTATTAGGGCAATCCTACCCCAAACCACCCCATAATCCATACGAGGGTGTTATATGTCATGTCAAACTAGTGTCCCAAACTTCAGCCTCTGTTGAGGTGGTTGGCCACTCAAACCCACAAGGTGCATTTTGACCTAAATACCCTTCTAAGGGCAAAACTAGGGTTTACTCATTTCCCAACCAAATCAACTAAAAATGATGTGAAATTTTGTACAACACCTCATGATGAAAACAAGGACCACTCACCAAAATTTGGGAGGGTTTGGAGGTCATTAGGTCTCCTAATTAACTTACCCTATGTTTATTAAATAATTTCAAAAACAATTGAAAACTAATCACCAAAAATTCTCATTTTGGGGCAAGATTTAGGTATTGTTTAGGGTGACTCCCTGTCCAAATTTCAGGTCATTTGGACAAGGGAAGAAGTGGGGGCACACATTTTAATCTCTGTCTAGCCCTAGGTATAGCCCCCACCAAAATAAGTGTTGTCGTCAAACTACTTATCCAAATTGTTTGAAATCAATTTTAGAATAAAGTAGACTCTCAGATATACAAATTTCATGTTGACCATTTTCTCTATAAAAACCTCTAAGTATTTTTTAATTAATTTACAATGTGACTAAATATGTGTTATAGAATTCATTAAAATGAAATAATAATAATATGCACCTGCACGGATCTTGACGCAAGATCCAACGATTCTGGCTTATCTTCTTCCACCATCCGACGGGTAGGATTGACCCACTTGGAGCTTCTTAGAACCACCACTGTCGGCCACCCGGCCACCTCCCTAGCCGGCCACCGCCACCACCACCTCTGTCGAGGTGGTGGCTATCGCTAGGCGGCGGCACAGATGCCGGAGGGCCCTTTTCCGGCGATCCCGACAATCTCATTTTTCACGGAAAAACCATGAAAACGAAAGCTTCGATCGGGTTCAATTGAGCCTGATTTTTATTCTAAATGATCTCTATGATCTACACATAGGACAAGAAGAAGGGTAGGACCTTGTTTGTGGCCTGGAGGCAGGTTGATCGTCGGGATGCCATTTTTGATGGTGGAGCCACTCAGTTTCTGCAACAGTACAGTGAACTGCTCCAGCTCCTTTAGGTAAGGTGTGTTAATGACTCCTAGGAGTCCAATGAAGGTTTTAAGACAGTAAAATGGGGGAGGGTGTAACAAGCTAAGTTTGAGCTAATGTAAAGTGGTTAGGAGGTGGTGAGCCCAAGTGGCTAGGGGCTTGAGCTTGAGTTAGCCCTTTTGAGCTAAGTTTGACTTGACCAGGCTTAGGGTTGACTTTGGTCAAATTGACCTTTTTTGTCACCATCAATGGGTCTTTGGTGACCTATTGGCCACCCCTAGGGTGTAACACCCAACTCCGTCACATAGAATATAGAAGTAGGTCCGGCCGGGGCCTAACGTCATATACCACAGACAGACCGAAGGGCTACTTATTGGAACCATTCTTCCAATCGTAACGTCCTACACAGAGCATCTAGCGGAAGCAATTTATTAAGTTGCAAGAAATAAGAACCCAACCACAAGCATGAATGTCCACTAGTAAACCCCAACAGGAATGAAATTACAAAGTACACAAAGTACCGGCCTTATGGCCTTACAAGAGTTCACTAAATTTAAAACAGTTTCTTCCATACTCCGGCTCGTAGGAGGGTCATGCATGAATTAAAGTAAGTAAACACAATAAGGCCTTCGAGGGTCGGCTCAGCAATAAGGGCTTTGGCCCGCTATTTGCCGCTCGGCTTCGCAGCACCTGCAAGCACAATTCACCGCAACAGTGGCAAACAAAAGTAACGATCAGCTAAAGCTGACCAAATTATAATGATCCCGCCCCCAAACTCGGGGCGGCGATGCTCCTTCCCTGCACTTATTAGCATAATAAGCAATATATCGAATAATCACAACATCACAGGTGAAGACACACATGGCCGCATATCCCATGCTCTCAGGTCACTTACACGGTGAACCCGTTTAAAACCGTGGTCTCAACACCGTCCCTTAAACATCAATACTCGTGAGCATTTTAGTCTTTCCAGCCTAAGCCCAAGACCCTCCATCTATGAAAACGATAAGTACTATGTAATTTAGGTCTCTTTAACTGAACGACACAGAGCAGGTACGGTTTTGCCTAACCCGTTGTTCACACCACAACGTCAATTTAAGACATATGCGCTGGTCAAGCTTCCCCGAGTCCCAAAACAATTAAACATGCACATAACCAAGTTATGTTCAAGGATAGCACCCAGACCACCAAGTTGGCATAAATGCGTTTCCGCCCAGTGTTCTGGGTGCACCTTGGAGTTAATCCCCAAGACTCACTTTTGCAATCTACCGCGTAGAAAACCAAAAAACAACCAAAGGCACGGAGTCTTCTCCGGCTAATCATGCACAATGAAACATCACCGATCCAGACCAACTTGTCCGGGTAGGCTTCACACACCATGTATATGTTCGTATCTCGATTTCGGACTCTACATGCAAACAAGGGGGACTATTCACATCTACCCCGAGGAACACCGCACACTCACCGCACACTCGCGGGAGAGGGTTTCCTTATGCAAAAGAAGGAGAGCTTCACATGCTCAAGAAGAGAATCATTACCCTAGCATTCCTCTTTGGCGCCATGGAAATCTATACAGATGGAAAGCACCGCGATGATCTCGCCTCTATAGATCTGGACTCGGCTTGCGATTTGGTGCTCCGAATCTCCTCTGGCGACTAAATCTCTCTTCCTTCTTCCTCTTTGCTCTCCCCTATCTCTAGAACTTAGAAAGAGATTGAACCCAAAAGAAATGAGGGTTTCTATGCCCTATTCCCGGGTATAACCCTGCAAGAACAACCCTGAGCCTTTGGATCCCAAAATAACAAAATGGACGGCCACGATTCGCACTTAAAATGAAAAACCTGGGCCGAACACGGCTTGCGACACGCCCGTGTCCAAAGTCGTATGCCTCAATCGACGCCAAAACTGTCGCATCCTGAAAGGACACGGGCTCTCGACATGACCGTGTCAAGCTTTAAACGCCCGTATCATCTAGTATACGCCATTGTAGCTGGGCGTGTTCCTCCATTGACACAGGTCCAGCACCAACCCGAGGAGAACACGGGTATTCGACACACCCGTGTCGAATTTGACACGCCTGTGTTGGACCCGAAAATGCCTGGTTTCAGGTCGTGTCTCTCCCCCAACACAACTCGGCTATCAACCAATGTAGGACATGACCTGGGACATGCCCGTGTCTTAGTCTGTGTTCGCTGTTCGACGCTCGTCGACTTCAATTTTTCGACCACTCACCCATTGCCGAACCCGAGCACGATACGCCCCTAGGACATGCCCATGTCCCAGGCCGTGTGACCTCTACCAAGTCCCAGACTTGGCTCAAAATGCCACCCATCCCTCTTTTGAGTTTCGGGGAATTATAGCTCTCTCCCTCTTAAAAGAATTTCGTCCACGAAATTACCAAAAGGAAAAGATACACAAAACCAAAAGCGGTACCTGAGTGGAATAACTCTGGGTACTCCTCCAGCATGGTCTGCTCTCGCTCCCATGAGAGCTCCTCCCGACCGCAGTTGTCTCAACAGACCTTGACCATCCTGATCTCCTTGTTACGAAGTTCCTTGAATTCAGAGTCCTCAATACGAACAGGCTTGACACTTGTCGCCAACCCTTCGTCCACCAGTACTTGATCAGCCGCGATCACCTGCGAAGGCTCTTGCACCGCCTTCCACAACGCTGATATGTAGAATACGTCGTGTAGACCACTCAACTACCGATAGCTCTAGACGATAAGCCACTTCACCAATCCGCTCCAGGATCTCAAATGGCCCAAGGTACCTCAAGCTTAGCTTCTTCAAGTGTCGTACCCGTGAAACACCCTTGAACGGCTTTATCTTCAAATACACCCAGTCGCCAACAGCGAACTCCACGTTCCGATGCTTGGCATTATAGTATTTAGCTTTCCTATCCTGAGCGATAAGCAAACGCTCTCGAATGGTTCGTGCCAATGAAGTGGCGCTTTCCACCTCTTGTTTTTTGTATAACCTCGCCTCACCCGTTTCTATCCACGACCACGGCGTGCGACATTTTCTACCATATAGGGCCTTGAAGGGCGCCATTTGTATGCTCGCTTGGTAACTGTTGTTGTACGCAAACTCCACCAAATACAGATGATCTTCCCACTGCTTCCTGAAATCCAGGGCGCACATGCAAATCATGTCTTCTATCATCCTGTTGACCCTCTCGGTATGACCATCCGTCTGCAGATGAAAGGCTATGCTGAACTTCAACTTAGTTCCCAACATTTGCTGCACCAACCTCCAGTAATTGGACGTAAACTGCCCATCTCTATCACTCATGATGCTGCGAGGCACACAGTGCAGTCTAACAATGTTGTCCACATAAAGCTTTGCTAGTTTCTCCACCGAATCATCCTTCGTATTCAGAATGAAGTGCGACACTTTTGTCAACCGATCTATGATCACCCAGATGGCGTCGTTTCCCTTCTGCGACCTTAGCAATCCATACACAATGTCCATTAAGATATCGTCGAACTTCCACTCCGGAATAGGCAATGACTACAAGAAACCCCCTGACTTTTGGCACTCTGCCTTCACTAAGGCGCAAGTCTGACACTTTGCCACATATAGTGCCACATCCTTCTTGAATCCTTCCCACCAGAATAACTTCTTCAGATCTCGGTACATCTTTGTGCTCCCTGGGTGAATCAAGTACTTGGTATGATGAGCCTTGTACATCAACTCTACCCGTAAATTACCCACGTTTGGGATGCACAAACGACTGTCCTTCGTTAGAAGTCCATCTTCAACCGTAAATTTGGAATTTGACCCATCTGAAACCGCTTCCATGATTTGCTTCATGCTGTTATCCAAAGCAATAACCTGCAGAATCCGATCAACCAGGTCATACTGAACTTCCATCCAGTTCAATAGTGCTTCGGCGCTAGTCTGCTTGTATACACAAGAGATATCTAATGCCTCCAACTCCCAAATCAACCGCTCGTCATGACCCGACAACTAGTTGGATTGTGCGGGAGCCTTGCGACTCAACGCATCCGCAACTGCATTGCCTTTCCCGGTTACATAATGAATTTTGAATGTATAGTCCCCCAGGAACTCCATCCATCTCTGTTATCTCATATTTAGATCCTTCTAATCCAACAGGTATTTCAGGCTCTTGTGATCGGTAAAAATATCGACCTTTACGCCGTACAAATAATGCCTCCACAGCTTTAGAGCAAAAATCACGGTCGCTAACTCCAAGTCATGGACCGGATAATTTCTCTCATGCACTTTCAGCTGACGCGAGCCATAAGCTATAACACTTCCATACTGCAGCAGCACGTAGCCCAAACCACTGCCCAAAGCATCGCTGTAGATCTCAAAGCCTTCGGTCCCACTCGACGAACTTAACACTGGCGCCGTGGACAACCGACCCTTTAACTCTTCAAAAGCTTACGCGCACTCCTGCATCCAAACAAACTTCTGATATTTCCTTGTCAAAGTAGTGAGAGGTAACACTATCCGTGAGAAGTTCTCTACGAAGCGTCTGTAATAGCCAGCAAGCCACAGAAAACTCCGAACTTCCGCTACCGTAGACAACACAGGCCACTCCCGTATCGCAACTATCTTCGCCAGTCCATCGCAATTCCTTCTCCACTTACTATGTGACTAAGGAACGCTACTGAGGGTAACCAAAACTCGCATTTAGAGAACTTTACATATAGTTCGTTCCTCCTCAGCGTCTCCAAAACCAAGTGCAGATGCTTGAAGTGATCCTCTTCGCACTACGAGTACACCAATATGTCGTCGATAAAGTCGATCACAAAGTGGTCTAAGTACTCCCTGAACGCTTTATTCATCAGATCCATGAACACTGATGGCGCATTAGTCAGCCCGAACGGCATGACCGTAAACTTGAAATGCCCATATCTCGTGCTGAATGTTGTTTTGGGGATATCACTTTCCCTTATTCTCAACTGATAGTAACCGGACTTGAGATCCAATTTTGAGTACACCGATGACCAGACTAACTGATCAAATAGATCATCAATCCTTGGGATCGGGTACTTGTTCTTTTCCGTTAACTTTTTCAGTTCTCTATAGTCGATACAGAGCCACAAACTTCCATCCTTCTTCTTGACAAAGATGACCGGTGCGCTCTAAGGCGACGAACTTGGACGCACATAACCCTTCTCCAACAACTCTTCAAGTTGAACCTTTAGCTCCGCCATTTCCTAAGGAGAGCGTGACACAAGTTTGGCACCTAACACTAGCTCAATCGTGAAGTCGATCTCCCGCTGAGGTGGGGCTCCGGGAAGATTGTCCGAGAACATGTCAGGGTACTCGCCCACTATAGGGATGCTACCCAAATTGGGCATAGGCTTCGCAGCCGCCACTAGCATGAAGAACAACTCTGCACAAGTACGAACTGCCTTGACCACCTGAAGAGCAGACATTAAGGTCTTGCTCGACCCCTTCAAACCCGCAAACGTTGTCTACCGGTCAGCTCCCAACTTGACTTCCTTACTATTACAATCTATGTATGCCTTCTACTCCGAAAGCCAGTCCATACCAAAAATGGCGTCGAACTCTACTAGCGGCAGTAACGACAATAGCAAGTCAAACTCCTGACTCCCAATACGAATCTTTACGACACAAACTCTATCTGCACGCATAAAACACTCATTGGGAAATAACACGTCCAATTTGTCCTTCGCCATCGAAGAGGGGACTCCGATGCGCGTTATGAAACCTTCAAACAAAAAGGAGTGTGAAGCTCCCGTATCGAAGAGTGCTCTTGTCGGATTATCACAAATCAAAACAAAGCCTATACAAACAGTAATAAGCTAACAAGCACAAGGTAAAGTATTTAAAGCTAAATTGCTATAAATTTAAACTGTACCTGTCACCACATCCGCTTGTTTGATGCCCTCCTACTGGCCAAGATTGTAGACTCTTGGTTGAGTCAGAGCATAATGGGATGCGGTTGACTCCACCGCCTTTCCCTTTTCCTCGTAAGTTGCTCCCTGCTTCCTCTCAGACTTTGGACGTCCGCTCCAACAGTCACGGGCAAAGTGCCCCAGCTTCCCACAAGTAAAGCAAGCCCCCGGGGTTCGGCCCGCGGTCGCTCTTAAAGCACCAGAAGAAGGAGCTGGACCCAAAGTCCTATCCTTCTTAAAGAACTTACAATACCCAGACTTTGAGGTAGTCAACACCTTGAACTCTGTCTTCTTAACACTAGAGTCTTTCTTCGCCTGCACGTTCTTCATATCTTTTTCCAAAGAGCGGACCGTGTTGACCAGGGTCAAGAAGCCCTGCGTCATCACCCTCGAGAGCAGTAGCCTTAAGTCATCCCTCAGACCTTCATAGATTTGGTTTGTCTTTCGCTCCTCATCAGCAAAAGTAGCACTTGCATACCGACCCAAACGTGTAAATTCGTGGAGGTACTCATCCACGCTATTCTCTCCCTGCACCAACTTCTGAAACTCATTCTCCAATGCAATCCTCTGAGCCACGGGGAGGTATTGAGCCAAGAATAGTCTCGAGAATTCTTCTATTGAGACGTTAGTAAGTTGTCTTCCCCTCAGATGGTGTAACTCCAAACCTTCCCACCACAGTCTTGCGTCGCCATCCAACAAGAAAGTGGAAATAGTGGTCTTCTGCCACTCTTGTCTCTGTAGCTATCAAGACTCTCTTAACTCTAGAGAGCCAATACTCTGCTTGGGTTGGGTTTCCCGTCGCCAAGAACACTGGAGGATTAAAGCCCATAGCGTGTTTGAGCTATTTCTCCGTTGCTCTCCTAGGCATCATTGGCTTCACCACAACCTGCTCCACTCTCCTTGGCTCTGCCATTTGGAGTGGTACTTGCTCCACAGCAGGTATAGGCTGCTGCATCTGCCTCACAGGCTATGTATTAATCATCGCAAACACTGCTTCAGATACCAATCATATGGTCTTAGCCGAAGGAGGTGTTGTCGGCGCATCGTTTGGTACGCTACTTGCCTCAGAAACTGGACGTTCTGATGGCCCCGCACCACTCCTGGTCACCTATAGTCATACAAAACACCATTAAGCGACCAAACAAAATTGCAATAAACAACTATACAGAGCATCTAGTGGAAGCAATTTATAAAGTTGCAAGAAATAAGAACCCAGCCACAAGCATAAATGTCCACTAGCAAACCCCAACAGGAATGAAATTACAAAGTACACAAAGTACCGGCCTTATGGTCTTACAAGAGTTCACTAAATTTTAAACAGTGTCTTCCATACTCTGGCTCGCAGGCCGGTCACACATGAATTAAAGCAAGTAAACACAACAAGGCCTTCGATGGCCGGCTCAGCAATAAGGGCTTTGGCCTGCTATTTGCCGCTCGGCTCCGCAGCACCTGCAAGAACAATTCACTGCAACGGTGGCAAACAAAAGTAACGATCAGCTAAAGCTAACCAAATTATAACGATCCCGCCACAAAACTCGGAGCGGCGATGCTCCTTTCCTGTACTTATTAGCATAATAAGAAATATAACGAATAATCACAACATCATAAGTGCAGGCACACTCGGCCGCATACCCCGTTCTCTCAGGGCACTTACACGGTGAACCCGGTCAAAAATGTGGTCTCACCACCGTCCCTTGAACGACAATACTCTTGAGCATTTTAGTCTTTCCGGCCTAAGCCCAAGACCCTCCATCTATGCCAACGGTAAGTACCATGTACTTTAGGTCTCTTTAACCGAACGACACAGAGCGGGTACGGTTCCGCCTAACCCGTTTCTCACACTACAACGTAAATTTAAGCCATATGCGCGGGTCAAGCTTCCCCGAGTCCCAAAACGATTAAACATACACATAACCCAGTTATGTTCAAGGCTGGCACCCAGGCCACCAAGTTGGCAGAAATGCGTTTTGGCCAATTTTCCAGGTGCACCTTGGAGTTAATCCCCAAGACTCCCTGTTACAATCTACCGTATAGAAAACCCAAAAACAACTAAAGGCACGAAGTCTTCTCTGGCTAATCATGCACAATGAAACATAACCGATCTAGACCAACTTGTCTGGGTAGGCTTCATACACCATGCCTATGTCCGTATCTCGATTTCGGACTCTACATTAAAATAAGGGGGACTATTCATATCTACCCCGAGGAACACCACACACTCACCGCACACTCGCGGGAGCGGGTTTTCTTATGTAAAAGAAGGAGAACTTCACATGCTCAAGAAGAGAATCGTTACCCTAACATTCCTCTTTGGCGCCATGGAAATCTATACGGATGGAAAGCACCGCGACGATCTCGCCTCCATAGATCTGGACTCAGCTTGCGATTTGGCGCTCCGAATCTCCTCCGGCGACCAGATCTCTCTTCCTTCTTCCTCCTTGCTCTCCCCTCTCTCTAGAACTTAGAAAGAGATTGAACCCAAAAGAAATGAGGGTTTCTAAGCCCTATTCCAGGTTATAACCCAGCAAGAAAAGCCCTGAGCTGTTAGATCCCAAAATAAGGAAACGGGCAGCCACGATTCGCACTTAAAATGAACAACCTGGGCCGAATACGGCTTGCGACACGCCCGTGTCCAAGGCCGTGTGCCTCAATCGACGCCAAAACCATCGCATCCTGAAAAGAAAACGGGCTCTCGACATGCCCGTGTCAAGCTTGACACGCCCGTGTCATCCAGTACATGCCCGTGTAGTATGGCGTGTTCCTCCATCGACACAGGTCCAGCACCAAACTGAGGAGAACATGGGTATTTGACATTCCCGTGTCGAATTTGACACGCCCGTGTCGAACCCGAACACGCCTGGGTTCAGTCCATGTCTATCCCCCAACATAACTCGGCTATCAACCCGAGTAGGACACGGCCTGGGACACCCCCGTGTCCTAGGCCGTGTTTGTTGTTCGATGTTCGTCGACTTCAATTTTGTCGACCACTCAGCCATCGCAGAACCCGAGCACGACACGCCCCTGGGACACGCCCGTATCCCAAGCCGTGTGACCTCTACCAAGTCCCAGACTTGGCTCAAAATGCCACTCGTCCCTCTTTTGAGTTTTGGGGAGTTATATAGGGTCTAGGTAGGGATGGGTAGGGTTGACTTGGCACCTTAAAGGTACCTTGACCCTTATTAAGGGCACTTTGACAGCTTTGGGGTTTGAGTTGACCTGGGTCAACTTAGAAACTAGGGTTGACCCCAATGGATCCTTGGTTACCTATTTACCCCACTCTAGGGTTAGGAGGGCATGGGTGGGGTCCACTTAGCTAAGGGAAGGTAAATTGACCCTATGTAAGTTAGTTTGACCCAATTAGGGTTAGGGTTAACTTAGGTCAACTTAAGCTCTAAGGTTTACCCTAATGGATCTTGGTGACCCATTGACCCCACTCTAGGTCTAGGGAGACCTTGGTAGGGTTGGTTGGGCTCATTATGATCCTAGGTCAACTTCGCCATCCTGGATTGACTCCAATGGACCCTTAGGGCCTTTTAACAGATTGGTGAGGTCATGGTGGAGTCTTGGAGTCTCATGATCATCCTAAACTAGGGTTTAGGAATCTACTATTTACAGACCATTCATCCCAATCACCTTTATTCCTAAGTCCACTTGGTCTTCTTGGGCTTCCTAGGGTTTTGTCATGGCCTAGTCATAACAAAACCACTCCTAGGAGGTCTAGTTTTCTGAGGGATGTTACAAATCCCAATACATAAACAAAAAATTTCATCCTCGAAATTCTAGTTAGGCCTACGGGGTTTCAAGTATGAAAGGTAAATTGTAACATCCCGAGAGGTTGTGAGGTATACCTGACTGAAAAGCTCTGGGTACCTTTATTGCATTAGATCTTGTTGCTCCCAGGTGTGCTCCTACTGACCATGATTACTTCATAAGACCTTGACCAATGTAACCTTCTTGCGTCACAAGACCCGTATCCCCTCGTCGTCAATCCGGACAGGCTCTAGGTGAACTGACCGATCATATGCTACCAGCCCATCCGTGGTTGTAATCTGCTGCTCTAGGAATAGTATAGCCCTCCTAAGAGAAGATACATGGAATACGCCGTACAGACCTGCCAGCTCTGGTGGCAGCTCTAGCCTATATGCTGAGGGACTGATCTGCTCCAGGGTCCTATAAGGCCCCATATATCTCAGGCTGAGCTTCTTCTTCCTACCACGCACCCGTAAAACTCCATGCATTGGTCAGATCTTCAAGAATACCTGTTCCCCCACCTGAAACTCCACCTGACAATGTCGAGCATCGTAATACTTAGCATGTCTACTCTGTGCATCTAACATCCTATCCCGTATCAGCCTCACCTGAGCCTCGGTGTCCTCAACAAACTCCGAGCTCAAAACCTTCAGATCCTCGTCCAGTACCCATGATACTGGAGTCCTACACCTTCGTCCATATTGAAAGAAATGACTTAAGGCAATTGATAATCCTCTGATACCAATTAAAAGAAATGACTTAATGCAATTGATAATCCTCTGATATCAATTGAAAGAAGTAGGTTATTTAGATCTACTCTAGAGGGGGGGGGGTGAATAGAGTATTAAAACTTTGTGGCTGTTTTTACTTTTATATCAGAGTTAAAATATAAGTGATACCAATAATAAATAAATAAAAGAAAATGAGCAAGCTATTCTAATTATCAAAGCAATCAATAAGAGCAAGAAGAAAATGGGAAACCAGACGACACAAGAAGTTTATAGTGGTTCCACAAATCTGGGTACATCCACTCTTCTACCACCCTGGTAGGAATCACTCTCAGGTTTTTGATCAGGTGACTGCTACCAAATAATATATACTTCCAAGGAGATATTGCAACCCTTCTGGCTTTTGATCAGGTGCCGAAAAACCACTGAAGACTTTTGATCAGGAAACCTCACAACCAAGAATTACTTTTGAAGGGAGTAAGAACCCTGTATACAGTGGGGAAAGTAAAAGTTGAGTTGCCTTCTCTGTTCTCAAACAAATAAGAGAAGACTTGAGAGTGATCCTTATGATGTCAAGGCTTGTCCTGTTATCTTGAATGGTTCAGGTATCCAAATCCTTGCTCAGGGTATAGGTCTTGATTTCCAGAAAGCTTAGACTGAATATGAAGAATGTCTCTTCTTGCTTCCTGGAAGAACACTTGTGTGAAGAACTAAAAACTATTCTTCTTTTGTTGTCTTGTGTTCTCTGTGTGAATCTCTATATGTTCTCGTGTCTTGATTCACTGTGTATTATTCCTTTTGAATAATCCAATCTGAATTCGAACTGGCATACCTTGATTGACTATCAAAATCATGGGAACATGTGCAACGGCTATAAAGGAATGAAATTCATTTCCCTAACTGTCCCATGAATTGTTGTATATTAACTTTGTGAATACCAGTAATTAATGCTTGCAAAGGAATGGCTATATTCAGAGAATATATGCATCAATTACTCAGTTATATAAGCAATAAAATATTCAGTCAATAAAGGAAAACAATAACTGCAAAGAATATTGGTTGATCTGGCAGTTATCATCGATCTGGTCCTGTGATCGTCGAACTCAAACATCCTCTATCATTGAGCTGAGCCCTGTTATCGTTGAACTGAAATTCTGCTTTCCAAACTAGGCTTCAAGATTGTCGAACTGAGATAGGTTATCGTCGATCTCAATCCTGAAATTAGATCAGAGATCGTCGAACTAAGTTAAAAAATTGTCAATCTCAGCATTAAGAGATTAACTCTAAGATCGTCGAATGCAGAACGAAGATTGTCGAGCTCTTTTCACTTGGCCAATTTCTGCCTTGTTCAGTCTCTGCTGTCTTCTAAGTCTCTGATGTCTTGATCTTGTCTCACTGAGATGTTGACCTAACTGACACCTAAGATACTAGACTATACACTGGCTATAAAATGTGGGTCTGATACAGCCTATATTAGAGAACCTATCCCAAATACAAACTAAGGGTCTAACAATCTTCCCCTATTTTGGTGAGGTCACTAAACAAAATAAAAAAGGAATACACCAGCAAATCTAAGCAAACATATCTATCATGAATATAAAAAGAATTCAACAGATATTTACAGAAAGAGATATAAACACAAAATGAAAGAGTTCTAAGACTTGTTAGGAGCTGGCTTAGAAAATTAAAATTTTCTTTTAGGATCGGTTGCTTGCTGTCTTGACATCTTTAAGTCAGCTTCATCAAGAACTTTTAGAGATGCTGCTCTGGGAACAACTGCCTCAGGGTGAACCTCCATGTAAGCATTAGCATCAAAAATATTCTTATCTACAATAAATTTTTCAAGCTCTTTCTCCCTGTATTTAGACATTGTTGAAAATTAAGAAGGGTCAGCTCCTTCTTCTCTAGCTTTATTCATCTGGGAGAGAGCAATCAGTTCATAAAACCTATCCATCTTGAAATTTGGATCTAGCTAAGGTTCTTACTGTGATGTATCTTCTTCTGAATCAAGAGAAATCTTTTGATGCTTCCTGTACTTAATTGATTGTTCTTGAAACTTTGTTTCTATTGCTAATTGCTGGGACTGACTGTCATGAAGGTTAGGAGGAGGTTTTACTTCACTGAAATTTTCAGGAATCCTGAATTTACTGTTGAAATCTGAACTGCCTTCTTTGTCAGCCTGATCATGTTGTCTAACTCTCCCTCTTGAATAACCCCTAGAGTAAGACCCTGGTGGTCTACTGAGATATTGAGGGGTATAAGATCTCTACTGCTGGGAGGAGGTAGCAGTCCTAGAAGTAATATTTCCAAAAGCACCTGCTGAAGTAGGAGGAGGAGGAGGTGGATCCTTCTTGAAAACTTTGACAAGAGAGGAACCAGTCTTTCTCCTTTTCTTTTGAGCCTTCAACTCATTCTTAGAAAATTTAATCCAGTGTGGAGTTGTTGGAGTGAGAGTAATTTTGTGCCTGATAAAGTAAGGGATGTCATCTCGAGGATTAGAATTTTGCACTGCCTTCACTGGAGCTTTCCTCTTCTTGGATATTTTTCTTCTTTTTACTATCATCTGAATCTGAATCGGAATCCTCAGCTTGATCATCATAAGAATATCCTTTGGGATTATCATACAAAGTATAAATCTCTGCAATTACTTCTTTTAAAACTGAAACTGAAAGTTCTTCAACTATATCAGCAGCTATAATTTCATCCAAGTCTGGGACTGGAGAAGTAGAACAGACATAGGTTGGAGGAGAGAAAGCCTTGGGCTCTGAAATCTCAACTCAGCCATGCTGATAGGCTCAGCCTGTGGAGCTGCAGAAAGCTCAGGCACTGGAGCTGAAGAGCTCTAGAGAAACTATTGCAAAATATATGTGCTCACTGGAGCAGTGCAACACACAATATCTGTACAATACTGAGGTGTAATAAATGAAAGAATTGAGCTGTAAAGAAGATCAAAAAGATCTAGGATAGCAGATAATTCCCCTTAAGGATGGAAAGTATGTCCAACAGAAAGAACCTCTACTTCTAAAGAGTCAAAAGGATTATCTGTCAAAAATGTCTCAAGCTCTGCATCTATCAAAACTGTATCTGCAACTGACAAAACTGTAGCTGCCTCTGTTGCTGCAACTGCTGGAGGAGGGGGAACTTCTTCACTGGACATCTCCCCCTGCCTGGTAGCTGTAATGTCAGCTGGCAGGCCCCTAGATGAAGAAGGGCAAGAGATAGATGCAATAAAGGAATTGATGGAAGCTAGGAGAGGTGCAATGGAATCCTCTATAATAGTTTTGATGGTAGGGGCCAGAAGAGCAATAAGAGCAGATGGGTCAAAAGATGTGGATGGTAGAGAAGAAGTGGATTGTCCACATGATGTAAAGATGGTGGAAGTGGTAGGGGGAATTGCTGATTCAGGGATATCCATGGGTTCTGGATGAGGGGAAGGTTCATGAGATGGTGAATGAGATGGAGAAGGAGAAGGAGATGGAGTTGGTGAAGGAATATTAAGATCAAAGGTGGGTGAGGTTTGGATAGATATGGTAGTGGAAGGGATCTCCTCTAGATAAGGTTGTGATAGAGATACTGGAGGAGGAGATGGAGGAGGGCTTGGAGGTGGAGTCTGTTGATGTTGCAGTGGAGAAGGTGGTCTAGCTTGAGATAGAGGTGGAGGAGGAGGAATCTCAGGTTCATCTTCCCTAGGGTGAGGAGCGATTGAAACAGTTCTTATGTCCTCAGATGCCCTGTGGGAGGAGGGAGCCTTGGAGGGCCTAGAGATGGTCCTCTCCCACTTTCCAAAAAGTACTGGGGTCAGCCTCTTGGAAACATTAATAAAGACTATTGGGGATGTCAACAATTCAAGGCATTTTTCAGTGAGAAAAATCCCTAGAAGTCTGCCAAGAGAGACCTCTCTCTTATCTATTTTCTTCTTTATCAACTCAAACAAAATAGCAGCCCAATTCACTGCCTTCTGATTTACCAAGGCACTCATCAAAAGAAACTGATGCCTGGAAATGTTATCATGGGCAGTGTGCTTCCCAAGCAACACTTTTCCCACAATATTTGCCAAGAACTTGTATTGAGGCGACAAGTTCTTCTTCAGAAGCTTGCTAGGGTTTGCATCAGCATGACTCATTCTGGAAAGTATGGCAGCAAACTCTTCCTTATCCATTTCAATATCATCTTCACCATTAACAAAACCAAAGATCTCAGTAATAACGACAGGGGTTAGACTTACCTCCCATTCAGAAATGGTTCCAACCAATGACTGTCCATCTGGAGATGATGAAGTATAAGCCCATTCCTTAATTTCTGTCACTAGCAACTTCATCCTTGTCATCATCAACTTCTGTAACCTTGGCTCATCAAACAACTTCAACACATCCTGAAAAATCTGGACACAGTGCTTGAATGATTAAAAATCAATGTCGAATCCAGAATCGAACTTCATGCTTGACAAAATCGCCGCTGTGATTGCCATTTGAGAGTTCCTGCAAAGAAAACAAAGATCAAGTGCAAAAGGGAAATAGAAAGCACGAGACTATTTCTGTATAAACCCTAGATTATAAGGTTTAATAAAACGAAGAGACGGAATTAGTCGGGCGAATAAACTAATAAAAAATGACTTCAAATTCGTTGTTTGCGAAATATTTTAATATAAAATGAGTTCGATAACCGCAGATTGAAGAGAAAGAATAAATCATCGATCTCATATCGATGATGAATTCTCTGAATCAAAAATCGTTGATCTCTGTTCGACGATAATTGTTTCACTAAGAAGTGATCGTCAATCTCAGTTCGACGATCAACTTAACGAGACGCTAGCAGATCGTCGATCTCTGTTTGACGATTTGTCAACAAATCATCGATCTCAAACAAAAAGTCAAATAATCTCATCTCCATTAATCATACCTAGCTAATTCATAAAGAATATATGTTTCTTTTCATCCAAGGGTTTGGTGAAAATATCTGCCCTTTGCAAATCAGTAGGGATAAAGGTGAAATTAATTTTCTTTTTTTCCACACACTCCCCAATGAAATGATGTCTTACATCTATATGCTTTGTCCTAGAATGATGGACTGGATTCTGTGCTATAGAAATAACACTAGTACTATAACAAAATATAGTTGAATTATTTAAGTTGTATCCATAATCTAGGAGTTAATTTTGTATCCAAAGCATCTGGGAACAACAACTGACAGCTACTATATATTCAGCTTCTGCTGTTGATGTAGACACAGATGTCTGCTTTTTACAAAACCAAGAGACAGGTTTAGCACTAAGAAACTGGCATGTTCCTGATCTTCTTTTCTTGTCTACTCTACATCCAGCAAAATCAGCATCTAAGTATCAAGTTAACTAAAATTCTGATTCAGTTTGATACCAGAGTCCTAGATTTTGGCAATTCTTTATATATCTCAAAATTCATTTTAATAAAACTAGGTGAGATTCTTTAGGGTTCACCTGGAACCTAGCGCAAAGAAATGTAGCAAACATTATATCAGGCCTACTTGCTGTGAGATATAGAAGGGACCCAACAATGGCCCTATATAATTTCTGATCAACTAGTTTCCCATGCTCATCAGAATCAATCACAGCGTTTGTAGCCATGGGTGTTTTCTTAGCTGAGGCATTAGCCATCCCAAACCTTTTGATCAGCTCTTTAGCATACTTAGATCGGGATAGGAAAATATCATCGGGTGCCTGCTTCACTTGGAGACCAAGGAAGTAAGAGAGCTCACCCATACTACTCATCTCAAACTTAGAATGCATAAGGTTAGAAAATCTCTTGCATAGTTTGGGATCTATAGAGCCAAATATTATTTCATCTACATATATTTGTACTAACAGTATTTTATCATGATGATGCATGAAAAACAAAGTCCTATCTACCATGCCTCTAGAAAACTTATGCTCTAACAAAAAGCTAGCTAGGGTCTCATAACAAGCTTTTGGAGCTTGCTTGAGGCCACAGAGAGCTTTATGCAATCTATAAACAAAAGAGGGTTGAGTTGGAGAAATAAAACCTGGTGGTTGTTCAACATACACCTCTTCTTTGAGTTCTCTATTTAGAAAGGCACTTTTAACATCCATCAGATAGACTTTGAATTTTTGAGATGCAATATATGCCAAGAAAATTCTGATTGCCTTTAACCTTGCCACTGGTGCAAAGGTTTGATTATAATCAATGCCTTCTTCCTGCCTATAACCTTGAGCAACAAGCTTAGCCTTGTTCTTTATAATTGCTCCTTGTGCATCCAACTTGTTTTTGAACACCCAATTTGTTCCAATGACTGGGTAATTTTTTGGTCTTGGGACCAATTCCCAAACTCTACATCTCTCAAATTAGTTGAGATCTTCTTGCATTGCAAGGATCCAGTAGGGATCTTGCTCAGCATCTTGAATGGAATGAGTTTCAACTTGAGAAATGAATCAGGCATGCATCAGATCCTAGTGGAGTTGATGCCTAGTCTGCATACCTGCTGATATGTTTCCAATCACTTAAAATACAGGATGATCTCTAAGTGTGACTAAATCAGTAAGAGGAGTTGGTTGTTCAATAGCTTCAGGGACTGATTCCTCTTGTGGAATCAAGACTGCTATTGGAACTTCTTCTGTTTGAACATTGTCCTCTTCATCACTGTTATCAACAAACTGTGGAGAAGGATGTGTGACAGCCTCAGGGGTGAGGGTCACATTCTCCAACTTCTCAAGCAAGGTGGGTACCTGCAAAGTCTGATTGGTAGAAGCATTCTTCTCCTTATAAAACATTTTAGCTTCATCAAAAGATACATGTACAGACTCTTCAATTTTCAAAGTTGATTTATTATAAACCCTATAAACCTTGCTTACTTGGGAATATCCTAGAAAAATTCCCATTTTAGACTTGGCTTCAAACTTTCTAGTGTAATTTTTGTTGTTAATAAGTATGTAACAGACACAATCAAATACTCTAAAATAGTCTACTTTAGGTTTCTTCCCTTTGAGTAACTCATAGGGGGTCTTAGCCTTAAGCTTGTGTATTAAGCTTCTATTCAGGACATAGTTAGCTGTGCTCACTACCTCTGCCCAAAAGGAAAGGGGCAAGTATGCATCATCAAGTAATGTACCTGTAGCTTCAATCAGGGTTCTGCTTTTTTCCTTTCAACTACCCCATTTTGTTGAGGAGTTCTAGGAGCAGAAAAACATTACCTGATACCTTCCTTCTCACAGAACTCTTGCATAAGAAGAGACTCAAACTCAGTACCATGATCATTTCAGATCAATACAACTTGAGTAGAGAACTCAATCTATATGCAATTGAGAAAATCTATAAGAACCTTGAAGTTATCTGACTTATTTTTCAAGAGGAACACCCAAGTGAACCTGGAGAAGTCATCTACAATAACTAAGGTGTAAGACTTCCCTCCTAGGCTTTGTACAATAATGGATCCAAAGAGATCCATATGAAGCAAATACAAAATCCTAGGTGAGTCACTCTTATTAATGGATTTGAAACTAGTTTTAGTTTGCTTGCCTAGTTGACAAGCCTTGCATAGACTTTCCTTCTTATAGGGGTAAGAAGGCAATCCTATTACAAGGTTGTCCTTTGATAGCCTAGCAATGTATTTTAAATTAACATGTCCTAACCTCCTATGCCATAGTTCATTCTGATTATTAGATTAGTTAAATAAATAAATTTCATTTATGGCTGAGTTAAAGTTATCAATATAAATGTTTCCTACTCTAGAACCAGTTAAAACAACTATGCTGTCAGCTGAAGAAATAATGCAAGAGGACTGATTGAATGATACCGAAATCCTTCATCACAAAGTTGACTAATGGAGATAAAGTTATGTTTCAATCCACTTACATATGCTACCTTCCTGAATGTGACAGCTCCTATTTTGACTTCTCCATAGCCTTCAGTCTGGCCAAAGTTGGAGTCACTAAAAATAACTTTAGGTCCTAGCTTTGACTTGTAGCTGGATAAGTTGTCCTTCCATCCTGTCATGTGCTTTGAGCACCAACTGTCAAGATACCATTGCTGAATATGATGGATAACTCTTTACCTGCAACAATTAAAAGGTTAGTTGTTCTTGACCCAGGCTACCTTGGGTCCTTTATTTTCTTGATAAGAAAAACTTGAAATAACAGAACTAGCTATCAGAGATTGATATCCTAGTGGATGATATCTTCTAGGTGGAATTTCCCAATGTGTGAAAAGATTAACTGTTTCCCTTTTCTGATTAGAGTTTTTGTTAAAGTTAGAATTTATGTCAGGACTAGGAGTTTTATTTCTTCTTATTGGGTTCGATGATTGAATGTGAGATCGTCGATCTGAGTTCGATGGCATGGGTTGAGATCGTCAATCTCTGTTATGAGAGGGATAGTATTCATTCTCTGTGCCCTATGTTAGTCGATCTCTTCTCGATGATCCATACATAAATCGTCGATCGCAGTAAGACGATTGATTATAGTAAATATTTTCGTTCATATATCGTCGATCATGGTTCGATGATCTGTTCACATTTCGTCGATTTGAGTTTGACGAAAATTGCTGAACATTGTTTTTGTCTGTTTCTATTTTTCTGTTTGTTTGGTTTGTTTCTATTTTTAGTTGGGGGTTTTTCATAGATTAGTTCTTTACCTTCTTCAGAGATGAAATTAACAGGAATCCTTAGTATATTTTTCTGAATTAGTGGGGATTGGCTTGATGAAGCACCCAAGCCTAGCTTGGCTGAGATTCTGGCATTAACAGTGCTTGTAATGTCCAGCACCCAAGCCCAGCTTGAGGCTTCTCCCATTAAGGGATTCTTCAAGTTGCCTTGCCTCAGCTAGTTCAGTTTTTAATTTGATTATTTGTTCATTAGCAAGTGTAATATCATCTTTTAGTTGATTATTCTCTGACACTAGATTACTTTGATCATTTAATTGCTCTCTAATTTGTTTAATTTCTTTTTCTGAACTAATTAAATCTGTACACATAGTTTTAAATTCAAGTAAGAAATCTTCTGAAATGAAATCAAAAGATGAGAGTACCTGGTCCACTTCAGAGAGTGGTTCTTCATCAACTGATGAGTCTTATTCTGAATGAATGCTTGAAGCACAAATTTCCATTAGGCAAACTTCCTTTGTCATTGCTTCCTCTTCATCTTCATCACTGGAGCTAGAGGATGAGGAATCCTCTTCTGTATCACTCCAAGTTTCTTCTACAAAGCCTTTCTCTTTCCTCTTATGTTTGCTTGAGGAAGGCTTGCTATACTTCTTTTTTTTGGAGTCCTTATCTTATCTTTTCTCTTTCTTCTAATTCTCTGGACACTCAGAGATATACTGTCCAGGTTTCCTGCAACTGAAATAAGCAACCTCTTTAGTTGGTGTTTTGTCATACCTGGGCTTATCTTCTTGTCTGGATGACTTCTTCCTGAAGTCTGTTTTGCCCATCTTATAAAATCTCTTTGCTGAGAGACTCAAGAATTCTTCATTAACAGCAGGAGCTACTGTTTCTTCTGTAGCCTTGAATGCAATATTTTGCTCTTTTCTGACTAGAGTAGAAGCCTTCTGCTCTGCTTCCCTAGTCTTTGTCAGGTGCTCAAAGGATTTGAGCTTCCCTAGAAGAGTTTCTGTGGAGATTTATGTAATGCTTCTGGCATCCTTGATTGGCCAGATCCTTGTATCCCATGAGCTGGGAAGACACATCAATATCTTGTCATTGATCTCAGTCAATGAGATGTCCTTGTCTAATGTCTTCAGTTCACTAATGATGGCACTCAGTCTCCCATACATTTCTTCCACTGACTCAGTGTCCTCTTTTCTGAAATTCTCATATTTGGAGATGAGAAAGGATCTTCTATCCTTTCTTTCTTCTACTGAGCCTTCCACCTTCTGGTTCAAGTAGTCCCAGATGGCCTTTACTGATGTGAAATCAGCAACCTTTTGGAATATGTTATCTGACATGGTCTGGGCCAGTATGTTCATGGACTTAGCATCACTAACCTTTGCTTTCTTCTTGTGCATCAGTCCAATCTGGTGGTGGAACTGCATGGGTGTCAGTAGTTGAAGAAGTGGCTGCAGTTAGTTGAGGTGGACCTGTCAAACTGGAGTTAAAAATGTCTTCATCAATTGAGTTCATGTATAATCTGATTCTTGCCTTCTAGATACTTAACTTAATTAAGTTAGAGACTAGAGGTCTGGTTCTTACATAGTCCTTATTCTGTGCCATGTGATAAAAGAATAACTAAGGAAAAAGAAAATCTGAATAAGCAAGGATCTTGGTTCAAGTGTTAGCTTGTTCAACCAAAGAAACCAACCCTCTGATACCAATTGAAAGAAATTACTTAAGACAATTGATAATCCTCTGATACTAATTGAAAGAAATGACTTAATGCAATTGATAATCCCCTGATATCAATTGAAAGATGTAGGTTATTCAGATCTACTCTAGAGGGGGGGGGGGTGAATAGAGTATTAAAACTTTTTGGCAGTTTTTACTTTTATATCAGAGTTAAAATATAAGTGATACCAATAATAAATAAAAAAAAAGGCAAGCTATTCTAATTATTATAGCAATCAGCAAGAGCAAGAAGAAAATGAGCAACCAGACGACACAAGAAGTTTATAGTGGTTCCCCAAATCTGGGTACATCCACTCTTCTACCACCCTAGTAAGAATCACTCTCAGGTTTTTGATCAGTGACTGCCACCAAATAATTTCTATTTCTAGGGAGATATTGCAATCCTTCTGGCTTTTGATCAGGTGCCGGAAAACCACTGAAGTCTTCTGATCAGAAGACCTCAAAACCAAGAATTACTTTTGAAGGGAGTAAGAACCCTATATATACAGTGGGGAAAGTAAAAGTTGAGTTGCCTTCACTATTCTCAAACAAATAAGAGAAGACTTGAGAGTGATCAAGATGATGTCAAGGCTTGTCCTGTTATCTTGAATGGTTCAAGAATCCAAAGCCTTGCTCAGGGTGTAGGTCTTGATTTCCAGAAAGCTTAGACTGAATGTGAAGAATGTCTCTTCTTGCTTCCGGGAAGAACACTTGTGTGAAGAACTGAAAACTATTCTTCTTTTGTTGTCTTGTGTTCTCTGTGTGAATCTCTGTATGTTCCCGTGTCTTGATTCACTGTGTATTATTCCTTTTAAATAATCTAATCTGAATTCGAACTAGCACACCTTGATTGACTATCGAAATCATGGGAACATGTGGAATGGCTATAAAGGAATTAAAATCATTTCCCTAATTGTCCCATGAATTGTTGTATAATAACTCTGTGAATACCAGTAATTAATGCTTTCCAAGGAATGGCTAATTTCAGAGAATATATGCATCAATTACTCAGTCATATAAGCAATAAAATATTCAGTCAATAAAGGAAAATAATAACTGAAAAGAATAATGGTTGATCTAGTAGTTATCATCGATCTGGTCCTGTGATCATCGAACTCAAACATCCTCTATCATTGAGCTGAACCCTGTTATTATTGAACTGAAATTCTGCTTTCCAAACTTGGATTCAAGATTGTCGAACTGAGATGGTTGATCGTCGATCTCAATCCTGAAAGTAGATCAGAGATCGTCGAACTAAGTTCAGCAATCGTCGATCTTAATATTAAGAGATTAACTCTGAGATCGTCGAATGCAGAACGAAGATCGTCGAGCTCTTTTCACTTGGTCAATTTCTTCCTTGTTCAGTTTCTGCTGTCTTCTAAGTCTCTGATGTCTTGATCTTGTCTCACTGAGATGTTGACATAATTGACACCTAAGACACTAGACTAGACACTGGCTATATAATGTGGGTCTAATACAACCTATATTAGATAACCTAGCCCAAATCTAAACTAGGGGTCTAACATGTATAGGGCCTCATAAGGAGCCATCCCTATGCTGAACTGGTAGTTGTTATTATATATGAACTCAACCAGTGGCAACAGCTTCTCCCAAGGCTCTCTGCAATCCAGAATGCATAATCGCAGTAGGTCTTCCAATTTCTGATTGGTGCGTTCTGTTTGTCTGTCAGTCTGGGGATGAAAAGTTATACTGAATGTTAGCCGAGTCCCTTAGCAAGTCTGCACTTATCTCCACTCCCTGGACATAAATTGTCCATCCCAATCCGATACGATCGTCCTAGGTATGCCATGATAATGGACAAACTGCTCCACGAATTTCCGAACCAACATACCAACCGAGTCATCCTTCCCTATCCGGATAAATCTGGCTACCTTCGTCAGCCGGTCGACGATTACCCAGATCAAATTGTTTCCCGCCCGTGATCAGGGAAGGCCATGTATGAAGTCCATCATGATATCCTCAAACTTCCACTCCAGCACTAGAAGTGGTTGCAATAATCTTGCGGGGTTTTTGCACTCTACCTTCACCAACTGGCATGTCTCGCAGTGGGTCACGAAGTAGGTGATATCCTTCTTCATGCCTGGCCAGTACATGGTATTATTCAGATCCGCAATCATCTTCGTAACTCCTGGGTGTACCGAATACCGGTTGTAGTGGGCCTCCATCATAATATCCTCCCGGACCTGGCCTCCCTCTAGTATATAAACCAGTCCTCTGAAGCACGCCTTGCCATCCCTTAATGAGTAATCTCCAGTAGTGCCTGCCTCCAAGTCCCAGAATATCGGCTCCATCTTGGCATCCTATCTCTACCCATCTCTAACTCGGTCTCGAATGTCATCTGTAGCGCTTATCGTTGCTAAATACTCCTCAAAAAGCTCAGGGTCATCAGACGACACAAGTGTGATTTGCATATAATCTAATCTCTGCACCAGCTCCATGGACATAATCTGGGGCTCCGCTTTGGAGGTAGCGGCTCTCCGACTCAGCGCATCGGCTACCACGTTCGCCTTCCCTTGGTGGTAGTGCATCTCGTACTAGTAATCTGATAGAAAATCCACCCATCGCCTCTGCCTGATATTCAGCTCCTTCTGTGTGTCCACATACTTCAAATTTTTATGATCGGAGTATATGTCACAGTGGACACCGTACAGATAATGCCGCCAGACTTTTAGAGCAAACACGACCGCTCTCATCTCTAAGTCATGAACAAGGTAGTTCTGCTCATTCTTATTCAGCTGGCGGGAAGAATAAGCAGTCGCGTGGCCCTTTTGCATCAGCACTGCTTCCATGCCCTAGTAGGAAGCGTCGATGTAGACCTAGAATCCTTCTCTCCCCGAAGGAAGGGCAAGAATAAGAGCCGTGGTGAGTCGATCCTTCTGCGCCCGGAAATCCGTCTCGCTCTACGGGGTCAAGACGAAGGGCACATCCTTTCTCATCAGGGATATGAGTGGGAGGGCAATTCGAGAGAATCCCTCCACGAACTTCTGGTAATAATCGGTATGTCCAAGAAAACTATGTATGTCTGTTGCCGTCTTCAGCTATGGCCAATCCTGAACTGCCTGAATCATGGCCGGGTCCCCTGCCAACCCAGCTCCACTGATAATATAGCCTAGGAAGGCCACCTTATTCAACCAGAACTGGCATTTGCTGAACTTCGCATAAAGGTGGTGCTCTCGTAGTCTCTCTAATCCACTTTAGAGAAGAAATGCGCTCCCTCCAGCTGATCAAACAGCTCATCTATCCTTGGTAGTGGATAGGTATTCCAGACTATCAGTACGTTCAGTGCTCGATAGTCGATGCATAATCTGAGTGTCCCGTCCTTCTTCTTGACGAACAGCACCGGGGCTCCCCATAGTGAAGAGCTCGGCCGGACAAATCCGGCTTCCACTAGTTCCTGCAGCTGGCTTCGAAACTCCATCAACTCCTTCGGGGCCATCTGGTAAGGAGCTCTAGATGCCGACTTAGCCCCCGACACTAGCTGTATCTAGAAATCCTGCTCCCGGTGTGGGGGTAGCCCTGACAGCTTCTCTGGGAATACATCAGCAAAGTCTCGCTCCACCGGGATATCAGAGATGGAATCCTTGGCTTAGTCCATTTCAAACAGCACCTCATAGACTTCCTATCCCCGCAGGTGGGCCTTAAAAGCCTGCACAGATGATAACAAGAGAGGGGGAATAGGTCTAATACCTAAAGGCCGCAACATTTTGTGTATTTTGTAAAACATTCCTGTTTTGTATAATAGTGGACATTCACATGAATTGAGTTCGGGTAACCTTGAAGCTTCTGCTAGAATTCTCTTAGTTAGGTTTCGTTTGGTCTTGTGATATTAACATGTAACTCCGCCGACTGTCTGTAGAATATGGCATGGGGCCCCGTCCGGACCCTCTGTTATATTTCATGTGACGGATGGAGGTGTTACAACATCCATTTTCCTCCTCCACCTATCTTGCAGTGAGTTAGATTCGGCTAACTTCTTCTATTTCCTCAGCTCCTTGATCTTAAACCTCATATCCCTCATGATCTTACACCTTAGAGTGAGACTCACTCCTACAACTTGGACTAAAGATAGTCATACCTAAGGCTCAGCAGCCCTACCTCCGAGATATACAAAATCTCTTACCTCAGATCCCTCAGGATCCTACCTCAGATCCACTCTTGGATCCTTCCTCAGATCCACTCTTGGATTCTACCCACTCAGAGACAATAGATCCTACCACTCATCCTTTAAAATACAGGCTTACAGCTCAGATCACACAGTGTTCCAATAGTTTGAATAAGGTTTTGTGGTGATTGACTCAAGAGAAATATGCCGCTAATTCAGCTTCCTGGACTGTGACAAAACAACCCTAACTCTTCGTAGTAACAAGAAAGTAAATCTTCAAAGTTATTCTACTTGTGCAAAAAATTAGGGTTTGAGTTCTTGCTAAAGACTTCTTAGATTTTTTGATCACAATCACTTTTCCAGCATAAAGGATAGATTGTGTCAAAAACTTGTTTTAATTTCTCTGCTTTGACTTTTTATGTCCCGTAGTTCAATAACTCTTTGATCTGTATGGGTAAGTGTTATGAGCAGCTATAAAGTGGCTTTTCCATTAAATGAACTGCAAAAGGAATGCAAAGCCATTTGTCCTTTAACACGCAAAACCCGCTTCATTTGAATTTTGGATAACGTCAGCATGACTCAGTGCTTGTGGACTTAGTAACTTTCACCATATAGTCTGCATAGGCATTAAGTGAAGTCTTGTGACTTAGTACATAGAGGTGTTGAGTGTTTCCTTGAGACTCAACGCTTCTGAACTTTAAGTGTTAACTGCTGAGGCATTGAGTGGTAAGTCTTTTCTCAACGCAAAAACACTTAGATAAATAATTGTCTAACTTCTGAGGCATTGAGTGAACCTTGATCACTCAATATTATTGCCTTTGATAGCTTAACTGATAAAGCATTGAGTGAGCCTTCTTCACTCAACACATTTGTACTTAGTAGAATTCTTCTGGTTGAAGGCATTGAGTGAACCTTCTTCACTCAACGCTCCTGGACTTGGCAGTTATCTTGACTGAAGGCATTGAGTGAACCATCTAGACTCAATGCTTCTGGACTTGTACAGATTTTTTGAATGAAGGCGTTGAGTGAACCTTCTATAATCAAGACTTTTGGACTTTGCTGTATCTTTGATAAGGCATTGAGTGAGCCTTCATCATTCAACGCCTCTGTACTTTCATAGATTTCCTTTGAGTAGGTGTTGAGTGAAAGCCCTTCACTCAACACTTCTATACTTTACCAGATTTGATTCCAACACCACTAAGGCTTTGAATGCCTGAGCTTCTGTCGATGCTTTTAGGTCTCTGGTGTTGAGTGAAGTGTGCTCACTCAATACTTCTGGAATTAGGAAAATTTCTACCTCTCTAGTTTCCTATCTTGAGTTCAACCAACATTGTGACCTTGTCAACCTGTCTAATCAATAAACAGAGTACAACCTTCATACATTGAACTAGAACATAGATCAGACACAAACATGTGTATATTATTGACTTGTGGGCCTTCTTCAAATCTGGGACATTGTTATAATTGGACCCAACACAAATTGAATTATATTGATACGTAAAGGTCTTACACATGTCAAATTAGATAGCATCAAACACAAGATGTGTATATCAATGAATTAAAGACTTCTTCAAATCTAAAACATTGTACGCAATGTTCCCAACAATTCCTCCTACTTGAAGGAGTCATAAACCAATCAAAGTTAAAGTAAAAGCAATGAATAATAATAAATATTAAGCAAATAAGCTAAACTTAGACAACCAATCATAGTAATTATGAAAAAAATATCTAGAACATCTTATATATAAAAGGATCAAATGTTTTAAGCATTAAGGTAAGACTATATTTCCACATAAGCTAAGTCACAACTACTACTCATTATCCTTGATGACAACACTACCCCTAGCTTTATTTGTTGCCTTGATACCAGCTTCTTATCTTTTTTTCTCTGCCTCTAAAAGTAGTTATAGGGCTTTGGATGGTAATTGCATAGCTCTGGAGCATCAGCTGGATGTTTTCCTGCTTTCTTGTCTCTCTTGAAGGCTATTTAATTGCCTACTATTTTCCATATTTTGTCCATTCCTGGGTGCTATACAGTTTACCCATACCAGTACCTTTAATTTGGATATGATCCCTAGTAGAAAGAATGATTTCCCTTAATGTAGGGCTCCACTACTCATATTCAGGCATGCTTTCCATTTACTCCATGTACCTTTTCTTTCTGAATAGAATTTCATCCACTTCTATTACAGCTCCCTTTCCTTTATCACCAATCCTTTCAGAAGGGGACAACTGGTTACTAATAGTAGCAAGTACATCATCTAATAGATCATCATCGTTTACCTAGGGTAAATCCAATGCCAGCCTCACTATATTTGAATTCTAGATTGCATGGTCAACACTGGCCTTTATCATTTCCCTCTCCTCCTTTATGACTTCTTCAGTTATATATTTACTAAGGTTGTCTAAAGATCAGTTACGTTACTTTCAAGCATGTTCACTCTAGTAGTTATATGATTCTTGACCTCAAAGAGATGTTTACCCAGCACTTGACTTCAATAATCAACTATATCTAGAATATTCATTCTATGCACTGTGATGTTGTTGGTTGTTGTCTCGAAAGCATTTTATAGATTTATAGAGGTGATATTTTTATTATCAATAATTTTAGCCAATCCTTGGTGAGTAAGAACCAGTTTCTTTATAGTATGATCTAATACTGGGGTTGCCCTCATGAAGAAATTGAAGGTGTTTTCTTTCAGGAAATTCATTTCAATCCTCAACCCAGTAGTTTCACTAGATAAGTTTATTCTCAAATCTTTTACAGCAACATCTATATATTGATCAATCCGCCTCCTTTCCTTATCTTGCAACATCTTTATCTCATTAATCGTTGATGTAGAAGATTCTTCAGGGATACTGTCATTTGATGAGCTGAGAATAGTTGATTATTTCTCAGCATACGTCTTTCTAAGCTCTTCTATAAGTTCAGATGCATCAACCCTTCATACGTTGGTGAGGGTGATTTTCTTTCAGGAGCATGACTGTCACTCCATTCTTGATTCTCTACAGATCCAAAAGGGATGATCAATCTAAAAAGGTTATCCACAGGTTTATCAATAACTGGATGTGGCTTAGGCTACACCTTAGCATTCTCATCAACACCCTTTTGACTAGTAACTACCAGGTCCTCTTGGACTACTAACCTAGTTTATGTGGTATCCTCAACCTCTAGCGCCACATAAATCCTTTCAATCTCAAGAGCAGGGAGTTTAGAGTTAGATCAACCTCCACATCAACACTATCATCAATTTGTACTTGTTCCTCAATTTCTTGGGTAGAGAACTCTCCCTGAGTCCCCCATCATTTGAGGCACTCCTCCCTTTATCAACACTTTTCTTAGCAGTTGATTCATTTCTAACTATTTATTCATGGAGAGTCTTATCCTTGATAATTAGTTCATTTGATATGGACACTTGAATAGAAAAGTCTCTTAGTTCTTCCTCCCCTTCAAAGCTTGAGGGAACTTGATTATCACTAGCTTGTTCATTATTATCAGAAGATCATTCTTCATAACTATCTTCAGCACTCTTTTCATTCTCCATAACCATCTTTCCCTTTACTGATTACTCCTCTTTCTTGTAGTTTGGGAATCTAGTTAGCAGTTTTTCCCATCTTTCCAGAATTTTAATATCCATCCTCCTCATGTGATAGACTTTAGTCCCTAACTTCTTATTGAATTGCTTTGGAATTGAATTCAACAGTAAAGAGAAAGAATTCTCCAAAGTTGGGTAAGTTAATACTTTCTTGTATCTTCTCAAACAGCACTTGAGCCCAGCTTGCCTTTTTAGTCAGGATCACCCTTGCCATTAGCTCAAACATAGTCTTAGATAATCTGTAATGGGATCAGACCTTGCACACAAATGCTTTTCCAATTATATCTGCCAAGAGTTTTCCTTTCTGATTAAAATTCTTTCTCTCAAAGGATCCAAAATATTTATTTGTATACCTACACCATTCTAAGGCATCAAAGAGGTCATGTTAAGATACTTCTTTTGTTGGTACTACCATGGTGATCTGGAAGTGATCAAGCATGTAGCCTCAATGCCAACATAGTATGAACCTATGGGGTTGCACATAAGAGTATTGGAGAAGTTGGATAGGTTTTTGTTGGCCTTGCTCATATGTGATTTGAGTGAAGGACCAAACCTATGACAAACTGGACATAGTGGAATTTCGTTTCGGGACCTGCATTGTTAATGTGGGTCGACCGGTATGTAGTCGACACAAGCTAAGGGAAGTTCATCGAGTATGGATAAGGGGTTTCGACGAATGGGTTGGATTCATCGAGTATCGTTGTGACCTCTCGTCGATTTGCCGAGTATCGTCGTGATCTATCGCCGATTCGTCGAGTATCGTCATGGCCCTTCACGATTTGTCATGTATCGTTATGGTCACTTATCGATTCTTCAAATATCAGGGTTATACTCGCCGAATTCTATCTCAACGGTTTATTTCTTCTAAGTCCGATTCGGCGGTTCTTTGTTGGCTTTGGCCGGTTCGGTTCACGGTATAAATATGATTTACTGTTGAACCGAGCAGGCGACTATTCATTCCAAACCTAAAGCGCGAAATTGACGGCCTTCTTCCTCGCAATGGAACTATTCTGTTTCCGCGACTATCACCGCCGTTGCTGCAGACTGCCGTTTGTCACAGCTGACTACACGCCGTCCCTAGCCGACGCGGGAAAGTGTTTCCAAGGTGTCTCTTCGTCATTGCCACCTCTCCTTGAACGGATCTAGTACTCTATGGATACATTGAGGGCAAGCCTCTTTCTGACCTAGATCTTGTACGGCAAGAGTCTAGGGTTCTTCGTGCTTGTGTGGATACCCGTAGAGGCGTGGACACTATTCAATGCTCGGAACTTCGGTCATTGCCGTTCGTTGTAATCAATCAGAGCACCTAGGTTGAGTATTGACTCAATCCCGCAAAGGTATAATTTATTTATTTATTGCAACATTACTTCTTGATTAATGGTCATCATAAAAGCCACAACTTTCTTTTGGGTTTTCCTTATTTCCTCATTCCACTGCGCACAACTGTTGTATCGTATAGAGAAACCCAACGTCCTCATCCTCCTCATCTTCAGTAAACTTAGGTAGATGCAATACTTCAGCCAAATTCTTGGAACTAATTTTCAGTTTGTTGCAAAAACTTTGGACATGATAGCTCTTCCAGGTGAGCTAACATTTGCATTAGAATAGAAGTCCAGCACATCCCTTTTTATGATTACAATAGGCTCTAAATGAACAAACTCAAGGTCCACTACATCAAGTAATTTGATTACTGACTTTATATCCTTAGAGGCATATTTAAATCCACTTCTAGCAACTTCACAACCTCATTCAGAAATTCTTCACTTTTGGAGCCATCTTGCAGTTATTTGAAGGTACCTTCGCTTTGTCGTTTCATGCACTTGTGAAGGAGGATCTTGTCGCGGCTGCTTTTAGGGAAAATATAGTTCTTAATTTAAGTTTGTAAGACATTTGACCTATTTATACACATTTTATTTTAGGACTCAAAAAGATGCGTATATGGAGTGCATTCTATTTAAGATCCAATGGATGGGATAAATAGATCCAATATATTGACTTGGCAGCCCGTCAGAGATATGTCATTGTGTTAATATGATGGCATAAACTCTATTCCATTTAGTGAACATGATGGCAAAAACATATGTCTGTGTATACACCTACAACTTTTAAAATTGCTTCATACAAACTTTGTTAGTGATCTACAAGCTACTATTTGACATAAATGAATACTATTATGTTAATTTATATTTGTGGACTTTAATTTCACTCTAGATTAAGTAATAAGTACTTGTTTTTGCATTTTGAAAGTGAGGGATAGATCTACTTTACACTAGAGGGGGTGAATAGTGTATTTTAAAAACTTTAACTTATTTTTATAGCGGATTTAAAGTAAGTGATATATATATATATAAAGGAAAAATCACAACACACAAATAAAATGAATAACAATCACAGACGACACAAGGAATTCTTTGTCGTTAATCAATAAACCTGGGTACATCTGGTGAGTCCAAGTTATATACATATTTTTGGACTCATCTGGGCCAATTTTCTCGACGATGCACTACACTTGAGAGCCATAATTTTTCATATTTGTTACTATGTCCATTCCATATTAAGTGAACTTTAGGGCCGTTTTTAATGTGAATTCGTAGTTATTGTACTTTTGCCCTATTCTTGGTGTTTTTCTGCGTCTGGAGAATGTGGAATGCCCATTTCGATGGCTCTTCAGTTTTTACTACAGGTACAAAGGTCGTGTTAGTGTTCCGGGATTGTTTGGGAATGTTTTTTTTGCCTAAGGACCACTGATCGTGCGGTTTTACACGCGCACGGTCAGTGGAATCCTTAGCACACGACCGCTGGTCTTGCACGGTCAGTTCATCAAACCCCAAATGGTACAGGAACACTACGCACAATCATTGGATCTATAGCACACGACCACTGGTTTTAGCCACTGATCGTGCGCACTATTCTCCATTTTTCCAAGTTCTGTCTGGGGCAATCGCACGACTATTGGACATAGTGAGCACGACCTCTGGTCGTGCACCACTGCTCGTGCGCATTTATCCCATTATTTTGGAGTTCTGCCATTGCTAATCGTACGATCATGGGATCCAATGCGCACGACCTCTAGTCGTACACCTCTGATCGTGCGCATATATATTAATTTGTTTTGTCCAACTACAGGTTTCTCTGGAGCAGAGCACACGATCATCAACCGTCAGTGCGCACGACCACCGGTCATGTGTCACTGATCTTGCGTATTGATTTTCTGCTGATCGTATTTAAGCTTTTGCTCCCGCGAATTAGGGCACACCATTTTCATTTTCCGGCCCGCTGCTGCACGCGAAGCGCCATTTCTCTCCCCCACAGGTCCTCCACTCATCTCCACCCTCCCGGGAGCCTTTTCCTGCGATCCTGTGTGAACAGACAAGTAGAAACCAAAAATTGGAATAACAAAAAATTTTATTAGCCAAAAAGATGAGTATTACAAAGGTATGACCTCTCTTTTATAGAATGGAGGAGATGGGAGAGATTATAAAGAAATAATATGGGACTAAATAATTACAGGTTTAATAGAAACAAACCGAATAGGACGCGCGGTTAGACGAATAAGCTAACCACTAGGAAACCACCAGAAGGTGGCAACAAGCCGCCATAGGAGGCCGCCAGACCGTCTGGTCTCCAAGTCACTTGAGACAAACCGTCAGATTGCCCGAACACCAAACAGCAACAATCCAGGTACCAAGCCGCTGGAGACAAACCGCTAGACCACCCGGTCTATAAACTGCCAGTGCCAGACCGTCAGGTCTCCATATAACAACACTCCCCCTCAAGCTGGAGCATATATATCAATCATGCCCAGCTTGTTGCAAATATGAAGAAAGGAGGCGGACACCGGCTTGGTAAAAATATCAAACAACTATTTATCCGAGGTGACGAATGGAGTACAAATTTGTTCCTTCAAAATCTCTTCCTGAATAAAATGGCAGTCGACTTCAATCTGCTTTGTTCTCTCATGGAAGACCAGATTTTTGGAGATATATATAGCGGTCTTGTTATCACAAAACATAAGTAGAGGATGGTTGTATACCTCTTCTAGGTCAAGCATGAGAGCCCGTAACCACTTCAACTCACATGTGGTCGATGCCATACTTTGATATTCTGCATCTGCACTAGACCTGGAAACTATAGACTGTTTCTTGCTCTTCCAGCTCACAAGGTTTCCCCCACAAAGGTGCAAAAGCCCGATGTTGACTTGCGGTCTCCTTTATCATCAGTATAGCACGAATCTGAGTACACTTCAATGCTCAAATGACCATTCTTCTGAAAGAATAGTCCTTTCCCAGGCTCGAATTTAACATACTCCAATATCCTAAGGGCAGACTATAGATGACACTCTCTTGGAGCTTGAATGAACTGGATAACCTAGCCTACAACATAGGAGATGTCAGGTCTTGTCACCGTGAGATATATGAGTTTACTAACCAGACCTTTGTACCTCATAACATCTGAAAGAGGAGGAGAGTCATTCATCCAGGTTTAATCTTCTCCAGTCGCGATGGGGGCATCGGGCAGGTTTAGCCCCAGTCAACCCTGCCTCTTTTAGCAAATCAAGAGCGTACTTGCGTTGGGAGAGGACTAAGGAATTGGGCTTCTGAGAGATCTATATCCACAAAAAGTAATTTGGAGAGCCCATATCCTTTGTGACCAGGTGTTGACGAAGATGCTTCTTTATCAAGGTTATCTCAGCCTTGTCATCTCTAGTGAGAAGAATATTATCCACATAAACTACAAGAACTACCAGACCCAGGGATGTTTTGCGAATGAACAAAGAGTGATCCGCAAAACTTCTCGTAAAGCCCACGGCTGCCACAATATCGCTAAACTTGTCAAACCAAGCCCGAGGGCTTTGCTTTCAACCATAGATAGCCTTCTTTAGCCTGCATACCTGTATCTCCCCCTGAGCAACATACCCTGGAGGTTGCTCTATGTAGACATCCTCCTAAAGATCCCCATATAGAAAGGCATTCTTGACATCCAGTTGAGAAATGGGCCAATCCCTATTGACAGCCACAGAGAGGACCCTGATAGTACTGAGACGAGCAACTGGAGAGAAGGTGTCAAAATAGTTAACACCATAAGTCTGGGTAAAGCCTTTGGTAACAAGGCAGGCCTTGTAATGATCCACACTGCCGTCTGGACTGAACTTCACCACAAAGACCCAACGATAGCCAACAACATCTTTGTCGAATAAAGGAGGAACAAGAGTCCACGTACCACGTTAGGTGAGAGTAGAAATTTCCTCATCCATGGTAGCATTCCATGAGGAATAGTAAGGGCCTCCAGGTAAGAACGGTGGGTGGTAGTGGTAGAGATAGCCAGTGTAAAAGCTCTGCGAGAAGGGGTAAGACGATCATAGGAAATAATAGCAGTAAGTGAGTATTGGTTATAAGCCCGAACCCCTTTGCGAAGAGCAATGGGAAGATCCAGGTCAGCAGGTTCCTTAGTATCTGGAGCGTCTGTGGCAGAGAGAGCTGGCCAGGAAGTAGAGAGTGACGACGACGAAGAAGAGAGACATAGTGGAGGATAGGAGAGAGGAGGAGACGATGGAGACGGTGGAGTTGGAAAAACCTCGGTAGGGGACAATGGGTTGGAGGGAACAATAGGAGAATTAGAAGCCTCATGAAGAGGAGAGGATTCGTCAGAGAAATAGGGAGCATTCTCGAAGAAGGTAACATCGGTTGAGACGAACTGCTTGTGGAGAACGAGGTCAAAACAACAATAACCCTTTTGGGGTGTAGAGTATCCCAGAAAGACATATTTGGTGGAGCGAGGGGAGAGTTTGTCACGGGTGGCGGAGGGAGCGTGCATAAAGACTATGCACCCAAAGATACGTAGAGGGAGAGGAAAAGGTTCCTTGCCTGTATAAAGAATGGAGAATGGGGTTTGACCGTTGAGAACCGTGGAGGGAATGCAATTGATGAGAAAGCAGGAAATAAGAACCACAGCCCCAATAGGAGCGAGGGACCTGCATCTACATCATCAGAGTGCGAGCGACATCAAGTAGGTGACGGTTTTTGCATTATACCACTCCATTTTGTTGTGAGGTATAGACACAACTAGTTTGATGCACAATCCCATATTGCATACAGAAAGATGAAAAAGCTTGACTAATATACTCTTTAGCGTTATCAGAGCGAAAGACTTTAATTAAAACACCAAACTAATTTTGAATTAAATGATAAAAGGATGTCCATACATTGAATAATTCTGAGCGATCTTGTAAGAGATACACCTAAGTACATCTAGAAAAGTCATCAATAAAGGTTAAAAATAAGAAAACCCCCGACCAATGGTGAGGGTAGGAGCAGGACCCAAGACATCAGAGTGAATGAGATCAAACGAACGGGTAGAGCCACAAACTTACCTCGAAGGGAAGGAGGAACGGTGATGCTGGACAATCTGTCAAGCATCGCAGGTTAGAGGAGAACTATACGGAGGGAGGTGGGGCAGAAGCTGACGAAGAAGCCGTGGAGGAGGATGACCAAGGAGGAGGTGCCACTATAGAAGATCTATAGAGGAGGAGGAGAAGGCGGACAGAGTAGAAATATTGTCGAGCAAGTAGAGGATGTTGCTCTCAGTCCCAGTAACAATCGTCCATTGGCAGCTCGGATCCCGAAAAGAACAAGAAGTTTGATTGAATGTGATAGAGCACTGGATTTGCTTCCATAAAGAGGTTACTGATAATAAGTTGCACAGAAACTTTGTCACATAGAGTGTGTCCACAAAGCAAAGAGATGGAGTGACATGAACCACTCCAATTCCATGGACCAGGGAGGGAGAGCCGTCAGCAATGGGAATCAGGGGAAACCGATCATGTTTTTCTAGGAGATAAAAGCACTGAGGATTGTCCGTCATGTGTTTAGTCGCACAAGAATCTATCAACCATTTACCTTGAGTAACCACGTGGGCATTACCTGATGACATGACCACCACGGCGGACGACTTTGAGTAGGAGTTGGAAGAGTAACAAGAGGGGCAAAGATGCAGATGTTTCATCCAGCTGCGTTCTACGGTATGCCTGGTGCGGCCATAGTGAGAGTAGAGGAAGTGGGAAGGGCCACGCCCGCCAGACTGGTGATTGCGGCTACCAGAGCCACTCTGTTGAGTCTGGTGAGCATAGTTATTCAGTGGTGAAGGAGAGGATAGAAGGGGACGCTGAAGTAGAGAGGTAACTGCGACAATGTGTGCAGTAGTAGCATCCAAGGTCGGAGAGTCTGCCTCGCCCAGAATTTGCTGGAAGATCATGTCATAGGACTCAGGAAGTCGCAGAAGATAGCATACAACCAGAAGTTCCTTGAGGTGCTTGTGCTGCTCGGCCAAATCCGCGGAGAAGGGGTGATTCTGAAGAATCTTAGCCCTGAGAGCCTGAACTTGTTGATAAGCGGCAGTAGGAGATAAGGAAGGACGAGAAAAGTGGTCCGCATATAAAGTATAGATGCGGGACGTCTGAGCCCCCTTCGAGTACAGAGAAGTAAGATGAAGCCAAGCCATCTTAATCGTCTCATCATGATGGATGACGGGAAGACATTCATCTGAAAGGTTGTTAGCTTGCCAAGTGCACACAAGCGCATCGTTAGCATCCCAGTCATCAAACTCAGCGGAATTGAGAGGGGGTGGGTCATCAGTGAGATGGTGGTGTTTTCGTTGTGAGCGGAGAAGGAAGGTGAAGGAGACACTCCAATCTGGGTAGTTGGGATCAATGAGTTTGGAGACGGTGCCAAGATTCCTGGAAGGAGTAGGAGGAGGAGCCGAATTGGCCACGATAGTAGCGGTGGTGGTTGAGGTACTGGAAAGAGCCATGGAGGAAAGACAAGAAGCCGCGCGAGAAAAAGCAACAAGCCATGCGAACAACAAGAAGGAAGTGCGGCTAGGAAGGTCGGAGCGGACAAAGAACAGATGAGTAGCTGCACGAGAAGAAACAACAAGCTGCACGAACAGCAAGCAGGACGTGCAGATAGGAAGGCCGCATCGGACAAAGAAAAGATTCTGCAGCGGTCATGGTGTCAACACACCAGCGGCAAGGAAGGCCACGACCAAGAAGCAGAGCAAAGCAGAGGGAAAGAAGTCGCAGGGCTAGAGAGAAGGCCACACGAACAGGAGATAGAGAGGACCGCGCAAACTGGAAGGAGTTCACGAGAAAGGCAAGCAGGTCGTGCGAATAGAGTAAAGATCGCACGAACATAAATGGATCGCGCGAATCAAAGGAGATCGCGGGGAGAAAAGAAGCAGAGAAACCACAAAAATAGGTCGCGGATAGAAGAAAAGAGAGGTCGCGCACACAAAGGTAAGCGACAAAGAGAAGAGAAGCCGCGCGAACATACTGCATGAAGAAGGGCAAACCGTATGGCCAGAAGAAGGCACCGAATATGGTGGAAAAGATCGAGTCCTCTGATACCATGTGCGAACTGACAAGTAGAAACCGAAAATTAGAATAACAGAAATTTTTATTATCTAAAATGATGAGTATTGCAAAGGTATGGTCTCCCTTTTATAGAATGGAGGAGATGGGATAGATTACAAATAATTAATGTGGGACTAAATAATTACAGGTTTAATAGAAACAAGCCGAACAGCACCAGAAGGAGTGAACAAGCCGCCTTAAGAGACCGCTAGACAGCCCGGTCCCCAAGTCGCCTGAGACAAACCATAAGATCTCCCGGACACTAAACAACAATAGTCCAACTACAAAGCTGTTGGAGACAAACCTCTAGACAGCCCGGTCTCTAATCCGCTAGTGCCAGGCCGGCAGACCGCCCGGTCTCCATACAGTAACAGATCTGAAGTCATCTTCAACCCTTTAGAGAGTTCCCAGCCACCAGCAGTGTGCAACAGAGATCTTTTGGTACTACTCATTTGGGCAAAAAGGGAGAAAAGACTGAAGGAAAGGAAAGAAGGTAGAGGAATACAAGTGGATTGACAACACATTTACCTCCGGAAGAAACCACAGTCTGAGTCGAGAAGTGGACTGACATCCCAACATTCCGGTCATGAACCACGACGAGGCTTTCACACTTTCGGTTTATTCTACCTCTTCTCCATAGTGAATTGTATTCTAAATCTTGTAATGAACCTGAACTTGCTTTTATTTGTCTATGAATAAAGTTTGCTTGGGTTAGTTACATCCCCTTTTGTTAACTATGATGCACTCGCCTCCATTCACATCCACTCCACTCGCGCACTAGAACCACTCTAGCAAAGGCTAGTGTTAGTGGTTGAATAGGTGATTACGACCCTCACTCTCTGCACGTGTGGTCATTCCATCCGCTTGCTCTCTGTCCATTCGCCTTATGAAGCATGGCATAACATCCTGCACTAGTTCCATCCACCAAGTGAAGCGGTGCTTACAACACGCATTAGTTTTCTTTTTGTTTTTTTAGCATTAAGAATCAAAAGCCAACCTCTGTTGTTTCATTTAACTCTTAGTAATGATCTTTCTACGACGCTATCATGATACCCAACCTTCATTCCCTCGAGATCGACATTCGGGAAAGCTATTCCCAAAATTATTACTTGACAGCGACCAGTGCACTTGCCTACGCATCAAGTTTTTGGCGTCATTGCCGGGGAATGCAGCCGTATTGTTGATTTGTGTTGTGTTATGAGAGTTACAACAGAGTTGATTGATTTGAAATTTTTTATCCCAGTCTATTTTTGCTTTTTATGTCGGTTGGAATTGTTAGATTTTTATTGAGAATCTATGCAAGGTAGTTTAATCCTAGAAATTAGTGGTCTCTGCAATGTGGGCCAATTTTAATATCCGTTGCCGATGGTGTGGAGATATCTCTCATGCAAGTGATAGATGTCCTAAGGAGTATGGTTTCCAAGACACTCAAGGATCTATATATGGAGCACCAACCTCATCTGGTACTCAATATGCTAGACATAAGCCAGTTAGCTACTCATTCGCGCTTCCATTGTCGCACTAATTTCTTTCGGCGTCAGTACCTATTGTATTGACAAAGCCGAATAAGTAGTATTTATTTTGTCGGAGTTGGGATCACTCTTTGAAGGAGTGTGCTGCTTACTTGGCGCAGTTGGAGGAGGATGATTAACCAGATGTTTGGATTATCTCCACTCTGACAACTTGCAGCACCCCTTCTGTATCTGGGTACATACTAGTGCCACCTTCAAATTTTGAAGGGAGAAATACTAGTATTTGCACAGATACATGTGTCGATCTAAACCCTGACACGGATGTTTTTACTCCTAAAGTACATATATCATCTTGTATGGAGTTTGTTAGTTGTGAGGAGCCTGTGCTTGAATTTTTAGCGAGCACTGCTCCTCTATCTTCTACTTTGCAAAGCATTCATTCTACATCTGATACTGTTGTGGAGGTTGATTCGCAGGGAGAAGCTGGTGTTTGTAGCATTATGCTAGATCCAGTCTAGTAGGGCATCTGCATGGCCAAGGTTGCTGCCTAAGTCCCATGTAAGGAAGTCCAATGCATGAATGAGGCAGATGAAGCTCTAGCACATACTTGCACCAGCCTAGACAGCTGTATAAATCCTCCCTTAATTTCGCCGATAGGAGATGACACCGGGATCATCCACAAGATTGAAGTTACTTTTTGTCATTCCTCTAATTTATTTCCTAACCCCGCTCTTGTTCCTACTTCTCTATAGGACCACAACATAGAATCGGTCCACTTAGTGTAAGGGCATATAATGCAGCCTAGAATTGATGGAGATTGGGTGCAGGTGGAGTCAGATTCGTCGAGCTTCACAACATTTATTCTACCCATGCCTAATGTTCAAGGCATGTATAACTACACAGGTACGTGGGTATTTGTTCTGTCACCATTTCGTTACCCGCTACCGAAATGTGAACTTGAACAACTGCCCGAGCACTTCAAATTTTATATGCCCATCAATTAAGAGAGTGCATGGTCCTTAAATAAGTCCTGTTGGAAGACAATAAACCAATCAGCTATCTAGATTAGTATTTGTTTTTTTAAATGTATGTACTTTTTGTTTCTAGTTTATAATTGTTGCTTAATTTTACAGTCGAAAGGGTTGTGGTCTCCACGCTACAGTGATGAGCTCAAATGTGCACCCATATGGTCAGTAGTGTAGGTTTAACTGTGAAACAGGGGGTGTGAAAAATTTCTCCGCGCACGACCACTAGTTGTGCACACTATTTAACAACGCACGACCACCGGTCATGCACCGGCCTAGTTTCTTTTAAACCCAGCCGGCTGACCACTGTACGTGCAACCTAACTCCTCTTACTTCACAGTACAGCCCATCTCAGGAGCAGAGCGTTCCATATCTGACTGAGCGCTAAGCTGATATGGAAACCTCTTCATACTAGATGCAAGACTTGGTCTATCAGCAAGTAGTGAGAGGCGGGCAGAATATTCCACCGCCTCTGGCTCATTTTACTCTAGCCGTGCCTGCTCATCGTCCGTTTCCTATCGATATTCTCGACTGCGATAGCGAGGAGGAGTGAGGGGAGTTCGCCGTATAGCGAGTCTACCACATCTCCTAATTTTCTACTGTTTTATTTATCTGTGGAATTGTATTGTACTTTATTTTGCATGTTCGGTCATGAAACAATTATATTTCTATGGTGCCCATCTGGGTGTCGAATGTTATTGTTATATATCATGCTTAATATAGGTATTCTGTCCACCTTAAGGATGGTAAACAAAATTGCTTTTGGGAGACAACCCAAGTAGGACCACTTGGTCCTGTTTTGTGTGTTGTGTTTCTTTTTATATGTGTATTTCTATTTTATTATTTTATGTGGGATCTCTAATTCGCAGGTGCTGGAAATTTTTGAAGCGCGGCAAACCTGTCGCTAGCAGACAACCTCACAGCACGACTGGTATGCTCAGCTTTGAGCATAGGTTCTTCTTACCCCTTGCTCTTTATATTATTTGGAATGTTTAGTTTTACGAGTTGTCACATTCAAGTCTGGGGGGAGAGCATGCATGTGGTCACTACACGAGCACACATTTTATAGCATACCAGTTTATTATTTATTTATTTCAAAATCACTATAGCACACACTGAATCACCCACATGAGCGCGCACTCGCTTATTTGTGTGTTTCCACACACTAATATTTGGGGTGTGGTCGTGAAGTTGGATGGTATTATAGAGGATTGTAAGTCGTGGTGCGATGTTGACTCGTGAGTGCTCTAGTTGAGTACCCGCATTTGCATCAAGGATTTGAGTAGGATTAGATTTTATTTAAGCATCTAATTTATAATTAGTTTATTTGCGTAGATTTTATTTTATTTTACTCAATTGGTGAATATGGTTGAATCATGTGGTGGCACGATGTCATGTGTAGGAAAGCGCTAAGGTGCATTATGCTCGAGTCGGGAGGAAATTTTACCTTTCTCGTGGGCTAAGAACTTGCCCCAAGTGACTCTTGAATCATAGGAGTGTACAACTCACAAGTTGAGCGTGATGTAGGCCATCAATTTGGCTAACTTGAGCCTTGTTTACCTTGTCCTAGCTGTTAACCGTTGCAATCCAAGTTTGAGCCTACCCCTCCTTTGGTTCATCTCCACCTTCATTCACCAAAGCCTAAAGTCAATCCCCCTATCACAACCAAATCCATGAGCTCCTGTGAATTTAATATTTTGACGAGGTGTGATGTGTGGAATTCAAGTGGTGTGGTGGATGAATACAAGAAATTTTACTTGCTAAAAATTGGGGATTGCAAAAGAAAAAATAAAAAGAAGAGAATTGAAAAAGAAAATCTAAAAAGAATTACAATGAGAAATAGAATCCCCATCAAGTTTATTATGATATTGGTCGGGTTAGGCCATGTACACACCCGGTTTTCAAGCTAAGTCTTGGGGCATATCACATGTGCAATTCTGAGGGGCTATATAAGTTTAGCTTGTTGTTTTCTTGCTTGGGTTGCGTGTAGCCTCCATGTTTATCTTTGACTACCAAACATTAGCCTATAACCCATTTGATCCTACTAGTCCTACCGATTCTTCTCATGAGTTCGATAGTGCCGTGGAGAGAGTGCACCCGGGCAAGCTTATGGCCCTCGACGTTGATGGATTTCAACGGAGATACTCTCGATTTCTGATCTTAGGCAACACTCCCCTGAGTGGCTCGCTTACTTTCGTATCGTACGTAACCACACGATACACCAAATTTCACCAATATGAGTAAAAATAAATTTTCATTTACACATTTGGGCTATTATAGATTAGCTAGCTTATTTAAATTCTTCTTCTACTGAATATTTACGCACGCAGGTATAAAACTTTGCTGATCACCCCATGTTTTCAATTGTCTAGGTTAGCTTCAGTTTTCATGACCCGCCAGATTTGTTTGCTCGGGACGCGCAAACGGGTAAGTCTGGGGGTGTGATGATTCCAAGTTATATACATATTTTTGGACTCATCTGGGCCAGTTTTCTCGATGATGCACTATACTTGAGATCCATAATTGTTCATATTTGTTACTATGTCCATTCCATGTTAAGTGCACTTTAGGGCCATTTTCAGTGTGATTTCGTAGTTATTATACTTTTGCCCTATTCTTGGTGTTTTTCTGTGTCTGGAGAATGTGGAATGCCCATTTCGGTGGCTCTTCAGTTTTACTATAGGTACAAAGGTCGTGTGAGTGTTCCAGGATTGTTTGGGAATGTTTTTTCTCCTAGGGGCCACTGATCGTGCATTTTTACACGCGCATAGTTTGTGGACTCCATAGCGCATGACCGTTGGTTATGCGCAGTTAGTTCATCAAATCCCAAACATTATAGGAACACTGTGTACGATCATTGGATCTATAGCGCATGACCACTGGTTATTAGCCACTGATCGTGCGCACTATTCTCCATTTTCCAAGTTCTATTTGGGGCAATCGCACGACCAATGGACATAGTGCGCACGACCTCTGGTTGTGCGCCACAGCTTGTGCGTGTTTATCCTATTTTTCTGGAGTTCTGCCATTGCTAATCGTACGATCATGGGATCCAGTGCTCACGAACTCTGGTCGTGCACCATTGATCTTGTGCATATATATAAATTTTTTCTGTCCAGCTACAGGTTTCTCTGGAGCAGAGTGCACGATCATCAACCGTTAGTGCGCATGACCACCAGTCGTCTGCCACTGAACGTGCGCTCTGATTTTCTACTAACTGAATTTAAGCTCATGCTCCCGCGAATTAGGGCACGTCATTTTCATTTTCCGGCCCGATGTTGTGCGCGAAGCGCCGTTTCTCTCCCCCCACAGGTCCTCCACTCATCTCCACCCTCCAGGAAGCCTTCTCCGGAGATCTGAAGTCATCTTCAACCCTTCGGAGAGTTCCTGACCACCAGAAGTGTGCAATAGTGATCTTTCGGTACTACTCATTAGGCAAAAAAGATGGAAAAGACTGAAGGAAAGGGAAGAAGGCGGAGGAAGATAAGTGGATTGACAACCCATTTACCTCCGAAAGCAACAACAGTTTGAGTCGAGAAGTGGACTGATAACCCACCATTCCGGCCATGAACCACGGCTAGGATTTCCCCCTTTCGGTTTATTCTACCTCTTCTCCACAGTGAATTGTATTCTAAAGCTTGTAATGAACCTGAATTTGCTTTTATTTGTCTACGAATGAAGTTTGCTTGGGTTAGTTACATCTTCTTTTGTTAGTTGTGATGCACTCGCCTCCATTCAGATCCACTCCACTCGCGCACTAGAACCACTCTAGCAAAGGCTAGTGTTGGTGGTTGAAGAGGTGATTATGACCCTCACTCTCCGCACATGTGGTAATTCCATCTGCTTGCTCTCCGTCCATTCGCCTCACAAAGCACGGCATAGCGGCCTGCACTAGTTCCATCCACCCAGCAAAGCGATGCTTACGACCCGTATTAGTTTTCTTTTTGTTTTTTTATCATTAGGAATCAAAAGCCAACCTCTGTTGTTTCATTTAACTCTCAGTAATGATCTTTATATGACGCTATCACGATACCCAACCTACATTCCCTTGAGATCGACATTTGGGGAAGCTATTCCCAAAATTATTACTTGACAGCGACCGGTGCACTTATTGATGCATCAACATCCACTCTTCTACCACCCTGGTAGGAATCCACTATAGGTTTTTGATCAGGTGGCCTGCCACCACAGGTTCTTACTCAGGTGCCCTGCCACCACAAGATCTATTTTTCTAAGGGAGATCTAACAACCCTTTTAGCTTTTGATCAGGGTCCCAAAAACCAACTTAAGTATTTTGATTAGGAGACTTAGAAACCAAAAGGGTAACTTTTGAAGGGAGTTAAGAACCCTATACACAGTTTATGAAAATAAACAAAAAGAATGATGGTGTCTTCTCTGTCAAGAATCTCTTAGAAGACTAGTGAATGTTGAAGCAGAAAGCTCCCCCTGATTTGAGTAGAGTTTATGATCAGGAGAGGGAGTCATTTCTTCAGGGTGTAGGCCTTCTTGTATCTGAGAAAATGAAGATTTTGCATAAGCAAAGATTGAAGATCTAATTCTGTAAGAGTATGTGTTGATCTAAGTCAGTATCTCTAAGTCTATTTGTCTTTGTGAGTATCTCTAAGTGAGTAACCTTGAGGCAGCAATCTTCTGTACATATATATAAGATGTAAAGAAGAATTCAAACATTTGAATTAGTCGATTCTAAAACGTCTGAGAGATTACCGAGAATGGTAATTGCCTTGAAAATAGATCAGCCTTAAACTTTGTGATAAATCCATATTTAATGCTGCCTTTAAATGACTATATTCATTAGAATATTTGGCATTAAATATCAGAGTCATAGCTGTCTGTAATTATGCCTTTAAATCATTTTGCCTTCAGAATATAATCATCCTGAAATTAAGCCTGAAACTTGTTCTGCCGTCTATAAACAAAACTGCCTAAAAATACTGCAGAGAATTAGTCAAACTCAGAAGGTATTTTGTCGACCTGAGCCTAGAGTTCATCGAACTGAATCTGCTTATTTGTCAACTTGAGCTCAGAGTTCATCGAGATGAGTTTGACTTTTGTCGAGCTTTGTTTCTGAGTAGAGATCGAAGTTCGTCGACCCGAGCTCAAAGTTCATCGAGATAAACTCAGAGTTAAAACTCTGAGTTCGTCGAGCTGAGCTCGGCGATAATCGAACTAAGCTCAGCTTTCGTCGACTTGAATTCTGCATTCGACTAACTGTATTTCTGCTAGAATTCTTCTGAAGGAGCAACAACCCTGGAAATAACTTATGACCCTAGACTATACAAAATGGGTCAAACTAAACATCCTAATAGTAATCCTAGCCCAAATCCATAATAAGGTCCAACAATCTTCCCCTATTTGGGTGAGGATACTATTTACAAACAAAAAACAACCCAAAGCATAAAATATCTACCAGGAAAACTTTCAGCAGATATAAAATAAAGTGCTTTGAGAGTACAGAAACATAAACACAGTTATAAGAACATAAAATCAAAAATCACATGTCTTTCTTAGGAGCATTAGAGGAAGATTCTGAGGAAGGTTTGGTGAAGATTAACTTCCTGTTAGGATCAACAGCTTCCTTTTGACTCATCTTAAAATCCTGAGACCCAATAATCTTCAAAGAATTATCCTAGGCACTACTGCCTCTGGATGTAAGCTCATGTATTGATCAACATTGAATAAGTTCTTTACCTGGTATTTATCTAGTTCCTTCTTTCTGTAAGAGGACATAGTGCAGAACTGGGAGGTGTCCTTTCCTTTAGCTTTAACTTTCTTAATCTGAGATAAAGCAACAACTTCATTAAATCTAGCAATTCTGAAGTTTGGATCCAGTTCTGGATCATAAATTGGTGAAGGAGGCTTTTCTTGATCTGTTTGTTATTGACTACTACTTTGACTTATTTAAGAATCAGACCTTGAGGGTCTATCATGTGTGCTCTGAGTAGGTTTAGATTAATAATGAGAAAAAGTAGACCTTTGAGAAATGTTTCCTGCTGCACCTGCTGGAGGAGGAGGTCCTCTACTAGACCTTGGATGTGACTGATATCTCTTCATTTTCTTCCTCCTTTTCTATTCATTTTTAGAGTATCTCATCAAGTGGGGAAGGTCTAGAGTGAGATTTAATCTATGCAAGATGTAGTATGGAATGCCAGCAGTAGAAGAAGGTTTAGGAGCAACCTTTGTTGGAGCCTTCTTCTTCAATTTTATCTTTTTAGAACTTAAGTCCTCTAACTCATCTGATTCATCATCATCATCAGAATCTTATGCAGGTTGATCATATAGATCATCTAGCTGTTTAAGCAAATCTAACTGATCAGGAATTGAAGCTGCTGATAGTGTATTTATAATATCTGTATCTGCTGCTTGAATATATATATTATCATCATCTTGTTCCATATCTTCAAAAAGAAGATCATCTCAATTAGGCATTATAGATTCATCTCATGCAAAAGTTGGAGGGTAACAGGGTTGCTCTATATTATCTATATTCTCAATAAATGCTACAGTCTCAAGGATTGGATTATAACTGGGAGAAACAACTGAAAAACAGTTTATTAGTTGTTCTAAAACTAAAGAATCAACTAGGGAAGTAAACATATTATAACTTTAGAAGAATTCTCAAAAACTGTGAAATAACTATTGTGCAAAGTATCAAAATCTAATAATAAAGACTGCAAGTTAATTGTGGGATGAATAAAGACATCGCTAACTAGAACAACTTCTGCTTCTGCTGCTACTGCTGAACTTACCATCTCTATACCTAAATCAAAAATTACTTCTGCTACTGGGACTAGAACTGCAGAATTATTTTGAGCTTCTTCATAAACCATCTCCCCCCCTACCTAGATCCAGGGAGACCTGAATCTAGTCCCCGAAAATAAGGGACAAAGGAGGAAGAGGATAACTGAGAAGATAAAATAGAGATAGAGGAAGCAAGAGGACTTATAGCTTCATTTATCAGCTTTTTGAGTGTTGGAGTAATGAATTCAAGAATGCTAGCAAAAATAGAAGAAAATTCAACATACATAAACTCATTAAGATTCTGAGTAGATGTTGAAGGTTGATTGGAAGTAGAAGGAATGGAGGTAGAAGAGATGAAGTTGTTAGCACAGTTGGAGCAGAGATAGAATGTTTGTGGAATGGATGATGGAGGAATGACAGTAGGAGTGTCATCAAGAATAGTTTCTTCCTGTATAGAGGAGTGAGGTGGAGATAGAGATACATGAATTGGAGATGAGTGAGGTGGAGACAGAGGAAGTAGATTGAAATTAGGTAGATTAGAAATTAGAGGAGATGAGGGTGAATGGTGAATGGGTGACTCTGGATGAATTAAAGTGGATGGTATATCTTCAGATGTAATAGGTGACTGAGGAATGAGGGAGTCATTATGTGGAGTTAATGAATGAATAGGAGAATGAGATGGTGATGGTAGAGGAGAAGAAGAAGGAGGAGCAGAAACTTCTGCTGGGGTTTGGTGAGAGGCTGGAGCAGCCCTTGTGCCTTCAGAAGCTATATTGGAAGAGGTAGCCCTGGAAGGCTTAGGGATAACCCTCTCTCATCTTCCAAACAAGGCATATGTAAGCCTTTTGGATGCATTAATATGGGTGGTCTGTGAGACCAGGAGTTCAGGGCACTTAGCATATAGGAAATTTCCTAGTACCCTACCATAACAGACATCCTTCTTATTACTTTTCTTCTTAATTGAGTCAAATAAAATTGTTCCCCAATTCACAGATTTCTTATTAACTAAGGCACACATCAACATAAATTGTTGCATGGTTTCATAATCATGTGATGAATGTTTTCCCAACAAAACTTTACCGACCACAACGACCAAAAACTTATATTAAATAGAATAATTCTTTTTCAGTAGGTGACTAGGGTTTCCCTGATTATGTCCCATTCTATCTAGAATCTCATCAAATTCAGTACTAGATATTTCTATTTCATCTTCTCCATTAACAAATTCAAAAACTTCAGAAAGAATTTCTGGTGAAAAAGTTACCTGATTTCCAGAGATAGATCCAGTAACTGTTGTCTGATCAAGAAACCTTACAGTGTGAACTCATTCTTTGATTTCAGCAATAGGGAGTTTGATCCTTATGTTCATGAAGTTCTTCAGAGTCTGATCCTCAAATAATTTCAGAATGTCCTGGAATATTTGGTCTGATTGGCGGAAGTAATCCATGTCTATATCAAAACCAGCATCAAACTTCATCGCCGAGAGGGTAGCCTATGAAATCGCCATCTTCCTGCATGACAAAGATATCAAGTGCAATGGAAATAGAGAAATCATGGGATAGAGTTCGATGAAAACCTAAATATAAGTTTTTAGAAGTCGAAACAACGAACTTTGTCTGACGAAAAACAAAGCATCGAGCTCTTGTTTGATGAAAAATTCTCAAAAGAAATGCATTTCGTCGATCTTCGGTTGACAAAAGTTTTGCTAAAGAAATACGTATTGTCGAGATCTATTTGACAAAAAAAAACCTGAAACTAATCCATTGATCTCCGTTCGACGAAAGTTTCTAAAGGAAAGTTCGTCAATCTCTGTTCGACGAATGATTCACGAAAAGAATACAGTTCGTCAAGCTCCGTTCGACTAAAGGTTTGCAATTCGTCGATCTCAGAAACAAAAGTCAAATTAATGATTCTCCATTTATCATGCCTAGCTGATTTAGGAAGAACAGATGTTTCTTTTCGTCTAAGGGTTTAGTGAAAATATCCGCCTTTTGTAAATCAGTAGAAATGAAGACAAGATTAATTTTATTTTTGTCTACATTATCTCTAAGAAAATGATGTCTTATTTCTATATGCTTAGTCCTACTATGCAGAACTGGATTTTGTGCAATATAAATTGCACTGGTATTATCACAAAATATAGTTGAATTATTTAAGTTGTATCCATAATCCAGTAATTGATTTTGAAACCACAAGATCTGTGAACAAAAACTACCAGCTGCAATGTATTCAGCTTCAGCAGTTGTGGTAGACACAGAAGTTTGCTTCTTGCAAAACAATGATACAAGCCTATCACCAAGAAACTGACAAGTTCCTGATGTGCTTTTCCTGTCAACTATGCATCCAGCATAGTTAGCATCTGATAATCCAGTTAATTCAAATTCCGACTCTATTAGATACCAAAGTCCTAGATTAGGGCAACCCTTTATATAACTCAAGATCCTTTTTGCTAAAATTAGATGAGATTCTTTGAGATTTACTTCAAACCTAGCACAAATACATGTAGCAAATATTATTTCTAGTTTACTAGCTGTTAGATATAATAAAGACACAATGATGGTCCTATATAATTTCTAATCAAGAAGATTTCCCTATTCATCATTATCAACTTTATCATTGGAGGGCATGAGTATTTTAATAGCTGAGGCATCTGACATCCCAAATCTTTTAATTAGCTCTTTAGCATATTTAGATTGGGATATAAAAATACCATCAGGAGATTGCTTCACTTGTAAACTATGGAAGTAGGATAGTTCACCCGTGCACCTCATTTCAAAATTTGAATGCATTAGGTCATAAAACCTTTTGCATTATTTGGAATCAGTAGAGCCAAATATTATATAACCTACATATATTTGAACTAGCAGAATTTTATTTTTATGATGTCTAACAAATAATGTTTTATCGATAATGCCCCTCCTAAATTTATTTTCTAAAAGAAAACCAGCAAGAGTCTCATACCAAGCACTTGGAGCTTGTTTAAGACCATAAAGATCTTTGTTAAGTCTAAAAACATAAGAAGAGTGAGTTGGAGAGATAAAACCTGGTGGTTGTTCAACATAAACCTCATCTTTAAGCTCTACATTTAGAAAGGCACTCTTCACATCCATCTGATATACTGTGAATTTCTTGAATGCTGAATATGCAAGAAAGATCCTGATAGCCTCCAATCTTGCAATAGGAGCAAATGTCTGGTCATAGTCTATGCCTTTCTCCTGTGAATATCCTTGAGCTACCAATCTTGCCTTATTCCTTACAATAATACCTTGAACACCCAGCTTATTCCTAAAGACCCACTTGGTTCCAATGACTGGATAGTCTTTGGGTCTTGGAACTAAGTCCCAAACTCTACATCTCTAAAATTGATTGAGTTCCTCTTGCATATCAATGATCCAATGGGGATCTTGTTCTGCATATTTGTTAGATTGAGGTTCAATCTGAGAGATAAAACAAGCATGCATCTTATCTTGATTCAATTGATGTCTTGTTTGAACACTAGTTGATATGTCTCCAATCACTTGAGATCTAGGGTGATCCCTAAGTATGACAAGCTCAATAGTTAGAGTTGGTTGTTCATTTATTTGTGGTGCTATTCCTCTGTTTGAATTTCATTTGCCATAATATTTTCAGCATAAATCTTATGATTTTCTTCATCACTATCTTCAGCAATCTGTTGAGAAGGATGTACTGTATCTTCTTGTGATAGGATTAGTTCATCTATTTTCTCACACAGATTTGGTACCTGAAAAGATTCTATGGTAGAGACATTTCTCACCTTATAAAACATATTAGTCTCATCAAAAGTTACATGTACAGATTCTTCCATTTTAAGTGTAGATTTGTTATAAATCCTATAAGCCATGCTAATATGAGAATATCCAAGGAAAATTCCTTCTGCAACTTTGGCTTCAAATTTTCTTAAGTATTTCTTGTCATTATTATGAATATAACACTTACAACCAAAGACTTTAAAATATTTTACTTTAGGTTTTTTAGATTTAAGTAATTCATAGGGAGTCTTACCCTTAAGTTTATGTATTACACTTCTGTTAAGGAGATAGTTTATTTTGCTTACTGCCTCTACCCAAAAGGATAGGGGCAAGTGAGCATCTGCAAGTAATGCACTAGTAGATTCAATTAGGGTTTTATTTTTCCTTTCACCTACTCCATTTTATTGAGGATTTCTAGGAGCACAAAAATAATGCTTGATACCTTCCTTCTCACAGAATTCTTGCATAAGAAGAGATTCAAACTCAGTGTCATGATCACTTCTGATCAATACAATATGAGTAGAGTACTCAATCTTGATGCTCTTAAGAAAATCTATAAGAACTTTAAAGTTATCTTACTTGTTTCTCAAAAAGAATACTCAAGTGAGTCTAGAGAAATCATCTACAATAACAAAGGTATATGACTTTCCTCCCAGACTTTGTACAATAATAGGTCCAAAAAGGTCCATATAAAGCAAATATAAAATTTTAGGTGAATCACTCTTAGAAATGGATTTAAAACTATTTTTGGTTTGTTTGCCTAATTGACAAGCCTTGCAAAGTCCTTCCTTCTTATAATAACTAGAAGGTAGTCCTCTAATAAGGTTGTCCTTAGAGAGTTTAGCAATAGTCCTAAGGAATACATGTCCTAATCTCTTATGCCATAAATAATTTGTTTTAATAATTTGATTAAAAAGGCAAAATTTCTGAATTAGCAGAATTAAAATTAACTAAGTAAATGTTACCTTGTCTAATTTCAGTTAAAATAATTTTGTTTTTATCTGAAGTAAAAAAACATGATGACTTATTAAAAGATACCTGATAACCTTCATCATATAACTGACTTATGAAGATAAGGTTATGCTTGAGACCATTCACATAGGCTACCTTCTTGAAGATAATAGATCCAACCTTGACATTGTCATACCTTATGTTTATCCACATTTGGAGTCTCCAAAGATTACTTTAGGTCCAAGCTTAGCTTTAAAATCTTTTAGATTTTCTTTGCTTCATGTCATGTGTTTTGAGCAACCACTATCCAGATACCACTATTCCTCTATGGTAGGATAGTTCTTTACCTGCATTAAAAAAATTAGATGTTCATGACCCAGGTTACCTTGGGTCCTAATTTTCTTTCATAATGATAATTGGAAATGTAAGAACACTCTGGTTGATCTTTATAACCAAGTGGATGATATCTCCTAGGAGGGATTATCCACTGAGTAAGGGGTTTTTCAATTTCTATTTTGAATATTGTTTTGAAAATAATAAAAATTTCAGTTTGAGGAAATAGGGTTCGACGAAGTATAATTATTTCATCGAGCTTAGTTTTTGAGTAGAGATTGGAGTTCAATGACCGGAGCTCAAAGTTCATCGAGCTAAACTCAAAGTTAAAACTCTGAGTTTGTCGAGCTGAGCTCGGCGATCGTCTAACTGCGCTCAGCTTTCGTCGACCTGAACTCTGCATTCGTCTAACTGCATTTCTGTTGGAATTCTTCTGAAGGAGCAACAACCTTGAAAATAACCTATGAACCTAGATTATACAAAATAGGTCAAACCAAACATCCTAATAGTAATCATAGCCCAAATTAGTAATAGGGTTCCAACACATTTTATTTCTATTCTAGATTAGGCATGCCTAATTCAATGTTAAAGAAGTTAAATTTAGCTTCATCTAGTTGCTTGGCGAAGATATCTGCCACTTGTATATCATTATAGACAAACTCAAGGATGATGTCTTCTTTCTCAATATGCTCTCTAATGAAGTGATGTCTTATCACAATGTTCTTAGTGCTATTGTGTGATATAGAATTCTTAGCAATTAAGACTGCACTTGATAAATCACAATACAAAAGAGTATTACTTGGCTGGATATTATAATCTTGCTGTTAATGTTGGATCCACCACAGTTGACCACAATAACTCCCTATAGAAATATATTCTGACTCAGTTGTTAAGATATCAATACTGGGTTTTTTCTTGCTGCTCGAATAAATTAGTCTCTTCCTTAGAAATTGATAGGTGCTAGATGTGTCTTTTTTGTCTTCTTTATAACCTGCAAAGTTTACATCTGAAAAACCTATTAGTTAAAAATCAATATTCCTAGGGAGTAAGATTTTGTGTTCCCTTAAGGTATCTTAATATCTTTTTTGTAGAGGAATAATGAGATTCCTTAGGGCAAGCCTGATATCTCGCATATACACATATCACATACATTATGTCAGGCCTACTAGCAGTCAAATAGAGTAGGGAGCCAAATATGCACCTGTACATGGATTCATCACAAGGTTCCCCTTTCTCATCCTTGTCCAAAGATTTACCTGACCATATGGGAGTTCTCATGGTACATCCACTTCTCCCTCCACCTATCTAGCAATGTGGTAGACTAGGTTAACTTCTCCAATAATTCAAATCAATGAGAACTTATAGCTCAGATCCATAACTTGGATCTTACAACTTTGAGTGACAACACTCCTACAACCTCAGATTCTTCCAAGAATCCTACCTCAGGGTCTCTGTTATAACATACCTTAGTCCTTCCCAAATGCCCCACACTTGGGCCTTCAACAACAGCCCTACACTCAGATTTATAGTTGAATCCTACCTCAAGTCCTCAACAGAAGCCTACACTCTGTTCTCAAACAGATCTTATAGCTGCAAAAATAAAGTAGTTTATTACAATAAAACTAAACTCAGTGTTGATTTCTTTTTGAGTCTTTAAGTCCTCTTATGCTTTGTATTGACAAAACCTTCTTTTGAATAGCATTGGAACATCAACAGATTTTTCTTGATGGCAGGAATAGTGCTGAATCGTTTAGAATAGAAGTATTTCTTCTCTAGAAGGATTTGTAGAGATAGGAGCTTGAGCAATCCTTGTAGAAGTTGATAACTTTTCTTCTTTTGAAGATAGACTTCTTCAGGATATTTGTCAGCTTATCTCCTCTTAGAGATTACTATTCTGTTAGTTTTAACAGCATGATAGCAAAGTTTTCAAATGTGAGGATTTAAAGACCATTTCATATCCATTTATAGGTCTTAAATATTTAACGGTCTTGAAGAAACAAAATATGTCTGTTGCCTTTCTAGAAAAGATTGATTTGATGTTTTCTTTTAGCACTGACGATAATTTGAAATCCCGTAATTTGAATTTAACAAAATGTTAAATTCTCTTCACACGGAGTATTTTGACTTAGCTAATTTTTATGTGTGAATATAAATTGAGCACAACGATATTCAACTTGGAACCTTTTCTTATTTTGAGGCACTATGTTGAGCTTTATACAGCTCTAGCATTGTGTAACACCCCTATCCGCCACATAGCATATAGCAGTAGGTCCGGCCGGGGCCCGACGCCATATACTACGGACAGACCTGTTGGTTACGCGTTGAAACCATACAACCAATCACAAACGTCCTACACAGAGTCATTCTAGCGGAAGCAATTTATTAAGTTGCAAAAATAAAAGAACCCTGCCAAGAATGAATGTCCACTACTCAAATAAAATAGGAATGATTGATACAAAAGTACCGGCCTTATGGCCTTACAACAGTTTCCTCAAACAAGAGTGTCTGTCATACTTCGGCTCGCAGGCCGGCCATACATGAGATAAACGGAAAACATAAAAATGTTAGGCCTACGAGGGCCACCACCGCAACATGGCCTTTAGCCCGCTATTTCCCGCTCGGATCCGCAATACTTGCAAGCCAAAATCCACCGCCCGGTGGTAAACAAAAGCAACGGTCAGCTATGCTGACCAATTATAACGATCCCGCCCCCAAAATCGGGGCGGCGATGCTCTTTCCCTACACTTCATTAGTATAGGCAATAAAATAGTGTAAACATACTTCATCAACGGCGTAGGCTCGCACAGCCACACACCTCGTGCACACAGGGCACATTCACGGCGAATAGGCCAACGTCACGTCAATTCAAGACATAGACGTTCCCGTTCCACCACCGCCCCATAGACGGCCAAACACATGAGCATTTTGTCTTCCTGGCCTTGGTCACAACAATTTAAGCCATAGACCGCCGAAGACTCTCATCCATGCCAACGGTCCCACCGAACGACATAGATTGGGTACGGTTCCGCCTTACCCGTGCTCATTCCGCAACGACAATTTAAGCCATATGCGCAGGTCAAGACTCACCGAGTCCCGTTTCCGCCACAACAATCACATAACCCGGTTATGCTCACGTTGGCTCCCCGGCCAACGTGTTGGCAAAACCCACTTTTGCCCAGTTTTTTGGGTGCACCTTGGAGTTAATCTCCAAGGCTCCCTGCTGCAATCTACCAAGTAGAAAACCCGAAAAACGCCCAATCATCCGGAGTCTTCCCCGGTTCTTATGCAATGCAACATCACTGATCCGGCTCTACTTGTCCGATAGGCTTCACACATAATGCCTATGCCCGTTTTCGCATACGGACTCTATACAAGGGGGACTTCACATATCTACCCCAAGGAACGCTCCAAATCTTCGCTCACTCGCGAGAGAGGGCTTCCTATGCAAAGGAAAAGAGGGCTTCACATGCCCTAGGATGAGAAATCGTTACCCTTGCGTTCTTCCGCAGTGCCATGAAAAATCTATGCGGTTGGAAAGCACCGCAACAGCGTCGCCTTCGCGGATCTGGACTCGGATCGCGATTCGGAGCTCCGACGCTCCACCAGTGGCCGGATCTTGGTCTCCTCCTCCACCTTGCTCTCCCCTCTCTCTAAAACTTAGAGAGAGATTCACTTTGATGAAATGAGGGATTCTAGCCCTAAATCCCGACTAAAACCTCTCAGGAATAGCCCCCCACCGTTGGATCCAAAGCCAAGGAAACGAACGGCCACGATTAGGCCTAAAATTACAAAATCTGGGTCGAACACGGGTTGCAACACGGCCGTGTGCATGGTCGTGTCACCTATTTGTCGTCTCGACCGACGCGATAACCAGCACACGACATTCGACATGGCCTCCGACACGCCCGTGTCGCATGCGACATGGCCATGTCACGACCCATGTCACGCCCCGTATGCAACGACCAACATTCTTAACCCGAGAAGGACACGGCCTGCGACACGGCACCAGACACGCCCGTATCAAATGTGACATGCCCGTGTTTGTGCCCGTGTCATGGCCCGTGTGCACCACACTCGACGAGTGACTGATACGCCTTGAAACACGCCCGTGTCCCAGGCCGTGTTCAGCCTCTCGACGATCGTCGACTCCAAAATCGATGACCGCGCAACCAACACTGAACCCGAGCACGACACGCCCTGGGACACGCCCGTCTCCCAGGCCGTGTCACCCCTGCAAAAACACATATTTGGCTCAAAACACCACCCGTCATCCTATTGAGTTTCGGGGCGTTACACATCGTGTGATGTTTGTCAACATGATGATTCTACACTTAGAATACTTTAAGAGCCAGTTTAGATCTCCTTTTGAACTGTGAGAAAATGTGGCATCGTGTGATGACTATTAATATAACGGACATGCCTTTGAGCTTTTCTTATTCGTTTGTGGTATTATGGCCTCGTGTTCTATCCATCAACATAACACTTTTCAACTTTAGAACTATTCTTCTTCTATGTAGAGACCTTTCATAAAGATAGCACAGTGTGATGTCTATTATCACGATGCATTATCAGTTGAACACAATAATTTGTACTTGAACCTTGTTCTTATTTAGTGGAGATGTGGAGTTTTTTGATGATCGTTAAAACGAAGCTTCTATACTTTGAACATTTCTTGTTATGATACTCAAGTTGATCCTGTGTGTCTTCACAACACTTATAATGAATGAACTTGGTGTTATTGCATCTTAACTCGACACTTCTACACTTAGACTAAATTTGTGATGTGATTGAGTGTTATATCAGTCAATACTATTCCCATGTCTCATTTAAATTTATTTATGTGAAATTAAACTATCCATGCACATGCCAAATCAGATAGTCATTAAATACAATATATACTTATCATTGTTATGAGGAATTCTTCAAATTTAGAACATTGTGGGGGAAAAATCCCAACAATCTCCCCCTACTTAAGGAAGGCAACACCACATTCAATGATAAATGAGATACAGGAAATAATAGTAATGATCAACCACAAAAAATATATCTATACTAGAATTCACAATATATATAAGCAGAATAAATGTGGTTAGCATAATTTTAGCATATGCAGAATATATATAAACAAAATATTAATGTAAGTATAATAAATAATTCCAAAAGTTTATAATAGATTTAACACAAACATTTGCCCTATGCCAATTGACCATTTACTATTCATTGTCCTTTATCAAATGCCACTTCTAGCTTTTTGGCAGCTTTTGCATCTACTTTTTATTTCTTCTCCTTATGTCTTATAAAGTAGCTATATGGCTTTGGGTGATATCTAGATGGTTCCACTACATATTTTGGAAGCTTTCCTACTTTTTTATCTCTTCTTAAGGTCCTTCTCACTTCTTCTTTGTGTTAACCCCAAATCCTACGATGACGACAAAAGCATCCAATGGAGGAAAACATTCTGTTCCAAACATTTATTCTCAAAGTCCGTAGACCCCCTGGGAGAACACTCCAGAGGTCTCCCGGGCACTCCCGGGGAGCATGGAGATGATCGAAGAGGACGGTATGTAGGCGACCATCAGGAGACTTCTCTAAATGCAAAGAGGAAGCTCTCTCTTGGAGTACGCATGGATAATTCAGCCAAGTCTGTGCGGACTCCACTCTTTGGATCCAGCTCGGGCAGTGCCACATGGTTTTGTGCAGTCTCTTCTTTTAGTCTATGTTGCTTGACTATTCGTATACCTTGGCAGGCAACGTATTTAATACTATTGGGTATATTGGACACAATATACTTGATTTGAAGAAGCCCTTTCAACTCAATGATATACACAAATATGTATTTGATGTATATTTCAGCTCATGCTTGCAGGTTGCCTATGTCATATGTATTTGATAGATAGTCCAAGTTACATTGACAGGCAGACTCTAAGAAGCTGACTCAAAGGTGAAGAAATTGTCAGGAAGGGGAAGAAAGAACTAAAGAAGAGTTATCTAAAATAAAAGAAAAAGAAAAAGAAGATTCGATAAAAGGAGAAAAATTAGGAACAGTTGAATTTGAAAGCGTAATGGAATCACCAACGTCTTCAGATGGAGAAATAAGAGACGTCTCGTCATCCTCAACGGGTAAGAAGCACAGTCAGCATCTAGCAACTTGCAGTGTAGAAAATTGGCGAAGTACAAAAGTGTCGACACACTTAAACTATGTCTACACCTCTACAGAAGTTGTGTTAAGACAAGTCTGTTATCTTGACACTTTGAATACTAAGTCAGCAGTGTCGAGACAAATCAGCTAACTCGATACACTGAAGATTCAATAACAGCAATGTCGAGACAAGTATGTTATCTCGACACTTTGAAGACACTGTTGGGTCTATTGACCCCAATGTTCCAGATTTGTAAGAAATCAAACTGGTCAATGACATACATAAATAAATGTATTTGATGTGTGCTCAAGTTAATGCATTCAGGTTGTCCTTGATTAGACAGGTGAACAAAAATGGTAATCATGAAGTCAAGAAATTTTACTAAGGCAATAAGCGTTAAGTGATGAAGGTACACTCAATGCTCTCAATGCTAAAGGCAGCTGAGACAGCTGAGAAGAATGTCTAAGGCAAAAGCATCGAGATAGCTGAGACAGCTGAGAAGATTATCTCAGCATAACTGCTGAGACAACTGAGAAGCTCAATGCAATGTGTTGACAGAAGGGTTGGTCTCAGCAGAACTGCTGAGATAGGAGATAGTCTAAGCTGAGAAGAAGAAACCGCTGAGATAGTTGAAAAGAAACTGCTGAGACAGAAGATTGTCTCAGGTAAGGAGAAGAAATAGCTGAGACAGTTGAGAAGGAACCACTGAGAAAGAGCCAGCAATATTTCTCTAAGTCTAGAAGCATTGAGTGAGGCAATCTCACTCAACATTTCTAGAGAAGAGCTCAGTTCAGAATTCGTCGAAATGAATTCTGAGTTCGTTGAGCTGAGCTCACCTTACGTCGAGCTCAAGTTCATGTTTGAAGATCTAGAGTTTGTCGAGCTCAGTTCAGAATTCGCCGAACTAATTTCAGAATTCGTCGACCCCAGCTCACCTTTCGTCGAGCTCAAGTTAAAGGTTGAAGATTATGAGTTCGTCGAGTTCAGTTCAGAATTTGTCGAATTGATTTCAGAATTTGTCGAACCCAGCTCACCTTTAATCGAGCTCAAGTTAAAGTCTGAAGATTCTGATTTAGTCGAGCTTAGTTAAGATTTCGTCGAACTGAATTCAAAATACGTCAAACTGAGCTCTCCATTCATCGAGCGCAGACAAAGTATTTCATGCCATTGCGGGAAAGCTAGAATAGCATCGGAAGCTACTGTTTATCTTCTTCAGATGGAGGTGGCGCTGACCATCCTTGGTGGGGCCAACATTCAAATTGTGTCGTTGATTCAAATCATCAGATATAAATGGAAAAAGAAGAAAAGAGGATTAGGGTTAATGAATACAAAATGAAAGAGAGGCGGTTGGAATTCATTTTCTCCGTCAAGCTTGAAAGCCAAGTCCAGCAGTACAAGCTAGAAGGAAAATATAAAGATAGCTGAAGCTTCTTCCAGTTCAACAAGATTGTTGCTTGGAGAACAAGTTAGTTGATTCATTCAATCAGCAAGAGGGGATAGCTGTGTGAAGGGTTGTAAGCCTTCAACAGCAGTTAGATGTCTTCAATTCAGTAGAGAAATTGGTAGTTGTAGAAGAAGACTAATTCCTTCTACAGTAAGTGGGCTTGACTGATATCTGCTCAGTCCAGCAAGTTAGACTCAGAGATTTTTCTCTGAGTCAGTATTTCAATTTACTTAATAAATTTCCTGTAGGATTCAGCTTGTCTGAATCTGAGCTGTAGGGCACTTTGTGCCTGAGTTATAGGTGACTAATTAGTCACTGAGGTAGGTTCCCTGCTGGGGTACTGAGGTAGGATCCATGTGTGGATCTGAGGTAGGGATGTCCTCCCAGCCTGAGTGTAGGGCCTAGTGCCTGAGGTAGGTGACTGTTGAGTCACTGAGCTGTAGGTGAAAAGTGTGTCACTGAGTTATAGGTCTTGGAGGAGGCTGAGCTGTAGGTCCCTAAAAGGGCACTAAGGTAAGTAGCTGGAAGGGTACTGAGTTATAGGAGTGTTGCAGTACTTTCAGAGTAGGGCCTTGTGCCTGAAGTTGTAGGGCTGAGAAGCCTGAGCTGTAGGCCTTAGAGATAAGGCTGAGGTAGGTTGTTTATGGAACACTGAGATGTAGGAGATCTACAGGGCTCTTAGGTAGGAACCTCTGTGGTTCTGAGGTAGGGTTCTGAAGAGAACCTGAGTTTAAGGCTGAGGGCCTGAGGTGTAAGCTCTGAGAAGCATTTTGGTGGAGTTTGTGCCTTGTCTAACATAAGTTAGAAAGGTAGGAAGGAAAGTTGATGTACCCAATTAGGGAACCACTATAAATACTCGTGTATTGTGTTGTGCTGTGTTGCTTGTTCTTATTTTATATTGTTAGTATTAAGGACAAGCTCTAGATCACTTAGTTAGTAAACAGCATAAATACTAAAGAAATTTCAAAAACCTATTGACTCCCCCCCTCTAGGTGACTAGCTAACCTTGAAGTAATAACTTTCAAGTGATATCATAGGGATGTTCCTCTAAAAAGAATTAACAATCTTATTAAACCTCTAATGTTAGCTATAAGACATAAGTATGGGGTCTTGTTTAAACTACAAGGAGGTGGGAGCCATGAAGCTTCCAATCTGTAGAAAGGAAGGCTTTTGCCTCTGAAAGGAAAGGGTTAGGTTATTTATGGAAGCTGCTAACCTTAGGATATACATCACAGTCAAAGAAGACCCTTCATCCCTATGAAGACCTCAGTTTTGGATACCAACATCCAGACACCTAAATCTTATGATGAAATGAACAAAGATGAGCTCCTTCTTGCCTCCATGGACAAGAGTGCTCAGAACATTATTGAAAGTATAATAGGTGATTCAACCTTCCAAAATATGGTGAACTTCAAGACCTCCAAGGAGATGTGGGACACCCTAACTGTGTTCATGGAGGGTTCAGTGAAGGTGAGGAATGATAGAAAATCCATGCTCAACCAAGATTATGAGGCCTTTAGACAAGGAAAGTCTGATGGCATTGCTGAATGTTTTGAGAGATTCTTCAGAATAGTGAATGAACTGAGAACATATGGAAGGGTCCTCAACACCTATGAGCTGAATGACAAATTTCTCAAGTCCCTAACAAAGGATTGGGACACAAAGATCTGTGTCATTAGGGAAATGGCCAAGTTCGCTAACACTCCTCCTTCAACCCTATTTGGAAAACTGCTGTCATATGAGATGCAACTTGCTACAAGAAAGGAAGAAGAGAAGAGCAGTAAGCCAAAGACCATGGAGAAGTCTGTGGCCTTCAAAGCTGATTCCCCAACCAGGAGCAGAAGGAAGAACTCTCCACCCAAGAGAATTGCTTATTCAGATTCTGAGAGATCAAAGACCAGCACCTCAGACAGCCATATGTCTGATGAGGACTTTGCTGTCTTCTCCAGGCAGTTTCATAAATTCATGAAGGAGGAGCATAGGAAAAACAGCAGACCTTCCTCTTACTCACAACATAGAAGGAAATCCTCTAAGGAGAACAGGTATGCTCCTAACTCTAGCAAACAAACTTTTTCTAAAGTTATTTGTTTCTGCTGCAGCAAACCTGGGCACATAGTTGCTGACTTCCCATTGAAGAGGAAAGATGAAGAAGGGAAGAAGCACCACAAGGGGAAGAAGAAAGAGAAGTCCCTTGTGGCCAAAAAGGAAAAGACTTGGTCTGACTCCTCCTCTGGGTCAGACAGTGAAGAAGAAGAAGCCTATATTGGGCTAATGGATGTTGCTGAAGAAGAACCTAAAGAATATCCTGCTAATAGGATAGGGATCAGGGACCCTCTGTCACATTCAGAAAGTGACTCAGAGGTTGATGAAGATTAAGAAGAAGATGTTCAATGCCTTGGATTAATGGCAATGACAGATAAAGAGAGCAGTCAGGATCAGTCTAGACAGGCTCAGGTAAATTCTAAATCTCTTTCTTTTATTTCAAGTCATGACGCTAGCTCAGATTCTGAAGCTCAATCATCAAGAGATGAAGGGGATTCAGATTCTGAGGATGATGTCAATTCTATAATTTACAAGTATGGAGAACTTCTTGAAGAATTCAAGAAGTGCAAGATCCTTGCCAAGAGACAGACAAAAGAGCTTCTCAATCTTAGGAGCAAGTGTTAGGACCAAGAAAAGGCCTTCAAAGATATGGCTGCAAAATTATCAGAAATCAAGATGACCATCGATATGCAGTTTGTGGTAAGAGTCTCAAATGAGAAACTTATCCAGAAACTTAAAGATGATCTCCTGAATTAGAAATTTCTAGTGGCCAAGTTTTCTAAGCCAAGCACTGTGCTTCCCTTAATTGACACCCTCTTTACCCAAAAGGGTAAGAAAGGGTTAAGATTAAAGGGACCTGCTAGACCTCCCAATCCAAAAGGAAAGGGGAAGGCACCAGTTGTGCCTCTAGCCTCATTACCTCAAGTTTCTTTTTAGAAAGTCTTGTTGCCTTCTAATAGGTATAACCATTAAAGCTGTTATGGTCACTAGGAAAATGACAGATTCGCTGGTATGGACAAATGTTCCCATAGCCAAGGTGGAAGATACAATCATTTGAAAGCCTTATAGGCTTCCCATGAAGAAATTCAAATGGCCCATCCTGGATCATTTATTTTTGGTGTCTCAGCCCCAAAACTTACACTACAAGAAAATTGGCATTTAGTGACGAAATTTTTGGTCACAAAATATTGCGGTTTGGTCACTATAGACATTTAGCAACCAAATTTGGTGTAACATCCCATTTCCAATTAGGCCCCCCCTAAGAATAACTTTGGGCTTGCCTGGGCCATGGCAAGACCATAGGGAACCAAATAGACCAAATGGGCTTAGGAGTCTAGTAGAGACTCATTTTGGGCTGCAAATAGCAAGTTTCCAAAACACTGAGTTTGGGTGACCTAGTGAGTTCAAACTGACTCTAGGGCATTTCTAGACCCAATGTGGGGCCAATGAGTCACCATAGACTCAATGGGGTCAATACTAGTGGCCAAATTAACCCAAGCCAACCCTAACCCTAAAATGGTCAAAGTGCCCTTCCTAAGGGCCATGTGACCTCCAGGGGGCCAACTCAACTCCAACTAACCCTACCTAGGCCTTAGGGGAGTCCAATGGGTCACCAAAGACCCATTGATGTGGACCCAAAGAGTCAAAATAACCAAGTCAACATTTAACCCAAGTCAAGTCAACTTGACCTAATTGGGCTAACCCAACTTCAAGTCACCCCCCTCTTGGGCTAAGCCTAATGACAAGAATAATGTGAGATATTAGGGCTGCCAATAACCTAGTTCCTTGACCAGTCAACTAGGTGACTAGGAGAGAGAAAGAGAAGCCTAAATTTGAGAAATAAAAGAGGAGAGAGAAATGATAAAAGAAGTATTCATGGTGGACCCCCCCCCCCTCCCATGTTTTCATTTGGGATTTAATGAATGGGCTGCCAATAGGTTGTGGGAGGAAGACATTTCAGTTTGGAGGGTGACTAGGAGAGAGAGAGGATGAGAGAGAGAGAGAAGGAATTTTAAAGGAGGAGAGAGAAATTATTCAAAAATGGTGGAGGAGTTTTGGAAGACCAAGGAGTGTGGGGTTCGGCCATTAAGGGCTGAGAGGGGACTTTATGGAGGGGGCATTAAATTCCAGACGTTTCCCCAGCCACCCAAGAGGCGGTTACAGCCCCCCTCCTCCACCATGGCCGAAATTCAACATTTAGGGCCATTAATGGCCACTTCAAGCCATGACCCTCCCCCTCCCCTCTCTACCTTTTTAAACCCCCATCAGTGAGCCAAGGAGAGGTTTTCGAATCCCTAGCAGAAGAGAAGGGTGGCCGGAGCTTGAGAAGGAGGAAAACGCCGCCGCCGCCGTCGCCATGGCCCCTCGTCGATCTACACGTTGCATGGCCGCCGGGAAGGTCCTCCCTCACCTCTTCCTCTATGTTTAGATCCTAGGAATCATTAGGATGAAGTTTCATGCTCAAACGAATCGGTTTTGAGTTTTTAAAAATCTGAAAACCGCCATTTTTTGGAGCTTTTTGGAGCTCTCGGGTAGGGCGGCGCCGCCACCTCCGGCCGCCCTAACTCCGGCTATGGATAGCCCCCACCACCGGGAACAAATGGATGATGTTTCCCGGTGGTGGCGCCGCCTCAGGCCGCTGGGAAAAGCCCCGTAAAAAGGGCCTGCTCGGGTTGGATTTTCGGCCATTTGGAGAAGATGAGCAGCTACCATTGGATCCTACTTTAAGATTCGTGCAAACAGTGAAAATCATGATGTATAGTTGGGATATATTATTTGTATTTCTGTCACAGTTTTACCTCTTAATGTTTGTATTTATTAAAAATACCTAGAGCCCTCTACAGAAAAAGTAGTGAACATGAAAGTTGTAGCCCTTTGAGTCTACTTTATTTTAAAATTGATTTCACCCAATTTGGGTAACTGTGCTGACCTCAGCACTCAGTTTGGTGGAAGGTGTCCTTAGGCTAGGTCAGACACCATTTTGGTTGCCCACATCAAACCAGACCTCCAAATGACTTAAAATTTTATGTAGGGGTCATTCTTACCTACACCTATGACATATCCAAAAATGGTAATTTTTGGATAACATTTTTCTATAGTTTTTGCTTAAATTATTATAATCATATCTTAGAGTGATTAAGGGGTCTAATGACCTCCAAATCCCCCAAAATTTTGGTGGGAGGTCCTTAGGGACCTAGGGAAGCTCTGTATAAAGTTTCATTTAATTTGGAGAGGTTTTGGGTGGGTAATTACCCAATCCTAGGTTAGCCCATTAAGGGGCAAATAGGTCAAAAGTGCACTTAGTGATTTTAGTTGACCAAACTCCCTCACCAGAGGCTGAAACTTGGTCCACTGGTTTGTAATGGGCTCTAACACTCCCTTATGGTGTATGGAGTGGTTTGGGGTGAGTATGCCCTAGGACCCAAGTCCAAACCCCTAGGTTGGACTTTGGGGGCTTGTGAAGGGCATGGGGTCAAATGACCTTGAATGGAAGTGATTTTTGGTGGAGAGGAGACTAGTGAGGTTAGAACCCCCTGACCAAAGTCTTGGAAGATTTGGAGAGGGTTACCCTCCCTTAAACCCTAACCCTAGTTTAGGACACCTCCTTTGTTAAGGCAAAATAGGTCACCAAAACTTGCCTAAAGGCCATGGAACTTGGGTAGTGTACTTCTTGGGTTTAGGGAAGTCTCTGGGAAATAATGTTGAGAGCCTTGGAATTCAATACATGATAGTTCCTTCATAACTCACAAAAATAGGTTTTTGGGTATTTTAATTAATTTGATTTCTCTGGTTGATTAATGGATATGAAATTTTGGCAGAGAGCTTTTTAGATTCTTATACATATGCTTGAATTTTTCTGGAATTATTAACTGATTATTTTAAGTACTTCATTCACAAGCCATTGATTTTCTAAAGATGGTCAAATAATTATTATGGGTTGTTCCCTCACTGAAATCTGGTGTAACTTAGGCAAATGAGTTTTTATGACCTCTTACATCTCTGGTAATTATTGTAGAATTTTTGGATCTATAATCATAGGGGTTGATTCACAAGGCTTGCAATTTGTAGAATTTATAAATGATTTTTAAATAATATATTTAGGCCTTGTAAAATTATAATTTTTGGTCAGTGAACATTTATGGACATTGTAGAGCCCTGGTAATTTTCTTATAATTTTATGATGAATGAATGTAGTACCTCATGCTCAAAATCACTCATGGCTTTAATTTCTGGATAATTAAATAAATATTAAATTATTTAGGAAAAATTTGGAAGTGCTGGATTTAAGTTATAAAAGTCATGATAGGCCCTTAGTAATTATCTTAGGGTGTTTGGATGAGAAATTGATGCACTTCCTATCATACTTGTTGATTTGCTCAAGTTGGTCTGCATATAGTGAAATCATAGAAATTGTAATACCATGGTCATAGGGCGACAAATCATGTGTAAATGCCGTGGCAAGATGATTCGGAGGTTATCAATGAAATTGGGTATGGGATAGTGGTTAGGTTAACTAAGGATGGGTGGAGCTCGGGTTCGACGGAACATCGTCTTTCCTGGGAGCGGGTGAAGGAGTTAAAATTCATTAGGGTTAGAACCAGAGTAACATTAAGGGTTTGGGTACGGGGTATTAACCAACAATAATAAGTGCCTTGCGAAAGGGAACTTCGGGCCGTAATGCACCGTCTTGGTTCCTAGTGCCCCTTGAGAGCCCTTCACGGGGTATACCGGGGGCAGTCCTGGGCTAACGTAAACTGTAATAACAAACCGACAAGAGTAACTTAGTAACTAGGGCTGCACTCTTCACAACACTGTTGGCACAGGAAGGTTGATGAGAGCTTCGACTCGGTTGATTTGGAAACGGACAGGACGGTCCGGGGAGCTTCGGCTCGGTTGATTTGGAGACGGACATTTTGGTCCGGGGGGCTTCGGCTCGGTTTTGAGTGCTTACGGTTTAACTTGCATGTGCATAAAATAGGAAAAGTTAAGGTGGTGGGTCTTTCGATATCGGGGAGTTCGATTGCACCGACACCGATATCGTTGACTCGGCGGGGTGATTAGCACTCCGCCAACAGAAGTCCGGTGCGCCAGCCGGCAAGAGTACGCAGGCGTCCGCTTTGTGCACCAAGCGTTGAGGCGTACGATAGGTCAGACCAGTGTGCTTTACTGGTTTTGGAGGTGGGCGAGGCCCAACCCACCGCTTCCGTTTGCCACTACGGAGGTATCCTGGGAGGTAACGGCTCCGAAAGGGGGAACTAAAGGTCTGTGTGCACAGAGTCGGGTGTGTGAGTTGCACTGCATGACATAACATACCCACCATATAGTTGCATATCATAATCATTCAGAACAACCTTGACACCTAAAGTATAAGTGGAATGGGACGCTTATACCTTAGGACTTGCAAAACGACCCCTTGGTCTATAAGCTTGTGTGGGCAAGTTTATAAATCAAAGGTTAATTTCAATATATATATATGCTGCTGTTTGATAACCGACACCCCAACGTATAAGTGGTATGGGACACTTTTATACGATGGGAGCCTTGCAAAAGATCCCTTGGCTTATGTGTACTCGCATAAGTGAAGGTTTAAATTACCTTACTTATTTTCCTTCTTGTTTGACCTGTTACAACACTTAAGATTTATATTGCTCCCCTGTTATAACTTGCTAGTTAGGTCCACCGTCATCTGCTTTGACTGCTCTCCACTTTCATGTCCTCCCCTTTCTTCCTCTCCGCCCGGTGCCTTAGAGCGTGGGGGAAGGGGTGGGGGATGATAGGACTTAGTCTTTTAGACTAACGGTTTTCGAACCATATCATTTTAGGGGATCGTGGAGCCCAGCATGGAGGAGCAGCCCCAGAGATCGGTGCGCCTAGAGATGGGGCAGTCTAGCTCCGGAGTTCACACCGCCGGGACCGTGAGTCTCGATCCTTGAGTAGTTTCTGATTCGCTTCCGCATGAGAGACTTGTAGTGAGGATATTTTGTACCGGGCATAAGCCCGTAATTATATTACTCTGATGTTTCTGTGGACACTCCCTTCGTGGAGTTTTATTATATATATATGTGATTTTTATTATTGTGGACTGCATTGCTTTTACTTCAATAATTGTGCTACTTCTGTGATCGAATTTGGCCGGCAGAATCGGCGCCTTGTGGTGATGACCCTTCGGGACGTGAAGGAGTCACCGCAAAGCGGCGGTTCTGGGCCTAAGACCCCGGTAGTTGAAAAAAAAAAAAAAAAGGGGGTCTTACAAGTGGTATCAGAGCAAACATCGATCAGAAGGAAGTCGCAGTCCACAAACCCTCGGTCACCCCCGCTCGAGTTTAGTTTGGGGACAAACTAAGCAGCGGAAGCAGTGGTGTGCCCATATGGGGATCACATATAATTTGTCCACCTTAATGTAGTATTTGAACGTTTTCTCAGCGTGTGTTTTTGTTACGCAGCCTCCAGCACGGACTACGCCTCAAGGTGGAGTTCCACAGGCTCAGGATGTTGCACCACCCCCACCGGCCCCCACTCCCTTCCTTCAGTCAGACATGGGACAGACCCTGACTGCCATTCTGGAGGCCTTCAGGGCCCAGCAGGTTCCGGCCCCGCAGCCAAATCCGGGGGCCAACTGGCTCAGCATCTTTCGAGGACTGTCCCCCCGTCCTATTTGGGGACAGAGTCGGCTGTTCGGACGGAGGAATGGCTAGATATCATGTACGAGATGCTGACCGGGATTCGGTGTCCATGGGAGGAGAGGGTGGCTCTGGTTGTCTCCTGCTTGGAGTCCCATGCGAAGAGGTGGTGGAAGACGCTGTTGGACACGACTTTTGCTGATAGGGAGGTTGCGGAGGTTACTTGGGAGGAGTTCAGGGCCGCACTGCTGGAGCATTTCGTTCCGCAGTCGGCTAGGGATGATTTGGAGGAGCGGTTCTTGCAGCTGAAGCAGGGTACTCGGACCGTGGTGGAGTACCATCGAGAGTTTGACCACCTGGCTCGATACGCAGATTCCTACCAGCTGGACGAGGCAGGGTATATCAGGAGGTTCTACAAGGGCCTGCGGGAGGACCTGAGGGAGGCCCTCTTGTTTGTATCTGACGGGCCCATCTCCCGGATTTTGGAGATGGCCAAAAGGATCGAGGCAGATTGGCACACCACCCGGGGCCGGAAGCGGCCAGCAGAGGATCAGGGACGGAGAGGTAGGAATGACCAGCGGCGAGGTGCTGTACCAGAGGGGAGGAGGACAGAGGACCAGCCTCGTCAGGACGTGAGGCCGGAGCCGAGGGAACAGGTGGTATTGGCCCCTCCACCTCTTCGGATGCAGGAGATGCCGAGACCCGGGGGAATGGCGTATCCCCCAGAATGCTTCCTTTGCCATCAGATTGGGCACATACGGAGGAACTGCCCCATGAGGGGGGCACCACCTCCAGCACATCAGGGCGGCCCACCAGCTCAGTATTACGGAGGCCGAGGGCGCGGCCGCGGTCGAGGATACCAGGGGGAAGATCGTAGACAGGGGAGAGAGCAGGTATATGCCTTGGACCTTGCACAGCCGCGGAATCCGGAGCAGGTCATCGCAGGTATGCCGAAATGTTTTCTTTGTTTTCATAGAATTTCCCCTTTTAAATTGTTAAACTTAGAACCACACTAGATAGATTAACCAGGAAAGAAAACTTTTTATAGAACCCTGAGATATTTAATCACCCCAGGTATAGTCTTCATCAGTGGCAAGCCTGCCCGCACGCTGTTCGATACTGGAGCTACTCACTCTTTTGTGTCGGAGTCGTTCGTAGAAGGACTGGAAGGTGTGGAGCGGTTCACAGGCTCGAGGATGAGGGTGCGACTACCGGATGGATCAGAGCTCCTTACCACGGATCACTGCAATATGGAGGCAGAGATTGGTGGAAAAGCGTTCGAGGCTCCAGCGACGATTTTGAAGCTGACAGACTACGATCTGATCCTGGGCATGGTATGGCTGCATTGGAACTATGCCCAGATTGACTGCCAGGCAAAGAGGATCACCGTGAGACACGGGGACTCTTTCATTACCATCGAAGGTATAAGACCTGTCTCTCGTATACTCTTATCTTCGGTACAGGCCGTTAAGGCCCATCTGCAGGGAGAGGAGGTCTATCAGATTCTTTTTGAGATGGCGGAAGTCAAGGAGTCGGTGACAGACATCCCGGTGGTGCGAGAGTTCGCAGACATCTTTCCGGAGAAACTGCCAGGACTACCTCCACACCGAGAGCAAGATTTTCAGATACAGCTTGTGCCGGGAGCCAAGCCGGCGTCTAGGGCCCCTTATCGGATGGCCCCAAAGGAGTTGGCAGAGTTTCGGACCCAGTTGCAGGAATTGGTGGAGGCAGGTTTTGTTAGACCGAGTTCCTCGCCATGGGGAGCACCGGTCCTGTTCGTGAAGAAGAAGGATGGGACACTCCGCCTGTGCATCGATTATCGAGCACTAAACAGGCTGACCGTCCGGAATACCTATCCGCTCCCACGGATAGACGAATTATTCGACCAGTTGGAGGGGGCCCACTATTTCTCGAAGCTGGATTTGAGATCAGGATACTACCAGCTGCGGATCCAGGAGGAGGACATTCCGAAGACGGCCTTTAGTAGCAGATATGGCCTGTATGAGTTTACCGTGATGCCCTTTGGGCTCACGAATGCTCCGTCGGCGTTCATGAGTCTCATGAACCGGGTTTTCGAAGCCTACTTGGATGTGTTCGTCATAGTATTCATAGACGACATCCTGATCTATTCTAGGACGGAGGAGGAGCACACTCGACATCTGGCACTGACCTTGGAGAGGTTGCGGGAGCATCGCCTTTATGCAAAATTCAGCAAGTGTCAGTTCTGGTTGAAAGAGGTGGCCTTCCTAGGTCACATCATCAGCGGAGCCGGGCTAGCAGTAGATCCAGCAAAGATTCGGGCAGTTCGCGATTGGCCGCAGCTGAGGACGGCCACCGATGTGCGCAGTTTCTTGGGACTTGCCGGTTACTACCGGAAGTTCGTAGAGGGGTTCTCTCGGATTGCCCTCCCCCTCACATCGTTGACAAAGAAGGAGGCACCTTTTGTTTGGACCCCGCAGTGCCAGGCGGCTTTCCAGGAGCTGAAGGACCGACTCGTCTCGGCCCCCATTCTGGCCCTTCCATCGGGGAAGGAAGGATTTCAGGTGTATACCGACGCATCATACCAGGGAATGGGGGCAGTGCTGATGCAGAACGGACATGTCATAGCATATGCCTCCCGCCAGCTGAAGACCCACGAGAGGAACTACCCGGTGCACGACCTCGAGATGGGAGCGGTCGTTTTTGCTCTAAAGGTCTGGCGTCATTACCTTTATGGAGTCCACTGCGATATCTTCTCCGATCACAAGAACCTGAAATACGTGGACACGCAGAAGGAGCTGAATATCAGGCAGAGGCGCTGGGTGGAGTTCTTAGCAGATTATCAGTATGAGATGCACTACCACCCAGGGAAGGCAAACGTGGTGGCCGACGCGCTGAGTCGGAGAGCGGCCACTTCCGAAGCTGGGCCCCAGGTGATGTCTATGGAGCTAGTCCAGTCATTCAGAGATATGCAGATATCCCTAGTGTCCGAGGATGACCCAGATCTGTATAGGGAGTATCTGGCATCGATAGTGGCCATAGACGATATTCGGGATCGCATTCGGGACGGACAGAGGGCAGATGTGTGGGCAGAGCCGATGTTCCGAGCCTTGGAGGAAGGTTCGACAGGAGATTATTCCCTGAGGGATGGTTTGCTCCACTTCAGAGGCAGAGTATATATACCCGCAGGAGGCCAGATCCGAGAAGACATTTTGGCGGAGGCGCATTGCAGCCGGTACTCCGTACACCCGGGGATCACAAAGATGACCGCTGATTTGAAGAGGACGATGTTTTGGCCGGGCATGAAGAAGGACATTACGTACTTCGTGACCCATTGCGAGGCGTGTCAGTTGGTGAAGGCGGAGTGCAGGAACCCCGCAGGACTATTGCAGCCACTCCCGGTGCCGGAGTGGAAGTTCGACGACATAGCGATGGATTTCATACATGGTCTTCCCCGGTCTCGGACAGGGAACGACTCGATTTGGGTGATTGTCGATCGGCTGACGAAGGTGGCCCGCTTTGTGCCGATCAGGAAGGATGACTCGGTGGGAGTGCTGGTACGGAAGTTTGTGGAGCAGTATGTCCGATATCATGGCGTGCCCCGGACGATAGTGTCGGACCGCGATGGACGGTTTACATCCAGGGAGTGGCGGTCAGTGCAGGCATATTTGGGCACCCGGTTGGCTTTTAGCACGGCCTTCCACCCTCAGACGAACGGGCAGACCGAGCGCACCAACAGGACCTTGGAGGACTTACTACGGCTGTGTATACTAGACCGAGGGGAGCCGTGGGAGAAGATGTTACCGTTGGTTGAGTTCTCCTACAATAATAGCTACCAGTCCAGCATCAGGATGGCGCCTTATGAGGCCTTATATGGAAGGAGATGTAGGACCCCGCTTTCTTGGGTACAGGACGAGGATCCGAAGCTGCTGGGATCGGATTTCGTTGAAGACACCGAGGCTCAGGTGAGGCTGATCAGAGAAAGGATGCTGGAGGCGCAGAGCAGACAAGCAAAATACTATGACGCTCGGCATCGTCAGGTGGAGTTCCGGGTAGGAGATCGAGTGTTCTTGAAGATCCGGCCCATGCACGGAGTCTCACGGGTGCGCGGTCGGAGGAAGAAACTCAGCCCTAGGTATATGGGCCCTTACCGGATCCTGGAGCGGATCGGACCCTTAGCCTACAGGCTAGAATTGCCGCCAGAGCTGGCAGCTCTACACGACGTCTTCCACATCTCTTCGCTGAGAAGGGCTCTACTACGCCCGGAGCAGCGAATTTTGACCACAGAAGGGCCGGTAGCTTCAGACCGATCTGTTCACTTGGAGCCGGTTCGGATCGATGACAAAGGAGTGCGGATCTTGCGCCGCAAGAAGATTCCCTTAGTCAAGGTTCTGTGGAGAAATCACGGTCAGGAGGAGCACACCTGGGAACCTCAGGACCTGATGCAGGAGAGATACCCGGAGCTGTTTAGTCAGGTAATCCTCCCAACTCCTCAAGTAATTTAAAGTTTTCCTTCCTATTTACAATTATTCGTAGAATAATCTAAGAAGGTATAGGCTAAACTTTTTGTTTATTGGGGACTAGCCCGTAAATGTTGATATCGTAGGCACTGCAAACCATATGGGATGTTACAAGCTTAACTTATGCCGGTAGTGATCTCCCGTAGACTTAACCTTAATTTCGGGGACGAAATTTTTGTTTTGTTTATTGGGATTTGTAACATCCCATTTCCAATTAGGCCCCCCCTAAGAATAACTTTGGGCTTGCCTGGGCCATGGCAAGACCATAGGGAACCAAATAGACCAAATGGGCTTAGGAGTCTAGTAGAGACTCATTTTGGGCTGCAAATAGCAAGTTTCCAAAACACTGAGTTTGGGTGACCTAGTGAGTTCAAACTGACTCTAGGGCATTTCTAGACCCAATGTGGGGCCAATGAGTCACCATAGACTCAATGGGGTCAATACTAGTGGCCAAATTAACCTAAGCCAACCCTAACCCTAAAATGGTCAAAGTGCCCTTCCTAAGGGCCATGTGACCTCCAGGGGGCCAACTCAACTCCAACTAACCCTACCTAGGCCTTAGGGGAGTCCAATGGGTCACCAAAGACCCATTGATGTGGACCCAAAGAGTCAAAATAACCAAGTCAACATTTAACCCAAGTCAAGTCAACTTGACCTAATTGGGCTAACCCAACTTCAAGTCACCCCCCTCTTGGGCTAAGCCTAATGACAAGAATAATGTGAGATATTAGGGCTGCCAATAACCTAGTTCCTTGACCAGTCAACTAGGTGACTAGGAGAGAGAAAGAGAAGCCTAAATTTGAGAAATAAAAGAGGAGAGAGAAATGATAAAAGAAGTATTCATGGTGGACCCCCCCCCTCCCATGTTTTCATTTGGGATTTAATGAATGGGCTGCCAATAGGTTGTGGGAGGAAGACATTTCAGTTTGGAGGGTGACTAGGAGAGAGAGAGGATGAGAGAGAGAGAGAAGGAATTTTAAAGGAGGAGAGAGAAATTATTCAAAAATGGTGGAGGAGTTTTGGAAGACCAAGGAGTGTGGGGTTCGGCCATTAAGGGCTGAGAGGGGACTTTATGGAGGGGGCATTAAATTCCAGACGTTTCCCCAGCCACCCAAGAGGCGGTTACAGCCCCCCTCCTCCACCATGGCCGAAATTCAACATTTAGGGCCATTAATGGCCACTTCAAGCCATGACCCTCCCCCTCCCCTCTCTACCTTTTTAAACCCCCATCAGTGAGCCAAGGAGAGGTTTTCGAATCCCTAGCAGAAGAGAAGGGTGGCCGGAGCTTGAGAAGGAGGAAAACGCCGCCGCCGCCGTCGCCATGGCCCCTCGTCGATCTACACGTTGCATGGCCGCCGGGAAGGTCCTCCCTCACCTCTTCCTCTATGTTTAGATCCTAGGAATCATTAGGATGAAGTTTCATGCTCAAACGAATCGGTTTTGAGTTTTTAAAAATCTGAAAACCGCCATTTTTTGGAGCTTTTTGGAGCTCTCGGGTAGGGCGGCGCCGCCACCTCCGGCCGCCCTAACTCCGGCTATGGATAGCCCCCACCACCGGGAACAAATGGATGATGTTTCCCGGTGGTGGCGCCGCCTCAGGCCGCCGGGAAAAGCCCCGTAAAAAGGGCCTGCTCGGGTTGGATTTTCGGCCATTTGGAGAAGATGAGCAGCTACCATTGGATCCTACTTTAAGATTCGTGCAAACAGTGAAAATCATGATGTATAGTTGGGATATATTATTTGTATTTCTGTCACAGTTTTACCTCTTAATGTTTGTATTTATTAAAAATATCTAGAGCCCTCTACAGAAAAAGTAGTGAACATGAAAGTTGTAGCCCTTTGAGTCTACTTTATTTTAAAATTGATTTCACCCAATTTGGGTAACTGTGCTGACCTCAGCACTCAGTTTGGTGGAAGGTGTCCTTAGGCTAGGTCAGACACCATTTTGGTTGCCCACATCAAACCAGACCTCCAAATGACTTAAAATTTTATGTAGGGGTCATTCTTACCTACACCTATGACATATCCAAAAATGGTAATTTTTGGATAACATTTTTCTATAGTTTTTGCTTAAATTATTATAATCATATCTTAGAGTGATTAAGGGGTCTAATGACCTCCAAATCCCCCAAAATTTTGGTGGGAGGTCCTTAGGGACCTAGGGAAGCTCTGTATAAAGTTTCATTTAATTTGGAGAGGTTTTGGGTGGGTAATTACCCAATCCTAGGTTAGCCCATTAAGGGGCAAATAGGTCAAAAGTGCACTTAGTGATTTTAGTTGACCAAACTCCCTCACCAGAGGCTGAAACTTGGTCCACTGGTTTGTAATGGGCTCTAACACTCCCTTATGGTGTATGGAGTGGTTTGGGGTGAGTATGCCCTAGGACCCAAGTCCAAACCCCTAGGTTGGACTTTGGGGGCTTGTGAAGGGCATGGGGTCAAATGACCTTGAATGGAAGTGATTTTTGGTGGAGAGGAGACTAGTGAGGTTAGAACCCCCTGACCAAAGTCTTGGAAGATTTGGAGAGGGTTACCCTCCCTTAAACCCTAACCCTAGTTTAGGACACCTCCTTTGTTAAGGCAAAATAGGTCACCAAAACTTGCCTAAAGGCCATGGAACTTGGGTAGTGTACTTCTTGGGTTTAGGGAAGTCTCTGGGAAATAATGTTGAGAGCCTTGGAATTCAATACATGATAGTTCCTTCATAACTCACAAAAATAGGTTTTTGGGTATTTTAATTAATTTGATTTCTCTGGTTGATTAATGGATATGAAATTTTGGCAGAGAGCTTTTTAGATTCTTATACATATGCTTGAATTTTTCTGGAATTATTAACTGATTATTTTAAGTACTTCATTCACAAGCCATTGATTTTCTAAAGATGGTCAAATAATTATTATGGGTTGTTCCCTCACTGAAATCTGGTGTAACTTAGGCAAATGAGTTTTTATGACCTCTTACATCTCTGGTAATTATTGTAGAATTTTTGGATCTATAATCATAGGGGTTGATTCACAAGGCTTGCAATTTGTAGAATTTATAAATGATTTTTAAATAATATATTTAGGCCTTGTAAAATTATAATTTTTGGTCAGTGAACATTTATGGACATTGTAGAGCCCTGGTAATTTTCTTATAATTTTATGATGAATGAATGTAGTACCTCATGCTCAAAATCACTCATGGCTTTAATTTCTGGATAATTAAATAAATATTAAATTATTTAGGAAAAATTTGGAAGTGCTGGATTTAAGTTATAAAAGTCATGATAGGCCCTTAGTAATTATCTTAGGGTGTTTGGATGAGAAATTGATGCACTTCCTATCATACTTGTTGATTTGCTCAAGTTGGTCTGCATATAGTGAAATCATAGAAATTGTAATACCATGGTCATAGGGCGACAAATCATGTGTAAATGCCGTGGCAAGATGATTCGGAGGTTATCAATGAAATTGGGTATGGGATAGTGGTTAGGTTAACTAAGGATGGGTGGAGCTCGGGTTCGACGGAACATCGTCTTTCCTGGGAGCGGGTGAAGGAGTTAAAATTCATTAGGGTTAGAACCAGAGTAACATTAAGGGTTTGGGTACGGGGTATTAACCAACAATAATAAGTGCCTTGCGAAAGGGAACTTCGGGCCGTAATGCACCGTCTTGGTTCCTAGTGCCCCTTGAGAGCCCTTCACGGGGTATACCGGGGGCAGTCCTGGGCTAACGTAAACTGTAATAACAAACCGACAAGAGTAACTTAGTAACTAGGGCTGCACTCTTCACAACACTGTTGGCACAGGAAGGTTGATGAGAGCTTCGACTCGGTTGATTTGGAAACGGACAGGACGGTCCGGGGAGCTTCGGCTCGGTTGATTTGGAGACGGACATTTTGGTCCGGGGGGCTTCGGCTCGGTTTTGAGTGCTTACGGTTTAACTTGCATGTGCATAAAATAGGAAAAGTTAAGGTGGTGGGTCTTTCGATATCGGGGAGTTCGATTGCACCGACACCGATATCGTTGACTCGGCGGGGTGATTAGCACTCCGCCAACAGAAGTCCGGTGCGCCAGCCGGCAAGAGTACGCAGGCGTCCGCTTTGTGCACCAAGCGTTGAGGCGTACGATAGGTCAGACCAGTGTGCTTTACTGGTTTTGGAGGTGGGCGAGGCCCAACCCACCGCTTCCGTTTGCCACTACGGAGGTATCCTGGGAGGTAACGGCTCCGAAAGGGGGAACTAAAGGTCTGTGTGCACAGAGTCGGGTGTGTGAGTTGCACTGCATGACATAACATACCCACCATATAGTTGCATATCATAATCATTCAGAACAACCTTGACACCTAAAGTATAAGTGGAATGGGACGCTTATACCTTAGGACTTGCAAAACGACCCCTTGGTCTATAAGCTTGTGTGGGCAAGTTTATAAATCAAAGGTTAATTTCAATATATATATATGCTGCTGTTTGATAACCGACACCCCAACGTATAAGTGGTATGGGACACTTTTATACGATGGGAGCCTTGCAAAAGATCCCTTGGCTTATGTGTACTCGCATAAGTGAAGGTTTAAATTACCTTACTTATTTTCCTTCTTGTTTGACCTGTTACAACACTTAAGATTTATATTGCTCCCCTGTTATAACTTGCTAGTTAGGTCCACCATCATCTGCTTTGACTGCTCTCCACTTTCATGTCCTCCCCTTTCTTCCTCTCCGCCCGGTGCCTTAGAGCGTGGGGGAAGGGGTGGGGGATGATAGGACTTAGTCTTTTAGACTAACGGTTTTCGAACCATATCATTTTAGGGGATCGTGGAGCCCAGCATGGAGGAGCAGCCCCAGAGATCGGTGCGCCTAGAGATGGGGCAGTCTAGCTCCGGAGTTCACACCGCCGGGACCGTGAGTCTCGATCCTTGAGTAGTTTCTGATTCGCTTCCGCATGAGAGACTTGTAGTGAGGATATTTTGTACCGGGCATAAGCCCGTAATTATATTACTCTGATGTTTCTGTGGACACTCCCTTCGTGGAGTTTTATTATATATATATGTGATTTTTATTATTGTGGACTGCATTGCTTTTACTTCAATAATTGTGCTACTTCTGTGATCGAATTTGGCCGGCAGAATCGGCGCCTTGTGGTGATGACCCTTCGGGACGTGAAGGAGTCACCGCAAAGCGGCGGTTCTGGGCCTAAGACCCCGGTAGTTGAAAAAGAAAAAAAAAAGGGGGTCTTACATTTGGTCTGTCACAAGATGGTTGCAAAATGGGCATCACAAAATATATTTAGTGACCAAATCAATTTTCGTCACAAAATGTATATTTTCAGTGACAAATAATTTCTGATACTAAATGTATATTTTTTGTGACCATTAATTTTTGTTACTAAATGTACATTTTTTGTGACAATTATTTTTCGTCACAAAAATATATATTTTTAGTGACTATTAATTTTCGTCACTAAATGTATGTTTTTAGTGACAACTATTTTTTCATTGCTAAACATACATTTTTAAATAAATTTATTTATTTGCTATTAAATAGAAATAAATAAGTTGCAAGACTAAGACATGATAATAAATAGAATAACTATTTGGTAAAAGAATAATCTCAATGAAAATATATCTTTATTAAAAGTAAAAAAAAGGAAGGTGGGAGATAGCCCAAACCCCTCGATACAAATCAGCATAACTCTTTAGATCTACTAAACCCAATACAAGACAAAAATTCTATAATAAACAATTTACTCGTGAGAATTATTTTCTTTCTTCTTATTAGGCTCGTTCTTCTTGCCTCATTCCATCTTCGGCGTCTCGTTTTTGAGCTCTTCCTTTTTTTCAACTTTCACGGCCAGTCCAATAAAGAGAAGTTCAGTATGCCAAAACTTCCTCCTTTTTTCCAACTTTCACCAGTCCAACTTTCACCTTTTGTTGTAGTGGGCATGCCACAACTGGGTGTCCAATAACTGCTCAATGTCCATTTTTGTTTTCCTTCAAGAAAATCAAAAAAAAACATGGTTAAATCAAATGAAGAGATCCACAAAGAGTTGATCTAGTCTTTAAATCACTCAACAAAAAGATCCTTCGACGCTCGATAATTGACACCCCATACTTCTTTAGTTGGTGAATCGGGTCCACTCTACAAAATAAAGTTACTTCATAAGCATATTAAACATAGTTCATAATTAAAAAGAAACTATGGTAGGAATAGAGAAATCTGTATACCATTGTGTAAGTTTTGCCTGATCCAGTTTGGCCGTATGCAAAGATCCAAACATTATAACCATCAAGAACGGAACGTACTAGAGGCTGGATATCCAAAAAGACTTCCCCTATTAAAACATCAATCAATGTATGAATCAACCAAATAATTATTAAGCACGGACTCTCGAATTCAAATTATATATTATCAATATTTTTTATCTAGAAAGTTCATGTATGACTCTGTATTGAAGACATCTAAGAAAATTAGATTTGCAGGGATAAAAGTAGGAACCTTGAGTAGCTGATGGTCCATAGAATTTATTAAATTTGAACATTTTTTCTCCATCCTTCACTTGTTTGGATGGGTTTAATACAACAAGTTCGCCATTCTCACCAATGGAGCCTACAATTGAAGACTTGTTTAAAGAGTAGAATCAAAACACCTTTAACTAAACACTGACAGTCATAATCATCATCAGTAAGCGTATATAGCTGTTAGCACTGGCGGCAATGCATTGGCATAGCTCCCGTGGCTTGGACAGCATGGGCATGTGATATGCACTGTTGATCTCCATCACCTCCTTCATCGGACTGTTATTAACCATCCATCGCTGATAATCGGGAGTCAATGAGGCATCTTCTCCGCAGAGCATGAACACGTTGTCCACCGATCCATACCTCTCCTCCGATAAAGCCGCTCTCTTGCTCAAATCTTCCTGGAAGAATGATGTAGGCCTCACAATCATATTTTTTTCCACCCAGCACCTGCACCTGCAGTTTCCAGCAGTAGCCAGCCCCCTATTTTGCAGCCCAAGAGCAAGACCAACCCTCCCCCACCTACAGGTGAGACATCCCTCACTAGACCCATTACAGTAATTCTCCCACTCTACTGCTCCTCTTAACCTTCCCCAACTCATCCCACAATACCTCCAACTACACTATACAACAAACCTACATCTCGGCCAGCCCCACCCACCGACAGCTACCTTACAACCCTCTTTGCTTCTCCGAACAGACCATAGCCTAGTGAACTTCTACTACACTTAGCAGCACGCAGCAAAAAAGAACAAGAATGTCCAAAAATTCAAATGCGAGGCGCCGTCACCAATCGTCGTGGAACTATAGAAGGAATTCATTCATACCTGAGAAAAATAAAAATTAAAGCAGAGGTTAGCATGGTCATGATATTTATTATATAATTTCCTAATTAAGGTATATATATATATATAATAAAGAAAAATAATATTATATAGAAAAAATGAAACATATTATATATATATATATATATATCTTTACTTTTACTATTTAAATATATATTATAAACCCAAAATAAATAATGAAAAATTATAATTTATTTTCAAATGAGAACATGTTCTATGAAAGCCAAAAGATGAAAACTTCACAATGTTTGCTATTACTACAAAGTTTTTTTGGTTTTAGTAACAAAACATTTGATCATTAAATATTATGGGTTGCTCACTAAATGTCTTTAGTGGGAAGCATAGCTCATCACAAAGTGGAGGTTTTTGTAATTCATAACATCCAATGTACAAAAGTACCTCTAGGTCTAAATACATTTAGTGGAGGTTCTTATTTTTAAAATTATAAAAACCTTCCTTGTAAGTGTATATTAGTGAACATTAATCCATAACTTAAAAGACCTCCTAAAAATTTACTTCAACCCGAAGGTATCTTTTGTGTATGGATGTTATGAAATATAAACGTATATGAGAGATTTTTGTAATTTCAAAAGTAGTAGGTGTGCAATCATTAATTTTGCTAATATATAGATATATATACAAAAGTATAAATCTAGACACCAATTAAGCTAGGGTATCATATATAATATATACATATAAAAATAATAAATTAATAATAATGATAATATCTTTAGAAAATATTCACACCTATTGTTAGAAGTTGTTGCACATAAGTAGCTCATCAATATCTTTAGATATCAATAGTTGCATTTGTTCCCAAAAACCCAAAACATACCCCTTCCTGAACTGCAAATGTCAAAGAATGAACTGTAATCTTCATAGCATGATTTTTTCCAGTAAGATAGACCTGATATTCCATATAAGAACATTAAAGCATTTATCAGCAAACTTTATAGGGACAAATTATAGCTAATGATCTGTATGAAAATACATGATGAGGGGCTCAAATAAGTCTCTTTTAGTAACATAACTTTGGGGGTTATAAATTGATTATCAGGTTTAGAATTACCTTTCCCAGATTTTGCAAGCAAATATTTATAGCATTATCTCTAAGGCCATTGAGAATTCTCTACGTTTCTGTTGTGACATTTGCATCCTCATCAGTCATGGACATCGATGATTCACCCTAATGATCCCAAAAGAGGTTCAGAATAGCTCTGAGACGTGTCATACTAAATGAAAGAGAGATTGAGCTCAAGTGAGGAGGAGAATTGGCGAGAAGAACATTATCCTTTGATCTTAGAGATTAGTGGTTAAAGTTCAATAATATCTTGGCTTCAAATTTTGCGAACCTCCTGCTTTGCACTCCAAATGTCTAAAAGTTGAATTTTTATGTCTCCACACACTATATATGCACTAAACAATAATCCGACATTTCTAACCTCGCACTAATAAATATTATAATAATTACCGCATAACAAGAAAGAAGCTCGCAAATTGCAACTCATGATAATGAAACACCATCAAAATAATAATATTTGATTGTCAAATTTAAAATAAATAAGCAATATTGTGCAAGTTTGATTTAACAGATTCATGCTTGATTTCTCAACATACCTTATAGCCGAACAAAATTTTTGTTTCTCAATATGTATTTTTTATAACAATTTCAACATAGTTGCTACTAAAGCAGTTGAAAATAACTGCACCTCAATAACTTAATGAATAAGTAGATGCAATGTTTGATATTATAGGGAAGAACCGCAAAGAGAAGTACAGTAAGACATCGAAAGCAAAAGAGAAATGCTTGATATATCCAAGATGGGGTTAAGTTGAAAGATTAGCCTAATAAATTTAATAAATACTTCATTGCCAAGTTAGCTCTCCAAATAAAAAAGTATATCAACAAACCAACCATAAAATATCGGAGCTTTCAAAGCAAATAAGGAGAATATTTACTGACCAAAGTGACTGAAATGCCCTGTGTGAATAGATGAGATTAACCCAATAACTATAGCACAGGGGAGGATGATTTCTTCATCCAAGCCATTGAATGCCATGTTTTAGTGTTGGGATGAATCTAAGGATAACTAAACAGGGGAACTCACCAAGGTAGAAGATGTAATGGAGGATTTCCTGAGTCATTATCAATATAGTTGCAAAGGCATGATTGATAATGGAGTGACAAACCTGAATGATAATATGTAGAAATATAACCTTGCATAAATCTCTCAAGGGATATAAATCAGATATGAACTAATAAAGCATGGGAGATAATCTTGAGAGTAACAAAGAGATCAAGTTGCACATGATAGCAGAATCCATTCAGCACTAGTAATTAGTTAAAGCATTGATCAAGTTTTGACCGACTTAACACAAAAAAGGGATAATTATAGAAAGAACTCATTACCCTCAGTCGTCTCTTAATAGTTAACAACAAGCTGAGATATTCCGGACGTTGTTCCAATTTGGTCTTTGCATTGCGTAAAGAACCTACTTCATTAGCTGCCTGCAGAACCAATGAAAGAAAAGAAATAAATTTGATCACAAGATTCATTAGTTGTCTGCAGAACCAATGAAAGAAAAGAAATAAATTTGATAACAAGATTTATTAGCTGGATAGAGAGAAAGAGGCAATGGTGTCACCTGTAGGTCGAGAGCGGGCAAGAAGCCCTAACCCAAACTTAAGATGGTAGATCCACCGGTGGAAGACAAGGAGAGATCTAGGGCTTCATATCTGATAGCTTCAAAGAAGAGAAGGGTTGGGTTTCATGGGGAGAGATCGCGGATTCACGTGCCCTAGGGGTAGCAGCCGACTGCTTAAAGAATGCTCTGACGGCTAGGAGTGGCGTTTACGGCGTGGAGGAAGATCGTCGATGGCATCGAGAGGCTCTCCGGTGAGGGTACGCATCATCGATCGGCTCCGGTGATGTGGTTTCCTTCCGTGGAATCGGGAAGGGAGGAAGGTACGGGGACGGGAAAGGCGGAGGGTTGCTGGGTGTTTGAAAGAGTAGTTTTTATAAATTTCATTTTAAGTTTAATTTTGATGTACAAAATAGTTATTTTTTGGTGTATAAGTAGTAGTTTTGATTAAGAATAGATAGATAAGAACATTTTTAAAATGTTGCAAAATATAATTTTAACGAGCAACATCTTATAATTGTTGCTTAATGAGAGTTAACAAATGCATCATTTAGAGAAAGCTGAAATGGGAGTGGGGGAGAGACAGGGGAGGCTGAACTCACATTGGAGGGTAGATGTCCCAGCAGTGGCGGCGGAAGTTGTCCCCAGCAGTGGCGAACTGCGACGACCGTAGATCTGCGACTGCATAAGACCTACGACAGCCGTCATGACGTGCGAAGGTCGGAGAGGGTGGAAGATCTGCGACGTGCGAAAGGGGCAGAGCGACGAGATTAGAACTGCGATGAGGGGTGTGAGGCCGTGAGGGGGTGTGTTAGGGTTTTTACAGTGAGATGGGCAGAGCTATGTGCGGAAGGGGCAGGATCCAAAATAAAAGAAATGAAAATAAATGCGGGATCCAAAATAATGGCCGGATATTCTTAATTATAATTTGTATTTTATTTTGTGACCATTATATTTCGTTACTAAATAGTCCTATTTAGTGACAAAATTTAATTTGGTTGCTAAAAATTATTTTTTGTGACGTAATACTATTTTGGTCACTAAAAAATACTTTTTAGTGACCGAAAATTTATTTTAGTCACTAATTAATTGGAAATCATCATTTAGTGACCAATCTACATTTTGTTCACAAAAAGTATACTTTTAGTGATGACAAATATTTCGTCACAAATATTTCGTCACTAAAAGTCTATTTTCTTGTAGTGTTAGAGATAATGCAGCTGTAGGAAATCTGAATCATCCAGCAAAAGTTATGACTCAAGGTGAGTCTTTGGGCAAGGCTGAAATGACAGTTTCTGATGCCGTCAGATGCATGTTAGCTAGAAAGAGACATGCAACTGGTGGGTCTCAAAAAAGACCAAAACAGTCAGCCGAAAGACTTACTTTCAGTCAAATGGCTGCTGAAAGAAATCAGAGATATACAACAACACATCTTCTCACTATTCAAGGAGCTGTCCAGCAAAATACTACTCCTAAATAGAAAAGGAGATATAATGTCCATGAGTGCAGGTGTTGTGGCAAAGTGGGCCACTATGTTATAGATTGCTGGCACAATCCTTCAGTGTCCAGAGGTAGCCAACCTGTCAGGAATACTACAGGAAGGCAAGCTTATTTTTGGGCTAATGTGAACCTAGGACCCAATAAAAATTTGGGTCCTAAGGTGAGATAAACTATTTTTTTCAGGTTAGTTTAAGTACCAATTCTCCTAAATGGTACTTAGACAGTGCAGGCACATGACTAGAACAAAGGAACTATTGAAGGAGTTCACTCCAGTAAAGAATGGACCTAAGGTCATCTTTGGAGGCTCTAATAAGGGAATAACAAGTGGGTATAGTAAGATCTCAAATGGCATAATCACCATCACCAAGGTAGCTTATGTGGAGGGGTTGCAACACAACCTCATAAGCATAAGCCAACTATGTGACCATGGTTATGACATTTCCTTCTATAAGGATAAGTGTCACATCAAGAGGTTAATTGACCAAAGTGTCATCTCAACATGCACAAGGAGTGGGAATGTATATTGTTTAAACTTTTCTTGCTTAGATAGTAGCTCCCCTATATTCCTAGTTGTAAATGACAAAGTCTCATATTATGTCCAATGGCACAAGAGACTGGTTCATTTGAATTATAAGACCATTGGTCATCTCTTCAGTGATGAGCTAGTTAGGAATGGTCCAAAATAAAATGCTCTAAGGAGGGTATCTGTGCTGCTTGCCAAAAGGGTAAGCAGACTAAGACCTCTTTCAAGAGCATTGGGACCAAGGACTCAGTGAGATTCTTATATCTCATATATATGGACTTGTTTGGTCCTATGTCTATTCAGAGTCTAGGTAGGAAGGTCTACACCCTTGTGGTTGTTGATGACTATTCCAGGTTTGCTTGGGTGTTCTTCCTTGGAAGAAAGGATGAAACCCTTGATGTCTTCATGAATTTTTTCAGGCAAATTCAGAATGAACTTGCAAGTTCAGTTGTCAAAATAAGAAGTGACCATGGAACTGAATTTCAGTCTGCTGTCATGACTACTTTCTACAAAGAGCTAGGGATTCATCAAGAATTCTCCTCTCCAAGAACACCCTTACAAAATGGGTTAGCTGATAGGAAAAATAGAACTCTCATAGAAGCTGGGAGAACACTGTTGAGTGACACTTCTCTCCCTGGATATTTCTGGGCTGAGGTAGTTAACATTGCATGTCATGTTCTCAATAGGGCTTCTATCACCAAAGGCCACAAGAAGACTCCCTATGAGATCTTGAAGGGTAGAAAACCAAACATATCCTATTTCAGGATCTTTGGTTGTAAGTGTTTCATCTTGAACAATGGTAAGTCAAAAGTGACTAAGTTTGCTGTCAAATCCCATGAGAGGATCTCTGTTGGGTACAACAATAATAGAGAGGCATATAGAGTCTATAACTTGACTAATCAAGTTGTAGAAGAATCTATCCATGTAGTGTTTGATGAGTCAAGCATGATTGACAGTGAGTTATCAAGATCTTTGCCTAGTTTTGCAGGTACAGAAGTTGTGATGGAGTAGCTCTCCATCAAAGATAAACACCTAGCTGTGCAAGAAAAATATGGAGAGGGAGGCTGTCCAGAGGAAGCACAAGACAGTCTTGCAGAGATGAAGACCATCCAGCTGAGGAAAATGATGCTCAGCAAGATGCAGTTTTGCTACCCCCAGCAATAAGATTTCTGAAAGATCATCCTCCAGATCAGATAATAGGTGAGGCTAGCCAAGGTGTATAGACCAGAAGCAGGAGTTTCAACACAGCACTTTATACCAGCTTCCTGTCACAAGAAGAGCCCAAGAAATTTGAAGAGGCAAATCAAGACCAATTCTTGATTGGTGTTATACAAGAAGAACTTGAAATACTTGATTTCAAGAGCTTAGACACCTTGAGGGGGGTGAATAGGTTCTAATTTTCTTTAAGAATTTTAGGCAATTAGCTTATTCTAACTTAGCATAGATAATACAATTCTCAGCATAGCAATCACAACACAGCAATCACAGCACACCAATCATAGCACAGTACAGTACACCAGATTTATAGTGGTTCCCCAAGATATGGGTACATCCACTTTCCCCCCTTCGCTTATCCAATAGAGAATTGGATTCAGTCCAACTTCCTTCCACTTACTCAGATCCACAGATCTTACAACTCAGAACCAGATTGGTTCCTACAGCTCAGACTTATACAAGTCTTACCTCAGATTCTTCCCAAGAATCCTACCTCAGGCCTCAGCCCTACCTCAGCCTTTATCACTAGGCTTACAACTCATACTTTCACAAGTCCTACACCTCAGGCACTCAGCCTTACCTCAGCCTTTATAATTACAGGCTTACAACTCAGATCTTACAAAAGATCCTATAAGAAAATTGAATGTTTTAAAGGGTACAAAAATTTCACCAGATAGGAAAAAGTTCCAGTTTGGAATGATGTTACTGGAAAAGATTCAGGGAAGCGTCAAGAAACCAAATTTTGCAAGGATCATCTCTCTCCTTCTCCAAGAGATAAATCCTCAAGTGTTTCACCTCTCCAAAGGTACTCCCCTCCATCATACCTCAACATCTAGATCCTCTTGCAGAACAGCCTCTAGCAGATGATTCAGCTCAGGCAGCCTTTCAAGGAGGTGTGCCAGTCTTCTCACCCAGACCTGAGGGTGATGTGACTGAGCCTCCCCTATCCTATACTGAGACATGGCAAGATGATTTTCCACAAAGTTCTCAAGGTCCCTCAAAGAAGAAAAGAAAATATGGTGACGGCGCTTCTGCCAGCCGTTCTGCACCCAGGAAAGAGCCAGCTTCTGAAGGTAGACCACTTGTTGTACATGCTGAAGTGTGGAGTCCTACCTCTAAGTCTCTAATTCTTGATACCTTGAGGTTAGTGACAGATCTTGGTGAGAACAGAGATAACCACTACAGTTATTCAGAATGGAAAGCCTATGAAGCATCTCAGATAAAGATCAGGCTCCATGACAGGAATTGGGGGCACAACAACCCAGCTGCTCCTCCTAGGCCCAGGACTTACTTTCCTAAACCTTTCAGTTACCTAGAGAGGCAAGAGCAGAAGAGAGAAAGGATGAACAAAGAAGCCCCTTCTTGAGTTGATATGAGAGTGTGGAAATGGACCTTTGATTTGTTTAAAACATTTCTATATATATATATTTAATTCTGATTATGGCAATGTTTTTGTTTACCCTGCTTTAGCATCAGCTTATTCTCTTTTTATATGTATGTTGTTCTTTTACTCTAAGTAATTCACCTTAGTTTAGAGGGTGCTGACATCTACAAATAGGGGGAGATTGTTGGGATTTGTCTCCACAATACCTCAGATTTGTAGGAGGTCAGACCTTGAACTAAGATGAATTAAGATGTATTTGATGGTGTGTTTGAGTTGTATGTGTGCAGGTTCTCATTGCCAAGTGTAGACCAATGTCAGTCTATAATGGGTCACCAAACACAGGACCATGCAATGTAATCCCTCATTGTGTGATCCAAAGTGTTGGCCCATGTATAGCCTCTCTATTGGGATACACTTCTCATTCATGCACTTGGATTGATGGACAGATACATTGAAGCTAATTTCCTCAGAAAAATATTTCTAAGTCCTTTTCATACTCGAGTATCAGACTTAATACTCGAGTAGTTAGTTAGTCACTCGAGTAAGTTCTTTTCATACTCGAGTAAGTGACTTAGTCACTCGAGTAAATCATATATCATACTCGAGTAGATCCATTTCTTCTCTTCTCTGAAAGTTCAAGTATTCATACTCGAGTAACTGCTTTTCATACTCGAGTAAGTGTTTCTTATACTCGAGTAATTGATTTTCATACTCGAGTAAGTGAATGTTTTCCCGAGTAACTTTCTATACATACTCGAGTAATTTCTTTCCCTTCACTCGAGTGTCTTCAACTCTTTCACTCGAGTAGTTCTTCGTTCTCTGTCTAAAGAAAATTCTCTTAAGTCCTATTACTCGAGTATTTACTCTGATACTCGAGTAGTTCCCTTTCACTTGAGTAATTTCTTTTCTGATACTCGAGTAGTTTAAGTTTCACTCGAGTAGATTTCTCTTCTTATACTCGAGTATACTTCTCATTGCCACTCGAGTATCTAACTTCTCATACTCGAGTATATCTTGTCTCTAACTCGAGTATAGTATATCCATTATTCCAGAATTTCTCTAAGTATAATTTCGCCATGTGTATTTTGAATCGGTTATTTCTGATTGGTCCACGTGTCATCCCTAATTAAGATTATGACCATTGGAGTCCACCTATAAATAGGTCCTTTCAGATTTGACTAAAGACAAGATTACAGAGATATTCATTTTAAGAAAGAAAAAGAATGTCCGTGAACCCTAATTTCTCACGCCGCCATTGACGTTCACGGAAGAAGTTCTGGATCGCCGATCTCTGTCTTCAACGATTGTTTCTCCAGCGATCCAGACAAAAGTGAATCACTCGATCTTACCGAGCCCCAAAGATTTCAGATCTATCTTCTCGATCGAGGTGATTCTAGTTTTTAGATTCGTGGATCTCTCTCAAGTTGTCTTCAACCTTTTCTGATCAAGCCAAAGTTCTTAAAGAAGAAGACTGTCAAGATCCAGATCTGAGATTTTATTATTGGTTGTATTTTATTTTTCAAACCAAGTTTCATTGTAGGAGGTTTTCTCCGAGATTAGTAGGAAGACCTTTTCTTCCGAGTTTTGTAGATCCGATTTGGATCGAGATTTGTAGGAACGTGGTTCCGAGGTGTAGGATTGTTTTCAATCCGAGATAGTGGAGTAGCCGAGTCTAGTGATTTGCTAGATCAGTGAGGAAAGTGGACGTACCCAAGTTGGGGAACCACTATAAATCTCTTGTCTTCTGTGATTGCTTGATTCGTGCTGTGTTCAATTTTTAATTCCGCATTAGACACGCATTTCACCTATTCACCCCCCTCTAGGTGATTTAGGCTATCAACTTAGCACTTTCAATTGGTATCAGAGGAAGGTTCATCGTTAAAAGGTTAACACCTTGATCGTATCCTTCTAAGTTGAGTATCAAGCATGAGTAAGACTAAGGATTTTGCCAAGCTCCCTATCTGCACCAAGAACAACTTTCCTATATGGAAGGAAAGGGTCAAATTCTTCATGGAAGCTGTAGACCCTCGGATCCTCATGATTGTTGAAGAAGGTCCTTATGTTCCTATGACCGTATCAACAATAGATCCAACCAAAAGGGTACCAAAGAAATTGATGGATCTAGACAAGGATGAGATTGCACTTGTCTCTCTGGACAAGAAAGCTAAGAATATCATAGCAAGTGCAGTCGATGACTCAATGCTGCAGAATCTGATTCATTGCCAATCTACTAAGGAGATGTGGCAATCCCTAGTGACTCTAATGGAAGGTACTTAAGAAGTGAGGGATGATCGTAGGTCCCTACTGAACCAGAAGTATGAAGCCTTCAGGCAAGGACCAAAGGAGGCTATAGCCGACACATTTGAAAACTTCTTCAAGATAGTCAATGGACTAAGAGTGTATGGGCGAGTCTTCACAAATGGAGAGCTGAATGATAAGTTTCTGAGATCTCTCACCAAAAAATGGGATAACAAAGTTTGTGTCATCCGAGAGTTTGGCAGACTAGCTGAGACAGATCCACAGAACTTATTTGGCAAGCTGATGTCCTATGAAATGCAAATCAACTCTAGAAAAGCTGAAGAAGAGAACAGTCGCTTCTCCTCAAAAGAAAGGTCAGTTGCTTTGAAGGCCGACAGTTCAAGGAAGGGCAAAGCTGCCTCACCAGTCCCTCCTCAAGAAATAAGTGAAGAAGAAGGCTCCGAGCCAAGCACCTCAGGCTCAGAACTATCTGAAGGAGAGTTCTCTTTGCTCTCCCGACAATTCAAGAAATTCTTAAATAAGAAGAAGCAATGGAGAGGCAAAGATGCGTCATACAGAAGATCACGACGTGATGATGATCAGAGAAAGAAAGGCTCAAGTAGCCACAACAGGTATAACTCTAAACCGAACAAACAGATTTCGACTGACATCATTTGTTATTGCTGCAATAAGCCAGGTCACGTCATCGCCGATTGCCCTCACAAAAAGAAAGAGGGTGGAAGAAGAGAGGAAAAGAAATCCTCACACCATAAGAAAAGGAAAGAGATAAGCTTAGTAGCCAAGAAGAGCAAAACTCTAAGCGACTCTGACTCATCTGAGTCGAGTGAAGAAGAGGAAGCCTACTTTGGGCTCATGGCTCATTCAGATGATGAACAAGTCCCCCAGTTTACTGGGGAGGTAAAATCTCACACTCCTCTTTCTGATTCTGATGATGACAATAAGCAAGAGGGATATTCCTCTGAAGATGAATCTGAGCTCATGGGTCAGTATAAGGAGTTACTCACCGCTTACGAAAAATGTCGTAGAGTAGTGAAAACTCAAGCCAAAGAGATAAAATCTCTACAGGCTAGTGAGAGCAGCTTGAGAGAAGAAGTCAATAAGACTAACTCTCTTCAAGAGAACTTCAATGCAGCTATGGAGGAATACAATAAAGCTCTCAAGCACCTCGACCTTAAGGAGAAAATCATCAAAGAACTGGAACAACAACTCGAGGATGAAAAGAAGCTTGTTGAGAGTTTCTCTAAGCCTAAGACAGTTCTTCCAATCGTTGCTGAATTCTCTGCTAAGGCCAAGGGTGCTGGTTTAGGCCACATTGGCTCTTCTAGTAAATCCTCTAGGAGAAACAAGGCCAAGAGAAAGAATAAGGCTGCCCGGAAGGCTCTAGCTGAAGAAAAAGGGAAAGCTCCCTTGGAACCTGTTGTGTTCAAGAAAGTTATCTTTCCCACAAACGAACTCGATTATGAGTCCACCTACGGACACTTTTCTAGGCCGATCCCTGAGAAGCCTAAGTCAAGATACCAAGGTTGGACTCGTCCTCGTAACTTTGGCGAGAGTGTCTTCAAGGCACCTTATGAGGAGATTCAGCTTCAAAGCTATGGACCTTATGCTCATGTTCATAATTTCAAAAAGACACCAAAAGTAAAACCTACTGTAGAAAAGCCTATGAAGGAGCAGACCTCATGTAACTGCCATCATCATGAAGCCTCTTCCTCCAAGAGTAAAGCTCCTGCTAGACCTTCATTCCAGAAAGTCAAGCAGGACTACACAAGGCAAAGATACAACAGGTTCAACTGTTGGTGTTGTGGCAGAATTGGTCATTTTGCCATCGATTGTTGGTTCAATCCTAGAAATGTTGCAACCCCTCAAGATAGCAATGTGAGAATGACCACTCATGAGGCTAATACTTGTAGGGGGAGCTTTCTAACTCGAGACCAAGGACCCAAACATGTTTGGGTTCCTAAGGCTAAGTGATTATAACTGCAGGTATGTCCAAAGACCACCAAAACGCCAATCTGGTATTTGGACAGTGGATGCTCTCGGCACATGACCGGGACAAGAAGCCTACTTCAAAACTTCACCCCAGTCTGCAACGGACCAAAGGTCATCTTTGGAGGTTCAGATCGTGGGACAACTAAAGGCTATGGTATGATTTCTAATGGTAGCGTATCCTTTTCGAATGTAGCATATGTTGAAGGATTGGAACACAATCTCATCAGCATAAGCCAACTATGCGACAAAGGATACGTAGTTGAATTTCATGCTGACAAGTGTTTGATAAAATCGGTTGACAACATGGAAACTATTTTATCTGGCACTCGAAGCAGAAATATTTTCTGTTTAAACTTCATCTGTATAGACTCTTCGACACCAGTGTGTTTGTTAGCAAAAAATAGTGCATCTCTTGCTGACCAATGGCACAAGAGACTAGCACATATTAATTTCAAAACTATTAATAAATTATTCTCTCAAAACTTAGTACGTGATGCGCCTAATGTCAAGTGCGTTACGGACAGCCCTTGTCACGCTTGTATCAAAGGCAAGCAAACAAGAAGTACGTTTAAAAGCATAATAGGCAAAGATTCCAATAGAAGCTTACAGCTTCTCCATATGGACTTGTTTGGTCCACTGCAAATTAGAAGTTTGGGAGGTAAGGAATATACGTTGGTTATTGTGGATGACTACTCGCGCTTTGCATGGGTATTCTTTCTGAAACACAAGTCAGATACCTTCAGCATTTTCACTAATTTTGTTAGGCAAATCCAGAATGAATACAACTGTTCCATAGTCAAAATCAGAAGTGACAATGGAACGGAATTCAAGTCTGGAGCCATGACAGAATTCTGTGAAAGTCAAGGTATCTTTCATGATTTTTCCTCTCCTCGTACCCCACAGCAAAATGGAGTAGCTGAGAGAAGGAATAGAACACTTATAGAGGCTTGCCGGACCATGTTGAGTGATGCCTCACTCCCAGAATACTTCTGGGCTGAAGCTGTCAACACCGCTTGTCACGTGCAAAATCGAGCACTCATCAACAAGAACCATGATAAGACCCCTTACGAACTTCTAAAAGGCAGGAAACCAAACATTTCATACTTCAGAATCTTTGGCTGTAAATGCTTCGTGCTTAACAACGGCAAGTATCACTCTACCAAGTTTAGCGAGAAAAGCTTTGAAGGTATTTTTGTAGGTTACAGCAGCCATAGTAAGGCTTATCGTATATTTAATAGAAAAACTCTAGTGGTAGAAGAGTCGATACATCTTGTATTTGATGAGACGAGTATGCTGCAAAGCAACTCCTCTAGTGTGCCTATTGTAGATGCAGGTATAAAGTTGCAGGAACTTAGTTTGGATGAATCTGCAAAAGGTGAAGACGAGACGTTCATCAAGATCACCTCTACAACCTCTAATGGAGAGGCAGATGTTCAAGATGAAGAACTCACTCCAGCTGAAGATGCAACTCCAGTGGCTGAAGAGATTCCTGATGCAAGAACCATGGGGTTCAGGAACCTGAAGGATCATCCCATTGATCAAATCATAGGAGATCCTCTAGATGGTGTCAGAACTCGTCGAGGTACAACTAACGAGAATTTACACTTAAATTTTCTCTCACAGGTTGAACCAAAGAAATTTGAGGAAGCCAACTCCGATGCATCCTGGATTCTAGCCATGGAAGAAGAACTGAATCAGTTCAAACGATGCAAGGTTTGGACACTTGTTCCTAGACCCAAAGGTAAGAACGTCATTGGGACAAAATGGGTCTACCGAAACAAGATGGATGTAGATGGAACAATTGTAAAGAATAAGGCCAGACTCGTCGCTAAGGGATACCGTCAAGAAGAAGGAATTGACTTCGACCAGACATATGCTCCAGTGGCAAGAATGGAAGCGATCAGGCTATTTCTAGCCTACGCCGCACTTAAGGGCTTCACCGTCTATCAAATGGACGTTAAGTCCACTTTCCTGAATGGTGACATTAAGGAAGAAGTGTACGTAGAGCAACCTCCAGGTTTCGTTGATCCAACTTATCCTAATTATGTTTACTTATTGCAAAAAGCACTATATGGTCTTAAGCAAGCTCCTCGAGCTTGGTATGAGACGATGTCTACCTTTCTTCTTGAGAACAAGTTCACAAGAGGAAAGATAGACAAGACATTATTTCTTAGGGAAATAAAAGGCAAGATTTTGCTAGTGCAAATCTATGTCGACGACATTATTTTTGGCTCTACAGATAACAGCCTCTGCAAAAAGTTCTCTAAACTTATGCAAGGGAAGTTTGAAATGAGCAGTATGGGAGAGCTGAAGTATTTCTTAGGGCTTCAAGTGAAACAATCTGAGGATGGAATTTTCATCTCACAGACCAAGTTCACCAAAGAGCTACTTAAGAAATTTGGAATGGAGAATGCAACCTCTATGAGGACTCCAATGGCCTCAGCTATGTCTCTGGACAAGGATGAGAAAGGGAAACCTTTTGATGAAACCAAGTATAGAAGCATAATTGGGTCCTTGCTCTACCTCACTGCAAGTAGACCAGATATAATGTTCTCAACATGTGTATGTGCTAGATTTCAGGTGAACTCTAAGGAATCTCACTACATCACTGCAAAGCGAATCTTGAGATACCTCAAAGGTACACCAAATCTTGGCTAATGGTACCCAAGAAGTAATGATAGTGAACTAATTGGATTTTCAGATGCAGACTTTGCAGGTAGCAAAGATGACAGGAAAAGTACCTCCGGGACTTGCCAATTTCTCGGAAGGAGACTCATTTCCTGGAGAAGTAAGAAACAGAATTGTGTAGCCATCTCAACGGCTGAATCAGAGTACATCTCTGCAGGCAGCTGTTGTGCACAGCTCTTATGGATCAAGAATCAGTTTGAAGACTACAACATGAAGTTCCAGAACATTCCCTTGTTCTGTGACTCTTCCAGCGCTATAGCAATAGCCAACAACCCAGTCTCCCACAGCCGGACCAAGCATATAGAGCTTCACTATCATTTCATCCGGGAGCATGTGGAAAATGGAGACATAGATCTACAATATGTCTCCACAGACAGGCAAGTTGCAGATATATTCACCAAGCCGCTGGACGAGTCCAAATTCTCGTTCTTCAAAACTGAGCTTGGAATGCTCAACAAAGAAGACCAGTGATGGACTCTCAAGATTAAGAAGATATCAGTAGTGTTGGCTGCTCAGAGGTACAGTTTTCAGTGGCAACAGAAATCTATCAGGGAAATTCCTTCAAGTATTAGAGACTCGAGCATAGTTAGACTTACACGAGTAAACGGCTAATACTCGAGTAAAAAGTTTTACATATTCGAGTAATCCAAAAGATACTCGTGTATGAACTTTACATACTCGAGTATTCCAAAAGATACTCGTGTATGACGTTTACCTACTCGAGTATGTTTTATAGAATACTCGTGTATGTTGTTACCTACTCGAGTATACTAAGCCTAATACTCGTGTATGCTGCCATCTTCTACTCGAGTACTCGAACTTTCTGGAATTCAAAATCTTCTATTCGCACCGAGCCACTTGCCGCCTCATACAGGTATGACTGTATACTTAGTTATTCTTAAACCTAAATTAGGATTACTTATATATATATACAAAACGAAAAATCCTTTCCACCTCTCATTCACTCGAGTAGCCGCCGACCTCTCGTATTCCCGAAATCACTGTTCTTCGTCTTCCTTCGCCGCAAGCTTTCCGAATCGCAGATGGCACCTCCTTCCTCGAAAATCGGAATAGGCTCCGAACTCGTCCCAGAGGGCATTGCCGACCTTTCCGATGACTTTCGCAACCTCCTGATCTTGTTAGACATCGCCGGATTAATTTTCCTCCTCCAGACGCCGTGCAGAGCAATAATCCCCGCAGTTGAAGAATTCTACAGAAACCTAAAGGTCAAAAGGAATGGGAAAGTTCTGAAAACAAAGGTCAGTGGGATCAAGATCCGTCTCGATAAAACCTCTATGTCCACCTTGCTCCGACTCCCTGTAGTCGATGAAGAAGACGACCTAACTCCTGAAGATTCCGACCGGACTGCTCTGTACTGTGGAGTGGATCCAGAATGTGATACTTTCAGCCGGGCCGATTGCAACAGAGAAGGGAAGTTCTTAATTGATGTAATCTCAAATGTTCTCTTATGCAAGACCTACTCGATCAGAGAAATCTCACACAACATGTTTGCCATCATGCAAGCCATAGTCTACAGGAAAAAGTTCCAGTTTGGAATGATGTTACTGGAAAAGATTCAGGGAAGCGTCAAGCAACCAAATTTTGCAAGGATCATCTCTCTCCTTCTCCATGAGATAAATCCTCAAGTGTTTGACCTCTCCAAAGGTACTCCCCTCCATTATACCTCAACATCTAGATCCTCTTGTAGAACAGCCTCCAGCAGATGATTCAGCTCAGGCAACCTTTCAAGGAGGTGTGCCAGTCTTCTCACCCAGACCTGAGGGTGATGTGACTGAGCCTCCCCTATCCTATACTGAGACATGGCAAGATGATTTTCCACAAAGTTCTCAAGGTCCCTCAAAGAAGAAAAGAAAATATGGTAACGGCGCTTCTGCCAGCCGTTCTGCACCCAGGAAAGAGCCAGCTTCTGAAGGTAGACCACCTGTTGTACATGCAGAAGTGTGGAGTCCTACCTCTAAGTCTCTAATTCTTGATACCTTGAGGTTAGTGACAGATCTTGGTGAGAACAGAGATAACCACTACAGTTATTCAGAATGGAAAGCCTATGAAGCATCTCAGATAAAGATCAGGCTCCATGACAGGAATTGGGGGCACAACAACCCAGCTGCTCCTCCTAGGCCCAGGACTTACTTTCCTAAACCTTTCAGTTACCTAGAGAGGCAAGAGCTGAAGAGAGAAAGGATGAACAAAGAAGCCCCTTCTTGAGTTGATATGAGAGTGTGGAAATGGACCTTTGATTTGTTTAAAACATTTCTATATATATATTTAATTCTGATTATGGCAATGTTTTTGTTTACCCTGCTTTAGCATCAGCTTATTCTCTTTTTATATGTATGTTGTTCTTTTACTCTAAGTAATTCACCTTAGTTTAGAGGGTGCTGACATCTACAAATAGGGGGAGATTGTTGGGATTTGTCTCCACAATACCTCAGATTTGTAGGAGGTAAGACCTTGAACTAAGATGAATTAAGATGTATTTGATGGTGTGTTTGAGTTGTATGTGTGCAGGTTCTCATTGCCAAGTGTAGACCAATGTCAGTCTATAATGGGTCACCAAACACAGGACCATGCAATGTAATCCCTCATTGTGTGATCCAAAGTGTTGCCCCATGTATAGCCTCTCTATTGGGATACACTTCTCATTCATTCACTTGGATTGATGGACAGATGCATTGAAGCTAATTTCCTCAGAAAAATATTTCTAAGTCCTTTTCATACTCGAGTATCAGACTTAATACTCGAGTAGTTAGTTAGTCACTCGAGTAAGTTCTTTTCATACTCGAGTAAGTGACTTAGTCACTCGAGTAAATCATATATCATACTCGAGTAGATCCATTTCTTCTCTTCTCTGAAAGTTCAAGTATTCATACTCGAGTAACTGCTTTTCATACTCGAGTAAGTGTTTCTTATACTCGAGTAATTGATTTTCATACTCGAGTAAGTGAATGTTTTCCCGAGTAACTTTCTATACATACTCGAGTAATTTCTTTCCCTTCACTCGAGTGTCTTCAACTCTTTCACTCGAGTAGTTCTTCGTTCTCTGTCTAAAGAAAATTCTCTTAAGTCCTATTACTCGAGTATTTACTCTGATACTCGAGTAGTTCCCTTTCACTCGAGTAAGTTCTTTTCTGATACTCGAGTAGTTTATGTTTCACTCGAGTAGATTTCTCTTCTTATACTCGAGTATACTTCTCATTGCCACTCGAGTATCTAACTTCTCATACTCGAGTATATCTTGTCTCTAACTCGAGTATAGTATATCCATTATTCCAGAATTTCTCTAAGTACAATTTCGCCATGTGTATTTTGAATCGGTTATTTCTGATTGGTCCACGTGTCATCCCTAATTAAGATTATGACTGTTGGAGTCCACCTATAAATAGGTCCTTTCAGATTTGACTAAAGACAAGATTACAGAGATATTCATTTTAAGAAAGAAAAAGAAAGTCCGTGAACCCTAATTTCTCATGCCGCCATTGAGATTCACGGAAGAAGTTCTGGATCGCCGATCTCTATCTTCAACGATTGTTTCTCCAGCGATCCAGACAAAAGTGAATCACTCGATCTTGCCGAGCCCCAAAGATTTCAGATCTATCTTCTCGATCGAGGTGATTCTAGTTTTCAGATTCGTGGATCTCTCTCAAGTTGTCTTCAACCTTTTCTGATCAAGCCAAAGTTCTTAAAGAAGAAGACTGTCAAGATCCAGATCTGAGATTTTATTATTGGTTGTATTTTATTTTTCAAACCAAGTTTCATTGTAGGAGGTTTTCTTCGAGATTAGTAGGAAGACCTTTTCTTCCGAGTTTTGTAGATCCGATTTGGATCGAGATTTGTAGGAACGTGGTTCCGAGGTGTAGGATTGTTTTCAATCCGAGATAGTGGAGTAGCCGAGTCTAGTGATTTGCTAGATCGGTGAGGAAAGTGGATGTACCCAAGTTGGGGAACCACTATAAATCTCTTGTCTTCTGTGATTGCTTGATTCGTGCTGTGTTCAATTTTTAATTCCGCATTAGACACGCATTTCACCTATTCACCCCCCTCTAGGTGATTTAGGCTATCAACTTAGCACTTTCAGAAGGACTTTGTAAGGCTTGTCAATTAGGCAAGCAAACTAAAAACAGTTTTAAGTCACTTAACAAGAGTGATTCACCTAGGATTTTCTATCTGTTATACATGGATCTTTTTGGACCCATTACAGTACAAAGCCTTGGAGGGAAATCCTACACTTTAGTGGTTGTAGATGACTTCTCAAGATTCACATGGGTGTTCTTTCTGATGAAGAAGTCTGATAACTTTAAGTGTTTGACAGAGTTTCTCAAATGTATACAGAGTGAGTTCAATACTCATATTGCCCTGATCAGAAGTGATCATGGGACAGAGTTTGATTCTCTTCTTATGCAAGAGTTCTGTCAGAGTGAAGGGATCCGACATACATTCTCAACTCCTAGAACTCCTCAACAAAATGGGGTAGCAGAAAGGAAAAATAAAACCCTAATTGAATTTGCAACTACATTGTTGTCAGATGCTCACCTTCCTCTATCCTTTTGGGCTGAGGCAGTGAACACCTCCAACTATGTACTGAATAGAAGTTTGATACATAAACTGAAGGGCAAGACTCCCTATGAATTACTCAAAGGGAAGAAACCTAAAGTTGATTACTTCAAAATTTTTAGTTGCATTTGTTATATTCACAACAATGACAAGAGATATATAACAAAATTTCAAGCAAAAGCAGATGAAGTAGTGTTTCTGGGATACTCCATGATCAGTAAAGCTTATAGGGTTTATAATAAAACTACTCAAAAAATAGAAGAATCTGTCCATATTTCCTTTGATGAAACTAATATGTCTTTCAAGGAGAAGAATGCTTCTACCATATGACATTTGCAGGTACATTCTCTAGCTGAAGACTTGGACAGATTGCAAGTTACTCAAAAGGATGAAAGTAGTCAAGATGAAGAAGCTGCTCAACATCTGAAAGAAAATCTTCTTAAAGAGCCAGTTGCTGTTCTACAAGAGGAAACAACAACACAGGTTGGTGAACAATCAACAACCCCTGTTGATTTAGTAACATCAAGAGATCATCCAATCTCCCAAGTGATTGGAAACATCTCAGCTGGTGTGCAAACCAGAAATCAGGTCAACCAAAACCCGATGCACACTTTCTTTCTCTCTCAAATTGAACCTCTATCCATTCAAGATGCAGAGCAAGATCCACATTGGATCATTGCAATGCAAGAGGAGTTGCATCAATTTGAAAGAAACAAAGTTTGGGAACTAGTGCCTAAGCCAAAGGATCATTCCATTAGTGGAACAAAATGGGTGTTCAGAAATAAATTGGATGATCAAGGAATTATTGTAAGGAACAAGGCAAGGATAGTTGCTCAAGGATATTCTCAAGAAGAGGGGATAGACTATGACCAGACCTTTGCACCAGTTGCAAGGTTAGAGGTCATAAGAATCTTCCTGGCTTATGCTGCTCACAAGGGATTCAAAGTCTACCAAATGGATGTGAAGAGTGCTTTTCTCAATGGGGAGATCAAAGAAGAAGTCTATGTCAGACAACCCCCAGGTTTTGTCTCTCCAACTCACCCTGATTATGTTTTCAAACTACATAAAGCATTATATGGTCTAAAGCAAGCTCCTAGAGCATGGTATGAGACCCTAGCATGCTTTCTTCTGGAAAATGATTTTATTAGGGGGAGAGTAGACCAAACTCTTTTTATTAGAACCCATAAGTCCCATACCCTACTAGTACAAATATATGTAGATGACATCATCTTTGGTTCTTCTGATTCAAACTTGTGCAAAAAGTTTTCCAAGCTGATGCACTCTAAATTTGAAATGAGTAGCATGGGTGAGCTATCCTTTTTCTTAGGATTGCAAGTCAAACAACATGCTGAAGGCATATTTATTTCTCAAACCAAGTATGCAAAAGAGCTGGTTAAGAAATTTGGTATGTCTGATGCATCATGATGAAAACACTCATGCCTACCAGTGCTGTATTGGATGCTGATGAACATGGGAAACCAGTTGATCAGATAACATACAGAGCAATGATTGGCTCTTTATTGTACCTTACAGCTAGTAGGCCTGATATAATGTTTGCTACATGTATATGTGCTAGATTCCAAGTTAGCCCTAGAGAGTAACACTTAACTTTAGTAAAGAGGATTCTTAGATATGTTAAAAGCTGTCCAAATCTAGGTCTCAGGTATCCAAAAGAGTCAGCATTTGACTTAACTGGATTTTCAGATGCTGATTATGCTGGATGCAGAATAGACAGGAAAAACACCAGTGGAACTTGTCAGTTTCTTAGTGATAGACTTGTCTCATTGTTTTGTAAGAAACAAACATCTGTGACAACTTCAATTGCTGAAGCTGAATATATGGCTGCAGGTAGTTGTTGTTCACAAATTTTGTGGATTCAAAATCAACTCCTAGACTATGGTTACAACTTAGAGAAGTCTAAAATATTTTGTGACAACACCAGTGCAATTTCCATTGCAAAAAATTCAGTCCTCCATAGTAGGACAAAACACATAGAAATTAGGCATCATTTTCTAAGGGATAATGTTGAGAAAAATAAAATTGAACTTCAATATATCCCAACTGATTTGCAAAGGGGAGATATTTTCACCAAACCCTTGGATGAAAAGAAACATACATTCTTCCTAAATCAGTTAGGCATGTTAGATGGAGGAAGCCTAAAATAAATTCCAAGATTTTGAAAAGCTAAAAACAGACCAAGATTAGGCTAAAAACTCATTTCTCTTTGTGTCTGTAGGAAAGTTTCTGTCTCTGAACTGCGCTCGACGTTTTCCCCATAAATCGTCGAACGGCGATCGACGGTTTCCCAAAAATCGTCGAACGCAGATCGACGTTTCCTGAATCATCGACCTGAGTTCAGCGCCGCCTGATAGCTCTAAGCTATCCTTCCTTCTGTTAAGCGGTCGTCGAGCAGAGCTCGACGCTCGTCAATGTCGTCGAACGGAGATCGACGACATTGAAACCTCTTCGTATTCCATTAGAATCCCAAATCGTCGAAAAGAGTTCAACGATTCTTCGTTTCGGCGTCGAACCCTAATAAAAAATCTTTTTTCGACCGTCGTTCTTGTTGGAACACCCTATTACTAATTTGGGCAAGGATCACTATGTTTTTAGGAAATCAGTTTGACCTAGATATATAGTTGAAAAGGTCAAGTTAGAATGAGTCTAGGGCTTAGAACTTAGGTTTGAAGCTGCCCCTAGGACCACTCAAGGATTCAGACTTAGAGCCGAGGCAAAGAAAATTATCGTCGAGCTTAGGTCGACGAAACGTCGAACTCCATTCGACGCTCTCTGAGCTCAACTCTGCTAAATCATCGAGCTCTGGTCGACGATCTTCGAGCTCAGATAGACGATCTGTCTTCAGCTTATTCTTCAGGTCACTGAGCTCTGGTCGACGATCTTCGAGCTCAGGTCGACATTTTCTGTCTGATGTTCAATCCAATCTCTGAGCTTAGGTCGACGATCGTAGAGCTCAGATCGACGTTTTTCCTGAGAGATCGAAGACTTTGAGGATTCAAATTCAGTCAGCTTTTGGAATGATTTTCAAATTCTCTCAACATTTATTTCAAGAGATCTGCTAGCCGTTTTCGTTTATTGTGGAGCAAGTTTCAAGGGATTTATCAGAGAATGTTTATTGGACTTTCCTCCAGAAGACAAAACATTTATGGAAGACATTTATTATCTACTAACAGCTATCTTGGATAGAGGATCTTCAGAGAATAAATCATCTTTTCCAGTCTGATAGAGATGTACAACAAGAGACTACATAAGAATAGACCATCAACAACAAGAAATTCTCAGTACAGATTCACAGGATAGTGAGATCAATTCAAAAAATCAAGTGATCAATCCTAGAGAATTAGTTGGCATACTGAAAAGTGATCATAGCTTCAACATCAAGGACTCCAGACAATTCATATTTCAGCCTCTGCTAAAACCATCTTCTACTGGAGATCTGAAGCTTCTGAAGACCTATCACCCTAGCAAAGCTCTCATCTTTCTCAGGGGGAGCTTTGACAACACAATCATCCACTAAGTCTTTTCTCAGTGACTGAGATAGAAAAGACATCTTCACCTCTTTCTTTTTCTTTTCCTACTGTAAAAGGGTTATCAAAACTCCCTTCAAAAGTCTTGATTCTGGTTCTGAGAGCCTTGTCAAAACTCAGTGGTGGCAAGACACCTGATCAAAAAATCTAGTGTGATTTTTGAGCACCTTATCAAAAGCTCATTGGTGCCCAGGACACCTAATCAACTCATCCTGCATTGGATTCCTACCAAGGGTGGTAGAAGAGTGGATGTACCCAGGTTTTTGGGGAACCACTATAGTTCCTTGTGTCTTCTAGTTTCTTGTGAATATTCTTTGTTGTGTGCTATGGTTCTTTATTTTACTGCTTGTGTTTTATTTATACATCAAATCACATTACACCTATACATAAATTAAGCCTTTACTGCTGTGCATTCTTAAATTGTAAATTTACTTTAAAAGACTCTATTCACCCCCCCCCCCTCTAGAGTTAAGTTGATCTTACCCTCACTTTCAATTGGTATCAGAGGGAGGTTGGTTGTTCATACAGGATAACACCTGAACCCAGAGATCCTTGATAAGATCAATCTTTCAAGAGGGTTATTTTCATTATATTTAATTTTATATAAAGACATGGCACAGAACAAAGATTATGCAAGCACCAGGCCTCTAGTGTGCAATCTATCCAAGTTTGCACTTTGGAAAGCAAGGATTAGACTCTATATGAATTCTATTGATGAAGACATATTTAATTCTGTTTTGACAGTGTGCCCAAGTCCACCAGCAAGCTCAAGTACAAATGATGTTCCACCTCCTTCAGGAACAGATGCTGAAATAAAGAAGTGGAAGACTGCAGATGCCAAGGCCATGAACATCTTAGCTCAGACAATGTCTGATGAGATATTTCAGAAGGTAGCTGAATACAACTCAGCCAAAGGAATTTGGGACAAACTCTCTGAAATTGTCTCAGAATCTGCTGATGAAAGGAAAGACAGGAGATCCCATCTTATAAGCCAATATGAGAATTTCAAAAAGGGAGAAGCTGAATCAGTGGCTGACATGTACAATAGACTAAGTCTGATTGTCAATGAGTTAAAGACTCTGGATAAAGAAATCTCATTGACTGAGCTGAATGACAAAATCCTAATGTGCTTCCCCAGTACTTGGGATTCAAGAATCTGGCCAATCAAAGATGCCAGAAGTCTAAATGAGATTACCACTGAAGCTCTCTTGGGCAAGCTCAAATCTTATGAGCTGCTCATTAAAAATAGAGAAGAAGAACAAAAGGCTACTTCTCCAGTCATCAGAAAAGAGAAGACCATAGCCTTCAAAGATACAGAAGAAGAGCCTGAAGATAAAGCTACAGGAAATGATGAGCTCCTAAGTCTACTGGCCAAAAGATTCTACAAAATGGCCAGAAAAGACTTCAGAAAGAGATCATACAAGGGACATGATAAGCCAAGCTATGATAAATCAAATAACAATAAAGAAATTATATGTTTTGTTTGCAGGAAACCAGGCCATATTGTACCTGACTGTCCAGAAAACAAAAACAAGGACAAGAAAGATAAAAGGGAAAGAAGAAAGGAGAAAGACTTTAAGAAGAACACCTCAGACAAACCCTCCTACAGCAAGAACACACATACAAGGAAGGGATTTGTTGCTGAGACATGGAGTGAAACTGAAGAGGACTCTGAAGCCTCATCCAGCTCCAGTGATGATGATGATGATGCTGATGGAAAGGAATTTTGCATGATGGCTATCAATGCCTCTCAAACAGATTCAGAAGCAGAAGAGTCAGAATCAGATTCAGAAGCTCAGCTAGAAGAAGATCAGGTAATCAATTCATTTGATTTCAGTTCTGAGGACTTTAAACATGAGTTTAAAGTACTATGCCTAGATCTGTTGGAGTCTGAGAAGGAAATCACTTCCCTCAGAAAACAACTGTCTGAGTATAACACTTTAAAATCAGAGAACCTCAAACTCTCTGAAGAGTTAGAATGCTATAGGGAGGAGATAGCTTCACTGAAGAGTGAACTATCCAAGGCCAAGCAGTTTGAAGAATCCCTTAATGGGAGGAGTATCAAACTAATGGATATCACAAGCACAGTGAACTCTAGACTTAATAGTACACTGGGCTTGGGAGCTTCATCCAGCCAGCCTATAGTTCTGACAACTCCAATCAAATTTATCTCTAATAAAGTGAAGGAAGTTGTAGAGGTAGCTAGGAAGAATGCAGATTTGCCAAAGAAAAATATAGTTCAACAGAATGCGTCGAACAGAGATCGACGATCGTCGAACAGCACTCAACGATCCAAGAAACGATCGTCGACCTCAGCTCGATGACACCTGAACTCTGAACTCCAGGATAATCGATCTTCGAACAGAGATCGACGATCTGACCCAAGATCGTCGAACTCAGCTCGACGATCGTCGAACAGAGATCAGAACTTTGACCAATCTTTCAAAGGTTCATCTAGATTCAATCCTAGAAGTCCTACATCCCAAGGTTTCAACCCCCTATACTGAATGGATAGTACCTCCTAGGAGATACCATCCTGAAGGTTATAAGAGTCAACCTGGGATGTCTTTCATTTCTGGATTTAAGGGATATCAACCTAGGCCCAAGGTAAACTGGGTCAAAAACATATAAGTTGTTTATGTGCAGGTGAAGACCTATCCAACATCAAACCAGCCATGGTATTTGGATAGTGGGTGCTCAAAGCACATGACAGGGAACAAGGACAACTTCACATCTTTTAAAGCCAAGCTTGGACCCAAAGTAATCTTTGGTGATTCAAACTTTGGAACAACAAAAGGATATGGTGCAGTCCAAATTGGAACAGTCACCTTCAAGAAAGTAGCCTATGTTAAAGGACTCAAGCACAACTTGGTAAGTATCAGTCAACTGTGTGATGAAGGATATCAAGTGACTTTCAATAAAGCTATATGCAAGGTCAAGTCAGAGGATAACACAACTGTGTTGACAGGTAACAGAAGAGGTAACATTTACTTAGTAGATTTTCATTCATCTAAAGTAGATATTTGTCTATTCAATTCCATATCTAGACCTAATATTCTATGGCATAAGAGATTAGGACATATTAACCTTAGAACCATTGCTAAGCTATCCAAGGAAAACCTTGTTAGAGGACTACCTTCTGGCCCCTACAAGAAGGAAGGACTTTACAAGGCCTGTCAATTAGGCAAGCAAACTAAAAATAGTTTTAAATCACTTAACAAGAGTGACTCACCTAGGATTTTGTATCTGTTACACATGGATCTTTTTGGAACCATTACATTACAAAGCCTAGGAGGGAAATCCTACACTTTAGTGGTTGTAGATGACTTCTCAAGATTCACATGGGTGTTCTTTCTGAGGAAGAAGTCTGATAACTTCAAGTGTTTGACAGAGTTTCTCAAATGCATTCAGATTGAGTTCAACACTCACATTGCCCTGATCAGAAGTGATCATGGGACAGAGTTTGATTCTCTTCTTATGCAAGAGTTCTGTCAGAGTGAAGGGATCAGGCATATATTCTCAGCTCCTAGAACTCCTCAACAAAATGGGGTAGCAGAAAGGAAAAATAGAACCCTAATTGAATCTTCAACTACATTGTTGTCAGATGCTCACCTTCATCTATCCTTTTGGGCTGAGGTAGTGAACACCTCCAATTATGTGTTGAATAGAAGTCTAATACATAAACTAAAGGGCAAGACTCCCTATGAATTGCTCAAAGGGAAGAAACCTAAAGTAGACTACTTCAAAGTTTTTGGTTGCACTTGCTATATTCACAATAATGATAAGAGATATTTAGCAAAATTTCAAGCAAAAGATGATGAAGGAGTGTTTCTGGGATACTCCATGATCAGTAAAGCTTATAGGGTTTATAATAAAACTACTCTAAAAATAGAAGAATATGTTCATATTTCTTTTGATGAAACTAATATGTCTTTCAAGGAGAAGAATGCTTCTACAATAGAACATTTGCAGGTACATTCTCTAGCTGAAGACCTGAATAGATTGCAAGTTATTGAAAAGGATGAAAGCAGTGAAGATGAAGAAGCTGCTCCACATCTAGAAGAAAATCCTCTTGAAGAGCCAGTTGATGTACCACAAGAGGAAACAACAACGCAAGTTGGTGAACAATCAACACCCCCTGTTGATTTAGTAATGTCAAGAGATCATCCAATCTCCCAAGTGATTGGAAATATCTCAGCTGGTGTGCAAACCAGAAATCAGGTCAACCAAAACCAGATGCAAAATTGCTTTCTCTCTCAAATTGAACCTCAATCCATTCAAGATATAGAGCAAGATCCACATTGGATCATTGCAATGCAAGAGGAGTTGCATCAATTTGAAAGAAACAAAGTCTGGGAACTAGTGCCTAAGCCAAAGGATCATTCCATTGTTGGAACAAAATGGGTGTTCAGAAATAAATTGGATGATCAAGGAATTATTGTAAGGAACAAGGCAAGGCTAGTTGCTCAAGGATATTCTCAAGAAGAGGGGATAGACTATGACCAGACCTTTTCACCAGTTGCAAGGTTAGAGGGCATAAGAATTTTCCTGGCTTATGCTGCTCACAAGGCATTCAAAGTCTACCAAATGGATGTGAAGAGTGCTTTTCTCAATGGGTAGATCAAAGAATAAGTCTATGTCAGAAAACTCCCAGGTTTTATCTCTCCAACTCATCCTGATTATGTTTTCAAATTGCATAAAGCATTATATGGTCTAAAGCAAGCTCCTAGAGCATGGTATGAGACCCTAGCATGTTTTCTTCTGGAAAATGATTTTATTAGGGGGAGAGTAGACCAAACTCTTTTTATTAGAACCCATAAGTCCCATACCCTACTAGTACAAATTTATATAGATGATATTATATTTGGTTCTACTGATTCAAACTTGTGCAAAAAGTTTTCCAAGCTTATGCACTCTAAATTTGAAATGAGTAGCATGGGTGAGCTATCCTTCTTCTTAGGATTGCAAGTCAAACAACATGCTGAAGGCATGTTTATTTTTCAAACCAAGTATGCAAAAGAACTGGTTAAGAAATTTGGTATGTCTAATGCATCATGTATGAAAACACCCATGCCTACCAATGTTGTATTGGATGCTGATGAACATGGGAAACAAGTTGATTAGACAACATATAGAGCAATGATTGGCTCTCTATTGTACCTTACAGCTAGTAGGCCTGATATAATGTTTGCTACATGCATATGTGCTAGATTCCAAGTTAGCCCTAGAGAGTCACATTTAACTTTAGTAAAGAGGATTCTCAGGTATGTTAAAAGCTGTCCAAATCTAGGACTCTGGTATCCAAAAGATTCAGTATTTGACTTAACTGGATTTTTAGATTCTGATTATGCTGGATGCAGAATAGATAGGAAAAGCACCAGTGGAACTTGTCAGTTTCTTGGTGACAGACTTGTCTCATGGTATTATAAGAAACAAAAATCTGTGTCAACTTCAACTGTTGAAGCTGAATATATGGCTGTAGGCAGTTGTTGTTCAAAAATATTGTGGATACAAAACCAAGTCCTAGACTATGATTACAACTTATAGAAGTCTAAAATATTTTGTGACAACACCAGTGCTATTTCCATTACACAAAATCCAGTCCTCCATAGTAGGACAAAACACATAGAAATTAGGCATCATTTTCTAAGGGATAATGTTGAGAAAAATAAAATTGAACTTCAATATATCCCAACTGATTTGCAAAGAGGAGATATTTTCACCAAGCCTTTGGATGAAAAGAAACACAACTTCTTCCTCAATCAGTTAGGCATGTTAGATGGAGGAAGCCTAAAGTAAATTACAAGATTTTGAAAAGCTAAAAACAGACCAAGATTAGGCTAAAAACTCATCTCTTTTTGTGTCTGTAGGATAGTTTCTGTCTCTGAACTACGCTCGACGTTTTCCCCAGAAAGCATCGAACGGAGATCGACATTTTCACAAAACGTCGACCTGAGTTCAGAGCTTGTCAGATAGTTGTATACTATCTCTTTACGGCCTTCGATCATTGAACTGAGCTCGACGTTCTCTCTAGATTGTCGAACTGAGATCTACGATGTTGAAGACCTTTCAGCTTCCATCAGGAGTCCTGATCGTCGAACGGAGATCGACGATCCTTCATTTTTCGCGTCGAACCCTAATATAAAATCATTTTTGGGCCGCCGCTCATCGTTTACGCTTTCATACACTCTGCAAATTTTTCTCCTTCCCTCCAAACTCTCTACACTTGGTAGTTTTTGTTGAATCTTTGCAGGTATAGATGGCAATGTCGGTCGCCTCCCTCTCCAAAATGAAATTTGATACAGGCTTTGACATTGATATGAACTCTTTCGACGACAGCGATCAGCGATTCAAGGATATTCTGAACCTGTTCCGCGAATAGCAGTTAGTTCAGTTGACGGCAACAAGAATAAAGATTGCAGCAGATGAAGTAAAAGAATGGATTTATACTGCCACCAGTGAGAGTGAAAATTCTATAGTCGGCACCATCAATGGAACTCAGGTACCTATGTCCCCCGCTCTTTTGACAGAAGTATTCGCGTTAAGCACTGGGAATGACTCCATCGATTTGTCTAGAGAGGAATATGATTCTTTGTTAGATCGTATGGGTCACTCTGCTGTGAACCCTAATAAACTATTGAAAAAGAATTTATCTATTGAATTTCAATTCTTGGCTGATGTTGTTCGAAAAGTGCTTCTGGCAAAGCACTCGGCTCATGATACAATCTCAAGGTATCAGTTATGCTTAATGGGAGCTTTAGTTGATAAGAAACATCTGGATTGGGGATCAATTTTCTTTAATTTGATCAAGAAGAAAATCAGCAAAAGCTGTGTCAGTTTTGGGAGGATTATAGGGGTTTACCTACATCACAGGTGCCCTGATCTGTTGGTTTCAAGTGGGATGCACATCAATGCATCCAAGCGGCTCTCCTGTGCCCTCTTTAGCAGGTGGGACAGGCAGATTATCAACCCTAATAGGGCTGCTATAGCAACCTCTGCTTCAGGCATAAGGACTGCCTCAGTCACTCCTCCTCAGGTCTCTGCCCCAACAGAAGATTTGCCTGCTTCTCCTCCTCCTCCAGCTGTCTCTTCCCCAGTCATATCAACCTCACCACTTATCTCAACCATAGCCATATCTTCCCCCATTACAATCTCATCACCCATTTCACCTCCTCCAGCCACTTCCTCAGAACCATTCCATCCCTTGTACTACTATCCACCTGTCACCACTCCATCATTTAATCTTCTGGATGACTCCTTCATGGATGATTATCCTCCTTCTCCTCCTGAGATTCCATCTACATCTTCTTACCAACAACTTCTTCATGATATAATCTCTCAACCATCCTTCACCCCATCCCTTTCATCTCCCATATCATCCATCTCCACTTCATTAACATCAATCTCAACAATTTCTACTACTGAGCCATCCATCCCTATACCTCCTACCTACACACCATCCATTCTATCAGTCCCAGCCAACACCATTCCAGCTACATCAACTCCTACCTCTACTCAAGCCCCTCTTGAGCATGTAGATCTTTCAGCTTTGGCAGACAGGCTGTATGAGCTGCTAACCCCCAGGCTAACCTCATTGATGGAGACCACCTTGGCTCCACTTCTGAAAAATGTTCAGGAGCTGTCTACTAGGCTTTCTTACTTCCTCTCCTCTCAGGCAATCCCTTCTTCTGGGTGCCTTGATCCAGTTATCACTGAATCCAGGCAGGGGGAGATGCCTAATGAAGCTCTGGTTTTGCCTGAGGCTGCTAAAATTTCAGAACCTGCTCCAGTATTTGCAGTAGATCTTCAGAGTCTGCTGTCAGTTTTTGATTCTGTGTACTTTAATTCTCTGCCAGTTCTACAAGTTGAAGACCTTACTAAGGCCATTATGTCTGTTTTAGAATGCGATCCCAGCCTGATTGCATCTTATATAAACTCCTTCAAGGCTGAGGATGTTGTTGCTTTAATTTTTACTGCTGCTGTTGTTACTACTATTACACCTATTGGATTTTCTGATATTGAAATGTTGTCTGTTGTTGTTGATACTACTGCTTATCTGGAAGAACCTGAACCTGCTGCTCAAATTACTTCTGCTCCTATTGCTGCTTCCATAAGTTCTACTTCTGCTGCTACTGCTCCTGCTCTGACTTCTGAACAACTGAAACAACAAGAAAAGTACATCAAAAGCATTGATGATCTGTATGAAAGACCACAAAGCTCAGAAAGTAATCAGTTTGCCACTGACTCTGATGACTCCTCTAGTACCATTGCAAAGAAAAGGAAGGCCAGAAGCAAGGCCATGATGAAAGTCCCTCCTGCTAAGGCCAAGGATGCTAATGATATACCCTACTATATTCTGCACGATTGCCAAATTACTGAACCAAGGATGCAATATTCTAAAAATCAACTAAATGCCATGAAGAAGAAAAGAAAGTTTGATAAGTATGAGAAAGGTTCATCCCAATTTCAGCCTCCTCCTCCTCCTCCTCCAGATTCAGGATTAGGTGGAGGCTCAGCTTCTCTAACCTCAGCTCCAAAGCAAAGTACCTCCGAATCCTCTCAAAGATATCATCCCAGGGGGCAATATCAAAGGGGTTATCAGTCCAGAAGGGGACAGTATAGAGGAAATCAAAGAGGACACAGATTTCAAGCAAGGGAAGGACAAAGACTCATGGACTCAACTCAAGGTCCTTTCCCCTATAAACTCAAAGAAACTATTGAATCAAGAACTCCTACTGCTTCAGAAACTATCAATAGATATGAGCCTTTAGTTCCTTTTGAAGATCCAGAGAACAATCCATTATCATGGACTGCTAGGATGAAAGAACTTGCTACCTTGGATCAGCTGAAGAAGGCCAGAGAACAAGGGAAAGACACTTCCAACATTACTACTTTGTCAGATCAAAGAAAGGCAGAACTGGAAAGGTATACATCAAGGAAATTCTTTGACCCAGTAGACTACATGAAACTGCATCCTGAGGCTGTGGTTCCCAGGCCAAGATCTCAAACCTCCTTAGGTGCAGAGGATGATAGAAGATCAAAGAAAGAAGCTCTAAATCCCAACAGGGAAATCTTATTTAAGAAGGGGAGTGAAAAGAAATGACATTTGTAAGCAGACAGTATACTCATCTTGAACATTTGCTGATATTCCATCTATTTGCTGCTATGTTGCATGATCTGCTCTTTTGTATTAGATTTTTGTTTCTATGTATGATGATTTTGTATTTATTACTGAGTTCTGTAAATAGTAATCCTAACCCAAATAGGGGGAGATTGTTGGAACACCCTATTACTAATTTGGGCAAGGATCACTATGTTTTTAGGAAATCAGTTTGACCTAGATGTATAGTTGAAAAAGTCAAGTTAGAATGAGTCTATGGCTTAGAACTTAGGTTTGAAGCTGCCCCCAGGACCACTCAAGGATTCAGACTTAGAGCCGAGGCAAAGAAAATTATCATCGAGCTTAGGTCGATGAAACGTCGAACTCCATTCGACGCTCTCTGAGCTCAACTCTGCTAAATCATCGAGCTCTGGTCGATGATCTTCGAGCTCAGATCGACAATCTGTCTTCAGCTTATTCTTCAGGTCACTGAGCTCTAGTCGACGATCTTCGAGCTCAGGTCGACATTTTCTGTCTGATGTTCAATCCAATCTCTGAGCTCAGGTCGATAATCGTAGAGCTCAGATCGACGTTTTTCCTGAGAGATCGACGACTTTGAGGATTCAAATTCAGTCAGCTTTTGGAATGATTTTCAAATTCTCTCAGCATTTATTTCAAGAGATCTGCTAGCCATTTTCATTTATTCTGGAGCAAGTTTCAAGGGATTTATCAGAGAATGTTTATTGGACTTTCCTCTAGAAGACAAAACATTTATGGAAGACATTTATTGTCTGCTAACGGCTATCTTGGATAGAGGATCTTCTGAGAATAAATCATCTTTTCCAGTCTGATAGAGATGTACAACAAGAGACTACACAAGAATAGACCATCAACAACAAGAAATTCTCAGTACAGATTCCCAGGATAGTGAGATCAATTCAAAAAATCAAGTGATCAATCCTTGAGAATTAGTTGGCATACTGAAAAGTGATCATAGCTTCAACATCAAGGACTCCAGACAATTCATATTTCAGCCTCTGCTGGAGATCTGAAGCTTCTGAAGACCTATCACCCTAGCAAAGCTCTCATCTTTCACAGGGGGAGCTTTGACAACACAATCATCCACTAAGTCTTTTCTCAGTGACAGACAGAAAAGACATCTTCACCTCTTTCTTTTTCTTTTCCTGCAGTAAAAGGGTTATCAAAACTCCCTTCAAAAGTCTTGATTCTGGTTCTGAGAGCCTTATCAAAACTCAGTGGTGGCAAGACACCTGATCAAAAAATCTAGTGTGGTTTTTGAGCACCTTATCAAAAGCTCATTGGTGCCCAGGACACCTGATCAACTCATCCTGCAGTGGATTCCTACCAAGGGTGGTAGAAGAGTGGATGTACCCAGGTTTTTGGGGAACCACTATAGTTCCTTGTGTCTTCTGGTTTCTTGTGAATATTCTTTGTTGTGTGCTGTGGTTCTTTATTTTACTGCTTTAGTTTTATTTCTACATTAAAGCACATTACACCTATACATAAATTAATCCTTTACAGTTGTGCATTCTTAAATTGTAAATTTACTTTAAAAGACTCTATTCACCCCCCCCCCCTCTAGAGTTAAGTTGATCTTACCCTCACTTTCAGTTCTCCTTTGTGCGTTCATAGTTTCTGCAGAAAAACTCTTTTTTCCCTCCAAACTCTTACTGCACTTGGTCGTGTTTGTTCAATCTTTGCAGGTACAAATGGCGGTGTCAGTTGCCGCTCTTTCTAAAATGAAATTTGATACAGGTTTTGACATAGATATAAACTCCTTCGATGGCAGCGATCAGAGGTTCAAAGATATTCTGAATCTTTTCCGAGAACAGCAGTTAGTTAAGTTTATGACCACCAGAATAAAGATTGCGGCAAATGAAATCAAGGAATGAGTTTTTACTGCATCCAATGAGAATGAAAATACTATAGTCGGCACGATCAACGGGACTCAGGTACCATTGTCCCATATTCTTCTGACTGAAGTATTCACCTTAAGTACTGGAGATGTCTCTATTAATTTGTCTGGAGAAGAATTTGATTCCATGTTAGATAGAATGGGTCACTCTGCTGTACACCCTAATAAGTTGTTGAAAAAGAATCTATCATTAGAATTTCAATTTTTGGCTGATGTTGTGGGGAAAGTGCTTCTGGCAAAGCACTCAGCTCATGATACCATCTCAAGGTATCAGCTCTATTTAATGGGAGCAATAATTGACAAGAAACATCTGGATTGGGGAACTATTTTCTTTGACCTGATCAAGAAGAAAATTAACAAAAGTTGTGTCTTTTTTGGGAGGATTCTAGGGGTTTTCCTGCATTCCAGGTGCCCTGAATTACTAGTTTCAAATGGGATGCACATCAATGCATCCAAAAGGCTCACCTGTGCCCTTTTCAGTAAGTGGGACAGGCAGATTATCAACCCCAACAGGGCTGCTGCAGCAACATCTGCTTCAAGCACAAGGACTACTACAGTCACTTCCCCTCAGGTCTCTGCCCCAGCAGAAGCTTTGACTGCTTCCTCCTCTGCTCCTCCTTCTCCTCCTCCTATTGTTTTTGCCTTACCTTCCTCATCAACCATCCAATCATCCATGTCCTCCCCCATCAAAATTTCATCACCTATTTCATCTCCTCCAGCCACCACCTAAGAACCATTTCACCCTCTGTACTACTATCCACCCATTGATTCTTCTATTCCATCTTTCAACATTTTGGATGACTCCTTCATGGATGATTCCCCCTCCTCACCTCTTGAGCCTCCATCATCCTCCTCATACCAACAGCTCCTCAATGACATCCTTGATCAACAATCCTTCTCACCATCCATCTCTACACCCATATCATCTATCTCCACAATCCCAATATCTCAACCATCCATCCCTATACCTCCTACCACCACACCATCCTCCATTATGCCAGCAACATCAACTCCTACCTCTACTCAAGCCCATCTTGAGCATATAGATATTCCTGCCCTGGCAGACAGGCTGTATGAGCTGCTAGCCCCCAGGCTATCCTCATTGCTGGAGACCACAATGGCTCCACTTCTGAAACATGTTCAGGAGCTGTCTGATAGGCTATCTTCTTTTCTCTCTTCTCAGGCAATCCCTTCCTCTGGGTGCCTTGATCCAGTTCCTACTGAATCAAGGCAGGGGGAGATGCCTCATGAAGCTGATGAAGTGCCTTCTGCTGCTCCAGTTCTAAAGTTTATAGTGGACCTCAGGTCACTGTTGAGTGCTTTTGATTCTCTTCACAGAAGACATTTACCAGTTCAGCAAGTTGAAGATCTTACTAAGGCCATTGTGCCTATTTCAGAATGTGATCCCAGCCTGATTGCATCATATGTCAACTCGTTTAAGGTTGAGGATGTTGTTGCTTCTGTGTGTACTGCTGTTATATCTGTTGGAACTACTGACATTGAAATGCTGTCTGCTGATGCTGATGCTGTTGCTGATAAAGATCTTGCTACTTATCTAGAAGAACCTGCTGCTCCAATTCCTTCTGCTCTTGTTGTTGCTTCAATAGGTTGTGTATCTGCTGCTGCTGCTCCTATTCTAACTCCTGAACAATTGAAACAATAAGAGAAATACATCAAAAGTATAGATGATTTGTATGACATACCATAGAGTTCTGAAAGTGATCAATTCAATACAGAATCTGATGACTCTGCTAGCACTATTGCTAGGAAAAGGAAAGCTAGAAGTAAGGCCATGATGAAGGTCCCTCCTGCAAAGGCCAAGGATGTTAATGACATACCCTATTATATTCTACATGATTGCCAGATAACTGAATCTTGGATGCAGTATTCTAAAAACCAACTAAAGTCCATGAGGAAAAGAAGAAAGTTGGATAAGTATGAGAAAGGATCATCCCAGTTTCAGCCTCCTCCTCCTCCTCCTCCAGATTTAGGATCGGGTGGAGGCTCAGCTTCTCAAACCTCTGCTCCAAAGCAAATCTCCTCCCAATCTTCACAGATATATCATCCTAGAGGGCAATTTCAAAGAGGTTATCAGTCCAGAAGGGGACAATACAGAGGTAATCAGAGAGAACGCAGGATTCAATCAAGACAACAAAGGGAAGGATAAAGACATATGGACTCAACTCAAGGTCCTTTTCCTTATAAACTCAGAGAAACAGTTGATACAAGGACTTCTACTACTTCAGAAACTATTAATAGATATGAACCTGCAATCCCTTTTGAAGATCCAGAGAATAATCCTTTATCATAGACTGCTAGGATGAAAGAACTTGCTTCCTTAGATCAGTTGAAGAAGGCCAGAGAGCAAGGAAAAGACACTTCCAACATCACTACCTTGTTAGAGCAAAGGAAGGCAGAACTTGAAAGATATGCTTCAAGGAAGTTCTTTGACCCAGTGGATTACATGAAACTGCATCCTGAGGTTGTGGTTCCCAGGCCAAGATCTCAAACCTCTTTAGGTCCAGAAGATGACAGAAAGTCAAAGAAAGAGGCTCTCAATCCCAACAGGGAAATCTTATTTAAGAAAGAAGTGAAAAAAAGTGATCTCTGTAAGCAGTCAGTACATTCACTTTAAAACACTTGCTGATATTCTATCTCAATGCTGCTATACTGCATGTTCTGCTCTATTACTTTAATATTTTGCTTTTCTGTATTTGCTTTTGTATTTATTACTTAGTTCTGTAAATAGTAATCCTAACCCAAATAGGGGGAGATTGTTGGAACACCCTATTACTAATTTGGGCAAGGATCACTATGTTTTTAGGAAATCAGTTTGACCTAGATGTATAGTTGAAAAGGTCAAGTTAGAATGAGTCTAGGGCTTAGAACTTAGGTTTGAAGCTGCCCCCAGGACCATTCAAGGATCAAGACTTAGAGCTGAGACAAAGACAATTATCATTGAGCTTAGGTCGACGAAACGTCGAACTCCGTTCGACGATCTCTGAGCTCAACTCTACTAAGTCGTCGAGCTCAGGTCGACGATCTTCGAGCTCAGATCGACGATCTACCTCCAGCTTGTTTCCAAGTCACTGAGCTCCGGTCGACGATCTTCGAGCTCAGTTCGACGTTTTCTGTCTGATGTTCATTCCAATCTCTGAGCTCAGTTCAACGATCGTAGAGCTCAGATCGACATTTTTATGAGAGATCGACGACTTTAAGGATTCAAATTCAGTCAGCTTTTGGAATGTTTTTCAAATTCTCTAAGCATTTATTTCAAGAGATTTGTTAGCCGTTTTCATTTATTCTGGAGCAAGTTTCTAGGGATTTCTAAGAGAATGTTTATTGGATTTTACTCTAGAAGACAAAATAGTTATGGAAGACATTTATGACTGCTAACGGCTATCTTAGATAGAGGATCATCAGAGAATAAAATATCCAACAGTAGATCAAGAGAAAAACAACCACTGAATACACACAACACACTCAATACAGACATACACAGATAGAGAGATCAACTCAGTGAAAAATCAAGTGATCAACTCCAGATAACTCATATTTCAGCCTCTGCTGAAATCATCTTCTGCTGGAGATCTGAAGCTTCTGAAGGCCTATCACCCTAGCAAAGCTCTCACTCCTGAACCATCTACATCTCAGGGGGAGCTTTGACAACAAAATCAATCCACTAAGTCTTCTCTCAGTGACTGAGACAGAGAAGACAACTTCACCTCTTCCTTTTTCTTTTCCTGCTGTAAAAGGGTTATCAAAACTCCCTTCAAAAGTTCTGAATCTGTTTCTGAGAGCCTTGTCAAAACTCAGTGGGGCAAGAAACCTTATCAAAAAATCTAGATTTGGTTTTTGAGCACCTTATTAAAAGCTCATTGGTGCCAGGACACCTGATCAACTCATCCTGAGTGGATTCCTACCAAGGGTGGTAGAAGAGTGGATGTACCACGGTTGATTAGGGAACCACTATAGCTTCTTGTGTTTGGTTGCTTGTGTGTATTCTTTGTTATGTGATGTGGATCTTTTGATTTCTTTTTATTATTACTTATGTTTTATTGCTGCAGCACAATACACATACTATATTAACTTAACTCTTCCTCTACAAAGTTTTATTTTGAAAAATTATTTTAACAAACTCTATTCACCCCCCCCCCTCTAGAGTCAGACTGATCTTATCCTCCACTTTCATAGAGTTTCCTCATGATTACCGGCTGATCCGGTTTGTAACAACGTTATGACAGTTCTGACAAATGTTTCAGACCTGTTAGTGAAGACAGCTGTCGAGTCACCAGCCATGACAGTTGATTCCTCAAAGACTTTACAACTCAACATGAACCACTCAGCAAACCGCTTCACATGTGTCGACACAAATAGACTAAGTGTCGACACAAGTCTTGATGATGTGGACAAAACACTCCATGTGTTGATATAGTCATTCTTCTACTACTCGACACAACTTCTGTTTGTATGTGTCGACACAAGTCCTGTGTGTCGACACAACTGCTCCTGGTCTCGACATAACTGATGCTGACAGATGGCGTTGAGTGTATGTCTAGCTGTTGTTGAGTGTGTGTCGAGACGTCGTTGAGTGTGTGTTGACACAAGCCCTGTGTGTCGACACAAGCCTTCAGACTCAATATAGCTGTTGTTGTTAGTTGGCGTTGAGTGTCGTCCAGATGTCGTTGAGTGTGTGTGTCGACACAAGTCCTGTGTATCGACACAACTGCTTCTAGTCTTGACATTGCTGATGCAGACAAATGGCGTTGAGTGTGTGTTGACACAAGTCCTATATGTCGACACAAACCTTCTTCAGGTGTCGACATAATTCCTGAGTATAGACACATGCCTTTCTTCTGGTGTCGACACAGCTTCTGCATTAAGTGTCGACACAAATCCTGCCTTAGGTGTCGACATAATTCTGGGTGTCGACACAAAGCCTGGGTGTCGAAACAGACCTTGCTTCTAGTGTCGACACAACTTCTGGGTGTCGACACAATTCATCAAAAGTGTCGACACTTGTACTTAGAGAATTTTCTTGCAAACTTTACACCTGTATAATGAAACTCAAACATCCCATCAAATACAAATTGATGTATATCATTGAGTAAGATGAGGCTTCTCCAAATCTGGTACATATTTTTCAGTGTACCCAACAATCTCCCCCTATTTGGAGAAGTCATGACCCTTAGTAAAATATATACATCACTCATAATAAAACACACACAAAAAATGTACATTCATTTCACAACAGGATAACAACTAACATCAATACTGAAACTGATTTTATTCATTAATCAGAAAATTCAAGGTTTACATGTTTTTTTATAGAACAACAAAAAACAAAAGATTATATTATTCTAGACAATAGCCTATTTATCATAAGATAGAGTAGGCTCCTTAATTACAATTCCCTTCCCAGATCTGATCTTAGCCTGCACAGTAGGTTCAGTATCATCATCTGGTTTCTTTCCTTTCAGATCCTTCTTCTTCAGTTCTTCATCCTTTATTCTTTTCCTTTCAAAATTGTGAAAAGGCTTAGGGAAGTACTTGCTAGGCTCTAGAGAATTAGCAGGTAACTTCCCAGCTTTTACACTCCTTCTGTACTGAAGAATGTCTTCTTGCCTAGCTTGATACTTGTTCCACTCTTGCTCAGAATACCATTTACCCCTATCATAGGTCTTGTCCTTCACAGCTTTCCAGGCAGTCAAAATAATATTCCTGGAAGTAGGGCTCCACTGCTAAAAATCAGGATTTAATTCAGCCTGTTCTCTAAACCTTTTCTTGGACAGCTGTGCTTCCTTCTGAGCTTTCTTGGCAGCCTCTGACATGTCTACTTTTTCAATGATAATATTATGTGCCTCCTGTGGAGGGCTATACATTGTCTGAACTTCTTGTTGGACTATGTCAAAATCAGCTGGAGGGTAAATGACTTGTGCAACCTCTGGCTGATGCCCTTTAATATAGGCAAGTTGCACTCCATACTCAGCAGTATTATCATCCTCATATAGGGGTGGAAATCCAAGTGTAGCTCTGATGGTGTTAGATACCCATTTTGTATGGTCAGAGCTGGCTTTGACTAACATTCTCTCCCCCTTTATGACATCTCTAGCTATATGATCCCTCAGATCATTCTTTTGAAACCTTATTTGATCAGTTAGATATTTTGTACCTTCTTGATAGTAGGCTTTGAATTTTGTCAGGTAATCAGAAATAGTCTTTTGAGAGGCTCCAATGGTTGTTTGGACGGCAGCTATATCTTCTTGTATTTGCTTTGATATTTCAGTTTTCAAATCAGTGGAAATACTTCCCAGTTTTTTGAGAATTTCTTCATGGGAGTCTTTGAGATTTTCATTAGACCTGAATTGATTTTCTAAAACATATCCTTGTTTGGTGGCAATGTCCTCAACCTCAGTCTTCAGTATCTGTTGTTGCTCAGCCAAATACACTATAGCATTGCCTCCCTTATTGAAGCAATCTATCATCTCTTTCTTATGTAGATTGACTTCAAATCTGATTGATTTAATGTCTTGAGCCACCTGAAACTACAGTTCTTTATTTGACTTATCCACATATTTCTCTAAGGACTGCCTTTATTCATCTAATTTGACTTGTAGTTGGACCAGTAATGAACTGAAGTCAATGCTTGGAGCAGGTGGTTGATTGACTGTTTTTAAGGCCTTTTTATAGCATGTGATCTTTTTCCTGATTGCAACCATCTTCCTCTTCTTAGCTATAGAGGCTTCCTCATCATCAGAGGGTTGTGATGAGCTTTCTATATCAACTATTTCCTTATTAGAAGGGGCATTCAGTAGCTCCTCCCCCTCAGTTCCTGGAAGATCCTTTTCTACCCGTGCTTGCTCCCACTCAGTCCTTACAGCTGGTAAATCAGGAAACAACTCTTCCATAGTTACCTCTTGTTGTATCTGTACAGGAGGAACAAGATTAGTTTGGAAAACAAAAGGTTCTCCCTGGACATCCAGATTTTTGTCCAGGTCCTTCTCTATAAAAGAGATACTCACTTGCTCATCTTGAGCTGTATCTTTTATCTGCACATCTTGTGCTTCCTTCTCAGCAATTTCCAGTGCTTCTTTGTTTATATCTGATACAATGTCCATCATTGTATCAGCAGCATACTCACTCTCCAGAGTAGCTTCAGCAATTCCTCCCACTTGGGCAGGAAGCTCAGATAATTCAGTGTCTTGTTCTGCTGGTTCAGGGTGTTCTCCCCCTAGAGTGGAGGCTATCTGTTACTTGGGGTGCTGACTGCTCTCTTCTAGATCTTGAGCTTCTTTTTTTTGTTAGTCTTCATCTGAACTGAAGACTACCTCCTCCTCAAAATCACTGGAGGTTTCTTCTTGCTGAATAATTTCTTTCTTTTTCTTATCTTTCTTGACCTGTTTCTATGGAGTAGAAACCTCTTTGGTCAATACTCTATCCCATCTGGATAGAATCCTTACATCCATTCTCCTCATATGGTTGATCTTGGATCCTGGTAGTTAGTTCATAACATCTGGTATTGTAGAAGCTAGACATAAGCTTAGTATCCTTCCAAGAGTTGGCTTCTTTACTTCTTCTTGGATCTTGTCAAATACTATTGATGCCCAGTCTATTTTTATAGTGAATATGACCCTTGTCATTAGATTGAACATGGAGATTGAAACTCTGTCATGTCCACCAGTCTTACACAGAATCATCTTGCCTACTATTTTAGACAGAAACTTTCCTTAGGAATTCATCCCTTTCTGGGTAATGGATGATCCAACTTTGGTATTAGGGTTCAGCCCGCACCAACTTAGTGCATCTTTAGTCATAGATGGAACTATTTCATCATCATCCTTAACCATGGGAAGTTGGAGTGATTTCCCGATTGTCTTTAGTGTTAGTTTCACTCGGGAGTCCTGAACTATCGCTTTGATATTCTTCCTTTTAGTGTCCACAGTTGCTGATGAATAGAATTCCAGAACTTTCTTTTTCCAAATTATTGTTGGTTCTGAGACCAAGAACTCCAAACCATTTTCCGAAATTAGGGTAATTACACCCTGGATGTCTTCTAAGGCTGTCGTGAATCCCCCACAAACAAGCTCATAACCTTCATTCACCTTATCGTCCTTGTAGGGCGCCATTGACGAGAGGGAGAGAGAGAGAAGAGAAGAGAAGTGAATATCTATGTCGACACAAGTTCTAGAGTCGAGAAATCTGAAGGCGTAGTCGACCAGATTTTGTCTTCCCCTATTTATAGTCTACTGGTAAAGGGTAGGTCAAAGGACGCACCTTACTTAGTAAAAATACATGTCGACATAGTTGTACATGTGTCGACATAAAATACTTAGGTCACGATAAAACTTAATTTTATTCGACATGTCTATGTGTCGACATATCTATGTGTCGACATACTTGTGTTAGTGTCGACACGGGCTGGTCATGTCTCGACATAGTTCTGTCAACACTATTCTTCTGTTGACACAGATACTGTTTCTGTGTCGACACATCTTTTTTCTTTGTAAACACAACATACTGAGTGTGTCGACACAAACTTTGTACTTAGACAAATTTCCTGTGAAATATTGTGCTTACATATTCTACTTTGGAATGTTTAAACTGACCTATTCTAGGTTCACCATATCTAGTTCAATTTTAAAATAATTGAATTTAGTTTCAACTAGAGGTTTTGTAAAAATATCAGCAATTTGATTATTTGTATCTACAAATTCCAGACTAATATCTTCCTTCTCCACATATTCTCTTATGAAATGAAACTTAATTTTTATATGCTTGGTTCTACTGTGTGATACAGGATTTTTAGCAATAGAAATAGCACTAGTAGAATCACAGAATAGTGGAATTCTACTTACCTTGATGTCATAGACTTCAAGTTGATACTTTATCCACATCAACTGTGCATAGCAGCTTCCTGCACCTATATATTCTGACTCAACAGTTGAGATAGCTACACTTGTATGCTTTTTACTGCACCATGACACCAGCCTTCCAGCTAGGAATTGACAAGTTCCTATAGTACTTTTCCTGTCTTCTTTGCATCCTACAAAGTCTGCATCTGAGAAGACTATTAGTAAGAAATCTCTATTCTTAGGGCACCAAAGACCTAGATTAGGTGTGTCCTTAAGATATCTCAGAATTCTCTTAACTGCAGTATAATTAGATTCTTTTGGGCAAGCTTGGTACCTAGCGCAGACACATGTAGCACACATGATGTTAGGTCTACTAGCAGTTAAGTAGAGTAGGGAGCCAATTATCCCTCTATACAAAGACTAATCAACAGGTTTCCCTGTCTCATCTTTGCCTATAGGCGTACTTGTTCCCATTGGAGTTTTCATGGTGGAGGCTGAGTCCATTCCATATTTCTTAATCAACTCCTTGGTGAACTTAGATTGGGATATGGACAATCAATCATAAGTCTGTCTTACTTGAAGTCCCAAGTAGAATTTTAGCTCACCCATACTGTTCATCTCAAAATTCCCTTGCATAAGTTTGATAAACTTTCTACAAAGGTTGTTTTCAGTAGATCCAAAGATAATGTCATCAACATATATCTGGACTAGGATTATCTTTCCTTTAGATTCCCTAAAGAATAGAGTTTTGTCTATCCTTCCTCCAGAGAATTTATTCTCAATAAGAAAAGCAGACAAGGTTTCATACTAAGCCTTAGGTGCTTGTTTCAAACCATATAGAGCTTTCCTAAGCCTATATACATAATCAGGATAATGAGAATCTACAAAACCTGAGGGTTATTCAACATAGACTTCCTCTTTTAAGTTACCATTCAGAAATGATGACTTTACATCCATCTGATATACCTTGAACCCTTGATAGGCAGTATAGGCCAAGAACAACCTTATAGCCTCCAGCCTTGCCACTGGGGAAAAGGTTTGATCAAAGTCAATCCCTTCCTCTTGCCTGTAGCCTTTTGCTACCAGTCTGGCCTTGTTCTTGATTATAGTGTCATTCTCATCAAGTTTGTTTTTATAGATCCACATGGTTCCTATAATATTGTGATCCTTTGGTTTAGGAACCAGTTCCTAGACTTTACATCTTCTGAATTTATTCAGCTCTTCTTGCATAGCATCAATCCACTTTATGTCAAGCATGGCTTCTTCAAACTTCCTGGGTTCTATCTGTGACAAGAAACTTGAACATAAAATTGTGTTCATGTTCTTGCTCTTGGTTAGTACGCCTTGACTTGCATCACCAATGATTTGATGAGCTAGATGATCCTTTAGGTGTCTTCTTGCTGGAGGAAATCTGCCAACCTCTTGGCCTTCTTAATTTTCCTCAACCTGATGCTCCTCATTGTCTTCTTCATCTAGTGAGTCTTGTTCTCCCCCTAGACAACATGCATCATTTTCTTCATCCAGCCTAGCAGGTGCTTCTTCATTAATAATCAGCTTGTCCAGCCTATCCTTTAAACCTGTAAAACTACTTGAAGAGCTAGACAATTCACTGTTAATCAACTTAGACTCATCAAATACTATATGGACAGATTCTTCTACAACTTGTGTAGTCAAGTTGTAGATCCCGTATGCCCTACTATTATTGATGTACTCAACAAATATCCCTTCTAGGGATTTGACAGCAAACTTAGTTTGGTAGTGCTTACCATTAACTAGGACATAAAACTTGCTATCAAAGATTCTGAAGTAGGAAAAGTTTAGTTTTCTACCTTTCAAAATCTGATAGGGAGTCATCTTATGTTTCTTATTGATGGAGGCTCTATTGATTACATGACATGCAGTATTTACTACCTCTGCCCAGAAGTACTCAGGGAGAATAGTGTCACTAAGTAGTGTTCTACTTGCCTCAATTAGAGTCCTATTTTTTCTTTCAGCAACACCATTTTGCTGGGGTATTCTAGGTGAGGAGAACTCCTGATGAATCCCAAGTTCTTCACAGAACTTTGTCATACATTAAGACTGAAATTTAGTTCCATGGTCACTTCTGATTTTGACCACTGAATTGTTAAATTCATTCTGAATTTGTCTAACAAAGGTCTGGAAAATAGTAGGAGTTTCAGATTTCTGCCTCAAGAAGAAAACTCATGTGAATCTAGAATATTCATCCACAATAACTAATGTGTATACTTTCCTACCAAGACTATGAACTGGCATAGGACCAAACAAATCCATATGTAAGAGATATAAACATCTCATTGAATCTTTTGTATCAAGTGCATGGAAAGAGGACTTAGTCTTTTTGCCCTTTTGGCAAGCTGAACACACACCCTCTTTAATGCACTTGACTTGAGGACCATTCCTCACTAACCCCATGTTAAACAGCTGTCCTATAGACTTATAGTTCAGATGAGCTAGCCTCTTGTGCCATTTGACACATAGTGAAGCTTTCTCTCCTGTAACTAGACAAATGGGTGAGATGTTAAACTCACAATCTAGGTTAAGACAATATACATTCCCTTTCCTAGTGCCAGTCAAAATGATCTCTTGATCACTTGACCTCCTTATTTGGCACTCCCCTTTAAGGAAAGAGATGTCATAACCTAGATCACTAAGTTGACTTATGCTAATCAGGTTATGTTTTAGACCCTTCACATAAGCAACTTTAGTGATAGTAATTAAAAAACTAGAAATGTTACCAAATATTTGGATGATTTCTTTTTTCTGATCCACCAAAGATTACTTTGGGTCCATTCTCTATGGGTACATAGTCCCTCAACCTTCTTCTTATTCCAGTCATGTGTCTGGAACATCCACTATCCAAGTATCATATAGGCGTATGGCCACTTGGATTCACCTGCATCAAATAAAGAATCACTTATCCTTAGAACCCAAATTATTATTGGGTCATAGGTCCTTGTTAGTTTGAAATCCTGCAGCTGTTCTGACAGGTAAACTATTCTTAGTTTTAACACTTGTGTTGAACCAGCAATCCATGGCAAAGTGGCCCACCTTGCCACAACACCAACACTCAAATCTATTGTACCTTCTTTTAGGTACAGTTTTCACAACTTTGTTGCCAGCAGTCCTTTTAAGTGTAGGTGTTGGAGCAGCAAACCCCAAGAATTCCTTTTGAACCAGATGAGTTTGCTTATAGAGTGACCTATTGGCATTTGCACCCTTGCCCATGAGATCTCCATACTCACAGTGACCATGAGTAATATCATGATCATACCTGTTTGTAGGTTGCATCACTTTCCTAAAGAAAATAGAGGGCTTTTTCTAGTGGCTGAACTGGGGCCTTACCTTTTCTATGAGAATTGGTGGCCCTAGTTCTTCCCTTAAAACCTAGACAAGTCTTTGTAACACCCCAAAAATCCCTAATTCCCAAAACGAGTCAGGCTGGGTGACACGACCTGGGACACGGGCGTGTCCCAGGGCGTGTCCAGTGCACACGGCCTGGGAGACGGGCATGTCCCAGGGCATGTCCTGCTCGGGTGAATACCCGGGTGGCGTTGAGTGGCTTTGAGTTGATTGGCGTTGAGTGTGGTGACACAGCCTTGGACACGGGCGTGTCTAAGGGCTTATCCTGCTCGGGTGAATACCCGGGTGGCGTTGAGTGGCGTTGAGTGGCGTTGAGTAGAATGGCATTGAGGGTGGAACACGGCCTGTGACACGAGTGTGTTTGGCATACGGCTAAGGACACAAGCATGTGCCTTAGCCGTGTCCTTCTCGGGTGATCTGGTCTTGTATTGAAAGAGTGATACAGCTAGTCATACGGCCGTGTGCTTTCTAATACAGGCATGTCAGGGGTTTGACACGGGCATGTCTAAGCCCATGTTCTTGACTGAGTGAGTTGGTTCTGTAGCCGCTTCAGGAACACAGCCCGTGACACGGGCATTTCACAACCCGTGTTCAGTCCAGGAAATCAGTTTAAGGGCTGATCTGATCCATTCATTTTCTTTAACCAAGATCAAATGGTCTAGGCTCATCCTTGGGGTAATAAGGTCGGCCTTGAGAAGGAGGAAGCTCATGTTTGAGTTGTGCCTTGTTTTTCTTAAGTAAGAGAGAGAGGAGAGCTTCGGGAGGAAGAAGAAGAGGAATCCGGCTGCCGGTGGTGCTATGGTGGTTCAAATCGCAAGCCGAGTTCGGAATTGTGAAGGCATGACTGCTGCAAGGACGTTCATCCATTTACTTTTCTCCCCATAGATTTGAAGTGTCTTCCAAGGCTAATGATTCCCTTCTTGGACAAGTGAAATCCTTCTTTCCTGCATTTGCATAGGAATCCTCCACCAAAAGGTGGATGGCGAAGAGATTCCCTTGGGATTGGTGGTTCATCCCTTGTTGTAGTGCATTAAAACCGGAAGTGTGAGTACGGTTAGGTATGCTATGTGAAGCCCAACTGGACATGTTGGTCTGGATTGGTGATGCTTGTTTGCACATCAGAGAAGACTCCGTGATTATTGCTCGTATGCACGAAATCTGTGATGGATACCTGTATCTTGGTGCCGCAGGAAGTACTGGAGGAAGTCCATGAAATGGCGAGAGTTTGGATCAACTCTTGTGGCTGTTAGTGTCATGTGGTATAAAGGGCTTAGTGTCGAACAGGAAAGGTGAAACCGACCCACACCTGTAAGTTGGCCATGAGTGCTTCGGTATTCCTTTGTGGCAAGGCGATTTTAGCAACGGGGGATAGCTGATCTGTACCTGCGTTATGCCAGCTGTACAAGAGAGCGTCAAAGCATTGGGCTTTCGTCAGGGGCATAATGAAAGTCTTTGGTCTGGGCGCCATAAAGACTAGGAATGCTCAAGTTTGACCGTCATGTCTGGGACCTCTGAACGGTGGTGGGATTCGGTGTTTCCGGTACACCTAAATGTGCCATGAGTGCACGGAATGTCGGGTCGTCGTGTCGGTATTTGTGATATGTATGGCCTTGGTGGCTGAAAATATATATGTGTGTGATGTAAATTGCTATGCAGGGAAGGAAATCTGCTGCCCTGTGCCAGGGGCAGGGTCGTTATAATTGGTCAGCTAAATGCTGACCGTTGCCCTATTTGCCACCGATTGGTGGAATGGTTCTTGCAGGTGCAGGTGGTGCTGGTCCAAGCGGTACTTAGCGGGCTAAAGCCCAAGCTGCGTTGCTGCTGCGTTGCTGCCCTCGAAGGCTTTGTTTTGCTTAGTCTTGTTCATTTATGGCCGGCTTGCGTGCCGATGTTTGTAAACTACACCTTATGTTCAGAGAAACTTGTAAATGCCATAAGGCTGTGTACCTGTTGTGTATGGTTGTATACATTCCTATTTTGTTATAGAAGTGGACAATTCCTGTATGATTGAGTTCATGTTTCAACCATGAAGCTTCTGCTAGAATGCTCTGTGTTTGGGTGCGGTGATTCGTGGTATTATTTCGTGACGTCTCCGCTTGTTTGTGGAATATGGTGTGGGGCCCCGGCCGGACCCTCTATTATATCCTATTGTACGGGTAGAGGTGTTATAATTTGGTATCAGCTTGTTGGTCGATCTCTTCCGAATTCGCGGACGAATTCTTTTGAGGGGTGGCGAGCACGTGTCAGTGATGCCATTATAACTCATATATTGAACTAAATAATGTCCACTTAGGAATGTGTATACACTTGTTTGGTGAACCTGTGTGTTCATTTTTGATTTGTTTGCCATTTATTTAGTCGCTAAATTGTGTTTCTACACATATAGGTGACTAGAAGTGTTGCGGGTCAGTCGGAACCTCAACACTCTGTTGAAAGTGCGGCACCGGCTAAGGTGCCCACACATCCTCCATCTGCTGAAACTGTCTGTTTGATTACGGAGACAGTGATTGCGGTTATGAATGCTCAGCAAGCTGGGCAGGCTCGGCCTGTAGTGGTGCCAATTCATGCTGAGATAAGACAAGAACTAGTAGAGGTTGTAGTTGATCCGCAGGCGACAGATCAAGAATTGAAGCTGTTCACGAGCTTCAATCCTCCTCAATTTACTGGGGCTGGTTCCCCATCCCAAGCGGAGGATTGGCTCTCAAGGATTAAGAGACTCTTGATAGCTATCAGAGTAGAGGAGGAACAGAAAGTCACACTAACCACTTTCCTGCTTGAGGGAGAGTCTCAGTTATGGTGGGACGTGGTAGAACTGCATCACTTGGCGTAAAGACGTTTGACGGGAGTCTCGATGGAAGAGTTCTCTCGATTGTTTTTAGCAAAGCATCTCCCGATGTAGCAAAGAATTTACATGGATTTGGAGTTCCAACGTTTAACTCAAGGGGAGCATAGTGTGGATGAGTATCTGCATTAATTTACATGTTTGGGACGGTACGCGGGAAATATCTTCGCCGAAGAGGAGCGTAAGACCTGTCAGTTTTATGGGGGACTACAAGATGAGCTACGGTATTTGCTCTCGAGTTCTGTGAATCAGGGATTCCAAACGTTGGTCTGTACGGCTCGGTCTTTGGAGAAGGATATTAAAAGAGGACAAGCAAGGGGGACCTTGGCTATTACGAAACCAGAGTTTAAGCTGCCGCGTCCGGAGAAGTCTGGATATCAAAAGAGGTGGAATAAGAAGTCCAAATCTACTGGACAAGCTCCTTCCGTAACTGTAACGGAAGCATCTTCTGGGTATGGATCTCACGCTTGTTTTACGTGTGGGAAGTTAGGAAACTTTGCACGTGATTATCGAGTTGGCCCTCCGAAGGGTGAAAAGAAGACGGGAGCGTCTTATACGGAGAAAGGGAAGACTGTGGTGGAGTCTTCTGCATCGCACGCGTAGCCCCGGGTCTTCAACCTTGGGAAACAGGAGGCCATTAAGCAGGCCGATGTCGTCACAGGTGCGCACAGTTTAAAATTTTATTATAAGCTGTATGATGTGCTTGTTTTAAATTTGGTGTTATAGGTTTTGTCCTTATACGGGACTCTCCGGCACGAGAACTGTTCGATACAGGTGCTTCACATTTGTTTCTGTCGGAAGATTTCATCTTGCGAATCGGGGTGCCTATACGGACCGCGACAGACAGTCTGAAAGTGTTACTACCTAACGGATGTTTCATGTGTGCGGATAAGTCTTGTTGTGTTGAGGTCAAAATAGGGAGTCGGGATTTCAAGGTGGAAACGTTAGTATTGCCGATATTAGTGTTTGATATAATCTTTGGTATTTCCTGGCTATCCGAGCAGCATGCTTGTATTGATAGCACCTCAAAAGAGGTTATACTGGGGAAAAACACCGAACAAGAGGCCAAGTTCAGTGGCATGCTAGGGATGAGTAGGGTATTGATATCTGCTTTCCAAGTCATTAAGGCAGTTCGGAAGGGTGCGGAGTTATTCTTCACACTCATTGAGGCGGTGGAGCTGAAAGCCAATGTAAGTGAGGTGCTGATTGTATCGGAATGCGCTGATGTGTTTCCAAAAGACCTTCCGGGGTTACCACCCCCAAAGGGAAATCGACTTCGCTATCGAGCTGGTGCCAGGTTTGAAACCTGTGGCCCGCTCGCCTTATCGAGTAGCGCCAAAGGATATGGCGGAACTAAAGGTTCAGTTGCAAGAATTGCTAGAGCAAGGCTATATATGCCCAAGTCACTCGCCTTGGTGCGCGCCGGTTCTCTTTGTGTAAAATAAGTACGGCATCTTGCGTCTATGCATTGATTATAGAGAACTGAAGAAACTAACAGAAAAGAACAAGTATCCAATTCAACGGATCGACGACTTGTTTGATCAGTTAGTTGGCTCGACTATGAAAGATAAGGTAAGCTCTGAATAACTCAAGAGGGGGGGTGAATAGAGTTTTTGAAAACTTTTCCCTTTTGCTGAAATAAAAGGTAAGTGTACAAGTACAGCAAGTGAACTAGAGAAAAGTGACTAAGCTACACAGCAAACATTATATCACCGCACAATCACAAGAGAAGATCACAAACACATAAACAACACAAGAATTTTATAGTAGTTCCCCAAACTTGGGTACATCCACTCTTCTACCACCCTAGGTAGGAATCCACTACAGGTTTTGATCAGGTGACTGCCACCAATGAGCTTTTGATCAGGTGCTCAAAAACCAACCACAGTCTTTTGGAAGGAGACTTGTAACCAGAATAATTTTGAAGGGAATTAAAACCCTATAAAGAGGTGGGGATGAGAGTTTGATGAAAGTCTTCTTTTCTCAAAACACAGTGAGAAGACTATGTGGATTCTGAGTTGTTGATGACAAAGCTCCCCCTAAGATCTTGAATGGTTCAGGAGAGAAAGCTTTGTAAAAGGGTGAGTAGGCCTTCAGCTTTTCAGAGATCCTTGACTGATTTGAATATTGATGTCACTTGAGATCCCTGAAAACAAAGAGGGAGAGAAAGAAAGACTCTTGATGGTGATGGTTGTTCTTTCTTCTTCTCTTAAGAGAAGTCGATTTTCTGAGAGATGTTCTTCACTGCACTTTAGGATGTTTTCTTTGTTGTGACTCTAGTTTATGATCAATCTCTGCTCTTCTGTCTCTTGTTGTTTTCTTGGAAGGGAGATATGTATCAGATAACTACAACTTCAAATTCAAAAAAAACTCTGCAATAAATGTTCAGCAGAAATCTTGGGAATGAAAAATGGCAAGAATGTTGTCAATTATTCTATTTTATGTCTGTCCCGAGATATAAGCAATTAATTCCATGGAGGATGTTAGCAATCAATGCTGCCAATAACGGCTCTATTCAGAGAATATAAGTGCATTGATTTACAAGGGAATTAATAGCCTATAATAGATATAAAATGATGAGACAGAAAGAGAAAGAATAAATAACAAAATGTCTTACAGTTTTCGTCGACCTGAGATCAGCTTTCGTCGACCTCTAATCAGCTTTCGTCGAACTGAGATTTCGTCGACCTCTGATCAGCCTTCGTCCAACTGAGATCAGCTTTCGTCGACCTGAGCTCTGTGAATCAACTACTGTGCATAAACTGACTAATTCTATGCTCTATGTTCGTTGAACTGAGACTATGAAGTTAGTCGACCTAAGAACTTGGTCAATCTATCGGCGTTGAGTGAATAGCACATCTGGCGTCGAGTGTTCTTTGTCTCTGAGTCAGCCTTGGCTTTGATTGAATTATGGCGCTGAGTGTTTAAGAGTTAGTCGATCTGAGAACGGAGTTCGTCTAGCTCAGCTCAGAGATTTTAGCTCTGAGTTAGTCGAGCTGAGCACGACTATCGTCGACCTGAGATCGACGAATGTAGATTTCTTTTTCTAATTCTTGATTTCTCTAAGTCTTGAGTCTTTGGCAGTGTTGTAGGTTTGTCCTTTGATCTGTTGACTCTTAGAACATGGCCTAGACTATATAAACACATAAAATTTGACCCTTCTATACAATATGGGTCACAACCTAAGAAGAGAACCTAGCCCAAATCACCTAGGGGTTCCAACAATCTCCCCCTATTTGGGTGAGGTTACTTAAACCAAAAACAGATAAAGATCACAAGAAAAAATGAGGTAAACATAGCATGAAAATTGAGATAACTGATAGAATAAATAAGCTATCAATACCTTTATAAATCTATGTACCCAGATTGTTCACAGAAAGCACAGAAAATAAACAATTTAAATGTACTTGTAAGAATCAGAAGGCTTAGCAAATTTGATTATCCTGTTTGGATCATGAGCTTGCTTCATAGTCATGGTCATATCAGCATCACCAATAGTCTTTTGTGAGGTAGTTCTTAGAACCACTTCTTCAGGATGTAGACTCATGTATTCATCAGCATTGAATAATTTTCCTACTTGATATCTTTCAAACTATTTCTTCCTGTAGCTAGACATAGTAGAGAACTTAGAAGAGTCTTGACCTTTTTCTTTGGCTTGCCTGATTTGTGAGAGAGCCACAGATTCCTTGAATCTAGCCATTCTTGTAGTTGGACTAGTTTCAGGATCATAAGCTGGAATTGGAGGTTCTTCAGGGTCATTAGCTTTGCCAGGAGATAGGGGAGGGGAAAAAGTTGGCTGAGGGATAGGCTGTTGAGCTGACTGATGTCTGGAATAAGACTGATGTCTCTGTTTATGCTGACTGTCTCCATAAGAGTGAGAAGGTCTTCCCTGTCTCTGATAGGTTTTAGTGAGAGTAGGTTTAGTGAGTCCTTCTGAGCTCTGAGATAAGGTTCCTGAGGCACTTGTAGCTGGAGGAGGAGGAGGATCCCTTTTGAATTTCCCAGGTGGAGGAGAGTATCTTCTGCTTTTCTTTATTCTCTTTTGTTCATTCTTGGATAGCCACATCCAAGCTCGCATACCCTTATAAGGAGTTATGTTTTGTAGAATGTAGTATGGAATATCATTTGTAGACTTAGGTTTTGGAGCAGGTGGAGGAGGTGCTTTCCTTTTCTTGGAGATTAGCTTCCTCTTTGGAGCATCATCAGAATCATCATCATTATCATCATCATCATCATAAGACAAAGGATTGTCATACATTTTATCAATCTGACTGATCAGATCCTTGGTAATTTCTTTGCTAGCTTGAATGGGAACAACTTCAGCTGCTTCAGCTTCCATAGCAATGTCCTGATTTACTAGATCATCTAAACTAGGAATAAGGCTATTATTCATGATATAAGTTGGCCCAGGAGGGCTAGATCTTTGTTCATATAATGCTAATGGAGGAGCTATCAGACTTTTCTTTATAATGGCTAACACTTCTAAACTTAGAGGGGAGGTGTAGCATACTATTGCTCTGGATGATTGAGTGGGAGAGGAGAGGCAGAACTGAATATAAGATCCAAAAAATTTCAGCAGAGTATGTAGATTTAATGAAGTAGACCCTTCTAGGCAGAACTTCTGGCAAGCTGGTCTCTTGAGCATTGGATACTATAATATCTGTACCTTAATTATCTACATCTGCTACTGAGTCAGTTATCTCTATATTAGTTGATTCCATATCAGTATCAAGAAAATGTAGAAAATCTGGTTCCATATCAACATTTGTTCCTGCTGCTGGTGGTGCTGTTGTTGCTACTTCATCATTAAGTATCTCCCCCTGCCTAGTTTCAGTATGTACTGAAGCCAGGCCCCAAGATGAAGAGAGGCTAGAGGTGAGGGTAGAGATTTGAGCAGAAAGAGATGATATGGAGATAGATAGAGGGGAAATAGCCTCTGCAATAATGGTTTGGAGGATAGGCCTGAGGAGCTCAAGAAGTGGTTGGATGATAGAGGGACTCAAAGATGTGGAGTCAGATGTTTGGGCAGGAGGTGGTTGAGAAGGGATAGAGGTAGTGAAGATAGTTACTGGAGGAGATGGTTGGTTGGAAGTGTCTGCAAGGGGGTCCTGTTGAGGAGATTGGTGAGGAGAAGGAGTGTTCGGAGAAAATGAAAGTAAATATAAAGATAGGATTGAAGAGAGAGTGGAGAGGGGGATATCAGCAAGATGAGATGGAAAAGGAGATTGGGGAGGAGTAGGGATGGATGTATCAGCCCTAAGAGAGGGAGAATTGGATGGAATATGTGTATGGGAAGAAGGAATTGGAGATGTTGGAGGTGTAGGGGTATGTATTAGAATAGAAATGGAGGCTGGGGTTTGTTGAACTTGAGGCTGAGATGGAGCTTGAGAATCAAGAGGAGGTAGAGGGGTGGATGGAATCTCTGCAGAGGGGTGAGGAGTGGCTGATGTAGCCCTTGTACTTTTAGAAGATTTAGAGGAAGAGGACTTGCCCTTAGATGGCTTTATGATAGTCCTCTCCCATCTGCCAAAGAGGGCAGATGAGAGCTTCTTAGATGCATTGATGCATGTTGTCTGAGATAGCAGTAATGCATTGGCCTTGGCTTTCAGGAACAAGCCCAAGATTCTGCCATAGCAAACCTCCTTTTTGCTGTTCTTTCTCCTAATTAGGTCAAACAAAATTTGTGGCCAGTTCACACTTCTCTTACTGACCAGGGCAGCCATAACCAGGAACTGTTGCCTGGAGATGTAATCATGTGTTGTATGCTTAGTAAACAGCACCTTCCCAACAACATCCGCAAGAAATTTATAGAGATATTTTTCTTATACAATTTGTTAGGGTTTTCGCCGAAGTGACCCATAACAGCCAGCATATCTTTATATTCCTTATCAGCTAGTTCTAGATCATCTTCTCCAGTTTTAAAATTGAAAAGTTCAGAGAGAATGGAGGGAGAAAGAATCACCTGAGTACCACTGATAGTCCCAATCATTTCAGTCTCTGTTGAAGAAGAAGAGCCAACCCATTCCTTGATTTCCGTCATAGGAATCCTGAATCTATCGACAAGAACTACTTCAGATTTTGTTCCTCAAATAGCTGTAGAATATCTATGAAAATTTGATCTGACTGTCGGAAAGAGTCAAAATCAATATCGAAACCATGATCAAACTTTATTCCAGTTGATCCAGTAGCAACCATTTGTGACGTTAAGATCGAATGAGAGAGAGAAAGAGCACACCTGCAAGAGAAAACACAAGATCAAGTGCAGGAGGGGAATTCTGAAAGCGCGGGATTGAGCTCGAAGAAAAGCCAGATATAATATTTTCTGGAATATGAAACGACAATCTCAATCCGACGAAAACTTAAGATTCTTTGATCTCAGGTCAACGAAAATTATGTAAAGGACAAAGTTCGTCGATCTAAGAACGAAGAGAGGGAAAATTTTCGTCATTCGCAGAAAACTTGTAGAGATATAATTCGTCGTCCTCTGATCGACGAATGAGCAATACTAAGAGATTTCGTCGATCTTAGGTCGACAAAAATTCTCAAGAATAGTTATCAGTTCGTCGATCTCAGGTCGACGAACAGAGACAATTCTTTGACTACAGACAGAGCATTAGATTAAATCCTTACCATTTATCATACCAAGCTTATTGACAAAGAACAGATGCTTGGATGAGTCCAATGGCTTAGTGAATATGTCTGCTCTTTGCAAATCAGTAGAGATAAATTCAAGTTTAATCTTATGTTTGTCAACACAATCTGTAATGAAATGATGTCTAATATTTATATGCTTGGTTATAGAATGAAATACTGGATTTTGTGCAATTGAAATGGCACTTGTATTACCACATAGTATAGTTGAATTATTTAAGTTGACATCATAATCCAGTAGTTGGTTTTGTATCCACAAAATCTGTGAACAACAACTGTCTGCAGCGATATACTCATCTTCAGCAGTGGAAGTTTAAACAGATGTTTGCTTTCTACAGAACCAAGATACAAGTCTGTCACCAAGGAACTGACAAGTTCCTGAGGTGCTTTTCCTATCTACTCTGCATTCAGCATAATTAGCATCATAAAATCCAGTTAACACAAATGCTGATTTTGTTGAATACCAGACGCCTAGATCTGGACAACCTTTTATATATCTTAAAATCCTTTTTAAGAAAATAAGGTGAGATTCTTTAGGGTTCACCTGGAACCTAGCACAAAGACATGTGGAAAACATAATGTCTGGTCTGCTTGCTGTTAAATACAGTAAGGATCCAACAATGGCACTATACTTGGTCTGATCAACTGGTTTTCCAGATTCATCAGCATCTATAACAGCATTGGCAGCCATGGGAGTCTTCATGATAAAGGCATCATTCATCCCAAACTTCTTAATAATCTCTTTAGCATATTTATACTGAGAGATGAAGATTCCTTCAGAGATTTGTTTCACTTGGAGACCAAGGAAATATGATAACTCACCCATTCTACTCATCTTAAACCTTGAGTGCATTAGATCAGAAAATCTTTTGCATAGATTTGGATCAGTAGAGCCAAAGATTATGTCATCTACATATATTTGTACTAATAGAATTTTATCATGATGCAGTTTTGTAAAAAGGGTTCTATCAACCATGCCTCTTGAAAAACCATGCTCTAAAAGAAAGCTTGCTAAGGTCTCATACCAATCTCTTGGAGCTTGCTTTAAACCATAGAGAGCCTTATGCAATTTAAAAACATAGGAGGGGTGAGTTGAAGAGATAAAACCTGGTGGTTGTTCCACATATACTTCTTCTTTTAGTTCCCCATTGAGAAAAGCACTTTTGACATCCATTTGATATACCTTGAATTTCTTGTGAGCAGCATAGGCCATGAAAATTCTGATGGCTTCAAGTCTTGCAATAGGTGCAAAGGTTTGATCATAATCACTTCCTTCCTCTTGCATGTATCCCTGAGCAACAAGCCTTGCCTTATTCCTCACAATCACACCTTGGGCATCAATTTTGTTTCTGAATACCCACTTAGTACCAATTACTGGATAGCCCTTAGGCCTTGGAACTAAGTCCCAAACTTTACACCTCTCAAACTGATTGAGTTCCTCTTGCATTGCAATAATCCAGTTTGGATCTTGCCCTGCATCAGATATAGATTGAGGCTCAATTTGAGAGAGAAAGCAGACACGCATCACATCAGGGTTGATTTGATGCCTTGTCTGCACTCCTGCTGATATGTCTCTAATTACTTGAGATATAGGGTTATCCCTAAGTGTGACAAAATCATTAAGTGAAGTTGGTTCAACAACAGTTATTTGATTAAATTCCTCTTATAGAATTGTGTTAACTGTTGTAGAAGACTGAGTTGCTTCCACAATCTCTTCTTCACTTTCAGCTTCTGATATGACTTGTGGAGAGGGATGTAATTCAACCTTTGAGGTAAGGTTTAGATCATCCAAGCTCTCACACAAATTCTGTACCTGCAAATGACTGTTGGTAGAGATATCTCTCTCCTTATAAAATATGTAAGATTCATCAAATGTCACATGCATAGATTCATCAATTTTACTGTTGATTTATTAAACACCCTATATGCCTTACTGACTTGGGAATATCCTAGAAAAATTCCCATTGCAGCCTTAGCTTCAAACTTTCTGAGATGTTTCTTGTCATTAATGTGAATATAGCATATACATCCAAATATTTTAAAATAGGTGATTATAGGTTTCTTCCCTTTGAGTAGTTCATAGGGAGTCTTCAGCTTTAGTTTATGTATTAGGCTTCTATTCAGGACATAATTTGTTGTGCTTACTGCTTCTGCCCAATATGATAGAGGCATGTAAGCACTTGCAAGCAATGTACCTACAGTTTCAATGACTGTTCTATTCTTCCTTTCAACTACTCCATTTTGTTGAGGAGTTCTGGGAGCTGAGAAGCAGTGTCTTATACCTTCTTTCCTACAGAACTCTAGCATAAGAAGAGATTCAAACTCAGTTCCATGATCACTTATGATGAATGCAACTTGAGTAGAATACTCAATCTGTATGTTCTTGATAAAATCTGTAAGAACTTGAAAAGTATCTGACTTAGCTCTCAAAAAGAAAACTCATATGAATCTGGAGAAGTTATCTACAATAAGTAATGTATAAGACTTTCCTCCTAGACTTTGTACAGCAATAGGACCAAAAAGGTCCATATGGAGCAAATACAAAATTCTAGGTGAATCACTCTTATTAATGGATTTGAAACTAGATTTAGTTTGCTTGCCTAATTGACAAGCCCTGCAGAGGCCTTCCTTCTTGTAGGGACCAAAAGGTAAACCTCTAACAAGATTGTCCTTAGATAACCTAACTATATTTTTATGATTTACATGTCCTAGTCTTTTCTATCATAAAGTAGTTTGAATGCTAATAGAATTGAATAAACAGATTTCAGATTTAGTTGATCAAAGTTTACTAAGTAGATGTTGCCTTGTCTAGTTCCTGTTAAAACAGTTGTGTTGTTTGAAGAAATAACACATAAAGAGTTAGTAAAGCTTACTTGATAACCTGTATCACATAGTTGACTTACTGATATAAGGTTATGCTTTAGACCATTTACATAAGTCACCTTTTTGAATGTGACAGCTCCACAGTTGAAGTCACCATAGCCTTCTATCAGTCCAAAGCCTGAGTCCCCAAAGATTACTTTAGGTCCAGTCTTGGTTTTATAGTTGATTAGGCATTCTTTGCAACCTGTCATATGTTTAGAGCAACCACTGTCTAGGTACCACTTGTTTTGAGAGACAGGGTTCTCTTCTACCTGTAATGAGGATTAGCAGTTTTTGACCCAGGTTACCTTGGGTCCTTGTTGTTTAACATAGCAAAAACTAGAAATAAAAAAGCATTCAGGTTGATCCTTATAACCTAAAGGATGATACCTTCTAGGAGGTATGACCCACTGACTAAAGGGATTAAAGGATTTATTAGTTTTTAGATTACTCTAGTTATGAACTAGATCAGACAAATTTGGGTATGTTTGTTGACCTGAGCTCGACGATCGGGGTTGAGTTCTTCGATCTCTGCTCGAAGAATGGAAGTATCCATTCTTAGAGCCCCAAAAATGTCGATCTCTGGTCGACGAACCATACTGGTTTCGTCGATCCCAGTTTGAAGAATTGATTACATTATTATTTGCTTTCAGAGTTCGTCGTTCTGAGTTCGACGAACTATACCCATTTCGTCGTTCTGAGTTCGACGAAATTTTCTGAACATAGTTATATTGTGTGTTTTTCTTTTTCTGACTTGTTTTCTTAAGGTCTCGTTATTTAAGCACTTCATTGACTTCCTCCACTTGTTCAGTATTCTTCTTACCATTTTCAGAAATAAAACTTATGGGTTTTGATAGTTGATTTTTCTGAATAAGGATTGGTTCACTAGATGAGGCTCCTAATCCTAGTTTGTTATTACTAGATCTTGTATTGATTGTGCTAGTTATGTCTATCAGTTGTAAACTTCTACCATTTAATATTTCTTCTAGTTCCTTAGCCTTACTTAATTCAAATTTTCGGAACATTATTTGTTGATAAGCTAGGTTTAATTCTTCAGTTAATGTTTCATTATCAGTAATGATTTTTTCTTGTTCTAATAGTTTTTCCCTGAGAAGTTTGATTTCCTTCTCAGATCCTATTAGGTCTAAACACAATAGTTTAAATTAAGATTTGAATTCTTTAGACTTAAAATCATAAGAAGCAATTACCTTATCCTCTTTAGAGAGGAATTCTTCATCTTCTGATTCATCTGAGTTTGATCTACTGCTTCCAGTATCTATTGCCATAAGGCAAACTTCTCTTGCCTTCTTTTCTTCTGTATCATCTTCAATGAAACTGGATGAGGATGTTTCATCTTCAGTATCACTCCAGGTTTCATCCACAAAGCCCTTCTCCTTCTTTTTGTATTTGCTGGAGGAGGCCTTGTTGTGCAGATGTCTTCTTGACTCCTTCTCATGCCTTCTGTCTTTATTTTGAGCTTCTGGACATTCTGAGATGAAATGTCCTGGTTTCTTGCACCCAAAACAGACAACTTCTTTAGAAGGGTTCTTATCATACCTGGGTTTATCTTTATTCCTTGAAGGCTTCCTCCTGAAGTCCTTTCTTACCATGTTATAGAATCTCTTAGCAAAGAGACTCATAATTTCTTCATTGGCAGATAGGCTTGGAGATTCTTCTACAGCTTTGAGTGCTAAGTTTTGTTCCTTCCTGGTAGGTGTTGAAGCTTTTGATTCAACTGCAGCTTCTCTTGACTTGACCAGTTGCTTGTTGCTCATAGGATTTGAGCTTTCCAAGTAAAGATTCTATTGAGATTTCAGTCATGCTTCTGGCTTCTTTGATGGGCCAGATTCTAGAATCTCATGTGCTAGGGAAGCACATGAGGATCTTGTCATTGACTTCAGTTAAAGTGATTTCTTTATCCAATGTTCTGAGCTAACTGATGATGAAGCTCAGCCTGTTGTACATTACTTATACAGATTCTGCTTCATCTTTTCTGAAGTTCTCATATTGGGATATAAGGTTTGATTTTCTGTCCTTCCTCTCATCAGCATAGCCTGCTACCATTTGGTTGAGGGAATCCCAAATAGCTTTAGCAGATGTACATTCAGCAACCTTTTGAAATATGTCATCTAACATAGTTTGGGCAAGTATGTTCAAGGCTCTAGCATCAGCAATCTTTGCCTTCTTATGTACATCAGCTTGGTCTTGAGGAGGCACTGCACTTAGATTTAATGGAGTTGAGGTAGAGGCTACTGGAGCTGGTGGTCCTGTCAAGATAGAATTAAAAATATCCTCATCAATAGAGTTCATGTACAGCTTGATTCTTGCCTTCAAGATTCCAAACTTTTGCAGGTTGCAAACTGGAGGTCTGGTGCTGGAATAATCCTTGTTTTGTGCCATGATATAAGAAACTAAAATATAATTAGAGAGACTACTAAAGTTTATTCAGATTTTATCCTGAGGATCTTGGTTAATCAAGGTGTGAGCCTGTATGATATGATTAACCTGCCTCTGATACCAATTGAAAGATAGGGTAATCTCTGAATAACTCTAGAGGGGGGGGGTGAATAGAGTTTTTGAAAAATTTTCCCTTTTACTGAAATAAAAGGTAAGTGTACAAGTGAAGCGAGTGAACTAGAAAAAAGTGACTAAGCTACACAGTAAACATTATATCACAACACAAGCACAAGAGAAGATCACAGACACACAGAAAATATAAGAATTTTATAGTGGTTCCCCAAACTTGGGTACATCCACTCTTCTACCACCCTAGGTAGGAATCCACTACAGGTTTTGATCAGGTGACTGCCACCAATAAGCTTTCGATCAAGTGCTCAAAAACCAACCCAATTCTTTTGGAAGGAGACTTGCAACCAGAATAATTTTGAAGGGAATTAAAACCTTGTACAGAGGTGGGGATGAGAGTTTGATGAAAGACTTCTTTTCTCAAAACACAGTGAGAAGACTATGTGGATTCTGAGTTGTTGATGACAAAGCTCCCCCTAAGATCTTGAATGGTTTAGGAGAGGAAGCTTTGTAAAAGGGTGAGTAGGCCTTCATCTTTTTAGAGATCCTTGACTGATTTAAATGTTGCTGTCACTTGAGATCCCTGAAAACAAAGAGGGAGAGAAAGAAAGACTCTTGATGGTGATGGTTATTCTTTCTTCTTCTCTTGAGAGCAGTCGATTTTTTGAGTGATGTTTTTCACTGCACTTTGGGATTTTTTTCTTTGCTATGACTCTAGTTGATGATCAATCTCTGCTCTTCTGTCTCTTGTTGTTTTCTTGGCAGGGAGATATGTATCAGATAACTGCAACTTCGCCGAATTCAAAAAAACTCTGCAATTAATGTTCAGCCGAAATCTTGGGAACGAAAAACGGCAAGAATGCTGTCAATTATTCTATTCTATGTCTATCCCGAGATATAAGCAATTAATTCCATGGAGGATGTTAGAAATCAATGCTACCAGTAACGACTTTATTCTGAGAATATAAGTGCATTGATTTACAAGGGAATTAATAGCCTATAATAGATATAAAATGACGAGACAGAAAGAGAAAGAATAAATAACAAAATGTCTTACAGTTTTCATCAACCTAAGATCAGCTTTCGTTGACCTCTAATCAGCTTTCATCGAACTGAGATTTCGTCAACCTCTGATCAGCCTTCGTCGAACTAAGATCAGCTTTCGTCGACCTGAGCTCTATGAATTAACTACTGTGCATAAACTGACTAATTCTGCGCTCTATGTTCATCGACCTGAGACTGTGAAGTTAGTCGACCTAAGAACTCTGTCAATATGTCGGCGTTGAGTGAATAGCACATCTAGCTTCGAGTGTTCTTTGTCTCTGAGTCAGCCTTGGCTTTGAGTGAATTATGTCACTGAGTGTTGAAGAGTTAGTCGATCTGAGAATGGAGTTCGTCGAGCTAAGTTCAGAGATTTTAGCTCTGAGTTAGTCGAGCTGAGCACATCTATCGTCGACCTGAGATCAACGAATGTAGATTTCTTTTTCTAATTCTTGATTTCTCTAAGTCTTGAGTCTTTGGCAGTGTTGTAGGTTGGTCCTTTGATCTGTTGACTCTAAGAACATGGCCTAGACTGTAGAAACACATAAAATTTAACCCTTCTATACAATATGGGTCACAACCTAAAAAGAGAACCTAGCCCAAATCACCTAGGGGTTCCAACAGACTGTATTCTCCAAGTTGGACTTGAAGTCAGACTACTATCAGTTGAGAGTTCGTGAAAGTGACATACCCAAAACAGCATTTGGAACATGCTATGGTCACTATGAGTTCACGATAATGTCGTTTGGGCTGTCTAATGTGCCATCGGTATTCATGGACTTGATGCATCGAACATTTAGGGAATACTTGGACCTCTTTGTGATCGTCTTTATTGACGATATCCTCGTATATTCCTAATCCGAAGAAGATCATGCAAATCACTTGCGGATGGTGTTGCACACCCTGAGGAAGAATAAGTTCTACGCCAAGTTCTCTAAGTGTGAGTTTTGGCTGTCTTCAGTGGCTTTCCTTGGCCATGTGGTTTGTGGAGAGGGCATTACGGTGGATCCTTCCAAGATAGTTGCTATACGAGAGTGGCCTGTTCTCTCTTCAGTAGCAGAAGTCAGGATTTTTCTTGGGCTTGCGGGCTACTATAGGCGCTTCGTAGATAATATCTCGAGAATAGCTTTTCCTCTCACAACACTGACGAGAAAGGATCACAAGTTCATTTGGATGTCGAAGTGTGCTCGAGCTTTTGAAGAGTTAAAGAGTCGTTTGACCGCGGCGCCAATCTTAACATTGCCATGTGGTCAAGACAGCTTATAGGTCTATAGTGATGCATCAGGGAGCGGCTTAGACTGCGTTCTTTTGCAATTCGGATAAGTGATAGCTTATTGCTCATGCCAGTTGAAGGTGCATGAACGGAATTACCCCGTCCATGATTTGGAATTGGCGGCGGTTATATTTGCACTCAAACTGTGGCGTCATTATTTATATGGCGTGAAAGTGGATATATTCACGGATAATAAGAGCCTGAAATATCTGTTAGACCAGAAATATCTTAATATGAGATAGAGAAAGTGTATGGAGTTTCTTCGTGACTACGCCTTCCAGATTAATTATACTCCCGGTAAAGGGAATATAGTCACGGATTCCTTGAGTCATCGGACTCCAGCAAGGGCAAGTTGGCTTTTAAGGCATGATGAAAGCCTAATTCGAGAACTGGAGGCATTAAATATTTCTTGTGTTTAAAGGAATGCCACTGTAGATGCGTGCTTAAACTGGATGGAGGTACAGTATGACCTGGCGGACAGAGTTCGCCAAGCAACAGAACTTGATGAAAGTATACAACGCTATGCAGCGGAAAGTGCGGACTCTAGATTTTCGTTTAATGATGGTCTTTTTTGGAAGGACGGTCGTCTTTGTGTGCCAAGTAAGGGTAAGCTTTGTGAAGAGGTGATGTATGAAGGCCACTTCACCAAATATTCAGTTCGCCCCGGGAGCACGAAGATCTATACAGATATGAAGAGGTTGTTCTGGTGGCTTGGAAAGAAGGACATAACACACTATGTTGTTAAGTGTCAAATGTGTGCTTTGGTAAAGGCGGAATGCCAAAAACCAGGTGGTTTACTAAAGCCGTTACCTATTCATGAATGGAAATTTGACGATATTTCCATGGATTTCGTGCATGGATTGCCGAGATCACAGTGTGGAAATGATGCGGTATGGGTGATTTTGGACCGGTTAACCAAGGTGTCACACTTCATCCCGAACCGTAAGGACGATTTAGTTGAGAAGTTGGCAAAGATGTACGTGGATACTATTGTACGATTGCACGGTGTACCCCGTAGCATCGTTAGTGATCGAGATGGGTGTTTCACTTCGGGCGATTGGAGATTAGTCCACAAACTGTTGGGTACAAAATTACATTTTGGTACGGCCTTCCACCCTCAAACGGATGGTCAGACCGAGAGGACCAACAGGATGTTGGAGGATATGCTCTGAATGTGTGCGCTGGATTTCGGGAAGAATTGGGAAGATCATCTCGGTGCGGTTGAGTTTGCCTATAACAACAACTACCAATCGAGTATCCAGATCGCGCCCTTTGAGGCTTTATACGGTAGAAAATGTCGTACACCTATTTCTTGGGCGGAGACTGGCGAAACAAAGTTGTATCGGCGAAAAGAGTTAGATGTTGCCAACTCAGTTATACGGTTGATACATGAAAGACTGATGGTGGATCAAGACAGGCAATCTAAGTATTACAATGCCATGCACCGAAACGTAGAGTTTACGGTGGGCGATTGGGTGTACTTGAAAATCAAACCATTCAAAGGTGTGTCCAGGATACGGCATCTGAAAAAGTTTATCCCGAGGTATCTGGGACCGTTTGAAGTGGTCGAGCGTATTGGTGAAGCTGTCTATCGGTTAGTACTTTCGTAAGAGCTGAGCAGTTTACATGATGTGTTTCATGTCTCGGTATTACGGAAGGTGCTAAGAGAGCCAGTCCAAGTGGTTGTTGCAGATCAAGTATCGGTCGATAGTGGGCTAACGACGAAAGTTAGGCCTATTTTAATCGAGGATCGAGCCAAAAAGCAGTTGCGGAACAAGATGATCAGGATTGTCAAAGTTCGGTGGGAAAATTGTGGCCATGAGGAGCTAACATGGGTGCGAGAGCAGACCATTCGAGCTGAGTTTCCTGTGCTTTTTGTGTAATTTGTTTACCGTGTACGTTCTGTTATAACAAAACTGTTAGTGGAATAGCATTGTAACATTTGTTCCCTTGCTGCGTACAAATTTCAGGATGAAATTTATTTTAAGGGGGGAGGATTGTAACACCCCAAAAATCCCTAAGTCCCAAAATGAGTCAGGCTGGGTGACATGGCCTGGGACACGGGAGTGTCCTAGGGCATATCCAGTGTACACGTCCTGGGACATGGGTGTCTCCCCGGGCGTGTCCTGCTCGGTTAAATACCCGGGTAGCATTGAGTGGCGTTGAGTGTGGTGACACGGCCTTGGACACGGGTGTGTCCTGCTCGGGTGAATACCTGGGTGGCGTTGAGTTGCGTTGAGTGGCGTTGAGTAGAATGGCGTTGAGTATGGAACACGGCCTATGACACGGGCGTGTCATAGGGGCATGTTTGCACATGGCTAAGGACACAAGCATGTGCCTTAGCTGTGTCCTTCTCGGGGGATCTGGTCTTATGTTGAAAGAGTGACACGGCTAGTCACACAGCCGTGTGCTTTCTAACACGGGTGTGTCAAGGGATTGACACGGGCGTGTCTAAGCCCATGTTCAGGACTGAGTGAGTCGGTTCTATAGCCGCTTTAGGAACACGGCCTGTGACACGGGCGTGTCACAACCCGTGTTCAGTCAAGGAAATCAGTTTAAGGGATGATCTTATCCGTTCATTTTCTTTAACCAAGATCCAATGGTCTAGGCTCTTCTCTGGGGTGATAAGGCTGGCCTTAAGAAGGAGGAAGCTCATGTTTGAGTTGTGCCTTGCTTTTTCTTAAGTAAGAGAGAGAGGAGATCTTGAGGAGGAAGAAGAAGAGGAATCCGGCTGCCGGTGGTGCTACGGTGGTTCAAATCACGAGCCGAGTTCGGATTTGCAAAGGTAAGGCTGCTGCGAGGACGTTAATCCGTTTACTTTTCTCCCCATGGCTCCGAAGCGTCTTCCAAGGGTAACGATTCCCTTCTTGGACAAGTGAAGTGCTTCTTTCCTACATTTGCATAGGAATCCTCCACTAAAAGGTGGATGGCGAAGATATTCCCTTGGGATTGGTGGTTCATCCCTTGTTGTAGTGCATTAGAACCGGAAGTGTGAGTACGGTAAGGCATGTTGTGTGAAGCCCATCTGGACATGTTGGTATGGATTGGTGATGCTTGTTTGCACATCAGAGAAGCCTCTGTGATTATTGCTCGTATGCACGAAATCTGTGATGGATACCTGTGTCTTGGTGCCACAGGAAGTACTGGAGGAAGTCCATGAAATGGTGAGAGTTGGGATCAACTCTTGTGGCCGTGAGTGCCATGTGGTATAAAGGTCTTAGTGCCGAATAGGAAAGGTGAAACTGACCCACGCCTGTAAGTTGGCCATGAGTACTTCGGTATTCCTTTGTGGCAAGGTGATTTGTGCAACGGGGGGTGGTTGATCTGTACCTGCATTATGTCAGCTGTACAAGAGAGCATCAAGGCATTGGGCTTTTGTCAGGGGCATAATGAGAGTCTTTGGCATGGGTGCCATAAAGACTATGAATGCTCAAGTTTGACCGTCATGTCAGGGACCTCTGAACGGTGGTGGGATCCGATATTTCCGATATACCTGAATGTGCCCTGAGTGCACGGAATGTCGGGCTGTCGTGTCGGCATTTGTAATATGTATGGCCTTGGTGGCTGAAAATATATATATGTGTGATGTAAATTGCTATGCAGGGAAGGAATTCCGCTGCCCCGTGCTAGGGGCAGGGTCATTATAATTGGTTAGCTGAATGTTGACCGTTTCCCTATTTGCCACCGATTGGTGGAATGGTTCTTGCAGGTGCAGCTGGTGCTGTTCCAAGCAGGACTTAGCAGGCTGAAGCCCAAGCTGCGTTGTTGATGCGTTGCTGCCCTCGAAGGCTTTGTTTTGCTTAGTCTTGCTCATTTGTGGCCGGCATGCGTGTCGATATTTGTAAACCACACCTTATCTTCAGAGAAACTTGTAAACGCCATAAGGTTGTGTACCTATTGTGTATGGTTGTATACATTCCTATTTTGTTATAGAAGTGGACAATTCCTGTATGATTGAGTTCATGTTTCAACCATGAAGCTTCCGCTAGAATGCTCTGTGTTTTGGTGCGGTGATTCGTGGTATTATTTCGTGACGTCTCCATTTGTTTGTTGAATATGGTGTGGGGCCCCGGCCGGACCCTCTATTATATCCTATTTGGCGGGTAGAGATATTACAATTTGGTATCAGCTTGTTGGTCGATCTCTTCAAAATTCGCGGACGAATTCTTTTGAGGGGTGGCGAGCATGTGTCAGTGATGTTGTTATAACGCATATATTGAACTCAATAATGTCAACTTAGGAATGTGCATACACTTGTTTTGTAAACCTGTGTGTTCATTTTTGGTTTGTTTGCCGTTTGTTTAGTCGTTAAATTGTGTTTCTACACATATAGGTGACTAGAAGTGTTGCGGGTCAGTCGGAACCTCAGCACTCTGTCTAAAGTGCAGCACCGGCTGAGGTGCCCACACCTCCTCCATCTATTGAAACTGTCCATTTGGTTACGGAGACAGTGATTGCGGTTATGAATGCTCAGCAAGCTGGGCAGGCTCGACCTATAGTGGTGCCAATTCATGCGTAGATAAGACAAGAAACAGTAGAGGTTGTAGTTGATCCGCGGGCGACAGATCAACAATTAAAGCTGTTCATGAGCTTCAATCCTCCTAAATTTACTGGGGAGGGTTCCCCATCCCAAGCGGAGGATTGGCTCTCAAGGATTAAGAGGCTCTTGATAGCTATCATAGTAGAGGAGAAACAGAAAGTCACACTAACCACTTTCCTGCTTGAGGGAGTGGCTCGGTTGTGGTGGGATGAGGTAGAACTGCATCACTTGGCGGGCAGACGTTTGACGGGAGTCTCGATGGAAGAGTTCTCTCGATTATTTTTAGTAAAGCATCTCCCGATGCAGTAAAGAATTTCCATGGAGTTGGAGCTCCAACGTTTAACTCAAGGGGAGCATAGTGTGGATGAGTATCTGCATGAATTTACACATTTGGGACGGTACGTGGGATATATCTTCGCCGAAGAGGAGCGTAAGACTAGTAAGTTTTATGGGGGATTACGAGATGAGCTGCAGTATTTGCTCTCGAGTTCTGTTAATCAGGGATTCCAAATGTTTGTCTGTACGGCTCGGTCTTTGGAGAAGGATATGAAAAGAGGACAAGCAAGGGGGACCTTGGCTTTTATGAAACCGGAGTTTAAGCTGCCGCGTCCGGAGAAGTCAGGATACCGAAAGAGATGGAATAAGAAGTCCAAATCTACTGGACAAACTCCTTCAGTGACTGTGACAGAAGCATCTTCTGCGTATGGATCTCAGGCTTATTTTACGTGTGGGAAGTTTGGACACTTCGCACGTGATTGCCGAGTTGGCCCTCTAAAGGGTGAAAAGAAGACGGGAGCGTCTTATATGGAGAAAGGGAAGACTGTGGTGGAGTCTTCTGCATCGCACGCGCAGCCCCAGGTCTTCAACCTTGGGCAACAGGAGACCATTAAGCAGACCGATGTCGTCACAGGTGCACACAGTTTTAAATTTTATTGTATGTTGTAAGCTGTGCATGTTTTAAATTTGGTGTTATAGGTTTTGTCCTTATACAGGACTCTCCGACACGAGCACTGTTCGATACAAGTGCTTCACATTCGTTTCTGTCGGAAGATTTCATCTTGCGAATCGGGGTGCCTATACGGACCGCGACAGACAGTCTGAAGGTGTTACTACCTAACGGATGTTTGATGTGTGCGGATAAGTCTTGTTGTGTTGAGTTCAAGATAGGGAGTCGGGATTTCAAGGTGGAAACGTTAGTATTGCCGATATCAGAGTTTGATATTATCTTTGGTATGGACTGGCTATCCGAGCAGCATGCGTGTATAGATTGCACCTCAAAAGAGGTTTTACTGGGGAAAAATACCGAATAAGAGGCCAAGTTCAGTGGCATGTGAGGGATGAGTAGGGTATTGAAATCTGCTCTCAGAGTCGTTAAGGCAGTTCGGAAGGGTGTGAAGTTATTCTTCACACTCATTGAGGCGGTGGAGCTGAAGGCCAGTGTAAGTGAGGTGCCGATTGTATTGGAATACGCTGATGTGTTTCCAAAAGACCTTCCGGGGTTACCACCCCAAAGGGAAATCGACTTCGCTATCGAGCTGGTGCTAGGTGCAAAACCTATGGCCCGCTCGCCTTATCGAGTAGCGCCAAAGGAGATGGCGGAACTAAAGGTTCAGTTGCAAGAAATTCTAGAGCAAGGCTATATATGCCAAAGTCACTCGCCTTGGTGCGCGCCGGTTGTCTTTGTGAAAAAGAAGTACGGCATCTTGCGTCTATGCATTGATTATAGAGAACTGAACAAACTAACAGAAAATAACAAGTATCACAGCGTGGAAATGATGCGGTATGGGTGATTGTTAACCAGTTAACCAAGGTGTCACACTTCATCCCGAACCGTAAGGACGATTCAGTTGAGAAGTTGGCAAAGATGTTTGTGGATACTATTGTACGATTGCACGGTGTGCCCCGTAGCATCATTAGTGATTGAGATGGGCGTTTCACTTCGGGCGATTGGAGATTAGTCCACGAACTGTTGGGTACAAAATTACATTTTATTACGGCCTTCCACCCTCAAACGGATGGTCAGACCGAGAGGACCAACAGGACGTTGGAGAATATGCTCTGAATGTGTGCACTGGATTTTGGGAAGAATTGGGAAGATCATCTCGGTGCGGTTGAGTTCGCCTATAATAACAGTTACCAATCGAGTATCCAGATGGCGCCATTTGAGGCTTTATACGGTAGAAAATGTCGTACACCTTTGTCTTGGGCGGAGATTGGCGAAACGAAGTTGTATCAGTGAAAAGAGTTAGATGATGCCAACTCAGTTATACGGTTGATACATTAAAGACTGATGGTGGCTCAAGATAGGCAAGCTAAGTATTACAATGCCAAGCACTGAAATGTAGAGTTTGCGGTGGGCGATTGGGTGTAATTGAAAATCAAACCATTCAAAGGTGTGTCCAGGATACGGCGTCTGAAAAATTTGAGCCCGAGGTATCTGGGACTGTTTGAAGTGGTCGAGCGTATTGGTGAAGTTGTCTATCGGTTAGCACTTTCGCAATAGCTGAGCGGTTTACATGATGTGTTTCATGTCTCGGTGTTACGGAAGGTGCTAAGAGAGCCAGTCCATGTGGTTGTTGCAGATCAAGTATCGGTCGATAGTGGGCTAATGACGAAAGTTAGGCCTATTCGAATCGAGGATCGAGCCGAAAAGCAGTTGCGGAACAAGATGATCGGGATTGTCAAAGTCCGGTGGGAAAATTGTGGTCGTGAGAAGCTAACATGGGTGCGAGAGCAGACCATTCGAGCTGAGTTTCCCGAGCTTTTTGTGTAATTTGTTGACCATGTACGTTCTATTATAACAAAACTGTTAGTAGAATAACATTGTAATGTTTGTTCCCTTGCTGCATACAAATTTCGGGACGAAATTTATTTTAAGGGGGGGAGGATTGTAACACCCCAAAAATCCCTAAGTCCAAAAATGAGTCAGGCTTGGTTTACACGGCCTAGGACACGGGCGTGTCCTAGGGCGTGTCCAGTGTACACGTCCTGGGAAACGGGCGTGTCCCAGGGCGTGTCCTTCTTGGGTGAATACCCAGGTAGCATTGAGTTGCGTTGAGTGTGGTCACACGTCCTTAGACACGGGCGTGTCCAAGGATGTGTCCTGCTCGGGTGAATAACTGGGTGGCGTTCAGTGGCGTTGAGTGGCATTTTGTAGAATGGCGTTGAGTGTGGAACACGGCCTATGACACGGGCGTGTCACAAGGGCGTGTTTGGCACACGGCTAAGGAAACGGGTGTTTGCCTTAGTCGTGTCCTTCTCGGGTGATCTGGTCTTGTGTTGAAAGAGTGATACGGCTAGTCACACGGTCGTGTGCTTTCTGACATGGGCGTGTCAGGGGTTTGACACGGGCGTGTCTAAGCCCATGTTCTGGACTTAGTGAGTCGGTTTTGTAGCCGCTTCAGGAACACGGCCTGTGACACGGGCGTATCACAACCCGTGTTCAGTCCAGGAAATCCGTTTAAGGGCTGATCTGATCCGTTCATTTTCTTTAACCAAGATCCAATGTTCTAGGCTCATCCTTGGGGTGATAAGGCTGGCATTTAGAAGGAGGAAGCTCATGTTTGAGTTGTGCCTTGCTTTTTCTTAAGTAAGAGAGAGAGGAGATCTTGAGGAGGAAGAAGAAGAGGAAGTCAGCTGCCAGTGGTGCTACGGTAGTTCAAATCGTGAGCCGAGTTCCGATTTGCGAAGGCAAGCCTGCTGCGAGGACATTCATCCATTTACATTTCTCCCCATGGCTCTAAAGCATCTTCCAAGGGTAACGATTCCCTTCTTCGACAATTGAAGTCCTTCTTTCCTTCATTTGCATAGGAATCCTCCACCAAAAGGTGGATGGCGAAGAGATTCCCTTGGGATTGGTGGTTCATCCCTTGTTGTAGTGCATTAGAACCGGAAGTTTGAGTACGGTTAGGCATGTTGTGTGAAGCCCATATGGACAAGATGCTTGTTTGCACATCGGAGAAGCCTCCATGATTATTGCTCGTATGCACGAAATCTGTGATGGATGCCTGTGGCTTGGTGCCGCAGGAAGTACTGGAGGAAGTCCAGGAAATCGTGAGAGTTGGGATCAACTCTTGTGGCCGTGAGTGCCATATGGTATAAAGGGCTTAGTGTCGAACAGGAAAGGTGAAACAGACCCGCGCCTGTAAGTTGGCCATGAGTACTTCGGTATTCCTTTGTGGCAAGGCCATTTGAGCAACGAGTGGTTGCTTATCTGTACCTGTGTTATGCCAGCTGTACAAGAGAGCGTCAAGGCATTGGGCTTTTGTCAGGGGCATAATGAGAGTCTTTGGCCTGGGCGCCATAAAGACTAGGAATGCTCAAGTTTGACCGTCATTTCTAGGACCTCTGAACGGTGGTGGGATCTGGTGTTTCCGGTACACCTGAATGTGCCCTGAGTGCACGGAATGTTGGGCCGTCGTGCCAGCATTTGTGATATGTATGGTCTTGGTGGCTGAAAATATATATGTGTGTGATGTAAATTACTATGCAGGGAAGGAATTCCGCTGCCCCGTACCAGGGGCAGGTTCGTTATAATTGGTCAGCTGAATGCTGACCGTTGCCCTGATTGCCACCGATTGGTGGAATAGTTCTTGAAGGTGCAGGTGGTGTTGTTCCAAGCGGGACTTAGCGGGCTGAAGCCCAAGCTGCGTTGCTGCCCTCGAAGGCTTTGTTTTGCTTAGTCTTGTTCATGTGTTGCCGGACTGCGTGCCGATGTTTGTAAACCATACCTTATGTTCAAAGAAACTTATAAATGCCATAAGGCTGTCTACCTGTTGTATATGGTTGTATACATTCCTATTTTGTTATAGAAGTGGACAATTCCTGTATGATTGAGTTCATGTTTCAATCCTGAAACTTCCGCTAGAATTCTCTGTGTTAGGGTGCGGTGATTCGTGGTATTATTTCGTGATGTCTCTGCTTATTTGTGGAATATGGTGTGGGGCCCCGGTCGGACCCTCTATTATATCCTATTTGACGGGTAGAGGTGTTACAGTCTTTCCTTTATGAGAAATGAAATTGTCTATTAAGGGCAAGAAAGATTTTGGCTTAGAGAATTTAGCCACTAACTCTCTTTCTTGCTGAAGTTTTGCCTCCAGTTTCTTGATATGATTTTCCTTGAAAGAGATTGTGCCCATCTGAATAACAGTAATGTTTTTCAGTTTCGCAACCTCCTTCAGTTTTAAATCTATAAACATGGTTGAATCTGATGCAGCCTGCTTAAGAGACTCAATTTCCTTATCCTGCTCCTTGACAAGAAACTTGCTCCTCTTCAGAGCTTGCAACAGCCCACTATACTCATTAATGAGTTGATGTGCATCCCCCTCAGAATCAGAACCATCCACCTCTCTTGAAGTTGATGCTACTGATTCTGATCCAGTAAAATAATAAGAAGCTGAGGGAGAATTATATACCTTGCTTGGACCAGGCTGATCCTGACTCTGATCATTTTCTGACAGAGCCATCAGCCCTCTACAGCAATAGTCTTTCACTCCATTTATGGAGTCCAGCATTTTTCGGAATTCTAGTTCCCTAGAATCCTCTTCTGTTGAGAACATCCCAACATATGCTTTTGTATCATCTTCTTCTCCTAATCCTGAAGATAAAGAGTCTGTCCAACTCTTCTGCTTTTGAGCAACAAAGGATTTCTCCTTCTTGCCTTTCACTTGATGCTTCTTCTTGTCCTTAGATTCAGTCCTCTTGTCTGGACAGTCAGCTATGACATATCCAGTCCAGTTGCAATAATATCAAACAATCTTAGAATTAGTTTGTTTACTAGGTTTTGAGGCATACCTGTCCTCCTTGGGAGTCTTTTTTTTCTTATAATACTCATCCTTGGAGAAGGATATAGATGGCCTGATTCTCCATTTCTTCTTTTTCATGAACATTTGAAACTGCCTTGTAAAGGCAGCAAAGTCCTCATCAGACGTGTGGCTATCTGATGTGTTGTTGTCAGGATTTTCTTCTTCTGCCTCAGCACTCCTTCTGGGTGGAGAAGGAGACTTTCTCATACTCTTTCTTGTGCCTTTAGCCTTGAAGGCTACTGACTTCTCTTTGTACTCAGACCTACTGCTTTTCTCCTCCTCTTTTCTAGCAATGAGATGCATTTCATAGGATAACAGCTTTCCAAATAATGTTGGTGGACGTGTATTAACAAGCCTAGCCACCTCTCTGATGACACATATCTTTGTGTCCCAATCCTTTATAAGATATTCGAGAAACTTGTCATTCAGTTCATATGTGCTGAAGACTCTTCCATAGGTCATCAGCTCATTTACTATCCTGAAGAACTTCTTGTAACATTCAGTTATGCTGTCATACTTGGCTTCTCTAAAGCTCTCATATTCTTGATTTAGCATATATTTCTTATCTTCTTTGACTTCTTCAGTTCCCTACATATAGACATTCAAGGTGTCCCACATATCCTTAGAGGTTTTTCAATGCACCAGATTCTGAAATGTGGCATCATCTATAACACTTACAATAATGTTTTGTGCTCTTTTATCTAATGTTGCCAGGATGATCTAATCCTTGGTCATTTCAGAATAACTCTTTGGGGATCTAACATTTGCATCCAGAATTGATACCTTCATTAGAATGAAGGGGCCATCTTGTACTGTGATGTAGATTCTTCGATCAGATGCTTCCATGAACAACCTGACCCTTTCCTTCCATATGCCAAAGCATTCTTTTCTGCAGATAGGCAGTTTTATAGATCCAAATTCCTTATGATTCTCATTTGAACCCATTCTTGAAATCTATTAATTGCCTTGGAGATTCACTCAGACTGTTAGGTCTATCTTTGAGTAACCTCCCTCTGATACTACTTGAAATACTTGATTTCAAGAGCCTAAAAACCTAGAGGGGGCGTGAATAGGTTCTAATTTTCTTTAAGAATTTTAGGAAATTAGCTTGTTCTAACTTAGCACAAATAATACAATTCTCAGCACAGCAATCACAACACAGCAATCACAACACACCAATCACAGCACAGTACAATACACCAGATTAATAATGGTTCCCGAAGATATGGGTACATCCACTTTCCCCCCCCCCCTCCTTCTCCTATCCAGTAGAGAACTGGATTCAGCCCAACTTCCTTCCACTTACTCAGATCCACAGATCTTACAACTCAGAACCAGATTGGTTCCTACAGCTTAGACTTATACAAGGCTTACCTCAGATTCTTCCCAAGAATCCTACCTCAGGCCTCAGCCCTACCTCAGCCTTTATAATACAGGCTTACAACTCAGATCTTACAAAGATCCTACAAGAAAATTGAATGTTTAAAAGGGTACAGAAATTTCACCAGATAGAACTCTCTATTGGTGTGAGCTTCTTGATCAGTTCTTGAATAAACTAAATCTTCAGATCCAACCTGACTTAGCTGTTTCAAAGCTTCTTGATTAAACAAAATAAGGTCGATCTTCACTTGATGTAGAAGTTGATCTTCAGATAGCTCCCTCCTTAGATTCAGAATTAGATCTGAATCTTTCTTACAGATTATTCTGGATCTTCCTTCTTAAGGGTTTCCCCTTTACTTGTTGTCAAACTCTCTTTCCCGTAATTGCTTGATTACTTCCTTAGTTCTTTTTCTTATTGTCAAGGATCAGTCCCTTATATAGAGTTTCCTCATGATTACCGGTTGATCCGATTTGTAACAACCTTCTGACAATTCTGACAAAGGTGTCAGACCTGTTGGTTATGACAGCTGTCGAGTCACCAATCATGATAGTTGATTCCTCAAAGACTTTACAACTCAGCATGAACCACTCAGCAAACTGCTTCACATGTGTCGACACAAATAGACTAAGTGTTGACACAAGTCTTGATGATGTCGACACAACACTCCATGTATTGACATAGTCATTCTTCTGCTACTCAACACAGCTTTTGTTTGTATGTGTCGACACAAGTCCAGTGTGTCAACACAACTGCTCCTGGTCTCTACATAACTGATGCTGACATATGGCATTGAGTGTATATCCAGTTTTCATTGAGTATGTGTCGAGACGTCGTTGAGTGTGTGTCGACACAAGTACTGTGTGTGGACACAAGCCTTCAGACTCAATATAGTTGTTGTTGTTAGATGGCGTTGAGTGTCATCCAGATGTCGTTGAGTGTGTGTCGACACAAGTCCTATGTGTCGACACAACTGCTTCTGGTCTTGACATAGCTGATGTAGACAAATGGCGCTAAGTGTGTATCGACACAAGTCCTGTATGTCGACACAAACCTTCTTCAGGTGTCGACACAATTCTTGAGTGTCGACAAATGCCTTTCTTCTGGTGTAGACATAACTCTTAGGTGTCGACACAGCTTCTGCTTTAGGTGTCGACACAATTCCTGCCTTAGGTGTCGACACAATTCTGGGTGTGTCCACACAATGCCTGGGTGTCGATACAGGCCTTGCTTCTAGTATCGACACAACTTCTGGGTGTCGACACAATTCTTCACAAGTGTCGAAACTTGTACTTAGAGAATTTTCTTGCAAACCTTACACCTGCACAATGAAACTCAAACATCCCATCAAATACAAATTGATGTATATCATTGAGTAAGATGAGGATTCTTCAAATCTGATACATATTTTTCAGTGTACCGAACAGAACAAAACAAGTTCAAAAGGTGTAAGGTCTGGAAGCTTGTTCCCTGACCAGATGGATATAATATCATTTGATTCAAGTGGATTTTCAGAAATAAACTTAATGAAAATGACATTATAATAAAGAATAAAGCTAGACTAGTGGCCAAGGGGTACAGACAGGAAGAGGGGATTGATTATGATCAGACTTTTGCCCCAGTTGCAAGGTTGGAAGCAATCAGACTATTCATTGCATTTGCTGCCTTTTAGGGATTCAAGGTCTTCCAGATGGATGTGAAGTCAACCTTCCTAAATGGAGACTTGAAGGAAGAGGTCTATGTAGAGCAACCTCCATGTTTTATAGATTCTAACTCTCATACTACTATGTATAGACTTAGGAAAGCTCTATATGGGCTCAAGAAAGCTCCTAGAGCTTTGTATAAGACATTGTTTACCTTCCTCATTGAGAACAAATTCTCAAGGGGGAAGATAGACAAGGCCCAATTCCTAAGGGAATCTAAGGGTAAGATCATCCTAGTCCAGATTTATGTTGATCATATAATATTTGGCTCTATTGAAGGCAACCTTTGCAGGAAGTTTACAAAACTTTTGCAGGGGAAGTATAAGATGAGTAGTATGGGTGAACTGAAGTTTTTCTTGGGACTCCATGTAAGACAGACCGATGATGGTCTATCCATATCCCAGTCAAAGTTCATTAGGGAGTTAGTCAAAAAATATTATATGGAGAATGCTTCCACCATAAGAATTCCCATAAACTCAAGTATGCTTATAGACAAAGATGATCCAGGGAAACATGTTGATCCATCTCTGTATAGAGGTATAGTTGGATCCCTTTTCTACCTCACTGCAAGTAGGCCTGACATTATGTATGCAACATGTGTCAATGCTAGGTATATGGGCTACCCTAAAGAATCTCACTACACTGTTATGAAAAGAATCTTGAGATATTTTAAGGGCACCCCAGATCTTGGCCTATGCTACCCTAGGAATGGGGAGTTTGAACTAACTAGCTATTCAGATGCAGATTTTGCATGCTGCAAGGAGGACAGGAAGAGAACATTTGGCACCTGTCATTTTTAGGTGGAAAGCTGGTCTCTTGGAGCAGCAAGAAGCAGACAAGTATTACAATCTCAACTGCCGAGTCAGAGTATATTTTAGCTGGGAGCTTCTGTGCTCAGTTGTTGTGGATCCAGCATCAACTTCAAGACTACAATATTCAGATAAGTAGAACTCCACTCTTTTGTGATTCTACTACTACAATTTTTATAGCTAGGAATCCGGTCTCCTACAGTAGGATTAAGCATATAGAATTTAGGCATCATTTCATTAAAGAACATGTGGAAAGGGAAGACGTCAGCCTTGAGTTTGTCTCCACAGACAAGCAAGCGACTGATATCTTCACTGAGCCACTAGATGAAGCCAAGTTCAACACCTTCAAATTTGAATTAGGTATGTTGAATCTTGTGTATCTTCAATTCTCTCCTCTACCATATGCAGTACTGTCAATTTTACAGGTAGTTCAAGTCCTTGCTCATGTTATTGAAGCTAGTGTGCAACTTTTAAGGGGGAGCAAGCCCAACAACTGCAATGGAATTCAGTCAAAGTGGGGAGATAAATCCTAGACAGATAGGGGGAGAAAAAACTCCACAAAGTTATCCCTATTGCAAGAGTCAAAAGGGGGAGAGGAGTTAAGTAGGAGACAAGATGTAGGAAGCTAAAAGCCAGGTGGTGCTGGTGCTGAAGGTGGTTCAACATAAGAATAGTAAGGATTGCTCACCCAGGAGATCAGTATGGTAGGGGGAGTAAGTAAAATTCTCCACAGGCTGGTGAAATGTTGGTAACATTTCCAAACTCTAATGATGTTACTCAAGTTTTAGTTTTTATATTGAATATACTGTGTATGTCAATGACCTGTCTTATTGATCAAGCAAAGTTTTGACTTCTTCAAATAGGGGGAGATTGTTGGGTCCATTGACCCCAATGTTCAAGATTTGTAAGAAGTCAAAGTAGTCAATGACATACACACATAAATATATTTGATGTGTGCTCAAGTTCATGCATGCAGGTTGTCCTTGATTGCACAGGTGAACAAAAAGGGTAAGCTGGAAGTCAGGAAATTTGACTAAGGCAATAAGCGTTGAGTGATGAAGGCACAATCAACGCTCTCAATGCTAGAGACAGCTGAGACAGTTGAGAAGAATTTCTAAGGCAAAAGTGTCGAGACAGCTGAGACAGCTGAGAAGATTGTCTCAGCATAACCGCTGAGATAGCTGAGAAGCTACATGCAAAGCATTGATAGAAGGGTTGGTCTCAGCAGAACCACTAAGATAGGAGATAGTGTAAGATGAGAAGAAGAAACCGCTGAGACAATTGAGAAGAAACTGCTGAGACAGGAGATAGTCTCAGCTGAGAAGAAGAAACCGCTGAGATAGTTGAGAAGGAACCGTTGAGACTGAGCGAGCAGTATTTCTCTAAGTCCAGAAGCGTTGAGTGAGGCAAGCTCACTCAACGCTTCTAGAGAAGAGCTCAATTTAGAATTCATCGAACTGAATTCTGAGTTCATCGAGCTGAGCTCACCTTTCGTCGAGCTCAATTTCAAGTTTTAAGATCAAGAGTTCGTCGAGCTCAGTTCAGAATTCATCGAACTAATTTAAGAATTTTTCGAACCCAGCTCACCTTTCGTCGAGCTCAAGTTAAAGGTTGAAGATTATTAGTTTGTCGAGCTCAGTTCAAAATTCGTCAAACTGATTTCAGAATTCATTGAACCCAGCTCGCCTTTCGTCGAGCTCAAGTTAAAGTCTAAATATTCTGATTTAGTCAAGCTCAATTCAGATTTCATCGAACTGAATTCAAAATACGTCGAACCCAGCTCTCCATTCGTCGAGCGTAGATAAAGCATTTCATGTTGTTGCGGGAAAGCAACAATAGCGTCGGAAGCTACTGTTTATCTTCTTCTGATGGAGGTGGCACTAGCCATCCTTGGCGGGGCCCACATTCAAATTGTGTCATTGATTCAAATCAACAGATATAATAGGAAAAGAAGAAAAGGGGATTAGGGTTAACGAATGCAAAATGAAAGAGAGGCGGTTGGACTTCATCTTCTCCGCCAAGCTTGAAATCAAAGTCCAGCACTGCAAGCCAGAAGGAAAAGAGAAGATAGCTGAAGCTTCTTCCAGCTCAGCAAGATTATTCCTTGGAGAACAAGTTGGCTGATTCATTCAATCAGCAAGAGGGGATAGCTGTGTGAATGGTTGTAAGACTTCAATAGTAGTTAGTTGTCTTCAGTACAACAGAGAATTGGTAGTTATAGAAGAAGACGAATTCCTTCTACAACAAGTGGGCTAGACTGATATTTTCTCAGTCCAGCAAGTTAGACTCAAAGATTTTTCTCTGAGTCAGTATTTCAATTTACTTGATTAATTTCCTGTAGGATTCAGCATGTCTGAATCTGAGATGTAGGGCACTTTGTGCCTGAGTTATAGGTGACTAATTAGTCACTGAGGTAGGTGCCCTGTTGGGGTACTGAGGTAGGATCCAAGTGTGGATATGAGGTAGGGTTGTCCTCCCAGCCTGAGTGTAGGGCCTAGTTCCTGAGGTAGGTGACTGTTGAGTCACAAAGCAATAGGTGACAAGTATGTCACTAAGTTGTAGGCATTGGAGGAGACTGAGCTTTAGGTTCCTAGAAGGGCACTGAGGTAGGTACCTGGAAGGGTACTGAATTGTAGGAGTACTGCAGCACTCTGAGAGTAGGGCCTTATTGATGATGTTTTAGGGCTTAAAAGCCTAAGCTGTAGGCCTTAGAGATAAGGCTGAGGTAGGTGGTTTGTGGACCACTGAGCTGTAGGAGCACTACAGGGCTCTGAGGTAGGAACCTCTGTGGTTCTGAGGTAGGGTTCTAAAGAGAACCTGAGTGTAAGGCTGAGGGTCTGAGGTGTAAGCTCTGAGGAGCATTTTGGTGGAGTTTGTGCCTTGTCTAACATAAGTTAGAAAGGTCGGAGGGAAAGTGGATGTACCCAATTGGGGAACCACTATAAATACTTGTGTGTTGTGCTGTGTTGCTTGTTCTTATTTTATATTGCAGGTATTAGGGACAAGCTCTAAATCACTTAGTTAGTAAACAACAAAAAGACTAAAGAAATTTCAAAGACCTATTCCCCCCCCCTCCTCTAGGTGACTAGCTAACCTTGAAGTAATAACTTTCAGACACAGTTAGCAGTGTCGAGACAAGTCAGCTAACTCAACACATTGAAGATTCAATAACAGCATTATCGAGACAAATAAGCTATCTCGAGACCTTGAATACTAAGTCAGCAGTGTCGAGACAAGTCAAATATCTCGACATTTTAAAGATTAAGACAATAGTGTCGAGATAATACAACTGTTGCGACACAAAGAAGACTGAAGTATAGAATTAATCATGTGTCGATACCAACAGACTAGAGTGTCGAGACAATTCAACTGTCTCGACACAATGACAAATTAAAGCATGTATAAAAGTGTCGACACCCAGCAGACAGTTGTGTCGAGACAATTCAACTATCTCAACACAGTGCATATTTATAAATATCAACATAGATGACACTTGTGTCGAGACAATTCAACTGTCTCAACACAGTGTAAATTTTCAGATGTCGATACAGATGACAGTTATGGTTAGACAATTCAACTGTCTCGATACTTTCAAGTTCAGTCTAAAAACTCTTCTAAGTAAAATTGTGTCAAGACTGCTAAGATGTCTCGACACCTTCTAAGAACACTTTAGTAATATAGTGTCGAGACACTGGACATCTCGACATTTATGTTTCTGAAGATGTGCAGAGTTAACACAGAAGTGTCAAGACAAGTCAGAAATGTCACATCAGCTACAGTAACGTAGTATCTAAACAGAAACTGTTTAAAGGAGAATTTGAAGTATGATGTCACATGCTGATGTCATCAATCAGTATCCAGAAATCCACAAAGGCTATAAATAGAGGGGTTGCCTTGACAAAAGTAAGTAATTTTTTAACAGATCAGAAATTATCATTATCATTTCTTCCAAGTCAGGGGAGGACGATAATTCCTTGGAAGATAAGGAAGACGAAAGTCTTCAAGAAGATCTTCAAATCTTTCATCAAGTAATCAGAATATTCAAGTGGATATGTACTACAAATTCTTCAAGAAAATTAAGCCGATCATCAAGATGATTGCAGATCCAGAGAAGTATCATTTCAGCCAGATTATTCATCAAGATTTAATCAAGTACAGCTGAATTGAAGAATCTGAATTCATTTAGATAAGTTAGAATACAGATTTGTTTTCCGATTATATTTACCTCTTAATTTTTGTAAGATCTATATGAGATCTGAGTGAGTATGAGAGTTAATCTCTAAGTTGTAAGACTAATTTATGAAGGTTGAGGTAGGATTCTTGAGGGACCTGAGGAAGGTGATTTGAGTGGGATCACTGAGGTGTAAGACTGTGTTATAAAGGCTGAGGTAGGGTTCTTGAGGGACCTGAGGTAGGAGATTGGGTGAATCTCTGAGGTAGGACTTGTTGGTTTGAGTGTAGGTTTCTTAACAGAAACTGAGCCGTAAGATCTTTGGATCTGAGTTAAAGAGAAGGAGATATAACCTTATCTAGCATATTTCTAGTAAGGAAGAAGGGGGAAAGTGGATGTACCCTAGATAGGGGAACCACTATAAATTCTCTGTGTGCTGTGATTTGCTTGTGCTTGTGTTGTGTTCTGAGATTTGCATGTGCTATGTTCTGTGGGTTAATTGTGCTGAGTTATTGTGAAGCTTATTTCTCAAATATATTATCTGCTAAACATAATATCTGTTGAATAGTTAATCTAAGTGACAAAGAATTTTAAAAGACACCTATTCACCCCCCCTTTAGGTTATTATCTACCAGTAGGATTATCTTTCAAATATAAAAATTTATAAGGTATTAAATGCCCATCATTTCGTGAACCGTCCACGCAGCCTATCCTGTAGTATAAAAGGGGTACCAGGGGTGCTTGGAGATGACACATGAACTTAGCCAAGAACCTGCCCCGTTGTAAGAGCATACACACAGTTCTTATCTTTCCTTATCTCAGCAGTTCAACGCGCGCATACCCTTCGAGTGGCTGCACCATATTGTAACCTTTTTCAAAGAAAATAAAAAAGAGGCTCGTTGCAAGAGAGGCATTTGTCGTGGAGGGTCCAATCGGGTGTTTGCCACAGTCAGTGGTCTCCTCCTTTTTGTCCTCTCACTACCATTTGTAGGGCTAGTAACTAGTCGCTCGTGAACAAAGTTTTTTCCTCTATCGAGCACCCTACTTAGGGATAACGCATAGAGAGTTGGTGATATAATTTGGCTCTAATAGAATTTGGTGCGGTGAGCGTGGAACAATGATTGGTGAAATCACCCTCATCGCCAAAGGATAGCAGTAGCGCTTGCCCCGTGATCTTCAGATCTTACTAGCCGACGACCTTACCCCATGGCAGGCGGATAGACCCGGGATCCCGACCAGCACATCAGTCAAGCTAAATTCGACCGACTATTCAGTCTGGCCAATTAATTGGTGACCAATTAATGGGGAAGATGGGCCGCCAAACACCAATAAGATCTCGCAACATATGAAAATTTGGTCCAAAACTAGGTGGACGCAGAGCGTGCCAACCGATAATTCTTCTAAGAGGTCACTCGACCCGGAAGGGTACTAGGTTTCGATGACCAAACACTTTTTGAGGTGGTAGAGGTTTTCTCTCCGTTTGCCTTCGGGATTGCCAGGTAGACCGCTCCCAATGGATTTCTGGAGTCCTGCCTGTCCAATTTCATAGGGAAAGAAGACTCATCTTCTCATTTTCATGTCTTCGATGTTATCATATCCCTGCAACCACTCTTTAAAGCCCTACGCTACAAGCTCCTCACCACCATTTTCGATAGAAAGGCCCAAGAATGGTTCTACATCCTCCTTTCATGATTAGTTACCTCATTCAGAGAACTAAGGATGGACTTCTTGCAAAGGTTTGCCACCTCAAAATGGTACAGGTAGAACATCAATGCGCTCTTCCAGATTCAGCAACGAGCAAAGGAAAGATGTGATAGTACATGGAACATTTCTAAAGTTTGATTATGGAGGTATCAGACATAGATCCCTAGGTATATCGAGTCACGTTCACCAATGGACTCCGACCCAAGTTGTTTAAATTCATGATTAGTTAAAAGAATCCCCGGACCTATGCAGAGCTAATAAGTTAAGTGAGGGGGAATATAACAATGAAGACTTGATTGCTAGCTTCTCAAAATTGGGATGAAATCGCTATCACGGCTCTTACAGCTACCTCACAGAACCACTGTAGAAGAAAAACTTCATCTGCCAATAATATCACCCCCCCCCCAACTGAAAGGGGCACGATCCCCGTCATCAATACCTAAGAGCCTTCTGACAAATGCAAATAGGATACTCCCAGCTGTGATAGGCAACAATAATCAGCCATAATTATTTATAAAGAATCCCCAGAGTAGTGGGAGAGTGAAGCTCAAGAATAAACTGACATCGGGGTGCCAATGGAGGAAGTGCTGGAAGTTTTTCAGTAGCAGCCTGACTTCCGATCTCAAGGCCTATAAAAAGGGGGCCCAGGGGTAAGAACCAGAATCTTTGTTGTAAGTTCCATCATTACGTAGGGAATAATACTGAAGACAATCGGGCTCTCCGTGGAGTAGTGGAGAAACTAATGAAGGAAGGGAAGTTGCAGTATTTGTTGGCCTAGAGACAATCAGAAAGGGCCAGAGAGGTCCAGCCTTCACAAAAGGGAAAGGAGAAAGTATAGGAAGGACCAAGAGCCCCAAGATGTAATATCGTAGAGCAAGGAGAATGTTTGATCCCTAGTTTAAATTTGGTCTAGGTTCACTAATTAGGATGAGTTTGACCCACACTGTATAGTCAGGGTCAAGTATATTAGTCGTAGAGTTTAGGTTAGTCTTTAGGTTCAATCTTCATGGACCAGCCAGCAGAGGACCTCAGTAGACTCAGACTTAGAATAATTCAGAGTTCAAAATTATCAGCTCGAAATTCTTCGAACTCAGCTCGACGATCGTCTATCTCATATCGACGAACTCAGAAATCTTTCTCTGAGTTGAGCTCGACGATATTCGAGCTCATGTAGACGATCTCCTCCTTCAAATGAATTCTCAGCTCGACGAACTTAGAGCACAGAATTGGCAAGTTATTTCAAGAATGTAGTTCGCAGAGCTCAGGTCGACGAACAAGAATTCTCATCTTGACGATCTTGGAACTCCAGTCGACGAATTCTGTTCATAGGTCGATGAATTCTTTCCCGAGCCAAAATGAGAAGTTTTCCTTACTTCCATCCCTTATTTATTATATTATTTAGCAGTAATTCTCTGAGTAATTAATGCTCATATTCTCCTGAATATAACAGTTATTGGCAGCATTAATTGTGTTCTTCATCAGGGTAATTACTTGCTTATTTTATTGGGACAGTTGAGGAAACTCATTTAACAGTTGAGGAAACTCATTTAAGTCAAATATTTCAGCCGTTTCATTCTCCAGATCAGTCAGTAATTAATGCTTGGAATTAAAATTTCAAAGGAGAATTTGGATAGTAGAATATAAAAGAGATATTCTCTTTAGACGGCCAGACACAGAGATCTGATTCAATAGAAAGAGTGCAGTACTCAGACATACAGAACAACAACATACAGAACTCTTTCTCTGTGTAGAAAACATTCTGTTTTCCCTTGTTCTTTCTGAAGACTGAAGAAGAACAACCATCAATATCAAGAGTCTTCTTCAACTTCTCCTCCAGGAACATTCAAGGATACCAACTTTAAATCAGTCATAAAGTTCTAGGTGTAACATCTCATTTCCAGCTAGACCCCTAGGAGTCGGTTGGTCGTGACAGAACCCTAGGAAGCCCAAAAATTGAAATGAATCGACCAAGATTTCGGGTCACGGGTTGGTCATGCCCGTGACCAATAGGTCACGCCCGTGACCTAGGGCGTGACTCCTTCGACGACCGTCGATCTCAGGGAGACGCTCGTCGGGTGCAGAATTTTCGACCCGGCCCTGTCACACCCGTGACCAAGGTGTCACGCTTGTGACCTAGGGCGTGACTCTTTCGACGATCGTCGATCTCCGTGAGACGATCGTCGAACTTGCAGCCCGGGCATGTCACGCCCGTGACCAAGGTGTCACGCCCGTGACCTAGGGCGTGACTCCTTCGACGATCGTTGATCTCTGTAAGGAGATCGTCGAAATTGAAACTCGGGCCTGTCACGCCCGTGACCTAGGTGTCACGCCCGTGACCTAGGGCGTGACCACCCTTCGACGACCGTCGATCTCAGTTCGACGATCGTCGACCCAGAATTAACCACCCGGGCCTGTCACGCCCGTGACCCCGATGTCACGCCCGTGACCACCCTTCGACGATCGTCGATCTCAGTTCGACGATCGTCGAACCCAGAATTGGCTATCCGGGCCTGTCACGCCCGTGACCTATGTGTCACGCCCGTGACCAAGGCCGAAATGTCAGCCAGACTGGAAATTTCGGTAACCGACATTATAATCAATTCTGATTATGGGAAGTTACACCCGGAGTAATTATGGGCCGTTTCCTTCTTTAATTATTTAAATAAATAAGGAAATGTTGGTCCAATAGGAAATCACCACCTGGTGAACACTCTTTGTTTTCCAGCGTTTCGACTGCCCTGCATCATAACCGAAACGTTAGGGGAGAACATTCATGACCATTAAGGATTTACCCTTTCATCTCCCCACTTGCTGACTTATAAAAGCCCACTTGGAGCAAGAGGAGAAGTTTACACGCTCAATCAAATGGATCAAATCTTTGTTCTTGCTGTAGGAGGAGTTCGGCTACGCCACCACTGCGCCATGGCACCCCGTCGTTCATCTCGCCTCCAAACCGCGAACAAGGTCCTCCTCTACTTCTTCTTTCATGGATAGATCTTAGAAATTCTTTAGGAGAGATATCGAGTCCAAAAGGATTAGATCGGATGGGAGTTTCATCGTATTTCCGTAAATTAATGGCGGCAAGTTCGCCGGAAACCGCCATCTCTGGCGGCCCAATCACCGTCGATCGATAGTCGTCGCCTCAACGGAGGTGGTGGTGGCTGGCCAGGGAAGTGACTGAACTGCCGGCGACGGATCACGGAAAGCTTACAGGAAAAATGGTTTTTCTGTGTCTGGTTTTCGGGTTCTGTAGGAGATGAACAGTAAAAACTGTTTATATTATATAAATTATGTAAATAATTTTATAAGGAAAATATACTTGGTTGGGCACATTTTGATGCTGCAAAACGAGGCAATTAGAAGCCGAATTAGGAAAAATGACCAGTCACAAAAGTTGTAGCCCTCTGGGTCTACTTTAATTTAAAATTGATTTTGTTCAATTTGGGTGAGTGGTTTGACCACAGCACTCATTTTGGTGGGATCAAGACCTAGGCTAACCAGAAATTGAAATGGTTGCCCATGGTTCATAACATGTCCAAATGACTTGAAATTTGGACTGGAGATCTATAATATGTATATCGAGAGGCTGTCCAAAAATGAGAATTTTTGGAGAAATTTTGCCTAAAGTTTTTGTAAAATTTTAATAAACATTATAAAATTAATTAAGAGATGAAATTAAGTCCAAACTCCCCCAAATTTTGGGTGGTGGTCCCTGGCATCAATGCTAAGATCTGTACAAAATTTCAACTCAATTGGTCGAGCTTTGAATAGGGAAGTATCAAGTCCTAGATAGGTCTTAGTGAGGGATACTTTGGGGAAAAGTACGATTGGAAATGGAGTGGACAAATCTCCTCAAAAGAGGCTGATGTTGTGGCCACTGATTTGTTGAGTCTATGTCTACCCTCTTGGGTAACATGGCGTGGATTAGGGTGGATTTTACCCTAAGAGATTGGCTCAAATCCAGTGGGTGGGAGTTTGAGGTTTGAGAAGGACATAGGAGCAAAAGCTCTTGTATGCCCTTGAAATTTGGAGAAGAGGGGGATGATATGATGAAAACCCTCTGGTTGAAATAGTGAAGGAATTGGAGGTAATTAGGTACCTCGAAAGTTGAGATTTTGAATTATGATAGAAATGTAATTTAGTTATTTTAAGCACTAAATCTAATCCAAAAGTTATGAAACTCGGGAGGAGGGAGTTTTAGGATGTTTTAGACTTATGGTAATTTTCCTGGAATTTTATCATTAATAAATATTACACTTCATGTGTTAAATGATTATTAGCCCGATTTGTTGTTTCATTTATTTGGAAGTTTTAAATTAATTATAATCAGTTAAAATTCTGGATTTAGATCTTGACTAGTAGAACATTGATCCCTGAATTTTTATAGAATTTTATGTTGAGAAATATTAGAGGTTCATTCACAATATTTTAATATGGGCTTTTGAGTATAAAAATAAATTAGGGCTGGTACAATTGCTGGAAAATTATGATAACTGGAACTTAAGGTTTTTAGGCTTTTTTATATCACTGGGAATTATTTTGGAATTTTTAGAGTTACTGTTATGGCACCTCATTCACAAAGCATGTTAGATTGTAATTTAGTATTTGATTTATTATGATTTAATTACCAGCAAGAAAATTATGAGATTCTGTTAAAGTTATTTTCATGATAAAACAAGCACCCTGTATTTTATTTGAATCATTTGGAGGACAAATTAAGGTAGTTTATTCATTAAGCTTGAAATAACTAAAATAATGATTAAATAAGTTTAGGCCCTTGAAAATTATTATAAAACTATCAAACTTTGGAAATTTGATATTTAGGCCTATTATTATTTACTTTAATTTTGTGATAGCTGGAATCAACTAGAATGTTATACCTCATGTTCAAAATGATGATGTTAGACGCTTAAGAATAAATAAATAAGTTATCGGATTTATTAGGAAAATTCCAATATTTTGGATTTAGGCAAATCTTGTTATGATAGACCCCCGATAAATAAATGGAGGCATTTGGATGAAAAGTAAATTACGTGTAATCTCGATTATCGTGTAGCCTAGGTGAGTCCCTAGGAGGTTTGGTTTAGCATTATGGTAGTTGGAAGATTAGGTGTTACGCGGGTATAGCGGAAGTCCGTCTTTCCATGTGGAGAGGGTGAAGAGTCAAGCTACCCTAGGTTTAGTTTAATGTAACTCTTAAAGGGAAAAAGGTAAGGGAGAAACCAATTAAAGTAAGTGCCTTGCGAAAGGGAACTTCGGGCCGTAATGCCGCCGTCTTGGTTCCTAGTGCCCCTTGAGAGCCCTTCACGGGGAATACCGGGGGCAGTCCTGGGCTAACGTAAACTGTAATAACAAACTGGCAAGAGTAACTTAGTAACTAGGGCTGCACCTTTCACAAACACTGTTGGCACAGGAAGATTGATGAGAGCTTCGGCTCGGTTGGTTTAGAGACGGACATTTCGGTCCGGGGAGCTTCGGCTCGGTTGGTTTGGAGACGGACGTTTTGGTCCGGGGAGCTTCAGCTCTGTTGGTTTGGAGACGGACGTTTTGGTCCGGGGAGCTTCGGCTTGGTTGGTTTGGAGACGGACATTTTGGTCCGGGGAGCTTCGGCTCGGTTGGTTTGGAGACGGACGTTTTGGTCCGGGGGCTTCGGCTCGGTTTTTGTGTGTTTACGATTAAACTTGCATGTGCATAAAATAGGGAAAAGTTAAGGTGGTGGGTTTCCGATATCAGGGAGTTCGATTGCACCGACACCGATATCGTTGACTCGGCGAGGTGATTAGCACCTCGCCAACAGAAGTCCGGTGCGCCAGCCGACAAGAGTACGCAGGCGTCCGCTTAGTGCACCAAGCGTTGAGGCGTACGATAGGTCAGACCAGTGGTGCTTTTACTGGTTTTGAGGTGGGCGAGGCCCAACCCACCGCTTCCGTCCGCCACTACAGAGGTATCCTGGGAGGTAACGGCTCCGAAAGGGGGAACTAAAGGTCTGTGTGCACAGAGTCGGGTGTGTGAGTTGCACTTGCATGTTTCATCATACCCACATGCATGTCATAGCATAATCGATTCATTAAACCCTGACACCTAAAGTATAAGTGGTATGGGACGCTTATACATTAGGACCTACAAAATGACCCCTTGGTCTATAAGCTTGTGTGGGCAAGTTTATAAATCAAAGGTTAATTTTGATATATATAATAACAACCATTGCTGTTTGATAACCGACACCCCAAGGTATAAGTGGTATGGGACACTTATATGATGGGAGCCTTGCAAAAGATCCCTTTTGCTTATGTGTTCTCGCATAAGTGAAGGTTTAAATTCATATAATTGCTTTTCTTACTGCTAGACCTATTATAACATTCATATTAACTGCTCACCGAATACAACTTGCTAGATTAAGTCCACTGTCACCTGTTTACTTTTATTCTCCACCATCATGTCCTTCCCTTTCTTCCTCTCCGCTCGGTACCTAGGAGCCATGGGGGAAGGGGTAGGGGATGATAGGGCTTAGTCTTTATGACTAACGGTTTTTGAACCGCATCATTTAGGGGATCGTAGAGCCCAGCATGGAGGAGCAGCCCCAGAGATCGGTGCGCCTGGAGATGGGGCAGTCTAGCTCCGGAGTTCATACAGCCGGGACCGTGAGTCTCGACCTTGAGTAGTTTCTGTTTTGCTTCCGCTTGAGAGATTGTAGTGAGGAAATGATGTATCGAGCATAAGCCCGCATTTATAGTACTCTGATTATTGTTATTCTGTGGACACTCCATTCGTGGAGATTTTATTTTATATACATGTGATTTGTTATTGTGGACTGCATTGCTCTTACTTCAATTATTGTGCTACCTTTCTGTGATCGATTTGGCCGGCAGAATCGGCGCCTTGATGTGATGACCCTTCAGGACGTGAAGGTGTCACCACAAAGCGGCGACTCTGGGCCTAAGACCCTGGGTTTTTAAAGAAAAAAAATGGGGGTCTTATACTAGGATCTTTCAAGACAAGGCTGAAGACCTACACCCTGAGCAAGGCTCCAAGTTTTCTTAACCATATCAACATTTCAAAATGATTCTTGACAATAGAATCCATAAGTCTTCTCTATTGTATAGAGAAAAGATAAGACCTCATCACCTCTCTCACCTCCTGTAAAAAGGGTTTATTAACTCCTTTCAAAAGTTTATTCTTAGTTTTTGGGCACCTGATCAAAAGCCTAAAGGGTTGTGAGATCTCCCTAGAAATAGATCTTTTGGTGGCAGTCACTAATCAAATACCTGATAGTTGATTCCTACTAGGGTGTTAGAAGAGTGGATGTACCTATTTTGGTAAACCACTATAAAATTCTTGTGTTGTCCGGTTAATCATTTTCCTTTTTGTTTTGCTGTGCTGTGATAGATTAGCTTAGATTGTTTCCATTTCCTATTACTACTATTGGTATCACCCATTTTACTCTGATAAACTTTAAAATAGCCAAAAAATTTAATTACTCTATTCACCCCCCCCCCCTCTAGAGTAAATCAGGTCTAACCCCTTTCTTTCAATTGGTATCAGAGGCAGGTTCCTTTGGTTGTGCAAGTTAACTCTTGAACCAAAAGATCCTTGTTATATCTAGTTTTCATTTCCTAGTTTTTCTATTTTATATCATGGCATAGAATAAAGATTATGCAAGCACAAGACCTCTAATCTGCAACTTGAATAAGTTTGCATCTGGAAGGCAAGAATCAATTTATATATGAACTATATTGATGAAGATATTTTCAATTCTATTTTGACAGGAACACCAACTCCAGTGGCTACAACTACTGCTAGTTCCAGCACTCATGTTGTTCCACCACCTGAGTGGACATATGCTCAAAAGAAGGCCAAAATAGTCGATGCCAAGGCCATGAATATTATGGCTCAGACAATGTCTGATGAAATTTTCCAGAAGGTAGGAGAGTGCACCTCAGCTAAGGCTATCTGGTATTCCCTAAACCATATGGTTGTTGGTTCTGTAGATAAGAGAAAGGATAGTAGATCTAATCTCATCTCCCAATATGAAAACTTCAAGAAAGAAGAGTCAGAGTCTATGAGTGACATGTACAACATACTAAGCTCAATCATCAACGAGCTACAAACTCTGGACAAGGACATAACACTTACAGAAGCCAATGACAAAATCCTCATGTGCTTCCCCAGCTCATGGGATTCTAGAATATGGCCAATCAAGGAAGCCAGAAGTCTGAATGAGATTTTCATTGAATCTCTACTTGGAAAGCTAAAGTCCTATGAAGAATTGATAAAGACTAGAGAAGCTGCTGAGCAGAAGACTCCCTCATCAGCAAGAAAGGAGCAGAACATTGCATTCAAAGCATCTGAAGAATCAGAAGGTCCAACAGCCAGTGAAGAATTTTTGAGTCTCTTAGATAAGAGATTTTACAAGATGGGCAACAGGGATTTCAGAAGGAAGTCATCTAGGCAAGATGACATGCCAAGGCATGATAAGACCCCAACTAAAGAAGTTTTTTGCTTTGGTTATAGGAAGCTAGGACACTTCATCTCAGAGTGTCCAGAGAACCAAAAGAAGGAGAGAAGAAGAGAAAAGGAACCAAGGAAGCAGCACTACAGCAAGCCCTCCTCCAGCAAGCATAAAAGGAAGGTGAAAGGCTTTGTGGCTGAAACCTGGAGTGAAACTGAAGATGAATCCTCATCTTCTGGCTCCAGTGAAGATGAAGAGGATGAAAAGGCAAAATAACTGTGTCTGATGGCCATCAATGCATTAGGTAGTTATTCAGAAGTAGAAGATGACAAGTTAGAGGGTGAAGACTCTGAATCTGAGGAAGATTAGGTACTTTCTTCTTTTGAATTAAATTTAGATAATTTTAGAACTGAATTCAAATCTTTATGCATTGACTTGATTAACTCTGAAAAAGAAATTAAACAACATAGAGAAAAACTAACAGAACAAGAAAATTTCATTTCAGAAAACATTAAATTAAAATATGAATTAACTCTAGCTAATGAACAAATCACCTCATTAAAAACTGAATTAACTGAGGCTAGGCAACTTGAAGAATCCCTAAATGGAAGAATATCAAGTTGATGGGCATCACAAGCACAGTGAATGTCAGACTTAATAGCAAGATGGGCTTAGGTGCTTCATCAAGCCAACCCCCATTGATTCAGAAATATACTAACAACTCCAATAAAATTTGTTTCAAAAAAAGGTAAGGAAAAGATAGATGATAATAATGTTAACCAAACAGAAGAATAAGAAAAAGAGAAAGAATAAGAAAAAGCCTAACTATAATAATATTCAGCAGATTTCTTCGAACTCAGATCGACGAAATATGTACTATTCGTCGAACTCAAGTCAACGAACTCTGGACGCAAATTTTTATTATAATTATTCTCTAAACTGCGATTGACAAAACCAGTATGGTTCATCGACCCGAGATCGATGATATTGGGACCCATAAAATGAATATTTTAATTCTCTGAGTGGAGTTCGACGAACTCATCCCCATTCGTCGACCTCAGATCGACGAACTTACCAGAATTTGTCGACCCCAGTTCATAATAACAGAAACTTTAATTCTAACAGACCATTTGATCAACGAAGAGATTATGTTAATCCATTTACCCAGTGGATAATTCCACCTAGAAGATTTCACCCCCTAGGTTATAAAAATCAACCAGAATACTCGTACATTTCCAGTTTTAATTATGTAATTAAACAAGGACCCAAGGTGACCTGGGTCAAGAATTGCTAATCTATTTTATTGCAGGTTAAAGACTATCCCACCACAGAGCAATAGTGGTATCTGGATAGTGATTGTTCAAAGCATATAACTGGCAGCAAGGACAACCTAATCAACTATAAGTCAAAGCTAGGACCCAAAGTAATATTTGGTGACTCTAATTGTGGCCAGACTGAAGGATATGGGAAGGTTAAAATTAGAGCAGTCACCTTCAGGAAGGTAGCTTATGTAAGTGGACTGAAGCACAACCTTATATCCATAAGTCAATTATATGATGAAAGGTTTCAGGTATCATTTAACAAAACTTCATGTATTATTACCTCTGTAGATAACCAAGTAGTGTTAACTTGTACTAGAGTAGGTAATATCTATGTAGTTAACTTTAGGTCTGCTAAAACTTAAATATGCCTGTTTAATCAAACTAGTAATAATAATGAACTTTGGCATAGGAGATTAGCTCATGTTAATCTGAAAAACATTGCTAAACTCTCTAGGGAAAACCTTGTTAGAGGACTGCCTTCTTGCCCCAACAAGAAGGAAAGCCTTTGCAAGGCTTGTCAATTAGGCAAGCAAACTAAAAATAGCTTTAAGTCACTTAATAAGAGTGATTCACCTAGGATTCTGTATTTGCTACACATGGATCTTTTTGGACCCATTGTTGTACAGAGCCTAGGAGGGAAGTCTTATATCTTAGTGATTGTTGATGACTTATCAAGGTTCACTTGGGTGTTCTTCTTGAGAAATAAGTCAGATAACTTCAAGGTTCTTACAGATTTTCTTAAGAGCATAAGGATTGAGTACTCTACTCAAGTTGCATTTATCAGAAGTGTTCATGGTATTGAGTTTGAGTCTCTTCCCATGCAAGAATTCTGTGAGAAGGAAGGTATCAGGCATTGCTTCTCTGCTCCTAGAACTCCTCAACAAAATGGGGTAGCTGAAAGGAAAAAACAGAACACTCATTGAAGCTGCAGGCACATTAATTGTAGATGCTCACTTGCCCCTATCCTTTTAGGTAGTTGTTGTGAGCACAACAAACTATGTACTGAATAGAAGTTTGATTCATAAGCTTAAGGGCAAGACCCCCTATGAACTACTCAAAGGGAAGAAACCTAAAGTAGATTATTTTAGAGTCTTTGGTTGTATTTGTTACATTCATAATAACAACAAGAAATATATTAGAAAGTTTGAAGCCAAGGCTGAAATTGGAATTTTTCTTGGATATTCCCAAGTAAGCAAGGCTTATAGGGTATATAATAAATCATCTATGAAAATGGAAGAGTCTATTCATATTTCTTTTGATGAGACTAACATGTTTTATAAGGTGAAGATCCCTTCTACCAGTGAAATTTTGCAGGTACCAAATCTGTGTGAGAAGTTGGATGAATTGACCCTCACCAATGAGGCTGTTACACATCCTTCTCCACATACTGCTGAAGAAGTGAAGATGATGTCACTGAATACAGTGAAGAGCCAACAATGGCTATAATTCCACTAGAGGAAATAACTCCCCAAGCTGTTGCTCAACCAGCTCCTCCTACTTAGATAGTCACACTTAGAGATCACCCTGTATCTCAAGTGATTGGAGACATATCAGTGGGTGTGCAGACAAGGCATCAAATCCACCAGGACATGATGTATGCCTGCTTCATATCTCAAACTAAGCATATAGATGTAAGGCATCATTTCATTAGAGAGTGTGTTGACAAAAACAAAATTAATCTCACCTTTGTCTCTACTGATTTGCAAAAGGCAGATATCTTCACCAAACCCTTGGATGAGAAGAAACATCTATTCTTTACTAATCATCTAGGTATGATAAATGGAGATGCATTAATTTAGCTTTCTGTCTGTGGTCGAAGAATTTGACACAGTTCGTCGAATGGAGATCGACGAACTAAGAAAAGTTCATGAGATAATTTGTCGACCAGAGATCGACGAACTCTCTGTGTGTGAAGTTTTATTCGTCGATTAGAGAATGATAGTACTGCTTCAGAAAATATTCGTTGACTTGAGAATGACGAAAAGTTTTCCCTTGTACAGACTGAGATCGACGAACTCTTTTGTCAATAAAATATTTCGTCGACCTAAGATTGAAGAATTTTGTTTATTTCACAGGACGGAGTTTGCCGCTTTGTATTCTGAAAATCTTATAACTACGTTTTCTTCGAGCTCCATCCCAGGCTTTCTATTCCCCAAGCACTTGATCTTTCTGTTTTCTTTTGCAGGCGATCAATGGCGATTCTTGCGAGCTCTCTTTCCGCAATGAAGTTTGAAACAGGATTCGATATAGACTTTGAATCCTTTCAACATTCTGACCAGATTTTCTTGGATATGCTGAAATTATTTGAGGAACAACAGGTGAAGAACTTCATGAAAACTAGGATAAAGATAGTTTCTACTGAAATCAGAGAATGGGTGTTCACCTCCTCTACTCCAGATGTCGATACGATGATGGTGGGCCAAAACCCGAACAGGCAAGCGTACCTGTCCAATTGTAGTACCAAGGTCGTATTTAAACACGGGGTTGTCAATTACTTCTACTCACGCCTTAACTATTATCCTACCGGAAAACTATTTGGATTTGATAATTTTTTAAAGTAAAATGAACGATAAATTGTGAGATGAAAAACTTATAATAAAAAGCTAGCATTCGATCAATGATTCACCATGAAATTAGATGAGAGAGATAACAATAAAGATAGTTTTAATTTTTGCAAACCATACTCGACCGTGACGGATCCGAAAATAAGACAAAATCTCGCTAGAGCATTAGGTCTCCTAACTTATAAACTCTTTGATCGAAATCTCTTTACAAACCAAAGAAGCCTAAAGTTGCATTATCGGGGTAATCCGCACTATTGGATTTGACTCCAATCCGGAGGATTTACGTCGTCCTATCTCTAGGATTGCGTTCAACTCCTTCCTTCTTTGAGTGATCTTTCAAATCATGAGTCTCTCGACTACTTTGAAATGAGAACAAGGCCTACTACCGTATATCGAAAATACGGAGTCGACACAAATTAATCAAAGAAGGATCGAGCATGAAATAACAAAAATAAAACTAAGAAATAAAGTAAACTCTCATCTCACTTCATGGATCCTCACGATCGAATGCTATAGGGAATTAGCTACGCATAATTGAAAAAGAAGACAAAATAAAAGAAGAGAGAAACATTTTCATTGATTAATAAAAAGGAAGTACACAATAATATTAAAACGATGATAATATTATGCTAAGAAGAAAATTACAACCATAAAAAGAAAACAACAATGAAGAAAACAACTTGTAGTAGAACTCTCTTGCTCACTTGCTCTCTTGCTCCAATCCAACCTCCCCAAAGCATGGGATATGGGTTCCTTTTATAGGAGTGGAGGGAATCATCTAGAAGAGGGAGACTAAGGGGTGGCCGGCCATGCAAGGGGAGGAATGTTCATGCATGGAATTAAATGGAGGGGAGAGAAATGCATGCATGTGTTAAATGAAAGAAGAAAGAGAGGGGTTCATGCATGCATTTGTATAATGGGAATGACATAGGGAATATAAAAATGGGGAGGGGGAATGAATGGAATTATGTAGAAGAGGCAAGAGAGGGGAGGGTTCGGCCATGCTTAGGGGAATGAACATATGCATGCAATAATGAGGAGAGAGAAAAAATAATAAAGGGAAAAATATGCATGCATGAGAGGAACCAAAGGGTGGCCGGCCAAGGCATATGGGCTGCTCCAAAATGTGGGCTTTATAAGGGGAGAGAGGCTCGGGTAGCTTCCAAAGCTGCATGGGCTGCTTGGGCTTCATGTAGGGGCTCGGGTAGCATCAAGTGGAGGGGGCCGGGCTGCTCCAAGTGGAAGAGGGCTGCTTGTAGAAGGTGGTCGGCTGCTCTAAAATTAAAGGGGCTGCATTTGTAGCACTTGAAGAGGGTCGGGCTCGGCCAATAGTGCTGCTCCAAGCTTGTTGAAGGGGCTCGGGTAGCATGGGCTTGGACAAGGGCTGCACCTACAATTGAAACAACATAAAATATTAGTTAATACCAATAACAAACACAAATCTTTAAACATAAAACTAAACATACAAACATATAATATAAACAAAATACATAATATAAATAAAACATAAAACATATAAATAACATAATACATAATATAATGAAACATAACATAACATGATACATAATATTTATATTCAAAATAAAACACAAGTTATAATAAAAATGCATAAAACAAATAATTAGGCTAGGAATTTATATTTTATAAAAAGACATTAAAACATGACATAACAAGCATAAATTATAATTAAACTTAGGCATTTAGGCTACTAAATTACCCCAAAAACGATGACTAAAGCTAGTCATCAGATGACATGCACAATATCTGGTAACAAGGTTTCTTTAACCGAAATTTTTGGTTTGATAAATGGTGAATAAGATTTAGACATAGATAGCTCTGAATATGATGAAATGTTAAATAAAATGGTCATACTGGAGAGAACCCTAATAAACTGTTAAAGAAAAATTTGTCTGCTGACTACAATTTTTTAGCTAATGTAGTGGGCAAAGTATTATTAGGAAAGCATACTGCCCATGATTATATTACCAGGCAATAGCTTCTGGTAATGTGTGTTGTTGTAAATAAGAAACCAGTGAATTGGGCTAAAATCCTATTTGATTTGATAAGGAAGAAGAATAGTAAGAAAAAGGTTTGTTTTGGAAGAATCTTGGGAATTTTTCTACAGGAAAAGGCTGCTGAATACCTGGTCTCACAGATCATATTCATTAATACTTCCAAAAGGCTAACATGTGCCTTGTTTGGAATATGGGAGAGGACTATCTCAAATCCTTCTAAGGCTTCAACCTCTTCTAGAGCATCTGAGGATACAAGAGCTGTGACAGCTGATCCCCCACCCCCAGAAGATGTCCCCTCCACAACCATTCCATTCACCCATATTCCAACACCTCCATCTCAACAACCTACTCCTCCACAAATTTCAATTCCTTCATCAACCTATAATGCCCCAAAACTCAAAAGAGGAACGGGTAGCGTTTGATCCAAGTTTGGGTCTTGGTAGGGTGAACACGGCCTGTGACACGAGCATGTCACATGGCCGTATCATGCTCAGGTTGTCGAGGTGAGGTCGACGATTGTGAGGGGCTAGGAACATAGCCTTGGACATGGGCGTGTCCCAGGGAATATCAAGTACATGGCCAGTGAAACGGGCGTGTAACATGGTCGTGTCCTCTTCTGCAAGTTTTGGTCTTGTGTCGATTTTGGGACATGACCCGGAACACTGGCGTGTACTGATTGACACGGGTGTGTCGAAGTTGACACGAGCGTGTCTAAGCCCGTGTCCTGTTCGGGACGTGACGGTTTCAGTGCCGATTGAGGCACACGACCCATGACACGGGTGTGTCCATGGGTGACACGGGCGTGTCACAAGCCGTATCATAGGCCGTGTCCTATTCTGGACTTCCTGGTTTACGGCGAGTGAGGAACACAGCCTTGGACATGGGCATGTAGCAAGTCATGTTCAGCCCAGAAATATTATTTTCAGGGTAAATCATGGCCGTTCGTTTCTTTCAAAAGGGATCCAAGGGACCTGGCTTGTCTTGGCTGGGTTTAAGGCCAGGAATAGGGTTTTAAAACCCTCATTCCATTAGACCATTCTCTTTATAAAATCTTAGAGAGAGGGGAGAGCTAGGAGGAAGAAGGAGGTCAACTCCGGCCGCCATTGGAGCTTTGGATCTCCGATTCTCGATTTGAGTCCAGATCTGTGAAGGCGAGGCCAATGTGGTTCTTCCATCAAACTAGATCATCATGGCGCCGAAGAGAAATGCTAGGGTAATGATTCTCTTCTTAGACATGTGAAGTCCTCTTCCCTTTTTGCATAGGAAGCCCGCTCTCACGAGTATGCTGTGAGTTTGAGGTATTCCTTCGGGTAGACATGAATAGTCCCTGTTTGTTTGCATTTAGAGTCCGGAATCGAAGTACTGGCATAGGCGTGGTGTGTGAAGCCTACCCGAACATGTTTGTCTGGATCGGTGATGTTTCACTATGCATGAATAGCCGGAGAAGACTCCGTTCCGATGGTTATTTTTGGGTTTTCTATGTGGTAGATTGCAGCAGGGAGTCTTGGGGATTAACCCCAAGGTTCACCCAGAAATCTGGGTGGAAGCAAAGTTCAACCATTTTGGTTGCCAAGGAGCCAACCTCGTACATAGCGGGGCTATGTACTGTGCATGATCGATAGATGGGACTGGGGGAAGATTGGCATGCGTCGAAGTCCAAAAGGCCATGGCGGGGTGAGCAACGGGCTGGTGGAACCCTACCCACTCCATCTGCTTCGGTTAAAGCGACCTAAGGTACATGGGACTTATCGATAATTTAGAGAATGAGTCTAGGCTACAGCTAAAAGTACTAAATGCTCACGAGTTTTGTCGTCCTAGGAGAGGTGGTGGAGTCGTGGAACGGACAAGGTTCGGACTGGCTTCACCGAGTAAGTGCCCTGAGAGCACTGGTGTGTGGTCGTGCGAGCCTGCACTTGTGGTGTATTGTGCAAGTGTGTACTTTCACTTAAATTATTGTTTATAATAATGCATTGCAGGGAAGGAGCACCGCCACCCTAAGAAAGGGGGTGGGGTCGTTATAATTTGGTCAGCTTTAGCTGATCGTTGCTTTTTTTGCCACCGTACGGTGGATTGTTGCTTGCAGGTGCTGCAGAGCCTAGTGGCAAGTAACGGGCTGAAGCCCTGGTTACTGAGCCGGCCCTCAAAGGCCATGCGAATGTTTACTTATTTTAATCATGTGTGACCGGCCTGCGTGCCGATGTTTATAAGACACAATTTAATTGAGTAAACCCTTGTAAGGCCTTAAGACCAGTACTTTGTGTATTTTGTGCGTTCATTCCTATTTGGGTATCTTAGTGGACATTCATGCTTTTGGCTTGGGTTCTTAACTTTGTAACTTATAAATTGCTTCTGCTAGAATGTACTCTGTGTAGGACATATGTTATTGGTTGAATGATTTCATTTAGTAACCCGCCAGTCTGTCTGTGGTATATGGCGTCGGGCCCCGGTCGGACCTACTGTTATATACTATGCGACGGATAGGGGTGTTACACAACCCTCCAACAACCATCCACATTTCAAGCTCATATTCTAACTCCACCTACATCTCCAGTACATCAACCAACACCAATTCAATCTTATAAACATCAACCAATACCAGTTCAATCTCCAGAGCATACCACACCACCTCAATCCCCACTTCCCCATCATCTTGTTGACATTCCCCTCCATAACCTCTCATCTATTCCATCTTTTGACCTTCTATCAGCATCTCCCTTCCACACTTCATCCTCTGATGAGCCAATGACAGACACCACACCTTCCCTTCATCCTCTTCCATCCATCCTTTTATATCTACTCAAACACCATCTGATTTTGTACAATTGGATTCCCCTTCCATTCCCTCCCTTATGGAACTCATCACTCCCCTCCTCAAAACTCTTATAGTAGAGGCCATTAAACCTCTTGTTAATTCTATTTCATCCGTATCTGCCACCATTTTTGCTGCCCCCACTGTCCCTTCTTCTAGGGTCCTGGATTCAGGACCCTCTGAAACCAGGAAGGGGGAGATATCCAGTGAAGAAGCTCCAGTCTCCTCTCCTCTAGCAGATGTAGCAACAACAATAGTTTTATAGTTAGATGAGCCAACAGATGCAGATGCAGATGTAGATGCATATGTGAATATGATTTCAGAAATTGAGATAGCAGTTGATTTTGAGCATGAGCAAGGTTATCTGCCAGAAATTTTGTCTGTTGGTGATTGTTTTATCAATCCCACAGTGGATTTATTTTGTTTATTGAAGTCTTTTTATGCATATATATATTATCTTCCAAAAGTTTTTCAAGTACAGTCTATGGCTATTGTTTGTTGTACTTCACCAGTAATCCCTGAGGTTATTAAACAACTAAAGGCAAGTTTTGCAGTTTCTATAAATTCTGAAATATTAGTTGCTGAGGAGGTTTGTAGTCCTCGTCCTTGTATGTGGGCTGAGTCCCCAATACCAAACATGGATGAATTTTTGTTTGTTGATTTAGAAGAAGATGATAATCAGATGGTTACTGAGAATGTTGCTCCACCAGAAGTTCTAGAACCTCAAGTGCTTCCTCAAGCTGAGAAGCAAATCTCAAAGGAAGCCTTGAAGGAAATTGATGATATGTATGACAATCCTCCAGAATCTCCTGATGAAGATAATGATGATAATGGTTCTGATGATTCTGATGATCCAAAAGCAAAGAAGAAGATTGCTAAGAAAAGAAAAGTTGTTCCCAAGGCTATTCCCAAGCCTAATCCTACACATAACACTCCCTATTATATTCTGTACAAGATTACACCTTATCTTGGGATGCCACAATGGATGTGGATGTCAAATAATTAGAAAAAAGAAAGAAAGAAGAGAAGAAGGTATAGGTCTCCTCCTAAGCACTTCAGGAAAGACCTTCCTCCTCCTCCTCCTCCTCCATCATTTGGGGCCTTTGGAAGTGCTTCTCTCAGATCAGCACCAGTTAGTAAAACATATCAGAGACACTCCAAGCTAAGTGAACAGCAACAATCCTCTCAGAGCAAGCCTCCCCCTGCTATAGAAAAGAAAAGTACTTCAGCATCTACTGATGATTCAAAGAAGGACTCTAGTCCTAAAAGGCCAAAATCTCCACCTATCCCATTTATAGATCCAGAACAAGAAACAATTGCAAAAATTGCCAGGTTTCAAGAGCTGATTAGACTTTCTATGATCAATAAAGCTAAAGCAGAAGGAAAAGATCCATCTCAATACTCCACAATTTCATCATATAGAAAAGAAGAACTCAAGAGGTATGCTAAAGCTAATAAATTTTTCAATGTAGATGATTATATGAGTTTGCATCCTGAAGCAGTAGTACCAAGAGCCATCTCATGCAATATAATTAGAGCATCAGACATGACAATGTCAAAAAGAGAAGCTGCAATTCCAAATAGAGAAATTATTTTCAAACAGCCATATGACAAATCTGAGAAAGAGAAGTCAAAGAAGAACAAATGACTGTTGTGTTTAGTTTATTTTTTGAACTCTATTTGTTAATCATGAAGCACCTTGGTACATATCTGCTGAATGTTTTATTTTCTGCCAGATATATTTTACTCTTCTTTGTGATTGTTTTCTTTAGTTTGTATTAGTGACATCACTCAAATAGGGGGAGATTGTTGGATCCCTAGTTTGTATTTGGGCTAGGTTCACTAATTAGGATGAGTTTGACCCACACTGTATAGTCAGGGTCAAGTCTATTAGTCCTAGAGTTTAGGCTAATTTTTAGGTCCAATCCTCATGGACCATCCAGCAGAGGACCTCAGTAGACTCAGACTTAGAAGAATTCAGAGTTAAAAATTATCAGTTCAAAATTCTTCGAACTCAGCTCGACAATCATCGATCTCAAATCGACGATCTTCAATCTCAGATCGACGAACTCATAAATCTTTCTCTGAGTTGAGCTCGATGATATTTAAGCTCAGGTCGACGATCTCCTCCTTCATACGAATTCTCAGCTTGACGAACTTAGAGTGCAGAATTGGCAAGTTATTTCCAGAATGCAGTTCGCAAAGCTCTGGTCGACGAACAGGAATTCTCAGCTCGACGATCTTGGAACTCCAGTCGATGAATTCTGTTCAGAGGTCGATGAATTCTATCCCGAGCCAGAATGAGAAGTTTTCCTTACTTCTGTACCTTATTTATTATATTATTTAGCAATAATTCTCTGATTAATTAATGCTCATATTCTCTTGAATATAGCGGTTATTGGCAGCATTAATTATGGTCTTCATCAGGGTAATTACTTGCTTATTTTATTGGGACAGTTGGGGAAACTTATTTAAGTCAAATATTCCAGCCGTTTCATTCTCCAGATAAGTCAGTAATTAATGCTTGGAATTCAAATTTCAAAGGAGAATTTGTACAGAAGAATATAAAAGAGATATTATTTTTAGACGGCCAGACACAGAGATCTGATTCAATAGTAAGAGTGCAGTACTCAGACATACAGAACAACAACATACAGAACTCTTTCTCTGTGCATAAAACATTCTGTTTTACCTTATTCTTTCTTACGACTAAAGAAGAACAACCATCAATATCAAGAGTCTTCTTCAACTTCTCCTCTAGGAACATTTAAGGATACCAACTTTGAATCAATCAGAAAGTTCCAGGATCTTTCAAGACAAAGGCTGAAGACCTATACCCTCAGCAAGGCTCTAAGTTTTCTGAACCATATCTACATTTCAGAAGGAGTCTTGACAACAGAATCCACAAGTCTTCTCTATTGTATAGAGAAAAGAGAAGACATCATCACCTCTCTCACCTTCTGTAAAAAGGGTTTATTAACTCCCTTCAAAAGTTTATTCTTAGTTTTTGGGAACCTGATCAAAAGCCTAAAGGGTTGTGAGATCTCCCTATAAATAGATCTTATGGTGGCAGACACCTAATCAAAAACCTGATAGTGGATTCCTACCAGGGTGGTAGAAGAGTTGATGTACCAAGTTTGGGCAGCCACTATAAAATTCTTGTGTTGCCTGGTTGATCATTTTCCTTTTTGTTTTGTTGTGATGTGATAGATTAGCTTAGACTATTTTCATTTCCTATTACTACTATTGGTATCACCTATTTTACTCTGATAAACTTTCAAATAGCCAAAAGTTTTAATTACTCTATTCCCCCCCCCCCTCTAGAGTAAATCAGGTCTAACCCCTTTCTTTCAGAGAAGTTTAAGAAGAGTGTATTGAGGTCAAAGAGGTTGGCATACTCAGGTGTATCCATTGCATCCATGTTATAGCCGGAGTGGAGTCCTCCCGAAAGGGGAGCATAAGGCACCTATAGGGGAGAGAAGTGGACTCAGCATCGATGGCTACACAACCTCGCAAAATGGTTACATTTAAAGAAAAAGACCTTCCTCAGTTCATCAATCCCCTCCATGATGCGGTCATCATCAAGGCCGTCATAGGGTATTTTGCAATCGCTAGAATCCTGGTGGAAACTAGAAGCTCCTTTAACATCCTATTCAAGCATGCCTACGATATATTGAGGTAGGATAAGCCCTTGAAGGCCTGCGACAGTCCTCTTTATGGGTTCTTAGGGGAAAGAAAGGAGGTAGATGGAAGCGTAGATCTGACAGACATCTTCTGTGGGATAGGAACACAGGAATACTTCCTAATTATCAATGCCCGCAGCAGCTATACTGAGATTTTCGGGAGACCCCTTCTTGATGACTTTCAGGCCATGGACTCAATTACCATCAATTCTTGAAGTTCCCTCTAGGATGGAAATAATAAGGGGTCAGGAGAGACCCTAAAATTACCTGGGAGTGTTACATCCAATCTGTGAATTCAACAGAGGAATACGTGTCACCTCGTGTAGGAGAGGTCGAACCTCTGAGTATGGTAGAAGAATGTATTCCACTTCCTATCAAGGATACACGAACCATGAATCTGGTAGAAGAGTATATACCGATGAATATCAGGGGGCTTGGTACATAGGCACCGTAGAAGAGAAATATGTTCCACAAGAGAATAAGAGTCAGAGCAATCTGCACGCCTAACAGACGGAAATGGTCTAGCGCCTACAGTTGTGTGCTCTCTTCCTACTCTTTATCCTCCATATGTATCTTTATCATTAATTTAAGAGCCTTACATGTTTTTCCTTAACAAAAGACTTAACATCTGCTCTTTAGAAAAGTTTCAGGCCATGCAAAGAACATTCTCCAGATACCCTCAACGCTCGAAGAGAGCAAAAACATATCTAGGATTAATGCCCATGCACGGTTAGTGGTGCTTAGTGAGACCCTTTCAGACGTATCTAGATATCATAGAACCAGGGTCCTCGATCCACCGACCCTCCTGTCGGTGTGAGTAACTTCCCCCACCAAAAGACTGCGATGACTGCCCTCGTGGGATACTATCGAGCGACATATGTGACAGGTCTAAATGTGTGTACCAGTCACACATTTATCATTGTGTTATCAGTATTATTGCTTTTCTTTCGAGATCGAGCTCTGAGAAATATGTGCTTATTCCCCACCTGTATTCTTCAACGTTGTGGGTAGACGAGAGCCCTACAAATGCCTCTTGTCCGGAATGAAATCCTTAACCTCTAGTAAGTGGGCCATATATAGTGGCAGATTGCTCCCCCAAAGGAGTGCAAATAGTACCATTATTTTTCCCGAGGCAGATGCACGACCATCAAGTCCCGTTTCTCTGTAAATCTCTGTTTGACAGATGTTCGCTTGATAACTCGCAACACCCCGCCAAGATCTATCTGCTCGACAATTCATGTCGCTTTAAATGAACTGACCATTACAATGATTTAGGCGGACACTCGGTACAAGGTTGCCTGAATCTTTTTCTAACTAAAATAGGCGAATACTCGACATGAGGTATCCTGAAGCATTTTCTATCTAAAATAGCCAGACACTCGACTCGAGGTCGCCTAGGGATTTTTCTATCTAAAATAGATTGACACCCGACTCGAGGTCACCTGGAGCTTTTTCTATCTAAAATAGGCAGACACTTGACTCGAGATTGCTAGGGTCTTTTCTATCTAAAATAGGTAATTACTCGACTCGAGGTCGCCTAGGGCTTTTCTCTAAAATAAGCTGACATTGGCAGGAGATTGCCTGGGGCATTTCTATATAAATAGGCAGGCACTCTACGTGAGGCCCTTTGAAGTCTCCTCCATCCAAATAACCTGGCACTTAGCACGAGGTCGCCTAGATTTCCGCCTAGGGTTGTCTAAGTATTTCCAATAATAATGGGCATTCATGTGCTCAAGTATAATATGCAACAAATGGAATCAATGAGAACCAAAAACATGTAAATCTTTTGCGTAAACAAATCAGTTGGTTATAATAATGTAGGAACAAAAAAGTATGTAGAAGTAGATATCGCAGTAATCGGAGCGGCCAACTCTATGAAGAACTCCCCTCCGAGCTCTAGGGTGTCTCCTCGGATTGTCCATAAAGAGAGTCTGGGAATCGACATCTACAAATAAAGGATTTAACGTGTTGACCTCCTTTAGGAGGTGATTCTCCATCTTAGCCCCACGCTTGGGGGCACGAGCCTGCTCCCGCTAAAGTTCGGCCTTATCCACTGCCCTCTTGTCCTGCAAAGGACCATAGTGGGGTTACTTTTCTGCGTAGGTAGGAGGAAAATGGTTGGGATGTATTCGAATCATACCTTAAATATTTCTCGCAGGCGAACATTCACGACTAATTTATCATCAAAAAGACTCCAAGCCACACTATTATAGGATAGATCCCACAAGTTCGTACTAGCTGCCCTGGAAGTCAAATCCGTTGAAGGGGTCGCCCATATCTCCCCAAGGTCGGTTGTTCCACAGACCGCCCTAGCGATCATCACTTAGAAAGTAATTCCATTTCATAGGAGCACACGGGTTTGCACTCGCCCGTGTGCCAAGCTGCGTTCACGAAAAAATTTTAACCCAACCATGTTCAATTTAAAACCTGAGTGGGAATTATTTTTCCCGAGTACCACACGGGTGGACACCCACCCATGCGCTTTGCCATATCGCATTAGCTCCATTTCTCTCATACTCATCCCAAGCACCACACGGGTGGACACACACCCATATGTGTGCAGCCATTTTAAATCTCCCCAAGCACCACACAGATAGCTACCCAGCCGTGTGCACAACTGTGTATAGGGTAATGAGTTCGATGATGCATTATTCCCGACTAGGACACGGGTCCACACACATGCGTGTTATTGAATGTATTCTCCTGGTGTGCTGCTTCCCCATCAGTTTGACCACACGTCATTTTGAGACCTGTGTACTGCGCGATTATGGATTAGTCAACACGGGTCCACACATGCCTGTATCGCAACCCGTGTTCGACAGATATTATATGCTATCAGATCCTGCCGACCCAGCAATTTATTTTTTATTTCTCTGTAGTATCTCATATTTGGTTATATATTATCAGATATTATATGCTATCACTTTTTCTCCTGTTGTACTTCTTATGCTCTTCTATTTGATTGATGCTTAATTTTTTAGGATCGCTAAGGGCAAGTTCTAGACACCAATAGAGAGTATTCTTCATTTTGATCTCCGAGTTAATAGAGAGTGTTTTTGACATGACCTCTCATAACTGGCTATATATACTTATATATATAAATAATTATAATATTATAATACAATTAATAATCAATAACCCCAAAATGACCCGAATTCAAAAACAAGTCCTAAGGACCCAACCTTGCTAATCCTAACTAGTGTCGTGTAGAGGGTGTGAAAAGGCAAGCTTATGGCTATCAATATTGATACTTATAAGTTTTGAAACACTAATACCTACCTTATTAAGATTGTTATTTTCTCCTCACATTTGTTATGGATGATTGTAATTTTATTTCTAGGAAAGAGTGAAAGATAGTTAAGAGATATATGGGAGGAATTTTAAGATAAAGTTATATTTAGAAAAGTCTGCTATATTATTTCCTATGCAATTACAACATCAAATTTCTCTTTGAATTCATGGCAACCAGCTTGCGGAAGAAAAATTAATTATTGGTAATCCAAATGCTTAAGTTAGTTTGCTTAGGGACAAGCAAACACTTAAGTCTGGGGGTATTTGATGAGTACAATTATATAAGTCTTTTTTACTATCATATTTGTAATCATGTCCACTATTATCTACCTCCATTCGTTATAATTGCATGAAAATAGTTAAGAATTTGAATTATCATGAATAGAAGAGCACAATATAGATTTTCCTTTATTTCCTTTATTAAGTTATTTATTTATTTATTCATTAATCTTCTTAATGCAGGTATTGCAAGTCCTTGGAACTAAAAGTCTTTGAGCAAACAGAGGTGTTCACAGATCCAACATGACTGATGGCAAAGGTCTTGGATTGGGCATGCACGGGTAGGGAAATGCCCATATCACTACCCATGTCATTCTCTTGAAAGATCACAAAGCTTGGAAGAAAAAGCGTAAAAATTTACAAGAACACCACGCGAGTATGGACATGCCCGTGTCACTACCTGTGTCCTTATCGGGAAGAATCAAAGGTCTGATGCCAAACTAACCCATGTCTAGAGCCATAAAGAACACACAGCCGTGTTACCAGCCGTGTTAAATGACACGGCTCACTACCAAGCGCACCTTTTCATACCAAACCGCCCAGACACACCGTTTCATACCCTACATGGCTTGTGACACGGCCATATTGGAACCTGTGTTCAACATATTTTTGCAAGAAGACTATAAAAAACTGCACAAAAAATAGAAAGGTGACTTTTGGATTGAAGTACTTGGAGAATTTCTTGAGGACGAAAGTAGAGCACTCAAGCGAAGGGGAAGTCAAAGGAGATAATTCGTATGGTTTTAATTTTTATGTATCTCTTTTAATTTCCCCCTTCTCTTAGTAGATCTAAAATTTATTTTACATTTTGCATGAGACTTGTTTTTTTGAACTGATTCAGTAATCATGTATGTTGGTTTTCATTTCGGATTCGTGGTATTTTATTCGTATGTGTGGCTTCAAGCAAAGAGATTGATCATAGATTAGAAGTTAGTATTTGTTTTATATGAATCCCAAACTTATAGATTGAGAAATTGGATGGTTGTGATGATGGTTTATAATTTCATTCTCTGGTGTTCTTTATCTTTGTATTTCAAATTTCATGACTGAGAGGTATGTTGTTTGGATAACTGCAATATGGATAATGGATTCATGGTATCTTAGAGATAGGATTTCATGAATTTATGTATTAGATAGGGTTACTTTATATTAATGCAAATTTGAGTGTTGTGAATTGTTCGAGAGAAAATTTACTCAACTTAAGTTTAGGTATTGAATTGCTCGAGAGAGAATTCGATAAAGATTAAACTCTTACAATACACTGAATTTGATAATATTATTAATACATGGTTACATAGAATTGAATTAATGAGTAACAACCAAATTTAAATATAGGTACGATAATAGAGTGAGAGTGAGTACAAGTACTTGAAAAGACCCTGTGGAATACGATATGAAATGTAGATTTCTCCTATACTATGATTGATAGGTGCACTTGCCTGAGATTAAAATCAATTTAGCTTATACCTATCTACATAGTTTATACTAGAGTAGAAATTATTGCATCACCTATCTTTGGCTATCAGTAGCCTCTCCCGGATAGAGCATATCATCAAATTAGCCGCTTCGACTTCCTTCCGCTTATATAACTTTTACTCGCCTATTTCTGCCCAAGCTAATGGTGTACGCCATTTTCTACCATACAAAGCTTCAATAGGTGCAATATTTATGCTAGCTTGATAGCTATTATTGTAGGCGAACTCTACCATATAGAGATGGTCTTCCCACCTCTTCCCGAAATCCAAGGCGCACATTCAGAGCATATCCTCCATCGTTCTATTGGTCCTCTCAGTCTGGCCATTCATTTGTGGATCAAAGGTCGTGCTGAACGTTAATTTGGTCCCAAACAACTGATGGATTAGACTCCAATCATTCAAAGTGAAGTGCCCATCTCGATCACTTACGATGCTACGAGGTACACCGTGCAATCGTACTATTTGCTCAACGTAACGATTAGCAAATATTTCCACTGGGTTGTCCCTCTTGTTTGGAATGAAGTGAGCCACTTTCGTCAATTGGTCCACGATTACCCAAATAGAATCGTTCCCTCATTGAGATCTCGGCAAACCGTGCATGAAATCCATTAAAATGTCATTAAATTTCCATTCCGGGATAGGTAGCAACTTCAGGAAACCTCCAAGCTTCTAACATTCTACTTCTCTAAGGCACATGTCTGACATTTTGCCACATAATGTGTTATGTCTTTCTTCATGCCTGGCCACCAGAACAGCTTTTTCATGTCCGTTTACATCTTCGTGCTCCCTGGGTGAATTGAGTATTTCGTAAAGTGAGCCTCATACATCAATTCTTCTCTTAGCTTAACCATAATCGAGATGCACAAATGACTGTCTTTTCGCAAAAGGCCATCATCCCAGGAGAATTGGGCATTTGACCCATCCGTTGTATAGCGTTGTAGACTTTCATCAAGTTCCGTCGCTTGCCGAACCCTATCTACAAGGTCATAATGTACCTTCGTCCAGTTTAGGTACGCACTTATAGTGGAATTCTTGTCAACACAAGAAATCTCTAAAGCTTCCAGCTCCTGGATCAGACGCTCATCATGCGTCTGCAACCAATTTGCCCTTGTCGGAGTCCTACGACTCAAGGCATCTGCGACAACGTTTCCTTTCCCGGGAGTGTAATGAATATCAAAGGTGTAGTCCTCGAGGAACTCAATCCACCTTCGTTATCGCATATTGAGATCCTTCTGATCCAATAGATACTTCAGGATCTTATGGTCCGTAAATATATCTACTTTCACACCATATAAATAGTGACGTCGCAGTTTAAGTGCAAAAATCACCGCCGCCAACTCCAAGTCATGGACGGGATAGTTCCGATCATGCACTTTCAACTATCGTGAGCCATACGATATCACTTTTCCAAATTGAAGAAGAACGCAGCTTAAGCCGCTCCCTGATGCATCACTATATATCTCATAGTCGTTTATACCACATGGCGACGTCAAATCAGGCATCGTGGTCAAAAGACTCCTCAACTCTTAAAAAGCTCGCGCGCACTCCGGCGTCCAAATGAACTTCTGATCTTTTCATATCAATGTGGTGAGGGGTAAAGCTATCTGAGAAAAGTTTTCTAAAAAGCACTTGTAGTAGTCCGCAGGTCAAAGGAAACACCTGACTTCAGCTACGGTAGACAGAATTGGCCACTCCTGTACTACAATGAATTTCACCGGATCCACTATTATACCTTCTCCACTAACCACATGGCCAAGAAAACTCACCGATGATAGCAAAAATTCACACTTGGAGAACTTGGCGTAGAGTTTGTTTCTCCTCAGGGTGTGCAACACCATCCGTAAATGGTTTGCTTGGTCTTCTTCAGATTGAGAGTACACTAAGATGTCATCAATGAAGACGATCTCAAATAAATCCAAGTAATCTCTAAAAGTGCGGTGCATTAAGTCCATGAAAGTCGATACACATTGCATAGCCCAAACGGCATTACAGTGAACTCATAATGACCGTAGCGTGTTCCAAACGCTGTCTTGGGAATGTCACATTCCCGAATCCGCAACTGGTAGTAGCCAGACTTAAAATCAAGCTTTGAGTATACCATAGACCCAGGCAATTGATCGAACAAGTCATCAATCCGTGAAATCTGATACTTGTTTTTCTCTGTTAGTTGTTCAATTCACGATAGTCGATAGACAACCGTAGACTACCGTCCTTCTTTTTCACAAAGAGAACAGGTGCGCTCTAAGGTAAAATACTTGGGCGTATATATCCTTGCTCTATAAGCTCTTGCAATTGAACCTTAAGTTCCTCCATTTCCTTTGGTGCTACTCGGTACGGCGAGAGGGCCACAGGTTTTGCACCTAGCACCAACTCGATAGCAAAGTTAATCTCCCGCTGGGGTGGTAACCCAGGAAGATTTTTAGGAAACACATCAGCATACTGTAATACAATTGAAACATCACTCACATTGGCCTTTGGCTCGATAGTCTGAATAAGCATGAAGAATAACTCTGCGACCTTCCAAGCAGCATTGACGACTTGAAGAGCAGACATCAATATATTACTCGATCCTCGCATACTAGCGAATATAGTCCCTAGCTCGGTATTCTGACCCAGTGTGACTTCCTTTGAGTTGTAATCAATACAGGCACGCTACTCCGAAGGCGAGTCCATACCAAAGATCACATCAAACTCAGATATTGGCAGCAAGGATACATTCAACCAAAAATCCTAACTTCCTATCAACACCTTCACATAGCAAGCCCTAACCGCATGCATTATACATCCGTTAGGCAACAACACCTTCACGCTATCTGTCAGCATGCAAGTAGGCACTCTGATTCTTGCTACGAAGTCCTCAGATAGAAATGAATACAAAGCACCCGTATCAAATAGTGCTCTCGCCGGACAATCCCAAATTAGGACAAAGCCTAAGGCAAACACATCATACACAAGCTACAAATAAGGTATGAAGTATGAAAAGAAATAAACCAATATCTTAAATCGTACCTGTAACGACGTCACTTTGCTTTATGACATCCTGTTGTCCAAGGTTATACCCTCCGGGTTGCGCCTGGGATATAGAGGACTCGACCAATTCCTTTCCCTTGTCAGCATATAACGCTCCTGTCTTCTTTTCAACCTTTGGCGGACCAACTCGACAATTACGGGCTATATGACCCACCTTACCACATGTATAACAGGCACGAGGATCTTGCCTTGAAGTTTCTCCAGACACAACTGTAGATGAAGCCTGTCTAGAATACTTGGATCTCTTAGCCATTTCCTTAGGTAGTTCGATTTTCCCTTGTACGGCGCTTTAAACTCAGACTTTGTCACAGCCAAGTCCCTTTTGCCCTGTACCCGCTTCATATCTTTCTCCAACGCACAAGCCGTATCCACCAATGCTTGAAACCCTTGGTTCACCTAACTCAAGAGCAGGAATCTCAACACATCCCACATCCCTTCATAGAACCTATCGGTTTTACGCTCTTCGTTAGCGAAGATAGACCCCGCATAGCGTTCCAATCGTGTAAACTCATGTAAGTAGGTATTGACACTACTTTCTCCCTGAGTTAGACGCTGGAACTCATTTTCCATGGCTATGCGCTGTGCTGATGGCAAGTTCTTTACCAAGAACAGTCTCAAAAACTCCTCTATCGAGACCTCTATTAATATCCTACCCGCTAAGTGGTGTAACTCTATCTCTTCCCACCATAGCCGAGCATCTCCTTCCAGCAAGAAAGTGGCCAAGGTGACTTTTTGTTCTTCCTCCATCCTTATCGTCGTCAATATTCGCTTGACGCGAGACAACCAGTCCTCTGTCTGCGTTGGGCATGCAACACCCATAAACGTAGGAGGATTGAAGCTCATAAATTGCTTCAGTTGTCGTTCAGCTGCTCGTGGATCGACAATAACCTTAATAGGTTTTGTCCTCACACCAACTTGTTCTGGCACCTTTGCAAGTTGCGCCTGCCTAGTAGGCTGCGCATGAATTATTGCAAACAACGCTCAGCATCTAAATATACTATCTCCGCAGAAGGAGGAGGTGTAGGTACCTCAACTGGTGTCTTACTCTCATCAAAATGTTGGGGCTCAGACTACCCCGCACCACTTTGAGTCACCTATATGTGTAAAAGACACACTTTAGCGACTTTGTAAAAGAAACAACAACTTTATAGAAACGTGCAGGTTCCTCAAATAGGTGTATTTGCATTACTTAGTGGACATTCTTAAGTTCATTTATGTTATATGGATCACACATACACGTGCTCGCCACCCCACAAAAGAATTCGACCACGAATTCGCAGGAGGAAGACCAAGGCAAGCTGATACCAAATTGTAACATCTCCATCTATTACATAAAATATAATAGAGGGTCCGACCAGGGACTCACACCATAGTTCACAAACAAGCGGCAAGGTTACAGGTTAATACCAAAGATTATTCACATCTTAACTCAGAGCATGCTAACGAAAGCTTTAAGGTTACTTGAACTCAAACTCATTTGAATGTCCACAGTATATAAACCACCATTTATATAATAGCATAGGAATGTCACCTTACACAAATGTTATGTCCTTATGGCCTTACAGTTACATTTTATCAGTGTGGATTACAAACATCGGCACGCAGGCCGGCAACACATGAAAATAGTAAAATTATTCATTCAGCCTTCGAGGGCCAACATCAGCAGTAAGGGCTTCAGCCCGCTATTTCCTGCTCGGCTCTCCAGTACCTATACAAGGACAGTCCACCGCAATGGTGGCAAACAAGGCAACGGTCAGCATTCAGCTAACTAATATATAATGACCCTACCTCTTTCCCGAGGAAGTGGTATTCCTTCCCTGCTGGCATAGCATTTTCACAAGCAGGAATATTACAAAACATGCACTCACACATAGTTTAAGATATCATAAATGTCCGCTGTATAGCCCGACATTCCGTGCACTTAGGGCACATTGTCGGTGTACCGAAAAACAAGGGTCCCACCACCATTCAAAGTTCCAAGACCCAACGGTAAACATTGAGCATTCATACTCCACGGCCCACGGCCCATGGCCGGAGACTTTAGTCTTGATGGCGTACATCCCGAGACTCTCATTATGTGATCCTAACGAACGCCAATAACTTAGTCACTCAAGTTAGACAACCATAACGCAGATACAGTTCAGACCTTACTCGTTGCTAAAATCTCCATTTCAATGTCTAGACTAACGCGGGTCGGCTTCCCCTTGTCCGTTTCGCTCACTAGCCTTTATGAACTCGCAGCTCATAATAGCCATACTATCCTCCAAGAACTGGCTTCACAATCAAGAAGGGAGTTAGTGTCAGTGTTCATAACGATCGCTTGGCGGGGTCAATAGAAGCTCTCTTTCTGCGCCCAAACTTAACCCAAACCCTGCAGCATCCTGCAGTGCAAGAAATACTTGTATTTCCATGGAATACAACAAATGAATTCATTGGGTGTTTTCCTGGAGCTCCACTCAAGTACTTCCTGTTACTCCACTTCACAGGCACAACTCATAGACTCCGTAAAATACTCATTTATATGCGGAGTCTTCTCTGGTGTTGGGTACATTGGAAAATGTGTACCTGATTTTGAGAAGCCTCACTTAGCTCAATGATATACATCAAGGTGTTTTTGATGTTATTTTGAGTTTATATGTGCAGGTTAAGTATTGGCTAAAATGCAGAAAAAGTTTCTAAGTCCATGTGTCGACACTTAAGGAAGTCTGTGTCGACACTTGGAAAAGCTTTGTCGACACCTGAAGCAACTGTGTCGACACACCGAATTTTGTAGTCGACATCATCTGTGTCGACACCGAGAGGTAGTGTCGACACACAGAAATAGTTAGTCGACATCAACTGTTTCGACACCGGGAGGCAGTGTCGACACACAGAATAGTTAGTCGACATCAATTATGACGACACCGGGAGGCAGTGTCGACATACAGAAGCAGAGTCGACATCAACTGTGTCGACACCTGGAGGCAGTGTCGAAACACAAATTCTGAGACTAAATCAACTATGTCGACACACAGGACTTGTGTCGACACTCAGCATAGGTTCAACATAAATGATTGCTGTGGAGTGGAGAAGTGATTGTGTCGACACAAATAATCAGTGTTGACACATTCTCAAGATGCAGTGTCAAGAAGTTGTGTCGACATCAAGGCAGCTATGTCGACACCACCAAAGTATGGTCGATACATAAGTCACTTGTGTCGACACATATTGACAGACTGTCTCGACACTTTATGGCAGTCAATCTCGACGCCTTGCTGACAGAGACAAAGGCTCAAGAACAGTTTGAAGATTTGACAGATGTGAGTTACAACAGGTTCACTAAATCTGTCAGACTTGTCAGAAGTTCGTTAGAAACCGGATCAGCCGGTTATCATGGGTGAAGCCTATATATAGATGGACTGTGTCAAATCAAAATATATACAACAAGTTACAATACATACAACTAACATAATTATTGTGAGATTAAACTCTGATCAAGAAAGTGCAAGTCACAGAAGAAGATCTTCGTGAGAAGACCTAAGAAGACATTCTAGAGTGATAATCCACTCAGATTTTGTCTAAGGGGAATTCATTCAGAATTCAGAAGTAACTTCAGAAGGTTTGGGGAGAGAAAGCTCCAGCTATTTTTAGGTCAAGAAGGAGACAATCACAAGTCTCTTAAGAAGTAGATCCTGAACTATTCTACAAAGAAGATCCAAATCAATATCTGGAATCCAAGAAGTAAGCTGCCAGTCAGTCAACTTCAAAGGAGATCAACCCTACTAAGTTCAAATTCAAGAAACTTTGAAGAAAGCTAAGAACAGGTTGATTTCAGTCATCAGATTCATCAAGAAGCTGATCAAGAATCTTCTTATCCTTTCTCTCTCAACAAGGGTAAGAGTCCATCAAATTACTTATCATATTCTGTAGGATCTTTTCAAAGATCTGAGTTGTAAGCCTATGTTATAAAGGCTGAGTGTACGAGATTTAGATCTCTGAGTGGTAAGGCTGATTGAGCCTTAGTGTAGGAGATTTAGATCTCTGAGTGGTAAGGCTGTTTGAGCCTGAGTGTAGGAGAATTTGTTCTCTGAGTTATAGGCCTTGTGTCAAGGCTGAGGTAGGGTTGTTAGCCTGAGTTGTAAGAACCTTTCAGGGTTCTGAGCTATAAGATCTGTGGATCTGAGAAAAGGAAGGAGTTAGGCTGAATCTAGCATATTGCTGGATAGGTGCAGAGGGAAAGTGGATGTACCCAGACCTTGGGGAACCACTATAAATCCGTGTGCAATCTGTGATTTGTGTTATTATACTTTCTGTGATTGAACGTGATGTGTTAGTTGTAGAGATATCTGATTTATATCAAAGAACTGTAGTTATATTCTGCCTTAAGTTAAAACAAGGATAAGAACCTATTCACCCCTCCCCCCTCTAGGTGTTTAGGTTGTCTTGAAGTTAAAACTATCAAGTGGTATCAGAGGGAGGTTACTCAAAGAAGGACTTAACAGTCTGAGTTAGATCCCTAAGGATGAATCAAGAATCAAGAAAATGGGTTCTGGAGAAAATCACAAGGAACTAGGTTCTATGAAATTACCTATCTGCAGGAAGGAGATATTTGGTATATGGAAAGAAAGGGTTAGGTTGTTTATGGAGGCTTCTGACCTAAGGATCTATATTACAGTAAAAGAAGGTCTTTATGTTCCAATGAAGGTATCTATTCTAGATGCAAACCAGAGAACTCCTAAAGATTTTTCTGAGATGACTAAGGATGAGATTATACTGGCAACTATGGATAAAAGATCTCAGAATATCATAGTAAGTGTCATAGATGATTCAACCTTTCAGAATTTGATTCACTACAAGACCTCCAAGGAAATGTTGGACACTTTGATAGTCTACATGGAGGGTTCTGAAGAAGTTAGACAAGATAGAAAGTCTATGCTAAATCAGGAATATGAAAGCTTCAGACAAGAGAAGTCAGATAGCATATCTGAGTGCTATAAGAAGTTCTACAGAATAGTAAATGAATTGATGTCTTATGGAAGGGTCTTCAGTACATATGAACTGAATGACAAATTCCTGAGATCCTTGACAAAGGATTGGGATACCAAGATTTGTGTCATTAGGGAAGTGGCCAAACTTACAGATATTTCTCCTCCAACTTTATTTGGAAAGTTGCTATCTTATGAAATACAACTAATGACTAGAAAAGAGGAAGAAAGAAATTCAAAAGGAGAGCATAGATAAAAGTCTGTGGCCTTCAAGGTTGAAGCCACTAGAAAGAGCAGGAGGATGTCTCCATCACCTCATAGGGAAGTTGCTGAAATTGCTTCAAATAATTCAGACAACCAAAGTTCAGATAACAGTGATTCAGATATAGATTTTGCTGCCTTCACAAGGCAGTTTCAGAGATTTCTGAAGAAGAAGCAGTGGAAGTCAAGGCCCTCCACATCACAGCCAACTGATGATTATTATCAAAAGAGAAAGTCATCTAGGAAGGACAGGAGCAGGTCAAAGCCTAGCAAATCTACAACATCAAAGTAGTTTGCTATTGATGTAATAAGCCTGGACATGTTGTGGTTGAATGTCCTGACAAAAGAAAGGAGTCTGCTGATAAAAGAAAGACTCAACAAAAGAGCAAGAAGGAGAAATCATTTGTTGCTAAGAAGGAGAAAAGCTTGACAGACCAATCAACATCAGAGTCTGAATCTGAAGCTGAGGCATACATTGGTCTTTATGCAGTTGAGGAAGAAGAAGAGTTTATGTAGTTGCTGGACTCTATCCATGCACAGGAAGACCATCAGTACATGGGATAGATGGTTGTATCAGAAGAAGACAAGTGTTAGGATCAGCCTGGTCCTAGCAAGGTACAATGTTCTTCTAGTAATTCAGATTGTAGTACTGGCACAGAGTCAGCTACATCTGCATCAAGTGATGTGGATGGATCTGAATTTGAAGGAGATATTCATCAATTGATAGATAAATATGGTGACTTGTTGCAGGCTCTAAAGAAAAGCAAGAACCTGGCAAAAACTCAGGCTAAGGAAATTACAGATCTTAAGATGGCTGCATCTAGTTTAGAGAAAGAGTTGGATCAAAAATTGAATGAGGTTGCCAAACTGAAAACTATATTAGTTATTTAGATGGGCACAATCACATACAAGAATGATCTAATCAAAAGTCTGGAAGTCAGACTTCAAAAGGAGAAAGATTTGGTGGCTAGTTACTCCAAACCAAAATCAGTTTTACCCTTAATAGATGAGTTTGTGGCTCAAAAGGGTAAGGCTGGAATAGGCTTTAAAGGTAACAACAGGGTTGCCCATTTCAAGAGAAAGGGCAAAGCCTCAGTTCAGCCATTAAATTTTAAAGTCCCTATAGTTTTTAGAAAGGTTCATGTGCCTTCTAACAAGTATGACTTTGAGAATACTCAAGGTCATAATAAGACTGAAGTTCTGAATGACAAGGGTGCTTATGTCAATAAGGCAGCCCATGTTCATAAACCCCATGGTTATAAGAAACCAGTGGGTGTAGCTGCAGTAGTACCAGCACAATACAACAGATTTGCTGTCAACCAGACTATCAAAAATGTATCTAAAAATAGATACAACAAGTATGAATGCTGGTGCTGTGGAAAGACAGGTCATTATGCCATAGATTGCTGGCACAACACTAGTGTCAGGAAGAACAACAGTCTACCAGTTAGAAGAGCTGCAGGTAGATTTGTTAAGAATTAAGCTAACTTGAACCAAGGACCCAAGACTTACTTGGGTTCTAAGGGAAAGTAATTCTTTATTGCAGATGAGTCCAAGTCACCATATGTAACACCCCCGATTTTCTTGCGATTATTTTTATTCTCATTTGGCATTACGGTGACGCGTTTCCGTGGCTTGTGCCATTTGTGGAGTGTGGTTTAGCTCCTTAGAACTGAGTGCCCTATTTTGTAGCCTGTTGGCAAGATCTCCCTAGCAAGCCGAGTCGTTTTGGGTGACCCGGTGTGGCCTCTCGGGGGATGTTTGTGTTTGGCCTTATTTGGGTATAACTCGAGTTCTGTTCATCGAAAGTTAATTTCGACTTCGCCGTTGTGTTCGTAGCGTGGGTATTTAGCTACGGTGCGAATTTCGTCGAATTCCGAGGTGATTCGGTTTTCGTGTCGTTTGGTGTGTTAATAGTATATGTGATCAATTAATTAAATTGATTTGGCAATCCTATAGCCTTCAGATTTTTGGCCGATTATTAAATTCTGCGGGAGAATTTATTTGGGCAGTTATTGCCTTGCCTTGGTGGCAGCCATATATTGGCTTATTCCTTTTTTTGGAATTTACTTAAGGTAATTAAGGGATTAGGCGTTTTTAGGGTTCGGTTATAGCTGAACCGGCGTTTAGCTTTAGTATAAAAGCTTTTCTTAAGAAGTGGCGGCCCACTTCTTTCTATTTCTTCTTCCTGTAAAACCGTCCCTGCTTGTTCGCGGAAAACAGAGGAGAAACCGCCATTCCTGTACCTCCTTCGGTCGGTGATTCCGGGCTTGATCGTGGACGGAATTCGATTCCGAGAGCGGCATTGTCTTGCTCTCTCTGAGATCTTCGTTTCGGCAGTGCTGCGGCTGTTTGTACCGTGTGAAGAGGAGGAAAGCCGTCCAAGCTTCGCTGAAAATTGAGGCAAGTGGTATTCTTGCCCTTGCCAAGTTTCTTTTTGAATATTCTTGCTGAATTTGAAATCCCTGTTAGCCCTAGGTTAGAGGCCTTGTTGTTCTCTTTTTCTTGCTAACTATAGGATTTAGCTCTTCCTATTGAACCCCCCCCCTACTTTGTGATGTTGGAATTCAAAATTGCCGGCGTGATGCCATTGTTCCTTACGCATATTTTTTGCTCTGGTTCGGGTATAGCCGAGAGGGAGTGTTAGGAGGGGGGGGTGTGATTACCGATTTCGTTAAGGTATTACTGGAAAACGTCGAGCTCCGTTCGACGCTTTTCCAGGAAGAATAACGTCGAGCTCAGCTTTTGCTTAGCTTCGAGCTCCACTCGACACTTTTCCAGGAAGAAAAACGTCGAGCTCTGTTCGTTCTTAGCTTCGTCCTTCGCTCGACGCTTTTCCTGGAGAGAAAATATCGAGCTCCGCTCGACGCTTTTCCGGGAGGAAAAGAAGTCGAGCTCAGCTTCTATTTGGCTCTGATCGTCGCTCAATGTTTTTCCCGGAGGGAAAACGTCCGACGCTTTTCCTGGAGAGAAAACGTCGAGCTCTGCTCGACGCTTTTCCGGGAGGAAAAGGCGTCGAGCTCAGCTTTCTGTTTTGGCTTCGAGCTCCGTTCGACGCTTTTCCGGGAGGAAAAGGCGTCGAGCTCAGTTTTCTGGTTTGGCTTCGAGCTCCGTTCGACACTTTCCTGGGAGGAAAAGCGTCGAGCTCCGTTCGACGCTCGATGAGCGTCGAGCTCAGCTTCGTTCTGTCTTAGCGCCGTTCAACACTCGACGTTTTCTGGGAGGAGAACGTCGAGCCCAGTGTTTAGTCTTGAGCCGTTCGACGCTCGACGTTTTTTCAGGAAGAAAAACGTCGAGCTCAGCTCTTGTCTGATCTCCGATCAGCGCTCGATGATTTCCTAGAGGAAGATCGTCGAGCTTCGCTCGCCTTTAGCCTTCGACGATCGTCAACCTCCAGGATGATGATCGTCAGGCTTCTTTTTGGCCTTCAGCCGATCGACGATCGTCGACTTCTGACTGACGATCGTCGAGTTCCGTGTTACCTTAGTGGGATTGTGGTTAGAGTTTGGTTTTGGCATTGAGTGAGGCTAGCTCACTCAACGCCAAGGTTTAGGTAGGCATGGAGTGGGTCTCACTCAATGCCTTGTCGTGTTGATTCATTTCAACACTCTTTCTTTACCTTGATTTCTGTTCCTGAGTGGTTTCTTATTATATTTCTGGGTTTTCTTGTCGGCCGTTTTCTTTATATTCTTGAAGGCCGAATCGTGGGTCGTGGTTGGTAGTGGTGGTTTGTAGCTCTTCAGGGGGGTGGAGTTGTGTGATGTAGCCAAGGCCACTCTTGTTTTCTTGCTCCAGGTACGGCTGGGCATGTTGGGTGGAAGGTCCCTTGTGCTTTCACGTGTTGACCCTCGAGCCTGTTGACTTGGACAAGGTGGATTGGGGGACTACGTTTGCCTTCGATCTGGTTCCTCATTGTTTATTTTTGCTACTACCACTTCCCACAGTTTAGGGTGTTAGAAGTTTCTTCCTTGGTGGTTTGCAGCACTTTTGGCTCTTGGTAGCCTAGTAGGCCCTGCAGGATGTTGTTCCTGGGTTGGGTTGTTGCTGTTTCTTTGCACGTTGTGCTTTTCTTGTTGTCCTATTTTGGACAGTTGTGACTCTTTCTACTGCATGTTTTTCTGTTACTTTGTCCCTTTGGTTGACTCTTTCATGCAGTTTTTACCTTGTTTTGCTTGCTGAGGTATTCTGTTTTCTTTTGGAATGCCCCAGGTTCTGAGCTGTAGCCAGTTGGGTGGCTAGTTTATGGTGGTGCTGTTGGTGGTCATTTGGACTTTGGAGTTCCGTTTGCCTTGTTGGTGAGGTAGTTTTTCAGTACTTTCTTACAGTCATACATATGTGTCAGTGGGTTCGTGTCAGGTTGTTGGCGCCCACTGGTAGTTTTTACCTTTGTACTGGATATATATATACTTATGCTGCTACCGTTTTCTGGAGATAGTCTACTTGCTCTGAGAATGATTTATGCTAGGTTGCTAGTTATTTTTAAACTATAATTATTATTATAAATAAAACTCATGATCGGCATGTTTTTATAAAACTTAATCACTATTTTCCAAGTAACATATAAAGACCATTTTCTTATATATTATATGAATTAAATGTAGGGTCTTGCATAGCATGAGTGGTTCTCTTGGAACTCTTATGCGCTCTTTAGGATGTCAAACCTAAATAAAGTATTTTTCCGCAGCGTATTAATATAGTTTTTCTTTTGTGGGCTTGGTGATCCACTGAGCCGAGGGATACGGCCTCTTAATATAACTGATTTTCTATTCATAAAACACAGGATTTTCTTGCATAAAGTTTGTAGTTGGTTTTGCCTGAGCGTCAGCAGTTATCCCTTGCTTGACGTGGCATCATGACGCGTGTTTTCTCATACTCTGATAATTCTTATATTCGGAGAAAATGCGGGTTGTGACAGTTGGTATCAGAGGGAGGTTTGCTTGACAGGTTTGCTTGAGCAAGCCTTCTTTTGTTTGCTTTAGTAGTTCTGCATCATGTAATTTACACACCGATATGTCATCAGCACGTCTTGGCAAAAGCACGAACACTACACTCATGGCATAACATGAAGTATACGGGGCATATTATGTAGTATGGGATGCATAATATGTGTTCGTATATGCATCCACCATAGGGGCTACATGTGAGGGTTATGTAGTATGGGATGCATAACCTCACCACATGACTGCGACTAGCACGTTTCTTTTTCGTTGCATGGGAATGTTATGTAGTATGGGATGCATAACATTTTCATGCGTACGCCGCTCATAACATGCATTAGGGCCTTTTTAGAATGCATAGCACAAGCATGCATAGCATATCATTGCATAAGCACAATTTGCCAAGCTAAAATTTGCAGGATGACATATGTACACACATAAGTTTTCAAAATAATATAGAGTCATGCATTCCCGATCTAGGCATAAGATTTAGTAAGGTGGTGGTTAACCATCCTAGGTTAGGGCATGTCATCAAATTTTTGTAAAAAGATAAACTCGCAGAGCAAGTTTAGCAGCTTTAAGTCTATATCTATATATGTATTGTCTGTACTTGTATTTGGTTCTAGTCGTCGTATTAGGATCTAATTTGTGTTGTTATGATTTTAGGATGGCTAGGCGTCCGGCGACTCGATCGACTCCCCTGTCTGAGGGTGAGTCATCTGGAGCTCAGAATGATGCGGTGATCGAGAGCCTGCGTCAGAGTAGCGATTCCATGGGCAGGCAGTTGGAGGAGGTGCGAGCTCAGATTCAGTCCTTGGTGGCAGCTGTGGCAGGACAGGCTCAGGGTGTGCAAGTTCCTGCTGGGGGGTTAGATGTTTCTCCTCCTCCTGCACCCTTGAGACCTCCAGTGGTGGTGTTAGTGGAGATGGCCTTCATCTCGCAGTTTCAGAGGCTGAGCCCTCCCACTTATGACGGGAAGGCAGATTTCATGGTCATAGATGATGGGCTGATCTCCATGGAGGAGATGTTCTCGTACTCAGGGATTGCAGGTGACCAGAGGGTGATGCTAGCCACCATCAGCTTAAAGGTTTGGCTAAGAGTTGGTGGCTGAGAGAGAAGGAGAGCTTGGTAGCTGGATGCTCTTAGGAAATGTTTAAGGAGATGCTGTTGAGGAAGTTCTTGCCTTCGGTCGAGCGTGACCGCCTCATGAATGACTTCCTCTATCTGAAGCAAAGGCAACTCACGGTGGGTGAGTATGAGATAGAGTTCAGTAAGTTGAGCCGTTTTGCCCCTGGATTGGTCAGCGTTGAGGCTAATCGGGTTAAGAGATTTCTTGGTGGTTTGAGGAGCGAGGTGCAGCAGTTGACCATTGCTTATGGGTCAGTGACTTATGCTGGAGTTATAGAGGCTGCTCTGAAGATGGAGGCTATTGAGACGGCGAAGAGCAGAGGCCAGCAGATGAGGAAGGACAAGAGAAAGTCTGTGGAGGAGAAGAAGCCCCCGGTACCCGGTGCTGTTCCGGGAAAGAGGAGCAGAGTGGTGTGCAGTTTCTGTGGCCGGTCAGGCCACCCTGTCGAGAAATGTTTCAAGAGGTCAGCAGCTCAGAGGAAGGAGCGGGTGCATGCGATTCAGAGTGCTCCTAGGAGAGATGTCTCCTGTTCTATTTGCAAGCGATCCGGGCATGATGCGGCCGAGTGTTGGTCCAAGGAAAAAGTCTGCTTTCAGTGTGGGCTGAAGGGTCACATCAAGGCTAGGTGTCCTCAGGTTCAGTTAGCTCTTCCTACAGTTCCATTACAGGCATTACCTCCACCTCAGCGTGTGGACAAAGGAAAAGGGAAGCTGAACGTGATCTCTTCCAAGGAGGCTCAAGCCTCGACTCAGGTCATTTCAGGTTAGTTGTTTGTTGTTTTTCTAGCCTGGTAGTTTTATTTGCTAGAATTTTTTTCGATATTGTTTTGCTAGTTCCTTAGTTTGGGTGCTCCTATAGGGAAATTTAAGGTGAAGAACCGCTGGGCGCGTGTTCTGTTTGATTCCGGCGCTACCCACTCGTTCGTGGCTAGAGCCTTTGTGGAGCGACATCGGTTGACCTTAGATCGTGTTCGGGATTCCTTCCGTGTCAAGTTTCCCTCTGGTGAATCTGTGTTGTCAGATTTGGGCATTTTGGATTGCCCGGTTTTGTTGGGGGACTTTCTTGCGAAGGCGGACCTGAAAATGTTTGATCTGGAGGACTTCGACGTCATTTTGGGCATGGACTGGCTCTCTCGGTATGATGCGGTCATTCAGTGCAAAGGAAAGCGCTTGGACTTCATCAGAGACGACGGTCAGCCCGGCAGCGTGTATGCTGATCTGTGTCAGGATTCTCCTGTCATCTCTATGGCATGTGCTCAGAGGTTGTTACTTTCTAGTTGTTGTGTTTGTTTAGTCTCGACGGTGGGAGCCGCTGTTAGCGTACCACGCTTGGAAGAGATTCCTATTGTTCGTGGTTTCGCCGATGTTTTTCCTGATGATCTTCCTGGTCTTCCTCCTGATCGCGATGTTGAGTTTGTGATTGATTTAGAGCCAGGTACGCGTCCTATTGCTAAGGCGCCGTACCGGATGGCCCCTCGTAAGTTAGAGGAGTTACGAGTTCAGTTGGATGAGCTGTTGGCTAAAGGTTTTATTAGGCAGAGTTCGTCGCCTTGGGGTGCACCTGTTTTGTTTGTAAAGAAGAAAGAGGGGTCGATGCGGCTTTGCATCGACTATAGAGAGTTGAACAAGGTCACTATCAAGAACAGGTACCCTCTGCCGAGGATCGATGATTTGTTTGACCAGTTGTGTGGTAGCACGGTGTTCTCCAAGATCGATCTTCGTTCTGGTTATCATCAACTCAGGATCCGTGAGGCGGATATTCCACGGACTGCGTTTAGGTCGAGGCATGGACATTTTGAGTTTTTGGTGATGTCGTTTGGTCTGACCAACGCACCATCAGCCTTCATGGATATGATGAACCGGGTGTTCAAGGACTTCCTCGACAAGTTCGTTGTGGTCTTCATTGATGACGTGTTGGTTTATTCTCGCAGTGCTGAGGAGCATGAGCATCATTTGCGGTTGGTTCTGATAGAGTTGAGGAATCACAAGTTATTCGCCAAGTTGAGCAAGTGCGAATTTTAGTTGCCTCAGGTTTCTTTTCTAGGCCATGTGGTGAACAAGGATGGGATCTCGGTTGACCCAGAAAATATTGCAGTAGTGATGGATTGGAGTAGGCCAAATACTCCTAAGGAAATCAGGAGTTTCTTAGGGTTGGCTGGTTACTACAGGAGATTTGTGGAGGGTTTCTCTTCCCTAGCCGCACCTTTGACCAAGTTGACTCAGAAGAATGTGGCTTTTTTTTGGAGCGAAAAGTGCGAGGAAGCTTTTCTGGAGCTAAAAGAGAGATTGTGCACTGCTCCCGTTCTGACCCTGCCTACTGAGGGTGTGGATTATGATGTATACATCGATGCTTCGCTTGTAGGTATGGGATGCGTATTGATGCAGGTTGGGAAGGTGGTTGCATATGGGTCAAGGCAACTGAAGACTCATGAGAAAAATTATCCTACGCATGACCTTGAGTTTGCAGCGGTTATCTATGCGTTGAAGCTGTGGAGACACCTACTTTATGGGGCTCAGTGCAAGATAATTACTGACCATAAGAGCCTGAAGTACGTGTTCACGCAGAAGGAGTTGAATCTCCATCATCGGCGGTGGTTGGAATATGTGGCGGGTTATGATGTGGAGATCCAGTATCATCCGGGCAAGGCCAATGTGGTGGCTGACGCCCTGAGCCGAAAGACGGGAAAGATCTTTAACCTCTCCGCCGATCGTTTAGTAGAGGAGTTCCTCCTTATGGATATTTCAGTGGGATGCTGTAGTTTGCAGAGTAGTTTGTCAGTGGCAGAGCCGTCCTGGATTTCTTTGACTAGACTGCACCAGAAGGACGATCCGGATCTTCTGCACCTTTTCATCAGGACAGAGAAGGGAGAGTTGCCAGATTTTGCTATCGATGATGCGAGTACTTTGAAGTACCGCGGCAGGTTTTGCATCCCCGCCATTGGGGATATTAGAGGTATGATTTGCAAAGAGGCTCATGGTTCCAGCGTTGCCTACCATCCAGGATCTACGAAGATGTACCGTGACTTAAGGCAAATTGCCTGGTGGTACGGCATGAAAGGAGATATAGCCCGATTTGTTGCTGAGTGCCACACTTGCAAGCGTGTGAAGGCCGATTATGGAAGGCCTGGTGGTAAGTTGACTCCGCTAGAGATCCCGACTTGGAAGTGGGAAAGTATATCCATGGACTTCATTACGGGCTTACCGAAGTCCCCGAGGGGATTTGATTCTGTTTGGGTTATAGTGGATAGATTGACGAAGTGTGCTCACTTCGTGCCTTATAAGATTGATTACCCGATGAAGAAGATAGCGGAGTTGTACTTGAATGAAGTCATCCGACTCCACGGTGTGCCGGTTAGCATCATTTCTGATCGAGACTCCCGGTTTACCTCTCGTTTTTGGCAGAGCCTGCAGGAGGGTTTGGGTACGGATCTAAGGTATTCTACTGCGTGCCACCCACAGACCAATGGGCAGACGGAGCGGGTGAATCAGATTGTTGAGGATATGATCCGATGCTATATTTTAGACCACGGTGGAGCGTAGGATGAGCGGTTGCGACTCATGGAATTTGCCTACAATAACAGTTATCAGGAAAGTTTGCAGATGGCTCCGTTCGAAGCCTTGTATGGGAGGCGCTGTAGGACTCTGTTATTTTGGGCTGAGGCTGGTGAGAGGCCTTTGTTGGGTCCTGATGTGCTGGAGGATATGGAAGTTGCCGTGAAGCTTATTCGGGAGAAGCTTCGTATAGCCCAGGAGAGATATGAAAAGAACACCAATCGGCGTAGGTCTGCTTTGGAGTTTTCTGTAGGGGACCTTGTATTCCTTAAGGTTTCCCCGATGGTGGGTGTAAAGAGGTTTGGTAAGAATCAGAAGTTGGACCCAAGGTATGTGGGCCCGTTTGAGATTTTGGAACGGATTGGTGTGTCAGCGTACAGATTGGATTTGCCAGTGAACTTCCCAGGCGTGCATAATGTTTTTCATGTTAGCCAATTGCGGAAGTGTGTGCGCAGTAGTGGGCAGCTCTTGGACGTTGTTCCCCGGTTGGAGCCCAACCTCTCTTTTGTTGAGGTGCCGGTTCGTATTTTGGATACTCAGGAGCGTGTGCTGCGAAAGAAGTCCATATCGATGGTTAAAGTTCTTTGGAAAAATCAGGATTTGGAGAGCGCGACTTGGGAGCTAGAGTCGGCTATGAGGAGGGCTTACCCTCACCTGTTTCGCTGATTTGATCAGTATGTTTTCCTTCTTGTAACTCCTATTTGTTACTTCTCCTTCTTTAGTAGGAGTGTTGTGCGTAAAGTTTCGGGACGAAACTTTCTTTTAGGGGGAGTGACTGTAACACCCCTGATTTTCCTGCGATTATTTTTATTCTTGTTTGGCATTACGGTGACGCATTTCCGTGGCTTGTGCCATTTGTGGAGTGTGGTTTAGCTCCTTAGAACTGAGTGCCCTATTTTGTAGTCTGTTGGCAAGATCTCCCTAGCAAGCCGAGTCATTTTGGGTGACCCGGTGTGGCCTCTCGGGGGGATGTTTGTGTTTGGCCTTATTTGAGTATAACTCGAGTTCTGTTTGTCGAAAGTTAATTTCGACTTCGCCGTTGTGTTCGTAGCGTGGGTATTTAGCTACGGTGCGAATTTCGTCGAATTCCGAGGTGATTCGGTTTTCGTGTCGATTGGTGTGTTAATAGTATTTGTGATCAATTAATTAAATTGATTTGGCTATCCTGTAGCCTTCAGATTTTTGGCCGATTATTAAATTCTGCGGGAGAATTTATTTGGGCAGTTATTGCCTTGCCTTGGTGGCAGCCATATATTGGCTTATTCCTTTTTTTGGAATTTACTTAAGGTAATTAAGGGATTAGGCATTTTTAGGGTTCGGTTATGGCTGAACCGGCGTTTAGCTTTAGTATAAAAGCTTTTCTTAAGAAGTGGCGGCCCACTTCTTTCTATTTCTTCTTCCTGTAAAACCATCCCTGCTTGTTCGCGGAAAACAGAGGAGAAACCGCCATTCCTGTACCTCCTTCGGTCGGTGATTCCGGGCTTGATCGTGGACGGAATTCGATTCCGAGAGCGGCGTTGTCTTGCTCTCTCTGAGATCTTCGTTTCGGCGGTGCTGCGGCTGTTTGTACCGTGTGAAGAGGAGGAAAGCCATCCAAGCTTCGCTGAAAATTGAGGCAAGTGGTATTCTTGCCCTTGCCAAGTTTCTTTTTGAATATTCTTGCTGAATTTGAAATCCTTGTTAGCCCTAGGTTAGAGGCCTTGTTGTTCTCTTTTTCTTGCTAACTATAGGATTTAGCTCTTCCTATTGAACCCCCCCTACTTTGTGATGTTGGAATCCAAAATTGCCGGCGTGATGCCATTGTTCCTTACTCAGATTTTTTGCTATGGTTCGGGTGTAGCCGAGAGGGAGTGTTAGGAGGGAGGTGTGATTGCCAATTTCGTTAAGGTATTACTGGAAAACGTCGAGCTCCGTTCGACGCTTTTCCAGGAAGAATAACGTCGAGCTCAGCTTTTGCTTAGCTTCGAGCTCCGCTCGACGCTTTTCCAGGAAGAAAAACGTCGAGCTATGTTCGTTCTTAGCTTCGTCCTTCGCTCGACGCTTTTCCTGGAGAGAAAACGTCGAGCTCCGCTCGATGCTTTTCCGGGAGGAAAAGACGTCGAGCTCAGCTTCTGTTTGGCTCTGATCGTCGCTCAACATTTTTCCTGGAAGGAAACGTCGAGCTCCGCTCGATGCTTTTACTGGAGAGAAAATGTCGAGCTCCGCTCGACGCTTTTCCGGGAGGAAAAGGCGTCGAGCTCAGCTTTTTGTTTTGGCTTCGAGCTCCGTTCGATGCTTTTCCGGGAGGAAAAGGCGTCGAGCTCAGTTTTCTGGTTTGGATTCGAGCTCCGTTTGACACTTTCTCGGGAGGAAAAGCGTCGAGCTCCGTTCGACGCTCGATGAGCGTCGAGCTCAGCTTCGTTCTGTCTTAGCGCCGTTCGACGCTCGACGTTTTCTGGGAGGAGAACGACGAGCCTAGTGTTTAGTCTTGAGCCGTTCGACGCTCGACGTTTTTTCAGGAAGAAAAATGTCGAGCTCAGCTCTTGTCTGATCTCCGATTAGCGCTCGATGATTTCCTGGAGGAAGATCGTCGAGCTTCGCTCGCCTTTAGCCTTCGACGATCGTCGACCTCCAGGATGATGATCGTCAGGCTTCTTTTTGGCCTTCAGCCGATCGACGATCGTCGACTTCTGACTGACGATCGTTGAGTTCCGTGTTACCTTAGTGGGATTGTGGTTAGAGTTTGGTTTTGGCATTGAGTGAGGTTAGCTCACTCAACGCCAAGGTTTAGGTAGGCATGGAGTGGGTCTCACTCAACGCCTTGTTGTGTTGATTCATTTCAACACTCTTTCTTTACCTTGTTTTCTGTTCCCGAGTGGTTTCTTATTGTATTTCTGGGTTTTCTTGTCGGCCGTTTTCTTTATATTCTTGAAGGCCGAATCGTGGGTCGTGGTTGGTAGTGGTGGTTTGTAGCTCTTCAGGGGGGTGGAGTTGTGTGATGTAGCCAAGGCCACTCTTGTTTTCTTGCTCCAGGTACGGCTGGGCATGTTGGGTGGAAGGTCCCTTGTGCTTTCACGTGTTGACCCTCGAGCTTGTTGACTTGGACATGGTGGATTGGGGGACTGTGTTTGCCTTCGATCCGGTTCCTCGTTGTTTGTTTTTGCTACTACCACTTCCCACAGTTTAGGGTGTTAGAAGTTTCTTCCTTGGTGGTTTGCAGCACTTTTGGCTCTTGGTAGCCTAGTAGGCCCTACAGGATGTTGTTCCTGGGTTGGGTTGTTGTTGTTTCTTTTCACGTTGTGCTTTTCTTGTTGTCCTGTTTTGGACAGTTGTGACTCTTTCTACTGCATGTTTTTCTGTTACTTTGTCCCTTTGGTTGACTCTTTCATGCAGTTTTTACCTTGTTTTGCTTGCTGAGGTATTCTGTTTTCTTTTGGAATGCCCCAGGTTCTGAGCTATAGTCAGTTGGGTGGCTAGTTTATGGTGGTGCTGTTGGTGGTCATTTGGACTTTGGAGTTCAGTTTGCCTTGTTGGTGAGGTAGTTTTTCAGTACTTTCTTACAGTCATACATATGTGCCAGTGGGTTCGTGTCAGGTTGTTGGCGCCCACTGGTAGTTTTTACCTTTGTACTGGATATATATATACTTATGTTGCTACCGTTTTCTTGAGAGTCTACTTGCTCTGAGAAGGATTTATGCTAGGTTGCTAGTTATTTTTAAACTATAATTATTATTATAAATAAAACTCATGATCGGCATGTTTTTATAAAACTTAATCACTATTTTCCAAGTAACGTATAAAGACCGTTTTCTTATATATTATATGAATTAAATGTAGGGTCTTGCATAGCATGAGTGGTTCTCTTGGAACTCTTATGCGCTCTTTAGGATGTCAAACCTAAATAAAGTATTTTTCCGCAGCGTATAAACATAGTTTTTCTTTTGTGGACTTGGTGATCCACTGAGCCGAGGGATACGGCCTCTAAATATAACTGATTTTCTATTCATAAAACACAGGATTTTCTTGCATAAAGTTTGTAGTTGGTTTTGCCTGAGCGTCAGCAGTTATCCCCTGCTTGACATGGCATCATGATGCGTGTTTTCTCATACTCTGATAATTCTTATATTTGGAGAGCGCTGGTGAAGGCCTCTTATCTACGAGTTCTGGGGATCGAGCCCCAGCCTCAACAACCTGCCGCATGGTGGTAATTCCATGGCGGAGAGCTGGTTGGAGTGTACAGCCCGCGGGCCTGATAAAGCCGCCTGGTGCTGACTCCAGGTGGGCCCCCTGGTGGTGATGCCAGGGTGGCGGGCGGGTGGTGATGCCCGTCCCGCATCATAAAAGTGCACTTTTTTGTAACGACCCTGGCCCATTTAGACCAGGCGCCGCCCGGCCCACCACGGCCCTTTAGAACGGGTGGTACAGCCGAAATCTACAAGGCCTGCAGGATGTACACCCCAAAGCATCTCGCGCCTGTTTATCGGCCGCCTGCATTGTTGCCAAGGGGTTTCGAACGCAAGACCTTGATAAGGAGCCTTTAATACCGCTCCTCATCACCAACTGAGGAGCGGTATTAAAGGCTCCTTATCAAGGTCTTGGGTTCGAAACCCCTTGGCAACAATGCGGGCGGCTGATAAACAGTCGTGAGATGCTTTGGGGTGTACGACCTGCAGGCCTTGTAGATTCCGGCTGTACCACCCGGTCTAAAGGGCCGTGGTGGGGCGGGCGGCGCCTGGTCTAAATGGGCCAGGGTCGTTACACCATACCCCTATATGGTACTTGGACAGTGGATGTTCCAGGCACATGACTGGAACAAAGGGATTGCTGAAGGAGTACTTGTCTATCTTAAATGGGCCTAAAGTAATCTTTGGTGGCTCTTAAAGAGGAATCATCAAAAGATTTGGTAACATTTCTAGTAACCAGATTACTATCACTCAAGTGTCCTACGTGAAGGGTTTGAAACACAACCTTATAAGCATAAGTCAGCTGAGTGATTTAGGATATGATATTTCATTTGTTAAAAATAGATGTCATATCAAAAAGTCAAGTGATCAAAAGATCATTTTGACAGGATATAGAAAGAGGAATGTGTACTGTCTCAATTTTGAGTGTGAGAACATAGGTTCTCCTATTTATCTTGTAGCTGATGAGAAAGCCTCTCATTGTGTCAAATGGCACAAGAGGCTGGCCCATCTTAACTACAAAACAATTGGCCAACTCTTTAGCAAAGAGTTAGTGAGGAATGGTCCTCAAGTTAAGTGTATAAAGGAAGGGATATGTTCAGCTTGTAAAAAGGGAAAGCAGACAAAATCCTCCTTTCATAGCCTTGAAAACAAGGATTCAGTGAGGTGTCTATACCTCTTACATATGGATCTTTTTGGTCCTAGGCCAGTTCATAGTCTAGGTAGGAAAGTCTATACTTTTGTGGTGGTAGATGACTATTCTAGATATTCCTGGGCATTCTTCCTGAAACATAAATCAGAAACCCCAAGTATTTTACATAGTTTTGTCAAACAAATTCAGAATGAACTGGATAGTACAGTGGTCAAAATCAGAAGTGACCATGGCACTTAATTTCAATCTGAAAGTATGACAAGACTGTGTGAAGAGTTTGAGTTTTTTCAAGAATTCTCCTCATCTAGAACACCACAGCAAAATGGTATTGCTGAAAGGAAGAATAGAGCATTGATTGAGGCTGGTAGAACTCTTTTGAGTGATACTTCTCTCCCAGAATATTTCTGGGCTGAGGCAGTAAACACTTCATGTCATGTGCTCAACAGGGCTTCTATCACCAAGTACCACAAAAAGACTCCCTATGAGATCATGAAAGGTAGAAAACCAAATCTATCCTATTTTAGGATCTTTGGTTGCAAGTGCTATATCCTTAACAATGGCAAGTCTTATTTAACTAAGTTTGCTGCCAAATCCCAAGATGGGATATTTTTTGGGTACAGCAACAATAGTAAGACTTATAGAGTCTACAACTTGATTACTCAAGTTGTAGAAGAATTTATACATATTGTATTTGATGAAACTAGATTGATCAACAGTGAGTTGCCTTGTAGTTCATGCAGTCCAATTGGTATAAAAGAGAGAATGGACAAGCTTACCATTGCAGAAGATTCAACTGCACATCAACAAATGGAAAATGGTGTGATAGTTTTACTTTCAAGACAACCTAAACACCTAGAGGGGGGGTGAATAGGTTCTAATTTCTTGTCTATAAATCTAGGCAGAATTCAATTACAGATTAAATTATCTAGCACAGCATTCACAGAAAACTAAGCATCACAGATTGCACAATGTTTTATAGTGGTTCCCCAAGATCTGGGTACATCCACTTTCCCCCTTCACCTATCTAGCAATGTGCTAGATTCGGTCAAACTTCCACTATACTCAGATCCTCAGATCCTATAGCTCAGAACCAGGATAGGTTCCTACAACTCAGGCTCAACAGCCCTACCTCAGCCTTGCCCCAAGGCCTACCACTCAGAGAATAATCTTCTCCTACACTCAGGAAAATAGCCCTACCACTCAGAGATTACCTCTCCTACACTCAGCCTTTATAACACAGGCTTACAACTCAGATCTGTGTAAACAGATCCTACAGAAATTTAGAAAAGATATTTTTATGTCTTGCCTTTGTTGAGAGAGAAGAGGACAAGACACTTCTTGATCAGCTGATGAAATCAACTGAATCTGAGCTTTCTTCAATGCTTCTTGAATCTGAACTTAGCTGAGTTGATTTCCAAACAGCTTCTTGAGAAACCACTGATGGCTTCCTTCTTCTTCTTCAAGATGACTGGATCTCCCTCTATCCAACACCTTTACTGATACTTTAGACTTCTTCTTCTTAGACCTTCTGATGAAGATCTTCTTTTTCACTTTCTTGAATTGAAACTTCAACAGGATCGTAATCCTTCTGTTTCTTCTTCTTAGATCTTCTTCTATTATTTTTCTTAGCTTAGCTTTTTTTTTAATTCCTTCTGAATGTGTCTATTTATAGACTTTCTTCATGGTAACCGGCTGATCCGGTTTCTAACTATTTTCTGACAGGTCTGACAGCTTCAGTTAAACGGTGGCAACCCACAGCTGTCAAGTCTTCAAACAGTTCTTGTACCTTAACCTTGGACAGCAAAATGTCGAGACATTCAGTTAGAAAGTGTCGAGACCAATCTGTCTATCTGTGTCGACACAAGTGACTTTGGTGTCGACACAGTCTTTGATGATGTCGACTAAGTTGCCTTTAAGTCGACACAGCTTCTTCAGAAAATAACTTGGTCTAGACTCTGCAGTGTGTCGACACAAGTCCTGTGTGTCGACACAGTTGTTGTAGATTCAGAACATAGTATGTGTCGACTCAGCCTTCTGGTGTCGACACAGCAATCTTCAATTCTGCCAAAATGTGTCGACTCAGTCTTCTGGTGTCGACACAAGCATAGTCGACTTCTGTCAATATGTGTCGACTCAGTCTTCTGGTGTCGACACATCCACCCAGTGTCGACACAGTTGTGGTCGACTATCTTCTTCTGTGAGTCGACTATCTTTCTCTGGTCGACTATCTTTCACTAGTCGACTAACTTTCTCTGGTCGACTATCTTTCACGGTGTCGACTAACTTTCTCTGGTCGACTATCTTTCACGGTGTCGACTAACTTTCTATGGTCGACTATCTTTCACGGTGTCGACTAACTTTCTCTGGCCGACTATCTTTCACGGTGTCGACACTACTTCCTAGTATTGAGGTCGACGATTTTCTTTATGTGTCGACACTGCTTCCCAGTTTCGAGATAGTTGAAGTCGACTATCTTTCTCTGTTTCGACACTGATATTCTGAAGTGTCGACACAAATATTCTGAAGTGTCGACACAATTTCTTCAGGTGTCGACATGTGGACTTAGAATATTTTTCTGCATTATTCAATACTTCTTCACCTGCACATGTCAACTCAAAACAACATCAAATACACCTTGATGTATATCATTGAGCTAAGTTGGGCTTCTTCAAATCAGGTACACATTTTCCAATGTACCCAACAATCTCCCCCTATTTGGAGAAGTCATAACCCTATAGCCAATGATATACACCATTTATAAAAAGTATAAACTGATGATATATGACATAACAGGAATACTTAATATAAACAAAATAAAAACCATATATCACAGAATGAACATTAAATGATTTCACACAACATTTTGTTTATAACTTGATAATGTTTGAATACAGAGATTTACATCTAATGATTTAATCAAAACATTACAAAACACTTTGAAAGAACTAAGAATTAAGACTGATCAGGCTCTTTAATGATAATCCCTTTGCCAGATAGAACTTGAGCCTTCACAGGAGCTTCAGAGTCTTCAGCTGGCTTCTTGCCTTTTAGATCAGCCTTCTTCTTTGCTTCTTCCTTGAGCCTTTGCCTTTCAAAATAATGAAAGGGCTTTGGGAAGTACTTGCTTGGCTCCTGAGCATCTGGAGGCAGCCTCCCCAGCTTGGCTTTTCTTCTGAACTGTACAATGGCCTCTTGCCTGGCTTCATACTTCTGCCATTCCATCTCATTGTACCACTTGCCTCTTTCCTGCACTTAGTCTTTGGCAGCCTTCCATGCAGTGAGTATTATATTTCTAGAAGTAGGACTCCACTGCTCAAAGTCTGGCTTAAGTTCAGCCTGCTCTCTAAACCTTTTCTTAGATAGAAAAGCATCTTACTGGTCTTTCAAAATAGCCTCAGGCTTATCAACCTTCCCAATCACAATATTAGTAACATCCTTTGGAGGACTATACATCCCTTGAACCTGCTGATCAATCATATCATAATCTGGAGGGGGTAAATGACTTGAGCAACCTCAGGTTGATTGCCTTCAAGTAGACTTGCTTGTATTCCTGACTCAGCCACCATAGCATCATCACACAATGGTGGATATCCCAAAGTGGCTCGAATACTATTGGTCACCCATTTGGTGTGCTCTGAGCCTGCATGAACTAGCATCCTCTCCCCCTTTATGGCTTCTCTAGAAACATGATCTCTGAGATCTTTCTTTTGAAATCTGATTTTGCCATCCAGATAATTCACACCCTCTTTAAAAAATGGTTTTAACTTTTGAAGCTTGTCAGATATTTCCTTTTGAGAGGTAGTGATTGCAGTCTTAACAGAAGCAATAGCAGCTTGAAAGTTCTTATCAAATTCGTCCATTTCTTTTGCTCTATCTGCAGGCAGGCCTGGAACAATCTTCTTCAATTCCTTAATGATCTCATGATGAGATTCAGTTAAATTCTCATTCATCCTAATCTGATTTACCAAGACATAGCTTTGCTTTAAAGCAATGTCATCCACCTTAGGGATGATAGTCTGCTGTTGTTTTGCCAGATATACCACAGCATTACCTCCCTTATGGAAGCAATCTGTCATTTCCTTCTTATGCATATTGACCTCAAACCTAATTGATTTTATATCTTGAGCTAAGTCAAATTGCAGGGACTTGTTGTTCTCATCAACATATTTTTCTATAGCTACTCTGTGTTCATCCAATTTCACTTGTAAATCTACCAAGAACTTGTTATAAACAAAGGCAGAAGGAGTGTGATGTTCTGTAGACTGTAAAGCTTGCTTATAGCTCTTGCTCCTTCTCTAGAAGACCATAAGTTTTCTCTTTTTAGCCACCCTGGCTTCTTCAGTCTCTGAATCAGAAGTACTATCAATTTGAACTCTTTCTTTGGGAGGAGGAGAAACAGCTGCTTCAGTGCCATGTTGTATAGTCTCAACATGCACTGGCTCCCCCTCAATTTCTTGCTCCACTTCCAGACTATCAGTAATTATTTCATCATTTGGAAATAACTCCTCCAGAGTATATTCCTTCTGGGCTTGATCATTTGCAGTATTCAAATCTGGAGATTGATCAATTTGAGCATCTTCTTGCACACGCTCCCCCTGGACCTGTGCAGAAATAGAAATATTAGAAATCTCTTTTGTAGGAAAATACACCAGCTCCCCCTGCACCTGTACCTGGTCATGAGTAGATACAGTTTGTGTAGGTGAATAAACTTGCTGAGCTGGTATACTTACTTCTTCTTCTTGAACTGCAGGTATTGTGGCATCCTGAACTTGTGTAGATGCAGGCTGATCTTCAACCTCTAGTCTTACTTGCTCTTCTTGTGGATGCCCAGTACTGGTAGCATGACCTGGGGATTTCTCAGGTGAATCCTGCCTTTCCACTTCAGGCATCTCTTTGGTCAGCACCCTATCCCATCTGGTGAACAATCTCATGTCCATCCTTCTCATGTGATTAATTTTAGTTCCAGGTTGTTGTTGCATAACCTCAGGAATCTCCTTACTTAGGTATATACTCATTATCCTAGCCAGATTTGGCTTCTTGATTCCTTCCTTAATCTTCTCAAAGATTACAGATGACCAATCCGTAGGAATTGTAAAAACAATCCTGGTCATCAGGCTGAACATATAGGCAGAAATCCTATCATGTCCACCTGGCTTGCACAGAATAACTTTTCCAACTACTTCTGACAGAAACTTGCCTTGTTGATTCATTCCTTTCCGATTGAATGCAGCTCCAATTTTCATGGGGGATTCCAATCCACACCATTGAAGAGCCTCCCTAGATTTAGAAGCAGGGACATCCTCTTCATTCTCAATTGTAGGTAATTGTAGAATTGTTCTTAACTTTCTTGGTGTAATCTCCACAGGTGACCCATGAACTGTGGATTTTATCTCATGACTTTCAGAGTTTACAGATGCAGAGGTAAAGAACTCATGCACCTCCTTCTTCCATATCTTTGATGGTTCGGAGACCAGAAATTCTAAACCTGAGTTGGAGAGGAGAGAGATAACCCCAAGAACATCTGGAGGGGCAGCTGCAAAGGCCTGGCGCACCAACTCATATCCTTCATTCACATTGTCTTCAATCTTCGGCGCCATTGATCAGTCAAGAAAGCTTGAAAGATGAAAGAAAGAGAGAGAGTGGGAGAATGTCGACACAAGGTTTCGAAAACCTTATAAGCGTGTCGACAGAATGAGTTTTTGACCTATTTATACCTTCTGTTTAAAGAAGATCAAAAGACGCCAAAAACAGACTATAAGTGTCGACACAGATGGATTGTGTCGACACAAGCTTCTATTGTCTCGACTACAAGTTCGTCTACTATGTGTCGACACCAATTTGTGGTTATGTCGACACCAGAGATATATAGTAGAGCATCAGAAATTTTGTGTCGACTCTTAGTATAAGTGTCGACACAAAAATCTATAAGTGTCGACACCACTATCCTAGTGAAGTCGACACTACATTCCTGGATAAGTCGACAATAAGATTCTTAAGTGTCGACACATATTTTCTATGTCGACACAATATCTCTAACTTGTCGACATTACTACCCTGAGTCGACACATTATTACTGAATGTGTCGACACCATCTTACTTAGCCAATTTCTGTTTATTCATCACAACATATAAGTACAACAAAGTACTTTATACTACTTCAATGTGTCTTAATATCACTTGAATGTCTTGTTACCACTTCAACTTTATTGTTGATGATTTTGTGATTACACTAATCAATGGTTAACATACCTAATTCAATTTTGAATTTATTGAATTTTGTCTCATCTAGGGGCTTAGTAAACACATCTGCTATTTGATAATCTGTTTTCACAAATTCCAATGAGATGTCTTCTTTTTCTACATGTTCTCTAAGAAAATGGTATTTTATTTCTATATGCTTAGATCTACTATGAGAAACAGGATTATTAGCAATAGAAATTGCACTCTTAGAATCACACAAAAGAGGTGTTCTACTTACTTGAATACCATAATCCTTTAGCTGATGTTGCATCCATAATAGCTGTGCACAGCAGCTTTCAACAGCAACATACTCTGACTCAGCTGTGGAAATTGCCACACTAGTCTGCTTCTTACTACTCCATGATATTAGTCTTCCTCCCAGGAATTGACAAGTACCTGTAGTACTCTTCCTATCCTCTCTACATCCTGCAAAATCTGCATCTGAATAGCCTGTTAGTTGAAAATCTCTATTCCTAGGATACCAAAGGCCTAGATTAGGTGTGCCCTTAAGATATCTCAGAATCCTTTTAACTGCAGTATAATGAGATTCTTTAGGGCAGGCTTGGTACCTAGCACAGACACATGTAGCTTACATAATATCTGGTCTACTAGCAGTGAGATATAGTAGTGAGCCAACTATTCCTCTATACAAAGTCTCATCAACAGGTTTACCTGCATCATCTTTGCATATAGGCATACTTGTTCCCATAGGAGTTCTCATGGTGGAGGATGACTCCATACCATATTTCTTAATCAATTCTTTGGTGAACTTAGTCTGGGATATGGACAAGCCATCATCAGTCTGTCTTACTTGGAGTCCCAAGAAGAATTTCAGTTCCCCCATACTGCTCATCTCAAACTTCCCTTGCATAAGTTTGGCAAACTTTTTACAAAGGTTGTTTTTAGTAGACCCAAAGATTATGTCATCAACATAGATCTGAACTAAGATGATCTTGCCTTTGGATTCCCTAAGGAATAGAGTTTTGTCAATTTTTCCTCTTGAGAATTTATTCTCAATAAGGAAAGTAGACAGAGTTTCATACCAAGCCCTTGGGGCTTGCTTTAACCCATACAGAGCTTTTCTAAGCTTATAAACAAAATCAGGTTTAAGAGGATCTACAAAACCTGATGGTTGCTCTACATATACTTCTTCTTTAAGATCACCATTCAGAAATGCTAACTTCACATCCATCTGGTATACTTTGAAGTCTTGATAGGCTGCATAGGCAAGGAATATTCTGATTGCCTCCAGCCTTGCTACAGGAGCAAATGTTTGATCAAAGTCAATCCCTTCTTCCTACCTGTATCCTTTTGCAACCAATCTTGCTTTATTCTTTACTATTATTCCACTTTCATCTAGCTTGTTCCTATATATCCATTTTGTGCCAATTATGTTGTGGCCTCTTGGTTTAGGAACAAGCTCCCAGACATTGCACCTTTTGAATTGATTCAGCTCCTCTTGCATGGCATCAATCCAGTGCTGGTCTTGTATAGCTTCTTCAAACTTCTTAGGCTCCATTTGTGACAGGAAACTTGAATGTAGAACTGTGTTTTGATTTCTGCTTTTAGTTTGCACCCCTTGTCTTGGATCACTTATTATCTGATCAGCTGGATGATCTCTTAAATGTCTTGTAGCTGGAGGAAGATTTCCTTTTGGTTGAGTATCTCCAGCTCCTTCATTTAACTGATTCTCTTGATTTTCATCAGCTTATATAGTGTCTTGTTCTCCCCCTGGACTGAAGCCTTCATTTTCCAATGCCCCATCTTCCTTTGATACTTCAGTAATGGAAAGCTTGTCCATACTTTTGCTTATACCTGTTGAGTCATTTGATCTACAAGACAACTCACAGTTGATTAATCTTGTTTCATCAAACACAACATGCACAGATTCTTCAACAACTTGAGTAGTCAAGTTGAAGACTCTATAGGACTTACTATTTGTGCTGTACCCAATAAATATCCCATCCTGGGATTTGGCAGCAAACTTAGTCAAATATGACTTGCCATTGTTAAGTATATAACACTTGCAACCAAAGATCCTAAAGTAAGATAGATTTGGTTTTCTGCCTTTCACAATCTCAAAGGGAGTCATTTTGTGGCTTTTGGTGATTGTAGCCCTATTGATTACATGACAAGCAGTGTTAACTGCCTCAGCCCAAAAATATTCTGGGAGAGAGGTGTCACTCAATAGAGTTCTACCAGCTTCAATTAATGTTCTATTCTTTCTTTCAGCAATTCCATTTTGCTGAGGTGTTATAGGTGAGGAGAACTCTTGGAAAATCCCAAAGTCTTTACACAATTTTTTTATGCTTTCAGATTGAAACTCAGTACCATGGTCACTTCTGATTTTGACCACTGTACTATTCAGTTCATTCTGAATTTGCTTTACAAAATTAAGTAATACACCTGGGGTTTCAGATTTTTGTCTCAGAAAGAACACCCATGTAAATCTAGAATAGTCATCTACAACCACAAAAGTGTAGACCTTCCTACCTAGACTATGAACTGGTATAGGACCAAAAAGATCCATATGCAAGAGGTATAAACACCTCACATAATCCTTGTTTTCAAGGCTTTGAAAGGAGGATTTTGTCTGCTTGCCCTTTTGACAAGCTGAGCATATCCCTTCCTTTATACACTTAACTTGAGGTCCATTCCTCACTAACTCTTTGCTAAAGAGTTGGCCAATTGTCTTGTAGTTCAGATGAGCCAATCTCTTGTGCCACTTGACACAATGAGAGGCATTGTCATCAGCTACAAGACAGATGGGAGAAGCCTTATTCTCACATTCAAAATTAAGACAATATACATTTCTCTTCCTATACCCAGTCAAAATGATCTTTTGATCACTTGACCTTTTGATATGACATCCATCTTTAACAAATGAAATGTCATATCCTAAATCACTTAGCTGGCTTATGCTTATTAGATTATGTTTCAAACCTTTTACATAAGCCACTTGAGTGATAGTGATAAGGTTAGAAGAAATGTTACCAAACCCTTTGATGACTCCTTTTTCAGATCCACCAAAGATCACTTTAGGTCCATCTTTGACAGATGAATACTCCTTCAACAGCCCCTTTATTCCAGTCATGTGCCTGGAACAACCACTATCCAAGTACCATATAGGGGCATGGTTACTTGGATTCACCTGCAACACAGAATTACTTACCCTTAGAACCCAAGTAAGTCTTGGGTCCTTGGTTCAGGTTAGCATTAATAAAGCTACCATAACCTCTTCTAACAGGTAGACTTTTGTTCTTTATAACACTTGTGTTATACCAGCAGTCTAATGCAAAATGGCCTCTCTTGCCACAGCACCAACATTCAAACTTATTGTATCTAGATCTAGATACATCCTTGTCAGAAGAATTTCTGTTCATTGCTGGTGCTGCAGCAACTTCACCTGCTGATTTCTTAAAACCATTGGGTTTATGATCATAGGTAGGCCTGCTTGCATTTACACCCTTGTTCTTCAGAACATTAGTCTTAGTGTAACCTTGAATATCTTCATGATCACATTTGTTAGAAGGCACTTTCACCTTACTAAACTTTATGGGGACTGAAAGATTTAGTGGCTGAACAGGAGCTTTGCCTTTCCTCTTGAATCTGCCAGCCCTGAAGTTACCTTTAAATCCTAATCCAGCCTTACCCTTTTGAGTGACAAATTCATCTATCAAGGGTAAGACAGATTTTGTCTTAGAGTAACTAGCCACTAAATCCCTTTCAATTCTAAGTCTGGCCTCCAGACTCTTCACTTGATCATTAGTATAATTAATTGTGCCCATCTGAATAATAGTTATATTCTTCAGCTTGGCAATTTCATTTAATTTTTGATCAATAACTTTCTCTAACTCAGTTGTAGCAATCCTTAGTTCAGCAATTTCCTGAGCCTGAGATTTAACCAGGTTCTTGCTTTTCTTAAGGGCCTGCAACAAATCCCCATACTTGTCTATCAATTTATAGGCATCTCCTTCAGATTCAGATGCATCTACATCACTTGATGCAGATGTAGCTGATTCTTCACTTGTACAACAAACAGATGTAATAGAAGGACATTGTACCTTACTAGGACCAGACTGATTCTGGCATATGTCCTCTTCTGATCCTGCCATTAGCCCCATACACTGATGATCCTTTTGTTCATTGATGGAGTCTAGCAACTGCAGAAACTCCTCTTCTTCAGACACAGCATATAGTCCAATATATGCTTCAGCTTCAGATTCTGACTCTGAAGTTGACTGGTCTGTTAGACTCCTATCTTACTTTGCAACAAAAGATTTCTCCTTCTTGCCTTTCTGATGAGTCTTCTTCTTGTCTGAAGACTCCTTTCTCTTATCAGGACAGTCAGCCACTACATGTCCAGGCCTATTGCAACAATAGCAGACAATCTTTGAAGTAGTGGCTTTGCTGGGCTTTAATCTGCTCTTCTCTTTCCTTGATGACCTTTTCTTCTGATAATAGTCATCATCTTGCTGTGATGTGGAAGGCCTAGACTTCCATTGCTTCTTTTTCAAGAACCTCTGGAATTGCCTTGTGAATGCAGCAAAGTCTGCATCTGAATCACAGCTTTCTGAACCCTTATCTGAATTTTCAGAACTATCTTCTGCAACTTCCTTAGGAGGAGATGGTGATTTCCTCCTATTCTTTCTGGTGGCTTCTGCATTGAATGCCACAGTCTTTTCTCTATGCTCTCCTCTTGAATTCTTTTCCTCCTCCTTCCTCACCATAAGTTGCATTTCATAGGATAGCAACTTTCCAAACAAGATGGGAGGAGATATCTCTGCCAATTTAGCCACTTCTCTTATGGCACAGATCTTTGTGTCCCAATCCTTTGTTAAGGATCTCAAGAATTTGTCATTCAGTTCATAAGTACTGAAGACTCTTCCATAGGACATAAGCTCATTCATAATTCTATAGAATTTCTTGTAGCACTCAGTTATGCTATCAGATTTTCCTTGTCTAAAACTTTCATACTCCTGATTGAGCATAGATTTCCTGTCCTGCCTTACTTCTTCAGATCCCTCCATGTAGACAATCAATGTGTCCCACATCTCTTTGGAGGTCTTGCAGTGAATCAGATTCTGAAATGTTGAGTCATCTATGGCACTAACAATAATGTTCTGAGCTCTTTTATCCATGGTTGCCAAGATGATTTCATCCTTGGTCATCTCTGAATAACTCTTTGGAGTTTGGATATTTGCATCAAGAACTGATACCTTCATTGGTATGAAGGGGCCTTCCTGTACTGTGATGTAAATCCTTGGGTCAGATGCCTCCATAAACAATCTGACTCTTTCTTTCCAAATTCCAAAAATTTCTTTCTTGCATATGGGTAATTTCATAGACCCTAGCTCCTTATGATTCTCACCTGAACCCATCTTTGAATCTAAATTCTGCCTTTCAGATCTACCTCAGACTGTTAAGTCCTTTTTGAGGAACCTCCCTCTGATACCACTTGATAGTTTTACTTTCAAGACAACCTAAACACCTAGAGGGGGGGTGAATAGGTTCTAATTTCTTGTCTATAAATCTAGGCAGAATTCAATTACAGATTAAATTATCTAGCACAGCATTCATAGAAAACTAAGCATCACAGATTGCACAATGTTTTATAGTGGTTCCCCAAGATCTGGGTACATCCACTTTCCCCCTTCACCTATCTAGCAATGTGCTAGATTCGGCCAAACTTCCACTATACTCAGATCCTCAGATCCTACAGCTCAGAACCAGGATAGGTTCCTACAACTCAGGCTCAACAGCCCTACCTCAGCCTTGCCCCAAGGCCTACCACTCAGAGAATAATCTTCTCCTACACTCAGGCAAATAGCCCTACCACTCAGAGATTACCTCTCCTACACTCAGCCTTTATAACACAGGCTTACAACTCAGATCTGTGTAAACAGATCCTATAGAAATTTAGAAAAGATATTTTGATGTCTTGCCTTTGTTGAGAGAGAAGAGGACAAGACACTTCTTGATCAGCTGATGAAATCAACTGAATCTGAGCTTTCTTCAAAGCTTCTTGAATCTGAACTTAGCTGAGTTGATTTCCAAACAGCTTCTTGAGAAACCACTGATGGCTTCCTTCTTCTTCTTCAAGATGACTGGATCTCCCTCTATCCAACACCTTTACTGATACTTTAGACTTCTTCTTCTTAGACCTTCTGATGAAGATCTTCTTTTTCACTTTCTTGAATTGAAACTTCAACAGGATCGTAATCCTTCTGTTTCTTCTTCTTAGATCTTCTTCTATTATTATTCTTAGCTTAGCTTTTTTTTTAATTCCTTCTGAATGTGTCTATTTATAGACTTTCTTCATGGTAACCGGCTAATCCGGTTTCTAACTGTTTTCTGACAGGTCTGATAGCTTCAGTTAAACGGTGGCAACCCACAGCTGTCAAGTCTTCAAACAGTTCTTGTACCTTAGCCTTGGACAGCAAAATGTCGAGACAGTCAGTTAGAAAGTGTCAAGACCAATCTGTCTATCTGTGTCGACACAAGTGACTTTGGTGTCGACACAGTCTTTGATGATGTCGACTAAGTTGCCTTTAAGTCGACACAGCTTCTTCAGAAAATAACTTGGTTTAGACTCTGCAGTGTGTCGACACAAGTCCTGTGTGTCGACACAGTTGTTGTAGATTCAGAACTTAGTATGTGTCGACTCAGCCTTCTGGTGTCGACACAGCAATCTTCAATTCTGCCAAAATGTGTCGACTCAGTCTTCTGGTGTCGACACAAGCGTAGTCGACTTCTGCCAATATGTGTCGACTCAGTCTTCTGGTGTCGACACATCCACCCAGTGTCGACACAGTTGTGGTCGACTATCTTCTTCTGTGAGTCGACTATCTTTCTCTGGTCGACTATCTTTCACTAGTCGACTAACTTTCTCTGGTCGACTATCTTTCACGGTGTCGACTAACTTTCTCCGGTCGACTATCTTTCACGGTGTCGACTAACTTTCTCTGGTCGACTATCTTTCACAGTGTCGACTAACTTTCTCTGGTCGACTATCTTTCACGGTGTCGACACTGCTTCCCAGTGTTGAGGTCGACGATTTTCTTTATGTGTCGACACTGCTTCCCAGTGTCAAGATAGTTGAAGTCGACTATCTTTCTCTGTGTCGACACTGATATTCTGAAGTGTCGACACAAATATTCTGAAGTGTTGACACAATTTCTTCAGGTGTCGACATGTGGACTTAGAATATTTTTCTGCATTATTCAATACTTCTTCACCTGCACATGTCAACTCAAAACAACATCAAATACACCTTGATGTATATCATTGAGCTAAGTTGGGCTTCTTCAAATCAGGTACACATTTTCCAATGTACCCAACATGGTGGATGCTATCCAGGGGGAGTACAGGATTCTCTAGAAGCTGAAGAAAACCAAGAGGTGGAACACATTGAAGAAACAGAAGGTATTCAGCCTGAAGAGAGACTATCTCCAGCAGTTAGACACTTAAAGGATAATCCAGCAAATCAGATAATTGGTGATTTAAGACATGGAGTGCAAACTAGAAGCAGGAACTTGAACACAGTGCTTTGCTCAAGCTTCCTATCTCAACTGGAGCCAAAGAAATTTGAATAAGCTATTCTAGACCCACATTGGATTGATGCCATACAAGAGGAGCTGAATCAGTTCAGAAGGTGCAAGGTCTGGGAGTTAGTTCCTAAATCCAAATACCACAACATCATTGGAACAAAGTGGATCTTTAGGAACAAAATGGATGAGAATGGAATCATTATGAAGAACAAAGCAAGACTTGTTGCAAAAGCATACAGGCAGGAAGAGGGTATTGACTTTGATCAAACCTTTGCCCCAGTAGCAAGACTGGAAGCCATCAGAATGTTTCTTGCCTATACAGCATATCAAGGATTTAAAGTATTCCAAATGGATGTAAAATCAGCATTCCTGAATGGAAATCTAAAAGAAGAAGTCTATGTAGAGCAGCCTACAGGTTTTGTAGATTCTCTTAAACCAGATTATGTTTATAGACTTAGGAAAGCTTTGTATGGGTTAAAGCAAGCCCCAAGGGCTTGGTATGAAACTCTGTCTACTTTCCTTATTGAGAACAAATTCTCAAGAGGGAAAATAGACAAAACTCTATTCCTAAGGGAATCCAAAGGTAAGATAATCTTAGTCGAGATTTATGTAGATGACATAATATTTGGGTCTACAGAAAATAACCTTTGCAAGAAGTTTGCTAAACTTATGCAAGGGAAGTTTGAAATGAGCAGTATGGGGGAACTTAAGTTCTTTTTGGGACTCCAAATAAGACAGACTGATGATGGCTTGTCCATATCCCAGTCTAAGTTCACCAAGGAGTTAATTAAGAAGTATGGTATGGAATCATCCTCCACCATGAGAACTCCTATGGGAACAAGTATGCCTATATGTAAAGATGATGCAGGTAAACCTGTAGATGAGTCTTTGTATAGAGGAATAATTGGCTCTCTACTATATCGCACTGCTAGTAGACCAGACATTATGTATGAAACATGTGTCTGTGCTAGGTACCAATCATGCCCAAAAGAATCTCATTACATTGTTGTAAAGAGATATTTGAGATATTTAAAGGGTACACCTAATCTAGGCCTTTGGTACCCTAGGAATGGAGATTTTCTACTAACAGGCTATTCAGATGCAGACTTTGCAGGTTGCAAAGAAGATATAAAAAGTACTATAGGTACATGTCAATTTCTAGGAGGAAGATTGATATCTTGGAGCAGTAAGAAGTAGACTAGTGTGGCAATATCCACAACTGAGTTTGAATATGTGGCAGCAGGAAGTTGTTATGCACAGCTGTTGTGGATTCAACACCAGCTAGAAGACTATGGTATTCAGGTAAGTAGAACACCTTTATTTTGTGATTCTACTAGTGCAATTTCTATTGCTAATAATCCTGTTTCACATAGTAGGACCAAGCATATAAAAATAAGATACCATTTTCTTAGAGAATATGTAGAGAAAGAGGACATCTCACTAGAATTTGTTAAAACAGATTATCAAATTGCAGATGTATTCACTAAGCCTCTAGATGAAACTAAATTCAATAAATTTAAAATTGAATTAGGAATGTTGAACATAGACTAGTCTAACAAATTTGGCGAAGTAAAATTGTGTCGACTCATTCAGTAATAATGTGTCGACACAGAGGATTTGTGTCGATAATTCAAGGAAATTGTGTCGACACAGTATCGTGGTGTCGACACCTAAGGGACAAAGTGTCGACACATGGAGAAAAGTTGAGTCGACACAACCAGAGTAATGGTGTCGACACCTCCAGAAATTGCGTCGACACTTGCAATAAGAGTCGACACAGAATTTCTGATGAACTACTAAGTATGTCCTGTGTCGACACAATGTCAATTGGTGTCGACACATAGTAGTCAACACTGTGGTTGAGACAACAGGAGTATGTGTCGACACTTTCCAACAGTGTCGACACATTTAGACAGTTTTTGCCCGCCTTTTGACCTACTTTGTTTGAAAGGGTATAAATAGGTCGAGAAAACATTCTGTCGACACGCTCTCCAGATTCTCGAGACTAAACCCTTGTGTCGACAAACTCTCTTCTCTCAATTCAAGATTTCTCATCGTTCTAATGGCGCCAAAGGTTGAAGACAACATCAACAAAGGCTACGAGCTGGTGTGCAATGCCTTTGCTGATGCACCAACAGAGATTAAAGGGTTCATTACCCTAATTACTGATAATGGATTGGAGTTTCTTGTTTCGGAACCTATAAAGATTTGGAAGAAAGAAGTATTTGAATTCTATGCTGCTGCAACAGTGGATTCCACTGGACTGAAGATTAAATCGACAGTACATGGTAATAGAGTCAAACTTACTTTGAAAAGTTTAAGGAAGATTCTTCACCTTCCTAGGCTTCAGGATGAAGAAGAGGTCCTTACCTCAAAGATAAGGGAGACACTTGAGTGGTGTGGATTGGATCCAACCATGAAGATTAGAGCAGCTATAAATAGAAAGGGGATGAATCAACAAGGAAAGTTTCTATTTGAAGTGGTAGGGAAAGTGATTCTACGTAAACCAGGAGGCCGTGATAGGATCTCTACCATTATGTTCAATCTGATGACCAGGATCATCTATAGGATTACCACAGATTGGTCTGTAGTTCTATTTGAGAAGATAAAAGAAGGAATCAAGAAGCCCAATTTGGCTAGATTAATGAGTTTATACCTTGCTGGAGCAATTCAAGAGGTAATGCATCAGCTTCCAGGATCTAAGATAAATCATATGAGAAGGATGGACATCAGGATAATATCCGGATGGGATAGGTTCCTCTCCAACGACACACCTGATTTGGATACCTAAGAGACTGCAGCTAAATCACCAGTCCATGACAGTACTGATCTTGATCATGTGCATAAAGACACAATGTATGCACAAGTGCAGGGGGAGCTAGAAAGTGTACAAGTATAGGTCAATGGTGAGAATGCACAGGTGCAGGGGGAGTCAGTTACTACACAGTTGCAGGGGGAGCAACATTCTGCACAAGGACAAGGGGAAGAAAGCATTCACTTGGCAAGTGAAATAGATTCACAATCTATTATTGACACTCCTCATGTCAATAGTCCAGCACTAGATGTGATCCTGGAGGATACATCTATGGTTGCTGATGCTCCAGAAAAAACAGTTCACACTCAACAAGAGTTCACCCTGGAAGAGTTGTTTCCTGACATAGAGGGAGCAGTAGTTGAGGGGGAGCAGGTTAATATTGAGGAGGTGCAGCATGGGACTGAAAAGGAGCTACCTCCTAGTCCTAAAGAAAGAGTTGATATCGTCAGTTCTTCTAATTCAGAGGATGAGGAGATAGCAAGTGTTAAGAAAAGAAAACTAATGGTTTTTAAGAGGAGAAGCCAGACCTATAAGAAGGCTTTGCAAATAACTACATCACAACCAGCCCCTGAGATTGATTACAGCAAATATTTGGTTGATTTACAGGTGAAATTTGATGAGCAGAGATTGGCTCTTGAAAAATATGTGGATGAAAGCCATAAGACTCTTCAATTTGATTTAGCCCAAGAAATAAAGTCCATCAGATTTGAGGTAAACCAGAATAAGAAAAAGATGACAGATTACTTCCACAAGGGGGGCAATGCTATGGTATTTCTTGCAAAGCAACAAGAAGAAATAAAGAAGCAGGTGGATGAGATTGCTGTCAAACAAGGCTATGTCCTTGAAAATCAAATAAGAATGAATGACAATCTGACTGAATCTCACAATGAGATAGTCACTGAGTTAAAAAATGTTGTTACTGGAATGACTCCTGCAAGGGCTAAAGAAATGGAAGACTATGATAAGAAGCTACAGGCTGCCCTAGATTCAGTTAAAACTACCATCACTTCATCTTAGAAGTTAATTAATGACAAGCTTCAAAAGTTAAAGCCATTCTTTAAATATAGAGTCAATTACTTGGATGGGAAATCAGATTTTAAAAAGAGGACTTAAGAGATCATATGACCAGAGAAGTCATAAAGGGGGAGAGGGTGTTAGTATATACTGGCTCTGATCATGCCAAATGGGTAACCAACAGCATTAAAGCCACTCTGGGATATCCACCCTTGTGTGATGATGATAATGTGGCTAAGTCAGGCGTGCAACCAACTCTACTTGAAGGCGATCAACCTGAGGTTACCTAAGTCATTTACCCCCCTGCAGATCTTGAGATGATACAACAACAAGTTCAGTCTATGTACAACCCTCCTCCACCAGTTACTAATATTATTATTGAAATAGTAGATATGCAAGAAGCTGCTCTGAAAGCTCAGCAAGATGCTAAATTATCAAAGAAAAGATTTAGAGAGCAGGCAGAGTTAAAACCTGATTTTGAGCAATGGAGCCCCACATCTAAAAATATCATATTAACTGCCTGGAAAGCTGTCAAAGACAAAGTTCATGAAAGGGGTAAATGGTATAATGAGCAGGAGTGGCAGAAGTTTGAGGCTAGGCAAGAGGCCATAGTTCAGTACAGAAGGAAGGCCAAGATTGGGAAGCTACCTCCTGATGCACAGGAGCCTAGCAAGTATTTCCCTAAGCCTTTTCATTACTTTGAAAGGCAAAGGATTAAGGCTGAAGCACAAAAGAAGGTTGAGTTGAAAGGCAAGAAGCCCATTGAAGATACAGAACCTTCTGTGCAGGCTCAGATTGAACCAGGAAAAGGAATAGTCATTAAGGAGCCAGCCCAGCCTTAGTTTAAGTTTTACTAGATGTTCCTAGAACTATGTAATTCTTAGTTTTCAAAGAAATCTATGTAATCTGTGTTAAGAAACTTTTTGAGATAATAAACAAAACCATATTCCATGTTCATTTAGTTTGCATCCTTATTCTATGATGTGATTTTGATATTTGTTTTGTTTATAAGTTACCCTGTTAAAAATGCTTATACACATCATCATGTTTATTTATCATAAGTGGTGTATATCATTGACAAAAGGGTTATGACTTCTCCAAATAGGGGGAGATTGTTGGGTATATTGGAAAATGTGTACCTGATTTGGAGAAGCCTCACTTAGCTCAATGATATACATTAAGGTGTTTTTGATGTTATTTTGAGTTTATATGTGCAGGTTAAGTATTGGCTAAAATGCAGAAAAAGTTTCTAAGTCCATGTGTCGACACTTAAGGAAGTCTGTGTCGACACTTGGAAAAGCTGTGTCAACACCTGAAGCAACTGTGTCGACACACAGAATTTTGTAGTCGACATCAACTGTGTTGACACCGGGAGGAAGTGTCGACACATAGAAATAGTTAGTCGACATCAACTGTGTCGACACCGGGAGGAAGTGTTGACACATAGAATAGTTAGTCGACATCAATTGTGTCGACACCGGGAGGCAGTGTCGACACACAGAAGCAGAGTCGACATCAACTGTATCGACACCTGGAGGCAGTGTCGATACACAAATTCTGAGACTAAATCAACTGTGTCGACACACAGGACTTGTGTCGACACTCAACAGAGGTTCAACATAAATGATTGTTGTGGAGTGGAGAAGTGATTGTGTCGACACAAATAATCAGTGTCGACACATTCTCAAGATGTAGTGTCAAGAAGCTGTGTCGACATCAAGGTAGTTATGTCAACACCACCAAAGTCTGTGTCGACACTTAAGTCACTTGTGTCGACACATATTGACAGACTGTCTCGACACTTTATGGCAGTGAATCTCGACGCCTTACTGACAGAGACAAAGGCTCAAGAATAGTTTGAAGACTTGACAGCTGTGAGTTATAACAGGTTCACTGAAGCTGACAGACTTATCAAAAGTTCGTTAAAAACCAGATCAGCCGGTTACTATGGGTGAAGCCTATATATAGACGGACTGTGTCAAATCAGAATATATACAACAAGTGAAAATTGATGAGTTGTAAATATACCTATATTTTCGTATTTTATTTAAGTCAATTTTGTTTATTTTTGTCTTTTTTATTAGTTTTATTCAATAAATTGCTTATTTTTGTAAATATTATTTCTAACTTAGCTTTATTTTTATTCCAGAAAAATTCCAAAAAAAGTCAAAAAGTTGACTGACACGCCCGTGTCACATGACCGACACGCCCGTGTCATGCCCTCGACGATTGTCGACTCCAGGTTGCCAGCTCGACGATCGGCCCTCATCAAACCAAGCTCGACACGCCTCCAGACATGCCCGTGTCAAAATGTGATACGGGCGTGACAACTCCACCTGGCCCGACGTGACGCGCGCGACTTTGCGGCCGGACCGCACCCAGATCGACCTCCCTGACACGCCCTAGTCACGCCCGTGACTGACACATATCACGCCCGTGACCTAGGGCGTGACCGCCACGATTTCAGCCGAAGTCAACTTTCAAGTCAAATCACCCGATCAACTCATGTACAGTAGCGACACGCCCCCCTGTCATGCCCTAGTCACGGGCGTGACCAACCCGAAATTTTGCCTATAAATAAGGGCTTTCAGAAAATTTTAAGGGTCCACTTTTTGACCATTTTGCTTAGGGGAGGTGCTGCCCGAATGACTTCTATGCTTATGTAAGGAGAATTTCTCCCTCTCTCTCTTAGTTTGTGTTAGCTTTCTTGCTTTAGCTTTTCATTATAATAGCTTTTCAATTAATAAAAAGTTAGTTGTTTTTCCTCTCTTTATATAGTATCAAATTTCATTTGAATGCGCCTACCCAAAGTGATTTTTCGTTCCCTTTTTTGTGCTTTACTTTTCCTGTCTTTTAATTTTAAATCTTTCATAATCTCGCTTAGTTTAGGATTTTATAGGCATTTCTAGCCGTTGTTCCGTCCGTTTAATTTTTGTTTTCAGCACTTTTTAGCTTTAGCTTTTTCTTCTTTATCATTTTCATTCATATAGGTTTTATAAAAACTCCCCTAAAAGTGTTCGTTTTTATTTTCTGTAACTTAGACTTTTTAGGATTGTAAACCATTTTGTCTCTTTTTAATTTTATTTTCACTTTTTAGGAGCTTTTATAAAAACTTAAGAATGAAAAAGTCATTGTTATAATTTTTCGTCAACTTCATTTTAGCTTTTTAATTTCAAAACTTTTTAGTCCCTTTAATTTTATTTCATCTTTTTATGTATTTCTACCGCATTCTAGCGGTAGAAATGCAGTTGTTTTAATTTTTCGAGCACTTCACTTTTGCGTTTATTTGCAAAACTTCTCGCTCCGGTTAATTTTTATTCACTTTTTATGCATTTCTACCGCATTCTAGCGGTAGAAATGCAGTTATTTTAATTTTTCAGCAACTTTATTTTTCTTATTTCTGCAAGTGTGCGTGCGTATATGAGTTAGATTTTATTGCTTTATTTCAATTTATGTAGAGTGTGTGCGTATGCATTTATTTTCCGCCTACTCGTTAAGAGTTAAATGGCGCTCTGCTTTCATTTTCCGCTCACTCGTTTGAGTGGGACTTGTATTTTATTGCTTACATTTTCTTTCTACTCACTTGAGTAGGAAAACTTTGTGCGTGTGTGTGTGTGTTTTCATTTATGTAGAGTGTGTGCGTGTATGAGATAAATTTACTCCCGCCCACTCAATTGAGCCGGGACTCGCAATTTTATCGCTTTGATTTTATCGCTTTCATTTTATCGCTTTCTCAATTATGTAGAGTGCGTGCGTGTAGGAGATAATTTTTACGCTTTATTTATCGCTTTCTTCAATTAAGAAGAGTGTGTGCGTGTGTGCATTTATTTTCACCTACTCGTTAAGAGTTCAATGGCGTGCTTTTATTTACCGCCTACTCAGTTTTGAGTAGGACTTGCTTTATTTAATTTTCTTTATGGTTTTGAAGTGTGTGTGAGTGCCTGCATCAATTAGCCTTCAATTTATCTAATTATCCTATTTTTTTGGTGTTTTCTCTTATAATTCTTTAGTGCTTAATTTAACACTCACGCTTCACCTAAAAACATAAAGCCGTCCCCATACCGATGAGTGGCTAATCTCTATTAGCATTCAGCATCGAAGAGCATTGGGACATATAAAATGATTTGAAATAATTAAAGAACTTTATTTTTATTTTAATTTAAGGACTTATGGTTTGCCCCGGGTTAAGGACGCATAGGACCACATAATCGATTTGTGGGCCCTATTTCCGTTATCCATACGCAACGCCGAGAGGCCGCACGTATGGACCGAACCCCCTTGGGTAAAGAAAACTGCGTATGCCCCCTCGAAAGAGGAGAAGCGTAGTTCTGCCGGATTGGGTTCCCCACCCAATAGCGGAGTTCTTAGCGTAAAGCGGGCATTAAGAGGAATCCTTTGTCGGTCTAACGATCGGTCGAATAGTCTTAATGTTTAGGTGAGCAATATTCCTAGAGATAAGTGCGCTCATATTTTTGGAACCTCCACAGCCAAGTGCCTTTTATTAATTTAAAAACAAAGTTCAATAATTGTTGAGAATTATTTTAGTCTTAATCCGATTCGATGCCGAGCATTAACCCGTCATCGAACTAACTTAGCAAAATTCAATTCTCTTTCTTTCCGTTTTAATTAAACTAAAAAATCCCACCATACTGATAGTAAGATAATAGTGTTCCAGGAAGAGTAGATATAATCAACGCGTCCCCGAGAATAATACGACCTTGGTATTTTCCCGAATACCGAGTACTAATTGCGATAGGTGCACTTGCCTCCTCTCGTTAGAAAACTCGATCATCTAACTCGGCCCGCGAAATCTGACCATTTCGAACCAACCACAGTCGGTCTCGGTTCCGCGACCATCAAGTTTTTGGCGTCGTTGCCAGGGAGCACGGTTGTTATATTGAATCCGAGACTCTATTAATTTTACTTTATTTTCAAATAAAAAAATTTATACAAAAAAAAATCCTTCCCCCTTCCGTTGTTTTTTTTAGGGTGCATGACCCGCGGACAACCTTCGAGTTCTGAAAATCTTGAATTCGACCCTGAGATCGACTGCTCTCTTGCGCGTATCCGATCTCTACGTCGAATTCCCTTTTTTGACCCCGCAGAATCCACCGGAGAACCCTCTTTCTCTTCTATGGCCGACCCAAATAATGCCCAAGCGGCCGAGCGTACGATGTCTTACTACGCTCAACCCAACTTGGATGATACGGGGTCGAGTATTGTTCGGCCTGCTGTGGAGAACAATAATTTTAAATTAAGTCAAGTGTTATACAAATGATCCAAAATGCCGTGCAGTTCGATGGACAGCCGTATGAGGACCCGAATAATCACTTGTCTAATTTTTTGGAAATTGGCGATACTTTTAGGATTAATGGCGTCACTGATGACGCCATTCGTTTGCGCCTTTTTCCCTTCTACCTTAAGTCCAAAGCCAAGGAGTGGCTGGTCTCCCTCCCGCGGGGATCCATCACGACCTGGGCGAAGTTGGCGGAGAAATTCCTTACTAAATATTTTCCGCCCGCAAAAACTGCAAGATTGCGGGCGGACATTTCCTCTTTTGTGCAAATCGACTCCGAGTCTCTTTATGAGACTTGGGAGCGTTTTAAGGAATTCCTCCGCCGGTGCCCGCACCACGCGCTGCCAACGTGGTTGCAGGTACAAATTTTTTATAATGGACTGACCCGTCAGACGCGTCAAATGATTGACGCGGCTGTCGGGGGCACTCTGAATAATAAGACCCCCGAGGCCGCCCAGGCCCTTTTCGAAGAGATGGCTATGAATGCCTATCAATGGAATGTCCCCCGGGCGCGCCATAAGCAGGCGGGCCTTTATAAAGTGGATGTCACTGCTCAGCTAGCCCTTCAAGTCGAAAGGCTAACTAAGCAGGTGGCGGAGATGTCTGTTGCCTCCTCCACTCCGCCTTGTTTTCTTCCCCCCTCTAACATCTGCGTAGTCGACGAGTTCGTGGACTACATGGGAAATCCGGTGCGTCCCTCCTTTCAAAAAAACCCTTATAGTGCCACTATAATCCGGGTTGGAGGAACCACCCGAATATCTCATGGAGAGCCCCGAACAACGCGCAGCGCCCTCCTCCCCCTCCTTTTGCGCCCACGTTTCCTCCTCCCCTTCCTATGAAGCCATCCCCGGTGGAGGAAAATTTTAATCGTTATGTCACGTCCAACGAGTCCAATATCCAGAACTTCACCGGATTGCTAAAAAATTTAGAAATCCAGGTTGGACAGCTGGCGCGACTTATGTCGGAACGCGCTCTGGGGGCACTGCCAGGGAACACGGAGCCCAATCCAAGGGAAACTGCCAACGCTATAACCCTCCGTAGCGGTAAGGAGGTGGTCGATCCAAAATGGATCGATCCTCAGGTACATATTTCACCTCCGACCCCTCTTCCCTCTTCTTCGATTACGCAACCCTTACCGATTTTTAACGACAAAACTATTTTAAACAAGGCGCTGCCCTACCCGCATAAGTTAGATAACGAGCGAGTAAACGCGCAATATGAAAAATTTATTTTATTACTTAAACAAATTCATATTAATGTTCCTTTTTGCGAGGCCATCTCGCAAATGCCTAAGTATGCAAAATTTTTAAAAGAGCTTCTTTCTAACAAACGAAAACTTGAAGATATTTCGCATATTTCTCTTAATGTTGTTTGTTCGGCGGCTCTTACTAATAAGTTGCCCTCAAAACAAAATGACCCGGGACGGTTTTCCATCTCGTGCCTTTTTGGCAATGTATTAGTAAAATACGCCTTGGCAGACTTAGGCGCGAGCATTAATTTGATGTCGTTCTCGCTCTTCCTGCGTTTAGGTTTGGGTACTCCTGCTCCTACCAATATGCGCATCCAACTAGCAGATCGCTCGGTTAGGTTCCCCATTGGGGTGGTTGAGGATGTCCTTGTCCGGTTAGACAAGTTCACCTTCCCGGTGGACTTCGTCATCTTGGACATCGAGGAAGACGTCGAGGTACCAATAATACTCGGTCGCCCTTTCCTCGCAACCTCACGTGCGTTAATCGATGTAAGTAATGGTCAGCTTCTCCTTCGGGTAGGAGACGACCAAGTTACTTTTTCTATTAACTCCTCAATGGAAGACTCGTCGTCGAGCGACGATTTCTGCTACTCTTTAGATTCTTTTTATGGAGATTGTTCTTCTCCGGTTTTCGAGTCCGAGTTTTTAAACGAAAATATTTTTTCGCTCGAAAATTTTTATTGCGATGAGGATGCGTCTATAGATGTGCCTTTTGAACCAATTGGTTCAAAAGACATTAGATCTAAAATCTCGCTAGAAGAACCGCCCACCCTAGATCTCAAACCAATGCCTGAATCCCTCAAATACGCCTTTTTGGGAAAAAATGATACACTCCCGGTTATCATTTCTTCGCATTTAAGCGATTCGGAGACCTCCGATTTATTGGAGGTTTTGCTTAAACATCGCCACGCAATTGCGTGGCAAATTTCTGACCTTAAGGGGATTAACCCTTCTTTTTGCACTCATAAAATTTTCTTAAATGATAATTGCCACAAAACCATTAAGCCGCAGCGACGTCTTGAAAACTTAGATAATTAAATTATTAGATGCGGGGATTATTTATCCCATTTCTGATAGTGCGTGGGTTAGTCCCATTCATGTCGTGCCCAAGAAGGGCGGTCTGACCGTAGTGGCAAATGAGCACAACGAGCTCGTCCCAACTAGTACTGTTATGGGTTGGCGTGTGTGCATCGATTATCGCAAACTTAATGATGCCACCCACAAGGACCATTTCCCACTACCGTTCCTTGACTAGATTCTCGAGCGTCTTTTCGGTCATCCATTTTATTGTTTTCTCGACGGTTTATCGGGGTTTTTCCAAATCCCCATTTCCCCCGAAGACCAAGAGAAAACGACTTTTACTTGCCCGTTTGGCACCTTCACCTATCGAAGAATGCCATTTGGCCTCTGCAATGCGCCAACTACATTCCAAAGATGTATGCTAGTAATCTTTGGCGAGCTAGTGGAAGATATTATGGAAGTATTTATGGATGACATTTCTGTATTCGGATGCTCATTCCCGGATTTTCTTTGTAATCTCGATCGTGTCCTCCAGCGATGCGAGGACACGAATCTTGTTTTATATTGGGAAAAGTGTAACTTTATGGTTGGAGGAGGTTTGGTCCTCGGCCATAAGATTTCGATTAAGGGGATAGAGGTCGATAAGGCAAAAGAAGAAGTCATAGAAAAGCTTCCTCAGCCGACTAACGTTAAATCTATTAGGAGTTTCTTAGGCCACGCGGGCTTTTATAGGCGCTTCATTCAAGATTTTTCAAAAATAACAAAGTCGCTAACTCACCTCTTAGAAAAGGAATCACCTTTTGTCTTTAGTAGCGATTGCGAGTCTGCCTTCAATTTTATAAAACAAAAACTTATCAATTCTCCAATTCTAGTGGTCGCTAATTGGTCCATTCCGTTCGAAATCATGTGCGACGCGAGTGATATTGCCTTAGGCGCCGTTCTTGGCCAACGCGTAGAAAAACATTTTCATCCTATTTATTACGCTAGAAAGATGCTCACTTCCGCACAAGTGAATTACACGACGACGGAAAAGGAACTCTTAGCCGTCGTTTTCGCTTTCGATAAGTTTCGCTCGTACCTTACGCTATATAAAGTTATCGTTTTTACCGATCACTCTGCCCTTAAATATCTATTAGCTAAAACCGACGCGAAGCCCCGCCTTCTTCGATGGATTCTCCTCCTACAAGAGTTTGACTTGGAGATCCGAGATAAGAAGGGCGCGGAGAATCTAGTGGCAGACCACCTCTCTCGTTTAGAAAATCCGGGCGCGGAAGCGCTCGTCGAATCTGAAATAAATGACAAATTCCCCGAGGAATGCCTTCTCGCCATTCGTTCTTCTTCGTCATCTTCGCCTTGGTTCGCAGATTTTGCGAACTACTTAGTCGCGCGGGTACTTCCAAAAGATTTTTCAAGTCATCAAAAGAAGAAATTCTTTTCCGACTTGAAAAATTTCTTTTGGGATGACCCATTTCTTTTCCGTATCTGCGCAGACCAAGCGGTTCGAAGATGCATTGCGGGAGTGGAGTGCACACAAATATTGAGGCACTGCCACGAGGGTCCAGCCGGGGGGGGGGGCACTATCAAGCCAACCGGACCGCTAGGAAGGCGCTAGAGGCGGGCTACTTTTGGCCCACTCTCTTCAAAGACGCGCACAATTTTGTGCGCGCATGTGATAGCTGTCAGCGGTCGGGTAACATCTCACGTCGAGACGAGATGCCCCAAAACATGTTTTTAGAATGCGAAGTCCTCGATTTATGGGGCATAGATTTTGTTGGCCCCCTACCTCCTTCTTATAAAAATTCATATATTTTAGTGGCGGTTGACTACGTATCACGGTGGACGGAAGCGCAAGCTCTTCCCACCAACAATGCGCGAGTCATCGTTACATTTCTAAAAAAATTATTTTCTCGTTTCGGTACGCCTCGCGCTATTGTTAGTGATAGGGGAACGCATTTCTGTAATTCTCTAATGGCTAAGATGTTAGCTAAATACGGAGTCACGCACAAGTTTGCCACCCCCTACCACCCGCAAACAAGTGGCCAAGTTGAGGTAGTAAATCGAGAGATAAAATGCATATTAGAAAAAACCGTTTCACTTAATAGGAAAGATTGGTCCGCTAAGCTTGACGACGCGTTATGGACGTATCGTACGGCTTACAAAACCGCTACCAGTTGTACTCCGTTTCGATTAGTCTATGGCAAAGCGTGCCATTTACCCGTAGAACTAGAGCACAGCGCACTTTGGGAATTAAAACTCTTAAACCTCGACTCTAACTGAGCCGCTCAGAATAGAAAACTGCAACTAAACGAGCTCGATGAATGGCGTGCGAACGCTTACAAGAGCAATAAGTTCTATAAGGAGCGTTCTAAGTTCTATCACGATCGAAAAATTAAAACCCCCAAAAATTTTTCTCCGGGCGATCTAGTCCTTCTTTACAATTCAAGTCTTAGGCTTTTCCCGGGTAAGCTAAAATCGCGATGGTTCGGCCCCTTCAAGGTTGAAGAGGTTTGGCCATATTGGACCATACTCATCTCTCACCCCGAAAAAGACACTTTTAAGGTGAACGGTAATCGGTTAAAGTCTTACATAACGGGCGACCCTGTGATCGAATATAGCGAAACCATATCCCTCCTCGACTTATAAACCCGCAACTATAGTCAAGCTACTCGACTATAAACAAAGCGCTCCTGGGAGGCACCCCATGCTTATTTTTTTTACGTCTTTATTTATCATGTTTTCTATTTTTCTAATAAATGCAGGGTTTCTAATGGGCTTCCCCGAGCGCGGATCAGAGATGTTCTCTGCCCCCCCCCCTCTTTTTCCTTTTTTTGTACATATACCTGCTGTCTTGTTCCTCATGCTTAGCATACAACATTGGGGATAATGTTGAATCTAAGTATGGGGTGTTTTCGTATTTTCGTACCTTCTTTTTCACTTACAAAAACAAAACAAAAAAATTTTTTAAAAACAAAACTTCAAAAATAAAAAATATATATATATAACACAAAAATAAAAAAAAATTTTAATTAAAAATTTTGAAGTTTCATTTTTGAAACTTTGACTTATTTTTAACTCGGTCCGCGAGATCCGACTCATCGAGCCATCCACATAACGAGTCATCTCGCGGCTACATAGTTTTTATTTTTGTAAATATTATTTTTAAGTATTTTTGTAAATATTTTTTGTAAGTATTTTTTGTAAATATTTCTTTCTCTTTCCCCTCTCCCTTTTTCTCTCTCTTACTTGTAAATAACTTCTCTTTCTCCCAAACTTTTCTTAAAAATACAAAAAAAAAATCACCAAAACTTAAAAATACAAAAAAAATCGCAAAACTCAAAAATCCAAAAAAAATATATTTTCATTTTTCTTTTCTTTAGTATGTATTTATTATAGAAATAAATACAAAAATATAAAATATATAAAAAAAAAGATAATAACTTCAAAAAAATATATTCTATAAAACAAATAAATCAGATATACCATCCTTATTGCTATCCAAAAATTTTGTTTCGAGTTGATCTATTTGTGAATTTTATTAATTCTTTGTTTACTATCCGTTTGTTAATATTTGATTGACAAATTTAAATAGTCGGGGTTAAGTTTTAAAGAATTTATTATGCTTTGTAAAAAGATAGGGAACTCGTTTTTTTTTTTGACACTACTTCTAATTTTTCATTGATAGGAGCACCTGTATCATGTTAGAAAACAACGATTATAGAATTCAATTATGCTTACTCTTAGATTTCTGGAAATTAGGAACGTATAGTTTATAAAGGTTGCTCTCAAAAAAAATTTTTAATTGAAAATCTATTTCACTTTTCTCCCCTTACTTATCATAACCTACTTGATATGATAAAAATATTTCCCCAAAAAGAAAAAGATCTTATGTCAATGGGAATAAGATTTCATTCCGTAAACATAGGCACCCAATAAATTAAAAGATTATACGTCACGGAGTAAGAGGATTAAATTCATTACTCCAACACATATACATTGGGTTATTTTTATTTATGAAGAAGAAAAAAATTATGTTAAGGAAAATAAGATTTCGTTTTCCTTTAACATCCAAATCAAAAAAAAATTGGAGGTTCGAGAAAAAATTACCTCGCCTCAAATTTCAAAACCTTCTTCATAAACCATACAACCCCCTTAGCCAATTTCATGATTCTAGAATTAATTTTTAAAATTTTTTTTGAGAGCATAATTTATAAATTGCATTATTTCCTATAAAACTCCTATAAGCTAAGGTTCGTATAAACTCCAAGCTATTTTTGTTAACCCAACACGTACTATTTCTGCTTTCTATTTGATTACATCAAGAAGTCTTTTTGGTCAAAACTTTTTCTCTATTTTAAATCATCTTCATAATTTTAGGACTTAACTCTTATACCCCGTATGTTTATTTTGTTCTTTCATTTAATTAATTAAGCGGTAGCAAAACTTAGAATTTTTCTTATTCCTTATAAATTCACCTCAAACTTTTGCTCTGGAATAGCGAAAGCTTAAGTATGGTGGGAATTTGATGAGTTGTAAATATACCTATATTTTTCGTATTTTATTTAAGTCGATTTTGTTTATTTTTATCTTTTTTATTAGTTTTATTCAATAAATTAGTTATTTTTGTAAATATTATTTCTAACTTAGCTTTATTTTTATTCCAGAAAATGATGCAGCGCCACCGCTACTTGATGATGACTCGGTTGCCGAGGCGCTACGACATAAAGATCTGAGACGCTGTGATGACGCCAAAGGAAGTGCATGCTACCACCTCCGCCTGCAGCGTGCTAAAACCGCCATGAAAAATTAGCCTAATTTTATTATTTTCATGCACTTTATTTTATATTTTCGGAATATAAAATTATCTTATGTTTAAGTGATAATTTTATATTCATGGCATGTGTTATTTTTCATTTGGAACAATATTTTATTTTGGTGTGCATTTAGCCTTTTGGATGGATGAGATTACATCTCCATCTTGGAGGGCTAAGAGTTATTGTAAACTCCTATTTAAGGAGGTGATTATGAGGAATAAGATCATTGAATATTTGAAACTTAAAACTTCCTCTCCTTTGAGAATTTCGGCCAAGAGCTTTCTCCAAGTCGCCGACCCCTTGGTGGTGTGAAACCGCCGGCCCCCCTTGTATGGTGTGAAACCACCGCCCCTTGCTCCATCCATCCGTTCGGTGCGACTCCGGCGTGGCTTCCTTGGTGCAACTCCGTGGAAGAAGGTTGCAAACCCCTCGGTGTGATGCCGGCGGATCCGTGGAGAGAGTGATTCTCCCACCTTATCTTTGTGTGAACTTTCATCCCGGTTGGGTAATCTCTTTCTTTGTGTGATTCTTGCTTTAGTTTGTGGAGGTTTTTCATGCACCATTTTTTCCGCGATTTTTAAATCCGTCGCTTGCAAAATATGAATTTGAAGGTGTTGTTATTGAATCTCTTGTTGTTCGGAACGGGTAGATACGTCTCGGGAGTGCAACGTGGCCTAGCCTCGATTTGCTCTTCCGTTCGGCGCAATTTATGTGCCAACAAGAGAATTAATTACGACTCGAATTTCGATCGCTCTTAAAGGTTTTCCGCCGCTCCGAAACAAATTATTGCTGCGCTTGAAACGGCTATATTGAAATGAATAGATGTTTGTGTAGGTGCGGTGAGTTATGTGCTTGTTGGAGAGGTGGGTCTTAAGGACGTTGTATCGAGTCCGGCTTACGGTGAGTTGTGTGCTTGTTGGAGAGGTAGGTCCTAAGGACGTGGTATCGAATCCCGGATTTTGGGAACCAACTGACCCCTTTTCGTTCGCTTTTGATCGGCGTTCCCTCTTTTTATTTCTTGTTCGGTAACGATTAGGAGTCCGTATTGTAGTCACGTCCGAATCACGGTCGTCACTACATCAATTTGGTATCAGAGGCGGTCGTTTCAATTCCCAAGTTCCAAACATCCTCTCTGCGTTCTTCGTTGGTCAATCTCATCTTACTAGGATCTGAAATTTTCGGATTTGTCTGCGTTTAGTAAAACCCTTCGGAATTTTAAACTTGTCAAAAAAATCTGAAAAAAATTCTGTAGCTTCCTGCACTTATTTCCAGCAACATTAAAATAGAAATTTTTTCGATTTGTCCTCATTAGGTCAGCCTGAAAATCGGAATATCGTAATTCTGTCCAGTTGGTCTTCAAATAGCGGGCTGAAATATTTATTTTTCAGCGAAATTTCAAAAAAAAATTCAAATCCCAAAATTAAAATTTCAAATTTAAAATTTAAAATTTAAAATTTAAAATTTAAAATTTCCAAAATTTCAAATTTTAAATTTCAAAATTTAAAATTCAAATTTCGAATTTTAAGTTTCAAATTTTCAAAATTAAAATTTCAAAATTTAAAATTCAAATTTGAAATTGAATTTCAAATTTAAAATTTCAAATTTCAAATTTCAAATTTCAAAAATCGAAATTCAAACTTCAAAATTCAAATTTCAAATTTCAAAATTCAAAATTTCAAATTTTAAATTTCAAATTTCAAATTTCAAATTTTAAATTTCAAATTTCAAAATTTCAAATAATAAAATTCAAAATTTCAAATTTCAAATTTCAAAATTCAAATAATAAATTTCAAATTTCCAACTTCAAATTCCAAATTTCAAATTTTTCTCAAAATTATAAAAAAAATAATAGTGGTCTGCAAATAGCAGCCTAAAAATGTTATTTTTTTCCTCAAAATCTAAAATTTAGAATTTCTGGTATTTCTCCATCTAATTATTAGTAAGAAAACAAAAAAATTTATTATTTTTCATTCAGTAATTATTTTTATTAATTAATTTGAAAATTTAGTATTTTGTGTGCCAATAGCCGGCTAAATTTTATTTTATGCAAAAAAAAAATTCTGAAAAAATTAATTAATAATCCTTATAATTTTCTTGCTCAGAAAATAAAAAAGTATGCATATATTATTTTTTGAAACTAGCGGGAACAATTAAATCTTTGAGATTTAATTAGGGTCAGTTTACTTTTCTTTGCATGTGCACAAGTATCGGATCGAGTTTCTTCTCCGGTTCTCACTAAATGGCATATGAGGTATATGCTTCTCGGTTAGACTATTCATATGCTAAGGATATGGCTAAACACACCCTTGGGGCACACCACATTTATCCTACTTATAATGGTTTAGAGTATCCCCAAAATTTTAGAGACTGGCTTAAGGGATTAGAACAATATTTTAATTATCACTTATGGGATGACTACGAAAAGGTTAGCTTTGCCCGAGAGCGATTAGTAGGTCGGGCCCGATTATTTTGGTTAAACGAAGAGCGTCGTGTTGGTAGCTATCGTTATGCTTGGCCGCACATGCGTAACCTCTTCTCGGATCAATTTGATCCCGCCTACCTGCGGACTAATAGCACCACACCCGTTAGTAAGAATAGTTACAGCACTAGACCCGTATCCGCTTATAGGAGTGACCCTACGCCTCAGGATAGATCCTATCCCCAGAGAGGTAGTATTACCCAGAGTGTGTCTAGTCCCACCTATAGGAAACATAAGCCATTCCGACCCAAAAATTTTAACTCGAAAGAGGTTACTATTAGGGTGCTTGCTTCCTTAGCCTCGACATCTAAGCCCTCTGATATAGTGACTGATACCTCTGAGGATGCTTATGTGGATATGGAATCTCTGGAAGATGAAATTAATCAGCTAGGTGAGAGTCTTCCTTCACTTACGATAGTGCCTGACTCTCCTGTTGAACCTGAGGATGTGATTAGGACTGCACCCGTCACTGAGGACGAGGTAAGTTTCACTGACGCTTTTAGTGACGTTGAGGAGATTGGTTACCCTAGTGACCTGGAAGAGGATTTCTCCCCTGAGGAATCATCTCCAATCCCCTTCGACGATAATTTAGTCATGGAATCTTCTATTGACCCTGAGCCAGTAGACATTCCGGTTGAGTCGGTAGAGTCATCCGATGCTGAGAGCTTACATGTCACTGATTTAGGTGATGACTTGCTAGGATCCGACATTATATTGGTTGACCCAGGGTTATTAGAGGTTTCTACGGTATTGGTAGAGTCACCTTGGGATGGATGTTCAGTTTGGGATAAGCTTAGTGTGATACATCCGGGAGTTTGTCCTTTGATGTTATTATTGCCGCTTGGAACTCAAGCTAATTATTATACTCCCCATGATTCGATTTGCCCATCCCCCTATTCTGACTTAGACGATGTCCCCACCTCATGGGAAGAATTATGTTTGGATGACGATATCACTGAGGGCCCAACTGACTTTTCTTTGATGATAGCCCCTTCGCCTGAGGCCCAAGTTAGTTTGGAAATTTTATTGGATACAAATTTGCCTACTATTGAGACGATCACTATTTCTGACTTAAGTAAAATTTCTAATGATTTGGTGGATTCATTCTGGGGCGAAACGTTAACTAAGGATGAGTTTTCAGTGAGGATGAATCCACTATTCGAGTTTACTTTTGATTTTAAAGGCTTGCAACCGGAGGCGTTCTCTTGGACACTTAATCCATGCTTTGACGTTGAGTGTGACTTGGTTCCCCCTACGGAGTCAACCCTGTCGACTCTCCCTCCGGTTCCCTTAGCTCGAGTAGATGATTTAGTCATTTCTATCCCTTCATATTTTGAGAAGTTTATTATTCCCGCCATCCCGTTAAACTTACTTAGAAGGACGTGGGCGAACGTAGTTGATGACGAACGTTTTCCGCTGACTATTTATTATGATATTTTTAAATCAAAATTTAATTTTAAATTTAAAACGAAAACGTTGGAACCCACTACGTTAATTTTTGAATTTAAAGCACATGTGCCACCGGACATAATTCCGTTATTTTATACTATTAATTCAAGTCATGTGGCACATGGGTTCTCCCCTCATGGTTTTAATTTAATTAGGCGCATTTTTAATTTCTTGACCCTTCTAAATGCGTCCTTTAAATTACTTGTGTTTCGAATAGTCTTCCACCGTTATGTGAATGGTTTTGTTTTTGATAATCGAAGCTTGGGTAGCCTTCTTAGATGCCTCGTAAGCGATCACAAAGGCACGTGGGATCTTATTCTTCCCCACGCCAAATTAGCTTATAATAATTCCAAAAACCAGTCTACTGGTCTGTCACCAAACGAGATTGTCCATGGATACAAGGCCCCTGTGCCTATTGACTTGGTACCGGTGCCCCCAACATACAAGACAAGTCAGTTTGCACAATCCTTCGCCCAACATATTCATGACTTACATGCACGTATACGAGCTACCTTGACTATTCAATACGAGTCTTATCAGTCGCACGCTAATTTACATAGGAGAGTGTTGCACTTTAAAGTTGGCGATTTGGTCCTAGTCCGGTTAGTTCTCGAACGCTTGCCATCTGGAACCGTTAAGAAGTTGGCACCAAAGCGCGCCGGCCCTTTTCGGATTATCAAGAAACTAGGTGACAACGCTTTCGTTTTGGATTTGCCGGCTGATTGGGGTATCTCCCCTATTTTTAATGTCTCGGATTTGACGCTATTTGTTTTACCTCCACCTGAGTTGAATTCTCTGTCATCTTCTCCCTCCACTGAAAATTCTAATGGGTTGGGGAGTGGTAGTTCGGATGATCTCTCTCCTTCGGTCCCCGCAGGTATAACATCGGATGGTACGTTACCTTCTTTTACTCCTACTACTGACATGTTTCCCAGGTTCCCCAGGACATTTCTCACTCCAGATATGATACTCGCTGCGGAACCATTCACTATTCCGGATGGTACTACTTACCGCTTCCTCGTCCGTTGGCGTGACCACCCCCCTTCGGACGACTCTTGGGTACTCGTGACAGAGCTTCAATGTTTGGATGCCGAGCTTCTCCATCGCTCTCTCTCCACTCACGCATCAGAGATACGTGATTTTGAGTGGGGGAGGATTGATACAGCGCCACCGCTACTTGATGATGACCCGGTTGCCGAGGCGCTACGACATAAAGATCTGAGACGCCGTGATGACGCCGAAGGAAGTGCACGCTACCACCTACGCCCGCGGCGTGCTAAAACCGCCATGAAAAATTAGCCTAATTTTATTATTTTCATGCACTTTATTTTATATTTTGGGAATATAAAATTATCCTATATTTAAGTGATAATTTTATATTCATGGAATGTGTTATTTTTCATTTGGAACAATATTTTATTTTGGTGTGCATTTAGCCTTTTGGATGGATGAGATTACATCTCCATCATGGAGCGCTAAGAGTTATTGTAAACTCCTATTTAAGGAGGTGATTATGACGAATAAGATCATTGAATATTTGAAACCTAAAACTCCCTCTCCTTTGAGAATTTCGGCCAAGAGCTTTCTCCAAGCCGCCGACCCCTTGGTGGTGTGAAACCGCCGGCCCCCTTGTGTGGTGTGAAACCGCCGCCCCTTGCTCCCTCCATCCATTCGGTGCGACTCCGGCGTGGCTTCCTTGGTGCGACTCCGTGGAAGAAGGTTGCAAACCCCTTAGTGTGACGCCGGCGGATCCGTGGAGAGAGTGATTCTCTCACCTTATCTTTGTGTGAACTTTCATCCCGGTTGGGTAATCTCTTTCTTTGTGTGATTCTTGCTTTAGTTTGTGGAGGTTTTTCATGCACCGTTTTTTCTGCGATATTTAAATCCGTCGCTTGCAAAATCTGAATTTGAAGGTGTTGTTATTGAATCTCTTGTTGTCCGGAACGGGTAGATCCGTCTCGGGAGTGCAACGTGGCCTAGCCTCGATTTGCTCTTCCGTTCGGCACAATTTATGTGCCAACAAGGGAATTAATTACGACTCGAATTTCGATCGCTCTTAAAGGTTTTCCGCCGCTCCGAAACAAATTATTGCTGCGCTTGAAACGGCTATATTGAAATGAATAGATGCTTGTGTAGGTGCGGTGAGTTGTGTGCTTGTTGGAGAGGTAGGTCTTAAGGACGTTGTATCGAGTCCGGCTTACGGTGAGTTCTGTGCTTGTTGGAGAGGTAGGTCCTAAGGACGTGGTATCGAGTCCCGGATTTTGGGAACCAACTGACCTCTTTTCGTTCGCTTTTGGTCGGCGTTCCCTCTTTTTATTTCTTGTTCGGTTACGATTAGGAGTCCGTATTGTAGTCACGTCCGAATCACGGTCGTCACTACATCAGAAAAATTCCAAAAAAAAGTCAAATAGTTGACTGACACGCCCGTGTCACATGACCGACACGCCCGTGTCACGCCCTCGACGATCGTCGACTCCAGGTTGCCAGCTTGACGATCGGCCCTCATCAAACCAAGCTCGATACGCCTCCAGACACACCCGTGTCAAAATGTGACACGGGCGTGACAACTCCACCTGGCCTGACGTGACGCGCGCGACTTTGCGGCTGGACCGCGCCCAGATCGACCTCCCCGACACGCCCTAGTCACGCCCGTGACTGACACATGTCACGCCCGTGACTGACACATGTCACGCCCGTGACCTAGGGCGTGACCGCCACGATTTCAGCCAAAGTCAACTTTCAAGTCAAATCACCCGATCAACTCATGTACAGTAGCGACACGCCCCCCTGTCACGCCCTAGTCACGGGCGTGACCAACCCGAAATTTTGCCTATAAATAAGGGCTTTCAGAAAATTTTAAGGGTCCACTTTTTGACCATTTTGCTTAGGGGAGGTGCTGCCCGAATGACTTCTATGCTTATGTAAGGAGAATTTCTCCCTCTCTCTCTTAGTTTGTGTTAGCTTTCTTGCTTTAGCTTTTCATTGTAATAGCTTTTCAATTAATAAAAAGTTAGTTGTTTTTCCTCTCTTTATATAGTATCAAATTTCATTTGAATGCGCCTACCCAAAGTGATTTTTCGTTCCCTTTTTTGTGCTTTACTTTTCCTGTCTTTTAATTTTAAAGCTTTCATAATCTCGCTTAGTTTAGGATTTTATAGGCATTTCTAGCCGTTGTGCCGTCCGTTTAATTTTTGTTTTCAGCACTTTTTAGCTTTAGCTTTTTCTTCTTTATCATTTTCATTCATATAGGTTTTATAAAAACTCCCCTAAAAGTGTTCGTTTTTATTTTCTGTAACTTAGACTCTTTAGGATTGTAAACCTTTTTGTCTCTTTTTAATTTTATTCACTTTTTATGAGATTTTATAAAAACTTAAGAATGAAAAAGTCATTGTTATAATTTTTCGTCAACTTCATTTTAGCTTTTTAATTTCAAAACTTTTTAGTCCCTTTAATTTTATTTCATCTTTTTATGCATTTCTACCGCATTCTAGTGGTAGAAATGCAGTTGTTTTAATTTTTCGAGCACTTCACTTTTCCGTTTATTTGCAAAACTTTTCGCTCCGGTTAATTTTTATTTTCACTTTTTATGCATTTCTACCGCATTCTAGCGGTAGAAATGCAGTTGTTTTAATTTTTCAGCAACTTTGTTTTTCTTATTTCTGCAAGTGTGCGTGCGTATATGAGTTAGATTTTATTGCTTTATTTCAATTTCTGTAGAGTGTGTGCGTATGCATTTATTTTCCGCCTACTCATTAAGAGTTAAATGGCGCTCTGCTTTCATTTTCCGCCCACTCGTTTGAGTGGGACTTGTATTTTATTGCTTACATTTTCTTTCTTCTCACTTGAGTAGGAAAACTTTGTGCGTGTGTGTGTGTTTTCATTTATGTAGAGTGTGTGCGTGTTCGTGATAAATTTACTCCCACCCACTCAATTGAGTCGGGATCGCAATTTTATCGCTTTGATTTTATCGCTTTAATTTTATTGCTTTCTCAATTATGTATTGTGCGTGCGTGTAGGAGATAATTTTTATGCTTTATTTATCGCTTTCTTCAATTAAGAAGAGTATGTGCGTGTGTGCATTTATTTCCGCCTACTCGTTAAGAGTTCAATGGCGTGCTTTTATTTACCGCCTACTCAGTTTTGAGTAGGACTTGTCATTTCCCGCCTACTCAGTTTTGAGTAGGACTTGCTTTATTTAATTTTCTTTATGGTTTTGAAGTGTGCGTGAGTTCCTGCATCAATTAGCCTTCAATTTATCTAATTATCCTGTTTTTTTGTGTTTTCTCTTATAATTGTTTAGTGCTTAATTTAACACTCACGCTTCACCTAAAAACATAAAGCCGTCCCCATACCGATGAGTGGTTAATCTCTATTAGCCTTCGGCATCGAAGAGCATTGGGACATATAAAATGATTTGAAATAATTAAAGAACTTTATTTTTATTTTAATTTAAGGACTTATGGTTTGCCCCGGGTTAACGACGCATAGGACCACATAATCGATTTGTGGGCCCTATTTCCGTTATCCATACGCAACGCCGAGAGGCCGCACGTATGGACCGATCCCCCTTGGGTAAAGAGAACTGTGTACGCCCCCTCGAAAGAGGAGAAGCGTAGTTCTGCCGGTTGGGTTCCCCACCCAATAGCGGGGTTCTTAGCGTAAAGCGGGCATTAAGAGGAATCCTTCGCCGGTCTAACGATCGGTCGAATAGTCTTAATGTTTAGGTGAGTAATATTCCTAGAGATAAGTGCGCTCATATTTTTGGAACCTCCACGGCCAAGTGCCTTTTATTAATTTAAAAACAAAGTTCTATAATTGTTGAGAATTATTTTAGTCTTAATCCGATTCGATGTCGAGCGTTAACCCGTCATCGAACTAACTTAGCAAAATTCAACTCTCTTTCTTTCTGTTTTAATTAAACTAAAAAATCCCACCTTACTGATAGTAAGATAATAGTCTTCCTGGAAGAGTAGATATAATCAACGCGCCCCGGAGAACAATACGACCTCGGTATTCTCCCGAAGACCGAGTACTACGCGATAGGTGCACTTGCCTCCTCTCGTTAAAAAACTCGATATTTCTAACTCGGCCCGCAGAATCTGACCATTTCGAACCAACCACAGATGGTCTCGGTTCCGCGACCATCAACAATACATACAACTAACACAATTATTATGAGATTAATCTCTGATCAAGAAAGTGCAAGTCACAGAAGAAGATCTTCGTGAGAATATCTAAGAAGACATTCTGGAGTGATTATCCACTCAGATTTTGTCTAAGGGGAATTCATTCAGAATTAAGAAGTAACTTCAGAAGGTATGGGTAGAGAGAGCTCCAGCTATTTTGAGGTCAAGAAGGAGACAATCACAAGTCTCTTAAGAAGTAGATCATGAACTATTCTACAAAGAAGATCCAGACCCATATCTAGAATCCAAGAAGGAAGCTGCCAGTCAGTCAACTTCAAAGGAGATCAACCCTACTTAGTTCAGATTCAAGAAGCTTTGAAGAAAGCTAAGAACAGGTTGATTTCAGTCATCAGATTCATCAAGAAGCTGATCAAGAATCTTCTTATCCTTTCTCTCTCAACAAGGGTAAGAGTCCATCAAATTACTTATCATATTCTATAGGATCTTTTCAAAGATCTGAGTTGTAAGCCTATGTTATAAAGGCTAAGTGTAGGAGATTTAGATCTCTGAGTGGTAAGGCTGATTGAGCCTGAGTGTAGGAGATTTAGATCTCTGAGTGGTAAGGCTGTTTGAGCCTAAGTGTAGGAGAATTTGTTCTCTGAGTTGTAGGCCTTGTGGCAAGGCTGAGGTAGGGCTATTAGCCTGAGTTGTAGGAACCTTTCAGGGTTCTGAGCTATAAGATCTGTGGATCTGAGAAAAGGAAGGAGTTAGGCTGAATCTAGCATATTGCTGGTTAGGCGCAGAGGGAAAGTGGATGTACCCAGACCTTGGGGAACCATTATAAATCTGTTTGCAATCTGTGATTTGTGTTATTATAGTTTCTGTGATTGAATGTGCTGTGTTAGCTGTAGAGATATCTGATTTATATCAAAGAACTGTAGTTATATTCTGCCTTAAGTTAAAACAAGGATAAGAACCTATTCACCCCCCCCCCCCTCTTGGTGTTTAGGTTGTCTTGAAGTTAAAACTATCATCCGGTTCACAAAATAAAACATCACCAATCTAGACCAACCTGTCTGGATGGGCTTCACATAGCATGCCTATTCTATATTACACATTTCTGGATCAATATGCAAGACTTACTGGGGATTACAGGAATTAACCCAAAGGAACTCCCTTGATTCTCCACCTATTGGTGGGGGATTCCATGCACATGCCAAAATAAGTACTTCACATGTCCAAGAAGGAAGATCGTTACCCTTGGAGTTCTCTTTGGAGCCATGGCATAGATTTTCTATGTGGAGGGAAATGAGCGCCTCACTTTCCCCTATGCGGATCTAGCCTCGGATCCTACTTCCGATGAGGAAATCTCCTTCAGCACCTCCACTAAGATCCACCAAAACCTTAGCTCCAACTATGAGTTCTTTACTCCAAAATTGGGAGGAAATGAAGAGCGAGAGAGTGAGAAGTACATAGTAAGTTGCTCCTCCCAAACCCTCTGTACAAGTGGCCTCGGGTAAACCCCAGCCACACGATCCTTTCTTATCCTAAAGTAACACTCACCATTTGGAGTTATAAAGTCATCCCACCGCTTATCGGCCGCTGTTACTCCAAACCCCATTTGGCTTTCGTCGAGCTCTAGCAAACAATCCAATGTGGAGGCTTTCGTCGAACACTGCTCAACATTCGTCGAACGATGCTCAGCATTCGTCGAACGTTGGTTGACCATTGATGATAGAAGTGCAGCAGCAGCATTACATTCATCGAGCTCCAGTTCGACGTTCGTCAAGCGTCGGCTCGACGTTCGTCGAGTGCCGGCTCGATGTTACACCAGTTTCTGCATACACCTTTTTGGGCTGTTACACCAGTGGCTAGATTGGAAGCTAGTAGTCTCTTCCTGGCACATGCAGCATACAAAGGATCCAAAGTTTACCAAATAGATGTGAAGTCAGCCTTCCTAAATGGTAACCTTAAAGAATGGGTCTATGTTGAGCAACCATTAGGTTTTGTTGACTCTGCTAAACCTAATCATGTTTATTTGTTATTAAGAGCTCTCTATGGGTTAAAACAATCCCCAAAGGCTTGGTATGAGACTCTATCTAAGTTCCTTCTGGAGAATAAATTCTCAAGAGGAAATATAGACAAAACACTATTCCTAAGGGAAGTCAAAGGCAAGAACATCTTAGTACAAATATATGTAGATGACATTATATTTGGTTCTACTGATGAGTCACTTTGTACTAAGTTTGCCAAACTTATGCAAGGTAAGTTTGAGATGAGTAGCATGGGTGAACTCAATTTTTTCTTGGGTCTCCAAGTTAAGCAAACTATAGATGGACTTTTCATTTGTTAGTCTAAGTTCACCAAGGAGTTAATCAAGAAGTATGGCATGGAAATAACAACTTGAATGAGAACTCCTATGGGGTTCAGTATGTCTTAAGACAAGGATGGTGTTGGCAAGCCAGTTGATATCACCTTGTATAGGGGCATAGTTTGATCACTGCTCTATCTAATAGCCAGCAGACAAGAAATAATGTATGTCACTTGTGTTTGTGCTAGGTATCAAGCATGCCCTAAAGAATCTCACTATACAGCAGTTAAAAAATATTGAGATATCTAAAGGGAACACCTATTCTTGGCCTATGGTATCCCAGGAAATGTGATTTTGAACTTACAGGCTTTTCTGATTCTTCTTGGATAGGAGCTTTTGACGAGCTAGTAACATTAGATTCTTTCTAAGCATATTTCCTACTTATCTCTTCCTTTATATCTATCACATCTTCCTCTTCGTACATTGTGGAGGAGGATCTTGTAACACCTTGTAATGCCCATACAATATAGGTCCGACTGGGGCCCCACAACATATAGGCGTCACAGCTTTAATATTAAAAAGTGATATAAAGATCTACACATCTCAAAACACAGACAACAAGACAGCAGAAACACACAACAAACACAGAAGTTATCCATATCCATAGGAGTCGAACATGTCCTTAAGGCATTATAATAATCAAATGTCAAAAACTATATCAACAACAAAATAGTGTAATGTATCGTAGCACTTCTAGGATACCTCGGCGTGTAGACCGGATTATAGTTCACGGAACAAAACATTCAACACTTCATAAACTAATAAAAGAGAGAACACTTCATGAGGCTTAGGACTTTTTGGCTGACAATCTTGCTCCAGCGTGTGATACTTACCCTGTAAAATGTTTATTATAACGTTGGTCAGCAAATGCGAACCTCAACTGTGTAACCAACACATCTCCACCCGGCCATCCCTAGAGGACCCCAGGGCACTCCATCACCCTGTAGATTAGCACTTAGTATGCAAATGTACATAAACGTAGAAATTAAAGAAACATGTTTGGATTTCTCAAACATCAAACACATTTCAAGGTTGATCATTTAATAAAAGGGGCCTATAATGCAACATGTATGTAAACCTGGGTTTCACCCAAGGCACCTTATAGAGCGAATGAATCTGACAAATCATCACGCATAGCACACCACAATCATCCATACGGGTACTTCCAATTTCCCCTAACGGTATTCAAGCCGTAACACAGAACTCTTTCCTTGACCCCACCCACTATGGGTATCAAACCTGGGCTTGCATGTAAGCTCTGACTCGCATATCAGTTCCATCACACAAACAAACTGATGTTAAGAACCCTTGCTTGACCCCGCCCGCTCGTGGGCTTCATCACCCGGGCTTTTCAGAAGCTTGGCATTCTCGTTTGTTTCATAGAAGGGGGCTTGTCTTGCTGGGACACTCTCCACACATTACTTGCAATGCCACAGGCTAGACAGCCGACCATGGAGAACATATCCAGCCTTCACAATCAGCCTTATCAATTCCACCCTAAATCACCATTCGTTCTCACACGAAAAAGAGGGCAAACATCACAAATGGTTTCTTCACCGCATTTGGATTTCTAGTAAAATACCTAGTGCATGTCATGCAACATCACCGCATCAGACAAACAGTCATGATTACGGCTTCACCCACAATTCATAATCCACTAACAGAGCTGATTTCTAGTGCAACAACATGCTATGGATGGAATCAATCAACCTTGTGGCTCCTTTTGAATGATGGCAACCCGTACCCCTCTCATTTGAGAGATCTGGAGCCTAATTGCTTGAAATAAAGCAAAAAACGAATCGGATACCATGCACGCATCCTAAAAATCAAGAGGATAAATTTAGTTACCCTAAACTCCTCTTTCTAGCTATTGAGATCTTGGTTTGCACGAATGAAATTGTGCGCCTTCAAGTACTCTCAACGGATCTGGCCTCAGATTGATGAACGGAGCTCCGAAGCTTTGTCAATGGCATAAGGTGCTCTTCTTCTCCCTCCTCCAAACTCTCTCTTAACACCCTAAAGGATGAGAACAAGTGAGGAGGATGAACCCCTCATCCCAACTTAAGGGTCAAGGATGGACGATTCTTGGCCATAGGATCGATATCTAAGAAGATCGGGCGGCCTAATCTCACCATTTATGAAACTTATTTTATCTGCTACCACCGAGCGGTAGCTACCTACCACGCCACGGTTGCTCACAGAGCCACTTGCCTCTGCAGGATGCCTCGCTACTGTCAGCATTAGCGAAACCGCTATGCAGTAACCTCTCAATGCCTTCGACTCACACTTTTCATCTCAAGGTAAAGGGGCTACCACCAAGCAGTAGCTAACTAATGCCGCTCGCTACCACTCAATGCTCATGAAGCTCATGATGAAAGAAGGCTACCGCCGGTTGATAGCTTCCTATCGCCGCGCGGTAGCTCCCTGAGCCCCAAGTTCTATAAAACTGGGGTGTTACAACTCCTTACCCCTTAAAAGAGTTTTGTCCTCGAAATTTAGCATACACTCAAACACTAAGCGTAACTGATACAAAAAGTTCTGGGAAGTCATCCCGCATTGCTTGCTCGTGCTCCTAGGAGAATTCGTCTCTCCCGCAATTATCCCATTGCACTTTCACGAGCTTAACCTCTTTATTTTGCAACTGCCGAACTTCTAAATCCTCTATGCCAACCGAACGGACTCTCATCCTCAAGTCCTCTTCTACCGACACAATTGCCGATTTGACCAATACACTTACCTCTACCAAAGCTTTCCTTAAAACTGAGACATGGAAAACATCGTACAATCTACTCAGCTCTATGGACAATTCCAATCTATAGGCTGCTTCTCTAATACGTTCTGTAACTTCAAACAGTCCTAGAAATCTCAGGCCCGGCTTCTTGAGTCAACGAATCAGTGAAATGCCATTGAATGGGTTAATCTTTAGATAGACTCAGTCGCAAACAGCAAACTCCACATTCCAATGGCACATATTGAAATACTTTGCCTGCCAATCTCAGGCAACCTTCATGCGCTCCTGAATTGTTCACACCAACTCACAAGCATCGGCAACCACTTCCTTTCCCAAAATTTTGGTGTCTCCTGCCTCTTTCCAAGACATCGGAGTTCGACATCGCCTTCCATACAGAGCCTCATATGGTGCCATCTTGATACTCGATTGGAAACATTTATTATAGGCAAACTCCACCATGAAAAGGTGGTCTTCCCACATCTTCCTAAAATCAAGGGTACACATTCTCAGCATATCCTCCAGTGTATGATTTGTCCTCTCCATTTGACTATCGGTCTGAGGATGGAATGTCATACTAAATTTGAGCTTGGTGCCCAAACTCTTATGCACTAGTCTCCAGTTCTTGGATGTAAACCGTCCATCACAATCACTAACAATACTCTTTGGAACCCCGTGCAATCGCATAATGTTACGAACGTACAATTCCACCAACTTCTCTATAATGTCCTCCTTCTAATTCGGCATGAAGTGGGCAACTTTGGTCAAGTGATCCATAATCACCTAAATCGCATCGTTACCCTGCTACGACCGAGGTAACACATGCAAAAAATCCATTGAGATGTCATCAAATTTCCACTCAAGGATAGGAAGGGGATTCAGGAACCCACCCGGCCTCTGACACTCAGCCTTCACTAATGCACAGGTCTGGCACGGGTTCACATAAAAAACTACATCTCGCTTCATCCTAGGACACTAAAAGGATTCCTTATATCTAAGTACATCTTCGTACTGCCCGAGTGAATTGAGTACTTCATAAAGTGGGCCTCAAACATTAACTCCTCATAGAGGTTGCCAAACTGCGATACACATACCGTTCCATTTATCTTTAAGATTCCATCAACCATCTCCTAGGTACTACTCTCACCTTTTTAGCTTACGCCATAAATGGCTGGAACTCTACATCTACACTGGTCACTTCCCAGATGCGATCAGATAAGTCGCTCTGTAACTTTATCCAGTTCAATTGAGCCATTCTAGTCTCGCCTCTTGTTACACAATCAATTCCAAGGGACTCAAAGTCCCGCACCAACAGCTCATCATGAGCTTCAATCAAATTCCCTTGTCTAGAGTATTTTCTGCTCATGGCATCGGCCACCATATTGGCCTTGCCTGGCATATACTAAATCGCCATGTTGTAGTCCCCAAGGAACTCGACCTACCTACGTTGTTGCTTGTTTAAATCTTTTTGTATCCAGAAGGTACTTCAGGCTTTTGTGGTCTGTGAAGATCTCCACCTTCGCACCGTACACATAGTGTCACCACAACTTTAACAAAAAAATTACCGCCGCCAGCTCCAAGTCATGGATGGGGTAATTCCACTCCTGAGGTTTTAACTGTCTAAACCCAAAGGCTATCACATTTCCATGTTGTACTAACATGCAACCCAAATAGTAACCCGACGCATCGCTGAAAATCTGAAATCCTTCTGTCCCTTTGGGAAGGCCTAGGATTGGAGCCGACATCAACCTTTCCTTCAAGGTATCAAATTCTTGGTTGCATTCCTGAGTCCACACAAACTTCTGGTACTTACGAGAAAGAGATGTGAGGGGCGAGCTATCCACGAGAAGTTCTCCATAAACCTTCTATAGTACCCGACGAGCCCAAGGAAACTCCTGACTTCCGCCATGGTTCTCAGAACTGGCCAATCTTCGATGGCCTCAACTTTTGCTGGATCCAACGCCACCCCATCACAACTAATCACGTGATCCAAAAAGGCCACCTTCTCTAACCAGAACTCTCAATTTGAGAACTTAGCATAAATTTGGTTTTCTCTCAAAACCTGCAAGACTACTCTCAAGTGCGTCTCATGCTCTGCCTCTGATTTAGAGTATACCAAAATATCATTGATGAAGACCACCACAAATGAGTCCAAGTATTCCTAAAACACTCTATTCATCAAATCCATGAATACCGATGGTGCATTCGTCAACCCGAGCAACATCATCAAGAACTCAAAGTGGTCATACCTTGTACCAAATGTTGTCTTGGGTATGTCCTCATCTCGAATCTGCAACTGGTAATACCCTGACTTCAAGTCCAACTTGGAGTACACCACTGACCCTACCAACTAGTCGAACATGTCATCTAAACATAGAATCAGATACTTATTATTAACGGTCAGTTTATTCATCTCACGAGAATCTATGCACAAACGCATACTTCCATCTTTCTTCTTTCCAAACAACACCAGCGGGCTCTACGGCGAAGAAATGAGCCTAATATACCCCTGCTCCAACAACTCCTACAGTTGTACCTTGATCTTGGCCAACTCCTTCATTGCCATCCTAAAAGGAGGACGTGACACTGGCCTAGCTTCTGGCAGTAACTCAATCGAGAAATCGATCTCCCGCTAAGTAGGTGCTCCTGGAAGCTCCTCAGGAAATACATTCTCGAATTCTACAACAACCGACACGTCTCTAATTGATAACTTAAAAAGGTGAACTTCCAACAAAGCTACAAATGCTACTCCTCCCTAATTAACTACCTACATCAATTGAATGGACAAAATTAGGGAGTAGGCCACCCCACTAAGGTCCTCAAACTTGACTTCTTCCTTTCCTTTGCTTCTTAGGGTCACCACCTTTGATAGGCAGTAAATACTGGCCCGTTTCTCTGCAAGCAAGTCCATTCCCAAGATCACATCAAACTCGGCTAATGGTAGGACAGCTACTATCAATACGAAGTCAACTCCGTCTAGAATCCAGCCAATGCGCCCTTTTGTCCCCGTAGTCATGGAAGACCCATTGGGCATGCGCACCCTAAGCTCTGCATCCGTCAAAAAGGGCTCGACCCCAATTATTTGGATAAAGCTTTCAATAAGAAAGGAGTGCGACGCTCCCGTGTCGAACAACACCCTAGCGAGATAATTGGAAACTAGTATGATGTCTAGTACACATGCAACACAAATAAAATGTCGCGAAAGTCTAAAGCTAAAAAAAACAACTTAAATTTTCCCATATCTATCATCAAATCGACCTGTCGAATCGCTTCCTGCTGCCCAAGATTGGAGGCCCTTAGATGCAGATGTTGGAAACAGGAAGCGGTCGAATCTACCAATTTCCCTTTCTCTGCGGTACTCGGACTAGAATGCACTGACTGCTCCTTCCTTGGCTCTGGTTCAGCACCACCATCAATACAAAATCGAGTTATGTGACATGGCGTACCACACGTGTAGCACGTTGGTGGTCCCTTGAAATGAGATCCCCCCCAGCATCGTATTGCTCTTCTATCCTAACCTGAAGGGACAATGTTTCTTCCTCCACTTATTCCCTTCTAACTTCCCCGACAATTGAGAAGGCTTTCCTTCTTCCCGCTTCACGATATGACCCTTGTGGAATTAGGTTCGCTCCATATCACTTTCCAATGTCCTAGTGGCCACAAACAACTCATTGAAGCCCACATTCTTGAGAACTATTAGGGGTTATCCCAAATTCTCTCTCAAACCATGATAGAAGAGGTTGTCCTTCTCCTCATCATCAGCCATGGTCGTTCCCGCATAACAACCTAAATGAGTAAATTCCTGAACTTACTCATCCATGGTTTTGTCTCGCTACAGCAAGTGCCAAAACTGCCTCTAGAGAGCTAGCCTTGTTGATGATGGAATAAATTTCCTTAGGAAGTCATTCTTGAACACATCCATGGACGGGGTGCATCAAGGAAATTGGCGGCCTCTATGGCTCACGCACCACAGTTTTGTGTTACCTTCTAGCATGAAGGTTGCAAATTGGGACTTTTTATCCCCTGGTGTTTCTTTTGCTATCAAGAGTTCTTGAATCCATGCTAACTTGTCCTCGACATCAGTCGGTGTACCGATACCCTTGAACATTGAAGGATGGAAACTTAAGAAATACTTTATCTACCGGTATCCTTGCCCGACAACAACTCTCTCAATCAATGGCTTTGCCGTCCTGGCTTATCCACCTAGTGTGACCGGTGTCGCTACTAGAGTAATGAGAGTTGTTACCTCAGCAATAGGGGTCACAACTTGTGATGCTGCCACAGCTTGGGCCGTTACCATTGCCTCTGCTAACATGCGACAAAAATCGGTCGGGGATGCACCCATTCCCATTGGACCTGAAGCAGTAGCACTGCTTGCCGAAGGCTCCTCTCGCGGCTTTGACGTCCTTATCTCATCGCTAGAACCCTTAGCAAAGCAAGGTAAAATAGGAATCAGGTGTCACAACCCGCATTTTCTCCGCATTAAATGATATATCAGAGTAAGGAGAAAGCACGCGTCATGATGCCACGTCAGTAAGGGATAACTACAGACGTCAGGCGGGACCACAACTAAACACCTTTTAGGAAGATTTATAATTTATTTTAAGGGAAACCAGATTTAAGTTAAGCAATAAGCTGTATCCCTCAGCTTAGTGGATCAACTAGTCCACGAGTAAAAATATTGTTATGCACTGCGGAAAACACTTTAATTAAGTTGATTTTAACATCCTACATGAGTATAAACATCCCCGAAGGACAACTCATGCTATGCAAGACTCTAACTTATATTAAGTATAGGAAATATCTTTGCTCTAACTTGAAAATAGCGTTTTAGTTTTGAAAGAGATGACAGGTATGCAATATTAGCAATGATCTTTTTATAAGTTAAAGTACCTAACATGCAACCTAGCATAAAGCCTTCCCAGAGAGCAAGTATAAACGACCATAGAAAATAGGCATACTTAGCAGCTTAGCAAAGTAATTAACATTTCAAAAGAAAATCACCAGTGGGCGTCAACAACCTGACACGAACCCACTGGTGAGCATGTATGTCTGTACTATCAAGAGAACATCCAAAACTACCTCACAACTGTGAGGAAGACCTCTACAACACAGCAGTCCACTAGCAAACTCCAAAAACTTAGCCACCCAACCGGCTACTACCTTGAACCTGAGGCATTCAAAAGAAGAACACCTCAGCAATAAAAATACAAGTGGCAAAAGAAAACAATGAGGTATTAAGTGCAAAGTAAGAGATGGGTTACCAAACCCGAGTACAAAAAATTCTGAAGACCTCAGCTCGATAGCCAAGTAAATATAAGTACAGTAAAATCTGAAGTAAATAAGTCAATCAAATAAATTCACCAAGTGCGGAATGAAGCCATGCTTCGACAATGTCTGAAAGGATTAGCATAAAACATAGAATGAACTAGAAGCGAACTGAGCATAAAACTGCTCGGAAAAGCGTGAATCATTAACACTTGGCAAAAAAAATTAGCTGGGTAGAGTTGGTGACCAATTGTCCCATACCAGGCTCCCAAGCCCAAATGTCCCAAAAAGAAAGCCCTGCGGTGGTGGCCACTTGTCCAAACCCAAACCAGCAGTACTCAGAAAATAAAGACCAAGCACCCGCCAAGTGCAATGATCCACAACCAATGTCCAGTTGGTGGTCCTTTATCTACTGCCAACCTTCATAGCCGAAGAAACATCAGGTCCTACCCAAATCCCAAGTCTAAACCTTAAGAAAACTTAAACACGTCAAATTGAATAAAAACGGTGAAAAAAATTCTAAGCCCCGACAAATTCGTCCTTGGACCCAATTATGGGTACATCCACTTTCCCCCTCTACCTATCTAGCAGCATGCTAGAATAAGCCAACTTCTCCAATAATTCAAATAAAAAAGATCTTACAGCTCAGATCCACACCTTGGATCCTATAACTCAAAGTGACAACACTCCTACATCCTCGAACTCTTTCTAAGAATCCTACCTCAGGTTCTCTGTAAGAACCCAACTTCTGACCTTCCCAGAATCCCTACACTTAGGACTACAATAGAAGCCCTACACTCAAATTCACAGGTTAATCCAACCTCAGTTCCTCAACAAAACCCTACATATAGATCTCATAGAGATCTTACAAAAAAAATAAAGTAGTTTGTTATAATAAAACTAGACTCAGTGTTGACTTCTCTTTGAGTCTTCTTAGTCTTTGTAGTGACAAAGCGCTCCTTTGAACAATACTAGATCTTCAACAAATTTTTCTTGATGGCAGGAGCAGTGATGAAACTTTCATAATAGAATTCTTCTTCCTCTAGAAGGATTTATAGATATGAGAACTTTAGAAATCCTTGTAGAATTTGGTGACTTTCCTTCTTTTGAAGATAGAATTCTTATTCAGGAACTTTTTCGGCTTATCTCTTCTTAGAAATTTCTATTCTATTAGTTTTGACATCCTGATAGCAAAGTTTTTAAAAGTTTGGGTTTTGACATCCTGATAGCAAAGTTTTGACATCCTGATCTCAAGAAATTTATAGGTCTTACATCTTTAACAGACGGGAAGAAACAAACGTATCTGATGCCTTTCCAAAAAAGACTGATTTGACATTTGCTTTTGACGTTGACGATAATTTGAAATCCCATAATTTGAATTCAGCATAATGTTAAATTCTCTTCACACGACGTATTTTGACTTAGCCAATCTTTCTGTCTGAATATAAATTGAACACAAAGTTATTCAACTTGGAACATTTTCTTCTTCTGAGGCACTGTATGTTAAGAATTAACACAATGCTAGCATCGTGTGATGTCTATAAAAATGATGCTTCTGTACTTAGAATTCTTTGAGTGTAAGTTGAGATCTTCTTCTAAACTTTGAGAAATTATGTCATCGCGTGATGACTATTAACACGATGCTACTTGCCTTTGATCTTTTCTTTTACTTATGTGGTATTGTGTCATTGTGAGTTATCCATCAACATGACACTTTTAGACTTAGAAATATTCTTCTTCTATCTACAGACCTTACACAAAGATAGCATTAAGTGATGTCTATTATCACGACACATTATCAGTTAAACATGATGATTTTATACTTGAACCTAGTTCTTCTTTAGTGGAGATATGGCCTCGTTTGATGGTCATTAATACGATGCTTCTATACTTAGAACTTTTCCTATTATGATAGTCAAGCTGATCATGCGTGACTTCACAATACTTATTATGAATGAACTCATTGTTATTGTATCTTCACTCGACGCTTCTACACTTAGACCAATTCTGTGATGTGATTGAGTGCTCCATTGGTCTATATTGTTCCCCTATCTCATTTAAATTTATTTATATCAAATTAAACTATCTGAGCACATGCCAAGTCAGATAGTCATTAAATACAACATGTACTTATCATTGTCATGTATACTTCTTCAAATCTGGAACATTGAGGGCAATGTTTCCAACAAGTCTCATCTAATACAACATGAATAGATTCTTCTACTACTTGAGTTTTCTTTTTGAATACCCTATATATTTTGCTATGGTAACTATTTCCAATAAAAGTACCCTCATGACTCTTTTCTGCAAACATTGTTAGATAGGAATTTCCATTATTTAATATAAAGCACTTGCTCCTAAAAATTCTAAAGTAGGATAGGGTTGGTTTTCTGCCCTTCACCAATTCATAAGGATTCTTCTTGTGATCCTTGGTGATTGAGACCCTATTTAGCACATAGCATGTTATGTTGACAGCCTTAGCCCAAAAGTATTCTGACAATGAGGAGTCACTCAATATAGTTCTACTGGCCACAGTAAGGGTTATATTCTTTCTCTCAGCCACCTCATTCTGTTGGGGGGTTCTGGGAGAGGAGAATTCTTGTGAGATACCTTGGCCTTGGCAAAAATCTATCATAGCACCAGATGCACTTCTCACTTTGACCACAGTGCAGTCCATCACATTCTAGAGACACTTGAAAATTTTCATAAAGGTATCAAGAATATTTTACTTCATCTTAAGGAATAATACTCATGTAAATCTAGAATAATCATCAATAATCATAAAATTATAGGACTTCCCTCTTAAACGTGAATTGGCATTCAACCAAAGAGATCCATGTGCAATAAATATAGGCACCTAATGGAATCATTGTGTGTATTCCCTTAAAGGTGTCCCTAGCTTGCTTGCCCATATGTCATGCATGACATGGACCATCTTTAATGCATTTCAGATTAGGTCCATCTCTAACTAGGTTTTTAGAAAATAGTTTGCTAAGTGACTAATAATTTAAGTATGCCAATCTCTTACGTCATTGAACACAAAGAGATTCTTTTTCATTAGCTAAACAAATAGGAATTGAAGAATCTGAAAAAATAAAATTCAAGCAATAAATATTTCTACTCCTAGTGTGGTGAGAATTATCTTGAAGTCAAGTGACATTTTAATTAGGTACTTATCTTTATGGAATTCAATGACATAACTTAAGTCACAAGTTGACTTATGCATATGAGTTTCTGTTACAACCCCTTTACATAAGCTACCTTAGCAATATAGACTATGTCATTGGCAATTATACCATAGCCTTTAGTAACCCCTCTATCTAAACCTCCAAAGATAACTCTAGGTCCATCTTTCATAAGGGTATATTCTTTCAAATGGCTTCTTATTCTAGTCATATATTTGGAATATCTACTATCCAAGTACTAAGTTGACATTTTGTTAGCCTTTGGACAATCCTATAAAAAGAGTTTAGTTTACCATAGAGACCCAACAAAGCTTGGGCCCTTGGTTCCTATTAGCCATGACAACATTTTATTGTACAAATATTATTGACAAGTTTAGAATTCTTTGCCTTAGGGATTGTTGGGTTATACCAATAGTCTAAGACAAAGTGGCCATCTTTTTCACAGCACTAGAATTCATATTTGTTATACCTCATCTGCTGAAATTAATTTTGTGTAGGATTGGGGGGCTTACATTCATAATTGCAGACTTGCGCATTTTTCTCATTTCTTTGGCTAATATTGTGTCTGTGTGCATTATATATATAATGGTCTACACATCCATAGTTTTTCTTTGGGAGAGGCCTTTGAGGAATGGCCTTTTATGCCCTTGAGTGTTGGTGCTGAGGTGCCAAATACAAATGATCCAAAATGTTTCATCTGGATATCTTTATGGGGTGCCTTCAATGCACTCAAACCAATATCCTTTCTTCATCTCTAGTGTTGTTCCTTTTTGACTCCATTGTAGGGGCATCTTTTTATCCAATGCCCATACATACTATATTGGTCATAGTTGTTAGATGGCAATAAGACCTTTTGGAAGGTTGTTTGTGTTAATGGTGCCTTCCCCTTGTTGTCTTTCCTATTTTTGCCTATTTAGTGTACCCTACACCATATTTATATAGTGCTAAGAAGCTGCCAATTATGTGCAGTACATTTGGTGGCTTGGAGAACTTATCCATTAGCTTTCTCTTAGCTAGTAACTTCTTCTCAAGATCCTTAATGATCTTATTTTTTTACTGATAGCTCCAATTTGAATTATTAATGCTCCTCTAAGCTTGATTAGTTCAACACTCATTTGAGTTAGCCTTTTAGCTTTCTTAAAGAGTTCAGAATTGTCAAGCTTGAGAGAGTCAATCTCTTTAGCCTGAGACTTGGGTAGAACATTACTCTTCCTTAGTGCTTCCAATAGGGCACCAAACTTGTCCACCAATTCATTATATTCATCTATTGATTCAAAATCATCCTAATCATGAGATGATAAGCATGCTTCTAACTCGACACCAGTCTCACAATAAGATTCTGATTTGGATAAAGATGCTTTAATATTTAACTAATCAGGATGTGAGTCATCTTGATCTTCCTCATCATCCAAGGCCATCAAGCCATGGAATTCTTCTTCCTCATTCATACTATCACACAATGATAGGGGAGCTCTAATTTGCACCCTTGCATCTGGGTTGCACTCCTTGTCCTCTTCCTCTAGCAGTGGAGTAAACCCTATATAGACTTCTTCATTTTCTAACTTAGATGAGCCTGAGTCACTATCACTCAAGCTCTTCTTCTTAGCCATAAAGCTCTTTTTTATTTTTTGCTTTTATGAGCTCTTTTCTCTTCAAACTTCTTATAAACCTCTCTCTTAACTAGACAGTCAGCAATGACATGTCCGGGCCCATGGCGATAATAATAAATATTATATGTATTAAATTGTTTATTTTGTTTTTAATCATATATGTCCCTCCTGAAGTTATTCTTTGATTTATCACTATTGTTGTTCTTCTTCCTTGAGATAGAGGAGAATAGAAGCCTATTTTTCTATTATCTCCTCTTGTTCATCATCTTATTAAGTTGTTTTGTGAATAAGGTAAGTTCATCATCAAAGAGTTTAACATCAGAACTGATGGATTTAGAATCTTCTGACTGAGCTGGTCTTCTAGGAGGAGAGGGGGTCTTCTCTCTACACTTCCTGGAGATTTCCTCCTTGAACGCCATAGTTTTCTTCCTAATGATGGATTTGTCATTCTCCTCCTCAGCTTTTCTTATATTCAAGTGCATCTTATGGGATAGCAATTTTCCAAACAAAATTTGGGGTTGGATGTTGCCAAGATTACCCTTTTCTCTTATTTCACAAATCTAGATATCCCATTCTTTGTTGAGGGATCTTAAGAACTTGTGATTCAGGTCATAATTTGAAAATGACTCTTATAGTCCTTTAAACCATTCACACTTTTGAAAATTTTCTCAAAACACTCAGCATTAGAATCCTTCTTCCCCTGTCTAAATACTTTATTTTCCTAATTCAATAGGGATTTCCTATCATCCCTTATCTCATCAATGCCTTCCATCTAAATAATCAATGTATCCTGCATATTGATGGATAAATTTAGGATTTAGAAAAAGTAGATGATAAGGATGTTCTCCAATTCTATATCTAATAATGTCATGTGTACCATATAGTCTATAGTAAAAGAAACTTAAGAAAAATATCAAGGTCATATTTTCAGGGGAACGTCGGTTACTTCTACTTCGAGGAGATAACTTTTATCTCATCAACAAATTTTTTAAAATTTGTTTTACTTAGCTAAAAAGAGAAACAAATTGCAATTAAGAAATGGGTTTAGGTAATATTTAAAAGACTAGTACTGTAATGCCCAAATTTCCTGAAAATAATAGAAAGATGATCACTGGAGGTTACCGCTAGGCGGTAAAGCTAGCACCGGTGGTATCCAGCGGATTTTAATTACCAGTGTCTCTAGATGGTACCTCCTGGTAGTAGAAATACCGCGTTGTGGTAGGGAATCATTCAATAAAGTCAGCATAACGATGCGTCAAATTAACGACCGCTCGGCGGTAGTGTGATACAATATGGTAATAGCTAATGAATTAATTCAACCTTTGTCTCTAGAAAGGACTACCCAGTGGTAGGGGTATCTCTAGTGGTAGGATGCCACATGTCATGACGTGTTAGGGCGGGTGTTAAGCGGCAAAGCAGTTTTGGATGAAACCACCGCAACCACCTAAGTTACCATATGGCAGTAGCGATTTACCACGCGGTCGTAGCTATTTTGAAATGAAATCTCAATTGAATCGTGACAATCCATTCCTTCTAAGCTTGATATAATGTGGTTATGGGTAAACCATGTGGCTAAACATGGGTAGTGAGGAGAGATGGTTCATTTTCATCTCTTTCATTCTCTATCTCTTCAAGTTCTTATCTCTCTCTCTCTCTCTCTCTCTTCTAGTGTTAAGGAAGAAGAGGAAAGAAGGAAGGAAAGAAAAGAGAAAGGTTGTTATAGCCTTTAGAGAAGCTCTAGGAAGCGTTCATGTTGTTGGATTAGCAAGCCAAATCTAGATCCGTGGAGTGGAAAGTGATGTGTCCATTTATATATGGATCAAGTTTGTGTTCATGGATCCAAACCAATTGACAAGGGTAATGATTTTCCTTCTTGGAAAAATGAAGTCCTTTATTTGGCATAGTTTCATGAAGTCCCCCACTAATTGGTGGAGAGCGAAGGGATTTCCAATGGTTTGAGAAATGATATCCCCAGTAATAAACTTGCATATAGAATTTGTAATCGAAGTACGGAAAAAGCATGTTGTAAGAAGCCCATCTGGATAGGTTGGTCCTGATTAGTGATGGTTATTTTATTGATTTGTATGCCCGAGATGACTCCATGGTTAAATGTGTAGTTTATGGAGTCATGGGGTGTGCAGATTGTAACATTGAGAGTACTGGAGTTGGTCTCCAAGAAAACACCCAAATTTTGGTGAAGAAATAATGTTTTGTCCCCTACCATACCACAGTAGTGCTATCGCTAGTGGTAGCTCCCAGTGAGCTATATTGTGAAGATTGCAACCCCAGGTCCTGTGGACAAGGTGGGTGGCAAGTTAGGTTGTTGCACCTGGAGTGCCCAACTATAGTGTCCATGAGTGCCAGCCTTGAAACATAATAGGGTTATATATATATTTGTTACAAGAAAGGCGAGGTTGACCTATGTAGTGTCATCCGCCTTGATTATCATGGATTTTTGTGTTGGCATGACGCTTTGAGCAACGGGAAATAGTTGATCTGTACCTGCATTGTGTCGTTCTTATACTTTATTGCCTAATGAATTGGCATAGTTAGAGTTTTAGGCTACGGGCCAGAAAGCCTGGAATGCTCAATTTTGACCATCAATCTGGGACTGAGGAGGGTGATGGTCTTGGGAAAGTCCAAAACACCAAATTTTTACCATCGATCTAGGATTGTGGATAGTGGTGGGCCTGGGAAAGTCCAGAACACCGAAAATGTGCCTTAAGTACATGGGGCGTGTGGACTTTTGTGCCAAGATCTATGTTGGTTGGGATATATATTGCAATTATGTAGTTTATAGGGAAGGAATTATGCTACCCCGAAAAGGGGGTGGGATCGTTATAAATTGGTGAGCTAAAGCTGATTGTTGCCTTGTTTTTCCACATCTTGGTGGTCATGCTTGTGCACGTGCTGGAGAGCTAAGTGGAAAGTAGAGGGTTGAAGTCCCTTATGCTGTGTTGATAGGCCCTCCACGGCCCAAAGGCAAATTTGTTGCTATTTTCATGTGTAGTTGGCCTGTGTGTCGATGTATGTAATATACTTTTATGAAGAGAACTGTTGTAAGGTATTAAGGCCAAAACACTTTGTGTATTTTGAACATCATTCCTATGGTGTTGTTAGTGGACATTCCTGTATTGGGTTCTAAGTAAATTTTAAATACATCTGCTAGAATGCAAATCTGAGTTAGGACGCGTTAATGATTTGGCTTCAATGCGTAACTCCACTAACTGTCCATGAAATATAGCTTGGGGCCCCGGTCAAACCTTCTGTTATACTCTTTGTGGTGGATGGGGGTGTTATAATTTGGTATCAGCCTCTTGAGTCGGTCTTCCTTAGTCAAATTCGTGGTCAAATTCTTTTAAGGGGTAGTGAACACATGTGTGTGTCACCATTATAACATGAAATAACCCATGAATGTCCACTTAGGAATGAAAATACACATGTTTATAGAACTTATGTGTTCCTATTATTGTTGTGCAATATTATTTGCTTCTTAATTATGTGTTTCATAATTATAGGCGACTAGAAGCTGTGTGGGGCTATCTAAATCCCAGTGCTCGACAGAGATTAGTGCACCAACTGATGTGCCTACACCTCCTCTGTCTGCATAAATGGTTCAGATGATAGCTGAAGTGGTCTTTGCAATGATTAATGCCAACCTAAAAGGCATGTGTATCCCCCTGTCCCTGTGGTTTCTTCTATGCCGGCTGGTGAACTTGAGCACATTGTAATAAGAAGAGACTCAGATCAGTAGTTAAACATGTGTTTGGTGCAAGGAGCGCACACAGTCAAGGAAGGTGGAGTAAGAAGGCTAAGTATACGGGAGCAGCTTCTTCTGCTATTTCTTAAGTGAAGATAGGGAGAAGCATGCTCGCTTGCTACACATGTGGCAAGGTAAGACATATGGCTTGAGATTGTTGGAGTGGTCGTCCAAAGGTGGAGAAAAAAGACGAGTGCATTATATGCTGAAAAGGGAAAGGCAGTGCAGTCAACTGCATCCAAAGCGCAACCCCACGTAGATAATCTTGGCCAACCGGAGGCCATTAAACAAAGTGATGTTTTGGCATGCTTTATCTTGATTTTGGATCGTCCAGCGAGAGCACTGTTTGATATATGAGCCTATAATTCTTTTCTATCTGAGGACTTTGTGGTGTGTATCAGAGTGCCTTCTTTTGTATCGATAGATAGAGTTAATATATTGCTGCTTAAAAGGTGCTTGATGCGCATGAATAGATCATATTGTGTTAAGGTGTGGATAGGAAATCATGATTTTGGATTGGAAGCATCAGTACTACCAATATATAAGTTTGATGTAATCTTTGGCATGGACTGGCCCTCAGAGCAGTGTGCTTGCATTGATCGCAACTCAAAGGAAGTCATACTAGGGCAAAACACCGAACGCGAGACTAAATTTACTGGTATGCAAGGATCAAGCAAGATACTGATGTCTACTCTCCAAGTGGTCAAGGCAGTTTAGAATGGCGCAGAGTTATTCTTCACTATATTAGAGGTTGTAGAGCCAAAGTATAGTTTGAGTGATGTTCCTATTGTGTCAAAGTTTGCAGATGTGTTTTTGGAGGATCTCCCTAGACTTCCACCCCAGAAAGAGATTGGTTTCATTATTGAGTTGGTTCTAGGTACGAAACCTGTGTCACGCTCACCATACTGAGTAGCGCCAAAGGAGATGGTAAAGTTGAAGGTAGAGTTACAAGTATTGTTAGAGCAAGGATTTATTAATCTAAGTATGTCTCCTTAGAGTGCATCGGTCCTCTTTGTGAAGAAGAAGGATGAAAGCTTATATATATGCATTGACGATCATGAACTAAACAAGCTGACAGAGAAGAACAAGTATCTGATTCCGCAAATCGATGATTTATTTAATTAGTAGGTTGGATCGACTGTCTTTTCGAAGTTGGATTTGAAGTCTGACTATTTGCAGTTGAGGATTCGAGAAAGTGATATTCCCAAGATAGTGTTGTGTACACGCTATGGGCATTATGAATTTACTATGATGCCTTTTGGGCTCACTAATGCGCCATTAGTGTTTATGGACTTTATGCACAAGACCTTGAGAGAGTATTTGGACATGTTTGTGATCGTATTTATTGACAACATACTTGTATACACTCAGTCAGAAGAGGATCATGCGAATCATTTGAGATTAGTTCTACATACCCTGAGGAGGAATCAACTATATACAAAGTTCTCTAAGTGTGAGATTGGCTATATTTAGTGGATTTTCTTGGACATATAGTAAGTGGAGAGGGTATTGTTGTAGATCTGACAAAATTAGTTATAATACGAGAGTGGCCTGCACTTGTTTCTATAGCAGAAGTCAGGAGTTTCTACTGGGTATATTGGGAATTGTGTACCTGATTTGAAGAATCCCTTTCAACTCAATGATATACACAAATTCATATTTGATGTATGTTGAGTTTACTTGTGCAGGTTCTATGTTGAAGAAAATAAACTAAGTACAAAAGTGTCGAGACACTAGACAAGTGTCGACACCTTTGTAAAAGCTGTGCTGAGACAAGGAATCAAGTTGTGTCGACACTGAAGACTAGTGCTGACACATTTATGCAAGTTGTGTTGAGACAAGAAGCTAGCAGTGTCGACACACTTGATTGTTATCGACACCCTTATAAGAGAAGTGTTGACACCCAGGATTGGTGTCGACAGAATTTAAGTACATAAGAGTCAACACCTAGAACTGGTGTCAATACCTTTATGCAAAAGCTCTCAATACAGAAATTCTTCTAAGTCCAGAATTCGAAGCCTGAAGTTCTGATACACGTCAGAACTGTCAGATGTCAGTTGATTAACTAGGGCAGCCAGTCACTCTTGCCAAAGCCTATATAAGGATACCAATACAAAAAAAACGACATAGATTTTCTCATTCTTCTCATCTCTGTCTGTCAGATCAATTCAACAGAATTTTGAAGGTGGAGATGAGGCAGATCATGGATCAACTCCAATATTCTCCAGCCAAGTTCAACCCTACCTTCTCCTTCAAGAAGCTTTGAAAAAGCTAAGAAGGGTTGAACTATTTATTGTCAATCAAGTTCAAGGAAGAAGATTACTCATCAAGATCTGATCAAGAAGATATCACATGTTTCTTTCCTGCTGGGTTATTTATCAAATCTCCAATTCTAATCTACTTTAATTCTTATTTTGTAAGATCTGGTAGCAGATCTGAGGGGAAGGAGATATATATATCTTAGAGCTGTAAGCATAAATTATAAAGGATGAGGTAGGGTTGAGAGACTGAGGTAGGAGAAGGACTTTCTCTAAGTCGTAGTAACAGTTGTGTTCTGAGGGTGTAGAGCAAGGGTTTGCCTAAGGTGTAGGAGTGAAGGTGCACTCTGAGGTAGGATTCTTGAAGGGAATCTAAGTTGTGGGATCCAGCTGGGCTCTGAGGTGTAAGATCTGAGGATCTGAGGAAAAGAAACGAGGAGTTTGGCCGAATCTAGTTCATTGCTAGATAGGTGAAGGGGGGGAGTGGATGTACCCATAATTTGGGGAACCACTATAAACTTCCCGTGTGTTGTGATGTGGTTTGTGCTATGAATGGTAGATTAGATAAGTGTTGATCTTAGTTTATCTATTTTCTTGATTGTTGTGGTTGTGTTAACTTCCTCACAAAAGAAATTTTTGTGTCCATATGTAGCCAAGATATGAATAAATTTGAATTGGACCTATTCATCCCCCTCTAAGTCAATCAGTTTCCTAAAACAAACACTTTACAATTGGTATCAGAGAAAGGTTCACTATGAAGGCATAACACCTTATGAGAATCCTAATGATTAACTGGGATCTAATCATGGCTCAAAGAGAAAACAATTCCATCAAACTCCCAATCTGTTCTAAAGAAAACTTTGGGATCTGGAAGGAAATGGTTAGTCTATTTATGGAGGCTGCAGATCCAAGAATATACATCACTGTATTGGAAGTACCTTTCATACCTATGAAAGTGTCATGTCTTGATGCCAATATAAGGACACCTAAGACCTACATGGAGATGGACAAGGATAAGATAATTCTGGCCTCTATGGATAAGAGGGCTCAGAACATAATTGTCAGTGTCATAGATGACTCCACATTCCAAAATCTTATTCACTATAAAACAGCTAGATAAATGTGGGAATATTTGATATTTTACATGGAAGGCACTGATGAGGTTAGAGATGACAGAAAATCTCTATTAAACCAACAGTATGAAGCCTTCAGGCAAGACAAAACAGACACAATAACTGAGACCTTTAAGAAACTCTTCAGAATTATGAATAATCTGAGAACCTATGGAAGAAAATTCACAACCAATGAACTAAATGATTAATTCTTGAGGTCTCTAAATAAGGAATAGGACATCAAGATATGTATCATCAGGGAAATGGGTAACTTAGCCAATATAGACCCCCAGGCTCTATTTGGCAAGCTGTTATATCATGAAATGCAAGTGAACCTCAGGAAGTCTGAAGAATACATAGCTAAGGCTCATAGTAAGGAGAAAACACTGGCTTTAAAGGCTGATTCATCCAAGAAAATAGAGAAAAGACTGCACCCACAGTCAGAAAAGAAATACAGTCAGAAGACTCTAAAACTGCTTCATCTGGAGAAGATATAACTGAAGAAGAATTGTCATTACTCTCCAGGAAGATTAAGAAGATTCTGAGGAGAAAAGGCAAGGCAGATGAAAGGGTCTTGGTGGAGATTCTTCTCACAGGAAGACTGACCATTCAGAGAATCCCAGGAAAAAGAAGTCTAGGGACAGGTATGACTCTTCTCAGAACAAACAGTTTAAGACTAATGTTATTTGTTATTGTTGTAACAGGTCAGGGCATGTCATTGCTGAATGCCCGGTAAAAAGAAAGGAAAAGAAGATTGAAAACAGGAATTCTAATGTACATAAGAAGGATGACAGGAGTCTGTTAGCTAAGAAGCAGTCAACACTTTCAGAAAGTGAAACTAAATCTTCAGAGTTTGAAGAAGGGGAGGCTCTAATGGCCTTGATAGCCACTAAAGACTCAGACATGAGAATAAGAGCTCCACTCTCCACATTTTACAGTGACTCTGAAGAAGAAGGACTCATGGACAACACTGATAAAAAGGCTCAAGATCGATGAACACCATCCTGATGATGTAAAATCTTTATCCAGTAGTTTAAATTCTAGTTGTTGTTAAGACTCAGACTATGAACAAGATTCAAAATCTGAGGCTGACATCAACAATCTCATAGAGAAGTATGGGATATTGTTGAAAGCTCTTATGAATAACAAAGAACTTGTTAAAAATAAGCAAAGGAAATTATGAATCTTAGAGCTGTTGCTTTTCAGTTTTAGGATGCAACCATAAATTTGGATCATCAAAAACTAGAATTGATAGAGTTAACTCACAGACTAGATGAACAAACTAAAATTATGCTGAATAAGCCAAGACAGTCAAGAACCTGGAAGCAAAGCTTCTTCAGGAAAGATAGCTCTTGGACAAGTTTTCCAAGCCTAAGTCAGTCTTTCCCATTATTGATACATTTACTGCACCATTTAGAAGTGGTGTAGGATATATTGTGGATAATAAAATCTATAAGAAACCTGATCCAAAAGGGAAAGCCCAAATGGATTCAGTTAAACCACCAGCCAAGCATCTGACTTCTAATAGATGCAAGTCATCATATGTTCCTTGACACATGATTGTTGAGTGCTCCACCAGTAAGGTCAATAAAGAGCCTTGCTGGAAAGGAACTATATCTAATGGCAACAAGGCCTATAGACCTCCACAAAGTGTGATCAATCCAAGGAGATAAGGAATTCTTGGATCTTGTTCCAGTGCACAACACTAATTTCTGAAAGGGAAAGGTGTCAATTTTGCACCACAACCTTGGAATCTGAAAGCCAACTCTAAGTTGCACAAAAGTTCAACTTCAAAGGTGCATCCTAAGAGAAGGTATAATAGATATGAGTGTTGGTGTTGTGGGAAGGTTGGTCATTTTGTTCTAGATTGTTGGTACAATCCAACAGGACCCTCATTTAGATCTCAGTCTCATGCATTCGAAAAACCTATTGTGGTTCACACAGCTAAGTCTAACAGGAACCAAGGCCCCACAACTATTTGGGTGCCTAAGGTTAACGAATTCTGTAATTGCAAATGGATCCAATTACCAAATAAATACTTATATGGTACTTGGACAGTGGCTGTTCGAGGCATATGAACTGAACCAGGAGTCTGTTGATATACTATAGATCAGTAAAGGCTGGACCAAAGGTGATCTTTGGTGGCTCAGAAAGAGGCTACACAAAAGAATATGGTAACATTTCTAATGGTCGAGTGACTATCACAAAAGTTGCTTATGTGGAAGGATTGAAACACAATCTGATAAGCATAAGTCAGCTTTGTGATATAGCTATGAAATATCCTTCCACAATGATAAGGGTCTGATAAGAAAAACAAGTTATCAAGATATCATCTTGTCAGGCACTAGGAGTGGCAATATTTATTGTATAAATTTCTTATGTATAAATAAGGATTCTCTTGTATGCCTAGTAACAAGTGAGAAAGAATATTTGTGTGTACATTGGCATAAGAGGCTTGCTCACTTAAATTATAGAGCTATGAGCAAGTTGCTTTCTATGGACTTAGTTAGAAATTGACCCCAGCTAAAATGCTCCAAAGAAGGCATGTGTCAAGCATGTCAAAGATGCAAACAGACAAAAGTCTCCTTTAAGAGCATTCAATATAAAGACACTGAGAGGTGTCTGTACTTACTTCATATGGACCTATTTGGTCCTATGCAAGTTCTTAGTTTAGGTAGGAAGTCTTACACCTATGTATTTGCAGATGATCACTCTAGATTTGCTTGGGTATTCTTCCAAAGGAGAAAGTCTTAAACTCTAGACATTCTTGCTGATTTTTTCAAACAAATTCAAAATGAAAGGGGTTGTTCTATGTTAAAGTTCAGAAGTGACCATGGCACAAAATTTCAATCTGAAAGAATGGCAAATTTCTATAAAGAACTAGGGATCTTTCAGGAATTCTCCTCTCCTAGAACTCCCCAGCAAAATGGGGTTGCTTAAAGGAAAAATAGAACTCTCATTGAGGATGCTAGAACTATGCTAAGTGACACATCTCTCCCAGAATATTTCTAGGCTAAGGGTGTAAACACTGCCTATTATGTTCAAAATAGGGCCTTGATCAATAAAAGTCATAATAAGACTCCCTATGAACTAATGAAAGGCAGAAAAACAAGTCTGTCCTACTTCAAGATCTTTGGAAGTACATGTTATGTCTTAGACAATGGGAAGACATATCTAACTAATCAGAGAAGTCCTATAAAGGTATTTTGTAGGCCATAGTAATCATAGCAAGGCATATAGAATCTACAACTTGAAACATCAAGTGGTAGAAGAATCATTTAATGTTGTTTTTGATGAAACTTCTGTTTTACATAATATACTATCTAACAATTCTATTCTAAGAAATGTTGACTCTAAGATGGAAAAATTAAATATATGAGATTCATCTTCTATAGAAATAGAGGCTAGAAATAATGTTGTAGTCCCTATAGACGACACAATCACTACCCAGGGGGAGGAAGAGACTCACCCTTCTCTACCTGAAGAACTTGGTGATTGTAGAAATCTGCCTGTAGCTCTTAGACACCTTAGAGATCATCCTATTGATCAAATAATAGGTGATGTCAGGCTAGGTGTGACCACTAGGAGTAGACATCATAATGAGGTTCTATTCTCTAGCTTTCTCTCTCAGATGGAACCTAAGAAATATGAAGAAGCCAATTCAGACCCCAATTGGATCATGGCAATTGTTGGGTACATTGAAAAATGTGTACCAGATTTGAAGAAGTCTCATCTCAGTCAATGATATGCATCATTTTGTATTTGATAGATGTTTGAGTTACATTGTGCATGTTTAAAAATTTGAAGAAATTTTCTAAGTACAGGTGTCGACACTTGTGAAGAAGATGTGTCGATACCCAGAACTTGTGTGGACACTTATGAAGAAGTTATGTCGACACCTAGAAGTTGTGTCGACACTAATAAAGCAGTTATGTCGACACTCAAAGCTAAGTCGACACCTAAAGAAGGACCCGTGTTGACACCCAGAAGCTGTGTAGACACTAATGAAGAAGTTTTGTCGACACTCAAAGCTAACTCGACACCTAAAGAAGGACCTGTTTCAAAACCCAGAATTGTGTCGACATTTGAAGCAGAAGTTGTGTCAACATTTAAAGCCGAAGCTGTGTCGACACTCAGGAGCTATGTCGACACTTGAAGAAGTTGTGTCGACACACAGGACTTGTGTCGACACACACTCAACGTCGTTTGACAAACACTCAACGCCATCTGTCTGCAACAGATATGTCGAGACAAGCAGTTGTTGTGTTGACACATACAATAGAAGAAGTGTTGAGTATCAAAAGTATGACTGTGTCGACACTTAGCCTATATGTGTCGACACATATGAAGCAGTCTGCTGAGTGATTTGTGCTGAGTTGGAATAACTTTGAAGAATCTACTGACATGTTTGGTGACTTGACAGCTATTATATCCAACCGGTCTGACACCTCTGTCAGAACTGTCAGAATTTTGTTATAAACCTGATCAGCCGGTAATCGTGGAGAAATCTCTATATAAGAGTCAAATCTGTAACAACGAGAAGATGATCGATTAATAAAAAGGAAAAACAAGAGAATTTCTTCAACAAGCACAAGGGAAATCCTTACGAAGGCAGATCCAGAGTTGTCTACAAGTAAGATTCAGATTTCAATCTGAATTTAAGAAAGAAGCTGATTGAAGATCAACTTCAACAACAAAAGAAGATCCACCTTATTTTTGTTCTATAAAGAAGCTTTGAAAAGCTAAGTCAGGGTGGATCAGAAGGGTCAGTTTATTCAATAACTGATCAAGAAGGGTACACCAACAGAGAAATCTAGCTGGTGAATGTTTCTATTTCTTAATACATTCAATTTCTTGTAATATCTATTATTAGATCTGAGTTATAAGCCTGAAATTATAAAGGCTGAGGTAGGGTTTATAGCCTGAGGTGTAGGACTTGTGATAAGTCTGAGTTGTAAGCCTAGTTATAAAGGCTGAGGTAGGGCTAAGGCCTGAGGTAGGATTCTGGGGAAGAATCTGAGGTAGGACTTGGTTAAGTCTGAGCTGTAGGAATCATTTTGGTTCTGAGATTGTAAGATCTGCAGATCCGAGCCAGTGGAAGGAAGTTAGGATAAATCCAGTTATCTATTGGATAGGCGAAGGGGGAAAGTGGATGTACCCATATCTTGGGGAACCACTATAGATCTGGTGTATGTTGTGATGTGTTTTATATTCTGTGTATTGAATAATCTATGCTGAAGATTCATCTAACTGTTTGCCTAAAAAGAATTTAAAAAGGATTAGAACCTATTCACCCCCCCCCCTCTAGGTGTTTAGGCTCTTGAAATAAAGTCTTTCAAGTGGTATCAGAGGGAGGTTTCTCAAAGATTGACTTAACAGTCAGAGTTATTCTCCAAGGTAAATAACAGATATCAAGAATGGGTTCAAATGAGAATCAAAAGGAATTTGGATCTATGAAATTACCCATCTGCAGGAAAGAATCCTTTGGCATTTAGAAGGAAAGGGTAAGGTTGTTTATGGAAGCATCTGATCCAAGAATTTATATCACAATATAGGAAGGCCCCTTCATTCCAATAAAGGTATCAGTTCTTGATGCAAACATTCAAACTCCAAAGAGTTATTCTGAAATGACCAAGGATGAAATCATCCTGGCAACACTAGACAAAAGAAAACAGAACATTATTATAAGTGCCATAGATGATGCCACATTTATGAATCTAGTCCACTATAAAACCTCCAAAGAAATGTGGGACACATTAATTGTCTACATGGAGGGAAAAAAAGAAGTCAGAGAGGACAGGAAGTCTATATGGAATCAGGAGTGTGAGAGCTTTAGACAAGCTAAATCTGACAGCATAGCTTAATACTATAAGAAGTTCTTTAGAATAGTGAATGAGTTGATGACCTATGGAAGGGTCTTCAGCACTTATGAACTGAATGATAAGTTTCTTAGGTCCCTAACAAAGGATTGGGACACTAAGATTTGTGTTATTAGAGAATTGGCAAGGCTGGCTGATACACCTCCACCCATACTGTTTGGAAAGCTGTTATCATATGAAATGCAGCTTACTGCTAGGAAAGAAGAGGAGAAGGGCAACAGAACTGAGTTTAAAGAAAAGTTGGTAGCCTTCAAGGCTGAAGGCTCTAGAAAGGGTAGGAGAAAAACTCCTTCTCCAACCAGAAGGAGTGCTGAGGAAGAAGAAGAAATTTCTGACAATAGCACATCAGAAAGTCATACTTCTGATGAGGAATTTGCTGCTTTTACAACGCAATTCCAAAGGTTCATGAAGAAAAAGAAGTGGAGAACCAGGCCATCATCAACATCCTACTCCAAGGATGAATATTACAGGAAGAAGAAGACACTCAAGGAGGACATGTATGCATTTAAACCTGGTAAACAATCAAATACTAAGATTATGTGTTATTGCTGTAACGGGCCTGGACATGTCATAGCTGACTGCCCTGATAAAAGGAAGGATTCAAAGGATAAGAAGAAACAGCAAGTAAAAGGCAAGAAGGAGAAGTCTCTAGTTGCTCAGAAGGAGAAGAGTTGGACAGACTCTTCATCTTCAAAATCTGGAGAAGAACCAGAAGCATATTTTGGGCTATTCTCAATAGAAGAGGATTCTAGGGAACTAGAATTCCTTCAGATGCTAGACTCTATAAATGGGGTTGAAGAACACTGCTATAAAGGGCTGATGGCTCAATCTGAAGATGATTAGTTCCAAGATCAGCCTGGACCAAGTAAGGTATACAATTCTTCTTTACCTTCAAATTACTTTACTAGATCAGAATCAGAAGTATCTGCTTAAAGAGAGGTGGATGGATCTGAGTCTGAGGGGGATGTAAACCAACTCATTGATGAGTATGATGGGTTATTGCAAGCTCTGAAGAAGAGCAAGTTTCTTGTTAAAAAGCAGACCAAGGAAATTGAGTCCCTTAAGCTTGCTACAGCAAATTCAGCAAAGCTGTTGGATCTAAAACTGAATGAGGCTGCCAAACTGAAGAACATTACAATTATTCAGATGGGCACAATCTCTTTCAAAGAGAATCTGTTGGAACACCCTATTACTAATTTGGGCAAGGATCACTATGTTTGTCTTAGGAATCCAGTTTGACCTAGATGTATAGTTAAAAAGTTCAACATTAGAATATGTCTACGGCTTAGAATTTAGGTTTGAAGCTGTCCCCAGGACCATTCAAGGAATCAGACTTAAAGCTGAGGCAAAGACAATTATCGTCGAGCTTAGGTCGACGAAACGTCGAACTCCGTTTGATGCTCTCTGAGCTCAACTTTGCTGAATCATCGAGCTCCGGTCGACGATCGTCTAGCTCAGATCGACGATCTATCTTCAGCTTATTCTTCAGGTCGCTGAGCTCCGGTCGACGATCGTCTAGCTCAGATCGACGATCTATCTTCAGCTTATTCTTCAGGTCGCTGAGCTCCGGTCGACGATCTTTGAGCTCAGGTCGATGTTTTCTGTCTGATCTTCATTCCTATCTCTGAGCTCAGGTCGACGATCGTAGAGCTTAGATCGACGTTTTTCCTGAGAGATCGACGTTTTTAAGGATTCAAATTCAGTCAGACTTTGGAATGTTTTTAAAATTCTCTCAGCATTTATGTCAAGATATCTGCCAGCCGTTTACATTTATTCTGGAGCAAGTTTCAAGGAATTCTTTTTGAGAATGTTTTATTGGACTTTCCTCTAGAAGACAAAACTTTAAGGAAGGCATTTAATGTCTGTTAACGGCTTCTCTTGTTTTCTCTAATACATAGATTTAGATACAGATACATAGACAGAGACAGAGATAGTGATACACACAGATAAGAAAGAAAAAGAACAAGTGATTCTCAGGACAGTCTGATCAACATAAGATAACTCAAGTAATCAACCCTGGAGAATCAGTTGAACATTTTGGCATACTGAAAAAGTGATCTTAGCTTCATCTCAAGGACTCCAAACAACCCATCTTTCAGCATCTGCTGAAACTATCTTCTGCTGGAGATCTGAAGCTTCTGAAGACCTATCACCCTGAAGCAAAGCTTCCACTCCTGATCTAGTCAACATCACAGGGGGAGCTTTGACAACACAAATCCACTTGTGCTTCTCTCTTTGATTGAGACAGAGGAGACAACTTCACTCTCTCTTTTTCTTTTCCCTTTCCCTTTGTAAAAGGGTTTTCAAAACTCCCTTCAAAAGCTTTGATTCTGGTTCTGAGAACCTTGTCAAAACTCAGTGGTGGTAAGACACCTGATCAAAAAATCTAGTTTGGTTTTTGAGCACCTTATCAAAAGCTCATTGGTGCCAGGACACCTGATCAACCCTTCCTGCAGTGGATTCCTACCAAGGGTGGTAGAAGAGTAGATGTACCCAGGTTTTTTGGGGAACCACTATAGCTCCTTGTGTTCTCTGGTTTGCTTGTGTGTTTTCTTTGCTGTGTGCTGTGCTCTTCTTTTTACTATCTTGTTAATTCTATAGCAGGCACCTTACACCTATATATAATTTAAATCTTAAAAGTTTTGCTAGTTTAAAATTGTGAATTTACTTTAAATAAACTCTATTCACCCCCCACTAGAGTTGAGATAGATCTTGTTCTCACTTTCAATTGGTATCAGAGGGAGGTTGGTTGTTCATACAGGCTAACACCTGAACCAAAAGATCCTTGATAAGATCAATCTGTTAAGAGGGTTATTTTCATTATATTTAATTTTATATAAAGACATGGCACAGAACAAAGATTATGCAAGCACCAGGCCTCCAGTGTGCAATCTATCCAAGTTTGCACTTTGGAAAGCAAGGATTAGACTTTACATGAACTCTATTAATGAAGACATATTTAATTCTGTTTTGACAGTGTGCCCAAGTCCACCAGCAAGCTCAAGTACAAATGTTGTTCCACCTCCTTCAGGAACAGATGCTGAAATAAAGAAGTGGAAGACTGCAGATGCCAAGGCCATGAACATCTTAGCTCAGACAATGTCTGATGAGATATTTCAGAAGATAGCTGAATACAACTCAGCCAAAGGAATTTGGGACAAGCTCTCTGAAATTATCTCAGGATCTGCTGATGAAAGGAAAGACAGGAGATCCCATCTTATAAGCCAATATGATAATTTCAAAAAGGGAGAAGCTGAATCAGTGGCTGACATGCACAATAGACTAAGTCTGATTGTCAATGAGTTAAAGACTCTGGATAAAGAAATCTCAATGACTGAGCTGAATGACAAAATCTTAATGTGATTCCCCAGCACATAAGATTTAAGAATCTGGCCAATCAAAGATGCCAGAAGTCTAAATGAGATTACCACTGAAGCTCTCCTGGGCAAGCTCAAATCTTATGAGCTGCTCATTAAAAATAGAGAAGAAGAACAAAAGACTACCTCCCCAGTCACAAGGAAAGAGAAGACCATAGCCTTCAAAGCTACAGAAGAGGAGCCTGAAGATAAAGCTACAGGAAATGATGAGCTCCTAAGTATACTGGCCAAAAGATTCTACAAGATGGCCAGAAAAGACTTCAGAAAGAGATCATACAAGGGTCATGATAAACCAAGGTATGATAAATCAAATAACAATAAAGAAATTATATGTTTTGGTTGCAGAAAACCAGGCCATATTGTGCTTGACTGCCCAGAAAACAAGAATAAGGACAAGAAAGATAGAAGAGAAAGAAGAAAGGAGAAAGACTTCAGAAAGAACAGCTCAGACAAACCCTCCTCCAGCAAGAACAAACATACAAGGAAGGGATTTATTGCTGAGACATGGAGTGAAACTGAAGAGGACTCTGAAGCCTCATCCAGCTCCAGTGATGATGAGGATGATGCTGATGAAAAGGAATTCTGCATGATGGCTATCAATGCCTCTCAAATAGATTCAGAAGCAGAAGAGTCAGAATCAGATTCAGAAGCTCAACTAGAAGAAGATCAGGTAATCAATTCTTTTGATTTCAGTTTTGAGGACTTTAAACATGAGTTTAAAGTACTATGCCTAGATCTGTTGGAGTCTGAGAAGGAAATCACTTCCCTCAGAAAACAACTATCTGAGTATAGCACTTTAAAATCATAGAACCTCAAACTCTCTGAAGAGTTAGAATGCTATAGAGAGGAGATAGCTTCACTAAAAAGTGAACTATCCAAGGCCAAGCAGTTTAAAGAATCCCTTAATGGGAGAAGTATCAAATTAATGGACATCACAAGCAAAGTGAACTCAAGATTAAATAGTACACTGGGCTTGGGTGCTTCATCTAGCCAACCCATAGTATTAACCACCTCAATCAAGTTTATTTCTGATAAAGGGAAGGGTGTTGTAGAGATAGCTAGGAAGAATTCAGATCTACCTAAGAAAAGCAAAGTTCAACAGAAAACGTCGAGCAGAGGTCGACGATCGTCGAACAGAGATCGATGATCTCAGGCTAGAACGTCGAACTAAGCTCAACGATTCCTGAACTCTGAACTCTCTTACAGTAGATCTTCAAACGGAGCTCGACGATTTTACCCAAGATCGTCGAACTCAGATCGACGATCGTCGAACGGAGTTCAGAGCTTTGAACCTTCTTTTAGAGGCAAATCTCAATTCAATCCTAGAAGTGCTTCATCCCAATGCTTTAATCCTTATACTGAATGGATAATACCTCCTAGGAGATACCATCTTGAAGGTTATAAGAATCAACCTTGGATATCTTCTATTTCTGAATTTAAGGGATATCAACCTAGGCCCAAGTTTAACTGGGTCAAAAACATATAAGCTGTTTATGTGCAGGTGAAGACCTATCCAACATCAAACCAGCTATGGTATCTGGATAGTGGGTGCTCAAAGCACATGACAGGGAATAAGAACAACTTCACATCCTTTAAAGCCAAGCTTGGACCCAAAGTAATTTTTGGTGATTCAAACTTTGGAACTACAAAAGGATATGGTGCAGTCCAAATTGGGACAGTCACCTTCAAGAAAGTAGCCTATGTTGAAGGACTCAAGAACAACCTGATAAGCATTAGTCAGCTGTGTGATGAAGGATATCAAGTGACTTTCAACAAATAAATATGCAAGATCAAGTCAGAAGACAACACAACTGTGTTGACAGGTAACAGGAAAGGTAATATTTACTTAGTAGACTTTCATTCATCTAAGATAGATATTTGCCTTATTAATTCCATATCTAGACCTAATATTCTATGGCATAAGAGACTGGGACATGTTAACCTTAGAACCATTGCTAGGCTATCCAAGGACAACCTTGTCAGAGGACTGCCTTCTGGCCCCTACAAGAAGGAAGGACTCTGCAAGGCTTGTCAATTAGGCAAGCAAACTAAAAATAGCTTTAAATCAATTAACAAGAGTGATTCACCTAGGATTTTTTATCTATTACACATAGATCTCTTTGGACCCATTATAGTACAAAGCTTGGGAGGGAAATCCTATACTTTAGTGGTTGTAGATGACTTCTCAAGATTCACATGGGTATTCTTTCTGAGGAAGAAGTCTGATAACTTTAAGTGTTTGACAGAGTTTCTCAAATGCATTCAGATTGAGTTCAACACTCACATTGCCCTGATCAGAAGTGATCATAGGACAGAGTTTGATTCTCTTCTTATGCAAGAGTTCTGTCAAAGTGAAGGGATCATGCATACTTCCTCAGCTCCTAGAACTCCTCAACAAAATGGGGTAGCTGAAAGGAATAATAGAACCCTTATTGAATCTGCAACTACATTATTGACAGATGCTCACCTACCTCTATCCTTTTGGGCTGAGGCAGTGAACACCTCCAATTATGTGTTAAATAGAAGTCTAATACATAAACTGAAGGGCAAGACTCCCTATGAATTGCTCAAAGGGAAGAAACCTAAAGTAGACTATTTTAAAGTTTTTGGTTGCACATGTTATATTCACAATAATGACAAAAAATATTTAGCAAAATTTCAAGCAAAAGTTGATGAAGTAGTGTTTCTGAGATACTCCATGATCAGTAAAGCTTATAGGGTTTATAATAAAACTACTCTAAAAATAGAAGAATCTGTCCACATTTCCTTTGATGAAACTAATATGTCTTTCAAGGAGAAGAATACTTCTACCATAGAACATTTGGAGGTGCATTCTCTAGCTGAAGAATTGGACAGATTACAAGTCACTCAAAAGGATGAAAGTAGTGAAGATGAAGAAGCTGCTCCACATTTGGAAGAAAATCTTCTTGAAGAGCCAGTTGTTGTCCCACAAGAGGAAACAACAACACAGGTTGGTGAACAATCAACACCCCCTATTGATCTAGTAACACCAAGAGATCATCCAATCTCCCAAGTGATTGGAGACATCTCAGCTGGTGTGCAAACCAGAAATCAGGTCAATCAAAACCTGATGCACACTTGCTTTCTCTCTCAAATTGAACCTCAAACCATTCAAGATGCAGAGCAAGATCCACACTGGATCATTGCAATGCAAGAGGAGTTGCATCAATTTGAAAGAAACAAAGTTTGGGAACTAGTGCCTAAGCCAAAGGATCATTTAATTGTTGGAACAAAATGGGTGTTCAGAAATAAGCTGGATGATCAAGGAATTATTGTAAGGAACAAGGCAAGGCTAGTTGCTCAAGGATATTCTCAAGAAGAGGGGATAGACTATGACCAGACCTTTGCACCTGTTGCAAGGTTAGAGGCCATAAGAATCTTCCTGGCTTATGTTGCTCACAAGGGATTCAAAGTCTATCAAATGGATGTAAAGAGTGCTTTTCTCAATGGGGAGATCAAAGAAGAAGTCTATGTCAGACAACCTCCAGGTTTTATCTCTCTAACCCATCCTGATTATGTTTTTAAACTTCACAAAGCATTATATGGTCTCAAGCAAGCTCCTAGAGCATGGTATGAGATTCTAGCATGCTTTCTGCTGAAGAATGATTTTGTTAGGGGGAGAGTAGACCAAACTCTTTTTATTAGAACCAATAAGTCTCATACCCTACTAGTACAAATTTATGTAGATGATATTATATTTGGGTCTACTGATTCAAATTTGTGCAAAAAGTTTTCCAAGCTTATGCACTCTAAATTTTAAATGAGTAGCATGGGTGAGCTATCCTTCTTCTTAGGATTGCAAGTCAAACAACATGCTGAAGGCATATTTATTTCTCAAACCAAGTATGCAAAAGAATTGGTTAAGAAATTTGGGATGTCTGATGCATCATGTATGAAAACACCCATGCCTACCAATACTGTATTGGAAACTGATGAACATGGGAAACTAGTTGATCAGACAACATATAGAGCAATGATTGGCTCTCTATTGTACCTTACAGCCAGTAGGCCTGACATAATGTTTGCTACATGTATATGTGCTAGATTTCAAGTCAGCCCTAGAGAGTCACACTTAACTTTAGTAAAGAGGATTCTTAGGTATGTTAAAAGCTGTCCAAATCTAGGACTCTGGTATCCAAAAGATTCAGCATTTGACTTAACTGGATTTTCAGATGCTGATTATGCTGGATGCAGAATAGACAGGAAAAGCACCAGTGGAACTTGTCAGTTTCTTAGTGATAGACTTGTCTCATGGTATTGTAAGAAACAAACATTTGTGTCAACCTCAACTGCTGAAGCTGAATACATGGCTGCAGGCAGTTGTTGTTCACAAATATTGTGGATACAAAACCAACTCCTAGACTATGGTTACAACTTAGAGAAGTCTAAAATATTTTGTGATAACACCAGTGCTATTTCCATTGCACAAAATCCAGTCCTCCATAGTAGGACAAAACACATAGAAATTAGGCATCATTTTCTAAGGGATAATGTTGAGAAAAACAAAATTGAACTGAATACATCCCAACTGATTTGCAAAGGGGAGATATTTTCACCAAGCCTTTGGATGAAAAGAAACACAACTTCTTCCTCAATCAGTTAGGCATGTTAGATGGAGGAAGTCTAAAATAAATTACAAGATTTTCAAAAGCTAAAAACAGACCAAGATTAGGCTAAAAGCTCACCTTTTTTGTGTCTGTAGGATAGTTTCTGACTCTGAACTGCGCTCGACGTTTTCCCCAGAAATCATCGAACGGAGCTCGACATTTTCCCAGAAAGCGTCGAACGGAGATCGACGTTAAAACGTCGACCTGAGTTCAGAGCGTGTCAGATAGTTGTATACTATCTCTTTCAGGCCTTCGATCGTCGACCTGAGCTCGACGTTCTCCCTAGATCGTCGAACTGAGATCTACGATATTGAAGCCCTTTCAGCTTCCATCAGGAGTCCTGATCGTCGAACGGAGATCGACGATCCTTCCTTTTTCGCGTCGAACCCTAATATAAAATCATTTTTCGGCCGCGGCTCGTCGTTTACGCTTTCATACTCTCTGCAACTTTCACTCTTTCCCTCCAAACCTTCTACACTTAGTCGTGTTTGTTTCATCTTTGCAGGAATAGATGGCTGTGTCAAATGCTGCTATTTCAAAGATGAAATTTGATACAGGTTTCGATATTGATATGAACTCTTTCGATGGAAGTGATCAGAGATTCAAGGATATTCTCAACCTTTTTCGAGAACAGCAACTGTTTCAGATCATGTCCACCCGAATGAAGATTGCAGTAGAAGAGATAAAGGAATGGTGTTTTACTGCCACGAATGAGAATGAGGATTCTGTAATCGGCTCAATCAAAGGGACTCAGGTACCTTTGTCCGCCGCCCTTCTAACAGAGGTTTTCCTTCTTAGTACTGGAGATGACTCCATAGATTTGTCTGGAGAATAGTATGATTCTATGCTGGATAGAATGGGTCACACTGCTGTGAACCCTAACAAACTGCTGAAAAAGAACCTCTCCATTGAATTCCAATTTCTGGCTGATGTGGTTGGTAAAGTGATTCTGGCAAAGCACTCAGCCCATGATACAATATCAAGATACCAATTCTATTTAATGGGAGCTTTGGTTGACAAGAAACATTTAGATTGGGGATCCATCTTTTTCAATCTGATCAAGAAGAAGATGAACAAAAGCTGTGTAAGCTATGGGAGGATATTAGGGGTTTACCTGCACTCCAGGTGCCCTGAGCTGCTGACCTCTAGTGGGATGTACATCAATGCATCCAAGAGGTTAACCTATGCCCTCTTCAGCAGATGGGACAGGCAGATCATCAACCCTAGCAGGGCTGCTGCAGCACCACTTGCTTCAGGCACCAGGACTGTTACAGTCACTCCTCAGATCTCCGCCCCAGCAGAAGGATTGCCTGATTCCTCTTCTCCTCCTCCAGCTATTTCTATCCCAGTCACCACCTCAACTTCTTCACCAATCTCAACCTCTATCATCTCATCCCCCATTATAATCTCTTCACCAATTTCACCTCCTCTAGCCTCTACCTCAGAACAATTCCACCCTTTATTCTCTTATCCATCTTTCACCACTCCATCATTTTCTCTTATAGATGACTCCTTCATGGATGATTCTCCTCCAACTGCTCCTGAGCTTCCCAAGACATCCTTTCTCAAACATCCTTCACCCCATCCTTTGCCTCTTCCATCTCATCCATCTCCACCTAAGTAACATCTATCTCCCCTATTCCTCCTTCAGAGCCATCCATCCCAACACCTCCTATCTCCACACTCTCCATTACATCAGCTCCAGCAACCTTCATCCCAGTCTCTTCAACTCCTACCTCTGCTCAAGCCAATCTTGAGCATGTAGATCTTTCAGCCCTGGCAGACAAGCTCTATGTGTTGCTAGCCCCCAAGCTAACCTCACTATTAGAGACCTCTTTGGCTCCACTCCTGAAATATGTTCAGGATCTGTCTACCAAGTTCTCTTCCTTCCTCTCCTCCCAGGTAATCCCTTCATCTGGGTGCCTTGATTCAGTCTCCACTGAACCCAGGCAGGGGGAGATGCCTTTTGAAGCATTGGATGTGCCTGAGGCTGCTGAAGGTTCAAGTCCTGCTCTTGTTTTTACAGTGGACCTTCAGAGTCTGCTTTCTATATTTGATTCTGTTCATTTCAGTTTTCTGCCAGTGCATCAAGCTGAAGACCTCACTAAGGCCATTGTGCCTATCTCTGTATGTGATCCCAGCCTAATTGCCTCATATGTCAATTCTTTCAAGGCTGTGGATATTGTTGCTTCCATCTCTACTGCTGTTGTTTCTACAATTGTATCAGAAGATATTGACATGATTTCTGTTGTTGAGGATACTACTGCTAAAGAACTTGCCACATATCTGGAAGAATCTACTTCTACTGCTGCTCCAACTTCTGTCTCTGTTGTTGCTCAAATTTCTGTTATTGTTGCTGCTCCTGCTCTGACCCCTGATCAAGTAAAGCAACAAGAAAAGTATATAAAGAGTATTGATGACTTATATGATAGACCTCAAAGTTCAGACAGTGATCAGTTTCAAACTAAATCTGATGATTCTTCTAATACTATTGCCAAGAAAAGGAAGGCCAGAAGCAAGGCCATGATGAAGGTTCCTCCTGCTCAAGCTAAAGATTCAAATGACATTCCATACTATATTCTGCATAACTGTCCTATCTCTGAGCCCTGGATGCAGTATTCCAAAAATCAAGTGAAAGCTATGAAGAAAAGAAGGAAATTGGATAAATATGAAAAAGGATCTTCTAGGTTTCAGCCTCCTCCTCCTCCTCCTCCAGATTCAGGATCAGGTGGAGGCTCAGCTTCTCAAACCCCAGCTTCTAAGCAAAGTTCCTCCCAGTCCTCTCAAAGATACCATCCTAGGGGGAAATACCAAAGGGGTTATCAGTCCAGAGGGGGACAGTATAGAGGAAGTCAAAGAGGACATAGATTTCATACAAGGGAAGGACAAAGACTCATGGACTCTGCTCAAGGTCCTTTCCCTTATAAACTCAGAGAAAAAGTTGAAACTAGAACTCCTATTGCATCAGAAACTGTAAATAGATATGAGCCTGCAGTGCCTTTTGAAGATCCAGAGAACAATCCAGTGTCATGGACTGCAAGGATGAAAGAACTGGATGCCTTAGATCAGTTGAAGAAAGCCAGAGAACAAGGGAAAGACACCTCCAATATTACTACTCTATCAGATCAAAGAAAAGCTGAACTGGAAAGGTATTCTTCAAGAAAATTCTTTGACCCAGTGGACTACATGAAGTTGCATCCTGAGGCTATGGTTCCCATGCCAAGAGCTCAAACCTCCTTAGGTGCAGATGATGATAGAAGGTCAAAGAAGGAAGCCCTTAATCCTAACAGAGAAATTATATTTAAGAAAGGAAGTGAAAAGAAGTAATTTCTGTAAGCAGACAGCACAATCTCTCTAAACATTTGCTGAAATTCCATTTGATTTCTGCTATGATTTCTTGCTCTGCTATTTTGTTTTAGTTTATTGCTCTTCAGTATGTTGTTTGTAGTTTTAATTTCTGAAATATGTAAATAGTAATCCTAACCTAAATAGGGGGAGATTGTTGGAACACCCTATTACTAATTCGGGCAAGGATCACTATGTTTGTCTTAGGAATCCAGTTTGACCTAGATGTATAGTTAAAAAGGTCAACATTAGAATGTGTCTAGGGCTTAGAATTTAGGTTTGAAGCTGCCCCCAGGACCATTCAAGGAATCAGACTTAAAGCTGAGGCAAAGACAATTATCGTCGAGCTTAGGTCGACGAAACGTCGAACTCCGTTCGACGCTCTCTGAGCTCAACTTTGTTGAATCGTCGAGCTCCGGTCGACGATCGTCTAGCTCAGATCGACGATCTATCTTCAGCTTATTCTTTAGGTCGCTGAGCTCTGGTCGACGATCGTCTAGCTCAGTTCGATGATCTATCTTCAGCTTATTCTTCAGGTCGCTGATCTCCGGTCGACGATCAAATTCTCTCAGCATTTATGTCAAGAGATCTGCCAGCCGTTTTCATTTATTCTGGAGCAAGTTTCAAGGAATTCTTTTTGAGAATGTTTTATTGGACTTTCCTCTAGAAGACAAAACTTTATGGAAGGCATTTAATGTCTGTTAACGGCTATCTTGGACATAGGATCTTCAGAGAATAAAAGCTGCTTCTCTGGTTTTCTCTAATACACGGATTTAGATACAGATACATAGACAGAGACAGAGATAGTGATACACACAGATAAGAAAGAAAAAGAACAAGTGATTCTCAGGACAGTCTGATCAACACAAGAAAACTCAAGTAATCAACCCTGGAGAATCAGTTGAACATTTTGGCATACTGAAAAAGTGATCTTAGCTTCATCTCAAGGACTCCAGACAACCCATCTTTCAGCATCTGCTGAAACCATCTTCTGCTGGAGATCTGAAGCTTCTGAAGACCTATCACCCTGAAGCAAAGCTTCCACTCCTGATCTAGTCAACATCTCAGGGGGAGCTTTGACAACACAAATCCACTTGTGCTTCTCTCTTTGATTGAGACAGAGAAGACAACTTCACTCTCTCTTTTTCTTTTCCCTTTCCCTCTATAAAAGAGTTTTCAAAACTCCCTTCAAAAGCTTTGATTCTGGTTCTGAGAACCTTGTCAAAACTCAGTGGTGGCAAGACACCTGATCAAAAAATCTAGTTTGGTTTTTGAGCACCTTATCAAAAGCTCATTGGTGCTAGGACACCTGATCAACCCTTCCTGCAGTGGATTCCTACCAAGGGTGGTAGAAGAGTGGATGTACCCAGGTTTTTTGGGGAACCACTATAGCTCCTTGTGTTCTCTGGTTTGCTTGTGTGTTTTCTTTGCTGTGTGCTGTGCTCTTCTTTTTACTGTCTTGTTAATTCTATAGCAGGCACCTTACACCTATATATAAGTTAAATCTTAAAAGTTTTGCTAGTTTAAAATTGTGAATTTACTTTAAATAAACTCTATTCACCCCCCTCTAGAGTTGAGATAGATCTTGTTCCCACTTTCAGAATCATATCAAGAAACTTGAGGCAAAACTTCAGCAAGAGAGAGAGCTAGTGGCTAAATTCTCCAAGCCAAAATTGGTCTTACCCTTGATAGATAATTTTATTCCACATAAAGGGAGGATTGGTCTAGGCTTTAAGGGAAGAACTAGGGCTACCAATTCTCATTGAAAAGGTAAGGCCCCAGTTCAGCCTCTAACTGTTAAGCCTCCTATTCTCTTTAAGAAGGTGGTGAATCCCACTAACAGGTATGATCATGACACTAAACATGGTCACTGTGAGTATGAAAATCACATGGGCAAGGGTGCAAATGCCAATAGGCCACTCTATAGGCATGCCTATCGTATTCAAGTGTAATTCTTGAAGTTTGCTACTCCAGCACCAATGCCTAACAAGACTACTGGCAACAAAGTAGTAATGTCTGTATCTCAGAAAAGGTATAATAGGTTTGAGTGTTGGTGTTGTGGCAAGGTGGGTCACTTTACCATGGATTGCTGGTTTAACACAAGTGTTAAAACCAAGAGTAGTTTTCTTGTTAGAACAGCTGCAGGATTTCAAACTAACAAGGACCTAGGACCCACTAGCAAGTTGGGTTCTAAGGGTAAGTAATTCTTTATTTATTGCAGGTGAATCCAAGTAACCAAACCCATGTATGGTACTTGGATAGTGGCTGTTCCAAACACATGACTGGAACAAGAAGAATGTTGAAGGACTATATACCCATAGAGAATGGACCCAAAGTAATCTTTGGTGGATCAGAAAAAGGAATCATCAAAGGATTTGGTAACATCTCTAGTGATTCAATTACAATCACTAAAGTGGCTTATGCTAAGGGTCTAAAACATAACCTGATTAGCATAAGTTAACTTAGTGATCTAGGTTATGACATCTCTTTTCTCAAAGGGGAGTGCTAAATAATAAGGTCAAGTGATCAAAAGATCATTTTGACTGGCACTAGGAAAGGAAATGTGTATTACCTTAACCTAGATTGTGAGTTTAACAACTCACCTATTTGTCTATTTGCAGGAGAGAAAGATTCTCTATGTGTCAAATGGCACAAGAGGCTAGCACATCTGAACTATAAGTCTATAAGACTGTTGTTCAGCATGGGATTAGTGAGGAATGGTCCTCAAGTTAAGTGCATCAAAGAGGGTGTGTGTTCAGCTTGCCAAAAGGGCAAGCAGACTAAGTCATCTTTCCAAGCACTTGACATCAAAGATTCAATGAGATGTTTGTATCTCATGCAAATGGATTTGTTCGGTCCTATGCCAGTTCACAGTATTGGTAGGAAAGTATACACACTCGTTTTTGTGGATGATTATTCTAGATATACATGGGCTTTCTTCTTGAAGAAGAAATCTGTAACCCCAACTGTTTTTCAGATTTTTGTTAGACAAATACAAAATGAATACAATAGTTAAGTGGTCAAAATCAGAAGTGACCATGGAACTGAATTTAAGTCTGAATGTATGACAAAATTCTTTGAAGAACTTGGGATTCATCAGGAATTCTCTTCACCTAGAACTCCTCAGCAAAATGGTGTTGCTGAAAGAAAGAATAGGACTCTAATTGAGGTTAGTAGAACACTACAAAATGACACTACTCTCCCTGAATACTTCTGGGCTGAGGCAGTTAATACTGCATGTCATGCTCAATAGAGTCTCCATCAACAAGGAACACAAGATGACTCCCTACCAGATTTTGAAAGGCAGAAATCCAAATATATCTTACTTTAGAATCTTTAGTAGCAAGTATTTTGTACTAGTCAATGGTAAGCACTACCAAACAAAGTTTGCTTCCAAATCCCTAGAAGGGATATTTGTTAGGTACAACAACCAAAGTAGAGCATACAGAATCTACAACTTGACTACCCAAGTTGTAGAAGAATCTGTGCATGTTGTATTTGATGAGTCAAAGTTTATTAACAGTGAATTGTCTAGTTCTTCAGTTAGTTCTACAGGTCTAACAGATCGGCTGGACAAGCTGACCATTAATAAAGATGTTCCTTCTAGGCTGGATGAAGATAAAGATTTCAGCTATCCAGGGGGAGAACAAGTCCCACTGGATGAAGAAGATAGTATGGAGCATCAAGTTGAGGAACCTGAAGAAAGCCATAATGCTGACAGATTTCCTCCAGCAAGAAGACACCTGAAGGATCATCCAGTTCACCAAATCATTGGTGATGCAAGTCAAGGTGTTCTGACAAGGAGCCGGAGCATGAACACAGTTCTTTATTCTAGCTTCCTATCTCAGATAGAACCCAGGAAGATTGAAGAAGCAATGCAAGACTCCAACTAGATTGATGCAATGCAAGAAGATCTCAGTCAGTTCAAAAGGTGTAAAGTCTGGGAACTGGCGCCTAAACCTAAGGATCACAACATAATAGGAACTAAGTGGATCTACAGGAACAAGCTTGATGAGAATGGCACTATAGTCAAGAACAAGGCAAGACTGGTAGTAAAAGGCTACAAGCAAGAGGAAGGTATTGACTTTGATCAAACCTTTGCTCCAGTGGCAAGGCTGGAGGCTATAAGGCTGTTCTTGGCCTATGCTACCTATTAAGGGTTCAAGGTATACCAGATGGATGTGAAATCAGCATTTCTAAATGGGGATCTAAAAGAGGAAGTCTATGTTGAACAACCCTTAGGTTTTGTAGATTCTCATTTTCCTGATTATGTATATAGGCTTAGGAAAGCTCTATATGGTTTGAAACAAGCTCCAAGGGCTTGGTATGAGACCTTGTCTGCTTTTCATATAGAGAATAAATTCTCTAGAGGAAAAATAGACAAAACTCTATTCTATAGGGAATCTAAAGGCAAGATAATACTAGTCCAGATATATATGGATGACATTATCTTTGGTTCTACTGAAAACAACCTTTGTAAAAAGTTTGCAAAACTCATGCAAGGGAAGTTTGAGATGAGCAGTATGGGTGAGCTGAAGTTCTTCTTAGGACTTCAAGTTAGACATACTGATAGTGGATTGTCCATATCTCAGTCTAAGTTCACCGAGGAGTTGATTAAGAAGTATGGTATGGACTCAGCCTCTACCATGAAAACTCCAATGGGAACAAGTATGTCTATAGGCAAAGATGAGGCAGGGAAACTTATTGATGAGTCTTTGTATAGAGGGATAATTGACTCCCTACTCTATTTGACTGCTAGTTGACCTGACACCATGTATTCAACATGTGTCTGTGCTGGGTACCAAGCTTTCCCAAAGGAATCTCATTACACTACAGTTAAGAGAATATTGAGATATCTTAAGGGAACACCTAATCTAGGCCTTTGGTACCCTAAGAATAAATATTTCCTACTAACTGGTTTCTCAGATGCAGACTTTGCTGGATGCAACGAAGACAGGAAGAGTACCACAGGAACTTGTCAATTCCTTGGTGGGAGACTGGTGTCATAGAGCAACAAGAAGCAAACCAGTGTAGCTATATCAACAACTGAATCAGAGTATATAGCTGCAGGTAGCTGCTGTGTACAATTGATGTGGATAAAGCATCAACTTGCAGACTATGACATCGAAGTAAGTAGAATTCCACTATTTTGTGATTCTACAAGTGCTATTTCTATTGCTAAGAATCCTGTATCACACAGTAGGACAAAGCATATAGAAATTAAGTTTCATTTCATTAGAGAACATGTAGAGAAGGAAAATATTGGCCTAGAATTTGTGAAAACAGATAATCAAATAGCTGATATTTTTACAAAACCTCTGGATGAAACTAAATTCAATTATTTTAAAATTGAATTAGGTATGTTGAACCTAGAATAGGTTAGCACAAGCTTCCCTAAGGAGAATATGTAAGCACCAAATTTCTCTGGAAATTTGTCTAAACACAAAGTTTGTGTCGACACAAGCAAGTTGTGTCGACACACTCAGTATGTTGTGTTGACTCAGTAAAAGGTTATGTCGACACAGAAACAGTATCTGTGTCGACAGAAGAATTGGTGTCGACACAACCTTATCGAGACCGTATGCATAGAGAATTTTTATATCGACACATAAGAATTGGTGTCGACACAACTCTGTCGAGACTTTAGTAGCATGTGTCGACACAGACACAAGTGTGTCGACATTGACACAGGTATGTCGATACCTAGGTCATTTCTGTTTACATGTGTGAAAACCTGTCGACTTAGGCACGTCTTTTGACCTGCCCTTACACTTATAGTATAAATAGGTGAAGCCAAAATCTGGTCGACTACGCTTTCAGAATTCTTGTCTCTACACCTTCTGTCGACAAAGATCTTCTCTTCTCTTCAAAATCTTACGTCAATGGCGCCTCATCAAGAAGAACAAGTCAATGAAGGATATGAGCTGGTTCGTGAAGGGTTCACGACGGCTTCAGATGAAATTCAGGGTGTTATTGCCCTAATTTCAGAAAATGGTTTGAAGTACTTGGTCTAAGAACCAACCAAGATTTGGAAAAAGGAGGTTTTGGAGTTCTACTCGCCAGCTACCATGGATTCTGAAGGAAAGACAATCAAAGCTACTGTTCAAGAATCTCGAGTGAAGCTTACATTGAAGACAATCAGGAAATCTCTTCAGCTTCCCTTGGAGAAGGATACTGATGAAATAACTCCATCTCTAAACACAGAAGCATTAAGCTGGTGCGGACTGAGCCCCGATTTCAAGTTTGGATCATCCATAACTAGGAAAGGGATGAATTCCCAAGGAAAATTCTTATCAGAAATAGTTGGGAAGGTCATACTATGTAATACTGGTGGACATGACCGAATTTCAGTCCATATGTTTAACCTGATGATAAGGATTATTTTCAAAGAGAAAACTGACTGGGCAGTAGTGGTGTTTGACAAAATTCAAGAAGGAATTAAGAAACCAAACCTGGGAAGGATTCTGAGTTTATGTTTATCTTATGTAATACCAGATGTTCTGAAACAAGTAGCTGGATCTAAAATCAATCATATGAGGAGAATGGATGTAAGAATTCTGTCAAGGTGGGATAGGGTTCTGACCAAGGAAGTAACTACTCCTCAAGAGCAAATTAAGAAAGATAAAAAAGAAGAAGAAAGTAGTTCAACAAGATGAATCCTCCAGTGATTCAGAGGAGGAAGTGGTCTTCAGCTCTGATGAAGACCAACAACCAAAAGAAGCTCGAGAACAAGTGAAGGGCAGTGAGCCCCAAAAATAATAGATGGACTCAACTCCAGGGGGAGAAAATATTGATGCAATTGAGTTGCCTGCCCAACAGGGTGGCATTACTAATATTGCCTTAAAAAGTGACTTGGTTGCAGATACTGTAATGAATATAGTATCTGAAATCAACAATGCAGCTCAAAAAACTATTGTGACAGAAGCTCAACATGAGCCAGTAAGTATCTCCACAAAAGTCTAGTGGTATCTGGTAGTATTCTCCTCAGCAATGTTCAGGAAGAAAGTTTTATTTTAAAAGCTAATCTTGTTCCTTCTGAACAGATACAACAGAAATTCACCATGAAAGAACTGTTCCGTGATCTTCCTCCAGCAAGGACTGAGGGGAGCAGATTGTAGTAGAAAAAGATATTCCAAGGACTAAGGGGGAGTTGTCTAGGGATGCCCCAGCTGGTAAGGATACAGTTGATATTAAAAGTACAACTTATTCTTCTAAAGATGAAGAAGCCTCAATGGCTAAGAAAAGCAAACTGGTTGTCTTGAGAAAAAAGAGTTCTGGATACAAAAAGCAATTGCAAATTGGTAGAGTACCATCTGCTCCAAGCATGGACTTCAGCTCACTACTGGTCCAAATGTAAGTGAAACTGGATGAGCAAAGGCAAGCTTTAGAAAAGTATGTGGATGAAACTCATAAAGAGTTAAAATTTCAATTGGCCCAGGACATCAAGTCAATTAGATTTGAAGTTAATCAAAATAAGAAGGAGATGACAGATTGCTTCCATAAAGGAGGTAATGTTGTGGTATTCCTGGCCAAGCAACAACAAGATATCAAAGTTAAAGTGGATGAAATTGAAGTAAAGCAAGGATATGTACTTGAAAACTAGATAAGAATGAATGACAATCTTCAAGCGTCACACTTTGCTATATTGACAAAGATTAATGATTTAACAACTGCTGTGAAAGATGAAGTTTCAAAGCAAATCAAGGAATATATAGCTATTGTTCAGGCCACTTTTCAAGCCTATCAAAAGAATATATCTGATTTCTTGACAAAATTCAGAGATTACTTTAAGGAAGAAACTGACTATGTGGTTTATCAAGTCAGGTTTCAAAAAGATGATTTGAGAGATCATATTGACAGAGAAGTCATAAAGGGAGAGAGATTAATAGTCAAAGCTAGCTCTGACCATTCTAAATGGATTTCAAATAGCATCAGAGCTACTCTTGGATATCCTCCTTTATGTGATGATGATAATGTTGCAGAATCTGGAATACAACCTGCTTATCTTAAAGGAGATCAGCCTGAAGTTGCTCAGGTGATCTACCTCCTAGCAGACTTTGAAATAATTCAAGAGGAAGTGCAGAAAATGTATAGTCCTCCACAAGAGGCACAAAATGTGATTCTAGAAAGTGTAGAAATGTCAGAAGCTGCCTTGGAAGCTCAAAAGGAAGCTCAACTATCTAAGAAGAGGTTTAGAGAGCAGGCTGAGTTAAAGCTAGACTTTAAGCAATGGAGCCCTACATCCATGAATATCATATTGACTGCATTGAAGGCTATAAAGGATAAGACCCATGATAGGGGTAAGTGGTATTCAGAGCAGGAATGGAAAAAGTACCAAGGTTGACATGAAGTCATTCTTCAATATAGAAGAAGTGCTAAGGATGGGAAGCTACCTATTACTGCTCAGGAGCCAAGCAAGTACTTTCCAAAGCCATTCCACTATTTTGAAATGCAGAAAATTAAGGCTGAAGAACAAAAGAAGAAAGCTCTGAAAGGGAAGAAGCCTGCTGAGGATACTGAACCTTCTGTGCAGGCAAAGATCAAGTCAGGCAAAGGAATTGTAATTAAGGAACCTAGCCAGTGATAGGATAGCAAGGCTTATGAAAAAGAACAATGTTATATTTTGTTTGTTTGTTCTATAAGAAAATCTTGTAAACTTATCATTTTCTGTTCTGAATTAAAAAAAATCAGTTGAGTATTAATTTTTGTTGTTTATAATGATTATGTGTTAACCTGCTCTGAAATGATTGTACATCTATTTCAATTTTTTTATGAAAGATGTATATCTTTGACTAAGGGTTATGACTTCTCAAAATAGGGGGAGATTGTTGGGTACATTGAAAAATGTGTACCAGATTTGAAGAAGTCTCATCTCAGTCAATGATATGCATCATTTTTTATTTGATAGATGTTGAGTTACATTGTGCAGGTTTAAGAATTTGAATAAATTTTCTAAGTACAAGTGTCGACACTTATGAAGAAGATGTGTCGACACCTAGAACTTGTGTCGACACTTATGAAGAAGTTATTTCGACACCCAGAAGCTGTGTCGACACTAATAAAGAAGTAATGTCGACACTCAAAGCTAAGTCGACACCTAAAGAAGGACCTGTGTTGACACCCAGAAGCTGTGTCGACACTAATGAAGAAGTTGTGTCGACACTCAAAGCTAAGTCGATACCTAAAGAAGGACCTGTTTCGACACCCAGAATTGTGTCGACACCTGAAGCAGAAGTTGTGTCGACATTTAAAGCCAAAGTTGTGTCGACACTCAGGAGCTATGTCGATACTTGAAGCAGTTGTGTTGACACACAGGACTTGTGTCGACACACACTCAACGCCATTTGACAAACACTCAATGCCATCTGTCTGCAATAGATATGTCGAGACAAGCAGTTGTTGTGTCGACACGCAGGAATTGTGTCGACACATTCAACAGAAGAAGTGTCGAGTATTAGAAGTATGACTGTGTCGACACTTAGCTTATATGTGTCGATACATATGAAGCAGTCTGCTGAGTGATTTGTGCTGAGTTGGAATAATTTTGAAGAATCTACTGACATGTCTGGTGACTTGACAACTGTCATATCCCATCGGTCTGACACCTCTGTTAGAACTGTAAGAAGTTTGTTATAAACCTGATCAGCCGGTAACCGTGGAGAAATCTCTATATAAGAGTCAGATCTGTAACAACCAGAAGATGATCGATTAAGAAAATGGAAAAACAAGAGAATTTCTTCAACAAGCACAGGGGAAACCCTTACAATGGCAGATCCAGAGTTGTCTGTAAGTAAGATTCAGATTTCAATCTGAATTAAAGGAAGAAGCTGACTGAAGATCAACTTTAACAACAAGAGAAGATTCAACTTATTTTGGTTCTATCAAGAAGCTTTGAAAAGCTAAGTCAGGGTGGATCAATAGAGTCATTTTATTCAATAACTGATCAAGAAGGGTACAACAATAGAGAAATCTAGCTGGTGAATGTTTCTATTTCTTAATACATTCAATTTCTTGTAATATCTATTATTAGATCTGAGTTGTAAGCCTGAAATTATAAAGGCTGAGGTAGGGCTGAAAGCCTGAGGTGTAGGACTTGTGATAAGTCTGGGTTGTAAGCCTAGTTATAAAGGCTGAGGTAGGGCTAAGGCCTGAGGTAGGATTCTGGGGAAGAATTTGAGGTAGGACTTGGTTAAGTCTGAGCTGTAGGAATCATTTTGGTTCTGAGATTGTAAGATCTGCAGATCCGAGCCAGTGGAAAGAAGTTAGGCTGAATCCAGTTATCTACTGGATAGGCGAAGGGGGAAAGTTGATGTACCCATATCTTGGGGAACCACTATAGATCTGGTGTATGCTCTGATGTGTTTTATATTCTGTGTATTGAATAATCTGTGCTTAAGATTCATCTAACTGTTTGCCTAAAAAGAATTTAAAAAGGATTAGAACCTATTCACCCCCCCCCTCTCGGTGTTTAGGCTCTTGAAATAAAGTCTTTCAGCAATGTAAGAAGATCTCAATCAATTTGAGAGATGTAAGGTTTGGAGTCTAGTTTCTAGACCTAAAAATCACAATGTCATAGGAACTAAGTGAATATATTGGAATAAATTAGATGAGAATGTAGTCATAGTTAAAAACAAGGCAAGAATTATAACTAAGGGGTATAGAACAAGAGGAAGGAATAGACTTTGACCAAACTTTTGCACCTGTAGCTTAGCTAGAAGCCATTATATTATTTTTATCTCATGCATCTTACAAAGGATATAAAGTCTATCAGAAGGATGTTAAATCTGCATTCCTAAATGGTACATTAAAGGAAGAGGTCTATGTAGAAAAGCCACCAGGTTTTGTAAATCCTAAACTTAGCTCGCATGTCTTCAGATTACATAAAGCATTGTATGGGTTAGAACAGGCACCTAGAGCTTGATATGAGACCATGTCTAGCTTTCTCATAGAGAACAAATTCTCTAGGGGGAAGATAGATAAAATACTATTCCTAAGGGACATCAAAGGTTCAAGCATCCTAGTCTAGATTTATGTAGATGACATCATTTTTGGTTCTACTAATGAACTGTTATGTAGGAAATTTGCCAAGCTTATGCATGGCAAGTTTGAAATGAGCAGCATGGGTGAGCTGAAGTTCTTCTTAGGATTCCAAGTTAGATAATCTGAAGATGGTATATCCATCTCTCAGTCTAAATTCACAAAGAAGTTTATTAATAAGTATGGTATGGAAAATCCTTCTACCATGAGAACCCCAATGGGTTCCTCAGTATCACTACACAAGGATTAATCTGGGAAACTAGTGGATGAATCCTTATACAAAGGAATCATTGGATCACTCCTTTACTTGACAGCTAGTAGACCAGATATCATGTTTTCAACATGTGTCTGTGTTAGGTACCAAGCCTGCCCTAAAGAGTCTCATTATACAGCTACTAAAAGAATACTGAGATATCTAAAGGGCACACCCAATCTTGGGCTTTGGTATCCTAGGAATGGTGGTTTTGATCTAACTGGATACACAGATGAATATTTTGTAGGCTGTAAAGATGATAGAAAGAGTACTTTAGGAACTTATCAATTTCTTGGGAGAAGACTCATCAGTTGGACCAGCAAGAAGCAGACAAGTGTAGCAATTTTGACAGCTGAGTCTGAGTATATATGATATAGCGTATGTCGCTAACGGATATCTACACGAGAGAAGGCTCTAGATCGCCATTCAATACACACTTGATCCGTCGCACCTACACAAGCAACTACCGCCCTCAATACGTAATCGTTTCACGCACAAAGCATAAACACAATCAGAGAATGATCGACTCTAAAATAACGATGAAAAATGAGTCGAATCATTCCCAAAGATAACGCAAAGGTTGCCAATCCCTTTTGAGGGCAAGACCAAGTCTATAGGCCAAGATTCGCACAAGCAAAATAGACCTACCTGGTCTAAAGAAAAGGAAACACGAACAATAACAATTTTGTTCAGAAATTTGAAATTTATTGAGATTTAAGATCACGGAGAACACGATGGTTCAACCTCCACAAATCTAAAGAGAAGAAGCACTGGAGAAGGGGGAGAGATTACCCAACCCGTTGGTGGAAAACACACTTGATAACTTGTGGGAGAATCACTCTCTCCATGATTCCCACCGGCATCGCACCGAATAGATCCACCGGTGTCGCACCAATTGGGGTTGTCATCCTTCTTCCTTGAAGTTGCACCAAGAAACCATGTCGGAGGCTCCACGAGAGGGGAGGCCGAAATGGGGGAAGAGGGAGACAAGGGGGTGGCGGCTAGTCATAAGCCCAGGCCAAAATTCCTCTTAGAGAAATAGATTTAGGGTTTTCTTTCTTCATCCCCTAATTCACTTAATAAGCCTCCTATATATAGGAGTTACAAAATAGATCCAACCATACAAGATTGAGATGAAACCTCATCAATCTGGATGGCTAATAGCACACCAAACGAAAATGCAAGAAATTAAAACATTATAAGTTCTAAATAAAATAAAGCATTTAAAGTTATTAAAATGGTCTTCAAATAAGTCTTTAAGTGGGCTTTGCGCGCCGCGGACAGAGGTTATAATGTTGCCTTCTGTTAGTGTCCAAGGAGTCATCATGTCGTCTGAAATCTTAATGTTATAGCATTTCGGTGTTCGGATCATCTTCAAGTGGTGGCGAAGAGGCCGTGACATCAATCCTCCCCCGCTCAAAGTCACGTATCTCCGATGCGTGGTCCAGGAGATAGCGGCGGAGAAGAGCGGCATCCAATTGGTGAAGATTTGTCTCGAGTACCCATGAGTCGTTGGAAGGAGGACGTTCACGCCAACGGATGAGAAAGTGGCAGGTAGCACCATCGGTAGTAGTGAGCAGCTCAGCATCAAGTATCCTGTCTGGTATAAGAAAGGTTTTGGGAAACCATGGAAACATGTCAGCAGTGGGAATAAAAGAAGGTAATGTACCATCCGATGCTAAACCTATGGAGACCAGGGGAGAGAGATCATCCGTACTACCACATCCCAGACCCAAAGAATTTTGATTGGAAGGAGAAGATGACAAAGAAGTCAACTCTTGTTGAGGCAAAACAAACATCATCAAATCCAAGACATTAAAAATGGGTGAAACACCCTAATCAGCCGGCAAATCTAAGATAAAGCATTATCACTGAGTTTCTTTATAATCCGGAAGGGGCCGCCGCGCTTTGAAGTTAACTTTCTAATGGTGCCAGTTGGCAATCGCTCGGGAACTAAGCGGACTAAGACTTGATCGCCGACTTTAAAGTGTGACACTCTCCTACGTTGATTAGCATGTGTTTGATAGGATTCATATTGGGAGGTATAGGTTGCCCGGATATGTGCATGTAAGTTGTTGGTACCCTAGTTTGATTTGAGTTTAGTCCTCTCCTTTGTGCCCCCTTGACCCAAGAAATATCTATGGTCAATGGTTAGAAGTCTAGCTGTAGAGTCCTCACTTTTCCAGATTGAGAATTTGGTTAAGTAGGTTTTTCGTTCGACTATAGTCGAACGCCGCTCGACTATCGTCTATCGGCTGATCAACGATCGTCTGTCAGTTGGTCGACGCTCTGTCTGCGTTGATAGGTCGACTATCTGTTGATAGGTCGACTATCTGTTCTGCGCTGATAGGTCGACTATCTGTTGATAGGTCGACTATCTGTTCTGCGCTGATAGGTCGACTATCTGTTGATAGGTCGACTATCTGTTTTCTGAGGTAGGTCGACTATCTGCTTGATAGGTCGACTATCTGTTTGCGCTTGATAGTTCGACTATCTGTCCTGATAGATCGACTATCTGATAGTTCGACTATCTGTTCTGATAGGTCGACTATCTGCCGGGGTAGTTCGACTATCTTCTTCGATAGGTCGACTATCTGGATCGGTCGACTATCTGCCTGATAGATCGACGATCTCCGTGCGTCGGTCGACGATCTCCGAAGGTCGTTCGACACTTTCTGCCTGCCTTTATATTTTGTATTTATTTATTATATTTAATTAATTAATACATTTTCTGGCACATTGTTTTAAGCTGTATGATAAAATTTCCAGGCAATATTTGCTCCATCTCTTTTGCCTGAGTCAAATCTTTTTAAGATAAAGTTGTTTGTCTTATTAGCTGTCATTATAAATTACTTTATCTGTTGTCAGCCCTTTATAGCCGTTAGACTGAAAAGTCTTCTATTTGGTATAAAGAGTAATTTTCTGATGTGACTTTATTTAGTCCTTCTGTTATTTGATTTGGTCCTGCAGCTTCTTAGAAAAAGGGTTATTCCTTTTATAGAATGTTTTGCTGCAGAGATGTTTCTGTCTTCTTGATATTTACAGCCCAGGTCTCAAGGCTTAGAAGAAGACAAATAATTCAAATGGAAGAGAGCTGTTGCTTGCTGCTATTATATAAAGAACCCCTTGAAGAAGGATTCAAGCTAGTAAGCTAGTCAATAGTGAAGAGAAAATAGTCAATAGTTGAGAGCTAACAGCTAACCAGTTGTTCATTCAAGCTTTCAAGCCTTCTCCAAGTTTAAGCTTTCTGCTCTCAGCAAATTCAATCTAACTGAGAAGTGTTAAGATCTTCGACTCTTCTTCAACCTGAGTTCTCCTGCTTTCAGGAAGTTCAAACTCAGAGATCCTTTGAAGAAGAAGAAGAAGAAGATAGCTGCTTGAAGAGATTTCATTTTGTTATTTACTTTCTTCCTGTAGCTTTTCCTTCAGAACTTTCTGAAGAGTTTTCTGCACTGAAGCAAGACTTCACCTGGACATCTTTGAGCCAGGGGGAGCCTTGATTCTTTAGAGCATTCTAGCTCAGTGCAAGTTTTTGTGCTTCTCTAAATCTATTGTAAAATAGAGAAGACATCTTAACCTTCTTCCCCCTCCTGTACAGGGTTATTACTCCCTTCAAAAGTATCCCTTGGTGGCAGGGCACCTGATCAAAAACCTGTGCTTGGTTTTTAGACACCTGATCAAAAGTCTAAAGGGTTTCTGGATCTACCTGAAGCAGATCCTGTTGGTGGCAGGGCACCTGATCAAAAACCTGAGTGGATTCCTACCGTGTGGGTAGAAGAGTGGACGTACCCAAGTTGTTTGGGGAACCACTATAAATTTCCTTGTGTCGTCTGGATTCCATTGTTTAATTCCTATTTTGTGGCTGTGATTAGATATAACTAGGTTGCTAGTTGCTGATTAGGTTTTCCAAGCCTTAACTGTAATTACAGTTAGCTTGAGTTTGTGAACACCACTTGTGTTAGGCTCTAGGGTTAAATCTATATCTATAATCTTTCATTCCGCACTTCACTCCAAGGGAGTTGGGTAGACCATTAAGTTTTGTCTAGTGCAAAATTTGATAACTCTATTCACCCCCCCCCCCCTTCTAGAGTAGTATCTATCCCTTCACTTTCAATTGGTATCAGAGGGAGGTTGACTGACTGAATAGGCTAACACCTAAGTCACAAGATCCTGATAGATACCAAAGCTTATAGATATTCACTATCATGGCCCAGTCCAAGGATTATTCAAGCACCAGACCTCCAGCATGCAACTTAGCTAAGTTTGGCATCTGGAAGGCAAGGATTAAATTATATATGAATTCTATTGATGAAAGTATTTTTTTCTTCTATTTTGTCAGGTCCCCCAAGAGCACCTGCTGCTGCCACTGCCTCATCATCTGATATGAGTGCAGTGCCTCCTCCAGATTATAATGATGAGTACAAGAAGGCCAAAATTGCAGATGCCAAGGCAATGAACATACTGGCTCAGACAATGTCTGATGAGGTGTTCCAGAAGGTTGCTGACTGTTCCTCAGCAAAGGCCATGTGGGACACACTGAACCAGATTGTAGCTGGTTCAGCTGATGAAAGGAAGGACAGAAGGTCCAACCTGATCTCACAGTACGAGAACTTCAAGAAAACTGATGCTGAATTAGTTGAAGCTATGTACACCAGGCTCAGCTTAATCATCAATGAGCTGAGGACCCTGGACAAGGACATATCATTGACAGAGGTCAATGATAAGATTCTTATGTGCTTCCCTAGCACATGGGATCTAAGGATCTGGCCCATCAAAGAAGCCAGAAGTACTAATGAGATCTCCACTGAAGCTCTCCTCGGCAAGCTCAAGTCTTTTGAGCAAGTGCTGAAGACCAGAGAAGCAGAAGCTGAAGCCAAGACCCCCACTCCAACAAGAAAAGAGCAATCTCTAGCTCTTAAGGCTGCAGATGTTTCTGAAGGCAGCCAATCTAATGAGGAACTTATGGCACTGTTTGCCAAAAGGTTTCTCAAGATGGGGAGAAAGGAGTTCAGAAAGAAGTCTTCACGCTATGAAGACAAACCAAGGTATGATCGCTCTCCTGCTAAAGAAATTATCTGTTATGGTTGCAGGAAGCCTGGACACATCTTGCCAGAGTGTCCAGAGGAGAAGAACAAAGAAAAGAGAAAAGATAAAGAACAGCACAGGAAGCACTCCAAGCCATCCTCCTACAAAAACAAAAAGAAGGAGAGAGGTTTCATTGCTGAAACCTAGAGTGATTCTGATGAAGAATCCTCCTCATCAAGCTCCAGTGAGGATGAGGAAGAGAAGAAGGCAAAAGAGGTTTGCCTGATGGCAATAGATGCCTGCAGCAACCACTCTGCTGCAGAGAGTTCTGATTCTGATGAAGAGATGCCTACAGAGGATGAGGTACTTTCTTCTTATGATTTTACTTCAGAAGAATTTAAAGTAGAATTTAAATCTTTATGCTTAGATTTAATTAGCTCAGAAAAGGAAATAAAAGAACTTAGAAATAGGTTAGCTGACTCAGAATCAATAGCCTCTGAAAACATTAGGTTAAAGGAAGAACTCACTACTTGTAGTGAAGAAATCAAATTTCTTAAAATAGAGTTAGCTAAGTCTAAGAGATTAGAAGAATCGCTTAATGGTAGAAGCCTTAAGCTGTTAGAAATTACCAGCATGACTAACACTAGGTCAGGTAATGATAAACTAGGCTTAGGAACTTCTCCCAGTGAACCCCCAGTCATTCTTAAAAATAATCTTTCAACTCCAGTGAACTTCATTTCAGCTAGTGGAAAGAAGAACACTGAGCAAGTAAATCTGGTTAATAAAACCTTAAATAAAGCTAAGAGAGAAAAGAGAAAGAAGTTCTTTAAAGAAATGCAAAGAGCGTCGAACGCCGCTCGACGATCGGAAGCTCCATGGTCGAACGAAGGTCGACGATCTGAGCACCCATCGTCGAACGTCGATCGACGATTTCAATATGATTTTCAAAATCATAATCAATTCCATAGAAACCTAAATGAGAATAGAAACCCTAGGTTTGTTGACCCATCATCTGCATGGAGAATCCCACCTAGGAGATCTCACCCACTAGGTTATCACCCTCAGCCTGCATTCTCATACATTTCCAGTTTTTCTTATGTGAAAAACAAGGGACCCAAGGTTACCTGGGTCCACTCTGTCTAAATAATTGTCTTGTAGGTGAAGGCCTATCCAATCACTCAAAATAAGTGGTATTTGGATAGTGGATGCTCTAAGCATATGATAGGAAATAAAGATCTACTGTCAAAGTTCAAAGCTAAGCTCGGCCCAAAGGTTATCTTTGGAGACTCCAGCTGTGGTCAGACAGAAGGCTATGGCAAGATCACAATTGGAGCAGTCACCTTCAAGAGAGTTGCATATGTCAATGGACTGAAGCACAATTTGATTTCAGTCAGCCAGCTGTGTGATGCTGGCCACCAGGTTTCATTTTCTAACTCCTATTGCAACATTACTTTAAATAATAATATTGTTTTAGTAGGTATTAGAATAGGTAACATTTATTTAGTAGATTTCAATTCATCTCACTCTGAAATCTGCCTGTTTAATGAAGTAACCCTTAATAATAATTCCCTATGGCATAAAAGACTTAGTCATGTAAACCTTAAAAATATATCTAGGTTATTTAAGCACAACCTTGTTAGAGGTTTACCTTCTTGCCCCTACAAGAAGGAGAACCTATGCAAGGCTTGTCAGCTAGGCAAGCAAACCAAGAATTCTTTTAAATCTGTAAATAAAAGTGATTCTCCTAGGATCCTGTATTTATTACATTTGGACCTTTTTGGCCCAATAAATGTACAGAGTTTAGGAGGGAAGTATTACACATTAGTAATTGTAGATGACTTCTCTAGGTTCAGTTGGGTTTTCTTTTTGAGAACTAAGTCTGATAACTTCAAAGCCCTTACAGACTTTCTATTATGTGTGCAGACTGAGTACTCTACTCATGTGGCCTTGATCAGAAGTGATCATGGTACTGAGTTTGACTCTCTTCTCATGCAAGAATTCTGTGAGAGAGAAGGTATCAAACATAGTTTCTCAGCTCCTAGAACTCCTCAACAAAATGGGGTAGTTGAAAGAAAGAATAGAACACTTATTGAAGCTGCTAGCACATTGTTGGCAGATGCTAACATGCCTCTATCCTATTGGGCAGAAGCTGTTAGTACAGCCAACTATGTCTTGAATAGAAGTTTGATACACAAACTTAAGTGTAAAACTCCTTATGAGTTGCTTAAAGGAAAGAAACCAAAAATTAATTATTTTAGAGTTTTTGGCTGTATTGTTTATATTCATAATAATAATAAAGAATATATTAGAAAGTTTGAAGCAAAAGCTTCAATGGGAATCATGCTTGGATATTCCCAAGTAAGCAAAGCTTATAGGGTTTATAACAAATCAACCTGTAAAATTGAAGAATCTGTGCATGTGACTTTTGATGAGTCTCAGATGTTTTACAAGGAGAAAGAAAATTCTCCTTCCTCAAGTTCTTTGCAGGTACATGATGCCCCTCAAGAAATTCTTCAACTATCAACTCTTCAGATCACTGAATCAGACAGTGATGAAGACATTGCTGAAGCTATTGAAGCTGTTGTTGTTCCACCAATAGTAGATCAAATTCCTCCTGAGGAATTAATCCCAACTGTTGCTGAAGATCACATCCCACCTGCTGATATTGTCACACTTAGAGATCACCCCACATCTCAAGTGATTGGAGACATATCAGCTGGTGTGCAAACAAGACATCAATTAAGACAGGATGTGATGCATGCTTGTTTCCTCTCACAGGTTGAGCCCCTCACCTTTAAAGATGCAGAGCTAGATCCCCACTGGATCATTGCAATGCAAGAGGAACTCAATCAGTTTGAGAGATGTAAAGTTTGGACTTTGGTTCCAAGACCTAAAGGCCAACTGATCATAGGCACTAAGTGGGTGTATAGAAACAAGCTAGATGCAAATGGAATTATAGTAAGGAATAAAGCTAGGCTTGTAGCTCAGGGCTACAGACAGGAGGAAGGTATAGACTATGACCAAACCTTTGCTCCTGTTGCAAGGCTAGAAGCAATAAGGATCTTCTTGGCCTATGCAGCCTTCATGAAGTTTAAGGTGTTCCAAATGGATGTCAAAAGTGCATTCCTGAATGGTGAGCTTAAGGAAGAGGTGTTTGTTGAACAACCACCAGGGTTTGTTTCTTCAACTCAACCCTCACATGTTTTTAAGTTGCAGAAAGCTCTTTATGGACTAAAGCAAGCTCCTAGGGCCTGGTATGAGACCTTAGCTAGTTTCCTGTTAGAGCACAACTTTACTAGGGGAGTAGTTGATAGAACCCTTTTCGTCAAGCATCACAAGGACACAATCCTGTTAGTTCAGGTGTATGTAGATGATATTATTTTTGGCTCCACTGATCCCAAACTTTGCAAAAGGTTCTCTGACCTGATGCACTCTAAGTTTGAGATGAGTAGCATGGGTGTGCTGTCTTACTTTCTTGGTCTCCAAGTTAAGCAAGATGCTGATGGTATCTTCATCTCCCAATCCAAATATGCCAAGGAATTGGTAAAGAAATTTGGGATGGCTGATGCTTCAGCAATGCCTACACCCATGGCTACTAATGTAGGTATTGATTCCGATGATCACGGCAAGCTAGTTGATCAAAAGAATTATAGGGCCATTGTTGGTTCCCTATTATATCTAACTGCAAGTAGGCCAGATATAATGTTTGCTACATGCCTTTGTGCTAGATTTCAGGTCAACCCCAAGGAATCTCATCTGATTCTTCTAAAGAGAATCCTGAGATACCTGAAGGGATGTCTAGATCTAGGACTTTGGTACCCAGCTGAGTCAGAGTTTGAATTAATTGGATATTCTGATTCTGATTATGCTGGTTGCAGAGTTGACAGGAAGAGCACCTCAGGAACTTGCCAGTTCCTGGGAGAGAGATTGGTCTCTTGGTTCTGTAAGAAGCAGGCTTCTGTCTCAACTTCAACTGCAGAGGCTGAATATATAGCTGCTGCTAGTTGTTGTTCACAGATCCTGTGGATTCAAAACCAGCTTGTGGATTATGGTTACTCACACAAGAACACCAAAATCATGTGTGATAGTACCAGTGCTATCTCAATTGCACAAAATCCAGTGCACCACTCTAGAACGAAGCACATTGAGATTCGGCACCATTTCCTGAGAGATTGTGTGGAAAAGAACAAGATTTGTCTTGAGTTCATATCCACTGAGTTTCAGAGAGGTGATATATTCACCAAGCCTTTAGATGAACAGAAGCATCTGTTCTTTTTAGTTCAACTAGGCATGATTAATGGACGAGACTAAGTGTGACTATATCTGCCTATGTTGAAATCTGTTTGAAGATAGTCGAACGACGTTCGAAGATAGTCGATCGGGTCAAGCCCATCGTCGACCTATGGTTGATGAAAGTTTGTCTGATTGAAGATCGTCGACCGACGTTCGACCATCGTCGAACAGGTCGGGCTCATCGTCGATCTCTGGATGACGATAGCCTGTTGTTTGAGAAGCCAGAAATAGTCAAACGATTGTCCGACTACTCTGCTTCTGAGCCGATCGTCGAACGGCCGTTCGACCATCGGGTCTAGATCTTTTTAATAGACCGACTATATCCGGTCTGATATAAAGCCGATAGTCGACCTAGGTCAAAAGATCTTTTGCTTTATCGTCGACGGAGCGTGCCTTTTCGCATTCTGCTTTCCCGCTTGCGATTTTCCGCCGCTTCGTCCCCTTCGTCTTCTTCGTCCTTCTCGCGTTTCTCCAGCAAATCCATGGCGGTCTCTCCAGCAGTTCTGGCCGTTGTGAAGTTTGATGCAGGATTTAGCGTGGATTTCGACGTGTTCAGCAGCTGCGATGCAGGAATCGTAGAAGTTCTACAGCTGTGTAGGGATCAAGGATTAGAGAAGTTAATGTCTGCAAGGATTAAGATCAACATCCCAGAAATCAAAGAATGGGCTTTCACGTCGTCTTCCACAGACGAATCGATGACTGGTACCATCGGCGGAGAAGAGGTTATCCTGACTCCGGCCGTTTTATCTGATGTTTTTGGATTAGTTAATAGTGACGAGGATTATGAGCAAGATGCTCAGGAATTCGGAAGAATGATAGTTGAGCTGGGACATGCTGAGGGCATTCCCACGAAGCTGCTCAAAGTGAATTTTCCTTTCAAAATCAAGTTTCTGGCTGAGTTAGTAGGAAAAGTGCTCCTGGGTAAGCACTCTGCTCACGATAATATAACAAGGCAGCAATTCGCACTCATGTGTGCGATTGTTAATCGGAAAAGGATCAATTGGGCAGCAATGATGTTTGATTTAATAAGAAAAAAGAATGGCAAGAAAGAAGTCACCCTAGGAAGGGTTATCGGAATTTTCCTGAAGGAAAGGTACCCCCATCTGCTGAGTTCAACCGCAACAACAATCAACGCCAGCAAGAAGATGGATCCCCACCTGTTCTCAAAGTGGAAGAGAACTTTTGTGAAACCTGCTCCAGCAACATCTGAGGACACAAGGACTGTATCAGTCGCTCCTCACCCTGTTGAAGCTGGCTCAGCTCTTCCCTCCTCTTCTGCTGTGTTGTCTGCCTCAGTTGAAGTTCCATCAACTTCAGCTGAAGTACGACCTTCTTCCTCTGCTGCTCCAGAAACAACTACGGTTGTTCCTCTTTCCCCTCCAGCCTCTCCTCTACCTACTCATCTGGCTAGGATATCTGCTCCTAGCTTCGATTTGTTAGGATCAGAGAGAATTCCTACTCCTCCTGTATCTCCCGTTCATTCCCCAATTAATTCCCCAATTAACTCTCCAGTTCAATCCCCTGTCCACACCATTTCTCATCCCAGCACCACTCCCATATCTGCTGCAGCTCCATCCACTTCACATCCTTCATCTATTGAAATTTCTCCTGAGCTTATCTCCCGCATTGTGGAGCTGATTACCCCGTCAATCAAAACCATGATTGAAGAGGCAATCGCTCCCCTTGCAGCTTCCATTAATATCTTAACTGCCTCCATCAAATCCCTTTCAAAATCTGCTGAGCCATCTTCCTCAAGGGGCCTGGTTTCAGTATCCACTGAAATCAGGCAGGGGGAGATGTTCCATGAAGATGCCTCAGACCATCCTGCCTCCCCTCCAGCTATAAAAGATACAGTCATGTCTGCCCAGGAAAAATCTGCTCAAGCTGAGATAGAAATAGTTCAAGATGCTGTAATGACTGCCCAGGAAGAATCTGCTCCTGCTGAGAAAGAAATATCTCCAGTTTTGTCTGATAAGGAAATAGCAGATGGAATCTTGCTATCTGAAATTGCAGTTAAAGTCTGCTTAGAAGACCTCACCACTCCTGTGATTGCTAGATTCTTAGAAGGAATTATAACTTCATATCTGAATGAATCATGGGAGATGGTTAAATATGAAGGTAACTCATTCATTCGTTTTGTTGATGAGTCGATTAATTTGTTAGTTTGTGAATTCCTGGAAGGAATGATTTCTGTTTATTTAGCAGATCTGTATTCATAATTCTACAGATGTTATTAGAGAGGATTTAGCTGCTCAGATCGTAGCAGTTATTTCTGAAGCTGCCCCAAGTGTTTCTAATATCCCAGTAGATCCTGAACTAGAATCTTTTCTATATGATAGAGAGGATGAATCTGAAAATCAAGATAAAGTCAAAGATGACTCTCCTGTTCTGAATTTGGAAGAAGTTCAAGCAAGAGCTGCCTGGGTTTTGAGAGTACAGTCTTTAGAAGAGAAAGAAAAGGAATTGCAAGTTGAAAAGTCAACCATCTGGGATGACTCTCCAGGGTTGGACTTAGATTCCCTTCTGGCTCTGGATGCCATGGAAGAGGAAAGAGAAAAATCTGCTCTGAAGCTTAAAGAAAAGGCTGTTTCTGAAGCCTATGATCCGTATGAAAATCCTCCATCATCTCCCTCTGATGATGAGGATGATTCTGATGTTTCTGAGAGATCAAAGAAAAAGAAAGCTGCTTCAAAGAAAAGGAAAGCTCCTCCTCCTCCTCCAAGTAAAGATAATGACACTCCCTATTATATTCTGAAGGGCATTGACCCTAAATCCAAGGATTTTCAGCACTGGATGTGGTTTTCAAAGAATCAGCAGAAAGAAAGAAAAAGGACTAAGAGGTATGATAGTCCTGTCTCTAGATGGACTCCCAGAGGTCCTCCTCCTCCTCCTCCAGGTGCAGGAGCCTCTGGGAACCTATCAGCTAATCCTGCTGCCTCTTCTGGAAGATCTGCTTCTTTTCAGCCCCAGCCAAGACAAAGTTATCAAAGCTCGCAAGGCAAATCGTTTTCTGAGAAAAGTGTTTCAAAAGGTAAATAGTTTACTTTGTTTTAAAAATTTCTAGCAAGATCCTTTTGCTAAGTATACTCTAATATCTTATCTAGATAAAGTATCTGAGGCTGCTCCTCCTGAGCCTGTTTATGAAAATCCTGAGCTTGATCCTAACTTTAGGATGGCTCGCTTTCAAGAACTAGTAGGAGCAGCTCAAATTAGAAAAGCTAGAGCCGAAGGAAAAGATACGACTGGTTTAACTACCATGTCTGTTTACAGAAAGAAAGAGCTTGAAAAGTTCCAGGTTAATCCTGAGGTTTTTGACCCATCTAAATACATGGAAAAGCATCCGGAAGCAGTAGTCCCAAGAACTGCAGAGCTGAAGATCATTGGTGCGCAGGACCTGAAAATGTCAAAGAAAGAATCTGATGATCCGTTAAGGAAAATATCTTTTGTTTCTAGCTCTTCTGTATCTAAGCCTGACTCTGTTGATCCATAGTTTAGTTAACTGCTGTGCTATATTTGTTTATCTGTTTGATAATCTGCTAGTCTATTTCCTGTATTTTTTTAGTGTTCTATAGCTAGCTGTTTGTTTTAGTTTTTGAGAGACTTAACTCAAATAGGGGGAGATTGTTGGTACCCTAGTTTGATTTGAGTTTAGTCCTCTCCTTTGTGCCCCCTTGACCCAAGAAATATCTATGGTCAATGGTTAGAAGTCTAGCTGTAGAGTCCTCACTTTTCCAGATTGAGAATTTGGTTAAGTAGGTTTTTCGTTCGACTATAGTCGAACGCCGCTCGACTATCGTCTATCGGCTGATCGACATCGTCTGTCAGTTGGTCGACGCTCTGTCTGCGTTGATAGGTCGACTATCTGTTGATAGGTCGACTATCTGTTCTGCGCTGATAGGTCGACTATCTGTTGATAGGTCGACTATCTGTTCTGCGCTGATAGGTCGACTATCTGTTGATAGGTCGACTATCTGTTTTCTGAGGTAGGTCGACTATCTGCTTGATAGGTCGACTATCTGTTTGCGCTTGATAGTTCGACTATCTGTCCTGATAGATCGACTATCTGATAGTTCGACTATCTGTTCTGATAGGTCGACTATCTGCCGGGGTAGTTCGACTATCTTCTTCGATAGGTCGACTATCTGGATCGGTCGACTATCTGCCCGATAGATCGACGATCTCCGTGCGTCGGTCGACGATCTCCGAAGGTCGTTCGACGCTTTCTACCTGCCTTTATATTTTGTATTTATTTATTATATTTAATTAATTAATACATTTTCTGGCACATTGTTTTAAGCTGTATGATAAAATTTCCAGGCAATATTTGCTCCATCTCTTTTGCCTGAGTCAAATCTTTTTAAGATAAAGTTGTTTGTCTTATTAGCTGTCATTATAAATTACTTTATCTGTTGTCAGCCCTTTATAGCCGTTAGACTGAAAAGTCTTCTATTTGGTATAAAGAGTAATTTTCTGATGTGACTTTATTTAGTCCTTCTGTTATTTGATTTGGTCCTGCAGCTTCTTAGAAAAAGGGTTATTCCTTTTATAGAATGTTTTGCTGCAGAGATGTTTCTGTCTTCTTGATATTTACAGCCCAGGTCTCAAGGCTCAGAAGAAGACAAATATGTCAAATGGAAGAGAGCCGTTGCTTGCTGCTATTATATAAAGAACCCCTTGAAGAAGGATTCAAGCTAGTAAGCTAGTCAATAGTGAAGAGAAAATAGTCAATAGTTGAGAGCTAACAGCTAACCAGTTGTTCATTCAAGCTTTCAAGCCTTCTCCAAGTTTAAGCTTTCTGCTCTCAGCAAATTCCATCTAACTGAGAAGTGTTAAGATCTTCGACTCTTCTTCAACCTGAGTTCTCCTGCTTTCAGGAAGTTCAAACTCAGAGATCCTTTGAAGAAGAAGAAGAAGAAGATAGCTGCTTGAAGAGATTTCATTTTGTTATTTACTTTCTTCCTATAGCTTTTCCTTCAGAACTTTCTGAAGAGTTTTCTGCACTGAAGCAAGACTTCACCTGGACATCTTTGAGCCAGGGGGAGCCTTGATTCTTTAGAGCATTCTAGCTCAGTGCAAGTTTTTGTGCTTCTCTAAATCTATTGTAAAATAGAGAAGACATCTTAACCTTCTTCCCCCTCCTATACAGGGTTATTACTCCCTTCAAAAGTATCCCTTGGTGGCAGGGCACCTGATCAAAAACCTGTGCTTGGTTTTTAGACACCTGATCAAAAGTCTAAAGGGTTTCTGGATCTACCTGAAGCAGATCCTGTTGGTGGCAGGGCACCTGATCAAAAACCTGAGTGGATTCCTACCGTGTGGGTAGAAGAGTGGACGTACCCAAGTTGTTTGGGGAACCACTATAAATTTCCTTGTGTCGTCTGGATTCCATTGTTTAATTCCTGTTTTGTGGCTGTGATTAGATATAACTAGGTTGCTAGTTGCTGATTAGGTTTTCCAAGCCTTAACTGTAATTACAGTTAGCTTGAGTTTGTGCACACCACTTGTGTTAGGCTCTAGGGTTAAATCTATATCTATAATCTTTCATTCCGCACTTCACTCCAAGGGAGTTGGGTAGACCATTAAGTTTTGTCTAGTGCAAAATTTGATAACTCTATTCACCCCCCCCCCCTTCTAGAGTAGTATCTATCCCTTCACTTTCATAAGTCATGAATGTGTTGGGCAAAGGATTGTGCAAATTGACTTGCTTTATAGGTTGGAGGTAATGGAACCAAGTCGAGTGGCACAGGAGCCTTATACCCGTGAACAATCTCATTAGGGGACATACCCATGGACCTATTCTTAGAGTTATTGTAAGCCAATTGTGCATGGGGGAGAAGTAGATCCTAAGTGCCCTTGTGATCACTCACAAGACACCTTAGAAGTTTCCCCAACTCTGATTGACGACTTCCGTCTGCCCATCAGTTTGTGGATGATAGGCCGCGGAAAATAATAATTTGGTTCCCATTAAAATCCATAAAGTTTTCCAAAAATAGCTAGTGAATTTCACGTCCCTATCCGAGATAATTTTCTTTGGCACTCCGCGATGACTAACGACCCCTCTAAAATATAATTTAGCTACGTGAGATGCGTCGTTGGTCCTGCTATATGGGAGAAAGTATGCCATTTTAGAAAACCTATCCACAACTACAAAAATAGAGTCGTGACGATGAAGAGTGTTGGGAAGGCCTAATATGAAATCCATGCTCACGTCTTCCCATGGTATGGAAGGAATAAGTAGTGGGGTGTATAACCCTACATTGGTTTTAGTACCCTTAGATACTTGACATGTACAGCAACTACTCACTATCTGTCCAACCATCGCCTTAAGTTTAAGCAATTAAAATTTCTCCTCAATAAGTGTAATGGTCTTATCCCTCCCAAAGTGTCCACTCAGACTTCCGCTATGCAATTCCCAGATAATATGGTGTCGTAAAGAGGATCGCGGAAGACACAACTTCTCATGCCTAAAAAGATAACCGTCCCTAAGAACAAAGGCAAATACGGTCGTTGGAGAGCTATCCTGGGCGGATAAATACATCTCGTGGAAATCTAGGCAAGTGGCGTATTCTTCCTTAACTCGTTCGAATCCTATAATATTGACTTGCATGGTAGATAGCCGAAGAGTAAGGCAACTAAGTGCATCGGTAACTCGATTGTCAGACCCCTTAAGGTGCTTAAGAGTAGATGTGTACCCTTACAAGAAAGCTACCCACTTAGCGAGACACGGGCTGATTTTATGCTGACTGTTGATGAAACGCAAAGCGTCATGATCGGAGAGGATCACAAACTCCTTGGAGAGGAGATAGTGCCTCCAATGATGCAAACATCGAATAACAGAATAAAACTCTCTATCATAGTTCGAATAATTCAATTTAGCACCCTATAGTTTCTCACTGAAATAACTGAACTGGTGACCTTCTTGACGTAAAACACCTCTGATTCCCACCCCCGATAAATCACAGGTAAGCTCGAAGACCTTGGTGAAGTCAGGTAGACGAAACACTTGTGCCTCGGTCATGAGCTTCTTAATTCGTTGGTAGGCAAAGGTGGCGGACTTCGTCCAGGTGAACTCACTCTTCTTCATGAAGTCACTAATAGGTGCAATAATGCTACTAAAGTCTTGTATGAAGCGGCGGTATAAAGTATCCAAACCATGGAAACTACGCACCTCTCGTAGGATGGTCGATTTGGGCCAGTCCTTAATCACCTGAACCTTTCCAGGATCAACTTGAATTCCCTTAGAACCGACTATATAACCTAAAAAATTTACCTATGGAGCATAGAATATGCACTTCTTAAGGTTAAGGAATAAAGTTTCCTTCCTCAAGGTGGACAAAGTCACTCTCAAGTTGGAGATGTGCTCGGCAGTGGAGGTGTTATAGACTAAGATATCATCGAAATAGACTACCACAAACTTCCACAAGTACAGTCAAAAGACGTGTGTCATCATCCAGGAGAAGTTGTTGGGGGCATTAGATAACCCAAAGGGCATCACAAGCCACTCATATAACCCATCATTAGATTTAAACGCAGTCTTCCATTCATCTCTCTCACGGATCCTAATCTGGTGATAATCGCACCTAAGATCTAACTTAGAAAATATAGTGGTGCCAGATAAAACATCTAAGAGGTCATCTAAATGTGGGATAGGGAACCTATACTTGATGGTAATCTTGTTGATAGCCCGACTATCAACACACATTCGCCATGAGCCATCCTTCTTGGGGGCAAGCAGAGCTGGTATAGCACATGGACTCATACTAGTCCTAATAAACCCCTTCTTCAACAAGTCCTCTATCTTAACCTGAAACTCCATATAGGCAGCGGGATTGAGTCGATAATGAGGCTGGTTGGGCAAGGAAGACCCCGGGATGAGATCTATCGCGTGCTGAATATCTCTAAGTGGAGGTAACATCGATGGCAACTCATCCGGGTATGTATCCCTATACTCTTATAACAATACCCATAGCTCAATGGGGAGATCATCCAATACTCCAGAATCCGTCTTCGCACTCAGAAGTACTAGTGCATACATCACTCCATTAATAAATGGGTCCTTAATAAAATCCTTCCGCCCGACTAGGCTCATATTCTTCCTCTCAACTGGGATCATGGTATCCTTAACCGGTCCTACAGGTTCCTTCGAGATTGTTTGCCTCAACGTAATGGTCTTGTCATTGAACTTGAATTCATACGTGTTGGCGCGGCCAAAATGTGTCACATCACGGTCATAAAGCCAAGGGCGGCCTAACAATACGTGACAAGTATCCATAGGATGGACATCACACCACACTTCATCAGTATAGGATTTGAATGAGAGGGGAACTAGGCATTGCTTGGTGACTGAGACGGTAACCTTATTGATCCAGGCTACCTGATATGGAGTCGGGTGGGGCTTCGGGGTCAAGGTCATATGTGTAAAGGCATTCTCAGATATGACATTCACACAACTACCGCTATCAATGATCAATTTGCAGAACTTCTCTCCACTCTTAAAAATCAGAGAAAATATACTCATCCTCTTCCAATCATCTAACGGACGAGGAGTGGTCAAGATACAATGCATCACCATAAGGGGGTGACCGTCCTCTAAGTCACTCGGGACACCATCTGGGTCACTCTCTTCAGCAGCCTCATAAACTAGATCAGAGGGGTCGGTAGTAGAATCTAATAAGGTTATGGCCTTAGTCCTTATTGGCATTCAAAGGCATAGTGGCCCTGAACACCACAAGCATAACACGTGGCATTGGACTTACTAACCTTCCCTATGGGGATACGCTCACTGGTGGGATTCCTAGCATTCCTAGCTATGATAACTACCAATTTAGACTCGTTAGACCAAAATTTCACTTTATCCTGATATGTGGAAGAGGATTCTCCGAGTGTGGAATTACCCTTCGCTAGGGAATAACGGGAGTGAGCCTTATAGGATAGATGTTTTTCAATGTCAAGGGCGGCATTGAAAGTCGTGTTCAAATCTGTATGTTCATAGCGTAGGAGTTTCCTTTGGATATTGGAGGATAGCCCCTTTATAAACCTAGATAATGTAACCTCGGGAACCTCTCTAAGGTCACAACGCACCATGCAGTCCTTTAACTCGCCCATGTACTCATCTACAGATTTGGAGCCTTGCTGTAGGGTGGCTAGCTCATCGAACATCTGTGTTCGGTGGTACGCGGGGACGTACTGATCTGACAATATGTTCTTCATCACGGGCCATCCAACCAGTGGGACTTCGTTCCCGGTCCCTAACCTACACTCCTCGTTTAGCTAATATGTTTAGCACGCCCAGTTAACTTCATCCTGGCGACTTGGACCTTCTAAAGGTCCGAGAGGGTATGCCACTCGAAGTAACATTCCATGTCTACAACCCAGGTGAGGAAGATCTGGGGATCTCCCACGCCATCGTAGGTGGGGGCATCGATCTTAATGGACCTAGTAATATTGAAGTCACGCTCGAGGTGACGATCTTGATGAGGCACTCGGGGAGAGTTGCCATCAGAGCCAGAATCACTTACCGGTTGGTGTCGGTTAGGCTGTCTCACGTTAATGAATGGGGGCAGTCGCCCTTGGTTCAATAGGATTTGGGCCACCATTATCCTAAGCTCTGTCATCACAGTTCGTAGTTCCTCAATAGCCTCGGTATTCGCACCCTTGTGCTAATTCGCAGCCATCCTAGACGAAGACGGTGTAGTGTAGTCCATTCCTAGTCTAGTGTGCATACAGGGTTACAAATTTTTCGAAAGATGATTTTTCCTAAGGCTGGACCTAAAGTTAAAACATGATATTTTGAAATTTTCCTGGAGTGACAGGAACAAGGAACGAGAAAAAAAAATTAATTTTCGTAGAGAAATAAAGATTTTTGATCACTATTTGCAGGCCAGAAAAAAAAATTAATTAATTCATGCCAATGAAAGAGCGCGAGGATGTTGCAATATAGAAGTTGAAACGACTGTCTCTGATACCAAATTGATGTAGCGTATGTCGCTAATGGAGATCTACATGAGAGAAGGCTCTAGATCTCCATTCAACACACACTTGATCCATCGTACCTACACAAGCATCTACCGCCCTCAATACATAATCGTTTCGCGCACAAAGCATAAACACAATCAGAGAATGATTGACTCTAAAATAGTGATGAAAAATGAGTCGACTCTTTCCCAAAGATAACGCAAAGGTTGCAAATCCATTTTGAGGGCAAGACCAAGGCTATAGGCTAAGATTCGCTCATGCAAAATAGACCTACCCAGTCTGGAGAAAAGGAAACACGAACAATAATAATTTTATTCAAAGATTTGAAATCGATTGATATTTAAGATCACGGAGAACACGATGGTTCAACCTCCACAAATCTAAAGAGAAGAAGCACTAGAGAAGGGGGAGAGATTACCCAACCCATTGGTGGAAAATGCACTTGATAACTTGTGGGAGAATCACTCTCTCCATGATTTCCACCGGCGTCGCACCGAATAGATCCACAGGCGTCGCACCGAGTGGGGTTGTCATCCTTCTTCCTTGGAGTTGCACCAAGAAACCACGCCGGAGGCTCCACAAGAGGGGAGGCCGAAATGGGGGAAGAGGGAGACAAGGGGGCGGTGGCTAGTCACAAGCCCAAGCCGAAATTCCTCTTAGAGAAATAGATTTAGGGTTTTCTTTCTTCATCCCCTAATTCACTTAATAAGCCTCCTATATATAGGAGTTACAAAATAGATCCAACCATCCAAGATTGATATGAAACCTCATTAATCTGAATGGCTAATAGCACACCAAATGAAAATGCAAGAAATTAAAACATTACAAGGTCTAAATAAAATAAAGCATTTAAAGTAATTGAAATGGTCTTCAAATAAGTCTGTAAGTGGGCATCGCGTGTCGCAGACGGAGGTTGTAATGTTGTCTTCCATTAGCGTCCAAGGAGTCGTCATGTCGCTTGAAATCTTTATGTTATAGCATTTCGGCATCTGGATCATCTTCAAGTGATGGCGAATAGGCCGCGGCATCAATATATCAGCTGGGAGCTGTTGTGCACAATTATAATGGATTCAACATCAACTCTTAAACTACAGTGTACAGCTAAGTAAATCTGTTATGTATTGTGATTCTACTAGTGTAATCTCAATTGCTAATAATCATGTTTCTTACAGTAGAACCAAACACAGAAATTTGATCTCACTTTCTTAGAAAACATGTTGAAAAAGGTAATGTCTGTTTACATTATACTCCAACTGAAAATCAAATTACTGACATATTCACAAAACCTTTAGATAAAAACAAGTTCAATTTCTTCAATTTTGAACTAGGTATGTTAAATATAGAGTAAATCTTGTTGTTATGGTACTCAAGAATTCAGGTTCAGAATAACCATTTTCATTGGTACTTAGAAAATCCTTGTTCAACTTGTATAAGTTAAGTAACAAAGTCTAGTTACCTAAATAAACAAGTAAGACATTAAAAAGGTCAAGTAACATTAGTTAGAAAATAAGAAAATAAAATTTTGGCTAAGTCCATATAGAATGTGTCGTAACACAAAAGAAAGTGTCGAGACACCTGAGAATGTGTCGAGACACCAAAAGATGTCTTGACACCTAGTTAATGTCAAGAAACAATTTCCTGGTGCTGACTTGTGTCGACACTAGTGTCGACATGTGTCGACACAAAATTGTCTGTGTCGAGACTTTATCATTTCAAGACAATTTTGGATTAGTAAACCTTGAGCGCGCCCTTTTGTTTTCCCCGTAAGGAAGCCTATAAATAGAATGTGTGAGAAGAAGTTAACCACGCCTTCTTGTATTTCTAAACTGTTTCTTCCTGAGTGTCAAGCCCTAGAACTCTATCAACTCTGCTTTCCTCATTCTCTACTCAATTGGCACCCAAGAATGAAGATCATCTTTTCGAAGGATACGAACTAGTTTGAAATGGTTTTAATTCAACAACTGAAGATATCAAGGATGTTACTACCCTAATCACTGATGCTAGACTAGAATATGTACTTTCTGAACCTTCAAACATTTGGAAAATAGAAGTTCTTGAATTCTATACCAATGCCAAGGTCACATCTGATAAAATCAAATCCTATGTCAATGGAGCCAAGTTCCACTTCACACACAGTCGATTGGCTAAGGTCTTTCACATGACCAAGTTTGGTCAGGATGATGATGAAGTAGTAGATTCATGATGAACTAAAGATGCCCTGACATTGTGTGTATTACCCTCTACCACCAAGTTAGGAAGTACCCTTGCTAGGAAGGGGATGAATTCTCAAGGTAAATTCTTATCAGAAATAGTGTGCAAGGTACTCATGTGCAAGACTGGTGTGCACGATAGAATGTCAGCTGCCATGTTCAACATCATGACTAGAATCATCTTCAAGCTAAAGACAAACTAAAGCAGGATACTATTTGACAAGATTGTTAGGAGTGTAAGTAAGCCCAATATTTACAGAATAGTAAGCCTTTACCTTGTCTTAGTACTCCTAAAAAAAATCAACCTCAAGATTGGTTCAAAGATCAATCATATGAGTAGAATGGACATGAGGATTCTAAGCAGGTGGGACAAGAAGCTGATACAGGACTCCTCTGATCAGCAAATGACAAAGAAGCTCAAGGAAGTACCTGAAGTGGATGATGAGTCTACTAGTGAATCAAGGGATCAAAAAGGATCCAGGATAGAGGTTTCAAATTAAAGATCAAGCAGTTACTTCCCCAAGGACCACTCTTTTGTTGATGATGCTTAGATTGAGGGGGATCCACTCGCTGAAATAGATCAGTCCATAGGAGACTAATCCCAGAGAGGGATCAACTTGAGGGGGAGAACCTCCCAATACTATAGGTATCAGACTCTACTACTGCATATGATACAGTCATGGAAGTAGTCCATGACCTGGAGGCCTTTCAACAACAGGAGGATGTGCTAGCATAAGATGTGGTTGCGTCTGGGCCAGCAAATGAGACTGTTCTCTCAAAGGACACTAAGGAAGGAGATGGTGCAGCCTAGGAGCAACCAAATGATCACATGGAAAACATCACCCATGCTAAAGTATCTATAATGGTTGAGGGGGAGCAGGAAGCTCATGCCCCACATACTGAAGGAATTTCTCAGCAAGAACCAGTGGAAGTGGAGAGCTCCTCAAGATCTGAAGAAGAGAAAGTGTACATTCTTAAGAAAAGAAAATTTTCACAAATGATGGATAGTAGCAGGAAATACAAAGCAATATATAATCTATAACACAACCTACACCACCCATAGAATTTAGCTCACTCTTGCTTCAAATGTTGGATCAACAAAGGACATCTTTGGAAAAGTATGTTAATGAGAGCAATCAGGAGATCCAATTTTAGCTAGCTCGGGATATCAAATCCATTAGATTTGAAGTGAATTTGTTGAAAAAGGACATGACAGATTTCTTCCAAAGAGGTGCATATGGTATGATTCACCTAGCAAAACAACAGAAGGATTCCAAGGATGCTCTTATAGTTTTGGGTCTTAAACAAGTATGTGTGCTTAAGAAACAGACCAGAATGAATGAAAACATGATCAAAATGCTTTAAATTACACTGGGAAAGTTAGCTACCCAGACTATTGAACTGGAAACAAAAATAGGGTCAACTACTACAGCTCTTGAAACTAAGATATCTACTCATGCATACTCTATAGTTCAAGCAGTCAAGGCTTTATGCAAAAACATATATGATCACTTGCTCCAAACAAAGACACATTTGTTTGCAGGGTTAAGACATCCGGAAGACCAAGTAAGATTTCATAAGAATGACCTTCGCGATCATGTGGAGCGAGAAGATATAAAGGGGGAGATAATGATTGTAAAGTCAAGCTTTGAGCATGCTATCTGGACCGCAAATAACATCAGAGGAACTTTAGGCCTTCCTCCTATTGCCTATGATGACATCACTGCTGAGTTTGGCAGCCATCCAGAAAAATTTGAGACTATTCAGCAGGCTGTGCAAACTATGTACAGTCCTCCTCCACATGTTCAGAATATAATCTGCGAGGAGGTGGAAATGATTGATACTACCCTACTCAAAGAACAAGAAGTTCAGTTAGCTAAGAAAAGATTCAGGGAGCAGGCTGAGGTTAAGCCATATTTCTAGCATTGGAGTCCAACTTCTAGATCCATTATACTCACTGCATATAGAGTTATTTATAATAATATAACTTATAGGGGCAAGTGGTATTCTTAACAAAAATGGGCAAAGCATACAAAGCAGCAAGATATCATTCATAAGTTCAGGAAAGCTCTGAAGGCTGGGGAGATTCATGCTGACTCTATTGAACAGAGAAAATACTTCCCCAAGCCATATCACTTTGTTAAAGTGCAATGAATTAAGAAAGAGGAACTTACTAAGGCACAGAATGATAAAGGCAAGAAGAAGGCTGATGACCAAGTGCCTGAAGTTAAATCAAAAGGCCCATCAGGAAAAGGGATTGTTATAAAAGAACCTGATCAGTCTTAGAACCCTTTGCCTAAAAAAATTTCTGTAATTCTGTAGTTCAATTAAAAAAACCAATGTAATTTTTGAACAAGTTGAAATGAACCATTTAGTTGAAATTTATTATATCTGTTGTAGTATTTGTTGTTTCAGTATATATATTTGTTACAACACCTGTAATGTACATCTCAAGTATTTTACTTTGACATAATGGTGTATATCATTGAATTGGGGTTATGACTTTTCCAAAAAGGGGGATATTGTTGGGTACATTGGGAATTGTGTGCCTGATTTGAAGAATCCCTTTCAACTCAATGATATACAAAAAAATTTTATTTGATGTATGTTGAGTTTACTTGTGCAGGTTCTATGTTAAAAAAAATAAACTAAGTACAAAAATATTGAGACACTAGACAAGTGTCGACACTTTTGTAAAAGCAGTGCTGAGACAAGGAATCAAGTTGTGTCGACACTCAGGACTACTATCGACACCTTTTATATATGTTGTGTTGAGACAAGAAGCTAGCCGTGTCAACACACTCGATTGTTTTTGACACCCCTATAAGAGAAGTGTCGACATATAGGATTAATTTCGACAAAATCTAAGTACAGAAGTGTCAACACCCAGAACTGGTGTCAACACCTTAATGCAGAAGCTCTCAAGATAGAAATTCTTCTAAGTCCAGAATTTGAAGCCTGAAGTTCTGATAACCGTCAGAACTATCAGATGTTAGTGGATTAACTGGGGAAGTCAGTCACTCTTACCAAATCCTATATAAGGAGACCAACACAACAGAAACGACATAGATTTTCTCATTCTTCTCATCTCAGTCTGTTAGATCAATTCAACAGAATTCTGAAGGTGGAGAGGAGGCAGATCGTGGATCATCTCCAATCTTCTCTAGCTAAGTTCAACCCTACCTTCTCCTTCAAGAAGCTTTAAAAAGGCTAAGAAGGGTTGAACTATTTCTTATCAATCAAGTTCAAGGAAGAAGATTACTCACCAAAATCTGATCAAGAAGAAGTCACTTATTTCTTTCCTGCTGGGTGATTTATCAACTATCAAATTCTAGTCTAATTTAATTCTGATTTTGTAAGATCTAGTAGCATATCTGAGGGGTAGGAGAGCCTGAGTTAGAAGAAGAAGGACTGTAAGACTAAATTATAAAGGCTGAGGTAGGGCTGAGAGCCTGAGTTAGAAGAAGAAGGACTTTGTCTGAGTTGTAGGAACAGTTGTGTTCTGAGGGTGTAGGGAAAGGGTTTGCCTAAGGTGTAGGAGTAAAGGTGCACTCTGATGTAGGATTCTTGAAGGGAATCTAAGTTGTCGGAGCTAGTTAGGCTCTGAGGTGTAAGATCTGAGAATATGAGGAAAAGAAAGGAGGAGTTTTGCTGAATCTAGTTCATTGCTAGATAGGCGAAGGGGGAAAGTGGATGTACCCATAATTTGGGGAACCACTATAAAATTCCTATGTGTTTTATTGTGGTTTGTGCTATGAATGTTAGATTAGATCTGTGTTGATCTTAGTTTATCTACTTTCTTGATTGTTGTGGCTGTGTTAACTTCCTCACTAAAGAAATTTGTGTGCCCATAAGTAGCCAAGATATGAATAAATTTGAATTGGACTTATTCACCCCCTCTAGGTAGATTAGTTTCCTAAAACAAACACTTTACAGTTTCCTTGGAATTGACGGCTATTATAGGTGCTTCATAGAGAAATTTTTGAGGATTACTTTACCTCACACTACATTAACAAGAAAGAATTAGAAGTTCATTTGGACGCATGATTGCGTGCGAGCTTTTGAGGAGTTGAAGAGTTGTCTGACCACGACACCTGTTTTGAGTTCACCATGTAGTACAGAAGGCTATGTGATCTATAGTGATGCTCAGGGAGCGGCTTAGATTGCGTTCTTCTGCAATTTGGAAAGGTTATATCTTATGGCTCCTGTCAACTGAAAGTGCATGAGAGGAATTCTCCAGTTAACAACTTGGAATTGGCGGGCATGTTATTCTCTCTTAAGTTATGGTGGCATTATTTATATGGCATGAAAGTCGACATCTTTATGGACCAGAAGAGCTTAAAGTTTTTGTTATATCAGAAGGATCTAAATATACGACAACGAAGGTGGATAGAGTTCCTAGGGGACTACACCTTCAAGATTCATTACACTCCCTGGAAGGAAAATATAGTCGCGGATGCATTAAGTTGCAAGGCTCCAGCACAAGAAAATTGGTTGCAGATGCATGATGAGCGTCTGATTTGTGATTTAGAGGTTTTGGGCATCTCTTGTGTCGATAGGAAGACGGGTGCGAATACAAGCTTATACTGGAAAGAGGTACAATACGACCTCACGGACAGTATTCGTCAGGCATTGGAGCTTGACGATAGCATGGAGCAATATATGGTGGAGACTATTGATGGGTCAAAGTCCTAGTTCTCAATTAACAATGGTCTTTTGTGGAAGGAAAGTCGATTATGCGTCCCAAATATTGGTAAGTTATGGGAGGAGTTGATGTATGAGGTATATTTCACAAAGTACTTAATCCATACGGGGAGCACAAAGATTTTAAAGGATATGAAAAAGCTCTTTTGGTGGCCAGGGATGAAGAATAACATAGCTCTTTATGTGGCAAAGTGCCAAACTTGAGCCCTAGTAAAGGTTGAATGTAAGAAACCTTGTGGTTTCTTGAAGTTATTACCAATACTGGAGTGGATGTATGACAACATATCTATGGATTTCATGCATGGTTTATTGAGATCGCGATGCGGAAACGATGTCATTTGGGTGATCATGGACCGGTTGACAAAAGTGTCGCACTTCATTCAGAATCAGAGGGACGATTCAGTGGAAAAGTTGTTCATTCTTTATGTTGAACAGATCGTACGATTGCACAGTGTGCCTTGTAGAATCATTAGTGACCAATATGGGCATTTCACATCAAATGACTGGAGGTTTATTCATCAACTATTGGGTACCAAGCTAAAGTTTAGCACGATCTTTCATCCTTTGATGGATGGTCAGGCTGAGAGGGTAAATAAAATGATGGAAGATATGTTTCGCATGTGTACCTTGGATTTCGAGAAGTGGTGGGAGGACCATCTCTATATAATAGAATTTGTATACAATAATAACTACCAAGCAAATATTCAAATTGAGCCTTTTGAGGCCTTATACGGTAGGAAGTGTCGTACTCCCTTGGCTTGGGTAGAAATTGGTGAGTCAAAGTTGTTTAAATGTAAAGACGTCAAAGATGCAACTTCGACGATACGTTTGATTCAAGAGTGGTTGTTGATTGCTCAAGATAGGCAAGCATAGTACTACAATGTCAGACACTAAAACATGGAGTTTGCGGTGGGTGATTTGGTGTATCTCAAGATAAAGTCGTTCAAGGGCGTATATAGGATTCGACAATTGAAAAAGCTGAGTACGATATACCTTGGGTCATTTGAAATCATCGAGCTAATTTGTAAAGCTATTATCAACTGAATCACAGCTGAACTCAGTGGTTTGCACGATGTGTTTCACATATCAATGTTATGGAAGGCTGTGCAAAATCCTGTGCAAGTGGTGATGCGGATCAAGTGTCGGTCGGTAGTGAGTTGATGATGAAAGTCAAGCCCATTCGAATAGAGGATACGGAGATCAAACGATTGTAGAATAAAGAGATTAGAATGGTCAAAGTCCATTGGGACAACTGTGGCTGTGAGGAACTATCATGGAAGCGCGAATAGACCATGCGAGAAAATTTCCCTGAACTGTTTTGTTAAGGTACATTTTATACGTTTGGGTACTTCTATGTTGTTTCTTGTTAAGTGTAATTTCGTGACGAAATTTCTTAAAGGAGAGGAGATTTGTAATGCCCCAAATTTTCTAAAAATAATAGAAAGATGGTCACTAAAGGTTATTATCAGGCGGTAGAGCTAGCACTGATGGTATCCAACGAATTTAAATTACCAGTGTCTCTGGATAGTACCGCCTGGTGGTAGAAATACTGTGTGGAGGTAGGGAATCATTTGACAAAGCCAGTGTAATGATACACCAAATTAACAATCGCTCGGTGGTAGTATGATACCGCGTGGCAGTATCCAATGAATTAATTCAACCTTTGTCTCTAGAAGGTACCGCTCAGTGGTAAGAGTATTGCTGGCGGTAGGATGCCACATGTCATGATGTGTTGAGGCAGTCGTTGAGTGACAAAGCAGTGTTGGATAATACTGCCACCATCTCCTAAGTTACCGCATGATAGTAGCGAGTTACTGTGCGGTGGTAGCTATTTTGAAATGAAATCTCAATTGAATCGTGGCCATCCATCCCTTCTGAGCTTGATATCATGTGGCTAGGCGAAACCCATTTAGCTTAACTTGGGGAGTGGGGGAGAGAAGGTTCATTTCATCTCTTTCACTCTCTCTCTTCAAGTTCTTCTCTCTCTCTCTCTTCAAGTATTGAGGAAGAAGAGGAAAGAAGGAAGGAAAGCAAAGAGAAAGGTTGTTGTAGCATTCAGAGAAGCTCTAGGAAGCAATCATGTTGTTGGATTAGCAAACCAAAGCTAGATCCATGGAGAGGAAAGCACTGTGGTCATTTCCATTTAGATCAAGTTCATGTTCCTGGCTCCAAAATGATTGATAAGGGTACCTATCTTCCTTCTTGGACATGTGAAGTCCTAAATTTAGCATAGTTGCATGAAGTCCCCCATTAATTGGTGGAGAGTGAAGGGATTTCCAATGGGTTGATCAATGATATCCTCAATAATAAACTTGCATATACAATCCGGAATTGAAGTACGGAATAGGCCTGCTGTGAGAAGCCCATCCAGATAGGTTGGTTTAGATTGGTGATAGTTATTTTATGTATTTGCATGTCAGAGAAGACACTGTGGTTAAATGTGTAGTTTACGGAGTCATGGGGTGTGCAGGTTACTGTAGTGAGAGTACTGGAGTTGGTCTCCAGGAAAACACCCAAATTTTGGGGAAGAAATAATGTTATGTCCCCTACCATACTGCGATAGTTCTACCACTAGCGATAGCTCCCAGTGAGCTATATTATGATAATTGCAAGCCCAGTTCCTAGGGACAAGGTGGGTGGCAAGTTAAGTTATTGTGTCTGGAGTGCCCAGATATAGTGTCCATGAGTGACAACCATGAAACATAACTTGGTTATGTATGTTTGTTACGGGAAAGTGGAGGCTGACCCGCGTAGTATTGTCCGCTTGATTGCCTTGGCTTTCGTTGTTGGCACGGCAGTTTGAGCAACAAGAAATAGTTGATCTATACCTGCATTGTGTTGTTCTTGTACTTAATTACCTAAAGACTTGGCTTTCGTCAATAGTTAGAGTCTTAGGCTACGGACCAGCAAGACTGGAATGCTCAATTTTGACCATCATTCTGGGACTGAGGATGGTGGTGTGCTTAGGAAATTCCAGAACACTGAATTTTGACCATCAGTCTAGGACTGAGGTTAGTGGTGGGCCTGGTAATGTCCAAAACATCAAAAATATGCCCTGAGTGTATGGGTCGTGTGGCCTTTTGTGCCAACATCTGTGATGGTTAGGATATATATATTATCATTCTACTATTTGCAGGGAAGAAATTTTGCCGCCCCAAGAAGGGGGTGGGATCATTATATATTGGTCAACTAAAGCTTATCGGTGCCTTATTTTTCCAGATCTTGGTGGTCGTGCTTGTGTAGGTGCTAGAGAGCCAAGTGGAAAGTAGCGGGCTGAAGTCCCTTATGCTGTGTTGGTTGGCCCTCAAAGGCCCAAAGGCAAATTTGTTACTGTTTTCATGTGCGGTCAGCCTATGTATCGATGTATGTAATATACTTTTATGAAGAGAACAGTTGTAAGGGTTTAAGGACAAAACACTTTGTGTATTTTGAATATCATTCCTGTGGTGTTGTTAGTGTACATTCCTTTGTTGGGTTCTAAATAAATTTTAAATACTTCTGCTAGAATGTAACTTTGAGTTAGGATGCGTTAATGATTTGGTTTCATTAGGTACCTGCACTGGCTATCCGTATAATATGGTGTGGAGCCCCGAGTGGACCTTCTATTATATTCTTCATGACGGATGGGGGTGTTACAAGAACTCAATCTTGAATCACCTCAATATAAAGATAATCAACAATAAAATGCAACTTCTAATTCTCTTTAAGTAAAATACTGTGTCCATGGAGGTTCCCGAAGCATGAACATGCCTCTCTTATGGAATTTCCCAACTAAGTTGAGGAAAATTCGATCGAACTCTCATTCTAAAATTGAATACCTAAAGCTTGCTTTATGTTGTGAACCCCAGTTGGAAAAAACCCTTATGATTTATCTTAACAAATAATTTTTATTGATTTTACATCTTAGGTTTATTACCCATGATGTATAGTGAGGGTAAATTTATCTTAGAAGTCCAAGGATACAATTTATATAAAGGACATAAGAAATACATACTTAATATAAGAGAAAAGTCATGAATTGCCAACATGTGTCGAGTAGAAGTCGACATAACATCAACTAGAAGTCGATGCTACTTTGACTTGAATTTGACGCTACTTTGAATAGAAGTCAGAACAACTGAAATTGATAAGTCGACGGTGTTCAAAGAATTATATTGACGCATACTTTGACATGATATCGACAGAACATCGACTACCGAGATATTATTACAGATAGTAAAAATTCGATGTTGCTTCAATTAGAACTCGACGTTATGTAGACTAAATTTCTTAATGGTATTTATGAAAGACTTAATTCAAGAGCCTAAACACCTAGAGGTGGGGGTGAATAGGTTCTAATTTTTCGTTTAATATTTTAGGCAATTAAACAGATCTTGCTTGGCACAAACAAAATAAAACACAGCACAGAACATTCAGAGTACAAAGAACACCAGATTTATAGTAGTTTCCCAAGATATGGGTACGTCCACTTCCCCCTTCTCCTATCCAGTAGAGTACTAGATTCATCCTAACTTATTTCCACTTTCTCAGATCCAAAGATCCTACAACTCAAAACCAAAATGGTTCCTACACCTCAGACTTTTGCAAGTCCTACCTTAGATCCTTCCCAGAATCCTACCTCAGGCCTCATCCCTACCTCTGCCCTTATCTCTAGGCTTACAACTCAAACTTTTGCAAGTCCTACCACTCAGGCTCACAGCCCTACCTCAACCTTTATAATTATAGGCTTACAGCTCAGATCTACAACAGATCCTACAAGAAATTATGTAATAAAAGAGATACAAAAGATATCACAAGATAGATCTCCCTATTGATGTTATTCTTGAACAGTTCTTGATCTTCAGTCCCAACCAGACTTAGCTGTTTCAAAGCTTCTTGATAGAACAAATAAGTTTGGACTGTTCTTGATGTAGAAGTTGATCCACTGTCAGCTCCTTCCTTGAATTCAAAATGAGATCTGAATCTTCTCTGCAGATTGTTCTGAATCTGCCTTCTTAAAGGGTTTCCCCTTTTCTTGTTGTGAATTTTCTCTCTCTTAGTTGATGGCTTTTCTGGCCTTCACTGAGTTGTTATCCTTAGTTGTTAGGGATCAGTCCTTTATATAGAGATTCCTCATGGTTACCGGCTGATCCGGTTTGTAACAACCTTCTGTTAGTTCTGACAAAGGTGTTAGACCTGTTGGTAATGACAGTTGATTCCTTAGAGACTTATTAACTCAGCATGATCCACTTAGCAATCTGCTTCACATGTGTTGACACAAGTAGACAAAGTATCGACACAAGTCTTGATGATGTCGACACAATACTCCAAGTGTTGACACAGTCATTCTTCTGCTTCTCGACACATCTTCTATTTGTATGTATCGACAAGGGTCCAGTGTGTCGACACAACTGCTCTTGGTCTCGATATAACTGTTGGGTTTTGACACAGCCTATGCTTTAGGTGTCGACACAATCCTTGCCTCAGGTGTCAACATAAGTCCTGCTTTAAGTGTCGACATAATTCCTGTCTTTGGTGTCGACATAGCTTCTGGGTGTCGACACAGTTCTTGGGTGTCGACACAATTTCTGGGTGTCGACACAAATCTAGCTTCTTGTGTCGACACAACTACTGGTTCTAGTGTCGACACAATTCTTAGGTGTCGACAGAATGCTTTACTATTGGTGTCGACACAAGTCCCGTGTATTGACACAATTCTTCATAAGTGTCGACACTTGTACTTAGAATATTTTTCTTCCATTCCTTAACTCTGCACAAGGAAACTTAAACATACATCAAATACATATTGATGTATATCATTGACTAGGATGAATTTTCTCCAAATCTGGTACATACTTTTAGTGTACCCAACAATCTCCCCCTATTTGGAGAAGTCATAACCCTTAGTCAAAGATATACACCAGTCAAGATAAAACATATAAGACATAGATGTACATTCATTGCAGTACAAGTAAACATTCAAACAATGTAAACAATCTAAAATAAACATTAAAACTGATTTTAATAAGCAGAAAATATTTGTTTTACATGTTTTCTCTTAGAGTAAAAATAAAAAAGATACATTGTTTCTTATCATAAGCCTATCTATCCTAAGATTTTCTAGGCTCCCTTATTACAATGCCTTGACCAGACTTTATCTTTGCCTTCACAGCTGGTTCTGTATCTTCAGCAGGCTTCTTTCCTTTAAGATCCTTTTTCTTTAGTTCTTCGGCTTTTATTTTTTGCCTTTCAAAGTAGTGAAAGGGCTTAGGAAAATACTTGCTGGGCTCTATAGCATTTGTAGGTAGCTTCCCAGCTTTTGCACTCATCCTGTGCTGAAGAATGGCTTCCTATTTAGCTTGATATTTATTCCACTCCTGCTCTGAGTACCACTTACCCATATCATAGGTCTTGTCCTTAACAGCCTTCAATGTAGTCAGAATGATGTTCCTTGATGTAGGGCTCCATTGCTCAAAGTCCGGCTTTAACTCAGCCTATTCTCTGAATCTCTTCTTAGATAACAATTCTTCCCTTTGAGCTTCTTTGGCAGCCTCTGACATTTCAACTTTCTCAAAGACCAAATTTTGTGCCTCTTGTGGAGGGCTGTACATTTTTTGCACTTGGTCATGAACCATCTCAAAATTAGTAGGAGGATATATAACTTGAGCAACTTCTAGCTGATCTCCTTCAATATATGCAGGTTGTATTCCAGATTCAGCCATATTATCATCATCACATAAAGGAGGGAAGCCAAGAGTAGCTTTGATGGTATTGGAAACCCATTTGGCATGCTCAGAACTAGCTTGGAATAACACTCTCTCCCCCTTTATGACTTCTCTTTCAATATGATCTCTGAGATCATCCTTGTGAAATCTGACTTGACCTTCCAGATGATCAATCCCTTCTCTATAGTAGACCCCAAATTTATGAATTTGAGTGGTAATAGTTGTTTGGGCAGCCTCTATCGCCGTTTTGACGGCAGCTAGATCAATCTCAATTAGTTTTGTAACTTCTGTTTTGACAGCAACAGATAGTGCTGCAATCTTTGTGAGAATTTCCTTATGAGAATCCGTGAGATTCTCATATATTCTAAATTGATTTTCTAAGATATAGGCATGTTTATCTGCCATATCAGCTGCTTTAGTTATCAGTTCATGCTGCTGAGTGGCCAGATACACAACTGCATGGCCTCCTTTCTCAAAGCAGTCTGTCATTTCTTTCTTGTGCCGACTCACTTCAAATCTGATTGACTTGATGTCCTAAGCTAGCTGGTTTTGCAGCTCTTTATGAGTTTCATCCACATACTTTTCAAGAGCTGTCCTTTGTGCATCTAGTTTTAGTTGCAATTGGACCATTAAGGAATTAAAGTTCATACTTGGAGATGGAGGTGGTGTGGCTGTTTGTAAGGCCCTCTTATAGCTAGAGCTTCTCTTCTTCATTACAACAAGTTTCCTTTACTTAGCCAAGGTGGCTTCTTCATCATCAGAAGATGAACTTTCTATGTCAACAGTCTTTTTGTTTACAGCATTCTTCAGCAATTCCTCCCCCTCAGTCTCTGGTAGTTCTTTGTCCTGTGGTTGTTTCTCCCCCTCAGTCCTTACTGCGGGTGAGTCAGGGAACAACTCCTCCAAGGTTACCTCCTGCAATATTTGAACAGGAGGAATAAGATTAGTTGGTAAAATACATGGTTTTCCCTAGACTTCCATCTCCTTGTCCAGTGACCTTTCTAGGAAGGAGATACTTACTTGTCCAATCTGAGCAGTATCCTTACTATGCACCTCAGGTGCCTCTTCCTCTACATGTAGTAGTGCTTCCTTATTTATATCAAAGACTATATCCATCACAGTATCAGCTACTAATTAGCTGTCTAGTGTAGTAGCATCATTTACTCCCCCTTTACCAGGCAGATCAGTAAATATAGTGTCTTGTACAGCTGGTGCAGGGTCTTCTCCCCTTGGAGTAGAGATTCTTTGTTGCTCTGGGAGCATACTACTGTACACTTGTCCTTGTGCATCTTGTTGTTGTTGCATATCTTCATCAGAACTGAAGACCACTTCTTCTTCTGAATCACTAGACGATTATTCCTGTGGAACAACTTTCTTCTTCTTCTGTATTGTTTTGGTCTGTTTTTGAGGAGTAGCAACCTCCTTAGTCAATACCCTATCCTATCTTGACAGAATCCTAGTGTCCATTCTTCTCATTTGATTGATTTTTGTACCAGGAAGTTGGCTCATTACTTCTGGTATTACAGATGATAAGCATAGACTCAGAATTCTCCCCAGGTTCGGTTTCTTGATAACTTCACGTAACTTGTCAAATACTATGGTATTCCAATCAGTCTTAAGTTTGAAAATGATCCTGGTCATCAGGTGGAACACGGTGGCTGAGATTTTGTTATGTCCACCTATTTTACACAGTATGACCTTCCCTACAATCTCAGAAAGGAACTTCCCTTATGAATTCATCCCTTTTCGGTTGATAGATGATCATATCTTAGTATTTCGGTTTAACCCACACCATTTTTAGGCCTCCTTGATCATAGATGGTTGTACGTCATCTTATTCCTTAACCTTTGTGATAGTTTAACTTTCAAGACAGCCTAAACACCTAGAGGGGGGGTGAATAGGTTCTTCTTATTTATAAAAACTTCTAGGAAGAATTCAATTTAATGGCTAACACAATAATCACAGCAATCACAGAAAATAAAACATCACAGATTGCACAATGTTTTATAGTGGTTCCCCAAGGTCTGGGTACATCCACTTTCCCCCTTCACCTATCTAGCAGTATGCTAGATTCGGCCAATCTTCCACTAATCTCATATCAACAGATCCTACAACTCAGAACCCAACTGGTTCCTACAACTCAGGCACAACAGCCCTACCTCAGCCTTGCCCCAAGGCCTACAACTCAGAGAAGACCCTTCTCCTACACTCAGGCAAACAGCCCTACCACTCAGAGTTCAACACTCCTACACTCAGCCTTTATAACACAGGCTTACAACTCAGATCTGTGTAAACAGATCCTACAGAAATATAGAAAAGATTATTTAACTGTCTTGCCTAAATTGAGAGAGAAAAGGGCAAGACAATTCTTGATCAGCTGATGAAATCAACTGTATCTGAGCTTTCTTCAAAGCTTCTTGAATATGAACTTAGCTGAGTTGATTTCCAAACAGCTTCTTGAGAATCCACTGGTGGTTTCTTTCTTCTTCTTCAAATTCTGGCTTGATCTCTCTCTATCCAGCACTTTGAATGATTCTTCTGAATTCTGATTAGAACTCTTCTTTGATCTATCCTTAGATAGTCTTCTTAGATCTTCCGGAGAAGATCTTCTTAAGTGCCTAGCACTTTCTTAAAATGAATTGGATTGTAATCCTTCTCAACTTTTTTATTCTCATCAATGTTTTTAAAAGTTACTTTCTCCTTCTGAATCTGTCTATTTATAGACTTTCTTCATGGTAACCGGCTGATCCGGTTTCTAACCGTTTTCTGACAAGTCTGACAGCTTCAGTTAACCGGTGGCAACCCACAGCTGTCAAGTCTTCAAACAAGTCCTGTGCCTTAGTCTTGAACCACAAGTTGTCGAGACAGTCTGTCAGAAAGTGTCGAGACCATCTGTCTATCTGTGTCGACACAATTGACTTTGGTGTCGACACAGTCTTCAGTGATGTCGACTAAGTTGCCTTTGAGTCGACACAGCTTCTTCTGAAAATAACTTGGTCTTGACTCTTCAGTGTGTCGACACAAGTCCTGTGTGTCGACACAGTTGTTGTAGAATCATAACATAGTAAGTGTCGACTTAGCCTTCAGGTGTCGACACAGTCTTCTTTTAACTCTGCTATAATGTGTCGACTCAATCACAATGTGTCGACACATTCTGCTGGTGTAGACAAACTTGAGGTCGACTATATTCTTCTGTGTCGACACATCCTGCTGGTGTCGACAAACTTGAGGTCGACTATATTCTTCTGTGTCAACACATTTTCCCAATGTTGAGGTCGACGCTTTTCTTCTGTGTCGACACAAATTCCCAGTGTTGTGTCGACTTACTTCTTCTGTGTCGACACTACTTCCCAGTGTTGTGTCGACTTACTTCTTCTGTGTCGACACACTTTCCCAGTATTGTTGTAGACTAACTGCTATGTGTCGACACTGCTTCCCAGTGTTGTGTCGACTAATTTCTTCTATGTGTCGACACATCCTTCTCTGTGTCGACACTTGGACTTAGAATTTTTCTGCATACTTTATTAATTCTTCACCTGCACATGTCAACTCAAAACAACATCAAATACACCTTGATGTATATCATTGAGCTAAGTTGGGCTTCTTCAAATCAGGTACACATTTTCCAATGTACCCAACAATCTCCCCCTATTTGGAGAAGTCATAACCCTATAGCCAATGATATACACCATTTATACAAAGTATAAACTGATGATAAATGACATAACAGGAATACTTAATATAAATAAAACATAAAAATAATCCATCACAGAATGAACATTATATGATGCCAAACAACATTTTGTTTATAACCTGATAATGTTTGAATACAGAGAATTACATTTAATGATTTAATCAAAACATTACAAAATACTTTGAAAGAACTAAAAAAAAACTAAGACTGATCAGGCTCTTTAATGACAATCCCTTTGCCAGATAGAACTTGAGCCTTCACAGGAGCTTCAGAATCTTCAGCTGGCTTCTTGCCTTTTAGATCAGCCTTCTTCTTTGCTTCTTCCTTGAGCCTTTGCCTTTCAAAATAATGAAAGGGCTTTGGAAAATATTTGCTTGGCTCCTGAGCATCTGTAGGCAGCCTACCCAGCTTGGCTTTTCTTCTAAACTGTACAATGGCCTCTTGCCTGGCTTCATACTTCTGCCATTCCATCTCATTGTACCACTTGCCTCTTTCCTGCACTTGGTCTTTGACAGCCTTCCATGCAGTGAGTATTATATTTCTGGAAGTAGGACTCCACTGCTCAAAGTCTGGCTTAAGTTCAGCCTGCTCTCTAAACCTTTTCTTAGATAGAAGAGCATCTTGCTGGTCTTTCAAAGTAGCCTCAGGCTTATCAACCTTCCTAATTACAATATTAGTAACCTCCTTTGGAGGACTATACATCCCTTGAACCTGCTGATCAATCATATCAAAATCTGGAGGGGGGTAAATGACTTGGGCAACCTCAGGTTGATTGCCTTCAAGTAGACTTGTTTGTATTCCTGACTCAGCCACCATAGCATCATCACACAATGGGGGATATCCTAATGTGGCTCGAATACTATTGGTCACCCATTTGGAGTGCTCTGAGCCTGCATGAACTAGCATCCTCTCCCCCTTTATGGCTTCTCTAGAAACATGATCTCTGAGATCTTCCTTTTGAAATCTGATTTGGCCATCCAGATAATTGACACCCTCTTTAAAAAATGGTTTTAACTTTTGAAGCTTTTCAGATATTTCTTTTTGAGAGGTAGTGATTGCAGTCTTAACAGAAGCAATAGCAGCTTGAAAGTTCTTATCAAATTCTTCCATTTCTTTTGTTTTATCTGCAGGCAGGCCTGGAATAATCTTTTTCAATTCTGCTATTATCTCATGATGAGATTCAGTTAAATTATCATTCATTCTTAACTGATTTTCCAAGACATAGCTTTGCTTTAAAGCAATGTCATCCACCTTAGGGATGATAGTCTGTTGTTGTTTTGCCAGATATACCACAGCATTACCACCCTTATGGAAGCAATCTGTCATTTCCTTCTTATGTATGTTGACCTCAAACCTAATTGATTTTATATCCTGAGCTAAGTCAAACAGAAGTGACTTGCTATTTTCATCAACATACTTTTCCAGAGCCATTCTGTGTTCATCCAATTTCACCTGTAGATCTACCATAAACTTGTTATGATCAAAGGCAGGAGATACTTGTTGAGGTGTTGTCTGTAAAGCCTGCTTATAATTCTTGCTTCTTCTCTGAAAGACCATAAGTTTTCTCTTTTTAGCCACCCTGGCTTCTTCAGTTTCTGACTCAGAAGTGCTATCAATTTGAACTCTTTCTTTGGGAGGAGGAGAACCATCTGCTTCAGTGCCATGTTGTACAGCCTCAACATCCACTGGCTCCCCCTCAACCTGTGGCTCAACGTCAGCTTCCTGATCAATTTCCATACCTATGGACTTCTCAATTTCTTGTCCTCCTCCTACTTTATCAGTAGTAGTATCAGCATCAGGGAATAACTCCTCCAGAGTAAATTCCAGTTGAGCTGTTTTTTTTCTGCAGCAGTTAAATCTTGAGATAAGTCTAACTGTGCTTCCTCTTGCACTTGTACTGACAACAGCTTCTTCTGTACTCGTTCAGTAATTGTAGTATCTAGAGTAGGAGTGGACACTAGCTCCCCCTGAACCTATGCAGTAATAAGAATATGAGCAATGTCTTTTATAGTAAAATACATTAGCTCCCCCTACACTTGTACCTGATCAGGAGTAGATACATTTTGAGCAGGAAAGTGAACTGGCTCCCCCTGCATTTGTGCAGGTGTTGACCCTTGCTGGACTATAGTTGAGTCAGGCTGTTCTTCAACCTGTGTCCTGAGTGGGTCTTCTTATTGTTGTTCAGTTTCTTGAGTTTGAGAAGGGGATTTCACAGGGGTGTCTGGCCTGCTCTCTTCAGGCACATCCTTGGACAGCATCCTATCCCACCTAGAGAACAATCTCTTATCCATCCTTCTCATATGATTGATCTTAGTCCTTGGCAGTTGCTGCATCACTTCAGGAATCACTCCAGTGAGATATAAGCTCATAATTCTAGCCATGTTGGGCTTCTTGATTCCTTCTTTGATCTTGTCAAAGAGTACTCCTGACCAATCAGTAGGAATTGTAAAAACAATCCTGGTCATAAGGCTGAACATATAGGCAGAAATCCTATCATGTCCACCTGTCTTGCAGAGGATCACTTTCCCAACAATTTCAGACAAGAACTTACCTTGCTGATTCATACCCTTCCTGTTGAATGCAGCTCCAATCTTCATGCTCGAGTCCAGTCCACACCATTGAAGGGCTTCCCTTGTCTTAGAACTAGGAACTTCCTCTTCATTCTCAACTACTTGTAATTGAAAGATCTTTCTTAAACTTCTTGGAGTAATCTTCACCTTAGTCCCTCGAACATTGGACTTAATCTTGAGGCCATTTGAGTGGACTGATGTAGAGATAAAGAACTCGTGCACCTCCTTCTTCCAGATTTTAGTCGGTTCTGAGATTAGAAATTCTAACCCTGACTCGGAGAGGAGGGTGATAACCCCTTGAACATCTGGCGGCGCATCTGCAAAGGCCTGGCGCACCAACTCATACCCTTCATTGACGTTGTCTTCAATCCTTGGCTCCATCGATTCGTCGAGAAAGCTTGAGAGAAGAGAGAAAGATAGACTGTCGACACAGGGTTTTAGTCTCGAAAACCTTGGAAGCGTGTCGACAGAAAGAGTTTTTGACCTATTTATACCTTCTGTTTAAAGAAGTTCAAAAGGCGCCAAAAACAGACTAAATGTGTCGACATAGACGGAATGTGTCGACACAAACTTCTATTGTCTCGACATTACTTCAGCCTACTATGTGTCGACACCAATTTGTGGTTATGTCGACACCTTGGATACATAGTAGATAGACAGAAATTCTGTGTCGACTCTAAGGATAAGTGTCGACACATATTCTGTAAGTGTCGACACCATTATCCTGGTTGAGTCGACATTACATTTCTGGTTAAGTCGACAATATAACTCTTAAGTGTCGACACATATTCTCTGTGTCGACACAATATTTCTGACTTGTCGACATTATTTCTCTGAGTCGACACATTATTACTGAATGTGTCGACACATTCTTACTTAGCCAATTTCTGTTGGTTCAACACCACTTATAAGTGTTACTTCAATGTGTCCTTTTTTAACACTTAATTATGTTGTTATTACTTTAACTTACTTACATACCACTTCAATTGCATTGTTAATGATTTTGTTAATACATTAATCAATGGTTAACATACCTAATTCAATTTTGAATTTATTGAATTTGGTTTCATCTAAAGGCTTAGTAAATACATCTGCTATTTGATAATCTATTTTTACAAATTCCAATGAGATGTCTCCTTTTTCTACATGTTCTCTAAGAAAATGGTATTTGATTTCTATATGCTTAGTTCTACTATGAGAAACTTGATTATTAGCAATAGAAATAGCACTCTTAGAATCACATAAAAGGGGTGTTCTTCTTACCTGAATACCATAATCCTTAAGCTGATGCTGCATCCACAATAGCTGTGCACAGTAGCTTCCAGCAGCAACATACTCTGACTCAGCTGTGGAAATTGCCACACTGGTCTGCTTCTTACTACTCCATGATATTAGTCTTCCTCCCAGGAATTGACAAGTACCTGTAGTACTTTTCCTGTCCTCTCTACATCCTGCAAAATCTGCATCTGAATAGCCTGTTAGTAGAAAATCTCTATTCCTAGGGTACCAAAGGCCTAGATTAGGAGTGCCCTTTAGATATCTCAGAATCCTTTTGACTGCAGTATAATGAGATTCTTTAGGGCAGGCTTGGTACCTAGCATAGACACATATAGCATACATAATGTCTGGTCTACTAGCAGTAAGATATAGTAGAGACCCAACTATTCCTCTATACAATGACTCATCAACAGGTTTACCTGCCTCATCTTTGCATATAGGCATACTTGTTCCCATAGGAGTTCTCATGGTGGAGGATGACTCCATACCATATTTCTTAATTAATTCTTTGGTGAACTTAGACTGGGATATGGACAATCCATCATCAGTCTGTCTTACTTGGAGTCCCAAGAAGAACTTAAGTTCTCCCATACTGCTCATCTCAAACTTCCCTTGCATAAGTTTGGCAAACTTTTTACAAAGGTTGTTTTTAGTAGATCCAAAGATTATGTCATCAACATAGATCTGAACTAAGATGATCTTACCTTTGGATTCCCTAAGGAATAGAGTTTTGTCTATCTTTCCTCTTGAGAATTTATTCTCAATGAGGAAGGTAGACAGGGTTTCATACCAAGCCCTTGGAGCTTGTTTTAACCCATACAAAGCTTTCCTAAGCTTATACACAGAATCAGGTTTAAGAGGATCTACAAAACCTGATGGCTGCTCTACATATACTTCTTCTTTAAGATCACCATTCAGAAATGCTGACTTCACATCCATCTAGTATACTTTGAAGTCTTGGTAGGCTGCATAGGCAAGGAACATTCTGATTGCCTCCAGCCTTGCTACTGGAGCAAAGGTTTGATCAAAGTCGATCCCTTCTTCCTGCCTGTATCCTTTTGCAACTAACCTTGCTTTATTCTTCACTATTATCCCACTTTCATCTAGCTTGTTCCTATAGATCCACTTAGTGCCAATTATGTTGTGGCCTCTTGGTTTAGGAACAAGCTCCTAGACTTTGCACCTTCTGAATTGATTCAGCTCCTCTTGCATAGCATCAATCCAGTGCTGGTCTTTGATAGCTTCTTCAAACTTCTTAGGTTCCATTTGAGACAAGAAACTTGAATGCAAAACTGTGCTTTGATTTCTGCTTCTAGTTTGCACTCCTTGTCTTGGATCACCAATTATTTGATCAGCAGGATGATCTCTTAGATATCTTATAGCTGGAGGAAGATTCCCTTCAGGTTGAGCATCTCCAGCTTCTTCATTCTGCTGAACCTCTTGGTTTTCATCAGCTTCCATTATCTCTTGTACTCCCCCTGGACAGCAGCCTTCATTTTCCAATGCTCCATCTTCCTTTGAAGCTTCAGCAATGGAGAGCTTGTCCATCCTCTTGCTTATACCTGTTGAGTCATTTGATCTACAAGACAACTCACAATTGATTAATCTTGTTTCATCAAATACAACATGCACAGATTCTTCAACAACTTGAGTAGTTAAGTTGAAGACTCTATAGGCCTTACTATTTGTGCTGTACCCAACAAATATCCCATCCTGGGATTTGGCAGCAAACTTAGTCAAATATGACTTGCCATTGTTAAGTATATAGCACTTGCAACCAAAGATCCTAAAATAGGATAGATTTGGTTTTCTGCCTTTCACAATCTCATAGGGAGTCTTTCTGTGGCTTTTGGTGATAGAAGCCCTATTGATGACATGACAAGCAGTGTTAACTGCCTCAGCCCAAAAATATTCTGGGAGAGAGGTGTCACTCAATAGAGTTCTACCAGCTTCAATTAATGTTCTATTCTTTCTTTCAGCAATTCCATTTTGCTGAGGTGTTCTAGGTGAGGAGAACTCTTGGAAAATCCCAAAGTCTTTACACAAGTTTGTTATGCTTTCAGATTGAAACTCAGTACCATGGTCACTTCTGATTTTGACCACTGTACTATTCAGTTCATTCTGAATTTGCTTTACAAAATTAAGTAATACACTTGGGGTTTCAGATTTTTGTCTCAGAAAGAACACCCATGTAAATCTAGAATAGTCATCTACAACCACAAAAGTGTAGACCTTCCTCCCTAGACTATGAACTGGCATAGGACCAAAAAGATCCATATGCAAGAGGTATAAGCACCTCACAGAATCCTTGTTTTCAAGGCTTTGAAAGGAGGATTTTGTCTGCTTTCCCTTTTGACAAGCTGAGCATATCCCTTCCTTTATACACTTAATTTGAGGTCCATTCCTCACTAGCTCTTTGCTAGAGAGTTGGCCAATTGTCTTGTAGTTTAGATGAGCCAATCTCTTGTGCCACTTAACACAATGAGAAGCATTGTCATCAGCTACAAGACAGATGGGAGAAGCCTTATTCTCACATTCAAAATTAAGACAATATACATTTCTCTTCCTATACCCAGTCAATATGATCTTTTGATCACTTGACCTCTTGATATGACATCCATCTTTAACAAATGAAATGTCATATCCTAAATCACTTAGCTGGCTTATGCTTATTAGATTATGTTTCAAACCTTTTACATAAGCCACTTGAGTGATAGTGATTAGGTTAGAAGAAATGTTACCAAACCCTTTGATGACTCCTTTTTCAGATCCACCAAAGATCACTTTAGGTCCATCTTTGACAGATGAATACTCCTTCAGTAGCCCCTTTGTTCCAGTCATGTGCTTGGAACAACCACTATCCAAGTACCATATAGGGGCATGGTTACTTGGATTCACCTGCAATACAGAATTACTTACCCTTAGAACCCAAGTAAGTCTTGGGTCCTTGGTTCAGGTTAGCATTAATAAAGCTATCATAACCTCTTCTAACAGGTAGACTCTTATTCTTTATAACACTTGTGTTATACCAGCAGTCTAATGCAAAATGGCCTCTCTTGCCACAGCACCAACATTCAAACTTATTGTATCTAGATCTAGATACATCCTTGTCAGAAGAATTTCTGTTCATTGCTGGTGCTGTTGCAACTTCACCTACTGATTTCTTAAAACCATTGGGTTTATGACCATAGGTAGGCCTGCTTGCATTTACACCCTTGTTCTTCAGAACATTAGTCTTAATATGACCTTGAATGTCTTCATGATCATATTTGTTAGAAGGCACTTTCACCTTACTAAACTTTATGGGGACTGAAAGGTTTAGTGGCTGAACAGGAGCTTTGCCTTTCCTCTTGAATCTGCCAGCCCTAGAGTTACCTTTAAATCCTAATCCAGTCTTACCCTTTTGAGTGACAAATTCATCTATCAAGGGTAAGACAGATTTTGGCTTAGAGTAACTAGCCACTAAATCCCTTTCAATTCTAAGTCTGGCCTCCAGACTCTTCACTTGATCATTAGTATAATTAATTGTGCCCATCTGAATAATAGTTATATTCTTCAGCTTGGCAATTTCATTTAATTTTTGATCAATAACTTTTTCTAACTCAGTTGTAGCAAACCTTAGTTCAGCAATTTCCTGAGCCTGAGATTTAACCAGGTTCTTGCTTTTCTTAAGGGCCTGCAACAGGTCCCCATACTTGTCTATCAATTGATAGACATCTCCTTCAGATTCAGATGCATCTACATCTGTTGATGCAGATGTAGCTGATTCTTCACTTGTACAACAAACAGATGTAATAGAAGGACATTGTACCTTATTATGACCAGACTGATTCTGGCATATGTCCTCTTCTGATCCTGCCATCAGCCCCATACACTGCTGATCCTTTTGTTCATTGATGGAGTCTAGCAACTGCAGAAACTCCTCTTCTTCAGATGCAGCATATAGTTCAATATATGCTTCAGCTTCAGATTCTGACTCTGAAGTTGACTGGTCTGATAGACTCTTATCTTTCTTTGCTACAAAGGATTTCTCCTTCTTGCCTTTCTGATAAGTCTTCTTCTTTTCTGAAGATTCCTTTCTCTTGTCAGGACAATCAGCCACTACATGTCCAGGCCTATTGCAACAATAACAGACAATCTTTGAAGTAGTGGCTTTGCTGGGCTTTGATCTGCTCTTCTCTTTCCTTGATGACCTTTTCTTCTTATAATAGTCATCAACTTGCTGTGATGGGGAAGGCCTAGACTTCCACTGCTTCTTCTTCAAGAACCTCTGGAATTGTCTTGTGAATGCAGCAAAATCTGCATCTGAATCACAGCTTTCAGAATCCTTGTTTGAACTTTCAGAACTATCTTCTGTAACTTCCTTAGGAGGAGATGGTGATATCCTCCTATTCTTTCTAGTGGCTTCTACATTGAATGCCACAGTCTTTTCTCTATGCTCTCCTCTTGAGTTTCTTTCCTCCTCCTTCCTCACCATAAGTTGCATTTCATAGGATAGCAACTTTCCAAACAGGGTTGGAGGAGATATCTCTGCCAATTTAGCCACTTCTCTTATGGCACAGATCTTTGTATCCCAATCCTTTGATAAGGATCTTAAGAATTTGTTATTCAGTTCATAGGTACTGAAGACTCTTCCATAGGATATTAGCTCATTCACAATTCTATAGAATTTCTTATAGCACTCAGTTATGCTATCAGATTTTCCTTGTCTAAAGCTTTCATACTCCTGATTTAGCATAGACTTCCTGTCCAGCCTTACTTCTTCAGATCCCTCCATGTAGACAATCAATGAGTCCCACATCTCCTTGGAGGTCTTGCAGTGAATCAGATTCTGAAATGTTGAATCATCTATGGCACTAACAATGATGTTCTGTGCCCTTTTGTCCATGGTTGCCAAGATGATTTCATCCTTGGTCATTTCTGAATAAGTCTTTGGTATTTGGATATTTGCATCCACAGCTGAAATCTTCTTTGGGATAAAGGGCCCTTCCTGAACTGTGATATAAATCCTTGGGTCAGATGCCTCCATAAACAATCTGACTCTCTCTTTCCAGATCCCAAAGATTTCCTTCCTGCATATGGGTAATTTCATAGACCCTAGCTCCTTATGATTCTCTCCAGAACCCATCTTCTTGAATCTTGAATCTGCCTTTCAGATCTACCTCAGACTGTTAAGTCCTTTTTGAGGAACCTCCCTCTGATACCACTTGATAGTTTAACTTTCAAGACAGCCTAAACACCTAGAGGGGGGGGTGAATAGGTTCTTCTTATTTATAAAAACTTCTAGGCAAAATTCAATTTAATGGCTAACACAATAATCACAGCAATCACAGAAAATAAAACATCACAGATTGCACAATGTTTTATAGTGGTTCCCCAAGGTCTGGGTACATCCACTTTCCCCCTTCACCTATCTAGCAGTATGCTAGATTCGGCCAATCTTCCACTAATCTCAGATCAACAGATCCTACAACTCAGAACCCAACTTGTTCCTACAACTCAGGCACAACAGCCCTACCTCAGCCTTGCCCCAAGGCCTACAACTCAGAGAAGACCCTTCTCCTATACTCAGGCAAACAGCCCTACCACTCAGAGTTCAACACTCCTACACTCAGCCTTTATAACACAGGCTTACAACTCAGATCTGTGTAAACAGATCCTACAGAAATATAGAAAAGATTATTTAACTGTCTTGCCTAAATTGAGAGAGAAAAGGGCAAGACAATTCTTGATCAGCTGATGAAATCAACTGTATCTGAGCTTTCTTCAAAGCTTCTTGAATATGAACTTAGCTGACTTGATTTCCAAACAGCTTCTTGAGAATCCACTGGTGGTTTCTTTCTTCTTCTTCAAATTCTGGCTTGATCTCTCTCTATCCAGCACTTTGAATGATTCTTCTGAATTCTGATTAGAACTCTTCTTTGATCTATCCTTAGATAGTCTTCTTAGATCTTCCGGAGAAGATCTTCTTAAGTGCCTAGCACTTTCTTGAAATGAATTGGATTGTAATCCTTCTCAACTTTTTGATTCTCATCAATGTTTTTAAAAGTTACTTTCTCCTTCTGAATCTGTCTATTTATAGACTTTCTTCATGGTAACTAGCTGATCCGGTTTCTAACCGTTTTCTGACAAGTCTGACAGCTTCAGTTAACCGGTGGCAACCCACAGCTGTCAAGTCTTCAAACAAGTCCTATGTCTTAGTCTTGAACCACAAGTTGTCGAGACAGTCTGTCAGAAAGTGTCGAGACCATCTGTCTATCTGTGTCGACACAATTGACTTTGGTGTCGACACAGTCTTCAGTGATGTCGACTAAGTTGCCTTTGAGTCGACACAGCTTCTTCTGAAAATAACTTAGTCTTGACTCTTCAGTGTGTCGACACAAGTCCTGTGTGTCGACACAGTTGTTGTAGAATCATAACATAGTAAGTGTCGACTTAGCCTTCAGGTGTCGACACAGTCTTCTTTTAACTCTGCTATAATGTGTCGACTCAATCACAATGTGTCGACACATTCTGCTGGTGTAGACAAACTTGAGGTCGACTATATTCTTCTGTGTCGACACATCCTGCTGGTGTCGACAAACTTGAGGTCGACTATATTCTTCTGTGTCGACACATTTTCCCAATGTTGAGGTCGATGCTTTTCTTCTGTGTCGACACAAATTCCCAGTATTGTGTCGACTTACTTCTTCTGTGTCGACACTGCTTCCCAGTGTTGTGTCGACTTACTTCTTCTGTGTCGACACATTTTTCCAGTATTGTTGTAGACTAACTGCTATGTGTCGACACTGCTTCCCAGTGTTGTGTCGACTAATTTCTTCTATGTGTCGACACATCCTTCTCTGTATCGACACTTGGACTTAGAATTTTTCTGCATACTTTATTAATTCTTCACCTGCACATGTCAACTCAAAACAACATCAAATACACCTTGATGTATATCATTGAGCTAAGTTGGGCTTCTTCAAATCAGGTACACATTTTCCAATGTACCCAACACTTTGGGAGTTGGAGTGCGTTTCGGATTATTTTCAAGGTAATTTTCACTCGGGTATCTTGAACAGTAGCTTTCCTCTTCTTCCCGTCTACGTCTGTAGTTGCAGAAGAATAAAATTCTAGAACTTCTTTCTTTCATATCTTTGTTGGTTCAGAGACCAAGAATTCCAAACCGATGTCTGAAATAAGGGTAATTACTCCCTGAATCTCCGGTGATGTTGTCATGAACCCACCACAGACCAGCTCATATCCTTCGTTCACCTTGTCTTCTGGATGAGGCGCCATTACCAGAAGAGAGAGACTGAGGTGTGAAAGTGAGGATAGATACAACTCTAGAGGGGGGTGAATAGAGTATTCAATAATTATGACAATCTACTCAACTCCCTTAGAGTTAATTTGCGGAATGAGCTTATAGATATTTAAAACCCTAGAGCCTAACACAAAGTGAGGTGCACAAGAGAAAGCTAACTGTAATTACAGTTTCAGCTTTAGTCCTAACACAGCAGCTAGCAATCCTAGTTAGTTCTACTCACGGCCACAGTGCAGTAATTAAAATGAGCAACACATACAACACAAGAAGGTTTATAGTGGTTCCCTCTCAATAGGTACATCCACTCTTCTACCACTCTTGTAGGAATCCACTACAGGTTTTTGTTCAGGTGCCCTGCCACCAACTGATCTGATTTAGGTAGATCAAGTAGACCCTTTGAGCTTTTGATCAGGAGCTCAAAATCCAACACAGGTTTTTGCTAAGGTGCCCTGCCACCAAGGTTCACTTTTGAAGGGAGTAATAACCCTTTCTACAGGAGGTTGAGAAAGTTAGAATGTCTTCTCTATTGTTAAACAAGATTAGAGAAGCTAGTGGATTACACTGAGCTATAAAAAGCTCTGATGGAATCAAAGCTCCCCTTGGATTAGAGAATATCCAGGAAGAAGCCTTGCTTCAGGGTGCAGGATCTCTTCTGAACTCTTGACAGATATGATATATTGTCTTGAAGTTCTTGAAGGAGCAGCTTGAAGAAGACTCTTGATGAGAAATGGTTGTTCTTCTTCAATCAGCTTTTCTTTTTTCTTCTTCTTGAGGCACTGAGTGTGAAAGTTCCTGGAAGCAGGATGATCTCAGGATTGAAGAAGAGAGCTGAAGAGAGTTGATCTTCTCAGTTGAGTGTGAAAGTATCTGAGAGCTGTATCTTCTGGTTGTTTTGAATCTGTATATGAACTAGTATTGGTGTCTGTGTGTATATGTATCTATTAACTTCTTTCAAAAGAGCTCTTTATATATTAGCCTTTGTAACGGCCTTAAATCTTTGTCTTCTTCTGAGATCTGCAATCTGGGCTGCAAATAACACAGTACAAAATATATCCTACAGACAGACATTCTATAAAGGGATAAAGCTTTCTAAAAAGCTGCATATCCAATCTGATAAAAGAATACTAGATAAAGTCACATCAGAACAAACTCTTTATGGCCAGAGAAGACTTTTGAGTCTAACGGCTATAAAGGACAGTATGGCAGATAAAGTAGAAAGATATTTCAACTAATAACACAAAAGACTTTGTCAGAGTAGAGCTTGACTTATGCATAAAGAATGGGGCAAACATTGCCTTGATATGTAAGCATAAAATCAATGAAATAATCTTTAATAAAATATGTCAGATAAATAAGAAATAATGTATAGAACAAAAGGAATACAATATTACTAAAAGCAGACAAAAGATCGTCGAACGACTCACAGAGATCGTCGAACGAACCACAGAGATCGTCGAACTAACTACAGAGCAGATAGTCGAACTATCAGAACATATAGTCGAGTTATAAGATAGTTGAGATATCAAGACAGATAGTCGAACTATCACAACAGATGGTTGAACTATCAAGACAGATAGTTGAACTAATAGATAGTTGAACTATCAAGACAGATAGTTGAACTATCACAACAGATAGTCGAGCTATCAGATAGTTAAACTATCAAGACAGATAGTCAAACTAACACAACAGATAGTCGAGCTAATAGATAGTTGAACTATCAAGATATCTGTCTGGGCAAAAGAAGTCGAGCAATACTCGACGATCGACGATACTGAGACCATAGATCGTCAAACGAACAGAGTTGAACTAACTTAGAGAGAGATGATCTGCTGACTGACGATAGTCGACCAACTTATAGACGATAGTCGATCGGTTGATAGACAATAGTTGAGCAGCGTTCTACTATAGTCGAACCAAACAACAACTTAACCAGATTTCACTGGATAAGAAACAACTCTACAACTGAGGGAATCTATCCTAACAACTAACCTCTGACCATAGATACATCTTGCGTCAAGAAACTAATTGAGAAGACTTAACACAAATCCAAACTAGGGTACCAATAAGGTGAAAAGGAAAGATGATTCTCGTCGACAGAGGGTGCAGAGCCAGGAAATCAGAAAGCGTAGTCGACCAGATTTTGGCTTCACCTATTTATAGTCTAAGTGTAAAGGGGAGTTCAAATGAGGCGCCTTAGCACTAGGACTAGTCTACAAAATCTTATATGTGTCGACAGAATAGGTCTAGGTCTCGACAATACTGAGGTTTAGTCGACACATGTATGTGTCGACATACTTATGTCAGTGTCGACATAGATGTCGACATGTCTCGACATAGAGTGTCGACTTTGATTTTTGTGTGTCGACACAAAAATCCTCTAGTTATATGGTCTCGACATAGTTGTGTCGACACCTATTCTTCAGTTGACACAGATATTATTTATGTGTCGACACATCCATTTTCTTAATCGACACAACATACTGAGAGTGTCGACATAAGGTCTGCTTGTGTCGACACAAACTTGGTACTTAGCCAAATTTCCTATGAAAACTTGAGCTTACATGTTTTACTAAAGGTAGCTTGTGCTAACCTAATCTAGATTCAACATACCTAATTCAATTTTAAAATAATTGAACTTAGTTTTATCCAGAGGTTTTGTAAAAATATCAGCAATTTGATTATTTGTATTCACAAACTCTAGACTAATATTTTCTTTTTCTACATGTTCTCTGATGAAATGAAATTTAATTTCTATATGCTTTGTTCTACTGTGTGATACAGGATTCTTAGTAATATAAATAGCACTAGTAGAATCACAGAACATTGGAATTCTACTTACCTTGATGTCATAATCTTCTAGTTGGTGCTTTATCCATAATAGTTGTGCACAGCAGCTGCCTGCAGCTACATATTCTGACTCAGCTATTGATATAGCTACACTGGTCTGCTTCTTGTTGTACCAAGACACCAGTCTTCCTCCTAGGAATTGACAGGTTCCTGTAGTACTTTTCCTGTCTTCTTTGCATCTTGCAAAATCTACATCTGAGAAACCAGTTAGTGTGAAATCTCTATTCTTAGGGTACCAAAGGCCTAGATTAGGTGTTCCCTTGAGATATCTAAAAATCCTTTTAACTGAAGTATAATGAGATTCCTTAAGGCATGCTTGGTACCTGGCACAGACACATGTTTCATACATGATGTCAGGTCTACTAGCAGTCAAGTAGAGTAGGGAGCCAATTATCCTTCTATACAAAGACTCATCAACAGGTTTCCCTGCCTCATCTTTGCCTATAGGCATACTTGTTCCCATTGGAGTTTTCATGGTAGAAGCTGAGTCCATCCCATACTTTTTAATCAACTCCTTAGTGAACTTAGACTGAGATATGGATAGTCCATTATCAGTCTGTCTGACTTGAAGTCCCAAAAAGAACTTCAGTTCACCCATACTGCTCATTTCAAACTTCCTTGCATAAGTTTGGCAAACTTCCTGCAAAGGTTGCTCTCAGTAGATCAAAAGATAATGTCATCAATATATATCTGGACTAAGATTATCTTGCCTTTAGATTCCCTATAGAATAGAGTTTGATTTATCTTTCCCATTGAGAATTTATTCTCAATAAGGAAAGCAGACAAGGTTTCATACCAAGCCCTGGGGGCTTGTTTCAAACCATATAGGGCTTTCCCAAGCCTGTATACATATTCAGTATAGTGAGGATCTATAAAATCTGAGGGTTGTTCAACATAGACTTCCTCTTTCAAGTCACCATTTAGAAATGTTGACTTCACATCCATCTAAAATACCTTGAACCCTTGATAGGCAGCATAGGCCAGGAACATCCTTATAGCCTCCAGTCTTGCTACTGTGGCAAAGGTTTGATCAAAGTCAATTCCTTCCACTTATTTGTAGCCTTTTGCTACCAGCCTGGTCTTGTTCTTGATAATTGTTCCATTTTCATCAAGTTTGTTTCTGTAGATCCACTTGGTTCCTATGATATTGTGATTCTTAGGTTTAGGAACTAGTTTCCATACTTTGCATCTCCTGAATTGATTCAGCTCTTCTTGCATTGCATCAACCCAGTTAGCATCTAGCAGTGCTTCTTCAAACTTTTTGGATTCTATTTGAGACAAAAATCTAGAACACAAAACTGTGTTCATGCTCTTGCTCCTTGTTAGAACACCTTGACTTGCATCTCTAATTATCTGGTGAGCTGGATGATCCTTTAGGTGTCTTCTTGCTGGAGGAAACCTGTCTACCTCATGACCTTCTTCATTTTCCTCCACCTGATGCTCCTCATTCTCTTCTGCTTCCAGTGTGTTTTGTTCTCCCCCTGGACAGCATGCATCATCCATCCTAGCAGGAGCTACATCATTGATGGTCATCTTGTCCAGCCTATCTATTAGACCTGTAGAACTAACTGAAATACTATACATTTCATTGTTAATCAATCTAGACTCATCAAAAACAACATGAACTGACTCTTCTACAACTTGGGTAGTCAAGTTATAGATCATGTATGCCCTACTGTTGTTGTTGTACCCAACAAATATCCCTTCTAGGGATTTGGCAGCAAACTTTGTTTGGTAGTACTTACCATTCACTAGGACATAGCACTTGCTACAAAAGATTCTAAAATAAGAAATTTTTTGTTTTCTTCCTTTCAAAATCTGATAGGGAGTCAACTTAAGTTTCTTATTAATGGATGCTCTATTGAGAACATGACAAGCAGTATTTACTGCCTCAGCCCAGAAATATTAAGGGAGAGTAGTGTCACTGAGTAGAGTTCTACCAGCCTCAATGAGAGTTCTATTCTTTTTTTCAGCAATTCTATTTTGCTGAGGTGTTCTAGGTGAGGAGAACTCCTGATGAATCCCAAGTTCTACACAGAATTTTGTCATACATTCAGACTGAAATTCAATTCCATGGTCACTTCTTATTTTTACCACAAAATTATTAAGTTCATTCTGAACTTGTCTAACAAAAGTCTGGAAAATACTAGGGGTTTCAGATTTTTGCCTTGAGAAGAACACCCATGTGTATCTAGAATAGTCATCCACAATAACTAATGTGTATGCTTTCCTACCAAGACTTTGAACTGGCATAGGACCAAACAAATCCAAATGCAAGAGATATAAACATCTCAATAAATCTTTGGTGTCTAGTGCTGGAAAAGAGGACTTGGTCTGTTTGCCCTTTTGGCAAGCTGAACACACTCCCTCTTTCATGCACTTGACATGAGGACCATTCCTCACCAACCCCATGCTGAACAGCAGTTCTATGGACTTATAGTTCAGATGAGCTAGCCTCTTGTGCCATTTGACACATAGTGAGGTTGTCTCATCTGCAACTAAGCAAATAGGTGAGTTGTTTAACTCACAATATAGGTTAAGACAATAAACATTTCCTTTCCTAGTGCCAGTCAAATTGATCACTTGACCTTTTAATTTGGCACTCCCCTTTGTGAAAGGAGATGTCATAACCTAGATCACTAAGCTGACTTATGCTTATCAGGTTGTGTTTTAGACCCTTCATATAAGCCACTTAAGTGATAGTAATTGAGTCACTAGAGATGTTATCAAATCCTATGATGACTCCTTTTTCTGATCCACCAAAGATGACTTTGGGACCATTCTCTATGGGTACAAATTCCCTCGGCATTCTTCTTATTCCATTCATATGTCTGGAACAGCCACTATCCAAGTACCATATAGGGGTATGATCACTTGGATTCACCTGTAACAAATAAAGGATTACTTAACCTTAGAACCCAAGTTATTTTTGGGTCCTAGATTCTTGTTAGTCTTGGAAACAATAGGTTTACCAACAGATTTTCTGATTGGTAAACTACTCTTAGTTTTAACACTTATGTTAAACCAACAGTCCAAGACAAAGTGGCCTACCTTTACACAACACCAACACTCAAATCTGTTATTCCTTTTCTTAGGTACAGACTTCATATTCATATTGCCAACAGTCTTTTTGAGTATGGGTGCTGGAGCAGCAAACCCCATGAATTCCTTTTGAATCTGATGGGCTTGCCTATAGAGTGGTCTCTTGGCATTTGCACACTTGCCAAGGTGAACTCCATACTCACAGTGACCATGAGTAGTTTCATGATCATACCTATTTGTAGGATTCATCACCTTCCTAAAGAAGATAGGGGATTTTACAGCTAGAGGCTGAACTGGGGCCTTACCTTTTCTTTGTGAATTGGTGGCTCTAGTTCTTCCCTTAAAACTTAGACCAGTCTTCCCTTTTTGTGAGATGAAATTGTCTATTAAGGGTAAGACAGATTTTGGTTTAGAGAATTTAGCCACTAGATCTCTTTCTTGCTGAAGTTTTGCCTCCAGTTTCTTGATATGATTCTCCTTGAAAGAGATTATGCCCAATAAGAAATTCCTCTTTAATCGAATAGAATTCGAACTTCTCCTCTTCCTATGGATCATGTAGTGCGGTTGGTAGTAATGTTTTTCAGTTTTGCAACCTCATTCAATTTTAGATCCAACAGCTTTGCTGAATCTGCTGCAGCTAACTTAAGAGACTCAATCTCTTTGGTCTGCTCTTTGACAAGAAGTTTGCTTCTCTTTAGAGCTTACAACAATCCACCATACTCATCAATGAGTTGGTGTACATCCCCTTCAGACTCAGAACCATCCACATCTCTTGATGATGATGCTTCTTATTCTGATCCAATAAAATAATCAGATGATGTAGGAGAGTTATATACCTTACTAGGACCATCTTGATCCAGGCACTAATCATTTTTTGTTAGGGCCATCATCCCTCTACAGCAGTATTCTTCCACTCCATTTATGGAGTCCAGCATTTGTAGAAATTCTATCTCCTTAGAATTCTCTTCAGTTGAGAATAACCCAACATATGCTTCAGCCTCTTCTTCTTCTCCTGATTCAGATAATGAAGATTCTGTCCAGCTTTTCTGCTTTAGGGAAACAAAAGATTTTTCTTTCTTGCCCTTCATTTGTTACTTCTTCTTGTCTTTTGATTCAGCCCTCATGTCTGGACAGTCAGCTATGACATGTCCTTGTCTATTGCAACAATAGCACACAATCTTTGAATTAAATTGTTTACTAGGTTTAGAAGCATACCTGTCTTCCTTAGGAGTTTTCTTTTTCTTGTAGTACTCATCCTTTGAAAAGGATGAAGAAGGTCTGCTTCTCTACTTCTTCTTCTTCATGAATCTATGGAACTTCCTTGTGAAGGCTGCAAAGTCCTCATCTGAGGTGTGGCTGTCTGATGAAGTGTTCTCAGGAATCCCTTCTTCTACCTCAGCACTCCTTCTTGGAGGAGGAGTTTTTCTCCTACCCTTTCTTGTGCCTTCAGCTTTGAAGGCAACTGACTTTTCCTTATATTCAGATTTGCTGCTCTTCTCTTCCTCCTTCCTAGTTGTAAGCTGCATTTTATATGAAAGCAGCTTCCCAAACAGTGTGGGAGGAGGTGTGTCTGCCAGCTTGTCCACTTCTCTGATGGCACAAATCTTGGTGTCCCAATCCTTTGTCAGAGATCAAAAAAAATTGTCATTCAATTCATAAGTATTGAAGACTCTTCCATAAGTCATCAGTTCATTTACAATCCTGAATAATTTCTTGTAGCATTCAGCTATGCTATCATTCTTGGCTTACCTAAAGATTTCATACTCCTGATTCAGCATATATTTTCTAACTTCTTTGACTTCTTCTATTCCCTCCATGTAGACAATAAGAGTGTCCCACATTTGTTTGGAGGTTTTGCAATACACCAAATTCTGAAAGGTGGCATCATCTATGGCACTTATAATGATATTCTGTGCCCTTTTGTCTAGAGTTGTCAGGATGATTTCATCCTTTATCATTTCTGAATAACTCTTAGGAGTCTTCATATTTACATCCAAAGCAGATACCTTCATTGGAATGAAGGGTCCTTCCTATATTGTGATATAAATTCTTGGATCATAAGCTTTCATAAACAATCTGACCCCCTCCTTCCATATGCAAAAACATTCCTTCTTGCAGATAGGCAGTTTCATTGATCCAAACTCTTTTTGGTTCTCACTTGAACCCATTCTTGAATTCTGAAAATTTCCTAGGAGATTTACTCAGACTGTTAAGTCAATCCTTGAGTAACCTCCCTCTAATACCACTTGAAAGACTTAATTCAAGAGCCTAAACACCTAGAGGTGGGGGTGAATAGGTTCTAATTTTTCCTTTAATATTTTAGGCAATTAAATAGATCTTGTTTGGCACAAATAAAATAAAACACAGCACAGAACATTCACAGTATAGAGAACACTAGATTTATAGTGGTTTCCAAATATATGGGTACGTCCACTTTCCCCCTTTGCCTATCCAGTAGAGTACTGGATTCAGCCTAACTTCTTTCCTCTTTCTCAGATCCAAAGATCCTACAACTCAGAACCAAAATGGTTCCTACACCTCAGACTTTTGCAAGTCCTACCTCAGATCCTTCCCAGAATCCTACCTCAGGCCTCACCGCTACCTCAGCCCTTATCTCTAGGCTTATAACTGAGACTTTTGTAAGTCCTACCACTCAGGCTCATAGCCCTACCTCAGCCTTTATAATTATAGGCTTACAGCAAAAATCTACAATAGATCCTACAATAAATTGTGTAATAAAAGAGATAAAAAAAGATATCACCAGATAGATTTCCCTATTGATGTTCTTCTTGATCAGTTCTTGATCTTCAATCCCAACCAGACTTAGCTATTTAAAGCTTCTTGATAGAACAAAATAAGGTTGGACTGTTCTTGATGTAGAAGTTGATCCACTGTCAGCTCCTTACTTGAATTCAAAAAGAGATCTGAATCTTCTCTGCAGACTGTTCTGAATCTACCTTCTTAAAGGGTTTCCCCTTTTCTTGTTGTGAATTTTCTCTCTCTTAGTTGATGGCTCTTCTGGCCTTCACTGAGTTGTTGTTCTTGGTTGTTAGGGATCAGCCCTTTATATAAAGAATCCTCATGGTTACCGGTGGATCTAGTTTGTAACAACCTTCTATTAGTTCTGACAAAGGTGTCAGACCTGTTGGTAATGATTGTTGATTCCTTAGAGACTTATCAACTCAGTATGATCCACTCAGCAATTTGCTTCACATGTGTCGACACAAGTAGACAAAGTGTCGACACAAGTCTTGATGATGTCGACACAATACTCCAAGTGTCGACACAGTCATTCTTTTCTTCTCGAAACATCTTCTATTGGTATGTATTGACACAATTCAAGTGTGTCGACAAACTGCTCTTGGTCTCGACATAACTGTTGGGTGTCGACACAGCCTCTGATTTAGGTGTCGACACAATCCTTACCTCAGATGTCAACATAAGTCCTGCTTTAAGTGTTGACATAATTCCTGTCTTTGGTGTCGACATAGCTTTTGGGTGTCGACACAATTCCTGGGTGTCGACACAGTTCCTGGGTGTCGACACAATTTCTGGGTGTCGACACAAATCTGGCTTCTTGTGTCGACACAACTTCTGGTTCTGGTGTCGACACAATTCTTAGGTGTCGACACAATTCTTAGGTGTCGACACAATACTTTTTTACTGGTGTCGACACAAGTCCCGTGTGTCGACACAATTCTTCACAAGTGTCGACACTTGTACTTAGAATATTTTTCTTCCATTCCTTAACCCTGCACAAGGAAACTTAAACATACATCAAATACATATCTATGTATATCATTGACTAGGATGAATCTTCTCCAAATCTGGTACATACTTCTAGTGTACCCAACAATTTATTTTGAGGTTTTTAATAAGAATTATTTCAAGAAGGGTTTGTATAACAAAAACTTAGTAGATCTTAGAAGATGTCAGTCTAAATATGTATATGATGAGACAGAACAAAAAAAACAACAATGATGAGTTATTATTGAATCCATACATCAATAATCAACTACAGACAATCAAAACATTCATATCAGATTGTGATAGATTGATTTCGATAGAGAAATTTTGGAAGATCATCATCAGCAATTGAATTTCTTCCATCAATCAATCGATTGTTAGAGTGTTGATGAATCTGCTAAAGAGAATTAGTTCTTCTTCTCAAGAGAAAGTTACATCAGATTCAGAGAAGATTCAAGAATAATCTGGATACAGGGCTCATAATCTTTTTGATTTTGATATTTAGAGATTGATTAGAAGTTCCAGAGATCATCATAGAGAAAATTAATTCTATCACAAATATTCTTTCATTTTCTTCTTACACTTTGTGAAAAGAGTTTTGAGAATCCCTCTTCAAAAGATTCAGTGAGAGGTTCTGAGATTCTTCTTGAGAAAAGTCTCAGATTGTATAGCTTAAAGATCTCCTTATCAAAAGATCTGGTGTTGGTTCTAAGAGGCTCCTAATCAAAAGACTCAGACACTATGAAAGTGAATTCCTACCAAGGGGGAAGAAGAGTGGATGTACCAAGATTGAGGGGGAACCACTGTAATCTTTGTATCTTCTATATTTATTTTCAATTCTATGTTGTGATTTTATATACCTACATATTTTTCTGGTTGATTATTGATGTATATGCAAATTCTGTAAATTAAACTAAGTATTTCAAACAAAATTTTAATCTCTATTCACCCCCACCCCCCCCCTACCCCCCATAGAGGAAACTCTGAGGTAATTAGCAACTGCTCTCCCTTTTCAACCCCACTTTATGATTTGACTCCAATCCGGGAGATTTACATCATCCTCTCTAGAGGGGTCCATGCAAATCTCTTTTCCCTTGTGTGATTGATTCATACTTGAGCCTATCGGTAAACTAAGTATGAAAACCTAAGTGAAAACCTTATATCAAAAATATGGCCGACTACTTTAGAAATCAAAAGTGATTACCTAAAGAGAAAATGAGAACTAAAGCATCATACTTGATTATCTCATCCTCGGATCATTGCAATCGAGTACTAATGTGAGTTTAGTTAATCATGGTATGGGGTAAGAGAATGACATGTGGTAAATTTGCATGAAAATGAAAGTAGAGAGAGTAAGAGAAAGGGAAGTGGACTTTATTAATAACTAAAAAGATTAGGAGTGAAAGAAAAATTATAACTACTAAAAAAAATTGCAAGTGAGCAAAAGCAAAGGGAAAGCTACTACTATTGCTAGAAAAATTAAGATTAGAAGTTCATTAGAAGTTGCATGAAAAACTAAGAGTAAGGGAGAGGGAGAAGCATAAGATCATAAGGAAAGAAAGCATGAAAAAATCAAGAACTGAACTAGCAACACCTCCCTCTCACAAAATCTGGACCCTAGACTTTTGGAGCTTGCTAGAATTTATTAAAAAAAAATTGGGAAGTACACGCCCCCTGTCACGCCCGTGATTGCTGGCGTATAATATTTAGTTAACTTCGGTGAAAAAATCTTGTGGGACGGCTGATGGCTCGAAAATTGGGGTACGCACCCCCCTATCATGCCGGTGATTGAGTGGGCATGACACGTACGGTGAGATGGCGGGTCAATAAAAGTAGCATTGCAACTGTCGGCATAGAACTTGGCATGGAATGTTAGTGGTACACGGGGGATGTCAATGGGTCACGCCCGTATAATCTAGGCATGTACTTGATTTCTTGAAGATTTGTGCTCGGGATCACCATTGCGTCGGGATCGGGTTACCCGCCCTAGGCCACACCCTTGACTTGGGGCATGTACTTCTAAAAACTTCTGAAATGTGTCAAATTTCAACAAAATACAAAATAAGCTAAGTTATGACAACATTTTATAAAAAAACTAATTATAGGTTCAAAATTTATAATTTATAGATATTTAAATAAGAAAATACATAATTTAACCCTAATAAATTAAGCTAACCTAAGCTTCATCAAATTCCCATATACTATTATTTTGTTTGTCCCCAAGCAAAGATATACAGGTTAGCGAAAATAAAAAAGATTAATCGAATAATTTAATAATCGTAAACACGAGTGTGATGCAAAATTAGAAGTAGAGGAATTTTGTAAAAGAACTGAAATTCATTACTTAATCTTTGCATAAAATTTTATAATTTTCATTAACATAAAAATGAATCATCTTAAATTTTAAACAAAACTAATAACATAATGAAGTTACCATTGAAAAATGCATTGAGACTCAACTAAAGTATAAGAGACATTTTATAATCACCTCAGTTCAAGTCAAAATTCAGTATTCTTATCTAAAAACTTACCCAATCTATTTTCTCGCTACTATAGTATAAGTGAACTTAGGAAGCATGAATCACTAAGACTTTAATTAGGCATAATTTTTGGATTAGGTATGAGGTTACGGTAATCAAAAGATAAACAAGACAGTTTTTACACACTTAAACAAAATGAACTAGATCTAAAAAATTGTTTAGATCTAGATCTTTTTCCCAAGTATTTTAAAAGTTATAAAATTCAATTTTTTTCATCAAGAACATGCCTAATTCCTTTGCATAAAAATAACATTGCTAACAACAAAATAATCTTTAGTAAAATGAATAATTGCAAGAGAAGAATCTAATTTAAAATGTAAGATTCAGATCTAATAAAACATTACCTTGGAAGAAATAGAGACAAAAGATTCAAATCATCTTTTAAAATCCATTAATATAAAGAGGATAATCATATGTAGGAATTACAAGTAATTAATTCAAAAATTTCTTAGATAACACTTATCTTTCCACCAAAATTACTAGAAAGAAGAAGATTTAGAAGAACTTCACATCAAGAAGGGGAGATAGAAGCAAGTTACCCAATGAATCTCACAAAGGGGTTGTTTGGCATCACACAACCACAGATCCCACTAGAGTAACACCAGAGAGAGCGGCTACTCCTCCAAGGAGAGAGAATCGAAATCTTCCTCTAAGAGAGAAGGATGTGGTGGCATGTCAAGAGGAGGCTAAATTTTAAATTCTCAAAATAACTTTTCATTTTTCTTTTCATCTCTAAAATGAGATATAAATACTGTAAAGACAAGCTCTCATAACCATTCATCATAAAGATCAAATCTTGGCCATCCAACATATTTGGCCAAATAAAAGTGAATGAATTGAACTAAAATAAAATAAAAACTCAAACTAACATGAACCAAGAGGACTTATGGTTTGTTCAAGTTGGATCAAAGCAAATAAAATATTGCCCAAGAAAAATAAGCAAGAATAAAGTTTGAGTAATTTAACTCTTAGCTAAATTGAAACTAATTATTCTTCCGTGTCCGAGGGCGTAGATTGTAGCATCTTGAGCCTTCAAATGAATTTGGTTTACCAAGTGGCATAGGGTCAGTTTCATCAATCCTCCCCCCGCTCAAAAGCACTCATCTCTAAAGAGTGTTCCATGCGGTATTGTTGTTGTAGAGCTTATCAAGCCTCTCCAACTCTGCTATAGTAATCCATGAATCATCTGAGAATGATTGATCTCTCCAACGAACAAGGTAGCGATGAATGACACTGAAAGTATCTAGTTGTCTACCTATATCACCTAGAGGGGGTGAATAGGTGAATTCTATATCTCTAAGCAAAATTAAAATATTTTAAAAGTAAGTACATAGAATCAAAGAACATACAGCACAAACACAAGGATTTATAGTGGTTCTCTAGAATGGGTACATCGACTGTCCCACCTCACATATCTAGCACTTCGGGCTAGACTCGGCTACTTCATTAATCTCAGATTATAATAAATCTTTCACCTCAGAGTCTTCAACTCCTACAAGCTCTGAGACAACGTATCCTAAAAAAACTCAGAGAACAAACTCTCCTATGCTCGATACTCTAAACTAGGATCTGCAAAACTCGGAGTGAAACTTCCTACAAGAGTTGTAAAAATGATTTTTACACTCAAAAAATTGATTGCAAAAACAATCTTCTTCGATTTTAAGTGAATAAATCTTCTTCCTTAATGAAATGAAAATAGTGAAGTAAACGTAGAAGGAGAAGAGTTGATTGAGGACGTGAAAACTAGATGTTATCTGAGTATCAACTAGATCTTGGAGAAATTCTTGGAGAAATTGAGAGTAGAGATCTGGTCAAAACTTTCTTTAATATGAATAGTGATTTTGAGAAGTCGGCGATGAGAACTTTTGTGTGCGAACAAATTGGCCGATGGAATAGACCTTATGATTTTTCATATTTGATCTCGATTAAGATTCTCTGAAATTAACCCTTGAATAAAAATAGTGATTCCTCTTCTAACGGCTAGAATGAGACTTTAAGGAGGAGCTCCACGTGTAATGTACATGGCCAATTGCCTAAAGGAAAGCCATCAAAGAATTCAAAAATAAAATCTGTAAAGTCCATTCGTTGGGTATTCATGTGACATCTCCAGAATACTCGATGAATTACTCAATCACTCGACATATTACTAGAGTCCATTCGACGAAAAGATGTGGCTGAAAAATGAATTAGAATAAAACTTTTGTTAATTGTTCGCGTGACCTCTCGAGCGTACTTGACGAATTTGTCGAGTATTCACAAGAGATCAACAAATCACTCAACGAATTTTACTTGGTCAAAATATGATGATCTCTAGAACTTTCAGAAACTTCCCGAGTAAACTCGACGAATTAAATGAGTTCTCACATGAGGTCTTGATGAGTGACACGAGTCTTCACATGAGTACTCAAAAAATTTTACCTAGAAAAACTTCTGACGAATTTGTCGAGTATCAATAACTTTTTCTGTTAATTCTTCATGCAGCAACTTAATGTTTTAATAAGTATAAGTATTGGCATAGTGCATTTTCTTGCGCACTTCCTTAGTAAGCACACTCATCCTTCTTTATAGTCTTCCCTCCCCCCTTTCTGACATTTGAAAAGAGAGTTTGGATGATATATGCCTTGTAGATTCCCATCTTCCTATCAATGTGATGCATGCTCGCTTCATGGGAATGGATCATGGCATCATGAGATTTATAAAGATGAGTTGTTTCATTGTATATTTGACCAATTCTCTTTATTGAATGGTCGATGGTCTTACCCCCTTGGGTTAACCATTCAATCAGAGAGGTTTGCATCTTATCCATATTGTAATTTACTTGAGTTAGGCCATATGATAGATCTTTCTCTACTTCTGCCACTCTGTCAAAAACATGCTTAAGAGAAGAGTCAAAGTGATCTTTTTGCTTGGCTAGCATGGCCTCTATGGACTTTAATTGTAAATTTTAAGTAGGAGGGGCACTCTCACCCTCAGATCTCAGAACATATACTCTGGCATTTGTTTCTTGGCTACTTGAAGTAGCTCCCCCTAGATACAGTGGGTATAGGGAAGGAGGCATATCCATATCCTCCCCCTCACCAGAATCTTTCAAGGAGCTATAGTCCTCTTAGAGCAATCCTTCTACTACAGGCTCTTGGATAGGAAGAATAATCACTGCTTCTCTTCCTTTTTCAGAAAGCACAATAAACTATTCTTCTCGAAACTCTTCAGAATGAATAAACTCATTATTTTGAACTATCTCAGAGAGCACATCTACCTTCTCCCCCTCAGCAAGATCTCTCACATCTCCTAGGTATACTTGGGAAGAGTCTTCTAATAGCTACCCCTCAGCCTCTACAGCAGGTTCCTTCTCACCAAGAACACTTTCATCAACCATAATGACAACAACTACATCTTGAACAACATCAGCTTGAACATCTTTTGAAACACTGTCTCTTCAACATCTTTACGGATTAGAACTTGATTAGAAATGTCTAGTAGACTTTCAACATTCACTGGAGTGAGGTTCTCCCCCACAACAGCTATACCCAAGTTCTCAAGTGCTTCATTGGGATCTGGAGACAAAATTATTTCATCATCAATGAACACTTCCTCTACTATAGCTTCTCTTATCACACCTAGCTTGGGAATTCTTCTCTCCCATGTACTGAAGATAGAGGAATCTATCTTCTTCAAGTGATGAATGGGAATTTCATAAGACAAATCAAACTAATTCCTGTCAACTTGATTAAGATACATTATACGAATCCTTCCAAAGTTTGGTGCATTTAAACTTTCCTTGATCTTATCAAATAGAACCACTCCCCAATTCAATCTTTTCCTGCAAATAACACATGCTAAGATCTTGAACATGTCATTAGACAGATAGTCGTGTGACCCAACTTTGCATAAAAGAACTTTTCCAATAATGTCAGATAAGAGCTTTCCCTCTTCATTCATAGATTTTTTTCTGGATTGAATTTGTCCTTCTAGACAAACCACAGAAAGAAAGAGCTCTGTAAACATCTCTTTCTTCAAGCAGATCTTCCACCTCAACTATTAGTAGCCACAATAATATGTTAAGAGAACTAGCCTTCAGTCGAATTATCTTTTTTTGGACCTTGCTCTTAATCATGGTACCTTCATGCCATATCTTTGCATTTCTGAAAAATTTTAATACTTCTCTATCAAGGAACTTGCACGTATGCTCGACAACGACCGATAGATCGGTCTCTTCTAACATGAGAATCACATTCCAAAAATCATCAGATGCCATCGCAAATCCTGTTTGAATTAATTCTCCACCAACCTGCAGATTTCTAGAGCCCTTGGGTGCCATTGAAAAGAATGAAGGTGAGTCTGCGGTAGAAGCTTCTGTTTGCTGTTGGGAGATGAATCGGCGGGAGCTTCTAGGTAGAATTTATGGGAAGTGTGAAATACATAAAGCCCTTATTACATCTTATAAATTATTAGCATTTAGAAGAAATAGAGGGACGTACCTTTGTAATTCTTGACTCTTTGGATCCAATAAATAAAGCTAGAAAAAATCCTTAGTTACACAAGTGAACTTGGCAGATTCATTGAAATGATATGTGAAGAAGTTCTTATTTATAGAAATGTCAAGATATATCTCGACGAATTTGTAGAAATTTCACGAAATATCACGAGTGCTTTCGACTAATTTCATGAATACTTCCTTGAGTTCTCGAGAAGTTGAATTTCTATACTTGGGAAGAATTCTTGAACTTATCATGATTCCTTGTTGAGCATACCGAGGTCCTGTTTGAAGAGAGCAAACTTGGCCTCATCCATTGACTTTGTGAAAATGTATGCAACCTGCTTATCCATTGGGACATAACTGAGATTAATGTCCTTATTTTCCACATGTTCTTCGATGAAATGATACCGTTTCTCGATGTGCTTTGTCTGGCTGTGAGACACTAGATCGTTTTAAATAGCTATAACACAGGATTAGTCATAGAAGATTGGAATCTCCTTCATTTTTAGATTATAATATTCAAGTTGATTTCTGATCCATAGAAGTTGTGCGTAACAACACCCTATAGAGATATACTCTGATTCAACCGTTGAGATAGATACATAATTCTCTTTCTTACTACTTCATGATATAAGTCTCCTTCCAAGAAATTGACATGTCTGGGAAGTACTTTTCCTATCTTCCTTGCTTCCTGCAAAATCATCATCTGAAAAAACAATTAGCTCGACGTCATTACTTATTTGGTACCATAAGACAAGAGTAGGTGTGCCATAAAGATAACTCAAAATCCTCTTTGCAATAGCATAATGAGATTCCTTAGAGTTCACCTAGAACCTACCATATACACATATTAAAAACATTATATCTGGTCTACTTGTAGTAAGGTAAAGTAAGGATCCAATTATGCGTCAATACTTGGTTTCATCAAAAGGTTTCCCTTTCTTATCATTGTACAGATAAATAGTTGAACCCGTTAGAGTCCTCATAGAGGTTGCATTCTCCATTCCAAATTTCTTAACTCTTTGGTGAACTTCATCTAGGTGATGAAAATTTCATATTCAAATTGCTTCACCTGAAGTCCTAAGAAATACTTCAGCTCACTCATACTGCTCATTGAACCTCTCTTGCATCAAGTTATAGAACTTTTTGCAAAGGTTATCATCTATAGATCCAAATATAATGTCATCAATATATATTTGTACCAGCAGGATCTTGCCCTTTACTTCCCTTAGAAATAATGTCTTATCTATCTTTCCTTTGAGAACTTATTTTCAAGAAAAAAAGCTAAATAGCGTCTCATACTAAGCTCTAGGACCTTATTTCAAACCATATAAAGATTTATGCAAGAAATAAATATAATCCGGAATGGATGGATAAACAAAATTAGGGGTTTGTTCAACATATACTTCCTCCTTTAAATTTTCATTGAGGAAGGCTGACTTTACATCCATTTGATAGACTCTGAAGCCTTTGTGAGCAATATATGCTAAAAACAACCTTATTGCTTCGAGTCTGGCCAATGGAGCAAATGTTTGATCGAATTTGATCCCTTCTTCTTATCGATAACCTTGAGCTACAAGCCTGCCTTGTTCTTTATAATGACTCCATTTTCATCCAGCTTGTTTTTGAAAACTTTTTCGACCCTATCAAATTCTGACCTTTGCACCTTGGTACTAGCTCTCAAACTTTGCACCTTCCAAACTAATTGAGCTCTTCTAGCATCGCAATGATCCATGAACCATCCTTAATTGCCTCTTCGAACTTCTTTGGCTCAATCTGAGAAATAAAACTTAAATATAATACTTCGTCAGTTGTACCTCTTCTTATTCGAACTCCTTCACTTGGATCTCCAATGATCTGTTCAACGGGGTGATCTCTTGAAGTCTAATCACCAGGTTCCTTATATTCTCTATGCCATCATTATGTTTTGCTACTTTAGATGCACGGCCTTCATCTTGATGTTCTTCTTCCTCTACAATCAACTCTAAAGAGTTGATCTTGATTGAACTAGAAACATCAACTTTTGTTGCTTCTTCCAAGCTTAAATCTTTAAGTTTAGCACATGCATCTTCAATAAAAATACTAAAAGAGCTGCTATGAAGCATACTCATCTCATTAATTACAACATTGATAGATTCTTTTACAACTAGGATTTTCTGATTAAAAATCCTATACGCTTTACTATGACTATTATATCCTACAAAAGTTTCTTCTAAACATTTTTCATTAAACTTAGTTCCGTAATGTTTCCTATTATTTAGTACAAAGCATTTGCTTCCAAAAATAATAAAGTAGGACAGTCGATTTTCTGCGCTTCAGAAGTTCATAAGGTGTCTTACGATGATTTTTGTTGATTAAAGCTCTGTTTTGCACGTGATAAGCTGTTTTGACTGCTTCAGCCAAAAAGTACTCTGGTACTAAATTATCATTCAACATTATTGTATATGCCTCAGTGAGTGTTTTATTCCTTCTCTCGATAACTCTATTTTTTGTGGAGTATGAGGTGAGAAAAACTCATGAAAGATACCTTGGCTTGCACAAAACACTATGTTGGTACCCTAGTTTGGATTTGTGCTAAGTCTTCTCAATTAGTTTCTTGACCCAAGATTTATCTATGGTCAAAGGTTAGTTATTAGGTTAGATTCCCTCAGTTGTAGAATTGTCACTTATCCAGTGGAAATCTGGCTAAGTTGTTTTTGGTTCGACTATAGTCGAACGGCGCTCGACTATCGTCTATCAACTTTTCGACGATCATCTATCAGTTGGTCGACTTTCGTCAGTCAGCAGATCATCGATCTCTGAGTTAGTTCAACTCTTGTTAGCTCGATGATCTGTGGTCTCTGCCTCATCGATCGTCGAACCCTGCTCGACTTCTTTCGTCCAGACAGTTTGTTTGGTAGTTCGACTATCTGCTCTGATAGTTCGACTATCTGTTCTGTTGTGATAGTTCGACTATCTACTCTGATAGCTCGACTATCTGTTCTGTTGTGATAGTTTGACTATCTGCTCTGATAGTTCGACTATCTAATCTGTTGTGATAGTTCAACTATCTGCTCTGATAGTTCGACTATCTATTCTGTTATGATAGTTCGACTATCTGTTTTATAGTTCGACTATCTGCTCTGTATTGATAGTTCGACTATCTGTTTGATGGTTCGACTATATTTTTGATAGCTCGACTATCTGCTTTGATAGTTCGACTATCTGTGTCGTTCGACTATCTGTTTTGATAGTTCGATAATCTCTGTGGTTCGGTCGACGATCTCTGTGGATCGTTCGACGATCTTTTGTCTGTTGTTAGTAATTTTGTACTCCTTATCTTCTGTGATTTATTTCCTATTTATTTGGCATATTTTATTAAAGATTATTTCATTGATTTTATGCTGACATTTCAAGGCAATCTTTGCCCCATTCTTTATGCATAAGTCAAGTTCTTTCTTACAAAAGTCTTTTGTCTTATTAGTTGAAATATCTTTATGCTTTATCTGTCATGCTGTCCTTTATAGCCGTTAGACACAAAAGTCTTCTCTGGCCGTAAAGAGTTTGGTCTGATGTGACTTTCTCTAGTATTCTTTTATCAGATTGGATATGCAGCTTCTCAGAAAGCTTTATCCCTTTATAGGATGTCTGTCTGACGGATATATTTTTGTATTGTGCTATTTGCAGCCCAGATTGCAGATCTCAGAAGAAGACAAAGTTCAAATAAAGATTAGAGCCGTTATAGAGGCTAATATATAAAGAGCCTTTTCTTTTGAAAGAAGTAACAACACACATATATATAAATAGAGAGATATACTCACAGACACCAAGTCTGGTTGACACAGATATTCATATACAGATTCAAAACAAGAAGAACAGCTCTCAGTTTCTTTCACATTCAACTGAGAAGATCTACTCTCTTCAGCATTCTTCTTCAACCCTGAGTTCATCCTGCTTCTAGGAACATTCACACTCAGAGCCTCTAGAAGAAGAAGAAGAAGAAGAAAGAAAGAAAAGCTGATTGAAGAAGAACAATCATTCTGCATCAAGAGTCTTCGTCAAGCTGCTCCTTCAAGAACTTAAAGACAACAGATTTTTTCTGTCAAGAGTTCAGAAGAGTTCCTGCACCCTGAAGCAAGACTTCTTCCTGGATATCACTAAGCCAGGGGGAGCCTTAATTCCTTAGAGCTTTCTAGCTCTGTGCAATCCACTTGCTTCTCTAATATTGTTTTAACAATAGAGAAGACACTCTAACTCTCTCTCAACCTTCTGTAAAAGGGTTATTACTCCCTTCAAAAGTGAACCTTGGTGGCAGGGCACCTTAGCAAAAACCTGTGTTGGATTTTGAGCTCCTGATCAAAAGCTCAAAGGGTCTACTTGATCTACCTGAACCAGATCAGTTGGTTGTAGGGCACCTAAACAAAAACCTGTAGTGGATTCCTACCAGTATGGTAGAAGAGTGGATGTACCTATTTAGAGGGAACCACTATAAACCTCTTATGTCATCTGTGTTGCTTACTTTAATTATTGCATTGTGGCTGTGAATAGAACTAACTAGGATTGCTAGTTGATGTGTTAGGACTAAAGCTAAAATTATAATTACAGTTTGCTTTCTATTGTGCACCACACTTTGTGTTAGGCTCTAGGGTTTCAAATATCTATAAACTCTTTCCACAAACTAACTCTAAGGGAGTTGAGTAGATTGTCATAATTTTTGAATACTCTATTCACCTCCCCTCTAGAGTTGTATCTATCCTCACTTTCAATTGGTATCAGAGGGAGGTTGACTGACTGTACAGACTAACACCTGAGTCACAAGATCCAGATAGATACCAAGTTTATAGACTTTCACTTCATGGCCCAGTACAAGGATTATTCTAGCACCAGACCTCCAGTTTGCAACTTAGCTAAGTTCAGCATCTGGAAATCAAGAATCAAGTTATATATGAATTCTATTGATGAAGATATTTTTTCTTCTATTCTGACAGGACCTCCAATACCACCTGCTGCAGCCACTGCTACAACATCTACAAATCTCAGTGCAGTGCCACCTCCAGACTACAATGATGTATACATGAAAGCAAAAGTAGATGATGCTGAAGCAATGAATATTCTGGCTCAGACTATGTCTGATGAAACCTTTCAGAAAGTGGCTGATTGCACTTCTACAAAAGCCATGTAGGACTCACTAAACCAGATTGTAGCTGGTTCAGCTGATGAGAGGAAGGACAGAAGGTCCAACCTTATATCTCAATATGAAAACTTCAAGAAGACTGAAGTTGAATCAGTTGAAGGAATATACACCAGGCTCAGCTCCATCATCAATGAGCTTAGAACCCTTGATAAGGAGATAACATTGACAGAGGTCAATGATAAGATACTAATGTGTTTCCCCAGCTCAAGGGATCTTAGGATCTGGCCCATCAAGGAGGCCAGAAGTACTACTGAGATCTCAACTGAAGCCCTCCTTGGAAAGCTCAAATCTTTTGAGCAAGTTCTAAAGTCCAGGGAAGCTAAAGCTGAAGCTAAGACTCCCACTCCAACAAGGAAAGAGCAAACTCTTGCTCTCAAAGCTGTTGATGCTTCTGAAGGAAGCCAATCCAATGAGGAGCTGATGGCACTCTTAGCCAAAAGGTTTCTCAAGATGGGCAGAAAGGACTTCAGAAAGAAGTATTCAAGATATGAAGATAAACCAAGGTATGACAGATCTCCTGCTAAAGAAATTATTTGTTATGGTTGTAGGAAACCTGGACACATTCTACCAGAGTGTCCAGAGGAAAAGAACAAGGATAAGAGAAAAGAAAAAGAACATCAGAAGAAACACTCCAAGTCCTCCTCCTACAAAAATAAGAAGAAGGAGAAAGGATTTGTTGCTGAAACCTAGAGTGATTCAGATGAGGAATCTTCCTCCTCAAGCTCCAATGAAGATGAGGAAGAGAAGAAGGCAAAAGAAATTTGCCTTATGGCAATTGATGCTTGCAGCAATCACTCAGCTGTAGAGAGTTCTGATGATGATGAAGAAATGCCTACAGAAGATCAGGTATTATCTTCTTATGATTTCTCTTCTGCTGAATTTAAATCTGAATTTAAATCCCTTTGTTTAGATTTAATTAGTTCAGAAAAAGAAATTAAGGAGCTTAGAAATAGGATAGCAAAATCAGCAATCCTCTTCATTGAAAATGCTAGGTTAGAAGCAGAACTCACTAAGTCCAGTGAAGAAATAAAATCTCTTAAAAATGAACTAGCTAAGTCAAAAAGATTAGAAGAATCTCTAAATGGTAGAAGCCTTAAGCTGCTAGAGATCACTAGCATGACAAAACTAGGTCAGGCAATAATAAGCTAGGCTTAGGAGCCTCATCAAGTGAACCCCCTTGGTTCTTAAAAATCATCTTTCAACTCCAGTAAACTTTATTTCAGCTGATGGAATAAAGAATGCTTAGCAAGTAAATCTAGTTAACAAAGCCTTATATAAAGCTAAGAGAGAAAAGAGAAAGCAAAATTTTAAGGAACTACAAAAGTCATCGAACTATGCTCGACGATCGAAGGCTCAATGGTCGAACGATGCTCGACGATCTGAGCATCGATCGTCGAACGATGATCGACGATCTCAATATGATTTTCAAAATAACAACCTGAACCTTAGAAATCCTAATGTAAATAGAAACCCTAGGTTTATTGACCCATCAACTGCATGGAGTATTCCACCTAGGAGATCCTATCCCTTAGGGTATAAACCCCAGTCTTCTTATTCTTTTATTTCAAGTTTTCATTATGTGAAGAATAATTGACCCAAGGTTGTCTGGGTCCACAATGTCTAACTGTTTAATTTGCAGGTGAAGACCTATCCAATTACTAAAGATAAATGGTATTTGGATAGTGGCTGTTCCAAACACATGACAGGAAACAAAGAAAATCTGTCAAGATACAAAGCCAAGCTTGGACCAAAGGTGATCTTTGGGGATTCCAGCTGTGGTCAAACAGAAGGATATGGTAGGATTACCATTAGAACAGTAACATTCAAAAGGGTTGCAAATGTAACTGGACTGAAGCACAACCTAATCTCAGTAAGCCAGTTATGTGATGCAGGTTATCAGGTATCTTTCACTAACACTCTCTACAATATTACTTTAAATAGTAATGTAGTGTTAGTAGGCATTAGACATGGTAATATTTATTTAGTAGATTTTAACTCAACTCAATCTGAAATCTGCCTGTTTAATGAAGTAACAAATAATAACACCTTATGGCATAGGAGGCTTTGCCATGTTAACCTCAAGAACATATCTAGGTTATCTAAATACAACTTTGTTAGAGGTTTACCTTCTTGCCCCTACAAGAAGGAAAGCCTATGCAAGGCTTGTCAATTAGGCAAGCAAACAAAAAACTCCTTTAAATCTGTAAATAAAAGTGATTCACCTAGATTCCTGTATATATTACATTTGGACCTTTTTGTCCCAATAAATGTACAGAGTCTAGGAGGGAAGTTTTACACTTTAGTGATTGTAGATGACTTCTCTAGGTTCACTTGGGTGTTCTTCTTGAGAACTAAGGCTGATAACTTCAAAGTTCTTACAGACTTTCTGCTATGTGTGCAGACTGAGTATTCTACTCATGTGGCCTTGATCAGAAGTGATCATGGTACTGATTTTGAGTCTCTTCTCATGCAAGAATTCTGTGAGAACGAAGGTATCAAATATAGCTTCTCTGCTCCTAGAACTCCCCAACAAAATGGGGTAGTGGAAAGGAAGAATAGAACCTTGATTGAAGCTGCTGGAACATTATTGGCAGATGCTAACATGCCTCTCACTTATTGGGCAGAAGCTGTTAGCACAGCTAATTATGTCTTGAACAGATGTCTTATACACAAGCTTAAGAGTAAAACTCCTTATGAGTTGCTTAAAGGAAAGAAACCTAAAATTAATTATTTTAGTGTCTTTTGTTGTGTAGTGTATATTCACAATAACAACAAAGAATACCTTAGAAAGTTTGAAGCAAAAGCTTCAATGGGAATTTTTCTTGGATATTCCCAAGTAAGCAAAGCTTATAGGGTCTTTAACAAATCAACATCTAAAATAGAGGAGTCTGTGCATGTTTCTTTTGATGAGTCAAAGATGTTTTATAAGGAGAAGGAAACATCTCCTTCCTCAAGCTCATTGCAGGTACCTGAGTCATACAAAGATGTCACTCAAGAGATTCTACATCTTTCAACTCTTCATATCACTGATTCAGAGAGTGATGGAGACACTGTGGAAGCAGTTGTTGTACCACCAACAGTTGATCCAATTCCTCAAGATGAATTAATCCAAACTGTTGTTGAAGATCACATCCTACCTGCTGATATTGTCACACTTAGAGATCATCCTACATCTCAAGTGATTGGTGACATATCAGCTGGTGTGCAAACAAGACATCAATTAAGACAGGATGTGATGCATGCTTGTTTCCTTTCACAGATTGATCCCCTCACCATAAAAGATGCTGAGCTAGATCCCCACTGGATCATTGCTATACAAGAGGAGCTTAATCAATTTGAAAGATGTAAAGTATGGACTTTGGTTCCAAGATCTAAAGGCCAACTGATCATAGGCACCAAGTGGGTGTTTAAAAATATGTTGGATGCCCAAGGAATTATTGTAAGGAACAAAGCTAAGCTTGTAGCTCAGGGCTACAGACAGGAGGAAGGTATAGACTATGACCAAACCTTTGCCCCTATTGCAAGGCTAGAGGCAATAAGGATCTTTCTAGCCTATGCAGCTTATATGAAGTTTAAGGTTTTTCAAATGGATGTCAAGAGTGCATTCCTAAATGGTGAGCTAAAGGAAGAGGTGTTTGTTGAACAACCTCCTGGGTTTGTCTCTTCAACTCAACCCTCATTTGTTTACAAGTTGCAAAAAGCTCTTTATGGACTTAAGCAAGCACCCAGAGCCTGGTATGAGTCTATAGCTAGTTTTCTGTTAGAGCACAACTTTGTTAGGGGAGTAGTTGATAGAACCCTGTTTTTCAAGCATCACAAGGACACCATCCTGTTAGTTCAAGTTTATGTGGATGATATTATTTTTGGCTCCACTGATCCCAAACTTTGCAAAAAGTTCTCAGACTTGATGCATTCTAAGTTTAAGATGAGTAGTATGGGTGAGCTGTCTTACTTTCTTGGTCTCCAAGTAAAGCAAGATGATGATGGCATCTTCATCTCCCAATCCAAATATGCCAAGGAATTGGTAAAGAAGTTTGGGATGGCTGATGCTTCAGCAATGCATACACCCATGGCTACTAATACAGTTATAGATTCTGATGATCAGGGTAAGCCAGTTGATCAGAAAAACCATAGGGCCATTGTTGGTTCCCTATTGTATTTAACTGTAAGTAGACCAGATATAATGTTTGCCACATGCCTATGTGCTAGATTCCAGGTCAACCCCAAGGAATCTCATTTGATTCTCCTCAAGAGAATTTTGAGATACCTGAAGGGATGTCCAAATTTAGGACTGTGGTACCCAGCAGAATCAGAATTTGAGTTAATTGGATACTCTGATTCTGAATATGCTGGTTGTAGAGTTGATAGGAAAAGTACCTCAGGAACATGTCAGTTCCTGGGAGAGAGATTAGTCTCTTGGTGCTGTAAGAAACAGGCTTCTGTCTCAACTTCAACTGCAGAGGCTGAATATATAACAGCTGCTAGTTGTTGTTCACAGATCCTGTGGATTCAAAACCAGCTTTTGGATTATGGGTACACATACAAGAACACCAAAATCATGTGTGACAATACCAGTGCTATCTACATTGCACAAAATCCTGTGCACCACTCTAGGACTAAGCACATTGAGATTAGACATCATTTTCTAAGAGATTGTGTGGAAAAGAACAAGACCTGCCTTGAGTTCATATCCACTGACCTTCAGAAAAGTGATATTTTCACCAAGCCCTTAGATGAACAGAAGCATCTGTTCTTTTTGGTTCAACTAGGCATGATAAATGGAAAAGACTAAGTGTGACTTCTGCCTTTGTTGAAATCTGTTTGAAGATCGTCGAATGACGTTCGACGATAGTCGAATAGGTTGAGCCTATCGTCGACCTATGGTTGACGCCGACTCATTTGCTTGTGAAGATAGAAATAGTCGAACGATTGCTCGACTACTCTGCTTCAGGAAATGATCGTCGAACGACCGTTCGACTATCGCTTCTACTATCTGTTAAAACAGGTCGACGATTGTCATTTTAATATAAAACCGATGGTCGACCTAGGTTAAGAGATCGCCTTTTTAGTAGTCGACAGAGCTCGTCTTTTCGTATTTCGCCTTTCTGCTTGAGCTCTGCCCCGCGCTTTCTGCTCTTCGCTTCTCTCGTCTTCTCCGACAAAATCGATGGCGATTGCTCCAACTCTCCTGTTGAAGTTTGATGCCGGTTTCAGCGTGGATTTCGACTCGTTCAGCACATACGATGCTGAGATTATAGAGATGCTATAGCTCTGCAAGGATCAAGGACTGGAAAAGCTGATGTCAACTAGGATTAAGATAAATATTCCAGAGATCAAAGAATGGGTTTACTCTTCGTCTTCCAGCAACGAATCCATGACCGAGACAATAGGCGGCGAAGAGGTAATCCTTACTCCTGCCATACTGACTAAAATTTTCGGATTATTGAATGGTCAAGAGGAGTATGACCAAGATACTCAAGAGTATGGAAGAATGCTCGTAGAGCTAGGACATGCTGAGGGCATTCCTACAAAGTTGCTGAAAGTAAACTTCCCGATGAGGATAAAGTTCTTAGCAGAACTGGTTGGAAAAGTGCTATTGGGTAAGCACTCTGCTCATGACAACATCACCAGGCAGCAGTTTGCCTTGATGTGTGCCATTGTAAATAAGAAAGAGATTAATTGGGCAAGTATAGTGTTTGATTTGATCAGGAAGAAGAACTCCAAGAAGGAAGTAACTCTTGGAAGGGTGATAGGAATATTTCTAAAAGAAAAATATCCTCAACTATTGGGTACAGTTGCTACATCCATCAATGCTAGTAAGAAGATGGATCCCACTTTGTTTGTTAAGTGGAGGAGGAACATTCAGAAGCCCTCACCGGCTGGGGTTGCTCCTGCTGCATATGAGAGCACCAGGACTGTATCAGTCACTCCCCACCTACCTGAAGAAAGCTCTTCAATTCCCCCCATTCCACCTTCATCTGCATTGTCATCCACATCTACTGCATTACCATCCACTTCGACTGAAGTGCCATCTACATCTACTGTCTCTCTTCCACTAGATTCCTCCACTATTCTCCATGCATCACCTCCAGCATCTCCACTTCCCTCACATCTTGTTGTGATTTCATATCCTAGTTTTGTTTTGTTAGCTTTCTAAGACTCTACCCACTCCACCTCAGTCACCACTAACACCTCCAGATCATATTGATCTTCCCTCATCCACTCATCAGTCTCCAGTTCACAGCATATCTCATCAGGAGACCACCGTCCCTAATGATCTTCCATCTACTGTGATTCCCCCACCATCCTTTGAAATAACTCCAGCCTTCATTTCAAGCATTATGGAGCTAATTACTCCTTCAATCAAAATCATGATTGAAGAAGCAATTGCCCCTCTTGTTTCTTCCCTTTCTTCCCTTACTCAATCCATCATAGCCCTCTCCAAATCTGCTGAGCCCTCTTCATTTAGGGGCCTGAGTTCAGTACCTACTGAAATCAGGCAGGGGGAGATGTTCCAGGAAGATGTCTCAGGACTTCCGATCTCTCTCTCAGCTGAAGCTCTAGAAGAGACTCCTTCAGAAGAAATCCTGAAAGCTACAGATGCAACTTATCTTACAGTTACAGTTCCAGACCCAGCAGCTGTTCAAGTAGCCCAAGTCTCAGATCAGAGGGCATCTGATATTATAATGGAAGCAAAATTTGTTGTCAAAGTTTGCCTTGAAGAATCCTCCACTCCCATTGTTGCTCTGTACCTAGAGGGAGTCATCACCTCCTTTCTAGATGGTTTATGGGAGTTGGGAACCCTGCAGGTAATTCATTTACTCAATTCCTTGACATGTTAACTGACATGTTAACATGCAAATATCTTGAAGGTATGTTGCTAGCCCATTTAGAAAATCTGTGTGTTCCTGATACTACAGATCCAGTGCAAGAAGATCAAGAAGATCTAGAAGCTCCAGAACCAGCTCAAGAACCTGCTGTTCAAGAACCTGTATCTACTCCTCAAGCTCAGATAGTTGTGCAAGATGAACTGGTCTCTAAGACAGTTACTGAAGAGCAAGAAGAGAAATCAACTCTGTGGGATGACAACCCAGGACCTGATTTGGATACCCTTCTGGCACAAGATGCCTTAAAAGAGGAAAGAGAGAAATCTGCATTGAAAGCCAAAGAACAAGATGAGCAAGAGGCTTTTGATCCCTATGACTAACCTCTATCATCTCACTCTGATGATGAGGATGATTCTGATGAGTCAGAAGGTTCTAAGAAGAAGAAAGCATTAAAAAGAAAAGGGGAAGCTGCTGCTCCTCCTCCTCCAAATCCTGATCATGATGTTCCCTATTACATACTGAAAGGGATAGATCCCAAATCTAAAGAATATCAACATTGGATGGGACTATCCAGAAACCAACAAAAGCAGAAAAAGAAAAGCAAAAGATATGACAGTCCAGCTCCCAAGTTGACTCCTAGAGGACCTCCTCCTCCTCCTCCAAGTGCAGGAGCTTCTGGAAATGTATCTACCAATCCCTCAGCTCCTTCTACAAGATTCATACCCTCACAGGCTTATCAAAGAGGAAGTAATCCAGGATATCAAGGCAGATCTCAATCTGGACATCAAAGACAAGAGGCTGATACAAAAGAGCAAGTGAAGGAGAGAGTATATCAGAAGCTAACCTTTTCTCCTCCTCCTTCACCCAAGAGAAAAGCATCACCTCCTAAAGAAAGCAAAAGCATACCATCCAAAAAGCCAGCTCAAACAAAGAAAATAGATTCAAAAGGTAAAAGAGTAGTTTATTCTGAAAAATCAAATAAAAAATATGCAAAGTTTGCTCCTCCATCTTCTCTAGTTATTCAAGAAAATAAAGAGCCAGTTGCAAGTTTGCTAGAACTCTCTACAAAATTCAAAACTGTACAACCTCTAGATTCAACTGATAATAATGAATATGAAAGCCAAGAGCTTAATCCTGATTTCAGGATGGCCAGATTTCTTGAATTGGTTGGATCAGCTAAGATCAGACAAGCCAGAGCTGAAGGAAAAGATGTTACAGGCTTAACTACTATGTCAAAATTCAGAAAGAAGGAACTAGATAGATTCCAGGTCAGACCTGAAGTTTTTGATGCTTCAAAGTATATGGAAAAGAACCTAGAAGCTGTAGTGCCAAGAATAGGAGAATCCAATATTATTGGAGAACAAGACTTGAAGACCTCAAAGAAAGATGCTCCAGATCCTTACAGAAAAATTTCTTTTCTTCCTGGTTCTTCTGTCTCAAAATCAGACTCTGATGTTATTTGAGTTCTTATTTATTATCAGATTGTTTATCTGTTTGATTGATGTAATTTGATGCTTAGATGTTTCTTTTCCTGAGTTATATTTATTTCCAGTAGTTTTGTTTTGAGAGACTTAACCCAAATAGGGGGAGATTGTTGGTACCCTAGTTTTGATTAGTGTTAAGTCTTCTCAATTAGTTTCTTGGCCCAAGATTTATCTATGGTCAAAGGTTAGTTGTTAGGTTAGATTCCCTCAGTTGTAGAATTGTCACTTATCTAGTGGAAATCTGGCTAAGTTGTTTTTGGTTCGACTATATTCGAATGGCGCTCGACTATCGTCAATCAACTGTTTGACGATCGTCTATCAGTTGGTCGACTTTCGTCAGTCAGCAGATCGTCGATCTCTGAGTTAGTTCAACTCTTGTTAGCTCGACGATCTGTGGTCTCTACCTCGTCGATCGTCGAACCCTGCTCGACTTCTTTCGTCCAGACAGTTTGTTTGGTAGTTCGACTATCTGCTCTGATAGTTCGACTATCTGTTCTGTTGTGATAGTTCGACTATCTGCTCTGATAGCTCGACTATCTGTTCTGTTGTGATAGTTCGACTATCTGCTCTGATAGTTCGACTATGTGTTCTGTTGTGATAGTTCGACTATCTGCTCTGATAGTTCGACTATCTGTTCTATTGTGATAGTTCGACTATCTGTTTGATAGTTCGACTATCTGCTCTGTGTTGATAGTTCGACTATCTGTTTGATGGTTCGACTAACTTTTTGATAGCTCGACTATCTGCTTTGATAGTTCGACTATCTGTGTCGTTCGACTATCTGTTCTGATAATTCGACGATCTCTGTGGTTCGGTTGACGATCTTCATGGATCATTCGACGATCTTTTGTCTGCTGTTAATAATTTTGTACTCCTTCTCTTCTGTGATTTATTTCCTATTTATTTGGCATATTTTATTAAAGATTATTTCATTGATTTTATGCTGACATTTCAAGGCAATCTTTGCCCCATTCTTTATGCATAAGTCAAGTTCTTTTTGACAAAAGTCTTTTGTCTTATTAGTTGAAATATCTTTATGCTTTATCTGTCATGCTGTCCTTTATAGCCGTTAGACACAAAAGTCTTCTCTGGTCGTAAAGAGTTTGGTCTGATGTGACTTTCTCTAGTATTCTTTTATCAGATTGGATATGTAGCTTCTCAGAAAGCTTTATCCCTTTATAGGATGTCTATCTGCAGGATATATTTTTGTTGTGCTATTTGCAGCCCAGATTGCAGATCTCAGAAGAAGAGAAAGTTCAAATAAAGATTAGAGCTGTTATAGAGGCTAATATATAAAGAGCCTTTTCTTTTGAAAGAAGTAACAACACACATATACATAGATAGAGAGATATACTCACAGACACCAAGTCTGGTTGACACAGATATTCATATATATATTCAAAACAAGAAGAACAGCTCTCAGTTTCTTTCACATTCAACTGAGAAGATCTACTCTCTTCAGCATTCTTCTTCAACCCTGAGTTCATCCTGCTTCCAGGAACATTCACACTCAGAGCCTCGAGAAGAAGAAGAAGAAGAAAGAAAAGCTGATTGAAGAAGAACAATCATTCTACATCAAGAGTCTTCTTCAAGCTGCTCCTTCAAGAACTTCAAGACAACAGATTTTATCTGTCAAGAGTTCGGAAGAGTTCCTGCACCCTGAAGCAAGACTTCTTCCTAGATATCACTAAGCCAGGGGGAGCCTTGATTCCTTAGAGATTTCTAGCTCTGTGCAATCCACTTGCTTCTCTAATATTATTTTAACAATAGAGAAGACACTCTAACTCTCTCTCTCAACCTCCTGTAAAAGGGTTATTACTCCCTTCAAAAGTGAACCTTGGTGGCAGGGCACCTTAGCAAAAACCTGTGTTGGATTTTGAGCTCCTGATCAAATGCTCAAATGGTCTACTTGATCTACCTGAACCAGATCAGTTGGTGGCAGGGCACCTGAACAAAAACCTGTAGTGGATTCCTACCAGGGTGGTAGAAGAGTGAATGTACCTATTAAGAGGGAACCACTATAAACCTCTTGTGTCGTCTGTGTTGCTTACTTTAATTATTGTACTGTGGCTATGAATAGAACTAACTAGGATTGCTAGTTACTGTATTAGGACTAAAGCTGAAACTGTAATTACAGTTAGCTTTCTATTGTGCACAACACTTTGTGTTTGGCTCTAGGGTTTCAAATATCTATAAACTCTTTCCGCAAACTAACTCTAAGGGAGTTGAGTAGATTGTCATAATTTTTTAATACTCTATTCACCCCCCTCTAGAGTTGTATCTATCCTCACTTTCACACTATCATGGCACCAGACTCAAATTCTGTTCCATGGTCACTTCTGATTTTGACCACAGAGCAGTTCAATTCGTTCTATATTTGCCTCACAAAGTTAGTGAAAGAGTCAAAGGTATCTGACTTGCATTTCAGAAAGAACACTCATATAAAACGTGAGTAGTCATCAATAATTACCAAGGTATAAGCTTTACCTCCTAAACAATAAACTAGTATGGGACCAAATAAGTCCATATGAAGAAGATATAAACATCTGTCAGAATCTTTGGCAATAATACTTTTAAAGGTAGCCCTTGTCTGCTTGCCCATCTAGCATGCATGACACGGACTCCCTTTAATGCACTTAATATTGGGTGCATCACGCACTAAGTTGTGAGAAAATAATATACTTATAGTTCTGAAATTAACATGTACTAGTCACTTATTCCATTGATATCAAATATATGCACTATCTTTTGCAAAATACTTAACTTGTGTGGATGATTCTAAACAAAGAAAATTAAGATGGAAAATATTTCTACTTCGAGTGCCTAATAAAATAGTTTCTAAGATTTCAGACGACTTTATCAAATACTTATCCTTGTAGAATTCAACCATATAGCCTTTGTCATATAGTTGACTTATGTTTATAAGAATATGATGTAATCCTTTAACATAAGCCACGTCTATAAAAGGGATTATGTCGTTCATAATCATACAATATCATTTTGTGATTCCCCTATCAGATCCGCCAAAAATAACTTTTGGACCGTCTTTGACTGGGGTATAATTCTATAGTAGGCTTCTTATTCCAGTCATGTGTCTGGAACATCTAGTGTCCAAATACCAGAAAGGAGTTTTGTTGGCCTTTGGACTTACCTGCATTTACAACCTAAACACTCTTAGGAAGCCAAACAAATTTGGGTCCTTGGTTCCTTGTTAGTCAAACACCACTAAACATATTTACATTGCTATGGGTCATTCTAGCATTGTGAACTCGTGGAGTCGTATAATAAATTGAATTGAACTAACAATCTATGGTAAAATGACCAACTTTTCCATAGCACCAGCAATCAAATCTATTGTACCTTCTCTTATTCTCCTGCTTCACCTTTTGAATGGGAGGTATAGTAGGAGCTACTGACTTCAAAGTAGAAGCCTCAAGAGAGAAGCAAACACATGGCTTCTTCTTCTCATGTGGCTTTTCAACAACAGGTTTTACCATTGGTGTTTTTTAGCATTCAATCCATGAACAAATGGACCATAATCCTTAAGAATGATCTCTTCATGAGATGTCATTAAAGCACTCATTCCAAAAATTTTAGGGTGGCTCCATCCTTGGTTATTCTTGTTAGAGTCAACATACGTTGGTCTAGCAAAGTGATCGTAGGATGTATCAAAATCATACTTATTTATCAGAAAGATTACTTTCTTGAAAGTAGTTTGACTTAGAGGAGCCTTCCCTTTACCCCTAAAGGATTTGTGTCCAACACCACTACCCTTCTTAGAAGTAGAAAATCCATCGAGAAGAGAAAGTATGGTCTTTAGCTTCGAGAAGCTTTCTACAAGCTTCTTTTCATACATCAATTTTATTCCAGTTCACTAATGGCTTTCTCTTTCAGACTTACCAGTTTAGTAGAAGTTTTCAACTCCTCTTTCAAGGATTAAACTTCAACTTCGAGAGGATTCAATCTCTCAATTTCCTCCTTCAAATCAGAGTGCAATGCCTTGTGAGAGACAATTTCTTTGACTTGGGATTTAATGACCTTACAAAATTTATCAAATCCTGCTAGCAAAACCTTATACTGAACCAATAAATCTGAATCTTTCTCAGAAGAATAGTCTTCAAGACCATCGGAGGTTGTATCAGACTCAGAGAGAGGAGTGCTTGAGTTTACCTTCCCATCATATGGGGTATCGCAGTTATCCTCATCTGAATGACCTATAAGCCCAAAATAGGCTTCTTTATCTAAACTCGACTCATCGGATTCACTGAACGTCTTTGGCTTCTTTGAAATGAATCTCTTCTCTTCTTTCTTCTTTCCTCGAAATAATTTCTTCTCTTCTTTTCTTGATCAATCCTTCTTCTTGTGCTGGCAGTCAACGATCATGTGTCCTGGCTTATCGCACCAATAACACATGATGTCAAAAGAAATATGTTTGTTCAGTTTAGATTTATACCTGTCATTATAATTTAAGCTCTTCTTATGATGATAACCATCCCAACGTGATCTCCTGTAATTAGACGAGGAGGGCTGATTTCTTATCTACCTCCTCTTGCTAAGCATTCTCTTAAATTTCATGGAGAGAAGAGAGAATTCTCCATCTGACATTTCTGAGCTTGAAGTGCTTAACTCTGAATATTCATGATCACACGAAGCTTGAGTTCTTGTAGTAGACACAACTCTAGCTTTTCTCATCCCTTCGACCTTTAGGGCCTCTGACTTCTCTCTGGTTGAAGACCTGCTTCCTTCTTCTTCAGCTTTTCTTGTGTTAATTTGAAGCTCATAGGAAAGCAACTTCCCAAAGAGATTCTGTGGATCTGTGTCGGCAAGTTTACCAAACTCCCTTATAGCACAAACCTTGTTATCCCATAAGAGATCTCAAGAATTTATTGTTAAGTTCACCATTTATAAACACATGACCATAATTCCTTAGGCCATTGATAATCTTGAATAATTTGTCATAACAGTCAGCTACAGAGTCTCTTTTGTCTAGCTTGAAAGCTTCATACTTCTGATTGAGGTGGCATTTCCTATCATCCCTAACCTCCTCCATTCCTTCCATGAGAACAATCAGAGATGTCCATATCTCTTTAGCAGGCTTGTAGTGTATTAAGTTTTGTAATATAGAGTCATCCACAACACTAGTAATAATATTTTTAGCCTTCTTTTCCAAAGAAACGAGAGCAATCTCATCTTAAGTTAAGTCCAGCATCTTTTTCAGGACCATCAGATTAACATTTATAATTGAAGTAGTCATAGGCACATGGGGGCCTTTTTCAACGATTTGAAATATTTTGGATCAGCAGTTTCCATGAAGAACCTTACTCTTTCCTTCCACATGGGAAAGTTTTCCTTGGAACACACCGGTAGCTTAATTGAGGACATATCCTTGCTTCTATCCATTCTAGACATGATGTTCTATGACAACTAGATAAAGTTATTTTTCAAGGTGTTGACCTTTTAACGAACAACCTCATTTTGATACCAATTGGAAATATTTAGTTGTCTACCTAAATCGCCTATAGGGGTGAATATGTGAATTTTATGTCTTTAAGTGAAATTAAAATACTTTAAAATAAAGCACAGAGAATCAAAGAACACACAGCACAAACACAAGGATTTATAGTGTTTCCCCAGAATGGGTACATCCATTGTCCCGCCTCGCCTATCTAGCACTTCAGGCTAGACTTGGCTACTTCATCAATCACAAATTATAACAAATCTTTTACCTCGGAGTCTTAAAATCCTACAAGTTCAGAGAGAACGTCTCATATAAAAACTCGAAGAACAAACTCTCCTGCGCTCGATCCTCTAAACTAGAATCTACAAAACTCAAAAGTGAACTTCTTACAAGAGTTTTAAAAATGGTTTTTACACACAAAAATAGATTGCAAAAACAATCTTCTTCAAATCTAAGAGAATCAATCTTCTTCCTTGCTGAAATGAAAATATTGAAGTAAATGTTGAAGGCGAAGACTGGATTGAGGACTTGAAAACTAGATCTGATCTGAGTATCGACTAGATCTTGGAGAAATTCTTGGAGAAATTGCGAGTAGAGATCTCATCGAAACTTTCTTCAAGAGGAATTGTGATTTCGAGAAGTTGGCGACGAGAACTTTTGTGTGCGAATGAATTGACCGATAGAATAGACCTTGTGATTTTTCTTGTTTAATAACAATTAGGGTTCTCTGAAATTAATCCTTGAATATAAATATTGATTCCTCTTCTAATGGCTAGAACGAGACTTCAGGACAGAGTTCTACATGAACTATACATGGTCGATGCCCTAAAGGAAAGCCATCACAAAATTCAAAAAGAAAATTTGGTAAGTCCATTTATCGAGTCTTAACGTTACATCTCAAAAATACTCGACCAATTACTCAATCACTCGATGAATTACTCGAGTCCATTTGACGAAATATACTTGGATGGAAAACAAATAAGAATAAAACTTATATTTAGTGTTCACGTGAACTCTCAAGATTACTCAACGAATTTGTCAAGTAATCACGAGAGATCAACAAATCACTCAATAAATTTTCCTTAGAGAAAATAGAATGATCTCTAAGGCTTTCAAAAACTTCCTGAGTAAACTCAACGAATTAAATAAGTACTCATGTGAGGTCTCGACGCGAGTCTTCACGTGAGTACTTGACAAATTTTACATAGGAAAACTTCTGACTGACTTGAACTCAGCTAGTAGCACTTCCTTGATTCTTCTATTGCACGTAGGGATGAAGTACACCCCAATAGAGAGATTACACATGAGTCAACACTATATCCTATACAATGAGAAATTACATTGCATAGTCATGTGTTTTATGACCAATTGTAATCTGACATTCGTTTGTACTTAACAATTAAAGTCTTGGAAGTACATAACTAAAATTTAGCATCAAATACAACCTCAATTCATCTTAGTTCAAGGGGGACTTCTTCAAATCAGGGCTATTGTGGATACAATACCCAACAATTACCATTACCAGTACTATTAATTTCATCATCCAAAATCTTGTCAGGCACAAAGGAGGTTTTTCAAAACCTTGGAAATGCAATAGTAACATTTGAAATACCAACATGTATAATGTGTCTATGTGTAACAACTGAAGGATCCTCAGTAGAAGTATGCTCAAAATAAACTAGTTTCCCACTACAAGAGATGTAGTTTCAGTAGAAGAAGAAAACAGGGTGGGGGGACAAAGTAATCCAGGTGGTGGTGATAAATATGGTGTTAAATCAAAAACTTTTAAAATAGGAGAAATTCTGCCAATCAACTAGTAGTTCTAAACCTTAAGCATTATCACCCAATTTTCTTATAATTTTAAAGGGAGTTGTCCTCTTTTTGGCTAACTTCTTTATGGTGTCGGAAGGCATCTCTTCAGGGATTAAGAATACTAAAATAAAGTTGCTAGAAAGATAAATTTCATTTCCAAATATTTTTCTACTTTTTTCTTTACTTTTTAATTTTCATTTTTTTCTTCTTTTCTTTTCCCATTTTTAATTTTTTTCATTTTAAACACTTCCTTCTTTTGTAGCAAAAAGATATATAACAATAATAATTTTCTATTATCTTCACAAAAAGAGACACACTAGTAATGAAGTCAAAACACAAAAATAATTGAAGTGTGCAACATGGGTAGGCTATTAGGCTTTGGTGAGAAATAATAAGTAAGGCTACCAAAAGGACGGGAAAGGTAAAACAAGGCTAGCAACGATTAATAATTTTGGTACGGTAAGCAAAGGCTCAAACTAAATAAAAAAGAACGTCTAGATCATTTTCATGCTTCTAAGTCTATTAAAAGTAAAGTTTTGGAAATTTCAAGAGATGTAAGATTCAAATAGAAAATAAAAAAAATAACTTTTCATGAAAATAATCATAACAAGCTCTAAACTGGTTTGCATCTACTACACTTAACGCTAATTAACATTAAAAAGATTTTTAAGAAAGAAAATAAGGGATGAAAAGTTTTACAAAAGTGAAAAACATAAAAAAGGATATGAAGAAGTGCAAATATTCAAGAAAAAATTCAACAATAACATACTACCCTAATGAGAAAAACTACATGAGTCAACAAATTACTCGCTAAAATAGTTAAGATAAAAAATTAATCTAATTCATTCTAACTAAGCAAGTGGACAAAGATTAAAAACAACAAAATGCAAAGTAGTGAGGAACTAAAGATTTGACAAAAATTAACTCAACTTATCAGAAATTTCAAAAGTTTATATCTATTTTTTTTATTTTGATTTTTTCTAAAAAAATGATATATATATATATATACAATAGCTTATAAAAAAGAGAAATACCCTAAAGATTTTTTTGGTTAACTCTTAGACTTCCCGAGGCACTTCCCCATGAAGATCTCTCACCAATACAAGGACGTGCACTAGGATGGTAGCCTAAATCTCTCTTTCTAAGAAATTAATTTTTTTTAAGTACCAAAAACTAAAACAAAATGAAACTATTTTTGGAATTATGGGGTCTTATAATTTTTTTTTAGATTTTCTAATTTTCAAAATTTTGTAATTTTCTTAAATAAGGAAAGACCCCCCCCCCCCCCAACATACTTAAAGTTAAACATTATCTCTAATGTTTAAAAGAAAGTATGAAGAGAAAAAAGAAAAGATGCAAATCTAAAATTACAAAAATAAATGTGCAAATTTAAAAGAGGGTGAAGAAGGCTTTCCTGCTAGTGAAGACGGGGAAAGCACAACAAAATCCAGCAAAATTTATTAATACACAAGCAAAATAATAAAGATAACTTTGGGGTGCCTCTCACAAGCATTTTGTTTAAGGATACATAGCTTGACCCAATTGGCAGTGGCTAAATTATCGGCAAGAGGATAAATGATTCACTCTTCTCGTTCAAGGTTTCTCCTAGAAGATATAACTAAGAACAGTGCCCATTTACTTTGTAGAAGCCTTTTTCGAGGTGAGAAATCAGAAATGTCTCGTATAGCAAAACCTCTTTAACAATAAAGGGGTTGAACCATCGAGATTTTATTTTACCCGAAAAAAGGCAAATACAAAAGTAATAAAGGAGGATGAGTTCGCTAAACGAAAAAGTTTTAGAAAATTTAATATTTTATCATGTTAGAACTTTGTTTGCTCTTTACATAGCTTATAGCTCTCATAGGTGTTTGTGCACCACTCGTATAGTTCTTTTTGCTAAAACTTATGATGTTAAGCTTCTACCGTATAATCTAAGTTTAGAAATATAAGTGTCCAAAATGCACGGTGCTCTAACTCAACTGAGAAGTTTCATGCCTTGACATGGACTAATCGATATGGTGTACAGCCGATGAAGGTTTTGTAATCCGTCTGATATGCCCATGACACGTCATTGAGCTGAAGTGCCAAATCCTTCCTATTACCCGAAATCTTTTTTCTAAGATTCGCTTCAACTCGTGATTTACAATTTCAACTTGTATACTCGTTTGTGGGTGATAGGCGGTGGAGAGTTTATGTGTGACACCATAAAACACTCAAGACTTTATCCCACTAAAGTGGGTCGGCTATATGGATCCTTATCTCCATTGTGCCCTATCTTTTGTGTGACATCATATTTCACAAAAAAAAATTGCGAATTTGGTATTGCATATTATGCCCTATCTTTTGTGTGACATCATATTTTGTAAAAATAATTTGTGAATTTGGTATTGCTTAAAAGGGTGCCCTTATCACTAACGATTATGTGTGGCGTACAAAATGAGAAAATATTTTTTTAAGAAAGTTAATGATGACTCGCGTAATGTTAGTGGGGAGAGCTTGCACTTTCGCCCACCTCAATACGTAGTTGACAATAATAAGAATGTGATTATTTTTAAAAGATGGGGGAAAAGGGCCAAAGAAATTGATACCCAAAAGGTCAAAAAGTTTGCATTCTAAAATGAGAATTTGGGGCATTATGTCCAAATAGGATATGTTTCCTGATAGCTGGTAGCTATCGCAAGTACTCAAAAGGGTGTGAGCATCTTTAAAGAGCATGGGCCAATAAATGCATGCCTCCAGCACCTTTCTTGTGTTCTATTTTTCTTGATAGTGGCCATTGGTTGGTACTTTGTGGTAGTGATGTAGCATTTGCAAACAATCCTCACTCGTGACACATTGTCTCACCACCTGGTCTACACAGATACTAAATAAGAAGGGTTCCTCCCAAAAATAATTCTTTTAGTCATAAAATAATTTCTTCTTTTTCTAACTCGAGAACTCTTTTGGTAGGACCTAGGCCACTAGGTAATTTGTCGGACTGATGAACCAGGGGGTAGAGGAAATTATAACATTCTCAAGAGTAAGGAGGCGCTCTTTAGGGAATTTATCATTTATATTGACCTCCATTAAGGCTTCTGAAGATGGATTTTATAAACATGAGAGATGGTTAGCCACCAAGTTTTCAGCTCCCCTCTTGTCCCTGATCTCTAAATCAAACTCTTGCAAGTGGAGGATCCATCACAATAAATGAGGCTTGGCGTCTGCCTTACTTAACAGGTAACTAAGAGTAAAGTGATCTGTGAAGATAATGACTTTGGAGAGAGTGATGTACCACCTAAACTTATCGAAGGCAAAAATGATAACTAGCAGCTTCATCTCAATAGTGGTGTAATTAGCCTATGCCGACTTGAGTGTCTTGCTTTCGTAATATTTCGAATGAAAATAGTTGTTCATCTATTGGCATAAAATAGGGCCTATCGCAATATCACTCGCATTGCACATGATCTCAAAGGGGAGTCACCAATCTAGTGCGACTAGAATTAGGGAATTTACAAGTTTTCTTTTATAAGATTAAATGCTAAAAGACACTCATCAACCAAAACAAAAGAAGGCTCTTTTTCAAGAAGATGGGTCAATGGCTTCGTGATATTTGAAATTTTTTGCATAAAATATCGATAGAACCCTACGTGGCCTAGGAAACTTCTAATTTCTTTAACATCGTTGGAGGGAGGAGTTTCTCAAAAACTTTGATCTTAGCACTATTGATAGAATTGATTTCAAGATAACCCAAACACCTAGAGGGGGTGAATAGGTTCTTTTTGTATTACTTAAGGCAGAATAATTATTCAGATCTAATATAGAATCTAACTATTCTATAGCAATCACAACACAGAATCCACAATCACACATACATCACATATTGCACACAGGTTTATAGTGGTTCCCTAAGGTCTGGGTACATCCACTTTCCCCCTTCACCTATCTAGCAGTGTGCAAGATTTGTTCTAACTTCTTCCTTCTTCTCAGATCCACAGATCTTACAGCTCAGAACCCTGAAAGGTTCCTACAACTCAGAACCCTATAAGGTTCCTACAACTCAGAGTGTAACCACACACTTACAGCTCAGGATAACAGCCCTACCTCAGCCTTCCTACAAGGCCTATAACTCAGAGAAAAAATTTCTCCTACACTCAGCCTTTATAATATAGGCTTACAACTCAGATCTATATAAAGATCCTACAAAATTTGATAAGTGTTTAGATGGACTCTTACCCTTGTTGAGAGAAAAGGGATAAGAGGTTTCTTGATCAGCTTCTTGATAAAACTGATGGCTGAAATCAACCTGTTCTTAGCTTTCTTCAAAGATTCTTGAATCTGAACTCAGTAGGGTTGATCTTCTTTGAAGTTGACCGACTGCCAGCTTCCTTCTTAGAATCAAGAAGTAGGTCTGAATCCTTCTTAGCAGATTAGTTCAAGATCTGCTTCTTAAGAGACTTGTAAATGTCTCCTTCTTTACTTCAACAGTTCGAGATCTCTCTCTCTCTCTCTCCAGAACTTCTGAAGTTTCTTCAGAATTCTTGCTTGAATTCTCCTTAGATCTTCTCACGAAAATCTTCTTAAGTGTCGTGCACTTTCTTGATCAATGATCAATAGTTGTTATTGTTGTTCACCTTCCACCTCTCTTTGATTTGACAGAATCCATCTATATATAGAGACTTCATCCATGGTAACTGGCTGATCCGGTTTCTAACCAACTTCTGACAAGTCTAACAGCTTCAGCAAACTTGTTGGAATACACAGCTGTCAAGCCTCCAGTCAGTTCTTGAACCTTTGTCTTTGTCAGCAAAGCGTCGAGACTAATTGTCATTATGTATCGACACAAGTAGATTAAGTGTCGACACAAGCTTTGGTGATGTCAACATAACTCCTTTGGTGTCGACACTGCTTCTTGACACTGCATCTGTAGAATGTGTCGATACTGCCTCTTTGTGTCGACACAGACACTTCTTTACTTCACAGCAATCAGCATTATTGAAACTCTGTTGTATGTCGACACAAGTCCTGTGTGTCGACACAGTTGATATAGTCTCAGAATTTGTGTGTCGACACTGCCTCCAGGTGTCGACACAGTTTATGTCGACTAATACTTCTGTGTGTCGACACTGCCTCCCGGTGTCGACAAAGTTGATGTCGACTAATACTTCTGTGTGTCGACACTGCCTCCCGGTGTCGACACAGTTGATGTCGACTAATATTTCTGTGTGTCGACACTGACTCCTGGTGTCGACACAGTTGATGTCGACTAATAAATTCTGTGTGTCGACACAGTTGCTTCAGGTGTCGACACAGCTTTTCCAAGTGTCGACACAGACTTCCTTAAGTGTCGACACATAGACTTAGAAACTTTTTTTGTATTTTAGCCAATATTTAACCTGCATATATGAACACAAAATAACATCAAATACACCTTGATGTATATCATTGAGCTAAGTGAGGCTTCTCCAAATCATGTACACATTTTCCAATGTACCCAACAATCTCCCCCTATTTGGAGAAGTCATAACCCTTTAGTCAATGATATACACCACTTATAATAAACAAACATTATGATGTATATAAGCATTATATGACAGGGCAACTTATAAACAAAACATATATCAAAATCACATCACAGAATAAGAATGCAACTTGAATGAACAAGAAACATTATTTTGTTTATATTAACAAAAAGTTTCTTAACAACTGATTACATAGATTTCTTTTAAAACTAAAAATTACATTTTTCTTGCAAAATCTAGTAAATCTATCATAAGGCTGATCAGGCTCCCTAATGACTATGCCTTTTCCTAGCTTAATCTGAGCTTGCACAGGAGGTTATGCATCATTAATAGGCTTCTTTCCTTTTAACTCTGCCTTTTTCTGAACTTCAGCCTTAATCCTTTGCCTTTCAAAATAATGAAAAGGCTTAGGAAAGTACTTGTTAGGCTCCTGAGCATTAGGAGGTAGCTTCCCAATCTTAGCCTTCCTTCTATGTTGCACAATGGCTTCTTGTCTTACCTCATACTTCTGCCATTCCTATTCATTATACCATTTGCCCCTTTCATGAACTTGATCTTTCACAGCTTTCCAGGCAATCAAAATTATATTTCTTGAAGTGGGGCTCCACTGCTCAAAATCAGGCTTTAACTCAGCCTGTTCTCTGAATCTTTTCTTTGAAAGTTAAGCTTCCTGCTGAGCTTTCAAGGCAGCTTCTGGCATTTCAACTTTCTCTATTATAACATTTTCAATATCTGGTGGAGGATTGTACATTGTCTGAACCTGTTGTTGAATCATATTAAAATCTGTTGGAGGGTAGATGATCTGAGTAACTTAAGGTTGATCACCTCCAGCATAAGCAGGTTGCACACCAGACTCAGCAACATTGTCATAATTACAAAGGAGTGGATATCCCAGAGTGGCTCTGATGCTATTGGATATCCATTTGGCATGATCTGAGCCTGCATTGACTAACACTCTCTCCCCTTTTATGGCTTCTCTTATAATGTGATCTCTTAAGTCATCTTTTTGAAATCTTATTTGGCCATCAAGAAAATTTACACCATCTTTAAAAAATGATTTTAACTTAAGAAGCTGGTCAGATATTGTTTTCTGATAAGAAGTAAGGGCTGTCTTAAATGAATCCAAGGCCTCCTGTAGCTTCTGATCAAATTCTTCTTTCTCCTTATCCCTTGTTTAAGTCATTGCAGTAACTTCTTTCTTTACTTCAGTGACTATCTCATTGTGAGATTCAGTCAGATTGTCATTCATCCTAATCTGATTTTCAAGGACATAGCCTTGTTTGACAGCAATATCATCCACTTATTTCTTTAGCTCTACCTACTGCTTATCAAGAAATACCACAGCATTGCCTCCTTTGTGGAAGCAATCTGTCATCTCTTTCTTATTGAGATTCACCTCAAACCTTATGGATTTAATATCCTGAGCCAGTTCAGATTGAAGTGATTTATGGCTGTCATCCACATACTTTTCTAGAGCCATTCTCTGCTCATCCAATTTAACTTGCAAATCCACCATTAATGAGCTGTAATCAGCCTCTAGGGCAGGTTGAGAAGTAGAAGTTAGCAATGCTTTCTTATAGCTCTGTCTCCTTCTCTTAAAACCCATCATTTTCCTTTTCTTGGCATTTCTAATTTCCTCATCTTCTGAAGCAGATGAACTGGGGATGTCTACTCTTTCTTTAGGACTAGGAGGAATCTCCTTCTCAGTCCTATGCTACTCCTCCTCAATGTCAGCTTGCTCCCCCTCAATCCTTACTTATTCTTCCTTATCTGCTGCTCCCTCAATGTCAGGAAACAATTCTTCCAGAGTGAACTCATGTTGAGTGGGAACTGGTGATACAGCCTTTTCAGGAGCATCAGCAACTCCAGATGTATCCTCCATGATAGCATCTAGTACTGGACTGTTGATATGTAGTCTCTCAAGAATAGATTGTGAATCCATTTCACTTGCTAAGTGAATTCTTTCTTCCTCTTGTATCTGTGCAGTAATTGTCTCCCCCTGCACTTGTGCATTTTTAGACAAGTCTTGTACTTGTACACTATCTAGCTCCCCTTGCACCTGTGCAGTATCTGTAATGTTCTATACAGGAGATTTCTTAGTAGCCTCTTGTCTCTCTATCTCAGGTATGTCCTTTGATAGGACCCTATCTCATCTGGAAATAATCCTGATGTCCATTCTTCTTATATGATTGATTTTAGAACAAGGAATCTGGTTCATAACTTCTGAAATTGCTCCAGCCAAGAATAAGCTCATTATTCTAGCCAAATTAAGCTTCTTTATACCTTCCTGATCTTCTCAAGCAGTACTACAGACCAATCTGTGTTGAGTGTAAAGATTATCCTTGTCATGAGGCTGAACATATAGGCTGAAATCCTATCATGTCCCCCTGGCTTACACAGAATCACCTTTCCAACCACTTCAGATAGAAATTTACCTTGCTGATTCATCCCTTTCCTTGTTATAGCTGTTCCAATCTTCATGGTGGGATCCAATCCACACTATTGTAGTGCCTCCCTTGTTCTTGATACTGGTACTTCTTCTTCATCCTGAGTTCTTAGAAGATGAAGAATTTTTTCTCAAACTTTTCAAGGTCACTTTGACCCTTGCTCCATGAACTATTGATCTAATCTTAAGTCTTGTTGAGTCTATTGCAGCCGCGCCATAAAACTCAAGAATCTCCTTCTTCCATATCTTAGTTGGTTCAGATACCAGAAACTCCAAACCACTGTCAGTAATTAGGGTAATTACTCCTTTAATCTCTGAGTCAGCATCAGCAAAGGCATGGCGAACCAACTCATAGCCTTCGTTAATGTTATCTTCAACCTTTGACGCCATTAGGATGGAGAGAAAGCTTGGATTGAGAGAAGAGAGTTTGTCGACACAAGGGCTTAGTCTCGAAAAATTTGGTGAGCGTGTCGACAGAATATGTTCTTGACCTATTTATACCTTTTTAAATAAAGAAGGTCAAAAGGCGGGCAAAAACTGTCTAAATGTGTTGACACTGTTGAAATGTGTCGACACATACTTCTAATGCCTCGACAACGGCGTTGACTACTATGTGTCGACACCAATTGATGATATGTCGACACAAGACATACTTAGTAGTTCATCAGAAATTCGGTATCGACTCTTATTGCAAGTGTCGACACAATTTCTGGATGTGTCGACACCATTACTCTGGTTGTGTCGACACCACTAACTGAAGTGTCGACACCACTTCTCTGGATGTGTCGACACAGATTTACTGAAGTGTCGACAACACTTCTCTGAATGTGTCGACACAGATTTACTTAGCCAAATTTGTTAGACTAATCTATGTTCAACATTCGTAATTCAATTTTAAATTTATTGAATTTAGTTTCATCTAAAGGCTTAGTAAATACATCTGCAATTTGATAATCTGTTTTGACAAATTCTAGTGAGATGTCCTCTTTCTCTACATGTTCTCTAAGAAAATGGTATCTTATTTCTATATGCTTAGTCCTACTATGTGAAACAGGATTATTAGCAATAGAGAAAGCACTAGTAGAATCACAAAACAAAGGTGTTCTACTTACCTGAATACCATAGTCTTCTAGCTGGTGCTTAATCCATAACAGCTATGCACAGCAACTTCCTGCTGTCATATATTCAGACTCAGCTGTGGAAATTGCCACACTAGTCTGTTTCTTACAGCTCCAAGACACCAATCTTCCTCCTAGAAATTGACAGGTGCCTATTATGCTTTTTTAATCTTATTTACAACCTTCAAAGTCTGCATCTGAATAGCCTTGCAGTAGAAAATCTCCATTTCTAGGGTACCAAAGGCCTAGATTAGGTGTGCCCTTTAGATATCTCAAAATCCTTTTTATTACAGTGTAATGAGATTCTTTAGGGCAAGATTGGTACCTAGGACAGACACATGTTGCATACATAATGTCTGGTCTACTAGCAGTTAGATATAGAAGAGAGCCAATTATTCCTCTATACAAAGACTCATCTACAGGTTTACCTGCATCATCTTTGCATATAGGCATACTTGTTCTCATAGGAGTTCTCAAGCTGGAGGATAATTACATACCATACTACTTAATTAATTCCTTGGTGAACTTATACTGGGATATGGACAAGCCATCATCAGTCTGTCTTACTTTAAGGCCCAAGAAGAACTTAAGTTCCCCCATTCTGCTCATCTCAAACTTCCCTTGCATAAGTTTAGCAAACTTCTTGCAAAGGTTGTTTTTGGTAGACCCAAATATTATGTCATCTACATAAATCTGGACTAAGATTATCTTACCTTTGGATTCCCTTAGGAATAGAGTTTTTTCTATTTTCCCCCTTGATAATTTGTTCTCAATAAGGAAAGTAGGCAGGGTTTCATACCAAGCCCTTAGGGCTTGCTTTAACCCATATAAAGCTTTCCTAAGTCTATAAACATAATCAAGTTTAAGAGAATCAACAAAACCTGAGGGCTGCTCTATATAGACTTCTTCTTTTAGATTTCCATTTAAGAATGTTGATTTTACATCCATTTGGAATACCTTGAAGCCTTGATATGCTGCATAGGTAAGGAACATCCTAATTGCTTCCAGTCTTGCTACTGGGGCAAAGGTTTGATCAAAGTCAATACCCTCTTCCTGCATGTATCCATTTGTAACAAATCTTACTTTGTTCTTCACAATGATCCCATTCTCATCAAGTTTGTTCCTAAGGATCCACTTTGTTCCAATGATGTTGTGGTCCTTTGGTTTAGGAACTAACTTCTAGACCTTGCACCTTCTGAACTGATTCAGCTCCTCTTGCATGACATCAATCCAATCTGGGTCTAGAATAGCTTCTTCAAATCTCTTTGGCTCCAGTTGAGATAGAAAGCTTGAGCAAAGCACTGTGTTCAAGTTCCTGCTTCTGGTTTGCACTCCATGTCTTAGATCACCAATTATTTGATTTGCTGGATGATCCTTTAAGTGTCTAACAGCTGGAGGTAGACTATCTTCTGGTTGAACACCTCCAGTCTCTTCAATATACTGCACCTCTTGGTGTACATCTGCATCTAGAGAGTCCTGTACTCCCCCTGGACAGTAGCCACCATTTTCCACTTCCTTCTCTTCAGTTGTTTCTTCTATAATAGTAAGCTTGTACAATTTCTCATTAATACCTATAGAACTACCTGAGCTACAAGGCAACTCACTGTTAATCAGTCTTGTTTCATCAAAGACAACATGTACAGACTCTTTTATAACTTGAGTAATCAAGTTGTAGACTCTATAAGCCTTACTATTGTTGTTGTACCCAACAAATATCCCATCTTGGGATTTGGTAGCAAACTTAGTTAGATAAGACTTGTCATTGTTAAGGACATAGCACTTGCAACCAAAGATCCTAAAATAGGATAAGTTTGGTTTTCTACCCTTCATGATCTCATAGGGAGTCTTTTTGTGGCTTTTGGTGATAGATGCCCTATTGATCACATGACAAGCAGTGTTTACTGCCTCAGCCCAGAAATATTCTGGGAGAGAAGTGTCACTCAATAGAGTTCTACCAGCCTCAATCAATGTTCTATTCTTCCTTTCAGTAATACCATTTTGTTGTGGTGTTCTAGGTGAGGAGAATTCTTGAAAAATCCCAAATTCTTCACACAGTCTTGTCATACTTTCAGATTGAAATTTAGTGCCATGGTCACTTCTGATTTTGATCACTGTACTGTCAAATTCATTCTGAATTTGCTTGACAAAACTATATAAAACACTTGGGGTTTCTGATTTTTGTCTCAGAAAAACACCCAGGAATATCTAGAATAGTCATCTACCACCACAAAAGTGTAGACCTTCCTACCTAGACTATGAACTGGCATAGGACCAAAAATATCCATATGTAAGAGGTATAGACACCTCACTGAATCCTTGTTTTCAAGGCTATGAAAGGAGGATTTTGTCTGTTTGCCTTTTTGACAAGCTGAGCATATCTCATCCTTTATACACTTAACTTTTGGACCATTCCTTACAAACTCTTTGCTAAAGAGTTGGCCAATTGTTTTGTAGTTAATATGGGTCAGCCTCTTGTTCCATTTGACACAATGAGAGGCTCTCTCATCAGCTACAAGACAAACAGGATAAACATTGTTCTCACACTCAAAGTTAAGACAGTACACATTTCTTTTTCTATATCCTATCAATATGACCTTTTGATCACTTGATCTTTTGATATGACATCCATTCTTAACAAATGAAATGTCATATCCTAAATCACTCAGCTGGCTTATGCTTATAAAGTTGTGTTTCAAACCCTTCACATAGGACACTTGAGTGATAGTAATCTGGTTATTAGAAATGTTACCAAATCCTTTGATGATTCCTTTTCAGAGCCACCAAAGATTACTTTAGGCCCATTTATGATAGTTAAATACTCCTTCAGCAATCCCTTTATTCCAGTCATGTGCCTGGAACATCCACTGTCCAAGTACCATATAGGGGCATGGTAACTTAGACTCACCTGCAATAAAGAATTACCTTCTATTGGGGCTACGGTCCGGAATCGCCCCCGCGTTGCGGCGCTATGCGGTAATGGCTTAACTGGCTGCCCCGTCCCCGGTCAAAATCTTGATATAAAGATTAGTATGCTCCTTTGACCTTCAGGCCGGTCTTTTAGTGCAGTTGGTAGCGCTAAGTCCTCTCAATTGGTGGAGATGCGTGGTACGGGTTCGAAACCCCGGGGTCATTTCCGGGGGGGATTGTTGGGGCTGCGGTCCGGAATCTCCCCCGCGTTGCGGCGCTATGCTGTAATGGCTTAACTGGCTGCCCCGTCCCCGGTCAAAATCTTGATATAAAGATTAGTATGCGCCTTTGACCTTCAGGCCGGTCTTTTGGTGCAGTTGGTAGCGCTAAGTCCTCTCACCTTCCCTTAGAACCAAAGTAAGTCTTGGGTCCTTGGTTTAAGTTAGCTTCAAATTTAACAAATCTACCTACAGCTCTTCTTACAGGTAGACTGTTGTTCTTCCTGACACTAGTGTTGTGCCAGCAATCTATGGCATAATGACCTGTCTTGCCACAGCACCAGCATTCATACTTGTTGTATCTATTTTTAGATACATTCTTGACAGTCTGGTTGACAGCAAATCTTTCATTTTGTGTGGGTACTGCTGCAGCTATACCCACTGTTTTCTTAGGAACATGGGGTTTATGGACATGGGCTGCCTTATTGACATAAACACCCTTGTCATTCAGAACTTCAGTCTTACAATGACCATGAGTATTCTCAAAGTCATACTTGTTAGAAGGTACTTGTACCTTTCTAAAAACTACATGGACTTTAAAATTCAGTATTTGGACTTAGGCTTTGCCCTTTCTCTTGAATTGGACAGCCCTGGTGTTACCTTTAAAGCCTATTCCAGTCTTACCCTTTTGAGCCACAAACTTATCTATTAAGGGTAAAACTGATTTTGGCTTGGAATAAATAGCCACCAAATCTTTTTCCTTTTAAAGTCTGGCTTCCAGACTTTTAATAAGATCCTTTTTGTATGTGATTGTGCCCATCTGAATAACAGTTATATTTTTCAGTTTGGCAATCTCATTCAATTTTTGATCCAACTCTTTCTCAAAGTCAGATGCAGCCATCTTAAGATCTGCAATTTCCTTAGCCTGAATTTTGGCCAGGTTCTTGCTTTTCTTTAGTGCCTGCAACAAGTCCCCATATTCATCTATCAGCTGATGAATATCACCTTCAGACTCAGACCCATCTACATCACTTGATGCAGATGTAGCTGACTTTGTGCCAGTATTATAATCTGAATTACTAGTAAAACATTATACCTTACTAGGACCAGGCTGATCCTGGAACTTGTCTTCTTCTGATACAGCCATCAGTCCCATGCACTGATGGTCTTCTTATTCATAGATAGAGTTCAGCAATTGCATAAACTCATCTTCTTCATCTGCTGCATATAGACCAATGTATGCCTCAGCTTCAGATTCAGACTCTGAAGATGATTGGTCTGTCAAGCTCTTCTCCTTCTTAGAAACAAAGGATTTCTCCTTCTTGCTCTTTTGTTGAGTCTTCCTTTTATCAGCAGACTCCTTTCTTTTGTCTGGACACTTAGCCACAACATATCTAGGCCTATTACAGTAGTAGCAAACTATCTTTGATGTTGTAGATTTGCTAGGCTTAGACCTGCTCCTGTCCTTCCTTGATGACTTCCTCTTTTGATAATAGTCATCCTCAGGCTGAGATGTGGAGGGCCTTGACTTCCACTACTTCTTCTTTAGAAATCTTTGAAACTGCCTTGTGAAGGCAGCAAAGTCTTTATCTGAGTCACTGCTATCTGAACTTTTGTTGTCTGAATTGTCTGAAGTAATTTCAACAACTATCTCAGGAGGTGATGGAGACATCCTCCTATTCTTCCTAGTGGCTTCCACCTTGAGTGCCATAGACTTTTGTCTATGCTCCCCTTTTGCACTTTTCTCTTCCTCTTTCCTAGCCATCAGTTGCATCTCATATGACAGCAGTTTTCCAAACAAAAATGGAGGAGAGATATCTGTAAGTTTGGCCACTTCCCTAATGGCACAGATCTTAGTGTCCCAATCCTTTGTCAAGGATCTTAGAAATTTATCATTCAGTTCATATGTACTGAAGATCCTTCCATAGGACATCAGCTCATTTACTATTCTATAAAACTTCTTATAACACTCAGTTATACCATCTGACTTTCCTTATCTGAAACTCTCATATTCCTGGTTCAGCATAGATTTTCTATCTTGTCTGACTTCTTCAGAACCCTCCATGTAAACTATCAAAGTGTCCCATATTTCCTTGGAGGTCTTGCAGTGAATCAAATTTTGAAAGGTTAAATCATCTATGGCACTTACTATGATATTCTGGGCTCTTTTATCCATAGTTGCCAGGATGATCTCATCCTTAGTCATCTCAGAAAACTCTTTGGGAGTTCTTTGATTTGCATCTAGAACTGACAACTTCATTGGAACATAAGGACCTTCCATTACTGTAATGTAGATCCTTGGATCAGAAGCCTCCATGAAAAGCCTGACCCTTTCTTTCCATATTCCAAATATCTTTTTCCTACATATGGGTAATTTCATAGAACCTAGTTCCTTATGATTTTCTCCTGAACTCATATTCTTGATCTTGAATCTTCCTTAAGGATCTTACTCAGACTGTTAAGTTTTTCTTTGAGTAACCTGGCTCTGATACCACTTGATAGAATTGATTTCAAGGTAACCCAAACACCTAGAGGGGGGTGAATATGTTCTTTTTTTTATTACTTAAGGCAGAATAATTATTCAGATCTAATATAGAATCTAACTATTCTATAGCAATCACAGCACAGAATCCATAATCACACATACATCACAGATTTCACACAGGTTTATAGTGGTTCCCCAAGGTCTGGGTACATCCACTTTCCCCCTTCACCTATCTAGTAGTGTGCAAGATTCGGTCTAACTTCTTCCTTCTTCTCAGATCCACAGATCTTACAGCTCAGAACCCTGAAAGGTTCCTACAACTCAGAACCCTATAAGGTTCCTACAACTCAGAGTGTAACCACACTCCTATAGCTCAGGCTAACAGCCCTACCTCAACCTTCCCATAAGGCCTACAACTCAGAGAAAAAATTTCTCCTACACTCAGCCTTTATAATATAGGCTTACAACTCAGATCTATATAAAGATCCTACAAAATTTGATAAGTGTTTAGATGGACTCTTACCCTTATTGAGAGAGAAGGGATAAGAGGTTTCTTGATCAGCTTCTTGATAAAACTGATGGTTGAAATCAAAATGTTCTTAGCTTTCTTCAAAGCTTCTTGAATCTGAACTAAGTAGGGTTGATCTCCTTTAAAGTTGACTTGCTGCCAGCTTCCTTCTTAGAATCCAGAAGTAGGTCTGAATCCTTCTTAGAAGATTAGTTCAAGATCTGTTTCTTAAGAGACTTGTAAATGTCTCCTTCTTTATTTCAACAGTTGGAGATCTCTCTCTCTCTCTCCAGAACTTCTGAAGTTTCTTCAGAATTCTTGCTTGAATTCTCCTTAGATCTTCTCACGAAAATCTTCTTAAGTGACGTGCACTTTCTTGATCAATGATCAATAGTTATTATTATTGTTCACCTTCCACCTCTCTTTGATTTGACAGAATCCATCTATATATATAGACTTCATCCATGGTAACCGGCTGATATGGTGTCTAACCAACTTCTGACAAGTCTGACAGCTTCAGCAAACTTGTTGGAATACACAGTTGTCAAGTCTCCAGTCAGTTCTTGAACCTTTGTCTTTGTCAGCAAAGCGTCGAGACTGATTATCATTATGTGTCGACAAAAGTAAATTAAGTGTCGATACAAGCTTTGGTGATGTCGACATAACTCCTTTGGTGTCGACACTGCTTCTTGACACTGCATCTGTAGAATGTGTCGATACTGCCTCTTTATATCGACACAGATACTTCTTTACTTCACAGCAATCAGCATTGTTGAAACTCTGTTGTGTGTCGACACAAGTCCTGTGTGTCGACACAATTGATATAGTCTCAGAATTTGTGTGTCGACACTGCCTCCAGGTGTCGACATAGTTGATGTCAACTAATACTTCTGTGTGTCGACACTGCCTCCCGGTGTCGACACAATTGATGTCGACTAATACTTCTGTGTGTCGACACTGCCTCCCGGTGTCGACACAGTTGATGTCGACTAATATTTCTGTGTATCGACACTGAATCCCGGTGTCGACACAGTTGATGTCAACTAATAAATTCTGTGTGCCGACACAGTTGCTTCATGTGTCGACATAGCTTTTCCAAGTGTCGACACAGACTTCCTTAAGTGTCGACACATAGACTTAGAAACTTTTTCTGCATTTTAGTCAATACTTTACCTGCACATATAAACTCAAAATAATATCAAATACAACTTGATGTATATCATTGAGCTAAGTGAGGCTTCTTTAAACCAGGTACACATTTTCCAATGTACCCAACAACTATCGACCTCGATCCCTTTGCACAAAATTTTATACCCAAGGACCAATCCTTCTCAAACCATAAAATGGTATTTCTCCCAATTGAGAGCTGGATTTGTTTCCTCACAATGCTAATGCACACACACAAGATTTTTTAAACAATTTTCAAAAGAACTCGTTAAGATGGAGAAGTCATCCATGAATACATCCATCACCTCCTCTACGAACTCGTTGAAGATCGCTAGCATACATTGCTGAAATGTAGTTAGCATAATTCATAAGCCAAACAACATCTTTTTATAGGCTAAAATGTCGAATGGACAAGTGAATGTGGTTTTCTCTTGGTGCTTGGGAGATATGGGAATTTGAAAGTACCCTAAGATACCATCGAGGAAACAGTAGTAGGAGTGACTTGAAAGGCATTCTAGGATCTGATCGATGAAGGGTAATAAGAAGTGGTCTTTTAGGGTGGCATCATTGAGTGTCCAATAGTCGATGCACATCCGCAAACCCATAATAGTATGGGTTGGAATAATTCATTATCTTCATTTGCATCCACCGTTACGCCGCCTTTCTTTGGAATTGCATATACTATGCTAACCCAAGTACTATCTTAGATCGGGTAGATGATTTCCGCATCTAAGAGTTTGATAACCTCTTCCTTAACGACATCCTTTATGTTCGGGTTTAGTCGCCATTAGGGCTAGACTGTATTGTGGGAATTTTCTTTAAGAAGATCATGTGAGTGCGGAAGGAGGGGTTAATCCCCTCATATCAAATATATACAATACATTGGCATGATGATGATTACTTAAAACTAGATTCAAATCCAAAATTTCTGAATCTCTTAGCTCACATGAGATGATGACATGTAGTTTAGAATTTTTTTCCCAAAAATAAATATTTAAGGTTTGGGGGAGTTGCTTTAATTTGAGTGTGGGTGGTCCTCATAGAAAGTTTTAACTTTGAGATTCTATAATTGTAGTGTCTCAGGTGGTGTAGAGTGAGAGACTTCTTCTTAATAAAAGAGCTCGGTGGACTCAAAATCATTGTACAATAAAGAGACTGACTCAAAAAGCGAAGAAAACTCATTCTCAAAATACTCTTCTAAGTAGAAATAAGAATCGCCATTTTCTAAGGAATTTCTCATTGAGGGATTTACACTAAAAGAAACTTCATCATCTCCAATCCGAAGGAGGAGTTTTCCATTACTTAAATTGATAATCTCATGGGAAGTTGCAAGGAAGGGACAGCCGAGTATAAGGGGTACTTCGGCATCCTCTTCGATGTCAAGACTCACAAAGTCCACTAGAAAGATGAGCTTATCAACCTTAACGAGCATGTCCTCCATTATCCCTAGAGGATATTTCACTGATCGATCTATGAGCTAGATACTCATACGGGTGGGGCTAGGTTCTCCTAAACCTAACTTTTTGAATAAAGAGAAGGGCATCAGATTAATACATGCTATAAGATCAGCTAAGGCATGTTTTACCAACGAATTGTCAAATAAACATGGGATGGAAAACCATCCCGGATCATTTACTTTCTGGTCAATTTGTTGAGTATAATAGAGGAGCATTCTATGTTAAGGGAAGTACGCAAAATTTCCTCAAGTTTCTTCTTCTTGGAGAGCAACTCCTTGAGATATTTTGCATATTTCAGCATTTGAGAGATAACCTCGCAGAAAGTGACATTAATATGATTTTTAAAAAAATTTCTAAGAATATTTATAATTTTCTTCAGTGTGCTCATTCTTAAACTCAGACGGGTACCAAACATTTGAACTATAAGCATGTGAATCTAACATAGTAGGTAAATTTGAAGCTAAAATATGAGGAGGAGGAGGAGTAGAGATAAGTACCTTAGGTTCATCCTTTTTTGAATATACCTCCTTTCCATTATGGAGGGTGATCACATTTGCACTTTCCCTTGATTTGGTTCAGTATTTACTGGCAGGGATCCTTAATGATGCTCAGAGAACATTTTGGTTAGCTATCTCACTTTATTTTCTAACCTTGTGGTCGATCCGGTGATCTTCCTGATGTTCAACTCATTTGTAGCAATATATTTGGCAAAGACATGTTCAAGTGGAGAGGGCTTCGGAGGTTACAATGAAAAACTCGATGGATTTAAATTAAGAGGTAGATTAAGATTTAAGGTTGATTTAGATTTAGAGGGCATTGATCATTCCCTTGGTTGCTTTATGAGATATTCTTGAGATTATTATAACGTAAATTAAAGGTGTTGTCATATGGAGTGATGTTCGAGTTATAGGAAGGATGGGGTGGATTTCCCATATAGTCAACTTATTCTTCTATTAGATTAATATTAGCCTAAGGAGGAGTGTTGGAGGAAGCAGTCATCTTCGCTACTTGCTTAGTTAAGCGCTTTACTTATAAAACTAAATTTGAAGTAGCTTTAATTTCAAAAATGTTGGCTGGCTTTCTAGGCCATGCACGGGGTACATTCCATTGATATGCATTCATGGCCATCTCCTCAAAAAGCTCTTGAGTAGCCTCTGAGGTCTTGTTATTTAAATTGCCCCCAGCATTCACGTCAATCTTTTACCTCATTTGGAAATCCAAGTCGTTATAAAAAATTTGCATGTGTTGCCAAGTGGGAAGTGCGTGGTGAGGGCATGTTCACAAAAGCTCTTTGAAGCACTCTCATGTGTTGTAGAGAGTCTTTGAGTTGATTTGCATATAAGAAGCAATATCTATGCATAGTTTAGTTATCTTAGCAGGCGAGAAATACTTAGTAAGAAATTTTTTCACCATCTCGGACCATATAGTGATGGACCCTCTAGGAAGAGAGCCCATCCACTATTTGGCCTTTGACTGCAAAGAAAAAGGAAAAATTTGTAATCGAATGTGAAATGGGAGAACAGTTGCCAAATACCTCTGAGTTTTCCCTATATGGAGGGTGAATAGAGATTAAAATTTTGTTTCAAATACGAATTATACAATTCATTGGATTTTATTATAAAATTGTTACTCAACCAGAATTAAAAGTAGATAATTAAAATAATAGCAAGACAACAAGATAAACATATAAACATGCAATATCACATAAGTAACAAGAATTATAGTGGTTTCCCAAAATCTACGTACATCCATGCATCTACCCCCTTGATAGGAACTCACTATCTCTATGTCTGACTCTTTTGATAAGAAGACTCTTAGAACCAATAACTAGATCTTTTGATAAGGAGAACTTGAACCAATACAATCTAAGTCTTTTCACAAGGTGACACTCATAACCTCTCACTAAATCCTTTGAAGATGGATTCTCAAAACTATTTTCACAAAATAAAAATGTTAATAAAATAGAAACTAGAAGAAGATCTGAGGATATAATGATCTTCTTGATGAGTCCTCTCAGCAGAATCCTGAGGACTATCTAACACTTGGTGAATTGATATCTGGAAACTCTAATGTATCCTTAGATAAGAAAATCTCAAGGATTATAATCCCTTAATCCAGATTATCTTTTAATGTCCATTGAATCTTATGCAACAATTGATTTGCTCTTAAGAAGAAGAAGAACTGATTCATTCTTCATATACGGCAACAAGATGATGATTGAATGATTCAAGGAAGAACTTCAATTTTAGATGATAATCTTCCTATCTTTCTCTATCAAAATAAATCTTTCAAAAATCACAATCATAGAATCGACATCTTCTACCGTTTCCAAGAATCAATTATTCAAATCAAAACCATACTTCAATTAATTATGATTTAATCCAAAAACTATTCGACATATCGTCATGTTCAAATAGAAGTACTGTCGATTTCTGGCTATTTGTTGAATTAACTCTATAGTCGATGTTGCGTCGATACCATATCAATGTATGCATCGATATAATCCACTGAGAAATGTCGACTTATTACATTCTAGTGATCTGACTTATACTGGAAGTAGCGTTGATATAATGTCAAAGAAGGGTCGACTTCTAGTCGACATATGCTGGCATCTCATAACTTTCTTCTTAAATTCAATGTGTCTTTCTTATTTCATTTACACCATTGACATCCTAAGACTCTTAAGACCAAATTACCCTCATTATACATCTTGGGTAATAAACCTAGGATGTAAAATCACTTAAAGCAATTTGTTAAGATAAATCATAAGAGTTTTTCCTAACAATCTCCCCCTATTTAACAAAATAAATTTTACAAAATTTCAAAGGTGATTTTACAAATATAAAACAATAACATTGACTTTCATAAATATGTTATGATCACAGATAAAAATCATAAAGAACATAAACATAAGAGGCAACTGAATATACCATAGAATTTTTGTGTAAAAAGCAGTGTCACTTCTTATTCTTGTGAGCAAGACACTTTGAAAATGCAGTGTACAATTTCTTTAACATTTTCTCAACATATTCAAAATGAAACCTTCTTATCTTTTCTGTATGATTCTGTATATCCTGATAAACATTAAAGAGCTTTTGAATTTCTACCCCTATATTATGTGATGCAGAGTTAAGTGTATGTCCATTGCTTAAGATTTTTGCAGACCACTCATTTATAGATTCTAATAGATTATCAAGAAAAGCATCCTCTAGCTTATCTTTAGTGATTGGTTCTTCAATAGTTGAGGCCTTTATAAAGCTTATCATTCTCTTTTCACCAATTTCATAAGGAATATATACATCCTGAGAATAACCTAAACCTTTTATTCTTTTCTGGCAATGTACAATGATATTCACAATCTGAGCAGCTGGATGCTTCTTGGCATATTCATTATGATTAAAATTTATTTTTGGAAGAGTAATTGATAAATCAGAAACATTTCTCTTTCCATATCTCTTATCTTATAATTTTTCTAGAAAAATTCTTTCTTATCAGCTAAATCATCTTCAGAATTCAGCTTCCTCTCTTTCCCTTATTAAAACAAAATCTTTCACTAGCTCAATATCTTCTAACATTTTCTATCCTTGAATATCTGACATTAAAATTGATAGATTCTCCCCTGTATAGTAAGCATCTGAATCATTTCTGAATCCTCCCTTTGTTTAGCAGGTATATGTATTACTAATTCTAAAACCAAAGCAGTAAACTCTGGTATCTTTACATCTCGAACCATGTCCAAACTTAGTCTTTCAAAAGTTTCTCTATTTGCATAATCACAGTCCATATCTAAAACCATGTCCTCATCTAGTCTTTTTGAAGTTTTCCTATTTTCAGTATTACAAGATTGAGAGCAATTTTGAATCCTGCCAACCCTGCCTTGACTTTTCTTCCCCTTCTTTAAATTACAAAAAAATTATTTGAAGACTTTAGCAGGGATTGTCCTTTAATCAACTCTTTGATCCAACAATTGTATAGAATTTGATTATTTATTTATTCAATTTTGAAGAGTAATAAGTTTACCATTACACTCATCTTTGAAAATCAAGAATTCCTTGGTAAATGCAACAACTAGTATCGTTAGGGTTTTAATATGAGCATACAATACTTCCTTCTCATTAAACATTGAATCTACTTGATTATTACCAGAGTACCTATAGAAATCACAAAGAAAATAGGAGAGAGCGAGTAAAGGAAAAATAGAGCAGGGAAGATGAAGAGTTTGGAGAAAATATGAAGTCTATATAAATAGACAAAACATCGAGAAGTTAGGGAAAAATGTTTGCTTAGTTGACGTAACGTCAGTTTCACAGTCGACGCATGCATTGAGTTATATCGACGTTTTGTCGAGAAGATCAATAAATTTATATAGACATCGTCTCTTGAAATTGCGTCGAATAGAATTTGACATTCCGTCGACTTGTATTCAACATTACGTCGAGTACAGACTTAAATTTTAAAGTTTTTTACAGGTTTTTTCTAGCAATATATTTAATGAAATTTGCATGTTATTTTAGTGATAAGAACATTTACTGATTTTTATCAAGCATGCCCAAAGCATTGATAAAGTATTTGTGCTTGATTTCATCAAGAGGCTTTGTGAAAATATCAGCGCTCTGATTTTCAGAAGATACATATTCTATAGAAATTTTCCCTTTTTCCATATTATCTCTGAGAAAGTGATGCCTTATTTCTATGTGCTTTGTCTTACTGTGCAAGATATGATTTTAGACAATTGAGATAGCACTTGAACTGTCAAAAAATATTATAATCAAGCAATTGATTTTGCATCTATAGTATTTACGAGCAACAGCTTCAACCAGTAATATACTCAGCTTCAGCTATAGAAGTGGAGACTGATGTTTGCTTTTTAGTAAACCATGATATCAGTTTAGCACCTAAGAATTGACATGTTCCTGAGGTACTTTTCCAATCCAATCTGCATCCAGTATAATTAGCACCAGATAACTCATATAATTCAAACTCTGATTCTATTGTATACCATAATCCCATTTCAGGTATACCCTTAAGATATCTATAAATTCTTATTACTGAACTAAGATGAGAATCCTTAGGATCTACCTGAAATCTTGCACAGACACTTGTGGCAAACTTTATGTCTGGCCTACTTGCTGTAAGATAAAGAAAAGAACCAAAAATTTCTCTATATGTTTTTGATCAATAAATTTACGAGAAATATCTTTATTTAGAACATCATTAGTAGTCATGGGAGTTTTCATGATGGAAGAAGTTTCCATACCAAACTTCTTAATCAATTCCTTTATACACTTGGATTATATATGAAAATTCCTTCATCACTTTTCTTTACTTGTAGTCTAAGAAAAAAGATAGTTTTCTCATGCTACTTATTTAAACCTTAATTCCATTAAGTCAGTAAACCTTTTGTAAAGACCAGTATATTGAGCTAAAAATAATGTCATCCAAATAAATTTGGACAATTGACAACTTTTCCTTATGTGTTTTTATGAAGTGTGTTTTATCTACCTTTCTTCTTGTGAAAGAGTGTTCTAAGATAAAGTTGGATAAGGTCTCATACCAAGATCTTGGAGCTTGCTTTAAACTATAAAGTACTTTATTTAGTTTATAAACATATGATGGGTAAGTTGGATATAAAAAACTTGGTGGTTATTCTATATAAACTTCCTATTGAAGAGTTCCATTAAGAAAAACACTCTTTACATCCATTTAATATACTTTGATTCTTGTATGTGTTGCATAGGCTAAAAATAATCTGATTACTTTTTGCCTGACCACTGGTGCAAATATTTTATTATAGTCAATTCTTTCTTCTTGCTTATAGCCTTAAGCAACAAGTCTAGCCTTATTTCTCACTATCACTCCATTAGAATCCATTTTATTTTTGAACACCCACTTAGTTCCAATGACTGGGTAATTGATTGGTCTTTCCACCGGTGTCCCAACTTTATTTCTCTCAAATTGTACAAGTTCTTCCTGCATAGCAACAATCCAATATGGATCACTATCTGCTTCCTCAAATTTCTTAGGTTCATACTATAAAAGAAAGTAGTGCAACATGACTTCTGTTAATAACTACTTTCTAGTTTTTACTACTTGATTCACATTTCCAATCACTTGGTTGATGGATGATCCCTGAGAATTGATATCTCTAGATCAGTTCTGGCTTGAACAAATATATGAAGATCTTCTTATTGTTCAGTAACTTCTTCTATATATTGAAAATTAATCACTTGCTCATTACTTTGATTAGTGACAATAGGTGAACTGAATATTCCTTTAACTTGTACTTTATCATCTGAGCTTTCTATAATATCTTGTGACTTATGGTTATTCTTCTTAGATGAGTTTTTTGTGTTCTCCTTAAACTTTAGCTCTTTAAACTCATTATTTAAATAAATTTGTTCCTACAAAAGATTTTTGGTGGAATTTTCCTCCAACTTGGAACAAGAATGATTTTCATGAAATACTACATACATGGATTCCTCAATTTTCAGAATCCTTTTATTATAGCACTTATAAGCTTTGCTTGTTAAATAATATTCCAAAAATATTCCATCATCGGATTTCTTGTCAATTTTTACAAGATAGCTTTTTTATTCTTAAGGATATAACAAGCATGGCCATAAATTTGAAAATATGACACAATATGTGCTTTACCTTTCAAGAGTTCATAAGGAGTCTTTAATTTAGTTTTGTGAATGAGGCTTCTATTAAGAACATAATTAGTAGTGTTTACCACTTCATCCCAAAAGGACCTAGGAAAATTTGACTCTACTAATAGGGTTCTTCCAAATTCATTGAGTGTTATATTTTTCCATTCAATAACTCCATTTTGTTGAGGAGTTCTACGGGCTGAAAACTTTTTACAATCCCTTCATACTCACAGAATCTACTGATTAATTAATTCTCAAACTCTGTGTCATTATTACTTCTAATCAGTGACACTTTAGTATTGAACTCACATTGAATTTATTTAATGAATCTTGAAAGGATTAAAAAAGTTTCCACTTAGCTCTTAGGAATAACACCCAACCAAACCTTGAGAAATCATCCATAATTACCAAGGTATAAGACTTACCTCCTAAACACTGAGTGGTAAGAGGACCAAATAAATCCATATGCATAAAATATAAATTCTTGGAGAATAATTCTTACCAATTGGTTTGAATGAAGATTGGACTTGCTTACCCATTTACCATACTTTACAAGGACTAAGTTTTTTATACTTACCTTATGGTAAGCCTCTTACTAAGTCATCCCTTATAAGCTTATCTATGGTCTTGTGATCAACATGACCAAGCCTCCTGTGCCAAAGATCATTCCTATCTAATTCAGTATTAAATAGACATACTTTATTTGAGGTTAAGCAAAAATCAACACATAGATATTACAATAATATCAATTATGGAGTTGATTATATGATATAGGTTGTGAGTGAATACAACTTTATACACACTATCACATAGCTGACTAATACTAATTAAATTATGTTCAAGTCCTTCAACATAAGCTACCTTAGAGAAAGTGATCTCCAATTTGATCATTTCATAACCTTTGGTTTGACCATAATTGGAATCACCAAAAATTACTTTTGCGCCATTTTTGGCCTTGAAATTATCCAATAATTTTTTATGCCCAGTCATATTCTTGGAGCAACCACTGTCCAAATATCCTAGCTGGTTTGCATAAGGATTGTTTTTTCCTACACATGAAATCAACTATCAATTCGGATTCAGGTTACCTTGGACCCATTACTTCTTTTCCATTATAAGTAGTGATGAAAGTATATGATGGCCTTTCTCAATACCCCTTTGGATAAAAGAGTGTTGTTCTATTGGACCAACAGCTCCAGTTTCATGACTCTTAATAAAACACTTTGTACAAACATTATTCTCAAATGAATATGAAAAACTATTATTCAGGGATATGTGTCGAGTAGCATTTGACATAATATTTTGGATGTGTCGATTTACAATCGATGTTTCACAGATGTTATGTCGATATGAAGTTGATGCATGTTCCTAATTTACTAAAATGACTGATTTTTGTTTATTGTTTACTATTGATTGTTTACTTAGAATACCTTTTTCCTTTGAATTTATTAACATTATCAGAAATTATTACTCTTCCTAAGTCATCATTATGATGTATATTAGGTTGAGTTTCATTTACTTTGGTGAATGATATAGGATTTTTCCAAGCTGGTACATTACTAACTATCACTATCCTTTGAGGAATAGATCCTAAACCTAGATGATCAAACCTTTTCTTAAAATTTTTAGTAATATTTCTAAGTTGCTGACTCCTTCTATTAAAGGAATCTCCAAAGACTTTTGCCTTTAATAACTCTTCCTTTAATAAGATGTTTTCTTTTGTTAGATCAGCAACTTGATTCTTCATTTTTTTATTTCAATTCTAATAAATAATCTTGTTCAGCTTATTCTTTATCACATGTATGATTCTTAAACAATTTTATTTGATTTCTTAAACATATAATTCTTTTTCAGTACTTATCTAATCCTTACAAAATTCTCTAAAGCATAAATTAGACTCTTCTAATGAAAAATCAATATTATCAAAATAATTTATCTGATTATTTATAGTGTCTCAGTTGGTTTCCAGTGTCATTAAGCATGTTTCTTCAAGATCAGCTTCTTCTTCATAATCTGATGAAGATCTTGACTCAGAACTTGTATCACTATAAGTTTCTTCTATAAAACCTTTCCCCTTTGTCTTATCTTTCCTCTTTAGAAATTTCTTCTGATCCTTTTTGGTTTGTTTATCCTTTTGTTGATATGGACATTCTGTTACTATATATCCAGGTTTTCTACATGAAAAATAGATAATCTGCTTATTATGAGTTTTGTAAAACTTAGGTTTGTTCACATTCCTATCCCTTCTTCTAGGTCTTTTTGTCTTGCTCCATCTTCTAAATCTCCTTGCCAGAAAATAAAACATCTCTTGTTCTAATATAAATGGTTCATCATCAGCAACCTTAAAATCAATAGATTTGTCTTTAGGTGTAAAGACATTCTCTTTTGCTTTTATTTCGGCTCTACTTTTCATAAGTTATTTATATGATTTAAGCTTTCCTAGCATGGCATCTATTGTAATTTCTCTATGGCATCTTGCTTCTTTGATAGCCCTTTCAGCTCATTAAAAATCATGTTGAACCTATCATACATTTTGGCTATAGAATGATCAGGTTTCTTTTGGAAATTTTCATATTGAGAGATTAAGAGTGATCTTCTATCTTTTCTCTCATCTGAACTTCTATCAATAATTCTTGACAAGAGATTCTCAAATTTCTTTTGTTGATTGACTTTCTGTAACCTTCTTAAATACATCATCTGTCATTATTGAGACTAGTATGTTTATTGCCTTAACATCCCAATCTTTTATTCTATTTTCTTCATCTATACACTCACATCTACGTACTGGATCTATAGTAAAAATTCCTTCAGTATCCTTCATATAAGGCATATGTGGTCCAATCAAAAATACCTTCATTAATAGAATTCATGTACAACCTGATTTTGGTTTTCCAAAGTGTAAACTTTTTAAGATTACAAACTGGTGGCTGTGTAAATGCAAATCCTTTTAATGTATTAGAAGCCATTTTTTGAAAAATTAATAGAAAATATACAAATACAACTATTATGATCTTTTTGATCAAGGTGTTCAACTTTTTTTGATTAACCTCCCCTAGGTTAACCTTTAACTGATTAACCTGACTCTAAGACCAATTGAAATGGCAGAATAGTTGTCTAAGATATTAAAAAGTTGTTTCGAATACTAAGTACACAATTAATTTTATTTGCTTATATAATTACTAATCAACCAGAATTAAAAGAAGATAATTAAAATTGCAATAAGGTAATAAGATAAATATAGAAAAGTGCAAAATCACAAAAGACACGAGAATTATAGTGGTTCACCAAAATTTAGGTATATCCACTTTTCTACCCCCTTACTAGGAATTCACTATCACTGTATGTGAGTCTTTTGGTAAGGAGACTCTTAGAACCAATCACCAGATCTTTTAATAAGAAGATCTTGAACCAATACAATCTGAGTCTTTTCATAAGGAGACTCTCAAAACCTCTCACTAAATCCTTTGAAGAGGGATTCTTAAAAATCTTTTCACAAACTGAAAATGTTAATAAATAAAAAAATAGAAGAAGATCTGAGGATATAGTGATTTTCTCTATGAGTCCTAGCAGAATCCTGAGGACTATTTGGCACTTAGTGAATTGATATCTAGAAACTCTGATGAATCCTAGAATAAGAAAAGATCAAGGATTATAAGCCCATAATCCATATTATCCTTTAATCTCCACTGAATTTGATGAAGAAATTGATTTGCACTTGAGACGAAGAACTGATTCTCTCTACAAATTCAACAACAAGATGATGATTGACTGATTCAAAGAAAAACTTCAACCGTAGATGACAATCTTCCTATCTTTCTTTATCGAAATAAATCGTTCAAAAATCACAATCTGATATAAGTGGAATGATTGTCTAATAATGAAAATTGTTGTTGTTATTCATATTATTATTCTTCATATTGTATCTCTTCATATATATATGTGTGTGTGTGTGTGTGTGTGTGTGTGTGTGTGTGTGTTGTGTGTGTGCATTTGTTCAGCTGAGAATTGGCATATTTAAATGTATCCAAGAATTACTTATTCAAGTCAAAACTATTCTTAAATCAATTCTGATATAATCCTAAATTATTCGATGTAACGAGTTCAAATAGAAGTACCATCGATTTCTGGATATTTGTCGAATTAACTCTATAGTCAATGTTACATTGATACCATATCTAAGTATGTGTCAATATTATCCTTTGAGTAATGTCAACTTATCACATTCTATTACTCTGACTTATACTCGAAGTGGCGTCGATATAATATAAAAGTTGTGTCGACTTCTAGTCGATGTATGTTGGCATTTCATAACTCTTCTCTAAAATTTAGTGTGTCTTTCTTATGTCCTTTACACCATTAACATCCTAGGACTTCTAAGACCAAATTACCCCTAGTAAATAAAATCACTTAAAGCAGTTTGTTAAGAAAAATCATAAGGGTTTTTTTCCCAATAGAATGACATCATTAGTAACATCATTGATTTTAAATGTGTCACAAATTTAAAAAAAATTAGAAAGGTGGGATTTTTTATCTTCGTCTAACAGACTATCAAAGGTTACCGATTGTTGTACTATTTGTATAATGCTAGATTTTATCTCAAAATTATTGTTTGCCGCCATAGGGCAGACAATACTTGATTGTGTACCCTCAAGATTTCGCCGCGCATAATAGAATATGGTCCTTTGTTGGGCCTCATTAGGAATGCGTTTATCAGGGTCTATATTTTTGTGGCAAAGTCCCTGATTGACTATTTGATGCCTAAATGCAATTCTTGATCATGACTATGGAGGAACAACAAAATTGTGCGCTCTATCTCAGGATCAAAAGGATCATTTGAAGAGCTTCCTTGGGTCATACACTAAAAAGAGAAGAGGCAAAGAGAGAGAGAAAAAGAACGTCAAAAGAGAGCGAGAATAAAGGAAGAGAAAAGAGGGTGAGAATATAAGAGGAAAATAGAAAAATAAAAAACTTTGATTTTTTAAGGCGGATTAAGTTAGTCTTGGACTTCCCAAGGTCTACCCTATGAAGGATTAGCAATGGAACTAGGAGGTGTGTTGGGATGATAGCCCAAAGCGCCCTTTTTAATATTTTAGATTATACCCTTAAGAATTTTTTTTGAAAGTAAAATAAAAAAGAGAGAAAAAGAAAATGATAAAATTAATAGCTATCCTATTTTCAAAATACCAACCCAAGTCCCCAACAATGGCGCCAAAAACTTGATGGACAAATTTAGGGTTTAGAAAAAGTAGATGATATTGTCCAAATATTTATCCGATAAAAGCAAGTGTACCTTGTCATCTATAGTATAGGATACTAAAGAAAATTATCAAGGTCGCATTTCCCAGGGTGTGTCGATAACTTCTACTTCAAGGTGATCACTATTATCTTATCAACCAAAAAAAAAATTTGATTTGTTTTACTTATCTAAAAAGAGAAACAAATTGCAATTAAGAAAAGTGTTTAAACTATATTTAAAAGACTAGTACTCAATCTTGAATCACCTCAGCATAAAAATAATCAAAAGTAAAATATAACTTCTAATTCTCTTTAAGTAAAATGCTTTAAATATGGAGGTTCTCGAAGCATGAGCACGCCTCTCTTGAGGAAGTGCCCAAATAAGTTAAAGAAAATCTGACCAAACTATCATTCTAGAATTGAAAACCTAAAGCTTGCTTTACGTTGTGAACCCCACTATTGTATTTGAATCCAATTCAAGAGATTTAAGTCATCCTCTCTCTAGGGGTGTATGCAACTCTCATTACCTTTGAGAGATCGATTCATATTTGAGCCTCTCAGCTAAATAAGTATGAAAACCTAAGTGAGAACCATATACCGAAAATATGGCCTCACTACTTTAGAAATCAAGGGTAAATTAAAAGTTATTACTTAAATAGAAAAAAGAACTAAAGCATCATAACTTGATTATCTCATCCTCGGACCATCACAATCGAGTATTAATGAGATTTTAGTTAATCATGGAAGCAGTGTAAGAGAAATATATGTAGTAAATTTGCATGAAAATGTAAGTAGAGAGAGCAAGAGAATGAGAGGTGGACTTTTATAAATAACTAATAAGATTACAAGTGAAAGATAAATTACAACTACTAAAGCAAATATTACAAGTGAGCACAAGCTAAGTGAAAGCTACTACTTTTGCTAGAAAAATTAATATTACAAGTTCATTAGAAGTTGCATGAAAAACTAAGAGAGTAGGAAAGAGAGAGAAGCTTAAGAACATAAGGAAAGAAAGCTTAAATGCATCAAGAACTGAACAAGCAGCACCTCCCCTCTCCCAAATTTGTACCCTGCACCCTTAGAGCTTGCTGGAATTTATAATAAAAAAAATTTAGGGAGTACACACCTCCTGTCATGCTTGTGACTGGGGGGTGTGTAATATTTAGTTGACTTCGTGGGAGAAAATTTAGTGGGATGGGTGATGGCTAAGAAATTAGGAAACATACCCCCTATCACTCCCATGGCTGGGGGGCATGACACATAAGGCAGGATGGTAGGTTGGCAAAAGCCATATTGTGGTTGTTGGCTTGGAACTTGGCGTGCATGCATGAATGACACGAGGCATGTCAATGGGTCATGCCCGTGAAATATTGGTGTGTACTTGATTTCTTCAAGATTTATGCTCGGGATCACCATTGTGGTTGGATCGGGTTACACGCCCCAAGTCATGTCTGTGACCTGGGGGCGTGTACTTTTAAAAAATTCCAAAATGTTTCAAATTTCTGCAAAATACAAAATAAGCTAGGTTAAGACAACATTTTATAAAAAGGAATTAATTATAGGCTCAAAATTGATTTTGTACATATATTCAAATAAGAAAATACATAATTTAACCCTAATAAAATAAGCTAACATAAGCTTCATCACATTTCATTAACAGTTTGGTAATGGATTGGATTTTGGAAAGTGGAGTCATCTATCACTTATAATGATGTTCTTGTCCCACTAATCCATTATGGCCAGAACTACCTCATTCTTTTTCATCTAAAAATATTTCTGTGAAACTCTCAGGTTAGCATCAATGGTGGAGACTTTCATAGGAAAAAAGAGCCCTTTTTAACAACTATAAAGATGTTATGGTCAAAGGATTCCATGAATAGCTTGACCCTTTGCTGTTAGATTACAAAATTTTCTTCCCTACAGATATGAATTTTCATAGAACTTAACTCCTTGTAGTTCTCTTCAAAAGTCATGGTGTATAGATTGTTTACTCCTTTGAGGATTTTGCTCAGCTGTTAAGCCTTTTTGAACAACCATGCTTTGATAGCACTTGAAATATTTAGGATACTCTAATCACCTAGAGGGGGTGAATGGGTGTTTAATCTTTTTGGACCTTAGGGTTGTTAGCTAATTAACCACAAAAAATAAAAACAAACCACACCATAGAAAGCACACAGGTATCTATAGTGGTTCTCTAGTTATGGGTACATCCACTTTCACCCTCCACCTATCTTATAGTATTTTATACTACGCCAACTTCTCCAATATCTCAAAACAAATAGATCCTACACATCAAATCAACTGACAACTCAGAATGACAGTACTTTTATAATCTTATATTCTTCCCAAGAATCCTACCTTAGGTTCTCTACAAGAACCCTACCTCAGGCCTCCAACAAAAAGTCATATACTCAGATTAAGAAATAAATCCCACCTCAGGTTCCCAACAGAACCCTACACTCAAATATCAAAGAGATTTCATTTTAGGAAAAGTGAAATGAATTATAACAACTGATATTGACCCAATAAAAATAACACTTTAAAGCTTTGAGTCTTCTTAGGATTTAGGGAGAGAAAGCCTTCTTTTAGTACAATGACTATTCTTTAAAGAGTCTTCTTTTTAGAAATAAGAACATCGTATAATCTCAAGATAGGAAGGCTTCGTTGCTCTTGAGAGATTTGAATCAGTTAGATCCTGAGCACTTCATTATTTTTCTTCTTCTAAAGGAAGTCTTCTTCTAAAGAAACTTAGTCGGTGTTTTGCTAGATAGAAAATTAATGTTTTATTGATTCGAAAATGACCAATTTAGAAAATTTAGGGTTTCTAGCCCATCTTATCACCTTATATATGAAAGACAACAGTAATGATTGAAATTAATAGAAAATCATGTCAGAACACTTTCCAAATAAGGCTAATTTGATATTTCTTTCTAGCGCCTCCGACAATTTGAAATCCCAAATTTTGAATCTAATACGACAATATTTTGTATCAACACATGATATTCTTCATGACACAGCGATATTGGGCTTGGAATGAATTATTTTATAATGTAGAGATAACACGACAATATCATCGTGTGCTATCTGTCAACATGACGATATATCCCTTAGAATCCTTTTTTTCTTCTCCTAGAGAGCTTACACAACGATATCGTCTTGTGTGGTCTGTCAACATGGCGATTAATCACTTAGAATCCTTTCCTTCTTTACCTAGAGATCTTAAAAAATGATATCTTCATGTTCTATCTATCAACATGTTAATTGACTTAGAATATTTTTCTTCTTCATCTGGTGAGCTTACCCAATGATATCCTATTTTTTCCTTAACACAGTGTTATCATTGTGTGTTGAGTATTCACACAATGATATTATTACTTTTCCTTAACACGATGTTATCGTCGTGTGCTGAGTTCCACGACAAGATTCTTGCTCAACACGATGATATTGTACTTAGACTAACTTTAAGATACAGTTGAGTCATCCTTATTCTTTACTATTCTCCTAAATTTCACAAATTGAATAATATTGATATGTAAAGGTATTTATCATTGAATTGAAGACTTCTTCAAATCTGGAACATTATGAGCAATGATCCTAACACAAGAAACAAAGTTATAATGGTTCCTATAAATCTAGCTACATCCACTCTTATACCACTATGGTAAGAATACACTATCCCAGTGCATGAGTATTTTGATAAAGAGACACTCAGAACCAAACTAGAACTTTTGGTAAGGAGATCTTGAACCAACACTTGATCTTTTGATGAGGAAATATTGAACCAATGATTGATTCTTTTGATAAAGAGGTTCTCAGAAAAAAGGAATAAATCCTTTAAAGAGGGATTCTTAAAATTCTTTACTCAATTTACATATTGAGATAATAAAAGAGAAGGAGTTGAAGAAAAAAATCTTATAATAATGAGTCCTCGCTTAGCCAATTTTGAGCACTGTTGGCACTATGTATTGGATCCTTTGTATTTGCTGAATCCTTGCTAGAAGAGATTGCAAGCATTATATGTAAGACCCCCTCCCGAAACATATGACACGACTAAGGGGAGTCTTATGCCTGGAATGGTTGTCTTGCAGTAGCACCAATACATGGGTTAACCTGTACCCAAGGACACCTATCCTACCGGCTAAAATCAATATCATCAATGCCAACCCAATATAAAGAATATAAACAAAAGTCAAAATCCACACAAGCATATAAGTCTAACTAGTACATCAAAAAAAGAAGCAATAACAAGACTTCAATAATATCAGAGTACATAAACATTGCCCAAAGGGCTACAATTAGAATATCTTAACTCATATCAATAACTGATGGCAGTGATGGTATCATCACTTCAAGCCCTATCTCCCTTGCCTGGCTGTCATCCTACAAAACTTGTTGCTGCTCTATCTGTGGGGTTTCCTCCTAAAAGAAAGATGTAGCAACTGTTAGTCATAAATACTAAGTTTCTATCACATCTGCTCCCCTGGCGGCTCTTAGGCACCGGGCGAAGAAAGGAAAAGGGGTATAATGTATATATAATTATAAGCAGTAGTACAAGCAGGTGGTATAAATATAATACATAAGTAGTAACGGTAGTGATGTACAACAATTTTATCAATATTCTAGTTTAGCGGTTCTACTCAAATCATAAAAATCCAATAAGCATGTAAATCTATAACAGGAAGTAACTTAACTTATATAAATGTCCATACAGACATATAAGCTAAGGATCGGCTTAATAGTAAAGTAAATCGTCATATAAGAGTGCCCATACAAACTTATATGATAAGGATCTTGTGTATGTAATGCAATGCAATGTCAATAATGCAATGCAATGTCATGAATGTAATGCAATGTCATGAATGCAATGCAATGACTCACCCATGCTCACACACACTACAATGTTGACACAGTTTTGTAGTTCCCACTTTTCGAGCAGGTAGTTAACCTCTCAGGTGCCAACCGTTGTTGCCAGACGGTGATAGTGGAATGGGCTTCCCACTACTAAGCGAGTCTCCACACTACTTGGCATAGGACGTCGTACGCCTTGATGCTAAGAACATAACAGCAGAGCTCACATGCATACTACGAATCTGAGGGGTCTCAAGTAGGTGTACAGCAAGAGCACAGCACAAACTAGCCTATCTTTGTGGCATGGAAGAAGCTTATAGGAGTGTATCACCACAGGACCAAGCCCAATCGTCCACTTGGCAAGGAAGGAGCCCCGAGAATGAGCATCGAGGACCAAGCCCAACCGCCCAAAGTCTATGTGTCAACTCCCATTGGTGTGACAACTAGCGAGCCCGTAGACTTACCACACTATCCTTGATCCAGGATTATGACACCGCATGTCAACTCACACCGCATGTAATTTCATATTTAAGGGCTCCACAATGATTCCCTTTTTATTATTCACATCTCGTGCTTAACAGCACGCAAGGGCTCCACACTGAGTCCCTTATCGACACGTCATTCCAGTATGGCAAATATACACGCACTTCCAACCCTTCCATATTTCCATACCACACAAGGGTTCATAATTATACAGGTGACAAGCCACCTTATATAACATACCAATCCCATACTGCTACCCATAGGGAGACACAACTCTAAGCAAGGGATTACTATACACATTCTTTTAATCATCATATCACATGGCCATGCATTAACCTCATCTGATTCCTTCTTAAATTCAAGCATTCACAATCAACTATGCTTCCATATGTTAATTACGACAGTATCATGATACTTTGCATATACATCAAGCATGATAACATAGTTATAGGTTATGCATTCATTTGTCGGGCATCACACCCTCTTTCCAAAACCTATTTCATTCTCCCGATTATAATTATGCACATCCCTACCGGATATCACAAGAATATCATTTGTATAACCAAACGTATCAATTCATTTGTTTATTAACTTACCTAAACCATTTGTTTATCAACTCTTTCAAACCGTTTATACTATCAAGTTTCACCAAACTATTTGTCTATCACGATTACATATAGAGTAAGATTACCAAAACCTTGGCATTATTTTGCTACGAACTCTCTACCAAATCCAAACCTAGATCTACATAAACCCAAGAATAACGTATACTTAAGACATGACTATACAACAACTTCGACTGGACATTCCTAAGGTTATAAGACTGGTATGAAAACGTATGACCATTCGTTGGAAAGGTATTTCCAAGTGCTTCGACTTCGTGTTTTATAAAAAAACCATATTTGGCTGTAACCTACTCGAAAATATCCTTGAAGACTGTTGCGCACAGAAAATAGATTTCTGCATGCATCTTAAAGCAAGATGAATGACATCGGTCCATCTTCTTCCTTTAGTTATTTGTTCAAAACCACTCATAGATTTTCCTCCTCCCTTATTCACCCTCAATAGACCATTCCTCTTCACGAAACCAAGTCCATCATCTTCACAAAGAAGAGAGGAGAGGTTGAATACATCAAATCCCTAGGACAAGGTCCTAGTATGGTCTCTTTCTATGAAATCTTCATCACGCAAGTCAAAATCTTTTGAGTCGACATCTCTCCTAAATAATAACTACAGATCTAGAACCAAGGGAGGGGGTAGTAAGCACACCTCATTTCTGGCCATGGATCTTGTTATCCTCCTTGGTGCCATGATGGTGTCGTTGACTTTGGCTTTCGTTCTCCTCCTCTTGCTCCTTATCTTTCCAAGAAAAGCTTCGTCGACTTTGTTCTCTCGGTAAATTTCGAGAAGGTAACTAGAGGCCAAGACTTGGGAAGCATATAAATAGGGAATGGCCAAATGGAGTTAGGGTTTTCCCAATCAGGGAGCTATCGCTGCGCGGTAGCATGCTTTCGTCGGACGGTATCCCCAAAAATGACTTCTTCCGCAAGCCACCATCTGAACTGACCACTCAGGTGTTGCCTCTTTTACCACTATCGCTGGGCGGTAACCTTCTACCACCACACGATATCTTCCCGAGTGCCTTGTAAAAATAATTCAGTGGTCTATTGCCAGGCGGTAGCTTCTAAATCCATACGCCTATAATTTAGTTGGCTACCCACGTGCGGTATCTTAATATAACCCCACAATACACTCAATACTTGTTTATCCACTGGACGCTCTCAACGCCTACCTATCCACTCAATGCTCTCAATGCCTCGGTCGCTACCACCGCGTGGAATCTTGCTACCACCGCGGTAGTGTCCAGATACTTAATGTTGAGTCAGCATTTCCCCCAGCTTAGGTGCAAGCCTTTCCACCAGTGCATCCTAGCCCAAGTCAGCTCACTTGACTTTAAAATGTGCACAAGGGGCCTAGCGCAAATCAGGATATTATAAATCCTATAAACAAAATAAAAGATTTCGTCCCCGAAATTAGACTAAGGCTATAGGGAAGATAAAGCCTGAAAATATAATATGCTTTTTAAATGTACCTTGAGGAAACAACTCCGGGTAGAGCTTTTGCATCAAGTCCACCCATCTCCCAAGTGAATTCTTCTTTCCCATTGTTATACCACAAGACCTTCACCAATGGAACACTCTTCTGATGCAGGTTCCTTGTCTCGGTGTCCACTATCCGCACTGGCTCTATTCGAACAGATCTATTAGTTGCCATTGATCCTTCTATGGTGAGGAAATGTTGATTGGGTCGTAGTAGTGCCTTCTGAAGCGACAACACATGGAAGACGTCGTGCAGATTTTCCAGCTCTAGTGGCAGTTCCAGCCGATAGGCCAAAGGGCCAATCCTTTCCAATATCACATAAGGCCCCATATATCTCGGGTTGAGCTTCTTCATACCACGCACTCGTGACACTCCATGCATCGGCCTGATCTTCAAGAATACTTTGTCACCCACTTGAAATTCCACCATCTGATGTTTCTTATTACGGTATTTTGCGTGCTAACTTTGAGCCTCAAGCGTGTGGTCCCATATCAATTTGACCGCAGCATCTGTATCATCAATATATTCAATTCCTAAAATCTTTGGATCTTCATCTTGCACCCATGACAATGGAGTTCTACACCTCCTCCCATATAGTGCTTCGTGGGGTGCCATCTTGATGCTAGCTTGATGAATGTTGTAGTATGAAAATTCTACTAGTGGCAAGATCCTTTCCCATGGCTCTCCTCTATCCAATACACACAATCTCAACAGATCATCAATTGTTCTGATGGTCCTCTCAGACTGATAGTCCATCAAAGGATAGAAGGTCATGCTAAAGGTAAGGCGAGAGCCCAAATATGCTTTTACTGTCTTCCACTCCTCGGAGGTGAAGCAACCATCACGGTCGAAGACTATCGTCTTAGGCACACCATGGTACCGTACAAATTGCACCACAAAGAGATGTACCAATACATCCACATGCGCCTCCTTCTTCATTGGTATGAATCTGGCGACCTTAGTCAAGTGATCTATAATTACCCAAACTGAATTATTTCCTAATCTTGATCGGGGAAGGCCGTGAAAAAAATCCATAGAAATATCTTCGAACTTCCACTCTAGAATGGGTAATGACTGTAATAATCCTCTAGTGCTCTTGCACTCCACCTTCACCTTCTGGAAAGCCTCACAATGCGTGATATATTACTTAACGGCACTCTTCATTCCTGGCCAGAATATGTTCTTTCGTAAGCCACTATACAACTTAGAAATCCTGGGATGCACTGAATACTTAGAGCAATGTGCTTCACTCAAAATGTCTTCCTGGATTTCACCGCCCTTGGGAATATAAAATCTGCCACAGAAATGAATGAGGCCGTCTTTTAGATTATATTCTTCAGTAGATCAATCTTTAATTGACTTAATCATAAGGGCCAGAGAAGCATCCATCCCGTGATCTGCCTGAATTCGATCGCGAATATCACAAACTATACTCATAGCAGTTAAGAACTCAGTATATGTCTCAGAATGATATTTATACACCAATGTGATCTCCATCTCCTCGAGCATTCGAGCTAATTCCATACTCATCAATCGAGACTCAGGGATCGACTCTGGTACTTTTCTTCTCAAAGCATCTGCTATGGAGTTTGCTTTCCTATGGTGGTAGTTCAAGGTAAACTCATAATTACACAAAAATTCAAACCACCGCCGCTGCCTAAAATTCAACTCCTTTTGGGTATGAACATACTTTAAATTCTTATGATCCGAGAAGATCTCACAGTGGATGTCATATAGATAGTGCGTCCAAACCTTTAAGGTGAACACCACTGCTCCTAACTCCAAATCATGTACCAGATAGTTGGCTTCATGCTTCTTCAGCTGTCTCGAAGCATAAGCGATCACATGCCCATACTGCATCAATACTGCTCCCATCCCTTGATAGGATGCATCAGTGTAAACCTAAAATCCTTCTTTTCCTGATGGAAGGGCTAGGATGGGTGCGGTGGTAAGTCTATTCTTCATCTCTTGAAATGTAGCTTCGCACTGGGGTGTCCACTCATATGGCACACCTTTCTTGGTCAGATCAGTGAGAGGAAGGGCTATCTTCGAGAATCCTTTCACGAACTTGTAATAGTATCTCGCAAGTCCAAGGAAACTCCGTACATTGGCCACTGACTTCAAAGGTGACCATTCCTTCACAGCATGCACCTTGGCAGGGTCCATGGCTAGTCCAGCTCCACTAATCACATGGCCCAAGAAGGCAACCTCTCAAAGCCAAAATCCACACTTGTTGAACTTAGCAAACAACGAGTGTTCTTTTAACTTCTTCAAAACCAAGGCCAAGTGCTCTACATGATCCTCCTTTGTCTTCGAATAGACCAAAATGTCATCGATGAAGATGATGAAGAAGACGTCTAAGTACGGCTCGAACACCTTGTTCATCAAACTCATGAATGTCGAAGGGGCGTTCGTGAGCCCAAACGGCATCACGCTGAACTCATATAGACCGTACCTTGAGCTAAATGTTATTTTCTATATATCCTCTTCTTGTATCCTTAACTGGTAATACCTTGAGCGCAAATCCAACTTGGAAAACCAATGTGCTCCTACTAACAGGTCGAATAACTCATCGATCCTGGGTAAGGGATAGGTGTTCTGCACCGTCAAATGGTTTAGTTCCTGATAGTCTATGCACAATATTAAGGTTCTGTCCTTCTTCTTAATAAATAGAACAGGGCTCCCCAAGGTGATGAACTGGGGCGAACAAACCTTCATTCTAATAATTCTTGCAACTGAACTCTAAACTCGGTGAGTTTCTTTGGTACCATTCTGTAAGGGGTCAAAGAGATGGGCTTAGCCCCCGATACTAACTTAATCTGAAAGTTTGCCTCTCTATGCGGGGGTAATCTTGGTAATTTCCCAGGAAACACCTCAGGGAATTCCCGCACCACCCGCACATCTTTTATACCATTTGTCATTTATTTTAGCTCGAAGCATATCATATATACCTTATCCCATTTCATACGGGCTTTTAAGGCCTGAACTGAAGACAATAACATACGGGGTATGAATTTTATACCATGGAAAATAACTTCAGAGTCTCCATGTCTCAAGGTGATTTGCTTCACCGTACAGTCAATCGTGGCAAGATGCCAATCCAACCTTGACATGCCCAGAATGAGGTCAAATTCTGGAATTCCCAACACCGTCATAGGGGTTTCAAAAAGTCTTCCTTCGATGTATACTTCCAAGTCACACTTGGCAAACGACATCATCTCGGAGCCATTTGGGAGGCATACTCTTCGTGTGATGCCGGTGAAGTATTGCACCCCTTCTAAGTCTTTAACAAAGTCCTCCGAAATAAACGAGTGAGTGGTTCCAGTATCAAATAAAGTGTAAGCTTGTTTCCCACTAACCATCACGGTGCCTAAGTATAAATTTTAAAGACTCAAAGCTAGATTCCTATCATTACTTAGGCAATTGAAGAGAAATGCTTATGACATATTAACCAAATCATGACAAACTTGAAATCACCTCCTGAGGATTCCGCTTCTGTGCCATATCCAGCGCAAACATCTACTCTCGAGCAGGTCCTGGATTCCTTCCTCGTGGTGCTCATCCTCAACCACGCACATGTCCCCATCCTCGTGGTGCTCATTCTAAACCACGCACATGTCCCCATCCTCGTAGAGCTACCGGGGGAAGCGCAGGGGGTACATCTCCACCTAGTTTTGGGGAATAGCATTGGATTGCACTAGAAGCAAACTCGTTCATGTTGCTCCCTTGGTTATAGGTACAGTTGTTGCGGTGGATGTAGTGTTGGTTGCGGAGCCGGGTACTCCATTCTAAAATTCTGGAGGAAGCGACCTCCGCCTCTATTATTTCCTCTTCCTCTGTTGTCCTGCCTTCTTTTATAACTGGGGCCTGCTTCCATTACGCCCTCGGCTGGTCTCTAACAGCTTCCCGAGTGATCCGCCTCCAGCCTTTTTGCTATATCGATGATCTCAGCCAAACTTGAATCCGCTATAAACAAAAGGGCTTGCCTCAGGGGATCTCGCAAGCCTTTATAGAATCATTTTGCATATAATCGGTCATCCAACTCGTAGGAGTGAGCAAATCTAGCGAGATGTTGAAACTCCCGCTGATATTCTATAGTTGGCTTGGATCCCTATTTCAGCTGCAGGAATATTTCTTCAAGTTCGTCTTGAGCGGTCGAGGGAATGAAGTACTCCAAGAAAGCTCCAAAAAACTCATCCTAACTAATCTCAGTGTACACTCATCCTTGGAAGGTGGAACCCATGAGGGACTTCCACCACCTCTTCGCATGCAATTCTAATACTGACAATGTCATGAGGGACTTTCACTCTCTTCCTATGCGGGAGCAGGAGATGAAGCTTTTGACTTCCTTGAGATGTCTGCCTTTAGAGCGATAGACTTCTACTTGGATGAAGACGAGCTTTTCTCTTCTTCAACTTTTCTTGAGTTTATCTGGAGTTCATATGACATAAGCTTTCCAAAGAGATTATGAGGGTCAGTCTCTGCCAGCTTACCAAACTCTCGGATTGCACAGACTTTGTTGTCCCATTCCTTAGTCAGGGATCTCAGAAATTTTTCATTCAGTTATCCATTAGTGAAGACCCAGCCATAGACTCTTAGGTCGTTGATAATCTTGAAGAAACATTCAAATGTATCAGTAATAAAGTCCTTAGGACCTTGTCTCAATGCTTCTTACTTCTGATTAAAAAGGTATATTCTATCATCCCTTACCTCTTCGGTACCTTCCATCAGGACGATAAGAGACTGCCACATTTCCTTGGCGGATTGGCAGTGAATTAGATTCTGCAACATAGAATCATCGGATGTACTTGCGATGATATTCTTGGCTTTCTTGTCTAATGAGACAAGTACAATCTAATCTTTATCAAGATCCATAAGATTCTTTAGAACTTTCTTTGTATAGTCAATGGTGGAGGCTGTCATAGGAACATAGGGTCCTTCTTCCACTATCATAAAAATTCTGGATCTACAGCTTCCATGAAGAATTTTATCCTTTCTTTCCATATAGCAATGTTAGTATTTGTGCATAAGGGAAGCTTAGCAAAATCCTTGGCTCTGTCCATGCTTGTATCCTCTAAAGATAACTAGGAGCAGATCTGTTCAAGGTGTTAACCTTTTGTTGAACAACCTACCTCTAATACCAATTGATGTATTTTGTTATCTACCTAAATCACCTAGAGGGGGTTGAATAGGTGAGTTCTGCGTCTTTTTGCGGAATAAAAACTTGAAAGAACGGAGCGCAGAAAATAAACAAATAATCCACAGAGAACACAAGATTTATAGTGCTTCCCCAACCTTGTGTACGTCCAATCTCCACCTCACCGATCTAGCAACACGCTAGACTCTGCTACTTCACTATTATCTCGGATTGAAAACCAATCCTACAACTCAGAGCAACGCCCCTACAACTCGATCCTCAAAACAGGATCTACATTCGGAAGAAAAATTTCCTACAAAACTCGGAGACAAAATCTCCTACAAGAGTTGAAATAGATTTTACAACAACAATAAAAAAAAACTTCACTTCAGATCCTAGAACTTCAGATTTCTTCCTTATTAAAAGTTAAAACTCTGTAAGAAATAGATCGAGGAATACTGTGCCAAAATCTCTGGATCTGAAAAGCTTAAGATCAACATGATCAAGAAAGAGATCTGTAGAAGTTGAATGCCTTGATCTATTGATCACTTCTTGTTCAGAATCACTAGAATCAGAGAAGAGCGGCGGCGAGAATGACGATGAAGTGCGGTGTCTTTTCCGATTTAGAATGAATAGTATGATTCAGAATTCTTGAATTCGTGTGTTAGGGTTAGTCAAATTTGATAAGACCTTTTATAGGATAAGTCTAACGGTCATAATCATAAATGACTACATACATGGACCAATAAGAATTGAGGTTAAATTTGAAATCATTTTCGTCTGGACTTAGAGAAATTTTCAGAAAAACATCTGCATTTCTCGAGTGAAGAAAAGATTACTTGAGAGCAATATCTAGTTCTCGAGAAGAGTATGTATGGTTCTCGAGAATAAGTCCTTAAGGAAAATACGGGAAATGATTTCTGGCTTCTCGAGAAAAGACTTATATTACTCGAGAACTAGATAAAGACTTCTCGAGAACTAACCTGACTTCTCGATAATAAATAGACTTCTCAAAACTTAACTTCTTCTTACTCGAGTACTGGTCTTCTGCTTTCTCGAGACAAGGCTTGGCCTTCTCGAGTAATGGCTTAGGTTACTCGAGTACAACACTTAAAAAATTTCTGAAATGATTTTTTTGAGCAAACTCAAAAAGGAGGTAAGTAGTACTCGAGTACTCCATGGCTTTCTCGAGTATTATACAAAGCCTTCTTGAGAATAGTTTCTGTTACTCGAAAACTATACTTAGCATACTCGAGAAATCATTTCAACAATACTCGAGTACAAGATGTCATTCTCGAGTAATGGACTTAGAAAAAATTTTGACTTTCTGAAAAATATTTTCTTCAAGGTGAACAGTAACTATTCTTTCTTCCATTACATTAGTACTTTGAAAATGAAGTGTGTCCCAATAGAGAGGCTACACATGAGTCAACACCATGGATCACACAATGAGGGATTACATTGTATGGTCCTGTGTTTGGTGACTCATTGTAGACTTACATTGGTATACACTTGGCAATTATGACCTGCAAGCACTCAACTTGAAAAGAGCATCAAATACAAACTTAATTCATCTTAGTTCAAGGGTGACTTCATACAAATCTAGGTTATTGTGGATACAATACCCAATAACATGAATGCCCATACAGACATATAAGCTAAGGATAAGCTTAACAGTAAAGTAACTCATCATATAAGAGTGCTCATACAAACTTATATGTCAAGTAGAAGTTTTGCCTGAGCGTCCGCAGTTATCCCCTGCTAACGTGGCATCATGACACGCATTTTCCCTTACTCTGATATACCCCTTCTTGCGGTGAAAATGTAGGTTGTGATATTGGTATCAGAGTGAATTTGGTTTGACAAGTTGGTCGAACCAGCCACCCATTGTAGATTTGATTTCCTTCGTTCATTTACATATACACACTGATGTGTCATCAGTACGTCTTAGCCGAAGCATAGTCATTACACTCATAGCATGACAAGAAGTATACTGGGTATATTATGTAGTATGGGATTCATAATATGTGTTTATATATGGATCCACCATAGGTGGCAACTTGTGACGGTTATGTAGTATGGGATACATAACCACCATTACATGGGTGCCCATTAGCACATTTTCTTTTCTCATTGCATGCAATGTTATGTGATATGGGATGCATAACATTTCATGTGTACGCCACTCATAGCATGCATTAAGGACTTTTTAGAATGCATAGCACTGCATACATAGCATATCATCGCATAAGCACGCGTGCTAAGTTAAGGTTTACATGATGACACATGTACACGCATGATTTTAAATAAGAATAAAAGAATCCATGCATTCATATCATAGACACATGAGCCAAAAGTATGAGAGGATATCATCCTAATAGGACATGGAATCATTTATAAAATCCCAGAGCAAGTTTGCAACATAAGCAAGTGTCTTTTAAGTATGGTCTAAACTAAGTTATGTGGCCTAGTCATAATCTAGGATTTTGATGAGTTTGTCATTGCCTTTTAGAAATGTCGCCAAAGCATCCCGCAATGAGGTCAACTCCCCAGTCGGAGGGTGATTCGTCAGGTGCGCAGAGCGATGCATTGATCGAGAGTCTGCGTTAGAGCAATGAGGCTCTATCGAGACAATTAGTTGTGATGCAATCGCAGATTCAGTCTTTATTTTTGCTGCTCCTGCGCAGCAACCCTTAGTGTAAGATCTTACCATGGATCAAGCCGTACTCGGGTATCCTGCTCCTCTGGTGCCCCCGGTGATGCTACCACCAGAGATAAATTTTATCTCGTACTTTCAGCGATTGGGACCTCCCACTTACGATGGGAGAGCTGACTTTATGGTTTTGGATGATTGGATCATTATTATCGAGGAGATGTTCTCGTATTTAGGGATTGTAGAAGCCCAGAAGGTAATGATTGCAGCCTATCAGCTAAAAGGCTTGGCAAAGAGTTTGTGGATTCGGGAAAAGGAGAGCCTAAATGAAGGATTCTCGTGGGAATCTTTTAAGAAGATGCTGCTAAAAAGTTTCTACCCTTAGTCGAGCAGGACCGCCTGATGAACAATTTCCTACATCTGAAGTAGAGATAGCTCACGGTGAGCGAATATGAGATTGAATTTAGTAAGTTGAGCAGATTTGCTCCTGATTTGGTAGCTTCAAAAGAGGGAAGAGTGAAACATTTCTTTGGAGGACTAAGAAGCGATGTCCAGCAGTGGGCATGCGTTTATAGAGTTGAAAGTTATGCTGAGGCAGTGGAAGCAACTATAAAGGTCGAGGCGATTGGAAACATGAAGAACCGAGGTGCTGCAGAGAGAAAAGAGAAGAGAAAGGGTATTGAGTATGGAAGCTCTAGGGCATCTGGCCCTTCTTCGAAGAAGAAAAGTGGAGAGATATATAGCTTCTGTTGTCAGTCTTACCACCCTTACAAAAGGTGTTTCAAAAGGACTGCCACTCTGAAGCAGCAGCAGGTGCTCGCCATCCAAGGTGAACCCAAATTAGATCTGATGTGTACCTTCTGTTCAAGAAAGGGTCCTGACGTGAGTTGTTGCTGATCGAAGGATAAGGCTTGCTTCCAGTGCGGGCAAAAGGGGCACCTGAAGTCTTCATGCCCGCAGGCTCAGTCCCCACTGCAGCCTGCTCCACTCCGAGCTCTGTCGTCACCATTAAATCAGTACAAAGGGAAAGGAAAGCGAAATGTGGAGACCAGAGAGGAAGCTCAGACCTCTACCCAAGTGATATCAGGTTAGATTCTATTTTAATTTTTACTCTCCTTTGGTTGCCCTAGTTTTTTTCGTTCGTTTAGTTATGTTTGCTACAGTTTTACGGGAGTTTAAGGTGAAGAATAGGTGGGCACGCGTTCTTTTCGATTCGGGTGCTACCCATTCCTTTATGGTGCGGAGTTTCGTAGATAAACATCGTTTGAACCTAGATCAATTAGGAGATTCCTTCAACATTAAGTTTCCCTTCGGAGACCTGGTAATATCAAATCAAGGAGTTTTGAGATGCACCATTTGTCTGGGTGATTTCCAAGCCTTTACGGATCTTATGGTGTTGGATTTGGCGGATTTCGACGTGATTTTGGGCATGGACTGGTTGTCCAAGTATGATGTGGTAATCCAGTGCAAGGCAAAGCGACTGGACTTCAAGATGGACAACGGCCAACCTATGAGTGACTATGGTTTTCAGGGCAAGGGTTCCCTTCTTATTTTTGCGGTACGTGCTTGTCGAGCTATAGAGTCTGGTTATGAGGCATATCTTGTTTCTATTTCTGCTCTGGAAATAGCTTTTGTTACACCACGTCTTGAGGATATCTCGTTGATGCAAGATTTTCTAGATTTCTTTCCTAACAGTATTCCAAGACTTCCTCCTGAGAGAGAGGTGGAGTTTGTGATAAACCTCAAGCCAGGTACTCGTCCCATTGTTAAGGCATCGTACAGTATGGCTCCGCGAGAGTTAGAAGAGTTGCGCACTCAGCTGGAAGAGTAGTTGCAATGTGGTTTTATTAGGCCGAGTTCTTCTCCGTGGGGTGCTCATGTTTTGTTTGTAAAGAAGAAAGACTGTTCCATGAGGCTCTGCATAGATTACCGAGAGCTAAATAAGGTAACCATCAAGAACAGATATCTGTTGCCTCGGATTGATGATCTATTTGATCAGTTATGGGGATGCACTGTATTTTCGAAGATTGACCTTCTTTCAGGCTACCACCAGTTGAGGGTCCGTGAGGTTGATATACCACGGGCGGCTTTTCGTTCTCGACACGGGCATTTTGAGTTCTTGGTGATGTCCTTTTGTTTGACAAATGCCCCATCTGCTTTTATGTACTTAATGAATAGAGTGTTCAATGATTTCTTGGACCATTTCGTGGTCGTGTTCATAGATGACATTCTCGTGTATTCTTGTAGTATTGAGGAGCATGCTCAACACTTGCGCTTAGTTTTGTCAACCTTAGGGAGCACAAACTCTATGCCAAGCTGAGTAAGTGAGAATTTGGGTTACCCCAAGGGTCCTTTCTATGCCATGTTGTAGGAAAGGACGGTATTTCCTTAGACCCAACCAAGATTTATGATGTGATGGAATGGAAGAGACCTTCCACACCTAAGGAGATTAGGAGCTTATTAGGTCTGGCCGGCTATTATAGAAGATTCGTAGAAGGGTTCTCTGTGTTGTCTGCACCTCTAACTAGACTTACTCAGAAAACACTATATTGATTTGGAGCGATAAGTGTGAAGAAGCTTTTCAAGAATTGAAGAAGAGATTGTGTACTACCCCAGTTTTGACCTTGCTTACTGAAGGAGTTGAGTACGTTGTGTATGAGGATGCATCATACATTGGACTTGGCTGTGTCTGGATGCAAGAAGGAAAGGTGATCGTGTACAGATCAAGACAACTAAATATTCATGAAAGGAACTATCATACGTATGATTTGGAGTTTGTTGTTGTGATTTATGCGCTGAAACTTTGGAGACATTTATTGTATGGCGCATTGTGCAAGATTTACAGAGACCATAAGTTTGAAGTACGTCTTCACTCAAAAGGAGTTAAATCTACGCCAGCGTAGGTGGTTAGAATATGTGGCCGATTATGAAGTGGAGATTCTTTATCATCCGGGAAAGGCTAATGTAGTAGTCGATGCTTTGAGTAGGAAGACTGTCAAAATCTTCAATCTATCTATACAGTCCTTGGTAGAAGAATTCTAATTGATAGACAATGAAGTTGGGAGTAGTACTGTGCCTGCTAGTTTGGAAGAAGAAGAGCCCTCTTGGATTTCCCTTGCTAGAGCACACTAGAAGGATGATCCAGATTTGTTGCATCTCCGAAATAGAACTAAGAAGGGAGAGCTACCTGATTTATCTTTGGACGAGTTAGATACTCTGAAATATCGGGGTAGATTTTGTATCCCCGCTTTTGGTGATATTTGGGTTAAAATTTGTAATGAAGCTTATGGTTCCATTGTTGCCTACCATCCTAGTTCCACCAAAATGTATAAGGATCTGTAGAAAATCATTTGGTGGTCGGGAATGAAGAATGATATAGCAAAGTTTGTGTCGGAATGTTACATGTGTCAGCGTGTTAAGGCAGGCCATAGAAGGCCTAATGGTAAACTGACACCGCTTGATATTCCAAGTTAGAAGTGGGAAAGTATTTTGATGAATCTCTTCACCGGCTTACCAAAATCTCCCTGTGGGCACGATTCTGTTTGGTTAATAGTTGATAGATTGACTAAGTGTGCTCACTTTGTGTCATTTAAGATTGGGTATTCTATGAAGAAGATAGTTGAGTTATACCTTGATGAAGTCATCAGGTTACATGGAGTGCCTATTAGCATTGTATCGAATCGAGATTCCTGATTTATGTCTTATTTTTAAAAGATCTTACAAGAGGGGTTGGGTACCAATTTAAGGTATTCTACTGCCTATCATCAGTAGAAAAATGGTCAGACGAAAAGGTTAAATCAGATCATGGAAGATATGATCAGGTGTTATATATTGGATTATGGTGGTGCTTGGGTTGAATGCCTCAGACTCATGGAATTTGAATAAAATAATAGTTATCAAGAGTCTACATATGACCCCATTTGAGGACTTGTATAGAAGGCATTGTAGGACTCCTTTGTTTTGGGCTGAAGTTGGTGAGAGACCGTTGCTAAGCCCTGAAGCCCTTGAAGAGATGATTATGTCGTGACTGATATTCGAGAGAAGCTCTATATAGCGAAAGAGCATTATGTGAAATATGCTAATCGACGAAGGGTCGATCTAGAGTTCGTCGCTAGGGACTTGGTTTTTCTGAAAGTGTCTCCGATGCCAGGTGTTAAAAGGTTTGGAAGGAACCACAAGTTAGACCTTGGCATGTCAGACCTTTTCAAATTCTTGAGCACATCGGAGTGTCAGCTTATAGATTGGATTTGTCTGCTACCTTCCCTGGTTTCCATGATGTGTTCCATGTGAGCCAGTTGTGGAAGTGTGTTCATAGTGATTGTCAAGTCCTTGACTCGGTACCTCAGATTCAGCCCAACCTTTCGTATGTGGAAGAACCTGTCCGTGTTTTAGAATCTCAAGATCGAGTGTTGCGAAGAAAGACCAACCCCATGGTCAAGGTTCTTTGGAGAAATTAAGACGTCGAGAGCGCGATGTGGGAATTGGAGTCGGTGATGAGGGAATTTCATCTGCACCTCTTCCCTTAGTTTCTGGTATGTCTCCATGCTTTTGGTAGTGTTTGATTTTCTCATTTTTATTTGATTCTGGAGTTGTGTTAAGTTTCAGTACGAAACTTCCTTTTAGGGGGAGTGACTGTAACGCCCTCGATTTTCTGATAATATTATTTGATTTGGTATCATCATATTTATGACTTCAAGGCATTACTTTTTACGTTATGTGGACGGCGCTGTAGTGTTAGCGCGTTTTTTGCATCCATTGGGTCTGTTTGACCAGATTTTGGGATTTTGATTGAATGTTTTCCTCGATTGAAAAGGATGAAGTTTTGAGGTTTTATACTTGTCCAGTTTTATTGCAATCGGAGCATTTTGGGCCCTTGCGCATGTTTGGATCTTTGTGATGATTTTTACTTGTGTAAGAATTTGATGATAGTGTCTCAAGAATGGTGCGTCAGATTATAGGGTTATTATCACTATTAAATTCGTTTAATTCGGCTCACGTTTGGGCTTCCGTTTTGATCTCGTATTTTCCTTGTGCAAACCCTTTGAATATGATTATTACTATATTATTAAAGCCTTATACCTGTTTTGATTCTCGGGAAGCCCTCTTTAAGGGTAGGTTTTCATCGAGCGGAGACGGGAGTTGATTTTTCTGGGTGTTTTCTGGACTTTGACAGTGTAGAGCTGAGGTCGACGATCGTCGAGCTGAACTCGACGAAATTTGAATGGGAGGCGCCATCTGGGTTTGTCTTAGCATCGAGCGGAGCTCAACGAAGCGTCGAGCGGGCTTTTTCCTTGTGTGTTCGACGAACTTCGACCGGAAATCATCGAACGGGTTTTTGGGTTCGACAAACTTCGATGAGAATTTGTCGAACGAAGTTGTTCTTCCCTCTTGTTCTTGAGAAGTCCTGCAGTTCTCGAGAAATCCACCCTTGCTGTTCTCGAGAGGAATCTTCTTATTCTTGGGAGAGGTGGTCTAGTACTCGAGTAGTCCTGAGTTGTTCTCGAGTAATACTTACCCATTACTCGAGAAGTCTTTTAAATTTCTCGAGAAGCTCTCGAGAAATTTTCCTCTTGTTCTTGAGAAAACGATGGTTGTTCTTGAGATGTCCAGTAGTCTTTTCTCGAGATATTCCCTTCTAGTACTTGAGAAGTATGTTTTTGTTCTCAAGAAGGTTTGTTCTACTAGAGAACTGTCCTTCTAGTTCTCAAGAAGTTTTGCAATAATCGAGAAGCCATGTTGTTCTCGAGAAGTTCATTTATACACTCGAGAAATCTTCTTTCCACTCGAGAAATCCCAAACCCTAAACTCAAGAAGTCTTTTTTGGTTCTCGAGAAGTTTGGTTCGGCCGATCTCGGTTCGTTTTCTTAAGTTCAGTTATTCTAAATTACACCTAGTATATATATACCCTTCTTCTTCTTCCTCCATCTTTTGGACCGAATTTCTTGTTCATCTCCTGAACCAGAGAAGCGTGAACGAGTGAGAGAAAGTTTTTTCGTGATTCTTCCGATGGCCGCCGACGGTGCTCCGGTGCTCAAAATATTCAACCGATCATAGATCCGAAAATATCTTAGCGAGAGCTTCGTCATCGTGGTAAAATCTTCCCCATTTCTTGAGTTTTTCTCGTTATGGTTTTAGGCCCTAACCTCTATTTCGGCTATTTTTTGTTAGATTTTGACTTCCCTCATCTTCCTTAGCCCCGATCTTCAACAAGGAGCGATTTGGAGAGTTTTTCCGGCAAAATCAAGGCGTGGTTTTCCTTTTCCCCGCTCCCTTCCAATCTTGATGATAACTATTAACCTCATTTCCTTTAATCTTTTTGCACTATTATCATTTCGATTTGTAGATATATTTAATCTTCTTTTGAAATCCACTTGGATTATTAGCTTTGATATGATGATTTAACCTTGTAGCATTGTAGTGGTTGATGGAAATTTTAAATTGTTGGCTTTAATCGTTCCTAACTATTATGTAGGATGTGTTAAGAGTTATTTAGGACTGTGAAATCTTTCCTAAGATTAATCAACCGTTTCTTAAATCTATAAATGTCTAGTAGAATCCGATGTGCCAAGTCTTGAGATATATCATGATTCTCTTATTTGCGGGAGTTAGTGGGCGTATCCACCTCCGAAATGTTTTGAGACTTATTAGTACCTTGTGGAACTCTACCAAATGTTTGGGCGTCTACGGTGAATGGTGGAGTGTATAAGTCTCCCCGCAGTTAGACGGATATTATATCTGTGAGGGTGTGTCCAGATGAGTGACCAACTCGCTCGTATTTTGGGTAGAGTTGACCACATGTAGCTAATAGGGTTGTTGTGATATTCTTTCTTATGAATTAATCATGCTCTCCACCTTTTTAGCCTTGTGCATCTGGTGTATTTTGATGTGCGTGACGATTCACGTAATTTTTATTTTCTGATTCTTTTGTACCTTACTTCTGCACTTTACTTCAGTACTTTTTTTCTTGGGTTGGTACCCCTTTTGACCTTTTTTACTTTTTTTGGCTTACTTTTCTACCACCGCTTATACCTTCTTGCTGAGGTATTCTGTGTTTGAAATGCCTCAGGTCCGGAGCATTAGCAGGTAGTGGAGTTGGTTTTTGGGAGTTATTGGGCAGCAGTGTTGGTTGTGGTTTTCACCTCACCATTGTGAGGTAGTTTGTTGTTTCAGTTTGCTTTACTTAGTTCAGACATACTTTTGTTTTATATGGGTTCGTGTCAGATTGTTGACGCCCAAAGGGTTGTTGATTTTGGATACTTGCTAGTTACTAGCTGTTTTCCTTGTCATGAATTGGATTACTTGCTCTCTGGGATGATTTATGCTAGAAATGCATGTTAGGTATTTTCAAGTATAAAATCTACTATTATTACTTATGCATTGCATATTTTTAAACTTTAACTCATTATATTTAGCAGCCGTAAAAGCTATTTTTATTACTATTATAAACATAGAGTCTTACATACCATGAGTTATTCCCTAGAGAATGCTTGCACTAATATAGGAAGTGGAATCTCTTAAATGAAGTATTTTTTTGCAGCGTATAAACTACTTTGCTTTCGTGGACTTGATGAGCCACCAAGCCAAGGGATACGGTTAAATGCTTAACTTAAATTTGATTTTCTCTAAATCACTTAAAGATCTCTCTTTTGTGTCAAGTAGGAGTTTTTCCTGAGCGTCCGCAGTTATCCCCTGCTGACGTGGCATCATGACGTGCATTTTCCCTTACTCTGATATACCCCATCTTGCGGTGAAAATGCGGGTTGTGATAGGCTCCATCACCATACTTTCTTCTTTTAGGGATTTGTACATCAGGAGGTGCTTGAGAAGGCACATCAATATGTTCAGATTCCCATACTTGAGCATAGCTTTCTGGAGGAGGAGCATCAGAACCTTCTGGTCTTGGAGAGAATGATGGCTGCTGGACAGGAGGATGCTGAGCAGTTGGATTAATATGATGTGGAATAACATTTAGATCAACTTGAAAAACAAGAAATATCTGGTTATGTTTCCAAACTGCTGTATCATAAGTGTGAAACTTGACACCATCAATCTGATTCTGAACATCAGCATGTATCTCAGTCAGCTTTCCTTCCCAAAGGGTTTTCATGTTATTATTAGATTTTTCTAAATATTCCTTGACTAAACTCTCCCCCTTTCTGACTTCTAGAGATAGGGTGGTTATGGCTTCCTCTTTGAATTTTCCAACCTCTTCACAGGTCTTGAAGTTATGACCTTCAGCATTCTTTTCCAATAGAATCTGATTATTTGCCAAAGTTACTGATTGATCCATCACCTAACCAATGCTGGTAATGGTGTGATCTAGAGCTTTCCCACCTATTTTGAACATGTGTTTCAGCTCATCAGTTTTGTGCTAAATCTCAGCAAATCCTCTGCTCATTTCTTTCTCGAGAGCAGTGACTTTATCTGTGATGGCCTTGAGAGACTGATCAAAATACTCTCTTTACTGTTTTAGCATGAATTCAATCTTACCAAGAATGGTATTATCAGGAGTTTCTAGAGCTGGAACTGGAGGAGGAGGTACTATTGGAGTTGTCCAGGGAAGTATTTCTTCAATGATAACTGAGCTCTGGGCTCTGGTGGTATGAATCATGACATCTCCTTCCACTCCAAGAATAGTAGGAAGGGAGAAGTCTAGGCTTTTGAGGGGAGCTTCATATGGTTCGGGAGTTGCTTCTTTTCATCAGAAATTAAAACTTGCTCTTCTTCATGCACATCTTCAGTAAAAGACTGAGGGTAAGGGGATCCTGGTTGAGAATGATGGTCTGATGGAGATGGTTCTGGTTCAGGGGATTTCTCTGCATGTAGATAGGAAAGAGATTCTTTGGAATTGAGTTCCCCTATCATTCTGTGGATATCATCTTCTGTAGATAGAACTTGTTCTTCTACTTATGCATCAGTAAAAATTTCATCATCAGGTAGATCAACATCTATAAGACCTAAGTCCTCTGGTTGGGTAGAAATGTTCTCAGCAGCAGCAGATGGAGTGATATCTGGAGGAAGATCAGAATGACTTACCTCTGGTACTATAGGAGCAGGCTCCCCCTCATCAACTACACCTGAAGTGCCAGCCACTTGATGTAAAGGGGAAGATGGGGTCCTGTCCTCATCCTCATGGAAATCATGGTCTTTTGTAGCTTGAGCAGGGTTTTGAAGTTTGAGCTCCCATCTTTGAATAAAGGAGATGGAGACTTTCTTCATGTGATGTAGAGTAATACCTTTAGATAGATCAAAAACTTCTGGGTTGAGTTCATGAAGGATAAGAGAGACAATCCTGCCAAAATTTGGTTTCTTGATGTTGTCCTTGATTTTATCAAAAATCATCATGCCCCACTGAAACTTCTTCCTACATATCACTGCTGTAATCATATCAAAGAAGTCATTTGTAATGAAACTAATTGAACTGGTGCGGCATAGAAGGATTTTTCCAAGTATGTCTACAAGGAGCTTTCTCTCTGTATTTAGATCAGGCCAGCGAATGGTGCATACACAAGCAGAGACACCATAAAAACTGCATGCCCGATCGTAATCATCAATAGTTAGGCCATCTTCTTCATCAATGATGGGCAACCGAAGTATCTTTGAGACTATTGGAGTAGTTAGCTTAAACTTGATTCCACGAACCTTGGACTTGAGAATCTTGCCATTCCTCTTCAATTTGGCATTCTGGAAAGGTTCTTCAACATCTGGAAGTAAAATTTTGCACGGGTGTTCCAAAACAAATGTAAGTTCGGCGGTTTCCAATAACAGTAGAATGTTGCGGAAATCATCTGGAGCAACCTGATTGCCATTATCCAAGAGGAAAGATAGATAAGACATTATCTAATGCGGGAATCATCTAGCCTAAGGTACTTGATGCGGAAGTCATACTATTTCTTCTTGTTCAAGAACTTATTAAACCACCTTGAGAGAAGATAAAACTCTCCTTCAGATAGCTCTGAGCCCGAGGTACTTGACTCTGAAGATTCTTCTTCACTCTCTTCCTATGCGAGAGCAGGAGATGCAGCTTTTGAATTCCTTGAGATGACTGATGCGTGGAATTACGGCAAGCGCACCAGTCGCACAAGTAATAAAGTTTGGGAATAAATCCCCGAGTGTCGGTCTCTTGAGGAACACAGTAAGGGATGAGTTAATGTCGAGGAGGACTTGAGATTGAAGTCCTCGGGGCGAAGGTAACGATGGGGGTTTTGATGGTTGTGGAAAATAAAGTAAAAATCTAACAACTAGTCCTATGCAACGCCGCTATGCGATGCTTCGCCAGGCGGGATGGAAGACTAGTCGGGCCGCAATGCACCGAATCGCTAGGCGGATGGGCGAGTAGGAAAGCATATGAGGTGGAGAGAACGGCGGAAATCCTACTATGCAGGCCGATATGCACTGCTTCGCCAGGCGGGATGGAAACTACACGGGCCGCTATGCACCGAATCGCTTGGCGGATGGAAGAGTAGGCTAGCGGATGAGGTGGTTAGAACGGCGGAATGAGGGTCGTGTGCACCTCTTCGCAACGCACGCCACTAGCAATTGCTAGTATGGCAAGGGTGGATGGATGGAGGATGGAATATAGCGCACCTCAAGCAATAATAACAAAATCACAATAACTCACATAGACATGAATAAGTGAAAATGCTAATCAATAAAAATACTTCATCAATATAAAGAGTTAAGCTAAGCTATCAAATACAAGAGGAAGAGGTGTGCGAATCGACCGGATCCGAAGCCTTATTGAGGGTTCACGGTTGGAATCCCGGGTTGTCAATCCAAGTCCAAGCTCGGTCCTCAACTGCGTCCGGGGTAGAGGAGGCTGTCACTCACTCCCAATGGACCCGTCTTCTTCGTTGAAATGACCCGTAGATTACGGCTCCAGCTCCTCCTAACTTGATGGAGAAAGCTAGGTCAAAACTCCGCTTGAAGCTCTAGGATGAAGGAGGAGGCCGAGAGGATGCTCCGGCGTTGATTTGGCGTTGAAAGCTTGCCCGGAGACCCTCCCTAAGGTGGAGGATGAAGGGGGACGGAGGAAACCCTCGTCCGAGACGAAGAACGGCGGAAAAATCGCGGATCTGGATCGATCTCCCGAATAGGGCGAAACCTGCGCTATTTATAGAAAACAGAATTTAAACAGCGCGCACGATCACTGGCGCACGACCAGTGGTCGTGCGCGATATAGTCAGTGATCGTGCGATATGGAGGCAGAAAAGTGGAAAAAGATATAATGACTGTGCACGACCGGCAGCGCACGAGCAGTGATCGTGCGCGGTATGGCTGGTGATCGTGCGATATGCCGGGACAGAACTTTCACAGGAGAGGTCATGACTGCGCACGACCGATGATCGTGCGCCAAAGAGGTCGATGGTCGTGCGTGGGTAAAAACGCACGACCATTGACTCCTTTGCCAAAAATGGGGAAAGTCCGATGCCGGACGCCCACACGATCCCAGAACCTGCAGGAAAACTGGACGGGATGTCGATCATGGCAGTCACAGACATAAATAATATGCAAGCCAAAAGGGAAATACACACACACACAGAAATAGGCTAGAAGAGTGCACAAGACGTGGAAAACCGTAGCGAACCAAAAGGAATGCAAATGACGCAAAACGGTGTGCAAAGACAAGAAAATAAGCCTAGATGAGTCCGAAAATAGGTATATAAAGAGGACTCATCACACCCCCAGACTTAACCATTTGCGCGTCCCGAGCAAACAAAACCTAAGCAGACGGGGAAAATGAACTAGCTAACAAAGAAATTGCAAAACGGAGTACCATGCGAAGTCGCATGCTTGCGTGCATAAAAATAAAGTAGAGGAAATTTTAAAGTATACAAAATATTTTATATTTTTCACAATGCGTAGCAAAAATTTATTATTACTCAAAAGTGGAATCACGGTGAATCATCCGGTCCTACGCAGGAAGAAAGTAGACAGGCCACTAAGGTGAGCATTGCCGAAGACCAGGGCTCAAGATTACCCCCAAAGGAATCCACCAATGTCGGAAACCATAAGCTTGCCCGATCGCACTCTCTCCACGGCACTAGTCAACTCAAGCGCAAGTCCGTAGGACTTCGGGTAATAATGGGGCTTGGGTTACGGTGAGGAAAACAAGGATAAACATGAAGGGTATGCACCTAACCCAAATGAGCTAACGTACAAAACTTGCACCCGCTGCCCACAAAATAAACACGGGTGCACCACACCCCCAGACTTAACTTTTACTAAATGGGTGTGTGCACCGCCTACTCCAAATCCAAATCATCTCAAATAAAGATTTTCAATCAAACTTTTTCTTTCTCTTTTTCTTTTCTCTTTTTCTCTTTTTTAAATATTTTTCTTTTAAATATTTTCTTTTTCTTTTTACAAAATCAGCACATTTTTCTTTTGGGCACAACCACATATCACAAATACGAATCACCACATCACAACCCAACATAAAATGTAAACTACTAAAGCTCGAATTGGGTGTGCGACTAGGATCAGCTATGAGGCTTTGGCGAATATAGTGGAGCTGAATCAAAAGGAAGGGTAGGCACAAAGGGGCTAGCAAGGGCGATGTTAGGAATGGGTACAAAGCTCAACCGGGCCAAAAGGTGGCCTACATCATGCTCACGCTAGACTAACCATGTATCAATGCTTCAAGAATAGCTTGGGGCAAGTTCTTAGCAACCGAGAAAGATAATCCTTCCTCCCAACTCAAGCAATACGAGTCTAGTGGCGGCTACACACATTCCTACGCTACCGTTTGATTCACACCGGATTTACCAACTTTTGAGTAGAATAAGAAATATGTACGCAAATAGAAAAATATAAAACTATAAGCATACAGAAAAATTAAATCTACACAAATTTCTATACAAAACGAGAGCAGTTGACGAGAAACACACCAAGGCCAACATTTTACTCCGTCGCACAATCCTAAACTAGCACAGAAATTTTCCAAATCTAACAAAGATACAAGTTTAACTCGTGGCACGCTAACAGCTAAGCGCGCGCTCATGTGGGTGCAGTGGTGTGCGAGAAATGAACTAAACAAAACAATAACTATAAAAGCTTCTAGTATGCACATGAAGGGTGCGCGTGCAAAAGGTAAACATGCTCTCCCCCAGACTTAAACTAAACAACACATCAAATGATAGAGAAATTAAAATCAGAATGAGCTAAGGGAAGAGGTTACCCAATGCTCAGCTAGTGAGCATACCAGAAGACGCGTGAAAACTAGAAGCAGGCCCGCCATACGAAGAATCACAACCCCGCCAATGCGTAGTTTCCATGAATACCTGCAGGGGTGAGCTCCGCAAAAACAAAAGAAAAATATACAAAAAGAAATACTAAAACTAAAACGAGACATGAAAAATAAAATGCAGAAAAAAAAATAAGATAACTACTGGGGTTACTGTCATCCCAGCACGACTTATTAAATTCTATACAGTTCTAGCTAATGGGCCTATGAAAAGAAAAATGTACAGGTAACTGTCCTAATATCCGTGTCGGTAACGGGTACCAATACGGTGATAAAACAGTTACCCCTCTACCTAGATAATAATACCTGAAAAGCTCAGGTAGAGGAAGCAGGAAATAAGATGAGGAGGCGACCTGGTCCTCGCTCATCTTATCACAAAAAGAATCCTTGCCTAGAAAGGTATCGTCCACCACAAGCTCGTTGGGGGCGAAGGTGAAGGTAGAGGCTTCAACTGCAAAAGGAGTAGGAAACTCCTCATGCAAGCTGGGGCACTCGCCGACAACCTGAGCACAAGGCTCAATGTCAACCCAACTCACCTGCAGGGAGTCAACCCGCACAGGCGCAGAAGGAGAAGGGGGGTCAAGGAATAAAGGAGAAGAAAAACTAAAAGAAGCGGAAATAGGGAGAGTGATCCCGGAATCACTCTCAGCAGGATCCAAGCATAGATCACTGTCGGTGTCATGTGAGTCATGGCAAGGGGAAGCTGAGACTATGAGGTCCTCGATGGTGATTTGGACCTCCTCAACCAATAAGGAAGTGGGAACTTCCTCATCAGCAAGGATCTCCTCATCAACACACCTCGGTGCGTCACTGTGTTCCAAGACATAATATTCTCCATTGACGAGAATAATGTCCTCGTCACACCATGGCGCATCCTCATATTCCCAATCTCCAAAGGGCACAACATCATCAACCAACTCACTAAAAAGAGGAGTAGATGATTCTTGCAAAGAAAGCGGAGGAACAACAACATCAGAGATAATATGCGCAGGTTCCTCCGGGGGTGAATCAAAAATAGGGGAAGAAGGCACAAGGAGAGAAGGTGCCGCAATGTCTTCACATCGATCAGTAGAAAGTCTGATAGGTGTATCCACAGCAGTCCCCCATTGACAAAGTGGTACTACGGATACATCATCAGAAACAGAAGGAGCGGCCATTTGAGCGGTGGATGAGACGATCCGGATATCCGGTTCATCATCCGCCTCCATCTGGCGCTGAAATTCTGCGCAATCTTTCAACACATGGTCGGTGCTACGACAACACAAACACCGTTTTCCATTACTCCTCGGTCCAGGTGGAGCCGGAGAGGAATATGAAAAAGGTGAAGGCGGAGAAGAGTAGTGACCATAAGACTGGGGTACGGTGTATGAAGTACCATAAGACAACGGTGCTCCATACACTGAACCACGAGAATTATGCTCCCATTCTTCAGTGGGGCACTCATCACTATTATGCCTATAATCCCCGCACCAACGACAACGAATATTTGCATAAGAATACATGGTGCAGCAAGAAAGAATTCACCACAAGAATTTTCTAAGCAAAAATTAAATACTCGCAAGCAAATAAAGAGTGGAACAGCCTGCTATAGCAAAATAAAAACTAGAAAGGGAATAAAATAAAATAAAAAAAATAACAACTAAAAACCAAAACAAAAATAAAACATGAAATATACAAATGGAAAGGGCATCTATCTCAAATCTTCCTCTCCAAAAAACTCAAACGACTGTGTTCCCCGGCAACGGCGCCAAAAACTTGATGCGTGGAATTACGGCAAGCGCACCGGTCGCACAAGTAATAAAGTTTGGGAATAAATCCCCGAGTGTCGGTCTCTTGAGGAACACAGTAAGGGATGAGTTAATGTCGAGGAGGACTTGAGATTGAAGTCCTCGGGGCGAAGGTAACGATGGGGGTTTTGATGGTTGTGGAAAATAAAGTAAAAATCTAACAACTACTCCTATGCAACGCCGCTATGCGATGCTTCGCCAGGCGGGATGGAAGACTAGTCGGGCCGCAATGCACCGAATCGCTAGGCGGATGGGCGAGTAGGCAAGCATATGAGGTGGAGAGAACGGCGGAAATCCTACTATGCAGGCCGCTATGCACTGCTTCGCTAGGCGGGATGGAAACTACACGGGCCGCTATGCACCGAATCGCTTGGCGGATGGAAGAGTAGGCTAGCGGATGAGGTGGTTAGAACGGCGGAATGAGGGTCGTGTGCACCTCTTCGCAACGCACGCCACTAGCAATTGCTAGTGCGGCAAGGGTGGATGGATGGAGGATGGAATATAGCGCACCTCAAGCAATAATAATAAAATCACAATAACTCACATAGACATGAATAAGTGAAAATGTTAATCAATAAAAATACTTCATCAATACAAAGAGTTAAGCTAAGCTATCAAATACAAGAGGAAGAGGTGTGCGAATCGACCGGATCCGAAGCCTTATTGAGGGTTCACGGTTGGAATCCCGGGTTGTCAATCCGAGTCCAAGCTCAGTCCTCAACTGCGTCCGGGGTAGAGGAGGCTGTCACTCACTCCCAATGGACCCGTCTTCTTCGTTGAAATGACCCGTAGATTACGGCTCCAGCTCCTCCTAACTTGATGGAGAAAGCTAGGTCAAAACTCCGCTTGAAGCTCTAGGATGAAGGAGGAGGCCGAGAGGATGCTCCGGCGTTGATTTGGCGTTGAAAGCTTGCCCGGAGACCCTCCCTAAGGTGGAGGATGAAGGGGGACGGAGGAAACCCTCGTCCGAGATGAAGAACGGCGGAAAAATCGCGGATCTGGATCGATCTCCCGAATAGGGCGAAACCTGCGCTATTTATAGAAAACAGAATTTAAACAGCGCGTACGATCACTGGCGCACGACCAGTGGTCGTGCGCGATATAGTCAGTGATCGTGCGATATGGAGGCAGAAAGGTGGAAAAAGATATAATGACTGCGCACGACCGGCAGCGCACGAGCAGTGATCGTGCGCGGTATGGCTGGTGATCGTGCGATATGCCTGGACAGAACTTTCACAGGAGAGGTCATGACTGCGCACGACTGATGATCGTGCGCCAAAGAGGTCGATGGTCGTGCGTGGGTAAAAACGCACGACCATTGACTCCTTTGCCAAAAATGGGGAAAGTCCGATGCCGGACGCCCACACGATCCCAGAACCTGCAGGAAAACTGGACGGGATGTCGATCATGGCAGTCACAGACATAAATAATATGCAAGCAAAAAGGGAAATACACACACACACAGAAATAGGCTAGAAGAGTGCACAAGACGTGGAAAACCGTAGCGAACCAAAAGGAATGCAAATGACGCAAAACGGTGTGCAAAGACAAGAAAATAAGCCTAGATGAGTCCGAAAATAGGTATATAAAGAGGACTCATCAATGACTGCCTTTAGAGCGACAGACTTCTCCTTGGATGAAGACCGGCTTTTCTCTTTTCCCGCTTTTCTTGAGTTTATCTGGAGTTCATATGACATAAGCTTTCCAAAGAGATTATGAGGGTCAGTCTCTGCCAGCTTACCAAACTCCCGGATTGCACAGACTTTTTTGTCTCATTCCTTAGTTAGGGATCTCAGAAATTTGTCATTCAGTTATCTATTAGAGAAGACCTGGCCATAGACTCTTAGGTCATTGATAATCTTGAAGAACCTTTCAAATGTATCAACAATAGAGTCCTTGGGACCTTATCTCAATGCTTAATACTTCTGATTCAAAAGGTATCTTCTATCATCCCTTACCTCTTCGGTACCTTCCATCAGGACGATAAGAGACTGCCACATTTCCTTGGCGGATTGGCAGTGAATTAGATTCTGCAACATAGAATCATCGGCTACACTTGCAATGATATTCTTGGCTTTCTTGTCTAATGAGACAAGTACAATCTCATCTTTGTCAAGATCCATAAGCTTCTTTAGAACTTTCTTTATAGAGTCAATGGTGGAGACTGTCATAGGAACATAGGGTCCTTCTTCCACTATAATAAAAATCCTTGGATCTACAGCTTCCATGAAGAATTTTATCTTTTCTTTCCACATAGCAAAGTTAGTCTTTGTGCATAAGGGAAGCTTAGCAAAATCCTTGGCTCTGTCCATGCTTGTATCCTCTAAAGACAACTAGGACCAGATCTATTCAAGGTGTTAACCTTTTGATGAACAACCTCCCTCTGATACCAATTGATGTTTTTAGTTGTCTACCTAAATCACCTAGAGGGGGGTGAATAGGTGAGGTTTGCATCTTTTTGTAGAATAAAAACTTGAAAGAACGGAGCGTATAAAATAAACAAACAATCCACAGAGAACACAAGATTTATAGTGGTTCCCCAACCTTGGGTACGTCCAATCTCCACCTCACCAATCTAGCAACACACTAGACTGGGCTACTTCACTATTATCTCGGATTGAAAACCAATCCTATAACTCGGAGCAACGCCCCTATAACTCGATCCTCAAAACGGGATCTACATTCGGAAGAAAAAATTCCTTCAAAACTCGGAGACAAAATCTCCTACAAGAATTGAAATAGATTTTACAACAACAATAAAATAAACTTCACTTCAAACCTGAGAACTTCAGATTTCTTCCTTCTTAAAAGTTGAAACTCTGTCAGAAATAGATCGAGGAAGACTGTGTCGAAATCTCTGTATCTGAAAAGCTTAAGATCAACACGATCAAGAAAGAGATCTGTAGAAGTTGAATGCCTTAATCTGGTTATCACTTCTTGTTCTAAATCACTAGATTCGGAGAAGAGAGACGGCGAGAATGACGATGAAGAGCGGTGGATTTCCCGATTTAGAATGAATAGTACGACTCAGAATTCTTGATTTTGTGTGTTAGGGTTAGTCAAATTTGATAAAACCTTTTAAAGGATAAGCCTAACGGTCATAATCATAAATGACTACACACGTGGACCAATAAGAATCGAGGTTAAATTTGAAATCATTTCCGTCTGGACTTAGAGAAAATTTTGGAAAAACATCTGCATTTCTCGAGTGAAGAAAAGATTACTCGAGAACAATATTTAGTTCTCAAGAAGAGTATGTATGGTTCTCGAGAATAAGTCCTTAAGGAAAATATGGTAAATAATTTTTGGCTTCTCGAGAAAAGACTTATATTACTCGAGAACTAGATAAAGACTTCTCGAGAACTAAGCTGACTTCTCGAGAATAAATAGACTTCTCAAAACTTAACTTCTTCTTACTCGAGCACTGGTCTTCTGATTTCTCAAGACAAGGCTTGGCCTTCTCGAGTATGGCTTAGGTTAATCGAGTATAACACTTAGAAAATTTCTTAAATGATTTTTTTGAGCAAACTCGAAAAGGAGGTAAGTAGTACTCGAGTACTCCATGGCTTCTCGAGTATTAGAAAAAGCCTTCTCGAGAATAGTTTCTGCTACTCGAAAACTATTCTTAGCATACTCGAGAAATCATTTCAACACTACTCGAGTACAAGATGTTCTTCTCAAGTAATGGACTTAGAAAAAATTTTGACTTTCTGAAAAATGTTTTCTTCAAGGTAAACAACAACTACTCTTTCTTCCATTACATTAGTACTTTGAAAATGAAGTGTGTCCCAATAGAGAGGCTACACATGAGTCAACACCATGGATCACACAATTATGGATTACATTGTATGGTCCTATATTTGGTGACTCATTATAGACTGACATTGGTCTACACTTGGCAATTATGACCTGCAAGCACTCAACTTGAAAAGAGCATCAAATACAAACTTAATTCATCTTAGTTCAAGGGTTACTTCATACAATTCTAGGTTATTGTGGATACAATACCAATAATATGAATGCTCATATAGACATATAAGCTAAGGATCGCCTTAATAATAAAGTAAATCATCATATAAGAGTGTCCATACAAACTTATATGATCAGAATCTTGTGTATGTAATGCAATGTAATGTCATGAATGCAATGCAATGAATCACCCATGCTCACACACACACACTATTATGTCGACACAGACTTGTAGTTCCCACTTTTTGAGCAAGTAACTAACCTCTCAAGCGCCAACCGTCGTGGCCAAACGGTGACAGTGGAGCGTTCTTTCCACTACTAGGCGGCTCTCCACACTACCTGGCTTAGTCCTCTGTACACCTCAACACTAAGAACACAACAGCAGAGCTCATATACGTACTACGGCTTAGAGGGGTCTCGGGTAGATGTGCACTAAGAACACAACCCAAACTATCCTATCTTTGTAGCATGGAAGGAGCCTATGGGAGCGTATCACCACAAGACCATATTCAACCATCCACTTGGCACAGAAGAAGCCCCGGGAATGAGCACCGAGGACCAATCCTAACCGCCCAAAGTCTATCTGTCAACTCTCGTCAGTGTGATGACTGAAGAGACCGTAGACCTGCCATAATATCCTTGACCCAGGATTATGACACCGCGTGTCAACTCACACCGCATGCAATTTCACATTTAAGGGCTCCACAATGAGTCCCTTTTTATTATTCATATCCTGTGCTCAACAGCACACAAGGGCTCCACACCAAGTCCCTTATCGACACATCATTCTAGTATGGCAAACATATACGCACTTCCAACCCTTCCATATTTCCATACCACACAAGGGTTCATCATTATACAGGTGACAAGCCACCTTATACAACATACCAATCCCACACTGCTACCCATAGGGAGACACAACTCTAAGCAGTCGATTATTATACACATTCCTTTAATCATCATATCACATGGCCATGCATTAACCTTATCTGATTCCTTCTTAAATTCAAGCATTCACAATCAACTATGCTTCCATATGTTAATTACGACAATATCATGACACTTTGCATATATATCAAGCATGATAACATAGTTATAGGTTATGCATTCATTTGTCGGACATCACACCCTCTTTCCAAAACCTATTTCATTCTCCCAATTATAATCATGCACATCCCTACCGGATATCACAAGAATATCATTTGGATAACCAAACGTATCAATTCATTTGTTTATTAACTTACCCAAACCATTTGTTTATCAAATCTTTCAAACTGTTTGTACTATCAAGTTTAACCAAACTATTTGTTTATCACGATTACGTGTAAAGTAAGATTACCAAAATCTCGACATTATTTTTCTACGAACTCTCTACTGAATCCAAACTCGGATCTACACAAACCCGAGAATAACATGTACTTAAGACAAAACTGTACAGCAACTTCGACTGGACATTCCCGAGACTACAGGACTGGTATGAAAACTTGTAACCTTCCGTTGGAAAGGTCTTTCCAAGGGATTCAATTTCGTGTTTAGTCAAAAACCCAAATCTGGTCGTAACCTACTCGAAAATGGCCTCGAAGACTGCTGCGCACAGAAAATAGATTTCTACACGCATCTTAAAGCAAGATGAACGACATCAGTTAATCTTCTTCCTTTAGTTATTTATTCAAAACCACTCATAGATTTTCCACCTCTCTTATTCACTCTCAATAGACCATTCCTCTTCACGAAATCAAGTCCATCATCTTCACAAAGAAGAGAGGAGAGTTTGATGACATCAAATCCCTAGGACATGGTCCTAGCATGGTCTCTTCCTAGGAAATCTTCATCTCGCAAATTAAACTCTTTTGAGTCAACATCTCCCCTAGATAATAACTATAGATCTAGCACCAAGGGAGGGGTAGGAAGCACACCTCGTTTCCAGCTATGGGTCATGTTATCCTCCTTCGCGGCATGATGGCGTCGTCGACCTTGGCTTTCGTTCTCCTCCACTCTCTCCTTATATTTCCAAGAAAATCTTTGTCGTCTTCGTTCTCTCAGGAAATTTGGAGAAGGTAACTAGCGGCCAAGACTTGGGAAGCGTATAAATCGGGAATGGCCAAATGGAGTTAGGGTATTGCCGATCAGGGAGATACTATCGCGTGGTAGCTTGCTATCGCCGGTCCGTATCCCCAAAAATGACTTCTTCTGCAAGCCACCATCTGAACCGCCCACTCAGGTGTCGCCTCCTATACCACTATCATCGGGCAGTAACATTCTAC